>JARQOC010000011.1:126160510-127540510 GCA_033576535.1 Allobates femoralis
GAGGCCCAAGCGTTCTGGGCCCCCCATGCTACGAATTGCAGCCCGCAGCCACCCCAGAAAATGGCGCATTCATTGAAGCGCCATTTTCTGGCGCTGTACCCACGCTCTTCCAGTTGCCCTGGTGCCGGTGGCTAACTGGGTAATAAAGGGTTAATGCCAGCTTTTTATTGGCAGTTGGCACTAAGCCCGAGATTCGAAGGAGGAGAGTTGGAAAGAGTGTGGAATGCCGAACCGGAGGGAAGAATGGACCTTGAGGAGGTCCTGAAAGAGGGCACCCGACGAGAGAAATCCGGGCCATAGAGAGAAAGGGAGATCCTCAGAGTGGAGTGACCATACTCCAGGGGATACTCCAGTCCACCATGGGAATGCTGGGCTTGAGGATCCAGCCAAAGTCCATCTTTGCAGTCGGTAACCGGCTGTTGTGGCTTGTTTAGCAGCTGCAGCACCCTGCCAATGGAGTGGTCTGCCTGCTTCCTCACCACGAGGGAGAGGACCCCTAGTACTACCTACACGGAGCTACTAGGTATAGGCCCATTCTAGGCGGGGAAGAACGGACACGGGTTAGTCAACAAAGGTACACCAAGGGTTCCACCATACTACCTGGGATCCACTTGCAACCACCTGTAAAGCTAACTGTTAAGGTACCTTTACACACGGCTACATTTGTAGCTTGTCACCAGGTAACTTACTGGTTGCAGTGAAATCATGGAGAGATTATTCCATTTGTACACAGCAATAAGATAGAACCATGTATCCATGATTTCACTGCAACCAGTAAGTTACCTGGTGACAAGCTACAAATGTAGCCGTGTGTAAAGGTACCCTTAATTGTAACACTGAACTGTGAACTGTAACTGACGCTGCTACAAGTTGACAGTAAAGTACCCGGGAGAAAGTGACTTTGCCTCTGCGAGTGTTTTCATAGATCAATCTGTTCCCTTTGCAGGAACTCTGCCCCGGAGGAACAGCCCTACCTGTAGTGGGCTTTGCCAACTCAGCCGCAATTCCATCCACCTCCGGTGGACTGTGGTGGCGCTGGTGACCCATCACCAGGTAGTACAGGTGGCGTCACATGATACAAACTGTTATTCCCCTGTAAATACACCCTTTTAGAAGTGTCACCCAGGCCATGGGATCAGGTGCTGCCACCCGTGACATTCCTAATACAACCCACCGAGCCTGGTACCCGAGTACCCCAGGGCCTGGGGCTCAACATGTGCACATTGTGTTAAGGTACCGTCACATGGTTCTACATCGCCGGCAACATCGGCGGCAACTCCCGGGAGCGCGTACGTTTTTGGCCGCTCTCCAACATCGGCTGTCAGACGAGGAGACATCGCTGGCAACTCATCAGCGATGTTGCTAGCAACTATCGCTGCCAGGGTTAAACTCAACCCTGGCAGTGATCCTTAACATGGGAGTCTATGGGGGAAGTTGCCGGCAACATCGCTGTTGCCGCGTCAGACCGGGCGACGCAGGAAGATCGCCTGAGCAACATCGACAGGTTTCAGGACATTGTCATTGCCACATTGAGTTTGCAATCAAAATGGATTTAATTTAATGAAAACCTATTCCCATGTTGTTTAATTGTACATTTTTTTCACATTTTTCAAGCCAGTCTTTATAAGATAAGACTTTTATAGATATAGATAAGAAATCTGATGCCTGCTTGCTGAGTGATCAGTCTTGAAATGTTCCAAAATTATGTCTTTTGTGCAAGATTTTGAGCATCGGGGCAGGACTTTGTGGGTCAGGTCTCCTGGAATAATTCCTCCACGTTACCTTGACTCGCCTTTGCTTATTTAAATTTTGTGCTGCCGTAGTCACCATTTTAAAAGAAATAATATGCTTCATTGTGGTGTCTTTAATAAAATGGCACTGGGGACTGCGGTTTGCACATGCACTGACTCCGGCACCATTATATTGAAGACTTCAAGTCCCTTGTCACCAAAGCACTGCGCACTACTATAATGGCAGTGGCACAAAATTTAAATCAACAAAGGTGAATCACGGCAGAGGGGAGGAATGATTACAGGAGACATGGAACACAAAGTCCCATACAGATGCTAAAGCCTTTGCACAAATTAAGGAACATTTAAACATTCATTACTCAGCAAGCAAGCCTCAAGGTCGCCTTACACGTCGCAATATCGTTCCGATATTGCATACAACTTCACGGGAGAGCGCACGTTTTTGGCACTTGTCCAAAATCGCATAGGAGATGTTACACAGGGAGATATCGGCAGGCAACGCAACTACGATGTTGTACGCCCCTCTTGCACACTGTGTCTGGGCAACTCAGGGAATGACCAATTAACATTGGAGTGAATAGAGGAAGTTGCACTCCAAATCGTAGTTGCGCTGTCACTCAGCACGATCCTGCCAGATCGTCAAGCCAATATTGCACGGTTGAAGAGCATGCACAATTCAAAAACAATATCGTAGCTGCATCGTTTTTGAGTTGCATTGCTCATTTACACGACACAACGCACGAACGATATCAACTGCAACGCCCCTACCACGTGACTTTTTATCGTAGTTGCGTTGTGATATCGTGACATGTAAAGTGGCCTTCAGATTTCATATGTAAAGGTATGCTTTTAACCAGAATCGAAGCTCCATTAGTCCACTCCCTCTAGTCTGTAGTGCAAAAATCTAGTGACAGGTTCCCTTTAAAGGTACCTTTACACGCCGCAACTATCACTGGCGATCGGTAGCAACCGTACGTGCGCGTGCACGTTTTTAACAGTTGCTAACGATCGCCGATGCCACATGTACATGTCGCAATTGCGTAGTCAACCCAAGGGTACATGGTTCCCTGGAAGTTGAAACAGATCCTGCGGGAAACATCCGGTTGAATTCTGACGCCGCTTCACACGCCGCAATCAATAGGGGAATGTGGGTGTACATGTTCTGCGGCGCCAAAACATAGGTGTGACAGAGTTGTGTATTCCGTGACGCTAACACGCTGATTGGACAACGCAATAGCGTCATGATTGGCCAGCCTGCGCTGGAAGGCTGGCTAATAAATGACGCCATTCCAATTGTGTAGTGTGAATGGACAGCTCTTCAAATATGGCGCCCTGTAAAGGGACTGACAATGGAAACTCAGTAGCCCGCACCAATCATCGCTGATGGGGCGCGGTATACATCACGCTGTGTCACGCCTCTGGGAAATCACTAGGTGACGCAGATTCCATCCCTATTGCCTGTTTACACGCCAATTCCAGGGCAATTCACCATCTGGGTTGCCTCTGATTTTAGAACAATGCTCTGAAACCGCAACACGGAGCAACTGCGAAAATCACCATCGATTTCCACAATTACACGACGCAACTTCGTAGCAATTTCAAGGCAACCGTCACAAAAATCCTGATTGCCTGGCAGTTGCTACAACGCAGTGGCGGCGTGTAAAGGTACCTTTAGATGAACTGGTGTGTTTTATGTAGCGTTTCTGGGCCTCCAGAGTCAATCCCTCACCCACCACTACCACCCTGCACCACTCTACAGCAGATTCACTTGTTTTTGGAGCAGTGATGGGATCTATTATATAATCGCGAATCGCAAATCCGCCCCTCTCGGCGCTACTTCCGGCGTGGTCATGTGGATACGTGCGAAGCATTGGCCGCGCAGCGGCCATTGCGAGCCGTTGTCTCAGCCACAGGGCGAAGCATTGCCCGCGAAGCGGGCATTGCGAGCATTCGCGGGCATTGCCCACTCACACCCCGCCGATGCCGCACGCCGCCGGACATTGCTACATAGACCTGCACCGCTCCCCTACACCCAGACACAGCCCCGCATCACTACGCAGCACCGCTCCCCAGCCCCGCACCGCCCACACAACCGCTGCCCACCCACACTATACAGACAAGCACCGCTCCACACCACCGCCCCTACACAGCCCTGCACCTCTCTTCACCCCACTACTGCTGCCCACCCCGCACCGCCCACTGCACCGCTCCCCAACTCCGCTACACAGCCCCGCACCGCCCACAGCACCGCTCCCCACCCACTCCCAACACCGCTCCCCAACCCCGCTACACAGCCCCTACCCGCCCACTGCACCGCTCCCCAAACCCGCTACACACACCCGCACCGCACACAGCACCGCTCCCCAACCCCGCTACACAGCCCAACACCGCCCACAGCACCACTCCCCAGCCACTATACACAGCCCTGCACCGGAGGCGGAGAAGCCACCTCCGATCCCCGCATGTCCGCACACCACGCCCATATGTACGCACACCACGCTCATATGTCAGCACACCCCCCCATAGGTCGGCCACACCCCGCCCATATGTCAGCACCCCCCCCCCATATTTCCGCACAGCCCCCTCCCCACAATGTCCGCACAGCCCCACCCCACAATGTCCGGACAGCCCCCCCCCACAATGTCCGCACAGCCCCCCCACAATGTCCAAACAGCCCCCCCTACAATGTCCAAACAGCCCCCCCCAATGTCCACACTGACCCTCCCCCCCACAATGTCCAAACAGCCCCCGCCACAATGTCCAAACAGCCCCCCCCACAATGTCCACACTGCCCCCCCCACAATGTCAACACAGCCCCCCCCGCAATGTCCGCACAGCCCCCCCCACAATGTCCACACCGCCCCCCCCACAATGTCCACACAGCCCCCCCCACAATGTCCAAACAGCCCCCCCCACAATGTCCAAACAGCCCCCCCCCCCCTACAATGTCCAAACAGCCCCCCCCCCCCCCACAATGTCCAAACAGCCCCCCCAATGTCCAAACAGCCCCCTCCCACAATGTCCACACTGCCCCTCCCCCCCACAATGTCCCAAAACAGCCCCCCCCACAATGTCCAACAGCCCCCCCCCACAATGTCAACACAGCCCCCCCACAATGTCCAAACAGCCCCCCCCCCACAATGTCCAAACAGCCCCCCCACAATGTCCAAACAGCCCCCCCCACAATGTCCACACTGCCCCCCCCCACATTGTCAACACCGCCCCCCCCACAATGTCCAAACAGCCCCCCCCACAATGTCCAAACAGCCCCCCCCCACAATGTCCGCACAGCCCCCCCCACAATGTCCGCACAGCCCCCCCCCCACAATGTCCCACACAGCCCCCCCCACAATGTCCAAACAGCCCCCCCACAATGTCCAAACAGCCCCCCCCCCACAATGTCCACACAGCCCCCCCCACAATGTCCACACAGCCCCCCCACAATGTCCAAACAGCCCCCCCCACAATGTCCACACAGCCCCCCCCACTAATGTCCAAACAGCCCCCCCCACAATGTCCAAACAGCCCCCCCCCACAATGTCCACACAGCCCCCCCCACAATGTTCCCACAGCCCCCCTCCACAATGTCCAAACAGCCCCCCCCACAATGTCCAAACAGCCCCCCCACAATGTCCAAACAGCCCCCCCCACAATGTCCACACAGCCCCCCCCACAATGTCCCACACAGCCCCCCCCACAATGTCCAACAGCCCCCCCACAATGTCCAACAGCCCCCCACAATGTCCACACAGCCCCCCCCACAATGTCCAAACAGCCCCCCCCACATGTCCAAACACCCCCCCCCCCCACAATGTCCAACAGTCCCCCCCACATGTCCAACAGCCCCCCCCACAATGTTCCCACAGCCCCCCCCTCCACACCCCCCCCACAATGTCCAAACAGTCCCCCCTCACAATTTCCAAACAGCCCCCCCACAATTTCCAAACAGCCCCCCACCCCACAATGTCCGCACAGCCCCCCCCACAATGTCCAAACAGCCCCCCACAATTTCCAAACAGCCCCCCCACAATGTCTGCACAGCCCCCCCCCCACAATGTCCAAACAGCCCCCCCACAATTTCCAAACAGCCCCCCCCCACAATGTCCGCACAGCCCCCCCCCACAATGTCCGCACAGCCCCCCCCCCACAATGTCCGCACAGCCCCCCCCACAATGTCCACACAGCCCCCCACCCACAATGTCCACACAGCCCCGACGCCGTCGATCACTTACCTGTCTTCATGACATCTGATTCCTCAGGTCCAGTCTTCCATCCGGCCCAGGCGTCCTCTTCCTTCAGCCCGGGCCACGAGTCTTCCATCCGGCCCAGGCATCCTCTTCCTCCGGCCTCGGGGGTCTTCTTTCTTCCTCCAGCGAGCTCCGGGTCCTGGATGTTCTCTCTTCGGTCCGCTCCGCTGACTGAGGATTAAAGATGGCCGCCGCGAGTTTCTGGAAGCCCCGCCCACGGATCCAAAATGCACCAATCACATTCAAATACACACCAACCAATCACATTCAAGGCTCATTCATACATTTTTATCGATGGGAAAAATCAATTCTACTATTTCACTACGGCCAATCACATTCCAGCTTCATTCATACATCTTTATCAATGGGAAATACTACATTTACACATACACACCAGCCAATCACATTCAACCGTCATTCATACATCTTTCTCAATGGTAAAAATTCTCTCACTTACTATCACATTAATATACAATCATACACATCACTATAATTACACTATAAAATAAAAATGCTAATAATAATGATACTAATGCTATTAATACTGCTATTAAAGCTACTAATAATGCTATTCATGATATTAATAATGTTATTAATGCTATTAATGCTATTAATAATGCAATTAATGCTAATTATAATGCTATTAATGCTAATAATACTGCTAATAATGCTATTAATACTGCTATTAATGCTACCAATAATGCTATTAATGCTATTAATAATGTTATTAATGCTATTATTTATGCTATTAATGCTATTATTTATGCTATTAATGCTATTATTAATGCTATTAATGCACATACTAATACTATTAATGCTATTCATAATGCTATTACTCCTATTAATACTGCTCTTAATGATATTAATACTACTATTAATGCTATTAATACTGTTATTAATGCTCATAATACTGCTAATAATGCTATTAATACTGCTATTACTGCTAATAATAATGCTATTGCTAATATTATTGCTATTGATGATGGTATGGATGATGGTATGGATGATGGTATGGATTATGGTATTGATGATGGTATTGATGATGGTATTGGTATTCATGCTATTGGTATTATGTATGCACATTCGATTTCCTTAACTATTCAGTGACCTCTTACAATTATTGATATCAATGAGAAACATGTCTATATCTTTGTAATACGTCGTAGGGTACATTATAAGGACATACAAGACATGATATTTAAATATGTACATTCTCTATCTGGAACTTAGTATTTTCCTTAATATTTATTCTTATACTTTTCAAGAATTCTTTTCTCCTAAAAAGCTTTTGTAAAAGACACGTGCTAAGGAAACTCAAGAACAGCGACAATGTCGTTTGGATAAGTCTAAAGCTGAGTATAAGCAACGCATTGCAACGGAGTCGCTGGAACAAAAACAACTGCGCTTGGCCAAAAAAGCTGAGAAGGAACGTCAACGCCGTCAAAAATAAAAAGTAACACCACCAGTACATCACTCTGCTGATCAGACAGTAACCTCATCAGTACAACAGTCTGCAGATCAAACTGTAAGCTCACCAGTACAACACTCTACTGATCTAACTCAGTGTGCTAATCAGACAGTAACCTCATCAGTACTACAGTCTGCTGATCCAACTGTAAGCTCACCAGTACTACAGTCTGCTCTAGCTCTTTCTATCAGTTCACCGGATGAAAGTAACACAATTCCTCAAGTTTCATCACCGCGCAAAGCAACAGCAAAGCGCAAACATTGTGCTCAGGAGACGCCACGCACCAAACGTTTTCGGGTTGAACAACAACAAACTCCTTTGGAGGCACAAATTGCTCAGGAGTCTTCACAATCCAAACAGAGCCGCTTACGCAAAAGTGCTGGCTCACGTCGTCCACACCGCAAAAAGACGTCTCCTACTGTTACACTAGTGGATCCTGACTCTTTTTCTGTTTTATTAGTTCAACGTCTGATCTATGTCGGTTTGCAGAAACAACATCGTATTTACCTACCTACACCTCCCTCTTCATATCCACCCGGATTTACAGATAGTGATTTTTGCATTGTGGAACATAGCTGTGGCTCAATGATATTCATATGTAACCATTGTGAAGCTCGACATTTCATGGATGAGATGCCATCGGATAAACAGTATACTCTCTGTTGTCACAAGGGGAAGGTCAAGGTTCCGTTACCTCAGTACCCAGAGATGTTTGAATGTATTCTTAAAGGTCAGAGTCCATACAGTCGGAATATGATGGATTATATCAGAAGTATCAATAGTTCCTTTGCTTTTGCTTCTATGGGTGCAAGTGTTGCTCCCCCACCTGGACATGGCCCTTATTGCTTCCGGATTCATGGCCAAATTTATCACCGTACTGGAACACTACATCCTGCTCCAGATCAAGCTCCTGCTTATGCCCAACTCTACATTTTAGATACTGCCACTGCTAATGACCAACGTTTACAGTGTGACGAAAATAAAAAATGTCATCCTAAATTGATGCGGCTCATTGCTAACTTATTAGATCGCATCAATCCTTTTGTTTCCGCATACAAAATGTTACGTTTTGTCGAACAAGAGGAACAGGAGAAGGCAATTGAAAATGGTACTGTCATGCCTAATATCACCATGGCTCTTAAACAGGATCGAGAACAAAACCCAAGACGTTATAATAATCCAATTGTTAATGAAGTTACTGTGGTCTTTGAAAATGCTGATGGAGAGCCACCCTTCAATAGAGACATTTTAATTCATCTGAAACCTGAACCAAACAATCCTTTAGCCCCAAAAACACAGCAAGTCAGTATTCTCCACAGTAATTTAGATGCTTTACTGTATCCGTTATTTTTTCCGCATGGAGAACAAGGCTGGCATGAGGGACTGAAGCATCAAGGTCAAAATCCACGGAGAGTTACACAATTGCAGTATTACTGTTATTTGCTATCTGTACGTCCTGGGTTCAATCCTATTCTAAATGGTGGAAAACGAACGCAACAGTATTTAGTGGATGCGTATGTAAAAATTGAGGCTAATCGCTTAAATTTTATACGTCAACATCAAAAAGATTTAAAAGTGGAGGACTACTGCGTACTACAGGAACATCTGCAAAGAAAATCTTTCGAAAAAGGAATTCCCATTGGCAAGACGGTCATTTTACCATCGTCGTTTGAAGGTAGTCCAAGAAATATGCAGCAACGCTATCAAGATGCCATGGCTATTGTTACAAAATTTGGACGGCCAGATCTTTTTATAACAATGACCTGTAATCCCAAATGGAGCGAGATTATCCACAATTTAGAACCATGGCAGAGTGTGGAACACAGACCGGATTTAGTCGCCCGTGTCTTCAAAATAAAATTAGAAACCCTATTAAAAGATATAAACAGTGGATTATTTGGCAAGATTTGTGCAATGGTTCATGTAATAGAATTTCAAAAGCGTGGATTACCACATGCTCACATTTTGATCATTCTGGATAGCAATTCTAAATTACGCACTGAGGTTGATGTCGATCGTACTGTTTGGGCAGAAATTCCTGATCCATCCGAGTATCCTGTGCTCCATCAAATTGTGATGCAACATATGATTCATGGACCCTGTGGACAATTCAACCCCAATTCTCCATGTATGGATATTGGAAAGTGTAAAAAAGGATTCCCAAAAGATTTCCAACCAAAAACAATAATAGCACAGGATGCCTACCCAACTTATCAACGCAATGCAGAACCTTCATTTACACACCGTTTTCACATGGTTGATAATTCTTGGGTTGTTCCCTATAACCCTTTCCTACTATTAAAGTATAAGTGTCATATAAATGTGGAAATCTGTGCGTCCATTCAAAGTGTCAAGTATCTATTCAAATATGTTTACAAAGGACATGATAAAGCCAATCTGGAAATTTGTCAAACAAACATACAACATGATGAACCTCACCAATTTATGGATTCAAGATACGTCAGTGCACCGGAGGCAGCTTGGAGAATTTTTGCCTACGCAATGCACAGACAATCACACAGCATTGTTCGCCTTGCCGTACATCTGCCACAGTCACAACCACTTTATTTTCATGAAGATGCTTCTGTTGAGAACATTGCTGCCATGACGCATAGAAAATGAACTCTTATGGCCTACTTTGAGCTGAATGAGAATGACCCACATGCTCATGAATACTTCTACCGCCAAATTCCTGAGCACTATGTCTGGAAAGATGGTGCATGGGAAATTAGGCATAAACGTGGAGCAACAGTCATTGGAAGAATGTATACGGTCAGTATGAAAGATGAAGAACGCTACTATTTAAGGTTGTTGTTACTACATGTCAAAGGAGCAACAAGTTTTGAGCACATTAAGACCGTTAATGAAGTCGAGTACCCAACTTTTAAACAGGCAGCATTAGCCCTTGGATTACTTTTGGATGACAGTGTTTGGCGAAATACCTTACTGGACGCCTGTGTTCAAAACATGCCTGCACAGCTTCGGGATATGTTTGCTTACATATGTATCTTTGGTCCTCCAGCTCATCCATTGGAGTTGTGGCAAGAATTTAAAAAAGATTTTATAGAAGACTACTGCCGTGCATATCACCCTAACAATGAGGACTGTGAGCATTGTGAAGGCTATGCAATGACAGATGTTCAAAATGTGTTAAAATGTCATGGCAAAAGCTTTAAGGATTTTAATCTACCACGCCCCAAAAGAAAACAACAACTACAACCACAATACGACAAAGACGAGGAGTTAAGAAGAGCCCAAGAAATGAAAGAAACTTTAAATCAACAACAACTTTTGGCCTATAATGCCATAAAGAAAGCATTAGAGGATAAAAGTCATCAAGCTAAGTGCTTTTTCATTGATGGCCCAGGTGGCAGTGGGAAAACATACCTGTATGATTTATTAATTCGTCAAATAAGAGGAGAAGGAGACACTGTGTCACCTGCTGCCAGTACTGGGATTGCAGCCAACTTACTGGAAGGAGGAAGTACCATCCATTCACTTTACGGGATACCTATTCCAATCAATGAAACATCCGTTTCCAGAATCAAAAATGATACTGATGCTGCACACCATTTGAAGAATACTAAACTTTTCATTATTGATGAATCCACTATGCTATCTAAATACGCACTGCATGTCATTGACCAACTATTAAAGGATGTTATGACCAAAGATATCTCGAAGAAAAATAAAACACCCTTTGGAGGGAAAGTCATTGTTCTGGGAGGAGACTTTCGTCAGTGTCTTCCTATTATTCCTCATGGAACACGAACTGATATCGTAGAGAGCTGCATTAAATATTCCCGACAATGGCAGCTTTTCATTCAATTGCCACTACTTGACAACATGCGCTCTGTTGATCCAGGATACAGCAGTTGGTTACTTCAACTGGGAAATGGACAATTGACCAATTCTTATAACCTTGGAGATGATGTTATTGAAATCCCTCAAGATATGATTTGCACAGGCTCACTAATATTTGACATTTTTGGTGAAAACATTGTAATTGATGTCAATGACAATGAAAGCATTAATACTGCAGCATCACATGCCATTCTTTGCCCCAAAAATGACGATGTGGATCAGGTCAACTCTAAGGTCATGGATTGCATTGCTGGAGAGTACACAGAATACATTAGTGATGATTCCATTGATCCGGACGAGACAGAGGACCCAGAGCAATACCCTGTTGAGTTTTTAAATTCACTTACACCCACGGGAATGCCATCTCATCGTCTGAAATTAAAAATCGGCACCATTGTCATGCTTTTGAGGAACTTCAACAGCAGAAAAGGTCTTTGCAATGGGACTCGCTTAATTGTCACCGGTTTGTTTGACAACATGATTCGAGCAAAAGTCATTACTGGGTCTGCTGGAGGAAATGTGGTTTTCATTCCCAGGATTGATTTGTGCCCATCAGAAACTGGCTTACCTTTTAAGTTAAGACGTCGCCAATTTCCTCTGAAGCCAGCTTTTGCCATGACAATCAACAAATCCCAAGGACAAACACTTGAGAAAGTAGGGATTTTTTTGCCAGAACCTGTTTTTGGACATGGACAATTGTATGTGGCTTTTTCAAGAGTGAGAAGACGATCCAATGTAAAAGTGAAAGTGGTGGACACTCCAATCCAAGGCAAATTGCTGCCTAACAGTGACAAAGTATTTACCAAAAATATTGTCTACAAGAATATTTTGCACTGAACTTTTCCCTATGAGTATTCTTCCGTTTATTTATCTTTTGAAAAAAAAAAAAATATTTTAGTCTTTCAAATTTTATTATTTTATATACAGATTTCTACTATATTTTTGTGAACACACATTTAAGATAATATGAGAGATGTGTATCATCCACATTTCTACACTGGGTGATAGAAACCACTATTTAAAGCTCCAGCACTATACGTGTTGAGAGATTTCATTCTCATTCTTTAGAGGGAGAGGTTTTTGTGAACAGCTAAGAGACGGGTGGGATGGCTGTTCACACACATCTCATTAGCAAGGTGTGTTACACATGTTTAGATAGATAGGGCCAAAAATAAATTATTCATTAGATTCTACCATGCCATTTTTCTTAGATTTTTTTCACATTATTGAGGAATATACTAAATGATAATAATTGATCATGAAGGACTCACTGACAACATACTTGCTGTAATTTTCATGACTGCATGTATGCAATTTGTACTTCACTTGCGGTTTGTGCAGACAACATAGTTGCGGCAGTGTCATCCACATCAACTACAGTCACCTGTGCTTACTTAGTGGATGCATGTTATGCACCTGCCAAAGCCACGTTCACTTCATTTACCGCAGGTTAACTACAAGTTTTTTAGTTATTGCATGGACATTGCTGCAAGTCTGTAGTTGGTAACTCCTTCTGTATCAATTTATAAAATTTATTTATTTACAGCATAATCCTCAAAAAATCTAAGAAAAATCAAGCCATAAAACATATATAAATAATATCAATTCGGATTTAGTTAGAGTAGGGACTCACCAGGCGTAAGGGCATCTTGACGTGATTGGTGGGCTGACACAAACTGGCTGATACACACATTAATACTATTAATTCATCAATTCTAACGATTGACGCATTAAGAAGTATTGCTACTTTGTGTTCTAAGACCCTTACAACATAATAGTTAAATTTTCCTTAAATGATATCAACAATACAAATATATGTAGTTGGTGTAAAGATGTCATTGGAATAATTGGATTATTATTTAAAAATCTTTAAAAAAACAATAAACATATTCTAGACACCCGATGCATTTGCATCAGGCTAACAGCTATTACTACTATAATCAAATTAATGCACGTTCTAGAATCCCGATGCATTTGCATCGGGCTCACAGCTAGTAGTTTAATAAAGATTAACTTTCTTGCTGAATCAGACTTGTAAATACTTTGAAACTTTTATTTGCATTCCTCAGTGAAAAAAACAAACAAAAACTGCTTACTCTGCTTTCTGCTTCCTTATCATATTGTCAGGTGATTAGGTAAATGACTGTTACCTCAAATGTTTACTAGTTTTTTAATATACACTTAACACAATGATAAAATGCTTACAACGAGCAACAGTTTTACTTATTGACTACAGTTACTAAGAGAATTCCAAAAGTTTTCAAAATTGAGTTTATTATTGGAATATTAGTGACAGTGCACATAGCTCCATTTTAATTTCACTTTATACTTTTCCATATCCATTACAATATTGGGTGTCATGGCCACTTTACACGTCCCAATATCAGTCCGATGCTGGATACAACGGCGTGGGAGCGCGCTTTTTCTGGGCAGAATTCCAAGATCGCATAGGAGATGTTACACAGCGCGATATCGGCAGGCAACGCAACAGCGATGTGTACGCCCCCTTGTACGACCGACCCAGGAACGACCATTTAACATGGGAGAGAATAGGGGAAGTTGTACTTCACATCGTTGTTGGGCTTTTACACAGCACGATCCTGCCACATCGTCCATCCAATATCGGGCCGTTGGAGAGCAGGCTCATTTGATCCCCAATATTGTTTTGGCATCGTTCGTGCATCGTATTGGACATTTACACCATACAACGCACGAACGATATCGGGGCCAACGCACGTACCACGTGATTTTTTACCGGAGTTGGACGCCGATATCGGGACGTGTAAAGTGGCCATTAGGAGTTTTCACCGCTTTGGTACAGTCTCCTCAGCTGCTCTAATGGTACCGTCACACGGGGAGATATCGCCGGCGATGTCGCCGAGATCTTCCTGTTCAGGCGATGTTGATGCGACATTGCCTGTGAGTCACCGCGTGTAACAAGGCAACTGAACGGCGATTAATCTCTGTTTCTGAGTTCAGAGATTTCCCAACAGTGTCGGGAAATCAGGCGATGTAGCTTGAGCGATCAGTATGCCTACTGCCGTGTGACGCGGCGATATCAATGGCACAGGCGATGTCTGTGTTCAGGCAATCAATTCTGTATGCCCATTGACGGTGAGGTGGTGCTGTGTGACACGGCGATCTGAAAAGCCAACATCGCTTCGACCTGGGTTGACGGTAATATTGCTACGTGTGACGTCTCACCAGCGATGCTGCAGCGATGTGCGCGTTCATCACCGGCGATATCTCGCCGTGTGACGGTACCATAAGGGCCACTTTACACACACCAACTTATCTGTCCAACTTCTGAACAACTTACTGGTTGCAATGAAATCATGGACACATTGCTCCATTTTGTGGCTGTGTACAAATGGAACAATGTGTCCATGATTTCACTGCAACCAGTAAGTTGTTCAGAATTTGGACAGATAAGTTGGTGTGTGTAAAGTGGCCATAAGGCTGTGTTCACATGTTACCACTGTATTAGGCTAGGGTCACACTTGGTTGCGTTTGAGGATGTTTTTTGTAGCCTGTGTTTTTGGGCTGCGTTTTTTCTCTTAGGTCTGGAACAGCCTTTAAAAACGCAAGCAAAAACGCATGGTACCATTTAGTGCCATGCGTTTTTGCATGCGTTTCCCATAGGGCCCCATGTTACAAAAACGCATGCGTTTTTAGAAATCAACAAAATCGCACCAAAAAATGCAGCATGATGCATTTTTTGGTGCTGAGCCAAAAAACGCATCCAACAAACGCATGGCATTTTGGCCATGTGTTTTTTGCATTGAGGCCTATGGATGCGTTTTTCCATGCGTTTTTCACAAAAGACAAGTGTGAAAAACGCATGGAAAAAACGCATCCATGATGCATGTCTGACCCTAGCCTTAGATCTAAAACGCACAGTCTGAACATGGCCGTTTTGTTGTGCTTTGTTTTTGCATGTAAAACGGATCACTTTCTATGAGGCCCAGCAAAGTCAGTGAGTTTTTACAAATGGTGTTCTGACGCTGTGTTTTTTACTGGTCGATTTTTGGGGCAGAAAATGCATCCAGAAAAAGAATGAGCATGCCAATTAGTGATCCATTTTTTCTCCTACATTTTCTCAATTGACACCATTGTAAATGGAAAAAAAACACAGCACATAAGAACGAATCAAAAACGCACAGTGTGAACATAACTTTACGTGTGACTAGCGCAAACTTCGCATCACATCATCCAGCATGCCCAGTCACTCTCCGGACAGGAGCGTGTCACGTGCATAGAAATAAATGCAGCTTCACACAGGACCAGATAAACATGTTACAATATTTTGTCTCGGGTAGTGTAAGTTTAATACTAGTAAGTAATACTAGTAAAAAAGTCATACTTGAAAGAAAATTAGCTCAAAAATGTAATGCTGAGAAATCCGGTGTGGATTTTTTAAGAAAACGGATTTTAGAAGAAGAGCATAGGGAAGAAAGAATTAAGCAACAAATGTGGTTATAATGTACTGTTATGGGGAAGGGGGTCTGCTGCTGACACTGTTATGGGGTAAATGTCCCCATCCTGGGCCCCGTCCAGGTGAAATATGATCCCCCATCCTAGATATGGCCCCCCAGTCACGCTATATGGCCCATATCTTGTATATAGCCCCCATTCTGTATAATGCCCCTCATCTGGTATATAGCCCCCTATCCTGTATATATTGTCCCCCCCATCCAGTATATGGTTCAATTTTGTATATAGCCCCCCATCCTGTATATGGATATGGCTCCCCCAGCCTGTATATAGCCCCCTACTTGTATATGGCCTTCCATCCTGTATATAGCCTCTATCACGCTATATGCCCCTGCTGACGCACATACTAAATAATAAACTATTTAACTCACCCTCCATCACTCAATGCTCCCAGCATCATCACCATCTTCCTTCCAGTTTGTGCCCTGCATCTAATCATGTGATCGAGCCAGCGCCAGCCTCCTCCAGCACTCTTCACAGCTGCTGCTCCCACAGCACAGCCCCACAGCCAGCATAGGTCCCTATATCCGGACCATAAGAAGCACCCCTACTTTCACCTACATTTTGGGGGGAAAAAAGTGTGTCTAAAGGCCGCAACGCAACTACGATAAAAAGTCATGTGATATGGCAGTTGTTATCGTTGGTGAGTTGTGTCGTGTAAATGGGCAACGCGACGCAAAAACGATGCAACTACGATATAGTTTTGGGATTGTGCATGCTCTTCACCCGTGCAATATTGGCTAGGCGATGTGGCAGGATCGTGCTGTGTGACAGCGCAACTACGATTTGGAGCGCAACTACCCCTATTCACTCCAATGATAATTGGTCGTTCCCTAAGTTGCTCAGACACGGTGTGAAAAAGGGGCCTACTACATCGTAGTTGCGTTGCCTGCCGATATCTCTCTGTGTAACATCTACTATGCGATCTTGGGCAAGGGCCAAAAACGTGCACGCTCCCGTGAGATCGTATGCAATATCGGAACGATATTGCGACGTGTAAACCGGCTTTTATGGTCCGAAAAATATGTTATATGCTAGGAATTCTCTTCAATAGCTCTAAGCAGCACTGCAAACAAATGGGAGAGAGGATATGACTAATGGATCAACTATTGTGCAAAGTACCAGAACCGGAGTCATAGCCGGTTATCTGCTAATGATGTAATACTAGATAGGACCAACCTATGCGATATAAGAAGCTGTATAGATTTGTGCCTGCCCTGTAAGGAAAACAATGGAGTGAAATGACCATAGCATTAGGCTGCATTCACACATTGCGTATTTTGCTGCGCTTTTTTACGCGCGCTTTTCAAAATACGCAATGTGCCTTTTGTCTGCCAGCAAAGTGAATGTGAAATTCACTTTGCAGTGCAGACATTGCGCAAAAATACGCACTGCGTTTTCAGGGAGAAAGCGCAGCTCCGTAAAGAATTGATATGTCAATTGTTTACGCAGCTGCTCCTGCGTATTCTCCCAGAGGGGAGGAAGAATCCTGCTTCCTCCTCCCCTCTGTGACAGCTGTGGCCGCCCATTAGATTTCACAAAAATAGAAAAGAATGAAATACTTACCCTCCGACGCCTTCTCCCGCTGTCTGGTCTCCGGTTCCAAGTGAGATGTGTTCTGACAGGACCTGTGGTGACGTCAGAGGGGCGTTCCCGGGCAATCGCGGTCATGTGATACATATCACATGACCGCGAGCAGCCAATCAGCGCTGGGAACGCCCGGGAACGCCCCTCTGACATCACCACAGGTCCTGTCAGAATACATCTCACTTGGAACCGGAGACCAGACAGCGGGAGAAGGCGTCGGAGGGTAAGTATTTCATTCTTTTCTATTTTTCAGACACTTGCTTTTGTTTAATTTAGATTTCACAGTGTATATTAATGCACTGTGAAATCTAATGGGCGGCCACAGCTGTCACAGAGGGGAGGAGGAAGCAAGATTCTTCCTCCCCTCTGTGACATCACTGCGCTTTCTGGGGTAAAGAAAGCGCAGTGTGTGAAAGGCCCTGTGTATTTTGTTGCGCTTTTTTGCACGGCCGAAAAACGCGGCAAAAAGCGCGCGCAAAAAAGTGCAGCAAAATACGCAAATGTGTGAACGCAGTCTGCTGAGCCTGCCTGGAATGATTATTTACCAAATAGAGCAACAGGGAGACCAGACCGCGGTGTCCACTACATAGTAATGTAAAAGTGCGTCTCCGCTGGTATGCTTGCAATACAAGTGGGGCAAGTTCAACAGCCTGGTGAGCCAATCACGATTCAGGAGAAAGCAGTGGGCGTGGCTAATGACGTGGGCCAGACTCAGTGAATGGGATGGCTGAGCTCCCGGGTGCAGTGAGAGTGACATCAATTGTGACAAGGTCTCAGGAAACAGCAATTGTGTGTAAGAATGTATGTGTTATGTAGCAGAATTAGAAGTGTTTAGATAGGAACATAAGGAATTATAAGGGTATGTGCACACATGCCGGGTTAGCATCGGTTTAGCTGTGTAAACCGCCGGTCGGTTTCCATAAGTTTTATGTAAATTTATGTTAATCCAAACCGGCGTTTGGATTAACATTAAAACCTATGGAAGCTGTGCACACACCGGCGGTTTACACATGCTCATCTGTTGCTAAACCGCTGGGTTCCCAACGGGTTAGCAACGAATGTGCATGTTCAATAAACCGGCCGGTTATGCAGCGGCTGCAAGCGCAGAATCATGTGCTTCCAGCCGCCACAACACCGCCGCCGCTAACCCGCTGTGCACCCGCCCTACACCCACCGCACATACCCGCCAGAAAGCCGGTGGACGGCTGCAGAGCTTCCTGTCGGGTCCGCCCAGCCGCCGCCGTCACAAACACGCCGATGTGTGCACATACCCTAAAGGTACCGTCACACAGGGACATATCGCCGGCGATGTTGCCGGGGATCGCGGGAGCGTGCATCCCTGACAACATCGCCGGTGAGCTGTCAGACGGAGCAACTTACCGGCGATGTCGCCGGCTAGTTGCCGCGGCTATCGCTTGCTGGGTTGCCTAGCAACCCAGCGAGCGATAACTCGCAATGTTGTACATAGGCGGAATCGCCCGCAACATTGCTGGTTGCCGCGTTTCACAGGGCGATCAGGCATGATCGCCTGAGCAACATTGTTGGGAAACCTGGCGATGTGACTCAGGCGATTCATCGCCTGATTATCGCCCTGTCACACGCGGCAATTCGCCGGCGATGTCGCCGCAACCTGACCACGCCCCTCAGTTGCCGGCAACATCGCCGGCGATATGTCCCTGTGTGACGGGCCCTTAAGGCTTTAGAAATGTTTTACAAGGTAATGTCACCATCCTGTGGTCAGTTATTGTATTGCAGGTATTTTTACAGGATGTCAAATAGTTAATGTGGGTGTAACCAGAGAAAATGTTGCTGGGACCAGCCATCTTAGGCTGGTTTCACACTACGATTTTTCTAAATCCGATGCTGTCCGATGAAAATCGGACAGCATCGGATCCGAATTTGGCCCCATGCAGCCCTATGGGCATCGGACTGAATCGGATGTGCACTAAATGCCATCCGATTTCGTCTGATCCGATTCTGTCCGATGTTTTTATCGGTGCAAAAATCGGAGCCTGCTCCGATTTTTGCACCGAAAATAACATCGGACAAAATCGGATCAGACCAAATCGGATGGCATTTAGTGCACATCCGATCCGACCCGATCACTTTAACATGGGGCCCTATGGAGAAGGGTCCGTGGAAACATCTGATGTCTCCTCGGACCCGTTTTAGTGTACTGAGCATGCTCAGTACATGCTCAGTACACTAAACCTATTGTGTGCCGCCTAATTTAACTTCTGCAATGTATATACATACATTGCAAAAGTTAAATATAAGTTAAATCAAGTGTTTAAAATAAAAAATCTTTATTCTCACCTTCCAGCGCTCCCCCGGCATCTCCATCTGCAGCCGCTCGGTAACAGGACCTGTGATGACGTCAGAACCCGATCAGCTGATCGGGTCACATGACCGGTTACCGCGGTAACCACTGACGCTTCTGACGTCATCACAGGTCCTGCACACCCGATCGGAGGCTGATGGAGACGCCGAGGGAGCGCTGGAAGGTGAGAATAAACATTTGTTATGTTGAGGGGACATGAGGGGGGACATGAGAGGGGACATGAGGGGGGCCATGAGGGGGGCCATGAGGGAGGACATGAGAGGGGACATGAGAGGGGACAGCAGGGGACAGTAGGGAGAGAGTAGGGGACAGTAGGGCAAAACAGGGGGGCAGCAGGGGGACAGCAGGGAGACAGGAAGATGACAGGAGGGAGAGAGGAGGGGAAGCTACGTGACAGCCCAAACTGATCCTGCAAAAAGTAGGATTCGGATGCCTATTTGGCATCCAATTGCAGAGATCAGTTTGGATCCGATGCTGTCCGATTTTCAGCGGACAGCATCGGATTTAGAAAAATCGTTATGTGAAAGTAGCCTTAGGCTGGCTTCACGCCACGGTGTGATCCGGTCTAGGGCTGTCCGGGATGACCCTGGCAGCCCCGGACTGGATCAGCACACAGAACCGGAAGGCCAAATGTGCCCTCCGGTCCTGTGTGCAGCCGGATGCTGCTAATTGCAGCCGCAGCTGCTGATTTTTCAAGACCGCGGCTAGCATGGAGCAAGCCGTGGTCCTGAAAGAACAGCACCGTGCAGCCGCCAGTGTCCGGTTCCCAGATCCTCCCACCCCGGGACAATGCGGCCCCATAGGCTCCCATTTTAGGGAGCGCCGGATTGCCCCGGCTCTGGGTGAATCCGGCCGAATCCGGCAAATTGGGGAGATTTTTCTCCCCAGACAAAAAAATTATGCAAGCGAGAGAATAATCCGTATTCCCCCAGATTGTCCCGGAGTGATGAAACCGGATGGCAGAGAGCTGCCATCCTGCTACATCTGGCCCCATAGGCTGCTATGGGGCCAAAAAACGGTCCGGGGCTGTCTGGTTTACACCGGACAGCCCCGGATCAGAAAATCTGTAGTGTGAAGCCAGCCTTAGATAAGGAGTCAGTATGTGGACACAGTGAGAAGACTACGGGCCCCTTTACACGCTGTGACTTTCCAGCGATCAGGCCTAGCCGGGATCACTGGAAAGTCTCTCTGCAGTCGCTGGTGAGCTGTCAAACAGGCAGACTCACCAGAGACCAGTCAGCAGCAACATTGCTGGTAACCAGGGTAAACACCGGGTAACTAAACAGCGCCCTCTGCTTAGTTACCCGGTGTTTTTCCTCGTTACCAGCATCCTCCCGCTTACAGGCTGTCTATTAGAATCACTGCACACATACACTTAAGGAGTTTTTTTGCTTGTTAGTGAAATTTATTAAAACAAGTGCTCTTATAGTGATTGCGACAGAATGACGTTTCGGTCATTCAAGACCTTGATCACATAAGTCGCCTTGAGCTATGTTGTGGTTCATGAAGGATGTGGTCCTTATGGTCAGTATAAGAACAGCGGGTATGCCCTTAGTAGTTCTGAACTGAGGGCTGTCCTGTACAAGGTAATGGTCACTTATGCCTTTAGGTTAGCCAGTGTCAGAGCGGTCGTTCATTGTGGGGTGGTGGCACGGCGGTGGAGCGTGTTCACACTCAGTTGTAGGAAGGTCACTCCACCTCACTGGTCTTTCCTTTACCTCCCCCTCCATCTTTTTTAGCCTCCTCTACTCATAGCCTATTTATTCTATATATCTGCCTACTTGGGTCAAGCTCCTTGCAGCATTAGCACCCTGCACTTATTGGTGCAATTATTGGCCTTAGGTGTGAGCATAGCTACCTACTTATGTCATTGCTAATACCGTAAATTGCTGCATAAATTGATACTGCGGGGGGCTCTGTTGTACAGGCTTTCTGTGAAAGCCTTTTTTAAATGTTTTTATTTTGTGTGCTTTCTACATGTTGTTTTGCCTAATAAAATGAAATGTACTTTCAAAATATTTGGTTGATCACCTTCTATTGCAATAGCTTTCCCTCTACTGTATAGAAACAGTTTTATTTAGTTGCATAGGTGGATCCCTTTTGACAAAATCTAGTAGTGCCCCCAATAACTATAGTTTGGTTTGGCTATTGAAGAGAAAGTTACAACCAGCAGACTGCAAGTAGCCAAAGAAATTGAGACAGTGGAGTCTTCTGGCCCACGTGTGAGTACAGTGCACCGCAATATCCTAAAAATTATCACTTGCACTGGGGAGCCAGCTGGGGCACGTGCTGCGGGACCAGGGGTGCTCTGCAGCTGAGGCCCTGACAAAGCCGCAACTATCAAAGCCCCATACGGCCGATCCCATAACCAAAGCACATTATAACTGCATACCTATACCCTGGTACCTTGTAATGAAGCTCAGTTACAAAAGAATATATAATGCAAGATCGCCCCCTCTCCTTGGTCTTTCAACCTGTTCCAGCACCTGAAACCTCAATTACACGACTTTGTGGCCCATGGTGACGAAATGGTGGGGATCAGTAACAATAAATTTTTACATCTTATTGTGGACGTATGCTTGGAGAGTCAATCCTTGATGGCTTGTGATGTTTCTCCTATATTTATATAAGTCCACAAGGGCACTTAATCAGGTAGACTACCCACATTGAGTCGCATGTGTAGTATCCCTTGACTTGATATCTCTTGCGTGTTTAAGGGTGGGGAATGGTGTCACCTCTTTGTATATTATTACATTGATTACAGTTCAGGCAGGGAAGGTGCCGAACCTAGGATTCCATATGAACCGTTGTTTTAAGGGTTTAATTTCTGGACCGATGTCTGTCCTAATGAGATTGTCTTTGCAATTTTTAACCCTCTTAAAGCATGGAAGAAATGGTTGTTGGAACTCCACTATGCCAGGATTGCCCCTACCAGGACCCCCAAATGTAGGCAGACAGACCCATGTACAATGTACACCATTGGATAATATGCATGGACAAATGGGAGTCAATGAAGAGTTCTCTTAGGTCTTTGTTCAGCAAAAAATTGAAGAAGAGGCGGCACCACCGAAATATTCCAGATCATATCTGGACCCGTAGAAGCGACAACTGTTGCGAAACAGCGTTGTTGTCCGTTGGCCCCCCGTGGCCACCTCCCTGCACCTTGTCCGTCCCTGAAATCACGGAATAAAAGACCATCTGGAATATTTCGGTGAGTGCCGCCTCTTCTTCAATTTTTTGCTGATTGACTTGGTGCTTTGGCTGCGCACCACCGAAGGGGAATTTGCCTTAACGGGAAGTCATCCCAGACTTGACTGTCAGTACCGCTTAGTGCCCTGATTATCTTTTACTCAAATAGGTCTTTGTTCAGTTGACCCCTGAGGTACTGTGAGGACCTCTATAGGATACCCTCTGTTACAAAATGTATTTTTCATTTCGGTTAAGCATATTTGGTGCTGCGATGGATCACTAACTATCCTCTGAACTGGCATGAGTTGTGATCTGGGCATTCATTTTTTGATAGCAGTGGAATGTAAGCCATCAAAATGCAGCAGTGCATTTTAGTCCATTTTTTGGTAGATCAGTGGACAAGTGTCGTTCACTGTCGTTCAAAATCGTGGTGTCGAGAAAATGTACCAATGTGGTATCGTGAGATAGGGTAGATGTCAGACAGAGCCAAGCCCTATTGAGGTGTTATACGAATTCCATAAAGGAGTCCAAGAGACCATCCCATATGCAAAAAATGGCATCGATGTAGTGTTTCCAGTAGAAAGAATGTTGTACAAACAAGGGGTCAAGATAACCCACCTGATCCTCAAACTGAGACATAAAGCAATTTGCATATAGGATGGCGACCACATTGGACCCGTTATGGTGCCGCGCCACTCCAAATAGTATATGTGGCACCCCTGGAGGGATTGCCACAGGACCCACCGATGCAGGAAAGGATATACACCTTGGTATACACAACACACAACACTTCCACCCCAGGCCTGAAGGAGGAGCTCCACTTGTTGCCTTAAGCAAGATCCCCTATAAATATCCAGAGGATGGAGAGGAGCCAGTTAGTGTCAGTCAGACTGTGGACAGCAGCAGTCAGAGAGTGACAGTTGAAGAAGAGACTGACAGGAGCTGTGTAGCACCCTGGAGAGGGACAGAGGCAAGTGAAGAAAATTAGGAATCTACAGAAAAGGGGACATTACTAATTGCCCTTTAGTCCATCTGGACACCGGAGTCCAAAGCTGTTATTCCATATAACAGAGGATTTATTCCCCTGGACCTCAGGAAACCAAGACCTCAAACCTGACCAAACATAGCACCAGGGACCCAAGAAAAGGATAGGGAATCTCACAGAAAGGTTGTGGAGTTGTAGCCTGAGAGGGAAAAAGGAAGCGGCAGGTTTAGCTTAAGGCAGAACTGACTCTAATTACCACAGACAATAGAAGAGGAGGCCTCACAACTTTCTAAGGTGGATGTCCCAAACTGCACTGGCAACCTGGTTACCCTTCTGGACAGTACCTGCTACCCAACATCAGTAAAAAGGTACCGAAACAGAGACTATTGTGTATGTGTGCCTCATTCGCCGCCGCTGCCTGGAGAGCTTAAACCAGAGGCAAGGACTACTACTCCCCTCATCCACCCTGCTGCCCTGAGGTAAAAGCTTCTCCTGTGGGGAGCTGTAATACCAAAGCTGCATCACCATCACCTAAGCAGCCAGCTGCAGCACTGGTAACCACATTACCAGGTACCACAGGTGGCGTCATGTATAATACTCCATCCCAAATAGTTTTCCCCTCAGCCATTGAGTGTCCAGAGCACAGGACCGGGACCCGACCAACCGTAATCCCCACTGAAGTAGCAACCTGTCCCGGTATCCGAGTACCCCCTACCCTGTCGACCGACTCATTTCTGGCATCACGAACAGGATGAACCAAATCCAGTTAAACTAGATTAAGTGTGCCTAAGGACTGTGTAATTAACTTTACACACTGTGCCATTACTGTGCCACAGAAATTAAACTGCGTCACAGAGCAGTTGAAAAAGAGCGAGAAGATAAGCCCCTCCCCTTCGCTCTGCCGAGGATTGACAAAGTGCAGTGGCTGGTTCCGGAAAGACCTGAGGACTGATTAACTGAACTGTTTCAAAATAGGCGGGTCTAAATATGTAAAAGACTATGTGCTGGCCTAAGGGCCCTGAGTGACGTAAGGCCATACAAGAGGTGCCAAAGTGTTTCCCCTCCCCCCTTGCCATCAAACAACCTAGGGGACGGGTTCAGAACCGAACCGTACCAGTTCGGGACTATAGAAAGGAAACGGGGTGCGGCCGGAAGTCAGATCGAGAGACATTGGCAACTAGACATGTTGCCCGTCAGTGGCCTGTTCAGAATGTCGGTACCAACGATCTCCGACTTGGTCAGGGAAGTCGAGGAGAGAGTGAGGGCTTTGCGGGAGGGAGCAGCCTTGCGGGATCTGCGAGCCCGACTGCAGGAGACCGTGGAGTGGACAGTCCAGCATAGGAGTGCTGAGATGGTTTTTAAAACTGAGCCACAGGATGGAAAGAGAACGGGGGCCTGAGTTAAACCCGGGACCGGGGGTGTCGGTAAAACCAGAGACCGGGCACCCGGTAGTCGGTGATGATTCCGCCCCTACAGAGCTGGACTTGACCCCTGCTGTTGAGACCAACAATCTGCCACCTGTTACGGAGGATATCATGACAGTAATATCAGCAGCTGTGGAGCACACAGAGGAGGAGGCTGCCGAATCGGAGGATCTGATCCGGTTCTCTGAGGAGACCAACCTAATCGTGGAGGAGTTTGTTGAGCAGAGTTCTGGGGAGGAGGACCAGGAGGAAGGAGCAGTCGGCGGTGCAGAGGCGTCCGGGCCCCGCGAGCAATGGTGGTCTATCGCCAGGAACAACCAGATGACGGCGCAGAGGCGTCCGGGCCCCGCGAGCAATGGTGAGCCGATCGCTAGGAACAACCATACGACGGCGCAGAGACATCTGGGCCCTGCGAGCTATGGAGGGCCGGTCGTCCAGAACCATCACCAGCACGGGTTGGGGCGGAGACAAGGTGAGCAAACCAGCTCTCAACTAGAGCTGATTACTCCTGGCAACCCGTCGGGAGGCCGTGGTTCACCCAGCCAGTATGTGATGACAAGGCGAAACAGCAGAGGCGGTGGGAAGCTTGGTGGGCCAACGAGATGGAGACCCGTCAGGCCTGTGCCTTTGCCCGCACCCAGCCGCCACTACCCATAGACCAACGAAAAAGGGGGACAATCACCATGTTTAATCTAGTGACCGGGTATGACTTTGCCCGGGAGGAAGGTCTCTATGTTGAGGTGTTCGTGGGAAGGAGAGAGGTCGAGCACCATCTCCCACAAGGCCACCCGGATCGCGATTTATATAAAGGCAATGTTATTACCTACAAACCCCATGCGGGACCCCGGGGTTGGTATGTGATCCGAGTCAGCAAATGTTAAACTGCTAAAATCCCGGTATTGTGTGCATTGTAAATAGTTATTTTTGAAAATTGCACATAGATGTATATTGTGTGTATCCCTGCAAAAATGTAAAAGGCTCACATGGACAATGATGTGAATGTGGAGCCCCAAGGGACGTGGGGTACTCGGTGCCGGACCGATCTGCTGCTGGGGATGTCACTGGTGGCCTGGTCCGGACCGTGTCCCTGGCTCAGCACAATAAAAGGGGGATTATTTACAAGGGAGATTGTCACGGGTGACGCCACCCACTTGGTGCGGCCAGCGATGGGGCCGCCGCTGCTGCAGAACCTCCGGGGGTGATGGAATGGCAGCGGGGATGGTATAGTTCTAGTGGGGAGAACTGTATCCCCCGGGGCAGTAAGGAGTTAAAGTCTGTTGTGTGTGAGGCTGTTGGAGCACACTTACTTTGCAGCTGCAAGGATCTCTCCTCCTGTGCTGGTGCTGACAGGCTGTAGCTCTGCAGGTTGAGATCTTCCTGATGCAAGCCTGTATGGGAGAAAGGGTCTGCAGATGGAAGCAGGCAGGAGGCAATGCAGGGTTTCCAAAGCTTTACTTAGTTCCTTCAGTCAGCTTACAAGTTAGTTGTTACAGCACATTTACAGTTCTCCCTTTCCGGGTTCCCTTTCCTCCTGCAGCCAGGCTCCTCTCTCCTTGTGACCCCTCACACAGTCTTTAGGTGTCCTTTCCGGGCTATTACTCTCTCTCTCCGTCTTACACGGTGGTTGCGGACGTTGGACAGTATGGCGGTGACTCGGGCTTCTGTAAGTCCTATGCGTCACTTAGCTGCCTGTCCTTTGGGTTAGGAACTCCAGCTTGAAACTGAAGCTCCCCGTCAGTGAATCTGGGGATACCGGGTAAATCGTCGGTCCCCTTCAGAGCTCACACTCTGCTCTAGCCCAGCCTGCAACAGTCCTCCAGCATGAGGTTCTGCCAGGCTCCTTCCTCTGTTTCCTTCAGATATCTAGGAGGGCTTCTCCACCTGCTGTTAGTAGTTTCAGCTGCTGTCTAGGGCACGGGTTGCACCGTCCCTTCTCTTTCTGTCACACTCCTGGTGGCTTCAGCATCTTGGACGGGCTTTCCCCCCCATCTGGCTCGCATTGGCTCAGTACGGGTCTGCGCTCCTCAGCTTAGGCACTTCCAGGACGTGTAATCTCCTTCAACCTTTACATCTCAGCTACTTCAGCCTACTACTTCATTTACTCCTCCCCCTCTCTATATACTGTCAGTCACCTGACCTTCTGGTGTGCCCAACCCACTCCTCATCCACCACTCCTCTGGTCTCATATAGTCTCCGACCTCAGAGCTGGATGTGAACCCTCTCTATGCGTGGGGATGTGGGCTGTGAGGGTGTAGTGTTTACTAGGTCCTAACTGCCTGGCTGCAGTACCCTTTGTGGCCACCTGTACGCAGGGGCGCCACATTCTCCCGGAGTTAAACAGCGCGTCCGCGCGCGACTCGACATTGGTTACCCTGAAAACATTTTTATATTATATAACAATAAACATTATGAATTCTTGATTTCTTCCCTTCCGGGAGGCACGATTCTTGGAACGTTGCTTTAACTATAAACATAAGTGCATGGGTATCTATACTCATCATTACCCTCTTTTCTGTAAAAGACATTATAAGACATTGCTTCCTATAAAAGTATAAAATCTCTCTTCTTTTCAAAAAGTGCTAAAACTTTCAAAAATTTTCAAAAAGTGCAAAAGTCTCAAAAGCAGCTTCAAAGTTCAAAATGCAGAGTTCGTGCATTACTTTGCATTTGCATCTGGTCTTAAAACCAAAGGGGAGCACACAAGTGTGCTTAACTATATACAATGAAAGTTCGTATCAAGTCATTGTTCATGATGCAAATGTTCAGGTAAACACATAAGACAGACAGGGGAATGCTAACATTCACTCAGGTAAGGTTGGGGGATCAATAAGGAACAATGTACATTCACACTTACAGCATCTTCATCTGTTTCTTCTTGATACAGGATACGGGTCTTACTCCTGATCCTTCTTCTCCATCTTCCGGATCATCTGGGATGCTTTCCCTTCTGGATGCAGATCCTGCGTTTCTATTCTTTCTTTTGCTGCGTCCATAGTACCACTTGCGATGTCTTCCGTCTGGGGTACACCTCCAGGTCTTGCAGTGCAGCGTTCAGCAAACTGCTCTCTGGGCTCTGCGTTATAACATCCTTCATAGACTTGGATGTAACAGTTTCTAGGCTGATCAATGTTGATCTGAATCCGGGTCCTGTTCTCCTCCTGGGCCCGTGTCATCCTTGGGGCAGCCGCCGCAGTATACCCCTCCGGGTATCTAGGACATAGGGGCGCTCTTCTCCTCCTTCAGCCATCTCTACGCGATCACGCGGGGTCTCTCCTCGGCCGGGTTCCTCCACTGGTTCAATCTGTGGGCCCTCCGGGATCACTCGTGATCTCTCGCACAGAGCGCTGGTTGCTGCGTCCTCCGCTTCCGTCCTCGTGTCTCTGAATGGCGATCGCTTCTCTTCCGGTTGCCTGCTCCGCCCCCTCCTGATGACGATTTCCGGCTCAGTTCGCGCCAGCTTCTTGGTAGGAGGGTCTAGGGGCGGCGGCTCTTCTTTGAGAGTGACAGCTGGCTCTCCCGGAGTTAAGGAGAGCCAGGGCGGGACCTTCTTTTCGCGCCTTGGACCGGACCGGCCCACGATGGGAGTCTTGGGAACGCCTCCCCTGCACATGGCGCTAGTCTCTGATGGCCGCCATTGGGGTCAGATTTTGGCGGGAAAAAGTCTAGAACACAGGATTTGGGCACACAAGGTCCAATTCTTTTGGACCGGGTAGATCCTGTTCGTGACGCCAGGTTGTGGAGCCCCAAGGGACGTGGGGTACTCGGTGCCGGACCGATCTGCTGCTGGGGATGTCACTGGTGGCCTGGTCCGGACCGTGTCCCTGGCTCAGCACAATAAAAGGGGGATTATTTACAAGGGAGATTGTCACGGGTGACGCCACCCACTTGGTGCGGCCAGCGATGGGGCCGCCGCTGCTGCAGAACCTCCGGGGGTGATGGAATGGCAGCGGGGATGGTATAGTTCTAGTGGGGAGAACTGTATCCCCCGGGGCAGTAAGGAGTTAAAGTCTGTTGTGTGTGAGGCTGTTGGAGCACACTTACTTTGCAGCTGCAAGGATCTCTCCTCCTGTGCTGGTGCTGACAGGCTGTAGCTCTGCAGGTTGAGATCTTCCTGATGCAAGCCTGTATGGGAGAAAGGGTCTGCAGATGGAAGCAGGCAGGAGGCAATGCAGGGTTTCCAAAGCTTTACTTAGTTCCTTCAGTCAGCTTACAAGTTAGTTGTTACAGCACATTTACAGTTCTCCCTTTCCGGGTTCCCTTTCCTCCTGCAGCCAGGCTCCTCTCTCCTTGTGACCCCTCACACAGTCTTTAGGTGTCCTTTCCGGGCTATTACTCTCTCTCTCCGTCTTACACGGGTGGTTGCGGACGTTGGACAGTATGGCGGTGACTCGGGCTTCTGTAAGTCCTATGCGTCACTTAGCTGCCTGTCCTTTGGGTTAGGAACTCCAGCTTGAAACTGAAGCTCCCCGTCAGTGAATCTGGGGATACCGGGTAAATCGTCGGTCCCCTTCAGAGCTCACACTCTGCTCTAGCCCAGCCTGCAACAGTCCTCCAGCATGAGGTTCTGCCAGGCTCCTTCCTCTGTTTCCTTCAGATATCTAGGAGGGCTTCTCCACCTGCTGTTAGTAGTTTCAGCTGCTGTCTAGGGCACGGGTTGCACCGTCCCTTCTCTTTCTGTCACACTCCTGGTGGCTTCAGCATCTTGGACGGGCTTTCCCCCCCATCTGGCTCGCATTGGCTCAGTACGGGTCTGCGCTCCTCAGCTTAGGCACTTCCAGGACGTGTAATCTCCTTCAACCTTTACATCTCAGCTACTTCAGCCTACTACTTCATTTACTCCTCCCCCTCTCTATATACTGTCAGTCACCTGACCTTCTGGTGTGCCCAACCCACTCCTCATCCACCACTCCTCTGGTCTCATATAGTCTCCGACCTCAGAGCTGGATGTGAACCCTCTCTATGCGTGGGGATGTGGGCTGTGAGGGTGTAGTGTTTACTAGGTCCTAACTGCCTGGCTGCAGTACCCTTTGTGGCCACCTGTACGCAGGGGCGCCACATGAACTTTTAGCTAGGAGCCTGATTGGACTTAAATCAGACTCTATTCCAGGCCCTGATGGGCCAATATAGGTTAAAAATTGTTATTGGATTGTTTGCAACATTCTACAAGTATGGTGCCTCCTGCAAAGGAAGAAAGTAAGAAGAAGGCTTATTGTTTGATGTAATGTTATTGTTTAAAGTTACCCGGTTATATGCAATAAAAATTAAGCTCAAATCTTTTTGGTTTTAGCACTCGAGGACGAGTGTAGACAACCAAGGGGGTTTGTGGCGCCCCTCTGGTGGCCACAGGGAGGTACTTCACCTCAAACAGGAGGTGTAGTGCCCCCATAGTCACAGGTAAGGGGGGAGCTGCAGAGTCTGTATACAAAACTACAACAAGCCCAGCTATAGACACACTAGCACCAGGGACTGTATATTCAGTAGGTCCCAGGGGAGTGGAGCTTAGCTGAGCAGGAGACGTGACATCAGTGATAGTTGACAGAAGTCAGTCAGACGGTGTGAGGAGAGCAGAGAGGACAGACGCAGCAGAGCCTGCAGTTCTGAGAGGAGGGTACCTCAAATTTAAGGAGGTAACCCAGACGCAGAGGGGACACCCCAGGCTTGGTGACACCTGTCTGGAGTGTCCAGATCACCACGGTATACCGGAACCGAGGTAGTTTGCAAGGTTTATCCCAAACTACTGACCGGCAGACTGTGGGCCTGACAATAAGGAGCTACAGCACCCATCAAGAAGTCTAACATCTTTCCCATAGCCGGGTTCAAGACGCTGACAAGTACAGAGACTTTAGGCAACAGACCCCGAGGACAAGAGATCAGACTTAAGAGTGGGAATGAAGGGAGCCATAGAGCCCTAAGGACCAGGACCAGGAAAGTGACAAGAAAAGTACATCTGTCAGAGTCTGTAGTGAACCCCCGAAACCTGTGGCAACAAATCTCCAGTAAACTAAACTGTACCATATACCATATTGAACCAGCTGGTACCAGTAAAAGATCTGTTTGAGCTAATCTGGACTCTGACTCTATTTAATCCATCATCTGGGAAATATCTACAGCATCACAGAAGTGAGGACTACTACTCCTATCATCCACCCCGCTGCCCTGAGGTAAAGCTCCGCCTGTGGGGAGCTGTACTACCCAAAGCTGCATCACCATCACCTCAGCAGTTGGCTGCAGTTATGGTAACTACATTACCAGGTACCACAGGTGGTGTCACGTATAATCCCCCATCCCAAATAGTTTTCCCCCTCAGCCATTGAGTGTCCAAGGCACGGGACCGGGAACCGACCAGCCGTGATCCCCACTGAAGTAGCAATCTGTCCCGGTATCCGAGTACCCCCTACCCTGTCGACCGACTCATATATATCTCGGAACAGAAAAAAATTCTCAGTGACAACTTATGTTAATAGATCGATGGTGAGCGCTATGACCTGAAGGGTGTGGCCGTCGATTGAAGTAGGTCAGAAAGAGTTTGAATGCCCAGAGTGTGTAGGATGGAAGTTTACAGACTGGTAACATCAAGGGAAAAAGTAGGATGGCGTGTGCAGGGATCCGACCCTAAGCTGCTATTAAAGATAGGAAGGCTCCTGTGTCCAAGACAAATAAGTATGCATTTTTAATAAAAGGAGATATAATTTTGTTCTGTAAAAATGGACAAAGGAGATAGGATGGACTCGGTAGATGCTACAATAGGTCTGCATTGTGGTTTCTGTAGTTTTTTGGAGATTTTTTGAATAGTGTAAAAGACTGTTCTAAATGGATGTGTCTTTTATAGGTATTAAAGAGATTAGTTGGGGGCACTACTAAGGATTATATGATGATAGGGATCTACCCCTGCAAGATAGGACAATTAGTGATTTAAAGGAGAGGAAAGCTGCTTGCAAAGAAAGCTGGTGATCACCAAAATTATAGATCAAATAATTTTATTCAGCAAAAAACGCATATATAGACAGACAAGAAATTAAAAACAATTAAAATGGCTTTACACAGAAAGCCTGAGCAAGGATCCCCCTTGAGTGGTGGTACAAGGCAGATATAGCACCTTCAGCATTATTCAATATCAATAATGCGTATATAAATTATATATTGGTAAGCAATCATGAAGGGTTATAGTTCAGGTGCAACATATTGCAAAGTGATAGACAAATTCAACACCAATAGGAAAATAAGTTAGAGGAGCAACAACTATACAGGCATAGAGGCGGTCACTAACTGGTGTATATGAGCTGAAAAGGAAAATATTGGCAAGTGCCCGGTATATAGGGGATAGGTAGTGGTCCGTCGAGGGAGCTGTGTGTGAGAATATCCCGTCAAGGCATAGACACAGTACTACTAGTTCAAAAGGTCATATATGATCAAGAATTATATAAACAGCCAGCCCAAAGGATATCAAAGAGCCACAAAAGGATAACACAAGACCACAACAGGATAACTAAGGGCAGAGACCATATATGTAATTCAGCAAGGCACTCAGATTGTATAACCATGATAAGCCAAAGGGATATGCTCACTAGAAATGCTTACTGGGAGCACAGCAGCCAAAAGTAATACAATACCTGTTGGGTGAAGGTCCAGGAGGATAGAGGAGAAAGGGGGACCCCATCTAATTATGGTATGCCTGACACCTATCGTTATTACGTAACTTCTTCAGGGGAGGCGTCAGTCTATGTGTTTGTTAGGTATTTATAGGGCATAAATGATTGTGAGATACTATGCAGCTGTACCTGTGCTGTATGATGACCGGAGGTTCTGGACCATAAGTGCAACGCTCGATTGCGGAAGTGCCATAGAGACTGAGTCACTGAAGATATGGACTTTAGAACGGAATCAAAAACATTGAAAAAAAGATTCCTTGTAAAAGGATACCCCAAACGTCTTTTGCAGGACGCGTATGAAAAACAAAATTTTGTCCCAAGAATCCTGTATAGACAAAAAATCTTCTAAAAGGACTATGGAGGTTAAGGAAATTGACAAGAAAATTGAGACTAGAACAAATTGGAGCCTCATCACTACCTTTTGTCAACCAAGAGAAATAATTTTAGACCTGATGACTAAATATTGGTTTGTGCTGAAAAGTGACCCAATTCTCACAGATCATTTACCAAAGAAACCTAATGTGATCTATCGGAGGAATAAAAATTTAAAAGAGATGATTGCTCCTAGTAAAATGAAAATTAAACCAAAAGCGAGTGTATTGGTAAATGGGGAAGATGGTGTCACTGGATGCTTTGCATGTGGGTCCCCAAAGTGTTTGTGCTGCAAAGTGATCAGTAATGGTGAAAAAACATTTACATCTACAACAACTAAACAGAGCTTTCCGATCAAATATAAGATTTAGTGCCAGTCTACTTACGTCATTTACTTAATAGAGTGCCCATGTTGCACACAGTATATAGGCAGAACAATTCAAACTATGCGCGCTAGATTAAATAAACATAGGCAAAATATTAAAAATGGGCTTCAACATCACAGCCTATCTAGACATTATGCTGTGTGCCACCAGAAGGATGAAATGAACATGAAACTTACTATCATTGACCATATAAGGGACAATGTAAATGACCGTTTGAAAACTCTCATTAAGGGCCGCTTTACACACACCAACTTCTGTGTCCAACTTCTGAACAGATCTCTAGTTGCAGTGAAATCATGGACACATTGTTCTATTTTGTGGCCGTGTACAAATGTAACAATGTGTCCATGATTTCACTGCAACCAGAGATCTGTTCAGAAGTTGGACACAGAAGTTGGTGTGTGTAAAGCGGCCCTAAGACAGAGAGCTATTGGATTTTTAAAATGGGAACACTAAGGAACACTAAGTCCGGAAGGGCACAACTTAACCTTAGATAACATGGCCAAACACTAATAGAATGTTCCATTTTATTTATTTATTAATTTTTTTAGCATGCTCCTGCTGAAATTATAGTAAATGTTGATAAGTAATTATTATTATTACACCATTTAAAATGTAAAAAAAAAAAAAGAAAAAAAAGAAATTTTTTTTTAATGTGAAATTTTAAAATCTTATATATTTTTAAGAATTTTATGGTATTTCTTTTATAAATATATGTAATGATAATATTGTAAATATTATATAATGAAATGATATATAGTATATTTTTAAAAAATAGGCAAGCTAGTATAGGAATAAATTGTTATGTGTTTTAGATAGACTAAAGATTAGGGAGTGAATGAAGGGTTAATGGGAAGCCTTTTTATCAACCAATCAATATGTGTAATAGGGAACCAATCATGTTGCTTATAAAATGTATGACCACAGTCTAATCCCCTTACACCGCCTGAGGAACACTGTCAGAGCACAGTTGAAACATGTTGTGGAGCTAAGGGGAAATAAAGTTGCCTGTTAATGAAATCGGTTCAGGTGCCTGCTACTTGAGTACAAAGACCGCTTATCATCCTTGTAACATATATCTATCTCCATTATTGGGGGCGAGCGGCAGGAGCAGCCTAATAGAGGCACGGAGCAAAAAGCAAAAAGGACCTGGCGTTACTAGGTAACCAGTGGATGTGGTGACGTAGTTCGGAATTCGGGTGACCACGTGACCGGAAAGGTCCTGTCGGAGCAGCCGGGAACGAGTGAGGAAGGAGGAAGGAACGAAGGTTCATTGCATCAAAGGGGATACCAAACGGAGGCTTACAAACCGGGTTGTGCAGGCAGCACAACCCTGTCAGGTGAGTGGCCACTTCCCCACGCCACTAATAAGAGTCTGGAGGATCCTACCCATTGCGCGCCATTCTTTTCTCTTGTATACAGACTGTCTCAGCACCATCGTGCCGTAATGCACATGCACGGGAGTACTAGGCTTCAGATGTGAGGCATAAGATGGCGGACAAGGGAGGGATTTACAGTACCGGTCTTATGCCTGCGGTACTGCAAGAATTAATATAAGACTGTGTCTTATTTTCGGGGAAACAGGGTACCATGTACTTCTACTAGGACCACTGAGCCTGTGGTATGACCTACCTTGTTTTTATTGGAAATGAAATCTATGCACAATTTGTATTCCTTATTTACGCCTTTAACACCTTAGGCACCTGCGAACCACTTGACGTTTTCTTAAAAAATCCACACTGGATTTCTCAGCATTAAATACTTGAGGTGGATTCTCATTCAAGTATGACTTTTTTGCAACATAAAACAGTGACTTACTAGTGTGAGGTACTTGGGTATCAGGCGGCAAGGATTAACTGCGGTGTCACGGGGGATGGTGGCCACGCCTGATCCCGTGTCCTGGGGGACTGATCTTTTCAAAAAGGGGTATTTACAGGGGATGCTATATACAGTTTGTTGTCGTGACGCCACTTGCAGTTTCTGGTGAGTTGCACCAGCGCCGCCACAGTCCGCCAGGGGTCGATGGTATCGTGGCTAAGATGGTGTAGTCCTCCACCGGTAGGACTGGACCTCCGGTGCAGCAATTCTGTGGAAGAACAAGTTCATGCAAAGAAGATGCAGCAGAGTCCAATTCACTTCGGGTACTTTACTGGAAATTTTAGCAGCAATGGTTACAGTTCTCAGTTCAGTATTCAGATGTTATAACAGGTAGCTAACGGGTGGCTGCAAGCGGATCCCAGGTGGTATGATGAAACCCTTGGTGAGTACCTTCTGTCTCTCTTTCCTGCTTCCCAGTGGTAGTGAAGTCGGGTTCCATATAGCTAACCTGACCTCCTGCTTCTCTCTCCTTTGCTCCCATTGGGTTACCCTCTGCTGGCTGACCGCCGAACCATCAAGCGGTGCCTGGTACCCTCTTCTGGTCGCTAAAGAGCCTGGGAGCAGTATATACTCCACAGGTCTCCGGATTCTCTGTGGTCCTTGGAGGATCCCACAGGTGCGGGCTCCGGTGCCCGGTAACTTTCTGCGCCTGGGAAAGCTTTCCTTCTCCCTGGTCCCTCAGCCGAGAGACCCACTCCTTGGTCCCTCAGGCTCACTGCCTGAGCTCTACTCCACTCTACTCTCCTCTACTTCACCCTACTCTTTTGTTCCCCCTAGAGGTGGTTTTATTCCCTCCCGGGTTCCTCCCACCATGTGATCTAGTGTGGGGTGCTGGTCTATGGGTTCCACTCACCATCCTAGAATCTGCTTGCAGCTGGAGTATCTGCACCTCTTTTACGGGTGCAGTACCCCTCTGTGACGCCTGCATAGCGGGGTGCCACAGTAGTATTAAAGGGGTTGTGTCACCACACAGTTTTCTGGCAAAAATTTGAAAAGAGGTGTACCGTATATACTCGTGTATAAGCCGATTTTTTCAGCACAAAAATTGTGCTGAAAAGTGCCCCCTCGGCTTATACACGAGTCAGTATACAGCAGCCCGCCCCCCTGTTCTATATACAGGCCCCCCTGTGGTATAATACAGCAGCCCCCCCCGTGCTATATACAGGCCCCCCGTTGCTGCCGCCGCACACCTGTAAAAGAAGAGCTTTCATACTTACCCTCCTGTGACCGCGCGCGCATCCCCCGCTCTCCTTCCTGCTTCTACCCGGCGTCCATCCACGTGACCGCGCGCCGGTAATGACGTCATTATTTGTGCGCGGTCACGTGAATGGACGCCGGGTAGAAGCAGGAAGGAGAGCGGGGGATGTGCGCGGTCACAGGAGGGTAAGTATGGAAGCTCTTCCTTTACAGGTGTGCGGCGGCAGCAACGGGGGCTGTATATACACGGGGGGGGGTGCTGTATTATACCACAGGGTACCTGTTATACCACAGGGGAGACTGCTGTATACTACACAGGGGCCTGTATATACCACAGGGGATGCTGTATACTACCACAGGGGCCTGTATATACCACAGGGGGGACTGCTGTATACTACCACAGGGGGCCTGTATATACCACAGGGGCGGACTGCTGTATACTACCACAGGGGGCCTGTATATACCACAGGGGAGGACTGCTGTATACTACCACAGGGGGCCTGTATATACCACAGGGGGAGGACTGCTGTATACTACCACAGGGGGCCTGTATATACCACAGGGGGAGGCTGCTGTATACTACCACAGGGGGCCTGTATATACCACAGGGGGGAGGGCTGCTGTATACTACCACAGGGGGCCTGTATATACCACAGGGGGGAGGGCTGCTGTATACTACCACAGGGGGCCTGTATATACCACAGGGGGAGGACTGCTGTATACTACCACAGGGGGCTGTATATACCACAGGGGGGAGGGCTGCTGTATACTACCACAGGGGGCCTGTATATACCACAGGGGGGGACTGCTGTATACTACCACAGGGGGCCTGTATATACCACAGGGGGGACTGCTGTATACTACCACAGGGGGCCTGTATATACCACAGGGGGGAGGGCTGCTGTATACTACCACAGGGGGCCTGTATATACCACAGGGGGGAGGGTTGCTGTATACTACCACACGGGGCCTGTATATACCACAGGGGGGAGGGCTGCTGTATACTACCACAGGGGGCCTGTATATACCACAGGGGGGAGGGCTGCTGTATGCTACCACAGGGGCCTGTATATACCACAGGGGGAGGGCTGCTGTATACTACCACAGGGGGGAGGGCTACTGTATACTACCACAGGGGGCCTGTATATACCACAGGGGGGAGGGCTGCTGTATACTACCACAGGGGGAGACTGCTGTATACTACCACAGGGGGAGACTGCTGTATACTACCACAGGGGGAGACTGCTGTATACTACCACAGGGGGAGACTGCTGTATACTACCACTGGGGAGACTGCTGTATACTACCACTACGGAGGCTGCTGTATACTACCAATGGGGAGGCCTGTATACCTGTGCTGGGGTCCACCCTCGGCTTATACACGAGTCAATAGGTTTTCCCAGGTTTTGGGGGCAAAAGTAGGGGGGTCGGCTTATACACGGGTCGGCGTATACACGAGTATATACGGTAAACATTCACAAAAAAATGTTTACAGTGGATAACATGAATAAAAAATACCTTTTTATTTGTTTTTAAAGTGCTTGTTCCCTCTTCATGCTGAGCTGAATAGGAGAAATTGTGGGAGGGGTTCAAAAAAGGATCATGTGACCACAACTGTCACATTCTTGCCTTCACTGTATCCCTCCGCACTTCTGGATTCAAATAGTCCACTCACATACAACATCATGATCATGTTCAATTTCCCATATACTACTATTTAGTCTGACATATGTGTGGTACATTCCAGTGTTATACACACATTTTATATATAATAAATATATATTATATATAATGCCGTCATGGCAGTCTGCACCTGTGCATTCCATACACACATACATTAGATATCTACTATATAATCTCCTAATCGTGTCTGTCTGATGCCAAAATCGCGTGCCAGCGCTCGTAGGTCACCGGCAGACGCGGCGGCGAATGAGTGCAGCGTATGCAAAAGAGCCGCGCAGCGTGCAAATTAAAAATTCACACGCTACGCGCTCTCCTCTAAGCCCCCCTGCTCCTCCTGCCCTGCCCACACTCCCCCCCCGCTCCATCCTCCCCCGCCGGCTCCATCCTGCCCCCCGCCTCCATCCTGCCCACTGGCTCCATCCTGCCCCCCCGGCTCCTTCATGCCCCCACAGCTCCATCCTGCCCTGATAGCTCCATCCTGCCCCCCCGGCTCCATCCTGCCCCCCCTGCTCCATCCTGCCCCAAATGGCTCCATCCTGTCCCGCCCAACTCCATTCTGCCACCTACCCCCTGGCTCCATCCTGCCCCCCCGACTCCATCCGGGACCCCTGGCCCCGCCGGCTCCATCCTGCCCCCCCAGCTCCATCCTGCTCCCCCCAGGCCCCATCATGCCTCCCCCCCGGCTCCATCCTGCCCCCCTGCCTCCATCCTACCCCACCTCCATTCTGCCCCCGTCTCCATCCTGCCCCGCTGGCTCCATCCTTTCTCCCCCAGCTGCATCCTGCCCCCCCGCCTCCATCCTGGTCCCCCCCGCCTCCATCCTACCCTTCCGGCTCGATCCTGCCCCCCAGACTCCACCCTGCCCCGCTCCATTCTGCCCACACTGATTAGTCGCGCCCGGCCACTGAACACTGACACCGCCGCACACCGACACTGCTGGCTCCATCCTGCCCCACCGGCTCCATCCTGCCCCTCGGCTCCATCCTGCCCTGATCGCTCCATCCTGCCCCCCGGCTCCATCCTGCCCCCCCCCGGCTCCATCCTGCCCTGATCGCTCCATCCTGCCCCAAACGCTCCATCCTGTTCCCCCGATTCCATCCTGCCCCCTACCCCCTGGCTCCATCCTAGCCCCCCCGACTCCATCCTGCCCCCCCCCGGCTCCATCCTGCTCCCCCTAGGCCCCATCCTGCCTCCCCCCGGCTCCATCCTGCCCCCCCAGCTCCATCCTGCCCCCTGCCTCCATCCTACCACCCACCTCCATCCTGCCCCCATCTCCATCCTGCCCCGCCGGCTCCATCCTGCTCCCCCAGCTGCATCCTGCCCCCCAGACTACATCCTGCCCACCTCCATTCTGCCCACACTGATTAGTCCCGCCCGGCCACTGAACACCGTCACCGCTGAACACAGACACCACCACACAATACTGACACCGCTGCACACCGCAGACACCGCTTCACACCGACACGCTTAACACCGACACTGCTGGCTCCATCCTGCCCTGCTGGCTCCATCCTGCCCCCCGGCTCCATCCTGCCCCCTCGGCTCCATCCTGCCCTGATCGCTCCATCCTGCCCCCCCGGCTCCATCCTGCCCCCCCGGCTCCATCCTGCCCTGATCGCTCCATCCTGCCCCAAACGGCTCCATCCCGTTCCCCCCGATTCCATCCTGCCCCCTACCCCCTGGCTCCATCCTAGCCCCCCCGACTGCATCCTGGCCCCCCGGCCCCGCCGGCTCCATCCTGCCCCCCCCGGCTCCATCCTGCCCCCCCCAGCTCCATCCTGCCCCCCCCAGCTCCATTCCTGCCCCCCTGCCTCCATCCTACCCCCCACCTCCATCCTGCCCCCATCTCCATCCTGCCCCGCCGGCTCCATCCTGCTCCCCCAGCTGCATCCTGCCCCCCAGACTCCATCCTGCCCCCCTCCATTCTGCCCTCACTGATTAGTCCCGCCCGGCCACTGAACACTGACACCGCCGAACACAGACACCGCCACACAATACTGACACCGCTGCACACCGCAGACACCGCTTCACACCAACACGCTTAACACCGACACTGCTGGCTCCATCCTGCCCCACTGGCTCCATCCTGCCCCGCTCACTCCATCCTGTCCAGCTCCTTTCTGTCCCTGCTGATTAATCTTTCTCGGTGACTGAACACCGACACTGCCGCACACCGACACTGCCACACACCGACACTGCCGCACACAGACACTGCCGCACACTGACACTGCCGAACAACACTGACACCGCCACACACCGCAGACACCGCTTCACACTGACACCGCCACAGCTGGCTCCATTCTGCCCTGCTCGCTCCATCCTGTCCGGCTCCATTCTGCCCCCGCTGATTAGTCTCGCCCTGCGACTGAACACGGACACCGCCGCACACCGTCACCACCGCACACTAACACCGCCGCACAACAATGATACTACTGTATACCAACAGTGCTGTACACAAACACCACCGAACACAGACACCGCTGCGCACCGACACTGCCACACACCGACATCACCGCACAACACTGATAGTGCTGTACACTGACTCCGCCGCACACCAACACCACAGCACAACACTGATACTTCTGTACACCGACACTGCTGTACACCGACACCGCCACAGACCGACACCACCGCACAACACTGATAGCACTGCACACCGCCACTGCCGCACAACACCACCACTGCTGCACACCGACACCGCTGCACACCAACACTGCTGTACACTGACACTGCTGTAGGTATCTACTATACACTGTGTTCTAAATTATTATGCAAATTGGTTTTAAGTGTCATAGGGTTTTTTTTTTTTTTTATGAAACCCATTGCTGGGATTGTGTCTGAAGGCTACTTCTCACACACAGATATCTGAGTCCAATATCTGAACAGATCTCTGGTTGCAGTGAAATCATGGATACATTGCTCCATGTTGTACACAGCCACAAAATGGAGCAATGTATCCATGATTTCACTGCAACCAGAGATAAGTTCAGCTATTGGACTCAGATATCAGTGTGTGTGAAGTGGCCTTCAGAGTTCTTTAGATCACTGAAATCAATTTCAGATACCTGTGATAATTACTTTGGCAGGTGAGCCCAATAAAAAGAAAACTGGGTGTTCCACAATATTACGCAGGCCACAGTTTTCAAGTAACATGGGAAAGAAAAAGGATCTCTCTGCTGCCAAAAAGCAACAAATAGTGCACTGCCTTGACCAAGGGATGAAAACATTAGATATTTCACGAAAAATTAAGCGTGATCATCATACTGTGAAGAGATTTGTGGCTGATTCTGAGCACAGACGTGTTTGTGCAGGTAAAGGCAGAACAAGGAAGGTTTCTGCCAGGCAAGTTCATCGTATTAAGAGAGCAGCTGCGAAAAAGGCCTTACAAACCAGCAAACAGATATTTGAAGCTGCTGGTGCCTCTGGAGACCCTTGAACCTCAAGGTGTAGGATCCTTCAACGGCTTGCTGTGGGGCATAAACCTACTATTTGACCACCCCTAAACAGTGCTCACAAGCAGAAACGGTGGCAGTGGGCTCAGACATACATGAAGACTAATTTACAAACAGTCTTGTTTACTGATGAGTGACGAGCAACCCTGGATGGCCCAGAGGGATGGAGTAGTGGATGGTTGGTGGATGGCCACCATGTCCCAAAAAGGCTGCGATGTCAGCAAGGAGGTGGAGGAGTCATATTTTGGGCCAGAATCATTGGGAAACAGCTGGTAGGCCCCTTTAAGGTTCCTGAAGGTGTGAAAATGACCTCTGTAAAGTATTTAGAGTTTCTGACTGAGAACTTTCTTCCATGGTACAAAAAGCAAAAATGTGCCTTCAGGAGCAAAATCATCTTCATGCATGACAATGCACCATCTCATGCTGCAAAGAATACCTCTGTGTCATTGGCTGCTATGGGCATAAAAGGAGATAAACTCATGGTGTGGCCACCATCTTCCCCTGACCTCAACCCTATAGAGAACCTTTGGAGTATAATCAAGCAAAAGATCTATGAGGGTGGGAGGCAGTTCACATCAAAACAGCAGCTCTGGGAGGCTATTCTGACATCATGCAAAGAAATACAAGCAGAAACTCTCCAGAAACTCACAAGTTCAATGGATGCAAGAATTGTGAAGGTGAAATCAAAGAAGGGTTCCTATGTTAACATGTAACTTGGCCTGTTAGGATGTTTTGCAGTCAAATAGCTTTTTATTTCAGTGAATGTGACCTCCTAATGCTGCATATTCAACAAATGAGCATTTTCAGTTCTTTAAAACAAATCAAATGTTTAGAAACTCTACTGTGCATAATAATTTGGAACGGTGCATTTAGAGGGTTTTTTAAATTTTTAAGATTATACTGTTATCATTGGGAGGTTTCTTCAATAAAATTCGATGTACACTCTAACGGGTGATGACTTTTATTACACTGACTGTCATTTGCACTGACCATTTAGGAAAATCAGAGGAAAAGAACATTTGCATAATAATTTGGAACACAGTGTATAATTGCCTAATCGTGTCTGTCTGTCAAGAAAATCGCGCGCCAGCGCTCACTGGTCGCCGGCAGCCACGGCAACCAATGAGCGAAGCGTATGCATAACAGCTGCACGCATTCAAAACTCGCGTCAAGCTGAAACCTGGCGACGGTGACGCATTGGCGTCGCTATCGCCAGGATACACGCGTCCGGCCGCGGCTATCTTTGGGAGATCCGACGGTAGCTGCGGCTCATCTACTGCCGCACAGAGGTCCGCGGCGAGCCAGCCGGGAGATGACCGGCGTCAGCTTGCAGCGGTAGCACCCCGACCGCCATATTGGATCACCCACATTATAGGTATTCCTATATGGCGGCCGGAATTCAAATCCCCCGCCAAGCCGCGCTACTTCTCTTATTGGTCGCTGCGGCCGGCGGCGACCAATCAGCGAAGTGGCGCGGATTGGCGGGAAATATGAATCCCACACCGCTGATTGGTTGCCGCTCTCAGTGGCGACCAAACAGCGGCATGGGATTCAATACCCCAGCCAATCCATGCTCCACCTCACGGATTGGTCGCTGCCGCCCGCGGCGACAAATCAGCAAAGTATGTTTTAAAACACGCACCAAGTGCGCTGATTGGTTGTCGCGGCTGGCGGCGACCAATAAGAGGAGCACGGCTTGGTATATTGGCACGCAATTTCAACTGCCGCTCATAGTGTTATGCACTTCTCTGCTTTTTACAAGGCTGTCAGTCATAGTGTCACGCAGTTTCACTCCTGTTTACAAGGCTGTCCATCATAGTGTGACACAGTTCCCTCCTGTTTTCAAGGTATTCTAGAATACCTGATGCATTAGAATTGGGCCACCGTCTAGTCTAATATATACTTACCTAAAATTGTCCGTCATCAGAAGTACACTGACCGCCTTATTGGAACACCCAAGTGATGGGTATTCCTATATTGTCGCTACTGGTGCTGCCATCGCCCAGTCTCCCTGCTGCTCGGTCTCCCTCACTGCTCCATCCCTCCCCATTGCTGCTCCGTTTCTACTCCAGCCACGTATTACCATTGCGGCCTGAACGTGAGGAGTTCCGTGGAGCAGGTCATGTGACAGGGTCTATGTGACATGCAAGCTCACGTGAGCCCACCCTCTCACATGACATGTTCCACAGAGATACTCAGCGTTCTGGCTGCAATAATAATATGGAGCTGCAATGGCGGAGGACAGAGCAGTGAGGACGGAGCAGATGGGGATGGAGGACGGAGCAGGTGGGGATGGAGGACGGAGCAGGTGGGGATGGAGAACGGAGCAGGTGGGAATGGAGGATGGAGCAGTGAGGGTGGAGGATGGAGCAGTGAGGGTGGAGGACTGAGCAGTGAGGGTGGAAGATGGAGCAGTGAGGGTGGAGCAGTGAGGGTGGAGGATGGAGCAGTGAGGGTGGAGGACGGAGAAGGTGGGAATGTTGGAGGGAGCAGTGAGGGTGAATGATAGAGCAGGTGGGAATGGAGAACGGAGCAGGTGAGTGTGGAGGACGGAGTAGATGAGAGTGGAGGAAGGAGCAGGTGAGAGTGGCGGACGGAGCAGGTGAGAGTGGAGGACGGAGCAGGTGAGGGTGGAGGACGGAGCAGGTGAGGGTGGAGGACAGAGTAGGTGGGGATGGAGAACGAAGCAGGTGGAGGTGGAGGACGGAGCAGTGTGCGTGGAGGACGCAGCAGTGAGAGTGGAGGACAGAGCAGTGATAGTGGAGGATGGAGCAGTGAGGGTGAAACACGGACAACACTAGGGTGCACAAAGACACACTCAAGGGGGAAAGAGACTGAGACAGGACGCACAAGGGGGGAAAGAGACAGCGCACAAGGGAGGAATGAGACAGTCCATAGCCTTGAGTATACAGCAGGAGGCCGCACACAGCCCTGAGTATACAGCAGGAGGCTGCACACAGCCCTGAGTATACAGCAGGAGGCCACACACAGCCCTAAGATTACAGCAGGAGGGCCACACATGGCCCCCAGTAAACAGCAGGAGGCTGCACACAGCTGTGGCACCCCAAGGGTTAATGTGCCACAATAACATCACACGGGTTCCCTCCCCACACAACACTGACACTACACTAGCACCTCTGGGCCAGGAGGGGGAGCTAAACCAGCTCCCTTATATACTCCGGGTCAAGAGGAAGTAGTTAGTTCAGTACGTAGCAGTACTGTGAAGAGTACAGTTCCTGGGAGAACTGAGAGACTGTAGTGTAAAGGTGCTGCGTCAGGCTTCTCTACAGTCTGCTCTTGGATTCCAGGCCTAGCCAGGGTCTGAGGGAAGGAGTACAGAAGACAGAGGAACACATCTGGGAGACTGAGTGATATCACCACTCACCCCGGAGGAGCGCACAGATCGGATACCGGATCCGAAACTGTGACTGACACACACAGCACAGTAAATATCGGGATAGTAGAGGTTGTAGATCGACACTGTACCTCAGCAAAGCAACACGGCGGGGTCAGAAGCACAAGGAAGACTCAAGTTGCCTAGCAAAGGGGGTACCTGTGAGGAGAGACAGTGCCAGCAGCTCAGCTAAAAGCAGCAGCAGGGCCACAGACAGCGCAGCAGGAGGAAGCTGAGGACCCGGACAGGGTGGGAGCAACCTGGCCCTGGTACAGACTATGTGGACAATTCAGTGTAAAGGACATCTACAGTAAAGCTTTGGAAAACTTCAGAACCGTGAGTGTGTGTGATCCTTGTACTCAAGCCCTAATTTCCCCCACAAGCAGCCACCGTCTCCACTATGATCCCTTTCCTGCAACATTTATAAGGGTACCTTTACATGCGGCAACTTTTCTAGGAATTTCACTGGCAACTTACTGGTTGCAGTGAAATCACGGACACATTGTTCTATATTGTTGCTGTGTACAAATGGAACAATGTCTCCATAATTTCACTGCAACCAGTAAGTTGCCATTGAAATTCTTAGAAAAGTTGCCGCGTGTAAAGGTACCTTAACATCCATCATAGAGTTTAATTACCACTGCCCCAGGGAACCAGGCTCTACCTGCGGGGAACCGTTACATCTAAAGCTGCCAAACATCATCCCCGGAGGTTCTGCAGCAGCGGTGGTCACCCTGACCACAACCCGCGGGTGGCGTCACGACAAACCTAATCCCTTGTAAATACCCCCCATTTACTTGCAGAACCCGGGACATGGTCTGGACCATGACTTCCGTGACATCCCCAGCAGTACCCCGGTCCGGTACCGAGTACCTTGTCCCAGTGGGCTCCACAACCTGGCGTCACGAACAGGATCTACCATGCCCGGTAAAACGGGCGTTGTGTGCCGTGATTTATGCAAAAACTGTTTTTAAACTGCGCCATAAGAAATGTACTTTTGAAAATCCGCCATTGCAAAGCGCACGGCGCGTGGGAAGAAAGGGGGCGGTACCCTGCAGTGGCACGAATCCAGCCTCCTCCCTGGTGCTAACGACATCCAGCAGGGAAGAGAATCCCTGGTGCACCACGAAACCTTCAAGAGATATCCGGATGGAAGCGGAAGACAGAAGGGAGAACCTTAACTAACGGGGCTCAGGATGTCGCAGCCAGCGGCACCAAGCAGCGGCAGGGCAGCCGGTGGAGCTGCAGTGCCGGATCATGGAGCAGCACCCGGCAGTGCAGCGGCACAATGAGCAGCACCTATCATGGCGTTCCTGATGCCGTGTAGTCCAGGGGCAATGTGGCTGCCCCAATATTTCGGTGAGCCTAATACTTTTAATGACTTTATTATCAAGATAAAAGCTTACTATGTGATGTAACTGGCAATGCACAGCGAGAGGTTGCGTCCTGGCTAGACACAGATAAGGACACTGTAGAGCATCTTGTAGCTGGACTAAAAGCAACATTTGAATCTACTGCTGATACCCGGGCTAAAATGAGGTTCTTTGCATGTCAACAAAAGCCCAAGGAGAGTGCCAGAGACTATGCCTTAAATCTGCAGGAAGCACTCAAAGCACTTAAACTAGCAGAACCTGCCTTAGCCCCGGGAGCTGACAAAATGCTAATCGACCAATTCATAGAGGGCCTCTTATCTCCTTCTCACAGAGGACAGCTGAGTATGATGATTATTCAGAATCCTGACATGACATTTGCTGAGTTAAAAGACAGAGCCATCCGTCTGCAGCAGTTAGAAGAGCCCTGGGATCTAAAATCTATACAGGACCCCTGCAGCAGCACCTCAGCATCTGACAGCATCAGCGACATCTGCCATGTCAACAACCGCTGCTGAAAACAGGGAACCTATCTCTAATGAGGCCCTCAATCAAAAGCTAGATGCCCTGACAGACACTGTTATCTCCATGGCTAAAGTCATCAAGGAGCTGCGAGGATCCATACCTGCACCCAAGATCGAGTTGGCGACCGGCAAGAAGGATGTCCCGTGGATGAGGCCCATGAGATATCAAGCAACAAGAGGACGACCCAGTGACCGCTATCAACCGGATTGACAACCCCTTTGCCGCCGTTGTCAGAAACCAGGTCACCTTGCCCGAGAGTGTGCTTTAAACGATGATTCCCTGGGCAGGCAGGCCGCTTCTCAGGAGTAAACTCTCAAGGTCCTTCAGCCTGGTATGACAGATTTGTGGGAGGACAGTCGGTTATCCCTATCATGTTGGATGGTATTCCCTTTAATGCCTTGTTGGATACCGGGTCCCAAGTAACATCAATTCCACATGTCTTATACAAAAGGTACTGGGCTGATTCAGACATTACTAGTGCTCCATCTGACATTACAATGAACGTATGGGCTAGTAATGGACAATTAATACCACAGGTTGGGTCAGAGAAATTACCATTCAGATTGGAAAGGTAAAATTGCAGAACCAGGCTATTATAATCATAGATGTTGACTGGCGAGAACGTGAACCAGTGATGTTACTAGGAATGAATGTAATTGAAAAGTGTTTTTCCGAGGTAATTACTGTTTTGTAGCAAATCGCTGAGACTGCCGGAACCGGACAGCAGAGGCTTCTGCGCAAAGGGATCAAAGCCCTGATGTTGAAGCAACAGGTAGAAATATCCGGAGGTGAGATCGGCAGTGTACAAGTAAGTGATCCTATACCCATTGTAATACCTTCCAAAACTGAAATGTTGGTCTGGTGTAGAGCCACAATAAGCATCAAAGGGCAAAACTATCAAGCCCTGGTAGAACCCGTGTACTCAGACAGTAGACCTACTATACTCACAGCTAGAGGAGTGGCTGAGGTACACCGGGGAAGAGTGCCAATACGCCTACTAAACTGCGGAGAGGACGAGATCACATTACTAAAGTATGCTACCATGGCTAAATTGTACACGGTTGATAATAATGCCATCACAGCTGTCGAGACATTGGACCCGTCAAGTCAGGCGGATGACAAAGGCTCAGGAGAAAAGCTGGAGGATTGGTGTCAAAAGCTACATGTGGGTACCAGTTCTACACCTTCCCATCAAAAGCATGGAGTATACCGGGTAGCGAAAGAATATGAGCAAATTTTAAGCAAACACCCATTAGACTTTGAGCAAATAAAAGGGGTAGAGCACACTATGCCCACAGGTAACCATCAGCCTATAAAAGAGAGGTATAGACCATTACCACCCGCTCACTATCAAACCACCAAAGACATGCTCAAAGAAATTAAATCTTCAGGGGTAATAAGAGACAGTTGTAGCCCCTGGGCAGCACCTCTAGTGTTAGTTAAAAAGAAGGATGGGACCATGAGAATGTGCGTAGATTACCGGCAGATCAACCGCATCACACATAAGGACGCATACCCATTACCTAGGATTGAGGAGTCATTAGCTGCATTAAAATCTGCTAACTACTTTTCCACCCTTGATCTGATTAGTGGGTACTGGCAGGTTCCTGTGGCCGAGGCCGACAAGGAGAAGACAGCATTTACTACACTGATGGGCTTCAGTGAGTTCAATTGTATGCCGTTTGGACTCTGCAACGCACCTGGTGGAGAGCTGCCTAGGACATAAGAACTTTGAAACTGTCCTCCTGTACCTAGATGACATCATAGTCTACTCCAAGACGTATGAGCAACAACTACAAGACCTGGCAGAAGTGTTTGAGGCCTTATCCGGATACGGCATGAAAATCAAGCCATTCAAATGTCACCTTCTCAAGCCAAAGGTACAGTACCTGGGACATGTCGTGAGTTCAGAGGGAGTAGCACCGGATACTGATAAAGTCACAGTGATAAGGGATTGGCCAAGACCTACAAACGTGAAAGAAGTTAGGCTATTCCTGGGCCTGGTAGACTATTGCCGAAGATTTATCAGAGGATTCACGAAGCTAGCAGCCAGGGCCGGCTCTAGGTTTTTGTGGGCCCCAGGCAAAACAGTGTCAGTGGGCCCCTTTAACACATACGATTAATGAATACAATATAGAAACTGAAGGCTATGTATAATATACAGGCTCCTGGGTGGGCTGTATATAGAACAGAAGCTGTGCAGGGCTATAGATATAATATGGAGACTGCCAGGCTGTATATATAATATAGGGACTGTGGGCTTTGTATGTATAATATATAGAGGCTGCGGGCTGTATATATATTACTTGGAGGCTGTTCTGCGCTGTATATATATATATATATACATATATATATCTATTATATAATCGCGAATCGGAAAAGCGCCCCTCCGCGCGCTACTTCCGGCGTGGTCATGTGGATACGAATTTAACATTGGGCGCGAAGCGCCCAATGCTGCGCAGCAATGGCCGCGAGGCCATTGCGAGTCGCTGGCCCAGGGCGAGCAATGGCCGCGAAGCGGCCATTGCGAGCCGCTGGCCCAAAATCCATCCACAGCCCCGGCTACAACCTTAGCGATTTACCGCTCAGGTAGCGCGAGCAATGGCCGCGAGGCCATTGCGAGTCGCTGCCTGAGCCGCAATTCGCTCCCCGGGGACCATGGAGCCGAGGCGGCATTGCCGCCTCCGCTCCCCGCTACACACAATTCGCCACCCCCCCCCCATGTCCGCACAGCCCGCCCCCATCAATGTCCCCACAGCCGACCCCCATGTCCACACAGCCGACCCCCATGTCCGCACAGCCCCCCCCAGCAATGTCCGCACAGCTCACCCCCATGTCCGCACAGCCCGCCCACATCAATGTCCGCACAGCCCACCCCCCTGTCCGCACAGCCGACCCCCATGCCCGCACAGCCGACCCCCATGCCCGCACAGCCGACCCCCATGCCCGCACAGCCGACCCCCATGCCCGCACAGCCCACCCCCATGTCTGCACAGCCCGCCCCCATCAATGTCCACACAGCCGACCCCCATGTCCGCACAGCCGACCTCCATGCCCGCACAGCCCACCCCCATGTCCGCACAGCCCACCCCCATGTCCGCACAGCCCGCCCACATCAATGTCCGCACAGCCCACCCCCCTGTCCGCATAGCCGACCCATGCCCGCACAGTCGACCCCCATGCCCGCACAGCCGACCCCCATGCCCGCACAGCCCACCCCCATGTCCGCACAGCCCACCCCCATGTCCGCACAGCCGACCCCCATGCCTGCACAGCCGACCCCCATGCCCGCACAGCCGACCCCCATGCCCGCACAGCCCACCCCCATGCCCGCACAGCCCGCCCCCATCTATGTCCGAAAAACCCCCCATGTCCGCACAGCCGACCCCCACTAATGTCCACACAGCCCCCCCCATCTCCGCACATACTTACATGTCTTCTTAGTCATCTGATCGTCCGTCCGGCCAGGCGTCCTCTTCGTCCGGCCAGGCGTCCTCTTCGTCCGGCCCCGGGGATCTTCTGTCTTCTTCCAGCTCCGACGTCCTCTTCTCTTCTCATTCAGGTACAATGGACGACAAATCCGCCATTGTATCTCAATGAGATATGAGCGGCTCTTCTGATTGGTCGCTGTGTACTGCCCTCAGCCAATCAGAAGAGCCCCTCATTGAGCTCGAATTCTGATTGGTCGGCGGCCAATCCGAAATCGGGCTCACTGCCCATAGACATGTATTAGCGGTGTGTCCGCGATTTTACGGCCGACAAATAGAACCAGGTGGCCGGCCATAAAATCGCCGACACACCGCTAATGTATGTCAATGGGAAAAATAGCGGACCTGAATGAGAACTGTCTCACTTAAAATAAATAATAAATTAAATAATAAATAAAATAATTTAAAAAGAATTAAAAAATAATAAAAAATAATAATAAAAAAATAATAAAAAATTAAATAAAAATAATAATAAAAAAAATAAATATATGCTAATCAGCTCAGCCCTTTTGCCGGACCACAATGAGAACTGTGTCTCACTTAAAATAAATAATAAATTAAATAATAAATAAAATAATTTAAAAAGAATTAAAAAATAATAAAAAATAATAATAAAAAAATAATAAAAAATTAAATTAAAATAATAATAAAAAAATAAATATATGCTAATCAGCTCAGCCCTTTTGGCGGACCACTATGAGAACTGTGTCTCACTTAAAATAAATAATAAATTAAATAATAAATAAAAGAATTTAAAAAGAATTAAAAAATAATAAAAAATAATAATAAAAAAATAATAAAAAATTAAATTAAAATAATAATAAAAAAATAAATATATGCTAATCAGCTCAGCCCTTTTGGCGGACCACAATGAGAACTGTGTCTCACTTAAAATAAATAATAAATTAAATAATAAATAAAATAATTTAAAAAGAATTAAAAAATAATAAAAAATAATAATAAAAAAATAATAAAAAATTAAATTAAAATAATAATAAAAAAATAAATATATGCTAATCAGCTCAGCCCTTTTGGCGGACCACAATGAGAACTGTGTCTCACTTAAAATAAATAATAAATTAAATAATAAATAAAAGAATTTAAAAAGAATTAAAAAATAATAAAAAATAATAATAAAAAAATAATAAAAAATTAAATAAAAATAATAATAAAAAAAAAAAATATATGCTAATCAGCCCAGCCCTTTTAGCGGACCAGAAGGAGAACTGTGTCTCACTTAAAATAAATAATAAATTTTATAATAAAATTATTTAAAAATAATTAAAAAATTATAAAAAAAATAATAAAAAAAAAAATTAAAAATTATAAAATATTACAAAAAATAATAATTAAAAAAAAAAATCTAATAATAATTATATTACTGCTAATAATAATGATATTAATGCTAATAATTATGCTATTAATGCTAATAATAATGCTAATAATGCTAATAATTATGCTATTAATGCTAATAATTATGCTATTAATGCTAATAATAATAAGATTAATGCTAATAATAAGCGGCCATTGCGAGCACTCAGCCCCAATAAGTATTGAACGCGCCCCAAAAAGTATTGGACCCCCCCCAAAAGTATTGGACCCCCCACCCAAAAGTATTAGACCCCCCAAAAAAAGTATTGCACCCCCAAAAAAAGTATGTGACCCCCCCAAAAAAAAGTATGTGACCCCCCAAAAAAGTATGTGACCCCCCCCAAAAAAAGTATGTGACCACCCAAAAAAAGTATGTGACCCCCCCCAAAAAAAGTATGTGACCCCCCAAAAAAAGTATGTGACCCCCCCAAAAAAGTATGTGACCCCCCCAAAAAAAGTATGTGACCCCCCAAAAAAAGTATGTGACCCCCCCAAAAAAGTATGTGACCCCCCAAAAAACTATGTGACCTCCAAAAAAAAGTATTGGACCCCCCAAAAAAAGTATTGGACCCCCCAAAAAAAGTATGTGACCCCCCAAAAAAAGTATGTGACCCCCCCAAAAAAGTATGTGACAAAACAAAAAAGTATGTGACCCCCCCAAAAAAGTATGTGACCCCCCCAAAAAAGTATGTGACCCCCCAAAAAAGTATGTGACCCCCCCAAAAAAGTATGTGACCCCCCAAAAAAAGTATGTGACCCCCAAAAAAGTATGTGACCCCCCCAAAAAAGTATGTGACCCCCCAAAAAAAGTATGTGACCCCCCAAAAAAGTATGTGACCCCCAAAAAAAAGTATGTGACCCCCTCCCCCCAAAAAAGTATGTGACCCCCCCAAAAAAAGTATGTGACCCCCCAAAAAAAGTATGTGACCCCCCAAAAAAAGTATGTGTACCCCCAAAAAAAGTATTGTGACCCCCCCAAAAAATATGTGACCCCCAAAAAAAAGTATGTGGACCCCCCAAAAAAAGTATTTGACCCCCCAAAAAAAGTATGTGACCCCCCAAAAAAGTATGTGACCCCCCCAAAAAAGTATGTGACCCCCCCAAAAAAAGTATGTGACCCCCCAAAAAAGTATGTGACCCCCCCAAAAAAGTATGTGACCCCCCAAAAAAAGTATGTGACCCCCAAAAAAAGTATGTGACCCCCCCAAAAAAGTATGTGACCCCCCAAAAAAAGTATGTGACCCCCCAAAAAAAGTATGTGACCCCCCCAAAAAAAGTATCTGACCCCCCAAAAAAAGTATGTGACCCCCCAAAAAAAGTATGTGACCCCCCCAAAAAAAGTATGTGACCCCCCAAAAAAAGTATGTGACCCCCCCAAAAAAGTATGTGACCCCCCCCAAAAAAGTATGTGACCCCCCCCAAAAAAAGTGGGACCCCCCAAAAAAAGTATGGGACTCCCCAAAAACTATTCACACCCCCCCGAAAAGTCCTCACACCAGCTATAAGTACTATAATCAAATTAATGCACATTCTAGAATCCCGATGCATTTGCATCAGGCTCACAGCTAGTCTATTATATAATTGCGAATAGGTTTTTTGCCCCCGGTGTGGTCATGTGGATACGCGCGAAGCATTGGCCGCGAAGCGGCCATTGCGAGTCGCCGTGGTCATGTGGATACGCGCGAAGCATTGACCGCGAAGCGGCCATTGCGAGCAGTTCTAAGTCGACTCGCAATGCGAGCCGGCGTGGTCATGTGGATACGCGCGAAGCATTGCCCGACTCGCAATGCCCTAAGTCGACTCGCAATGCGAGCCAGCGTGGTCATGTGGATACGCGCGAAGCATTGGCCGACTCGCAATGCCCGCGCAGCGGCCATTGCGAGTCAGAGACTCGACGTACTAGAATCCCGATGCATGTGCATCGGGCTCCCAGCTAGTATATATATATATATATATATATATATATATATATATATTATATAAAATATATATATATATAGATAGAGAGAGCACAGTCTCCAAATGATATATATAACCTAGTACTGCCTCCACATACGCCCAGCAGCAGCCTCCAAATACACCCAGCATGGTGTTTACTGTATAGTGGTATTATTTAGTCATATAGGCTCATCATGACGCTCACTGTATGGTTGTTTTATTCCATCAAAGTGATAGAAGTGACAATATGGTGATATAATCCTGTCACGGTATAAATGTAACATTAAGTCACCACCGTATGTTAGTAACAAAGGGGTTGCATGTTGGCATTATTCAGTCATTGGAAACCATATTAATTAGTCACTGCACAGTGACTGTATGGCGGTATTAATCACTATAAGCAACAGTTCTCATTCACTGCACAGTGACTGTATGGCGGTATTAATCACTATAAGCATTCACTGCACAGTGACTGTATGGCGGTATTAATCACTATAAGCAACGGTTCTCATTCACTGCACAGTGACTGTATGGCGGTATTAATCACTATAAGCATTCACTGCACAGTGACTGTATGGCGGTATTAATTACTATAAGCAACGGTTCTCATTCACTGCACAGTGACTGTATGGCGGTATTAATCACTATAAGCAACGGTTCTCATTCACTGCACAGTGACTGTATGGCGGTATTAATCACTATAAGCATTCACTGCACAGTGACTGTATGGCGGTATTAATCACTATAAGCATTCACTGCACAGTGACTGTATAGCAGTACCATTCAATCACTGTCCCCTGCGTACATTTGCCCCCAGACAGGGGGCCTCTGCGTACCATTGCCCCCAGACAGGGGGCCCCTGTGTACCATTGCCCCCAGACAGGGGGCCTCTGCGTACCATTGCCCCCAGACAGGGGGCCCCTGCGTACCATTGCCCCCAGACAGGGGGCCCCTGCGTACCACTGCCCCCAGACAGGGGGCCCCTGCTTACCACTGCCCCCAGACAGGGGGCCCCTGCATACCACTGCCCCCAGACAGGGGGCCCCTGCATACCACTGCCCCCAGACAGGGGGCCCCTGCATACCACTGCCCCCAGACAGGGGGCCCCTGCATACCACTGCCCCCAGACAGGGGGCCCCTGCATACCATTGCCCCCAGACAGGGGGCCCCTGCATACCATTGCCCCCAGACAGGGGGCCCCTGCATACCATTGCCCCCAGACAGGGGGCCCCTGCATACCATTGCCCCCAGACAGGGGTCCCCTGCATACCATTGCCCCCAGACAGGGGGCCCCTGCATACCATTGCCCCCAGACAGGGGGCCCTGCATACCATTGCCCCCAGACAGGGGGCCCCTGCATACCATTGCCCCCAGACAGGGGGCCCCTGCATACCATTGCCCCCAGACAGGGGGCCCCTGCATACCATTGCCCCCAGACAGGGGGCCCCTGCATACCATTGCCCCAGACAGGGGTCCCCTGAGTGCTGTCCCAACCCCTCACGCACCCTCTCTCCCAACTAACCTGAGCAGCAGCTGGCAAAGGCTGATTGCAGCGTCTGACTGTAGTTTGCAGCAGCAGCTCTCTTTCTCCCGCACCATCGCGGTGCAGGAAGTAAACATGCTGCTGCTCAGGTTAGGAGGGAGAGAGGGTGTGGGGGCAGGGGCCAGCGCTCAGGAGCCCCTGCAAGGTGAAAAGTACACAGCACCCAGGGGGACCCTACATGGACTCCACGGATCCCAGCGAGCAGCCAATCAGCCATACTCACTTGTAGTCTGAGGAGGATGGGTGAATACTCGTCTTCCTCCTCTTCTATACGGCGCATTCCACACTGTGGACCGCAAAAGGAAGAGGAAGTAAAGGGGCGGGGGCGCCTCTTCTATGCGTTCCACAGTGTGGACTGCAAAAAAAAAACGGAAGTGATGGGCTGGAAGCGGGGGCGGAGCAGGGGCTGGCGGCGGCCTCAGGGTTGACTAAGGCACTGTACCGCGCCGGTAAAAAAAGAATACCGGCGCGATGCGGGCGGGCGGCGGTGGGCCCCTGAGTCACGCTGGGGCCCCGACACTTGCCCGGGTACGCCGGGTGCTGACGCCGGCCCTGCTAGCAGCTCCCCTGCAAGACATCCTGGTAGGGCAGTCAAAAAGGTCTTCAACCCGTAATCCTCCTTTCCAGTGGAGTGAAGAGAGTGAAGACTTCTTCGACAAGCTGAAATATGCACTGACGGGAGAAGAGATCCTGGCATATCCGGATTACCATCAACCATTCATTCTGTACACGGATGCCAGCAACGTGGGACTGGGAGCAGTACTGTCACAGAAGCAAGGAGGCAAAGAGAGAGTTATTGCCTTTGCATGCAGGAAACTCCAGCCTACAGAAAGAATTCCCGAGAATTACAGCTCTTCAAGTTAGAACTACTGGCAGTGGTTTGGGCTGTAACTGAACGTTTCAAGCACTACTTGGCAGCAGCAAAATTCACCATCTACACGGATAACAACCCGTTGACCCACTTGGATTCAGCAAAATTAGGTGCATTGGAGCACCGATGGATAGCCCGGCTGTCTAACTACAATTTCGTCATCAAATATAGGGCAGGTCGCAAGAACGGGAACGCAGATGCCTTATCCCGGATGCCACACCTGGAAGACGTGGAAGAGGAACTGGAAGAGTTGGAAGAAATTGAACTACCGGCCTTTCATCGTTAAAAGAAATATTTGGGAAGAAAACGGTGTTCACCAGTCCGCGCTGCCAGAATCCACTTATTCCAAGGAAGAAACTCACGATCAGACACGATCAGACAATCAGTCTTCTAATACAGTTATAGCACAGTCTTTTACAGTATTAAAGTCTACATCAGGATGATCTAAGACCCACATATGTACCCGCTGGCGGTGAAAGGCTGACCTCAATCCAGCCATAAACTGTTCTGCAAGCAATTTATCTTCATCTGCTGCGTCCTGGACATCCCCTCCTGCGGAGACTCGGACTTCATCGGCTTCACTCATGGCGGTGCCCCCCTAGTTTACCGCTGCCAATCACTGAGGTAAACTTTGAGGTCCTCTCCAGCATCAGCCACTAGGTACGCAGATTAGCAAAGTTCAGCTCATCAGTCCTCGGGCCCCTCTGGAACCAGCCACTGCACTTCATCAATCCTCGGCAGAGCGAAGGGACGGAGCCTATTTTTGCGCTCTTTTTCAACAGCTCTGTGACGCAGCTTAATTTCTGTGGTAATGGCGGTTCGGTTCACAGTTTAATAGTTAATAAAGTCAATAGGCACACTTTACCTGGTATTACCAGGCTGGTTGGATCCTGTTCATGATGCCAGAAATTAGTCGGTTGACAAGGTAGGGGGTACTCGGATACCGGAACAGGTTGCTACTTTAGTGGGGATCACGGCTGGTCGGGTCCCGGTCCCGTGCCCTGGACACTCAATGGCTGAGGGGGAAACTATTTAGGATGGGGGATTATTATACGTGACTCCACCTGTGGTACCTGGTAATGTAGTCACCAGCACTGCAGTCGGCCGCTGAGGTGATGGTGATGCAGCTTTGGGTAGTACAGCTCCCCACAGGTGGAGCTTTACCTCAGGGCAGCGGGGTGGAAGAGGGGAGTAGTAGTCCTTGGCTCTGTGTAAGTTCTCCAGGTGGCGGCGGTGAATCAGGCACACACACAATAGTCTCTGTTTCAGTACCTTTTTTACTGAGGGAGGGTAGCAGGAAGGGTCCAGGAGGGTAACCAGGTGGCCGGTGCAGTTTGAGACATCCACCTTTGAAATATATGAAGCCTCCTCTATTTGCGTGTGTGGTGATTTGGGAAAGTTCTGCCTCAAGCTAAACCTGCTGCTTTCTCTCTCAGGATAATACTCCACAACTGACAATGAGGACCTTTCTGTGGGGATCCCTACTCCTTTCCTTGGGTCCCTGGCCCTATGTTTGGTCAGGTTTGGGTCTTGGTTTCTTGAGTTCCATAGAGTTTAAATCCTCCTGTCTGTCCGGGCTTTCTCTGCTATGACTGGATCAACAGCAGCTCCGGACTCCGGTGTCCAGGTGGGCTAAAGGGCAATTATTTCTGTTCCCCTCTTTCTAGAATTTTCTGCCTCTGTCCCTTTCTAGGGTACTACACAGCTCTTGTGTCAGTCTTTTCTGTTTCTGGGCCTGAGTTGGTCCCAGCAACTAGCTCTTCCTCCTTCTTGACTCCTCAACTGTCACTCCTTGACTGAACTGACCTCTCCCCCCCAGGCCTGGATCTTTATAGGGAATCTTGCTTAAGGCAACAAGTGGAGCTCCCCCTTCAGGCCTGGGGTGGAAAGTGTTGTGTGCTGTGTGTGCCAAGGTGTATATCCTTCCCTGCACCGGTGGGTCCTGTGGCAATCCCTGCAGAATGCCACATTTATTTGATCCACCTCATGCTGGCTGGCATATATGATCCCCTCATGCTGGCATATATGATCCCCATCATGCTGGCTGGAATATATGATCCCCATCATGCTGGCTGGCATATATGATCCTCTCATGCTGGCATATATAATCCTCATCATGCTGGTTGGTATATATGATCCCCCTCATGATGACTGACATATATGATCCCCCTCATGCTGACTGGCATATATGATCCCCTCATCTTGGTACATGAGCCCCATCACTTAAAAACAATAAACGCTAGGGTCCTGCAGCGGTGACGTCCTCCTGTGTTATGCCAAACGCTCAGTTGATTAGTGTGTGGAGCGGGGCACATAGTGATGACGTCAGTCTCCTGTGCCTCGCTGCACCCACTGATCAGCTGAGCATTCGGCATAACACAGGAGGATGTTGCTGCTGTATGATGGTGAGTATGACTGTCTGGGATATTCACAGTGAATATCCAAACAAATCTCCACTGCTGCATCTGCAAACCGTGATCATAGTCCCGGCCATTTAAACTATTTTAATCTTCAACTCTAGCCCCCCACCCACCTCTCAGTAGAGATGAGCGGTGTTCGATTTGAATTGTTCGCCAATCTCAAAATTGAGCTGTTTTGGGCGGTGTTCGAGGCATTCGACGAATTAGAACAATTAGCTTGAAATTCGGCAGTTCGAGGTTATGTTCGATCACCAAAAGCTTAACCCTAACCCTAACAATGTTAATGAATGTGAATATCCAGTTTATGGGTATAGTGTGCAGGGAGGGGAAGGGGGGTTTGTACCAGAGCTGCAGAAATAATAGCGATCTCCATTTTTTTTTCTCCAAACTGCAGATACAGTGGGGCAGTGCAGGCTGTCAGCCAATCACACACACACACACACACACACACACAGCAAAGTGCATTTTTTGCACACAAGCAAGGTCAGGCATCATTGGCTGTGTAAGTCACATGTCCTAGCCCTATAAGACCCAGCCATTCATAGGAGTAGCGATTAGGGACTAGGGACTAGTAGTCTAGCAGCCCTTTTTCAGGTAAACTTCATAGAAGCAGGGACTAGTTTTAATTTCAGCCCTTTTTAGGGCTAGGTTAGAGCAGTCCCTGTTAGTTTTCAGCAGGCAGAAGTGTGCCAGTGCTGTGCAAGTGTTTTTCACAGCATCTGGCTACATCTAGCTCTGGGAGTCCTTTAGGGCAGGTAGTGTAGCACTGCTGTGAAGAAAGCTACACCATCTGTCTTAGTAGGCATTTTTTGGCTGCAGCTAGTCTAGGCAATTTGTTTGGGCTAGTACTGTAGCACTGTCACTTACCCACTTGTGAAAGAAGCTACACCGCCTGTGTAGTTGGTACTAATTTTTACCTGCACCTTTCCCAGGTCTCACATTGGGTCAAGTAGCAGTGCCACAAAAAGAAGCAGTGTAGGCCACTTCTAATACAAACAACTACACCGCCTGTGTAGTTAGTTACTTTTAATTTTTAACTGCACCTTGCCCAGGTCTCACTTTGGGTCTAGTAGCAGTGCCACAAAATGAAGCAGTGTAGGCCACTTCTAATACAAACAACTACACCGCCTGTGTAGTTAATTACTTCTAATTTTCAACTGCACTTGCTCAGGTCTCACTTTGGGTCAAGTAGCAGTGCCACAAAAATTAGTAGTGTAGGCCACTTCTAATATAAACAACTACACCACCTGTGAAGTTTGTTACTTCAAATTTTTAATTGCACCTTGCCCAGGTCTCACTTTGGGTCAAGTAGCAGTGCCACAAAAAGAAGCAGTGTAGGCCACTTCTAATACAAACAACTACACCGCCTGTCTAATACAAAAAACCTAGTCCATAAAACGTGTAAGTACTCTGCAGTAAAAAAGTCTAAAATGTAAGTGCAGTAAAAAATATGTAAATAACAGGGTACTTGGTCTATACGTTTTTTGCGCATAAAATGTACTTCAAGCTGCCTCACCTCATCAAGGTGTACCCATATCGAAGCAGTCCTATCTGTTGTATTAAAAACAGGATCAAGTATTGTGTATAAAGTGAACAGGGTCCAACAGGTCCAGTGTCCGATATGGACTGAGGTTGAAAGCAGCCTTTTGTGTGCAAAGCTCAAGTGAGGGGCGGGGAACTCACATCTCTTGCTAGGCAAGAGGCTAATTTACAGAAAACTAATGACCCCTGTACACAAAAAGAACGTGTCTGTGTGAACACGCTCACGCCGCCAAACAATCTAATACAAAAAACCTAGTCCATAAAAGGTGTAAGTACTCTGCAGTGAAAAAGTCCGCCTGTGTAGTTTGTTACTTAAAATTTTTTAACTTCACCTTGCGCAGGTCTCACTTTGGGTCAAGTAGCAGTGTTGGTTCAGTCACCTTTGCTTGATTTACATCCAGCCTTTTGTTGTCCAACAATGAACAGTTGCAAATTTTGTCACATACAAAATGAGTGCCAAAAGGCCTGCTACTGGTGGGAATGCGAGTAGGCGTGGTGGAAAGGGAAAAAACGTTTGCGTCCGTGGGGTAGATGCTAAATCTACATTAACATCTACTAAAGAAAGACAATCTTCCAGTCAAAGTAAGATGTCAACTTCTTTACGTGGCCAATCGGATATGATCCCTTTCTTACAGACATGAGCATCGGTACCACTTGTAAATGAGGAACAAAAACAGCAGGTGCTTGAATGGATCACAACTGCTCCATCAAGTGGTCTCTCCTCCACCTCAACTACTACATCACAAACCCTCCAGTCATCTGAGGTGTCAGCCCAATCACACTTCATTCCTCCAAGCTCTTAAGTCTCCAGCCACCCTACTGAGTCTAGGGTAACACACATGTTGAGTTGCAGAGCTGTTCAGTCACACATAGCTGGGAATCAGAAGTCAGCTCCAAGCGCAGTGAGTCCAGACAAGTTAATAATCTGCCCTGATGTGCAGAAGCTTTGTGAGTCAGATCCAGGCCCAGATGAAGAAGGTTCTGATGTTCATGTAGACCCTCATTCCCTAACAGTAACTACTCTTGCTGGACACAAGGAGGATGATGCTGATGAGACATAGATACCGGATTGGATTGACAAACTAAGTTTTAGGTCAAGGCAGGAAGAGGTTGTCTCTGAGGAGGACGAGGGGTGTGAGAACACAGAGGATGATGATGAGGTTGGAGATCCCACTTACTGTCAACCCACAGTAAGCCAGTCGATGAGGTCAGCACAGGAGGTGGAGAAGGATACTACTGACGATGAGGTTAGGTTGCGCCTTCCTGGACATAGACGGAGTACTGGAATGTCAACAACTGCATCCGCAGCCACAACTCTGCCTCTGAGCACAAGTCGTGATGCCTCTGCAGCTCGCATGGGCTCTAAGCCTTGCCTAGCCTGGGCCTTCTTTGACATCGCCAAGGATCTCCAAACTCATGTCATCTGCAAGATTTGTCACGAATCTCTGAGTAGAGGCCAAAAGCTCAATAGCTTGAGTACTTCATGTATGAACAGCCACATGGACATGAAGCACAAGTCGCAGTGGGAAGCTCACCGTTCTAGAATGCGGGCTACCGGGGCGGGCCTACCACCATCTGCCCCATTAAGTGCATCCGTGTGCTCTTCATCGTCTGTGACTGTGGGGACAGCTGTCACACATGCTTTTGGATGTAGACCTTCCACCTCTTTACCCGCAACAGGCAGTGAGATTGACAAGTCGTCACTTGGTTTTCAAGTGGACAATGCTGCTGGTGTTGAGCTCTCTCAGACATTGAGAGCACCACCTTTGGATGAAGGCAACATTACATGTTCACCTGCACCTTCTTCCCAGACCTGCAGTTTGCCAGTGACACCCTACTCAACCCACTCTCAACACAGCAGCCAGCCCTCAGTCCCTGAGATGTGGACAAGTAAAAGGCCATTTCCTCCAACACATGAGAAAGCTAAGCACTTGAATTTCACCATCTGCAAGCTCTTGGCTTCAGAAATGCTGCCTTTCCGCCTGGTGGACACAGAGGATTTTCGAGACCTGTGTGTGACAGGGTGCATTTCACCACAGTAAGCATGGACAGGGGCGTTACATGTCGCTGACTGGGCACTGGGTAACTATGGTGAGAGCTGGAGAAGGGTCTGCTGTCCAAGTCTTGCCGTCCCCACGAGTTGTGCGTCAGTCTTCTGTAACTAGGAGTTCCTCTACTGCTTCTGCCGCCTCAACCTCGTCTCTGTCCTCCACCTCCGCCCAAAGCCTGTCTGGTAATGCCACCTGCGTTGTAACTGCAGAGAAGGAATCCTGCACACCTTCCAACTATGCTGGCAGCAGGGCTCAATGACATCAGGCAGTCTTTACCCTCAAATGCCTGGGAAACGTAAGTCACACAGCTGAGGAGTTGTGGTCAACTCTGGCGACCGAGTTTCAGCAATGGTTGTCTCCACTCAACCTGCAGCCAGGGAAGGCCGTGTGTGACAATGCTGCAAACCTGGTTGCGGCCCTTTGCCGGGGCAATATCACACACGTGCCTTGTATAGCTCACGTGTTGAATCTGGTTGTCCAGCAATTTTTGACACACTATCCTGGCCTAGATGGGCTTCTGCAGAGGGCACGATCGCTGTGTGCTCACTTCCGGCGTTCGCATCCCGCAGCTTAACGACTTGCTTCGCTCCAGAAGTCTTTCGGCTTGCCCGTTCTCTGGCTGAAATGCGATGTGCCGACACGCTGGAATTCTACTCTGCACATGTTGCAGCGACTGTGGCAGCACTGCCGAGCCCTGGTGCAATACGTTATGACATATAGCCTGGGCCAACGAGATCCAGAGGTGGGGCAAATCACGCTTTAGGAGTGGTCTCAGATCAAGGATCTATGCACCCTTCTGCACAGTTTTGAGATGGCGACAAAGATGTTTAGTGCTGACGATGCCATTATCAGTATGACTATTCCGGTCATCTACATGCTGGAGCAGACACTAAACAATATTCGCAAGAGAAAAGAGAGAGAAAGGGGCGAAATAGTGCGGTTACCAGGGGGGCTTTATTTAGTCTGGCGTACTAATAGGTGGCCACTCACCTTATCGGGTTGTGCTGTCCCCGCACAACCCGATAATACACTTGATAAGGCGCCCTTCACAGGCTCTACCTCATCCGCACACCACGTGCTCCGGGGGCTCCGAGCATCCGGTCACGTCACCGCAGGGCTTTAAGTTAAAGCTCCTGTACCAGGCGACGCCAGGTCCTCACGTTAAGCTGCACCCTGCGCCTAGCTGCTCCCCGCTGCTTTACCCTCAGAGAGGGATTTATATTAGAAAGTAAACAAACTGTAAGCGGTCTAATTGGAGGCGCCCAGGCACAAAGGCAGCAGGCACTGGGATGTTTTTTCAACAGACCTTCATTCAGGCTCCCCTCCTTCTCCACAACATGTTTCGATAGATTCTCTATCTTCCTCAGGTGGTCCACCTGAGGAAGATAGAGAATCTATCGAAACATGTTGTGGAGTAGGAGGAGAGCCTGAATAAAGGTCTGTTGAAAAACCATCCCAGTGCCTGCTGCCTTTGTGCCTGAGCGCCTCCAATTAGACCGCTTACAGTTTGTTTACCTACTAAACAATATTCGGAGTCAGGTGGTGGGACAAGAGGAGGTGGAGGAAGTACAGGAGGAGTCCTATGTGGAAGAGATGACATCATCTCCAAGGTCCTCACGGTCGGCAGCAACAAGACGGCAGGCATGGGAGGGTGGTGGAGAGGGATTAACAAGAGTGCATGGTAGCAGCCAAACTGCTGAGGAAGGTGCAGGAGCCCAGGACGAAATGGAGGAGGAACTGGCCATGGGCATGGTCCTCCTGGATGCGCAAAACACATGAGCGCCTTCTTGCTGCACTACCTGCAACATGACCCTCGGATTGTCCGAATTAGAAGCAATGCCAACTACTGGGTTGCCACACTCCTCGATCCCCGGTACAAGACCAAGTTTGATGACATAATTCCAGCCATACAAAGGGACGCACGCATGCAGGCGTAACAGCAGAAGCTGATACATAATCTGAGATCGGCTTTTCCACAAACCACCAGTGGTGGACAGAGTGAATCTCACATTTCTCACTTGTCAACCATGGGACTGTCGAGTCATCATCACTCACACCATACCAGTAACACTGTAGGTGGTGGTGTTAACACTAACTTCGTGGCCTCGTTCCACAATTTTTTCAGACCATCGTTTGCAAGGCCTGAAGATACGAGAAGTCTGACACATAGTCAACGCCTGGAACGGATGGTACACGAGTATCTCCAACTTAATATCGATGCCATGACTGGGGAACTGGAGCCTTGCTCATTTTGGGCTCCAAACTGGAAAAATGGCCTGAGCTCGCCACTCAAGCCTTGGAGATCTTGTCGTACCCCGCAGCATGCGTTCTCTCGGAACGTGTCTTCAGCGCTGCTTGTGGTGTGCTGACAGAAAAGCGCACGCATCTGTCCACCCAAAATGTGGACAGACTAACGTTCATAAAGATGAACAAGGCATGGATCCGCAAGGACTTTTCTACACCTGTGTCATCCTGGGGAGAATAAAGCCTTGTGGTTTTTGGACTAAAAGTAACCCTTTAAATTTTGTAACTGTGGGGCAATTGATGCCACTTAAGTGGTGTATGTGCCCAAATGTTTTGAAAAAATGGAGACTCTTCTTGCAGTCCCCTAAATGTGATACAATACTCATCGTCTGCATGAGGCCTTACAGATAGTGAGGAAAAACATCACCAAATACTCCTCGTCTGAACATGCCCTTACAGATACTGAAGTAAAACTCACGAAGTACTCCTTGTCTGAACATGGCCTACAGATACTAAAGTAAAACTCACAATACTCCTGTCTGAACATGGCCTTACAGATACTAAAGTAAAACTCACCAAGTACTCCTTGTCTGAACATGGCCTTACAGATACTAAAGTAAAACTCACCAAGTACTCCTTGTCTGAACGTGGCCTTACAGATAGTGAAGTAAAACTCACCAAGTACTCCTTGTCTAAAAATGGCCTTACAGATACTGAAGTAAAACTTACCAAGTACTCCTCGTCTGAACGTGGCCTTACAGATACTGAAATAAAGCTCACCAAGTACTCCTTGTCTGAACATGGCCTTATGGCCACTTTACACACACGAACTTATCTGTCCAACTTCTGAACAACTTACTGGTTGCAGTGAAATCATGGACACATTGTTCCATTTGTACACAGCCACAAAATGGAGCAATGTGTCCATGATTTCACTGCAACCAGTAAGTTGTTCAGAAGTTGGACAGATAAGTTCGTGTGTGTAAAGTGGCCCTTACAGATACTGAAGTAAAACTCACCAAGTGCTCCTCGTATGAATGTGGCCTTATAGATAGTGAGGAAAAACATCACCAAATACTCCTCGTCTGAACATGGCCTTACAGATACTGAAGTAAAACTCACCAAGTACTCCTTGTCTGAACATGGCCTTACAGATACTGAAGTAAAACCTCACCAAGTTCTCCTCGTCTGAGCATGGCCTTACAGATAGTGAGGAAAACCATCACCAAATATTCCTCGTCTGAACATGGCCTTACAGATACTGAAGTAAAACTCACCAAGTACTCCTTGTCTGAACATTGCCTTACAGATACTGACGTAAAACTCACCAAGTACTCCTTGTCTGAACGTGGCCTTACAGATAGTGAGGAAAAACATCACCAAATACTCCTCGTCTGAACATGGCCTTACAGATACTGAAGTAAAACTCACCAAGTACTCCTCGTCTGAACGTGGTCTTACAGATACTTAAGTAAAACTCACCTAGTACTCCTCGTCTGAATGTGGCCTTACATTTACTGATGTAAAACTCACCAAATACTCATCGTCTGCATGATGCCTTACAAATACTGGAGTAAAAACGGATTTTAGAGGGGCATGACATGCCTATATCTGTGTCTCCTCCTTTTACTCATCCATCTCTTTTCTTTTCGCATTTCTATATGTACTTGTCACTTTTCCATGTGTTTGCTGTGTGTTTTGAGTAGTTTGTCACATTTGGGACACCTTAGAAGGTGTTTTCTATGTGTTTGTGTTTGCCTGCCATTGTTTTCAATGGGGTTCGACGTTGTTCAACGAACATTCGACGAACAGACATCTAATTCGATGAATCAAATCGAATTTGAACACCGGGTGGTGGCTCATCTCTACTTCTCAGTGCCAGCTTCGGTGCTGAGAGGTGGGCGGGGGGAGAGTGCAGTGAATATTACATTAGCCTAATGAGCACGCCCACTTGACCACAGGCAGCATCTGCAGTCTCCTCCAACCTCCAGTGACCACTCCAAAGCTGCTGTCCCCCCCTCGCCACAGCGCAGTATACATATAACATTCGGACTATAAGACTCACCCTCCACTTTCCACTCAAACGTTGGGTGTAAAATAGGGCATCTTATAGTCCAAAAAATACAGTATGTTATCATTCCTAATTTAGTCTGTATGTATTCTGCACACCACTTACTACTAGATCTTAAAGGGTATAATTATTATACATCTCTATTTCATACATTTTTGTTTCCTCCACTTAGACACAAATCTAAACTTCAAGTGCTGTTTTCCAGGGCCTGTCCTGCACTCTGCTAAACTCCTCTGTCTGAAAAAAGGAGCATCTGTGTCACAGTTGATGTCACGCTCACTCCGCACAGGAGCTCAGCCGTCCCATTTACTGAGTCTGACCCACATCCCCTATGTGTCACGGCACGCTCATGTCACTAGCCACACCCACCGCTTCCTCTCGAAGTGCGATTAGCTCACCAGGCTGTTGAACCACTTTTATTGCAAGTACACTAGTGCAGCGCGAACACTCCTTCACATTCACTAAAGCAAATGGTGGCCACTGCGGTCTGGTCTTCCTGTCGTTCTAATTGTTATGTAACCTCTCCTGGCAGGCTCAGCAAACTAATGCTTATTATGGTAATTTCCCTACACTGTTTTCCTTACATGCACAAATCTATACAGCTTCCTACATTGCATAGGCTGATCCTATCCAGTACTATTACATCATTAGCAGGTAACCAGCTATGACTTCAGTTTTGGTACTTTGCACAATAATTGATCCATTAGTCATGTCTTCTCTCTGATATGTTTGCAGCTCTGGTTAGAGCTATTCAGGAAACCTCCTGCCATATACTCGATATACTGTTTCCAGTAAAGGGAATGTTGTACGAACAGAGGGTGAGAATAAACCACCTGATCCTCGAACTGGGACATAAAGCAATTTGCATATGGGAGGCACATTGAACTCCACTGCAGTGCTGCACCACTGCAGATAGTATTTATCTTGGAACAGGTAGGAGACTCAAGGTAGGAGACTCAGTATGGTTGTCCACAAAAAATCTAAGACTTAATATTCCTTCACAGAAGCTGGGACAGACGTTCATTGGTCCTTTCAAGATAAGCGGTATCGTGAGCTCTGTTGCCTGCTGTCTAAAGCTGCCTAGGACAATGAAGGTACCCCCAGTATTTCATGTCTCTTTATTAAAACCTGTGTCTCCTAATACCTTCCAGGGACCCGTTGAGCCCCCTCCACAACCAGTAATGGTAGATGGTCAGGAGTGGAGGAGATCATTGATTCCAGGATTCACAGAAATCAAATTCAGTACCTTATAACATGGCAGGGGTATCCACCCAAACAAGACTCTTGGGAAACAGTGGCTAACGTCAGTGCCCCGCAGAAGATTGCCCAGTTCCATCTGAGATACGCTGAGAAACCAGGTCTGGGATCGTGCTCAGGCCGATTCTAGGGAGGGAGTAAAGTTAGGACTTTGGATCTCTATTGACATTCTGTGCATTTTGTCCCTTTTCAAAATGGTGTTCGCTACTTCACTCCAGATCATGTGATCTTCCCCTCTGCCTTTATAAACCTCAGCCTACTGTCCACCTACGCTTGAGTATTCAGTTTGAATCCCTGGCTTCCAGTGCTGTACCAGTCTGTTCCACCTCCTGCTGATCCGCTCAGCAATTACCTCTGGACTCCAGCAAATATCATCTGCCTCCTGCTACTCTCCTACTTCCAGCTGCCTGTGCTTTGAACCCCCAGACTCTGCTGCTGTCTTCACCTGGTCATGTGTCACGTAAGCCTCATGTGCCTTGCCAGCACTTACTGAACTGTGTTTGTGTGAAGCTTTCTGAACATTGGGACTCTTTTAAAAGCTGCACTAAGTGGTGTTTGGACTTGTTTTTCTTTGGATTCTCATTCCCAGGCCATTGGGAGTTTATTATTTGTGACAACTAATTCTTGAGACATTCAGTACCTACCTATTTAATGATGAACTTACTCTAGCAGCACTTAACTGTATTTGCCGTGTGTGATAATTATAGACTTGTTCACCTTAAAACTTTGGTTTCAGTGTATAGTCTGTGCTCCCATTTGCAAATAGATCCCTGAGTAATCCTTCAGCTTATTATACATTTCTAGGAACGTAGTTTCCTATATATGACCAATATAAATCCTTATTTGGCTTAAAAGGCAATTAAGTGTACGAAGGTGACCTTCAGACAACAGTTAGAAGTAGGCCAAACTTGCTGAAATCAGAGGGATTGGCTGAGCATTTAATGTGTATTGGCCCCCCACCCCTCGATTTGTCCCCTGACAGAGATTGCCTGACTAATAAAAAGTAGTTACAAGAACACTGAGGGTCTGAGGTTGAGGATGGGACTTTTTTATACTGTCCCTGCAAGAATTATTGTTTACTAAACTATTCTATTTTCTATTCATGCCACTGTTTCTCTTTTCACTTTACATTTGGATGCTTGTCAGTCATTTTCAGTTCCTATTTTCCCATAAATATTGTGTTCTATTTTTTTCTTTCAAATCCGTACTAACTAGCAAATTGGCAGTGTTTGGTTAAATACTTTCACAGCAACATCATTTATCATATGACTCCATACTACAAGAATACCTTAATTTTAAATTAATTTAATGTAATATATTTTGGGTATGCAAAATAACAATTCTGCAAATGGAATAAAACTGTCTATTTATTGCGATCTATAGGAAACTATCCTATAAAATAATGTTGAATAGTTTAAAGAACCATGAAACATTGGTCATCAGCCAAATTAGAGACACTTATATGTAAACTAGAAAAAGGCCCGATGTGATTGCATCGGGAGTGCGGTAAAATGAATTGTGTGCATCCTTAGATGTGGTAACAGGAACAGTAAACATGTATGACACTCTTTGCACTTGTGAAAAAAGCATATTTTTGATTAACATTTGCAAAATAAGGGCAAAGCATCATACTATAAGGTAATAGTGACAGAAAAAGAATGTACATAAGTTTATTGTTAAGGTTCTTAGGTGTTAGATAAATATATTTGACTATGAAATGTAAAAAAAAAAAGCAATAAGGAAAAAACTGTTTACGTAATAGGTATATATGTACATAAAATATATTGTAAATATACATATCTATTATATAAAACCCGAAGGCCACTTCCGCCCAAAATCCGCTTCCGCTTCCGTGATGGCCTCCCTCCTGTGTCCAACTCCGGAACCGGAAGCACCAGACCCACGAGCGGCGCCACCGGCCCTGCACAGAGCCCCGTCTGCGGCCGCCCACATCCCGCCCACAGCCCTGCAGCTCACCGCCCACCAACATCCGCCAACCGGCCCGGAACGAGTGTGGGGCCTCCGCCGGCACAGCTCCCAGTCCTGCCCTCTCTCCACAGACCGGCTGACGCTCCTCCATCACCCAGCTAGCCCCGCCCACACTCCGCCCCCGGCCTCCGGAACCGCCAACAGCACTGCCGCTGCCCGCCGCCCGCCAACAGCCCAGTAAGTCTTCCGCCACCCTGCCTCCGCTCTCCTCTGCCACCTCCAGCCCTCCTCTGCCCCCTCCAGCCCTGCTCTGCCCCCTCCAGCCCTGCTCTGCACCCTCCAGCCCTGCTCTGCCCCCTCCAGCCCTGCTCTGCACCCTCCAGCCCTGCTCTGCACCCTCCAGCCCTGCTCTGCACCCTCCAGCCCTCACTGCTGACCCCTGAGCCCTCACTGCTGACCCTGAGCCCTCACTGCTGACCCCTGAGCCCTCACTGCTGACCCCTGAGCCCTCACTGCTGACCCCTCAGCCCTACACTGCTGACCCCTGCGCCCTCACTGCTGACCCCTGCGCCCTCACTGCTGACCCCTGCGCCCTCACTGCTGACCCCTGAGCCCTCACTGCTGACCCCTGAGCCCTCACTGCTGACCCCTCAGCCCTCACTGCTGACCCCTGCGCCCTCACTGCTGACCCCTGCGCCCTCACTGCTGACCCCTGAGCCCTCACTGCTGACCCCTGCGCCCTCACTGCTGACCCCTGCGCCCTCACTGCTGACCCCTGAGCCCTCACTGCTGAGCCCTCACTGCTGACCCCTGAGCCCTCACTGCTGACCCCTGAGCCCTCACTGCTGACCCCTGAGCCCTCACTGCTGACCCCTGAGCCCTCACTGCTGACCCCTGAGCCCTCACTGCTGACCCCTGAGCCCTCACTGCTGACCCCTGAGCCCTCACTGCTGACCCCTGCGCCCTCACTGCTGACCCCTGCGCCCTCACTGCTGACCCCTGCGCCCTCACTGCTGACCCCTGCGCCCTCACTGCTGACCCCTGAGCCCTCACTGCTGACCCCTGAGCCCTCACTGCTGACCCCTGAGCCCTCACTGCTGACCCCTGAGCCCTCACTGCTGACCCCTGAGCCCTCACTGCTGACCCCTGAGGCTGCGCCCTCACTGCTGACCACTGAGCCTGCGCCCTCACTGCTGACCACTGAGCCCTCACTGCTGACCCCTGCGCCCTCACTGCTGACCCCTGCGCCCTCACTGCTGACCCCTGCGCCCTCACTGCTGACCCCTGAGCCCTCACTGCTGACCCCTGAGCCCTCACTGCTGACCCCTGAGCCCTCACTGCTGACCCCTGAGCCCTCACTGCTGACCCCTCACTGCTGACCCCTGAGCCCTCACTGCTGACCCCTGAGCCCTCACTGCTGACCCCTGAGCCCTCACTGCTGACCCCTGAGCCCTCACTGCTGACCCCTGAGCCCTCACTGCTGACCCCTGAGCCCTCACTGCTGACCCCTGAGCCCTCACTGCTGACCCCTGAGCCCTCACTGCTGACCCCTGAGGCTGCGCCCTCACTGCTGACCCCTGAGGCTGCGCCCTCACTGCTGACCACTGAGCCTGCGCCCTCACTGCTGACCACTGAGCCCTCACTGCTGACCCCTGCGCCCTCACTGCTGACCCCTGCGCCCTCACTGCTGACCCCTGCGCCCTCACTGCTGACCCCTGCGCCCTCACTGCTGACCCCTGCGCCCTCACTGCTGACCCCTGCGCCCTCACTGCTGACCCCTGCGCCCTCACTGCTGACCCCTGCGCCCTCACTGCTGACCCCTGCGCCCTCACTGCTGACCCCTGCGCCCTCACTGCTGACCCCTGCGCCCTCACTGCTGACCCCTGAGCCCTCACTGCTGACCCTGAGCCCTCACTGCTGACCCCTCACTGCTGACCCCTGAGCCTGCGCCCTCACTGCTGACCCCTGTGCCTGCGCCCTCACTGCTGACCCCTGAGCCTGCGCCCTCACTGCTGACCCCTGAGCCTGCGCCCTCACTGCTGACCCCTGAGCCTGCGCCCTCACTGCTGACCCCTGAGCCTGCGCCCTCACTGCTGACCCCTGAGCCTGCGCCCTCACTGCTGACCCCTGAGCCTGCGCCCTCACTGCTGACCCCTGAGCCTGCGCCCTCACTGCTGACCCCTGAGGCTGCGCCCTCACTGCTGACCCCTGAGGCTGCGCCCTCACTGCTGACCCCTGAGGCTGCGCCCTCACTGCTGACCCCTGAGGCTGCGCCCTCACTGCTGACCCCTGAGCCACCGCCCTCACTGCTGACCCCTGAGCCACCGCCCTCACTGCTGACCCCTGAGCCACCGCCCTCACTGCTGACCCCTGAGCCACCGCCCTCACTGCTGACCCCTGAGCCACCGCCCTCACTGCTGACCCCTGAGCCACCGCCCTCACTGCTGACCCCTGAGCCACCGCCCTCACTGCTGACCCCTGAGCCACCGCCCTCACTGCTGACCCCTGAGCCACCGCCCTCACTGCTGACCCCTGAGCCACCGCCCTCACTGCTGACCCCTGAGCCACCGCCCTCACTGCTGACCCCTGAGCCACCGCCCTCACTGCTGACCCCTGAGCCACCGCCCTCACTGCTGACCCCTGAGCCACCGCCCTCACTGCTGACCCCTGAGCCACCGCCCTCACTGCTTACCCCTGAGCCACCGCCCTCACTGCTGACCCCTGAGGCTGCGCCCTCACTGCTGACCCCTGAGGCTGCGCCCTCACTGCTGACCCCTGAGGCTGCGCCCTCACTGCTGACCCCTGAGCCACCGCCCTCACTGCTGACCCCTGAGCCACCGCCCTCACTGCTGACCCCTGAGCCACCGCACTCACTGCTGACCCCTGAGCCACCGCACTCACTGCTGACCCCTGAGCCACCTGTACACACACAATTAATTTCACCGCACTCCCCTAACTATTACTAAATAAACTATATATATATATTCTAGACTACCCGATTCTTCAGAATCGGGCTGCCATCTAGTACATAAAATATAAATAGAATGAATTACAGTAAAGAATACATACCATATGTTTGTAAACTATGTGTAGTGTAGGTTTAACAATGTTAAAGTAGAAATACAAATATATATGAACATGTATGTATGTTCCAATGTGTGTATCTATATGAAGTAGATCCACAGGAGGAGATATGGTGAACAGCCGCCCACCCTTCTCTATAGCTGTTCACAAAAAACCTACCCAAATAAAAGACAACTAAGTGTCTCAGCATCTTTGACAGAATATTATCAAAAAATGGTTTCCATCATCAACTGTGTAACAGTTGATGATACATATCTGTCCTGTGATGATGTTAACTGATAGTATATCTAGATATATATGGAGAAACACAGAGTTTACTAATAGAATTAATAACATGTCCTTAATGTAATGTATCAGGTCTATGTGTACTATATAATATGTACATAAAGACGTAAGGTTTATAGTAATACTAGTAAAAAGGCGGGGTGACATTAAGATGGGGGCGGGATGTTTGGCATTGGGGGCATCAGCTGTGACTTCACCCTGTGGGGCATCAGCAGGGGCAGTGTGGGGAGTGAGGGCATGTGGGGGGGTAAGAGGGGTAAATAACGGCAGTGTGGGGTGAGTGGGGGCATGAGCAGGGAGAGTGTGGGTGAGTGGGGGTTGAGTAGGGGCAGTGTGGGTGATTGGGGGCTGTTGGGGGGAGGGGTAAGAAGGGTGTGTTGGTGAGTGGGGGGGTAAGCAGGAGCAGTGTGGGTGAGTGGGGGCATGTGGGGGAGGTGAGAGGGGTAAGCAGGTACAGAGTGGGGGCATGAGCAGGGGCAGTGAGGGCATGTGGGGGGTGAGAGGGGTGAGAAGGGGCAGTGTGGGTGAGTGGGGGGGTAAGCAGGGCAGTGTGGGTGAGTAGGGGGATAAGCAAGGGCATTGTAGGTAAGTTGGGTGGGCTATGCAGGGGTAGTGTGGGTGAGTGGGGGCAGTGTGAGTAGGGGGTAATCAGGGCAGTGTGGGGAGTGAGTGAGGGCATGGGGGGGAAGAGTGAGTAGGGGCAGTGTGGGTGAGTGGGGGGTAAGCAGGGGCAGTGTGCGTGAGTGGGGGGGCTATGCAGGGGCAATGTGGGTGAGTGGGGGCAGTGTGGGTGAGTAGGGGGTGAGCAGGGGCAGTGTGGGGAGTGAGTGAGGAGATAGGGGGGTAATAGGAGTGAGTAGGGGCAGTGTGGGTGAGTGGGGGGTAAGCAGGGGCAGTGTGGGTGTTTGGGGGGGTAAGCAGGGGCAGTGTGGGGAGTAAGTGAGGAGATACAGGGGGTAAGAGGAGTGAGCAGGGGCAGTGTGGGTGAGTGGGGGTAAGCAGGGGCAGTGTGGGTGATTGGGGGGTAAGCAGGGGCAGTGTGGGGAGTAAGTGAGAAGATACAGGGGGTAAGAGGAGTGAGCAGGGGCAGTGCGGGTGATTGGGGGGTAAGCAGGGGCAGTGTGGTTGACTGGGGGCAGTGTGGGTGAGTAGGGTGTTAAGCAGGGGTATTGTGGGTGAGTTGGGTGGGCGATGCAGGGGCATTGTGGGTGAGTAGGGGAGTAAGCAGGGGCAGTGTGGGTGAGTGGGGTGAGCTATGCAGGGGCAGTGTGGGTAAGTGGGGACAGTGTTGGTGAGTAGGGGGTAAGCAGGGGCAGTGTGGGGAGTGAGGGCATAGGGGGGTAAGAGGAGTGAGCAGGGGCAGTGTGGTGAGTGGGGGGTAAGCAGGGGCAGTGTGGGTGATTGGGGGCAGTTGGGGTGGGTGAGAGGGGTAAGCAGGGTGTATAGGTGAGTGGGAGGGGTAAGGAGGAGCAGTGTGGGTGAGTGGGGGCATATGGGGGAGGTGAGGGGGTAAGCAGGTACAGAGTGGGGGCATGAGCAGGGGCAGTGTGGGTGAGTAGAGGGATAAGCAAGGGCATTGTAGGTAAGTTGGGTGGGCTATGCAGGGGCAGTGTGGGTGAGTGGGGGCAGTGTGAGTAGGGGATAATCAGGGCAGTGTGGGGAGTGAGTGAGGGCATGGGGGGGGAAGAGTGAGTAGGGGCAGTGTGGGTGAGTGGGGGGTAAGCAGGGGCAGTGTGCGTGAGTGGGGGGGCTATGCAGGGGCAATGTGGGTGAGTGGGGGCAGTGTGGGTGAGTAGAGGGTGAGCAGAGGCAGTGTGGGGAGTGAGTGAGGAGATACGGGGGTAAGAGAAGTGAGCAGGGGCAGTGTGGGTGAGTGGGGGGTAAGCAGGGCAGTGCGGGTGATTGGGGGGGGTAATTAGGGGCAGTGTGGGTGACTGGGGGCAGTGTGGGTGAGTAGGGTGTTAAGCAGGGGTATTGTGGGTGAGTTGGGTGGACGAAGCAGGGGCATTGTGGGTGAGTAGGGGAGTAAGCAGGGGCAGTGTGGGTGAGTTGGGTGAGCTATGCACGGGCAGTGTGGGTGAGTGGGGGCAGTGTTGGTGAGTAGGGGGTAAGCAGGGGCAGTGTGGGGAGTGAGGGCATAGGGGGGTAAGAGGAGTGAGCAGGGGCAGTGTGGGTGAGTGGGGGGTAAGCAGGGGCAGTGTGGGTGATTGGGGGGGTAAGCAGGGGCAGTGTGGGGAGTGAGTGAGGAGATACAGGGGGCAAGAGGAGTGAGCAGGGGCAGTGTGGGTGAGTGAGGGGTAAGCAGGGGCAGTGCGGGTGATTGGGGGGGTAAGCAGGGGCAGTGTGGTTGACTGGGGGCAGTGTGGGTGAGTAGGGTGTTAAGCAGGGGTATTGTGGGTGAGTTGGGTGGGCGATGCAGGGGCATTGTGGGTGAGTAGGGGAGTAAGCAGGGGCAGTGTGGGTGAGTGGGGTGAGCTATGCAGGGGCAGTGTGGGTAAGTGGGGGCAGTGTTGGTGAGTAGGGGGTAAGCAGGGGCAGTGTGGGGAGTGAGGAGATAGGGGGTGGTAAGAGGAGTGAGGAGGGGCAGTGTGGGGAGTGAGGAGATAGGGGGTAAGAGGAGTGAGGAGGGGCAGTGTGGGTGAGTGAGGAGATGGGGGGTAAGAGGAGTGGCAGTGTGGGGAGTGAGGAGATAGGGGGGTAAGAGGAGTGAGGAGGGGCAGTGTGGGTGAGTGAGGAGATAGGGGGGGTAAGAGTAGTGAGGAGGGGCAGTGTGGGGAGTGAGGAGATAGGGGGGTAAGAGGAGTGAGGAGGGGCAGTGTGGGTGAGTGAGGAGATAGGAGGGGTAAGAGGAGTGAGGAGGGGCAGTGTGGGTGAGTGGGGAGATAGGGGGGTAAGAGGAGTGAGGAGGGGCAGTGTGGGTGAGTGAGAAGATTGGGGGGGTAAGAGGAGTGAGGAGGGGCAGTGTGGGGAGTGAGGAGATAGGGGGGTAAGAGTAGTGAGGAGGGGCAGTGTGGTTGAGTGGGGGTTAAGCAGGAGCAGTGGGGGTGGAGATATGCGGGGCGGCACCCATGTAACCATTATTTGAGGAGCGGTGGGGGGAATGGGGCGGGTGGTTTGAGTGTGCAGGGCCGGCGGGGCTGGAGGCTATAATGGTAGTGTTTGAGGACCATGGGCGGGTGGTATGAGTCTTCAGGGGCGGCGGGGCTGGAGGCTACAATGCAAGTGCGTCGCGGGCGCCATCTTACCGTGGTCCGCTGTGGCGGGCCGCGTCATTGAGGCAGGCGTCGGGTGATGGTGGTGGCGGTGGCTTTTCTACTGGTGCTCCCCCTGGCTGCTGGCGATAGGGCGTGAGGGCTCGCACTGTCCAATGGACGGTGCGGCCCTGGCGGCGGGGGGAGCGGGAGCATGGGTTGAGGGAGCGGGAGAGCAGCGGGCGGGGTGTGGAGCGGGGGCGCCATCTTCCTGTGGTCCGCTGCGGCGGGCGGCGTCATTGAGGCAGGCGTCGGGTGATGGTGGTGGCGGTGGCTTTTCTACTGGCGCTCCCCCTGGCTGCTGGCGATTGGGCCTGAGGGCTCGCACTGTCCAATGGACGGTGCGGCCCTAGCGGCGGGGGGGGGAGCGGGAGCATGGGTTGAGGGAGCGGGAGAGCGCCGGGCGGGGTGTGTAGCGGGCATTGGTGAGTGGGTGTGTTGTGCGGTGGCAGGATCATTGGGTTTGCGGTCAGAATCTGCGGCTCGCGATGGCGCGTGCGTGCCATCGCTCGCTCGCAGTGCCGAAAAGCATTTTGGGATTCGGCTACAGTGCCCGAATTCCAAACTGCCGATTATATAAGTAGATTACTAAATGAGTATTGATGTTATATGATACCATGTGTATATTAGTGGTAAAAGTGAAGAGGAACTTTACTGTAAAACATTTTTATAAACAACATTTATAGTGAAGACTTTATCACTACCATGCAACAACTTTCCTTGTAATGGTGTATCTAATACTTTGACTTTGACATGAGAGCGTTGTTTCACTCGTGAGAAAGCAACATACAGCTGTCCATGGCCAAAACATTGGTTGAGGTAGATATATCCCAACACGATTGAGGGTCTGTCCTTGTGCCTTGTTAATTGTCATAGCAAAAGCTGGCTTAACAGGAAACTGTCATCTTCGTAGTTGGAATGGTAATCCAGTTTCAGATGGACACAAATCATTGCGTGGAATTAAAACCAAGTGTCCTTGGGCTGATGCAGAGATGACTTTTGCCTGAATGATGTTCGGATTTAAGGATGTTGTAATTAGGCGAGTTCCGTTACATAATCCTTTTTTTGTATTTAGGTTGCGCAGTAGCATGACAATAGTTCCTATTTTTAGTTGAAGGTAATGTAGTGGCATGCCAGATGGTGTGAGAGAATGTAAAAATTCAATGGGGTACTGTTCTGTTTCATTAGCATCATCAGTATCCACGGAATCATCACTTGTATATGATACATATTGGCCACTTAATCGGTCCATAATTACAGAATTGAGAAATTCCACATCCTCATTTTTTGGACAGAGTATTGCATGTGATGCAGCATACAAAACACTTTCAGTGTCGTTAACATTAATATGAATGTTTGTGCCAAATAAATCTGTGACTAAACAGGCAGAAGACAGCATGTCTGGAGGAATTTCAATCACATCCTCTCCAAGATTGTAGTCATTTGAGAGCTGACCATTGCCTAGTTTAAGTAACCAAGTGCTATAATCTGGATCCCTGGATCTCATGTTGGTATATAGCGGGAGTCGTTGGAAGTGTTGCCATAGTTGACAATATTTAACACAACAATCGACAATATCAGTTCTGGTGGCATGCATAATAACAGGAAGGCATTGGCGGAAATCTCCTCCAAGAATGAAAACTTTTCCACCGAAGGGAACGTTATTTTTGTGATCTACATGTATAGTCATAACATCACATAAAAGTCTATCAATGACGGTTTTGTGCCATAGTACACTCATCAAGTATAAAAAGTGTAGTATTTTTTAACTTGTTGGCAGCGTTAGTGTCCGTTGTAATTCTGGAAATAGATGTTTCATTAATGGGAATAGGAATGCCATACAGAGAATGCATAGTTCGTCCTCCTGGCAGTAAATTTGCAGCTATTCCAGTAGTGGCAGCAGGTGAGACCACATCTCCTTGTCCTCGAACAAAATGTATAAGAGCATGGTATAAATATGTTTTTCCACTGCCACCAGGACCATCAATGAAGAAACACTTAGGTGTTGCTGTGTTGTTTTGTAGAGCATCTACAATGGCATTGAAAGGAAAGAGTTGATCAGGATTTAGGTTTTGTTTCATTTCAGTAGCAGTAGCTAATTCATAGGCCTGATCATACTCGTTTTGAGGCAAACGTATGTACGTGGCAGGGCGTGGTAAATTAAAATCTAAGTGAGATTTGCCATGTATTATGAGGACATCTTGAACCTCTTTCATGGCGTAACTTTCTCAGTTAATACAGAGATCACTGTGGGGATGGTATTTGTAACAGTAGTCTTGACTAAAATGTGGCTTAAGTTCAATCCATAAATCAATGGAGTAGTAGGTGTTCCAAAAATGCAGACGTAAGCAAACATCACCTGACCCCCCTGCTGCCTCACCTGTCCCACGGCTGCTCCATCAGCCGACCCCGCAACCGCCTCTGTCAACCCCGACTGCCTCAACCGATCCCCCAACTGCCCCATCCGGCCTCTCCATCCAACCCCCCCGCCTTGCATCTCATCCCCGGTCATCACCTCATCCCGTGACCGCTCCCCACAGATGACCATTCACCCACTACCACAACTTTCCCCCCTCTGCTTCTGACCACTGCCGCCACACTCACTCCCTGCTCTCCGTACGCAATGTTCCCGCTACTCCTCACTCTCACTCCCATCCTTCTCCACTTCCTACTACCCCCACTTATACCCCCTCCCAGCAACGAAATACTGCTCTCACCATCCATCCTGCCGAACCACCTCACCCACTTCACCGACCTTTTCATTCACTTTCAATCCTCAATCACCAAACAAGCACGCCCGCCTTGCAAGCTCTCATGCTCCCACCTGCTAACCCTCTGCCTACTCCTCCTCCTTGCCAGTGAGATCTCCCCCAATCCTGGCCCCCCCACCACCACATCCCCACAACAACCTTCATCCCACGACCCACTGCCAACCCTTGCAACCTCATCACCACCAGCCCTCGCAACCCCACCAACATCAGACCCATTCCCCCAACCCATGCCCCACCTACCGCTCTACCCGGCGCACTCTGGAATGCCCGCTCAGTGTGCAACAAACTCCCTGACATCCACGAACTCTTTATCTCCAGGAAACTGTCATTCCTTGGCCACACCGAGACCTGGCTCACCCCCTCCAACACGGCCTCCCCTGCTGCACTATCCTACGGCGGCTGCAGCCTGTCCCACACCCCTCGTCCCTCTGGCAAACACGGCGGTGGAGTCGGCATACTCCTGTCCAACTTCTGCGCCTTCAGCCCTATCCCCCCCCCCTCCGTCACTGTCCCCTCCTTCGAAGCCCACTCGGTCCGAATCTTCTCCCCCTGCAACCTCCAACTAGCCATCATCTACCGCCCCCTCGGACCCATCGCCTCCTTCCTTGACCACTTCACCATCTGGCTACTTCACTTCCATTCCGCTGACATCCCCACCATCATCATGGGTGACTTCAATATCCTCATTGACACTCTCCGCCCAGCCGCCTCCAACCTTCTTTCCCTGACCACTTCCCTTGGGCTTTCCCAATGGACCTCCTCTCCCACCCACGAACAAAGCCACACGCTTGACCTCATGTTTACCCGCCTGTGCTCCCTCTCTAACCTCACAACCTCAGAACTCACACTATCTGACCACTATCTCTTGACCTTCTCCTCCCTCTCCTCCCCTGCCACGCTACCCCCTCTCCGCAAACTTGATCACCCTCACCGAAACCTAAAAGATCTTGATCTTCCTTTATTCTCTGAATCCCTCCTCCCCTCTACCGACATACCCTCCGCTGACGACATTAACATTGCCACCACCCTATACAACACCACAATAACGAACGCTCTCGACCTAGCCGCCCCCCTCACTCTCCATGCTCCACGCATTAACAGGAACCCTTGCACACCACCCTCACTAAAAACCTGAGACGGGCATCCAGGGTCGCCGAGAGGAGATGGAAAAAGTCCCGCACCTCCGAGCACTTTGCTCTGTTCAAGCAATCCATCACTGACTTCAAGACGGCACTTGCTACTGCCAAGCAAGCGTTCTTCTCATCCCTAATAACCTCTCTGTCCCACAACCCCAAACAGCTCTTCAAAACTTTCAACTCCTTACTTCGCCCACCTGCTCCTCCCCTTCTCCCCTCATCTCTGCTGAAGACTTTGCGACCTTCTTCAAGGAGAAGATCGACAAGATCAGAAACAGCTTCGGTCCACTATCCCCACAACTCCCCCTCCCAACTACATTGCCCTCCTCCTCCATCAGCCACTTCCCCCCCATAACTGAAAACCAACTTACCTCCCTCCTGTCAAAATCACACCTCACCACCAGCGCCCACGACCCACTCCCATCCCACCTCATTCCGAACCACACCTCCATTTTCATCCCAGCCCTCACCCACCTCTTTAACCTATCACTTAGCACTGGCGCCTTCCCCTCGGCCTTCAAACACGCCCTAATCACGCCCATCCTAAAAAAAACCTCACTTGACCCTACCTCTGTCTCTAACTATTGCCCCATATCTCTTCTCCCATTCACCTCTAAGCTACTTGAACAGCACGTCCTCTCCGAACTGTCCTCTCACCTCTCCTCGTGCTCCCACTTCGACCGCCTACAGTCCGGCTTACGACCCCTCCATTCCACCGAAAGAGCCCTGACCAAAGTCACCAACGACCTACTGACCGCCAAGAACAAACACCACTACTCCATCCTCCACCTGTCTGCCGCCTTCAACACGGTTGACCACTCCCTTCTTCTCCGGATCCTGGAAACCCTCGGCATCACCCATCTTGCCCTCTCTGGATCTCCTCATACCTAGCGGACCGGACCTTCAGCGTCTCCTACTCCCACACCTCCTCCTCACCCTACCCCCTTTCTGTCGGAGTCTCCCAAGGTTCAGTCCTGGGACCCCTACCTTTCTCTATATACACTCTCGGCCTAGGGCAACTCATTGAGTCCCACAGCCTCCAGTACCACCACTACGCCGACGACAACCAAATCTACCTGTCCGGCCCGGACATCACCTCCCTACTCTCCAAAATCCCACAATGCCTTTCCGCCATCTCATCCTTCTTCTCTGCTTGCTTCCTTAAACTCAACATGGACAAAACTGAATTCATAGTCTTCCCCCAAGAAATTTCCCCCAACTTTGCAACCTATCCATCTGCGTCAATGACTGCGCCCTCTCCCCAGTCCCCCAAGCCAAGTGCCTCGTGTGTGTGTGACTCATCCCTATCCTTCAAGCCCACATCGAGGCCCTCACCACATCCCTCCAGCTCCAGCTCAAGGACATCTCACAGATCCGCTCCTTCCTCACCCACGACACCGCTAAAACACTCATTCATGCTCTTATCATCTCCCGCCTTGACTACTGCAACCTCCTTCTCAATGGCCTCCCGGCTAACTCCTTCACACCTCTCCAGTCTATCCTCAATTCCGCTGCCCGACTAATCCACCTGTCCTCCCGCTACTCCCCTGTCTCCCCCTCTGCCAAGCCCTTCACTGGCTTCCCGCTTCTAAGAGATCCCAATTCAAAACACTAATCATGGTGTACAAAGCCATACACAACCTGGCCCCACCATACATCTCCGACCTGGTCTCCAGATACCTACTCTCACGCGACATCCACTCCTCCCAAGAACTCCTCCTCTGCTCCCCCCTCATCACCTCTTCGCACAACCGAGTCCAGGACTTCTCCCGGGCATCTGCCTTACTCTGGAACTCCCTGCCCGAACACGTCAGACACTCTCCTACCCTGAGAAGCTTCAAGTGTTACCTGAAGACTCACCTATTCCGTCAAGCCTACAACCTGCCATGAGACCCAGGCGATCGCCCCATACCTGACATTCCCCCATCCTACTGTATCCCAACCCGCCCCTCGTAGACTGTGAGCCCTCGTGGACAGGGTCCCTGCCCCTCCTGTACCTGTACATCCCGATCGCCTAGATTTAGTGTACTTGTTCTTGTCTCCCTTATCCTCATGTAAAGCGCCATGGAACCTAATGGCGCTATATAAATAAATAATAATAATAATAATAAAACATCTCCCGAAGTTGTGTAGGCATGTTCATCACAGTGGCATCCTATATAATAAAAGCCGAAGGCCACTTCCGGAATATTACTTCCGTGATGGTCTCCACCCATGCTCCTGATGTGTCACCACTGCGCGGTCCCCCGGCTACAAGGAGCGGCGGAGCAACGTTCCGCTCTCGGAACTTCCGTCCGCCCTTCAGCCTCTCCCCTCCACCCACCACCGTACCTAGCGGGGGGCAGGGGGGCCGAGCGCCCCGTGCCCCAAGCCATGAGGGGCCCATTGCCACCACCCCCTGGGGGACCCCGTGCTGCCAGCCGCCCGCCGCGCGCCCGGAGAGGAGGGAGGACGGGACTTCCTGTCCTGCACTTCTGCCCGCCCCTCCTCTCCTCCTACACCAGCCGCACCCCGGCCGGCCCGCGGTGAGTCTGCACCCACCCACCTACGCCTCTGCCCTCCAGCCTCCCATGCCCTCCAGCCTCCCATGCCCTCCAGCCTCCCTGCCTCCACCTCCCTTCCCCTCAGCCTCCCTTCCCCTCCAGCCTCCCCTGCCCTCCAGCCTCCCCTGCTCTCCAGCCTCCCCTGCCCTCCAGCCTCCCCTGCCCTCCAGCCTCCCCTGCCTCCCCAGCCTCTCCACCCTTCCCTGCCCTGCAGCCTCTCCCCTCCCGCCTCCGCTCTCCCCCCCGCCTCCACTCTCCCCTCCAGCCTCCGCTCTCCCCTCAAGCCTCCGCCCTCCAGCCTCCGCTCTCCCCTCCAGCCTCCGCTCTCCCCTCCAGCCTCCGCTCTCCCCTCCAGCCTCCGCTCTCCCTCCAGCCTCCGCTCTCCCCTCTAGCCTCCGCTCTCCCCTCTAGCCTCCGCTCTCCCCTCCAGCCTCCGTTCTCCCCTCCAGCCTCCGTTCTCCCCTCCAGCCTCCGTTCTCCCCTCCAGCCTCCGTTCTCCCCTCCAGCCTCTCCTGCCTCCCCTGCCTCTCCACCCTTCCCTGCCCTGCAGCCTCTCCCCTCCCGCCTCCGCTCTCCCCTCCCGCCTCCGCTCTCCCCTCCAGCCTCCACTCTCCCCTCAAGCCTCCGCCCTCCAGCCTCCGCTCTCCCCTCCAGCCTCCGCTCTCCCCTCCCGCCTCCGCTCTCCCCTCCCGCCTCCGTTCTCCCCTCCAGCCTCCGTTCTCCCCTCCAGCCTCCGTTCTCCCCTCCAGCCTCCGTTCTCCCCTCCAGCCTCTCCTGCCTCCCCTGCCTCTCCACCCTTCCCTGCCCTGCAGCCTCTCCCCTCCCGCCTCCGCTCTCCCCTCCCGCCTCCGCTCTCCCCTCCGCCTCCACTCTCCCCTCAAGCCTCCGCCCTCCAGCCTCCGCTCCCCCTCCAGCCTCCGCTCTCCCCTCCAGCCTCCGCTCTCCCCTCCAGCCTCCGCTCTCCCCTCCAGCCATGAGGGGCCCATTGCCACCACCCCCTGGGGGACCCCGTGCTGCCAGCCGCCCGCCGCGCGCCCGGAGAGGAGGGAGGACGGGACTTCCTGTCCTGCACTTCTGCCCGCCCCTCCTCTCCTCCTACACCAGCCGCACCCCGGCTGGCCGGCCCGCGGTGAGTCTGCACCCACCCACCTACGCCTCTGCCCTCCAGCCTCCCATGCCCTCCAGCCTCCCATGCCCTCCAGCCTCCCATGCCTCCAGCCTCCCTGCCTCCAGCCCCTTCCCCTCCAGCCTCCCCTGCCCTCCAGCCTCCCCTGTCTCCAGCCTCCCTCCCTCCAGCCTCCCCTGCCCTCCAGCCTCCCCTGCCTCCCAGCCTCTCCACCCTTCCCTGCCCTGCAGCCTCTCCCCTCGCCCCGCTCTCCCCTCCGCCTCCACTCCCCCTCCAGCCTCCGCTCTCCCCTCAAGCCTCCGCCCTCCAGCCTCCGCTCTCCCCTCCAGCCTCCGCTCTCCCCTCCAGCCTCCGCTCTCCCCTCAGCCTCCGCTCTCCCCTCTAGCCTCCGCTCTCCCCTCCAGCCTCCGCTCTCCCCTCCAGCCTCCGCTCTCCCCTCCAGCCTCCGCTCTCCCCTCCAGCCTCCGCTCTCCCCTCCGCTCTCCCCTCCAGCCTCCGCTTCCCCTCCCGCCTCCGTTCTCCCCTCCACCCCTTCCCGCCTCCAGCCTCTCCCCTCCCGCCTCCGTTCTCCCCTCCAGCCTCCGTTCTCCCCTCCAGCCTCCGTTCTCCCCTCCAGCCTCCGTCTCTCCCCTCCAGCCTCCGTTCTCCCCTCCAGCCTCTCCTGCCTCCCCAGCCTCCTCCCCTCCCGCCCTGCCGCTCTCCCCTCCCGCCTCCGCTCTCCCCTCCCGCCTCCGCTCTCCCCTCCAGCCTCCACTCTCCCCTCCAGCCTCCGCTCTCCCCTCCCGCCTCCCTCTCCCCTCCAGCCTCCCTCCCCTCCAGCCTCCTCTCCCCCAGCCTCCGCTCTCCCCTCCAGCCTCCCTCCTCCCCTCCGCCTCCGCTCCCCTCCCCGCCTCCCTCGCTCCCCCCTCCAGCCTCGCTCTCCCCTCCAGCCTCCGCCTCTCCCCTCCAGCTCCGCTCCCCCTCCAGCCTCGCTCTCCCCTCCAGCCTCCGCTCTCCCCTCCCGCCTCCCTCCCCCTCCGCTCCACTCTCCCCTCCCGCTCCCTCCCTCCCCCCTCCCGCTCTCCCTCCCGCCTCCGCTCCTCCCCCTCCGCTCTCCCCTCCCGCCTCCCTCCCGCCTCCTCCCCTCCCGCCTCTCACCTCCCGCCTCCGCTCTCCCCTCCCCGCCTCCGCTCTCCCCTCCAGCCTCCCCTCCGCCTCCGCTCTCCCCTCCCGCCTCTCCACTCCGCCTCCGCTACAGCCTCCGCCTCCCCTCCAGCCTCCGCTCTCCCCTCCAGCCTCCGCTCTCCCTCCAGCCTCTCTGCTCTCCCCTCCAGCCTCTCTGCTCTCCCCTCCAGCCTCTCTGCTCTCCCCTCCAGCCTCTCGCTCTCCCCCCAGCCTCTCTGCTCTCCCCTCCAGCCTCTCTGCTCTCCCCTCCAGCCTCTCTGCTCTCCCCTCCAGCCTCTCTGCTCTCCCCTCCAGCCTCTCTGCTCTCCCCTCCAGCCTCTCGCTCTCCCCTCCAGCCTCTCCGCTCCCGCCTCGCTCTCCCCTCCAGCCTCCGCTCTCCCCTCCAGCCTCCGCTCTCCCCTCCAGCCTCCGCTCTCCCCTCCACCCACCGCTCTCCCCTCCACCCCCGCTCTCCCCTCCAGCCTCCGCTCTCCCCTACAGCCTCCGCTCTCCCTACAGCCTCCGCTCTCCCTCCAGCCTCCGCTCTCCCCTCCAGCCTCCGCTCTCCCTCCAGCCTCCGCCTCCCCTCCAGCCTCCGCTCTCCCCTCCAGCCTCCGCTCTCCACCTCGCTCTCCCCTCCAGCCTTCCGCTCTCCCCTCCAGCCTCCGCTCTCCCCTCCAGCCTCCGCTCTCCTCTGCCCTCCAGCCTCCCCTGTCCTCTGCCCTCCAGCCTCCCCTGTCCTCTGCCCTCCAGCCTCCCCTGTCCTCTGCCCTCCAGCCTCCCCTGTCCTCTGCCCTCCAGCCTCCCCTGTCTTCTGCCCTCCAGCCTCCCCTGTCTTCTGCCCTCCAGCCTCCCCTGTCTTCTGCCCTCCAGCCTCCCTGTCTTCTGCCCTCCAGCCTCCCCTGTCCTCTGCCCTCCAGCCTCCCCTGTTCTCTGCCCTCCAGCCTCCCCTGTCCTCACCCCTCCTCACCCCTCCAGCCTCCCCTGTCCTCACCTCTCCTCACCCCTCCAGCCTCCCCTGTCCTCACCTCTCCTCACCCCTCCAGCCTCCCCTGTCCTCACCTCTCCTCACCCCTCCAGCCTCCGCTCTCCTCACCCCTCCAGCCTCCGCTCTCCTCACCCCTCCATATGCAATGTACACTATGTGTATATATGTGTGTATGTAGTCACTTCCCTCACTTTGTCCGCACACATACACACACACACACACTTCGCTATACTTACCACCAGCCCTGCATCAGCCGCCTAGATCCTGAGTCGACATGTCGCCACCCCCAAACTACTGGATCCAATATACCGTCCAAGAAGTCTCCCCAAACTTCCCGAACGCCATATTGGATCCAGTCGTCCGCGGGCGGCGACATGTCAACTCAGGATCCAGCCGGCGGGGAAGATGCAGGGTCGGTGCTAACTATAGCGGAGTCTGTGTGTCTGTGTGTGTATGTATGTATGTGTGTGCTGACCACTCTGCCCACGGCGCTGCGCTGACCACTCTGCCCACGGCGCTGCCCTGCCCACTCTGCCCACGCCACTGTGCTGACCAATCTCACCGCACTCACTGCTAACCACTGAGCCACCGCACTCACTGCTAACCACTGAGCCACCGCACTCACTGCTAACCACTGAGCCACCGCACTCACTGCTAACCACTGAGAGCCCACCACCGCACTCACTGCTAACCACTGAGCCACCGTATACTCTGCTACCCACTGAGCCACCTGTATACACACAATTCATTTCACCGCACTCCCCTAACTATTAGTAAGTAAACTATATATGGATTCTAGACTACCCGATTCTTTAGAATCGGGCCGCCATCTAGTCTAGTATAGTCTTTCTCCAGACACTATCATCAGTTAATAAACCAAGAGCTAAGGCAGCATCACGAAAGATGTGATGTATAATTCCATGAACAGATTGAAGGTCCTGAAAGCTTGTAGCTCCTTTCAGATGTAATAAGAGCAAACGTAAATAATAGCGTTCTTGGTCTTTGAGACTGACTGTATACATTCTTCCAATGACAGTGTGGCCTCTTTTTTTTCTAGGTTCCCATATGCCATGTTTGAAAATGTAGTGTTCTGGAATGTCTGTGTAGTAATATTGATGAGCATTAGGGTTAGTCTTGTTAAGGTTAAAGTACGCCATGAGTGTTGAATTTTTTTGTAGTTTTTGTTGAATGTTGTTGATGGCATCATCTTGATGGAAATATAGTGGTTGAGAGTTGGGTAGATGAACTGCAAGGCGAATAATGGCATGTGATTGTTTATGCATGGGAAAAGTGAAGATTCTCCAGACAGCCTCGGGTGCACTAACATAGTGTGAATCGACAAAGTGGTGAGTTTCATCATGTTGGAGAAGAGTTTGCGCTATTTCAATATTAGCCTTGTCATGTCTTTTATATACATATTTAAATAAATACTTGACACTTTTGCTGCTTGCACAAATTTCAACATTAATGTGGCAGTTGTACTTTTTTTTAGCAAATATGGGTTATAAGGGACAACCCATGTATTGTCAATTGTTGTAGAATTATATAGGTATGTAGTTGCACTGTGTCTCCGGTAAAGTGGATAGCCATTACTTTCTTTAAGGGTATGTTGTTGGAGTGTTTTAGGAAACCCTTTTGTACATTGTCCATGATCCATACAGGGAGAGTGTGGATTGGCCTCACCACAGGGACCATGAATCATGTGTTTTCGAACAATCTCGTGAAGAAGAGGGTATGTTGATATGTCAGTGATTTCAGCCCATACAATGTTATCAATCTCTTGTTCTGTTCGTATTTTAGAATTGTTGTTCAGTATGATTAAAATATGTGCATATGGGAGACCACGCTTTTGAAACTCAATGAAATGGAGTATAGCACAGACATGTCCAAATAAGCCATTGTTAATCTCAGCTAACAGAGAATCGAGTTTAAGTTTAAATACACGTGCAACCAAGTCAGGGCAATGTTCCACACGTTTGCACGGTTGTAAATTTTCGGTAATTTCCCTCCACTTTGGATTACATGTCATGGTGACAAAGAGATCGGGGCGACCATATTTATTGACGATAGCCATGGCATCTTGGTATTGTTGCTGCATATTTCGAGGACTGCCTTCAAAAGAGGATGGTAAGATAACAGTTTTTCCAATAGGGATGCCCTTTTCAATAGATTTGTTAATTAGATATTCTTGTAGTAAACAATAATCCTCAACCTTTAGATCTTTTTGATGTTGTTTAATGAAATTGAGTCTATTGGCTTCAATTTTGACATAGGCATCTACCCAATATTGTTGTTTGAGTTTGCCTCCATTGAGTAGAAGATTAAAATCCTTTCTAACAGCCCAAAAGATAGCTGTAATATTGTAGTTGTGTGACCCTTCGTGCACTAAGTCCTTGTTGATGTAGAGCATCATGCCAGCCTTGTTCTCCATAAGGATAAAATATGGGATACATGAGGGCATCTAAATTACTGTGTAGAATACTAATTCTTTGTGTTTTTGGAGCCAGAGGATTCAGCGGATCTGGTTTCAAATTTATTAAGATATCGCGTTGAAAGGAAGGTTCTCCATCCTGATTTTGAAAGATGATGGCTACCTCACTGACAGTTGGTTGATTGTATCGCCTGTGATCCTGATTGCGATCGTGTTTAATAGCCATAGTAATTGTTGGCATGACAGTTCCATTTTGTTGGGCGTTGATAGTTTCTTGTTCTTCAACATCATGGAGCATGCGATAGGCTGCAGTGAAAGGATTAATGTGTTGCAGTAGCTCAGCAATAATGGCTATTAAAGAAGGGTGACATCGGAGATTTTCTTTTGACTGCAGGTGTTGTTGATTGGCGTGGGTGGTATCAAGTATGTAGAGTTGTGCATATTTGGGAGTTTCTTGGTCAGGAGGATGGAGTGTGCCAGTTCGATGATAGATCTGGCCTTGAATGCGAAAGCAGTAAGGGCCATAACCTGGAGGTGGTGATACAGTTGCTCCCATTGAGGCAAAACCAAAAGAACTGTTGATTGAGCGAATGTTTTGTAGGACATTTTTGGAGTATTCATGTTGTTCTGTCATCAACATTGTCAAGACATGGGGATATTTGATAGTTGGTAGAAGTACTTTACCTTTTTGACAGCATTGGGTACATTTTTTATCCTGAGGCATCTCATTAGGAAAATGGAAAGCTAGGCATTGGTCACAGATCTGGTCCATGGCCTGACAGAAGTGTTCTTGAATGGTTTTTTCATCGTGTGTAAAAGGTTGTTGTTGTGGTAGTAGTAGTGCTGGAGTAGTAGAAGAGTGAAATGTTGTGATTGGACGTGAAAAGTAGATGAATCGTGTGTTTTCTAGTGGCAGTAGTGTGGGCGTTTGGTGGTGCTGTGAGTAGGGTAGAGTATTATGTAAGAGTAAGACAGAAGTAGGGGTTTGAGAGGTTGAAAGTGTGGTGTTTTGTAGACATGGGGATGTGTGAGCCTGAGGTAGTGGTGTAGAGGTGGCATGTGTAAGTGGAGTGTGTGAGAGTTGTTGTTGGGGAAGAATCAATGTATTGGCGTTTGTGGGATGAGACAGTAGAGCAAGGCAACGTAGTCTATTAACCTTGTGTTTGTCTAGGCGCATGCGCCTATGGGCAGGACTTTCGTTGGCATGGCGTTGTCTGTAACGAAGTGTGCGTGCCTTGTTTCTGTCTTCCTTATTTTGATATATTTTAGGAGGAGCCATGGTGTGGATGGTGTGTAAGGTAATATAAAGAGAAAAGGTGGGCAAAATAGGTAGCTAATGTGAAAAGGTATCAGAGTAGTGTGTTGGTAATGGGGCAGATATGATGGAGAGTAGTATTAAAGTATTTAAGGGGACAGGAAGAACTGAGAGCAGAAATCTGTAGCGGGTGTGCGAAGGTAAAAGAAGTTGTGTAGAGTGTGACAGTGATATCCAAAGGCGTGTAGTATGGGATATTTAGAGTTTGAGGTTAAAAAGTACGTAGGAGTTATGGTCGAGAGTGGGTTGTAACGTGCGAATGAAGCAGAGTGGGTTAGCAGAATTGGAAAGGATGCAAGTGATACATATTGTCACTGAATAGGAGAGTATAGCTCTTGATAGACGTTATTATACAGGAGGTAGTAGTGAGTGAATAGTATCAACAGTGTCCATATAGAGTAGAAGCCTAGCAGAGTATGCAAATGGGCAGTCTTTATGGAGTTAAGTGTAGGGTATTATACAGCAGGTATACAGTCAGCTGCGTGGGTAGCAGAGTATATACAGGTGGCTCTGTGGGTAGCAGAGTATACAGGCAGCTCCATGGGTAGCAGAGTATACAGCCAGCTGGGTGGGTAGTAGAGTATATACAGGCAGCTCTGTGGGTAGCAGAGTATACATGCGGCTCCGTGGGTAGCAGAGTATATACAGGCAGCTCCATGGGTAGCAGAGTATACAGCCAGCTGGGTGGGTAGCAGAGTATATACAGGTGGCTGTGTGGGTAGCAGAGTATAGAGGCGGCTCCGTGGGTAGCAGAGTATACAGGCGGCTGCGTGGGTAGCAGAGTATATATAGGCAGCTCTGTGGGTAGCAGAGTATACAGCCAGCTGCGTGGGTAGCAGAGTATATACAGGTGTCTCTGTGGGTCGCAGAGTATACAGCCAGCTGTGTGGGTAGCAGAGTATACAGCTAGCTGCGTGGGTAGCAGAGTATATACAGGCGGCTCTGTGGGTCGCAGAGTATACAGGTGGCTCTGTGGGTAGTAGAGTATACAGGCGCCTGCGTGTGTAGGAGAGTATATACAGGCAGCTCTGTGGGTAGCAGAGTACACAGCCGGCTGCATGGGTACCAGAGTCTATACAGGTGGCTCTGTGGGTAGCAGAGTATACAGCCAGCAGCATGGGTAGCAGAGTATATTCAGGCATCTCTGTGGGTAGCAGAGTATACAGCTAGCTGCGTGGGTAGCTGAGTATATACAGGCGGCTCTGTGGGTCGCAGAGTATACAGGCGGCTCTGTGGGTAGTAGAGTATACAGGCGCCTGCGTGTGTAGGAGAGTATATACAGGCAGCTCTGTGGGTAGCAGAGTACACAGCCGGCTGCATGGGTACCAGAGTCTATACAGGCGGCTCTGTGGGTAGCAGAGTATACAGCCAGCAGCGTGGGTAGCAGAGTATATACAGGCATCTCTGTGGGTAGCAGAGTATACAGCCGGCTGCGTGGGTACCAGAGTCTATATAGGCGGCTCCGTGGGTAGCAGAGTATACAGCCAGCTGCGTGGGTATCAGAGTCTATACAGGCGGCTCCGTGGGTAGCAGAGTGTACAGCCAGCTGCGTAGGTAGCAGAGTATATACAGGCAGCTCTGTGGGTAGCAGAGTATACAGCCGGCTGCGTGGGTAGCAGAGTATATACAGGCAGCTCTGTGGGTAGCAGAGTATACATGCGGGTGCGTGGATAGCAGAGTATATACAGGCAGCTCTGTGGGTAGCAGAGTATACAGCCAGCTGCGTGGGTAGCAGAGTCTATACAGGTGGCTCCGTGGGCAGTAGAGTATACAGCCAGCTGCGTGGGTAGTAGAGTATATACAGGCGGCTCTGTGGGTCGCAGAGTATACAGGCGGCTCTGTGGGTAGTAGAGTATACAGGCGCTTGCGTGTGTAGGAGAGTATATACAGGCAGCTCTGCGGGTAGCAGAGTACACAGCCGGCTGCATGGGTACCAGAGTCTATACAGGCGGCTCTGTGGGTAGCAGAGTATACAGCCAGCAGCGTGGGTAGCAGAGTATATACAGGCATCTCTGTGGGTAGCAGAGTATACAGCCGGCTGCGTTGATAGCAGAGTATATACAGGTGTCTCTGTGGGTCGCAGAGTATATAGCCAGCTGCGTGGTGGTTAGCAGAAGTATATAACAGGCGGCTCTGTGGGTCGCAGAGTATACAGGCGGCTTCTGTGGGTAGCAGAGTATACAGGTGGCTTCGTGTGTAGGAGAGTATATACAGGCAGCTCTGTGGGTAGCAGAGTACACAGCCGGCTGCGTGGGTACCAGAGTCTATACAGGCAGCTCCGTGGGTAGCAGAGTATACAGCCAGCAGCGTGGGTAGCAGAGTATATACAGGCAGCTCTGTGGGTAGCAGAGTTTACATGCGGGTGCGTGGGTAGTAGAGTATATACAAGCAGCTCTCTGGGTAGCAGAGTATACAGCCAGCTGCGTGGGTAGCAGAGTCTATACAGGCGGCTCCGTGGGTAGTAGAGTATACAGCCAGCTGCGTGCGTAGCAGAGTATATACAGGCAGCTCTGTGGGTAGCAGAGTATACAGGCGGCTGCGTGGGTAGCAGAGTATATACAGGCAGCTCTGTGGGTTGCAGAGTATACAGCCAGCTGCGTGGGTAGCCGAGTCTATACAGGCGGCTCTGTGGGTCGCAGAGTATACAGGCGGCTCTGTGGGTAGCAGAGTATACAGGTGGCTGCGTGTGTAGGAGAGTATATACAGGCGGCTCTGTGGGTAGCAGAGTACACAGCCGGCTGCGTGGGTACCAGAGTCTATATAGGCGGCTCCGTGGGTAGCAGAGTATACAGCCAGCTGCGTGGGTATCAGAGTCTATACAGGCGGCTCCGTGGGTAGCAGAGTGTACAGCCAGCTGCGTAGGTAGCAGAGTATATACAGGCAGCTCTGTGGGTAGCAGAGTATACAGCCGGCTGCGTGGGTAGCAGAGTATATACAGGCAGCTCTGTGGGTAGCAGAGTATACATGCGGGTGCGTGGATAGCAGAGTATATACAGGCAGCTCTGTGGGTAGCAGAGTATACAGCCAGCTGCGTGGGTAGCAGAGTCTATACAGGTGGCTCCGTGGGCAGTAGAGTATACAGCCAGCTGCGTGGGTCGCAGAGTATTCAGGCGGCTCTGTGGGTAGCAGAGTATACAGGTGGCTGCGTGTGTAGGAGAGTATATACAGGCGGCTCTGTGGGTAGCAGAGTACACAGCCGGCTGCGTGGGTAACAGAGTCTATACAGGCGGCTCCGTGGGTAGCAGAGTATACAGCCAGCTGCGTGGGTATCAGAGTCTATACAGGCGGCTCCGTGGGTAGCAGAGTGTACAGCCAGCTGCGTGGTTAGCAGAGTATATACAGGCAGCTCTGTGGGTAGCAGAGTATAGAGGCAGCTGCTTGGGTAGCAGAGTATATACAGGTAGCTCTGTGGGTAGCAGAGTATACAGTCAGCTGCGTGGGTAGCAAAGTATACAGGCAGCTGTGTGAGTAGCAGAGTATACACAGGCAGCTCTGTGGGTAGCAGAGTATACAGGCAGCTGCGTGGGTAGCAGAGTATATACAGGCAGCTCTGTGGGTAGCAGAGTATACAGCCAGCTGCGTGGGTAGCCGAGTATATATAGGCGGTCTGGTGCAGGTATACAGCAGTGGTGGTAGCCAGAGTATATACAGGCGGCTCTGTGGGTAGCAGAGTATACAGGCGGCTGCGTGTGTAGGAGAGTATATACAGGCAGCTCTGTGGGTAGCAGAGTATACAGGCGGCTGCGTGTGTAGGAGAGTATATACAGGCAGCTCTGTGGGTAGCAGAGTACACAGCCAGCTGCATGGGCATCAGTGTCTATACAGGCAGCTCCGTGGGTAGCAAAGTATACAGCCAGCTGCGTGGGTAGCAGAGTATATACAGGCAGCTCTGTGGTTAGCAGAGTATACATGCGGCTGCGTGGGTATCAGAGTATATACAGGCAGCTCTGTGGGTAGCAGAGTACACAGCCAGCTGCGTGGGTACCAGAGTCTATACAGGCGGCTCTGTGGGTAGCAGAGTATGCAGCCAGTTGCGTGGGTAGCATAGTCTATACAGGCGGCTCTGTGGGTAGCAGAGTACACAGCCAGCTGCATGGGCATCAGTGTCTATACAGGCGGCTCCGTGGGTAGCAGAGTATACAGCCAGCTGCGTGGGTAGCAGAGTATATAGAGGTAGCTCTGTGGGTAGCAGAGTATACAGTCAGCTGCGTGGGTAGCAGAGTATACAGGCAGCTGCGTGGGTAGCAGAGTAAACAGTCAGCTGCGTGGGTAGCAGAGTATATACAAGTAGTTCTGTGGGTAGCAGATTTGTGGGCGTGATGGCGACCTTAATGGGCGTCCCAGTGGGTGGAGAGGTGATGTGACGTAATGGCTGTCACCACCGACTTGTTGTATGAGACAAAATCTATATATGAAAAGAGTCTTTCAGCCAATAATTAGAATATAAATTTTTTTACTTTATTGGAAATACTCAGATAAAATACATTTTTATACATATAACAAAGTATATTCACAATGATTGTGCTCAATAGTTGCAAGAGACCTGTAATCCCACCATTTATTTACAAGAAAGAGGAATATTATATTTTCATACAACAGTATAGTTTTATTTCCATTGTTCATACATAAAATATCATATAGGTGTATTTTTAAAAAGGGGACAGAGGGATGTATTCCTGAACTGTACGTATTGTTCCCCAGGAGACTATCCAAAATTTTGCTTATCGTGACATGCACACTGTTAACATCAATTTCAATAAAATCTCTGTATATGTGTAAGTGTTTTATTTATAATATAATCAATATGAGCACTATAAAGTGCATAAATATATAAAGTGCCAATATGCAAAAAAATAAAATTCTTTGTACTGAAATGTGAAAAAATAGTGAAAAAAGTAATGTGTGCGCTCTCACTGAACTAGCAAAGCAAAGATGGTCTAGTGGTAATTCTCTACAACAAAAGATTACCTACGGGGCTGCTAGGCTGGCTTCACATTAGCGTTCCCCTCCGCAGCGTTCTGCGGAGGGGAATCGCCATGTGTGCGCAGCGGTCGCCAGCTCCTATCTTTATAATGGAGCGCACCCATTCACTCCCATATGTGATCTGTGCGCAGGCGGATGCCTGCGCACAGATCACACAGTCTCGTCCGCACCAGGAATGCAACATGTCGGCATTCGCCTGCGCACAGATCACATATGGGAGTGAATGGGTGCGCACGGTCATGCGCTGTCAAGTGCAGCACCGTGCGCTCCCATTGTAAAGATAGGAGCTGGCGGCCGCTGCAGTCACATTGCGGATCCCCTCTGCAGAACGCTGCGGAGGGGTCCGCAAATGTGAACCCAGCCTTACAGGTTCAAGCCGCTTATCAGTCACATAAAAAGAGCATGAACATCTATTATTTTTAATTGCCTAGAATTCTACTTCCTGTCAAAAGTCAACTTCCGTGGCTTTGTCCGGAGATAAATGTCCGGAGATAAGTGACGTCACCAGCGTCACCAGCGTTTACTACTCCCGCTCAGGGTGGACCAAGATGGCGGCCCTAAGGGGAGCGGACCTCAGGAAGGTCCGCTGCGCTTAGGGCCGACCACCGGCGGACATTTATCTCCGGACCTCAGGAAGGTCCGCTGCGCTTAGGGCCGACCACCGGCGGACATTTATCTCCGGAGCGCCCGCGAGGTAGCCGGGAGCCGAGCTCGGCTCCCGGCTAACTTGCGCCCGCTTCGCCGGCATGTGGATCCGCAAGCCGACCTCCGGTCGGCTCGGGAATCCACGCGTCGGGTGGAGCGCCCGCAAGTTAGCCGGGAGCTGAGCTCGACTTCCGGCTACCTCACGCCGCCGGAGCGAGCTGGGGATCTCCGTCCCGGCCAGATCCGCGGCTCTGCTCTGGGGAGCCGCGAGCCAGCCGGGATTTTCCTGGTACCGCCGCCGCAATTCTGATTGGTCGCTCACTTGCTAACCACTGAGCCACCGCACTCAGTGCTAACCACTGAGCCACCGCACTCAGTGCTAACCACTGAGCCACCGCACTCAGTGCTAACCACTGAGCCACGGCGCAGTGCTAACCACTGAGCCACCGCGCAGTGCTAACCACTGAGCCACCGCGCAGTGCTAACCACTGAGCCACCGTATACTCTGCTACCCACTGAGCCACCTGTATACACACAATTAATTGCACCGCACTCCCCTAACTATTAGTAAATTATCTATATATCGATTCTAGACTACCCGATTCTTTAGAATCGGGCCGCCATCTAGTCAATTTCAATAAATTTCCTATATGTGTGTATGTGTCTTATTTATAATGTAATCTATATGATCACTGTAAAGTGCATAAATATATAAAGTGCCAGTGTGTAAAAAATAAAAATAAAATAAAATTCTTTGCGCTGAAATGTGAAACAATAGAGGAAAAAAGCCGCTATTATTAATGGTCTCCAAGTAGGACAAATAAAAAAAATGTTTCTATTACAACGATATACTCTGGCACACAGATTGATTTCCAATGATCCCCCTCACCTGTAATCAGGTTGCATATAAACTTTCTAGGGAGACACTCTTTGGTTAGAATTATGACACTAGGCTACTCCTAGTGTCCAGTGCCAAGGTACATCGTGCATAAGAAACACCTATTGAACAAATGCAACACAGTATAATATATAAGAAAATTATTCCAAGCTTCCACACTTAAAATACACAAGGGGAATATTCACTTATCACGGTCCTTATTATTAGCTCACCCTTAACGCATTTCATCTCCTTACTTCTTCAGAAGGGTACTGGGGTCTCCAAGAAGTGCCTTTTTATAGCCCCCTTAATCCAGTAAATTAGTGGCGCACGCCATTACACACGTGCAGCTTGGAACATGCGGGGTTCAGTGTCACACTTCACTTCCTGCCACGCCCGCCAGTGACGTCATAGTAGGTGGCGGCCAGGAGAGATGTTAACAGACACGTTGCCCCGACAATCCGCTGCTACATCTGATATGTGTGTGCTCTCACTGGACTGGCATAGCAGAGATGGTCTAGTGGTAATTCTCTGCAACAAACGGTCACCTACAGGGCTGTTACAGGTTCAAGCTGCTTATCAGCCACATAAAAAGAGCATGAGCTATTCCTGAACCTAAGTTAGTATTTGTTATTCAGGAATTGATTCCATAAAGAAAATTCAATAATACGATAATAAGACGGATCTGCTCATCTGAAATTATTTTTTTCAAACAGGCACAGGAATTGTCTTCACGTTTTGAAGAAAGGGGATACTCTAGAAGGAGCATAAAAAGAGGATTGAAATCAGCTACCCAAAAAGAAAGAGAAGAATTATTGCATCGAAAGCCTAAGAAACAACAACAAAATGAAGAGGTGAGGTTTATATCCACATATAATTGCAGGTCTAAAGAAGTGAGGAATGCTATGGAAAAATTCTGGCCGATATTACAAGTAGAGATGAGCCACTCCCCTAGTGTTCGAGTTCGATTCGATTCGCCGAATTCGTGAGATGTTCGTCGAATGTTCGAGGAACAACTCGAACCCCATTGAAATCAATGGCAGGCTACAAAAAACACATAGAAAACACCCTCAAAGGTCTCCAAAAGCTGCCAAACTACTCAGAATGGACAACAAACACCACAAAAAGTCACGACAAGTCAAAGACAGTACAAATAGTCACAGGTAAAGAGGCTGAAGTTTTCTACATTCATTAAAAAGATGTGGAAGAGTAAAAGGACGATGAGACACAGATATGGGCATGTCACACTCTTATTAAATCATGTAAAGCATAGCAAGGGGACTCCACCAACAATCCTCACTCTTTTCAAAGGGTCACACCTACAGCTAAATGGCATCATTGTCCCAGACCAGAAATTGCTGAATGGCCCAGCCTGCATGCATGGTACAGGGTCTAGAACAGGACTTGGCCTAGCATTTCAAGGTGAAAGCTTGCTCAGCAACTAAAAGATTTGTGGGGTACTACATGAATTCACAGAGAGGTAGGTCAGGGACATGTTTAAGTCTAGAGGGCCACATGAAGTCAAAGCTCATGCAAACGTTCCCATAAAGTCATGTCCCACCACACACAGGTGGGACCACCATTAGTTTTGTGGAGTGCTACATTCATTCACAGAGACGTAGGTCAGAGACCTGTGTTTGTGCCTAGTAGGCCGGATAAAGTTAAAGGGAATCTGTCACTGAATATTATAGATGATCCAGCACCCTAGTGTTCGAATTTGACATGATTTGTGGAATTGGGGGTGTGTTTGTTGAATGTTTGTCTAATTTTCCTCAAACACAGTTGAATATCATTGTAAACAATGGCAGGAAAAACAAAAACATACAAACACATAGAAAACACATAGAAAGCAGTTAGCAAGGTGTCCAAAAGTTGACAACTTCTCAGAAGATACAACAAACACGTGGAAAACTGACAAGTACAAGATGGACGAGAAAAACAAGGAGGAGACAGAGATATAGGCATGTCATGACCTTATAAAATTGTTTTTACTCCAGTATTTGTAAGGCACCATGCAGACAATGAGTATTTATAGATTTTTACTTCATTTTTTGTAATGCCACGTTCAGACGATGAGTATTTTGTGACGTTTTTCCTCACTACACGTAAGGCCTCATGCAGACTATGAGTATTGTGTCACATTTAGGGGATTACAAGAAGAGTCTCCCTTTTTTCAAAAAATTTGGACACAGACGCCACTTAAGTGGCGTCACTTGCACCACAGTTGCAAACTTTAAATGGTTAGTTTTAGGCAAAAAACAACAAGGCTTTAGTCTCCCAAGGACGACACAGGGGTAGAAAAGTCCTTGCAGATCCATGCCTTGTTCATCTTTATGAATGTTAGTCTGTCCACATTCTGGGTGGACAGACGCGTGCGCCTTTCTGTCAGCACACCACCAGGAGCGCTGAAGACACGTTCTGACAGAACGCTGGCTGCGGGGCACGACAAGATCTCCAAGGCATGAGTGGCGAGCTCTGGCCATTTTACCATTTTGGAAGCCCAAAATGAGCAAGGGTCCAGTTCCCAAGTCATTGCATTGATGTTAAGTTGGAGATACTCGTGTACCAGCCGCTCCAGGCGTTGAGTATGTGTCAGACTTCTCGTGTCTTCAGGGCTTGAAAATGATGGTCGGAAATAATCTTTAAACGAGTGCACAAAATTGCTGGTACCACCACCAGATACAATATTACTGGTAGAGTGTGAGTGATGATGACGCGTCAGTCCCACGGTTGGCAAGTTGGAATAGTGAGATTCACTCTGTGTACTACTACCACTGATGGGTTGTGGAAAAGCCGATCTGAGATTAAGTATCAGCTTCTGCTGATACTCCTGCATGCGTGCGTCCCTTTGTAGGGCAGGAATCATGTCAGCAAATTTGATCTTGTACCGGGGATCTAATAGTGTGGCAACCCAGTAGTCTGCATTGCTCCTAATTCGCACAATCCGAGGGTCATGTTGCAGGTAGTGGAGCAAGAAGACGCTCATGTGCCTTGCGCAACCAGGAGGACCAAGTCCTTGTTGTGTTGGTAATGGGGAGGTGAGAATGATGCTTCCTTCCTCTGCCCTCTCCCCCCAACCTCGCACAATAGAAATGTCCTCAAGGTCTCCCTCATCTGCTGACTCTTCAATGCCCATCGCCAGTTCATCCTCCATTTCTTCCTGGGCTCCGGCACCTTCATGAGGAGTTTGGTTGCTACCAGGTGCCCTTTCGTGAATGCCTCTCCCCCACCTCCCATGCCTGCCGTCTTGGTGCTGCCGACCGTGAGGACCTTGGAGTTGTTGTCATCCTTTCCCCATAGGACTCCTCTTGTACTTCCTCAACCTCCTCTTGTCCCACCACCCCAGTTCGAATATTGTTTAGAGTGTGTTCCAACATGTAGATGACCGGAATAGTCATGCTGATGATGGCATCTTCAGCACTAAACATCTTCGTCGCCATCTCAAAACTGTGCAGAAGGGTGCACAGGTCCTTGATCTGAGTCCACTCCATAAAAGTGATCTGCCCCACCTCAGGATCTCGTTGGCCCAGGCTATACGCCGAAACGTATTGCACAAGGGCTCGGCAGTGCTGCCACAGTCGCTGCAACATGTGCAGGGTAGAATTCCAGCGTGTCGGCACATCGCATTTCAGCCGGTGAACAGGCAAGCCGAAAGACTCCTGGAGCAAAGCGAGTCGTTGAGCTGCGGGATGCGAACGCCGGAAGTGAGCACACAGCGACCGTGCCCTCTGCAGAAGCCCATCTAGGCCGGGATAGTGTGTCAAAAATTGCTGGACAACCAGATTCAACACGTGAGCCATACAAGGCACGTGTGTGATATTGCCCCAGCGAAGGGCTGCACCCAGGTTTGCAGCATTGTCGCACACGGCCTTCCCTGGCTGCAGGTTGAGTGGAGTCAACCAGTGCTGAAACTCGGTCGCTAGAGCTGTCCACAACTCCTCAGCTGTGTGACTCACATTTCCTAGGCATTTCAAGGTAAAGACTGCCTGATGGCGTTGAGCCCTGCTGCCAGCATAATAAGGAGGTGTGCAGGATTCCTTCTGTGCATTTACAACGCGGGTGGCATTACCAGAAAGGCTTTGGGCAGAGTTGGAGGACCGAGACGAGGTTGAGGAGGCAGTGGAGGCAGTGGACGAACTTCTAGCTACAGAGGATGGACGCACAACTCGTGGGGATGGCAATACTTGGACAGCAGACCCTTCTCCAGCTCTCACCATAGTTAACCAATGCCCAGTCAGCGACATGTAATGCCCCTGTCCATGCTTACTGGTCCAAGTGTCTGTGGTAAAATGCACCCTGTCACACACAGAGTTTCTCAAGGAAGCGGTGATATTGTCTGCGACATGATTGTGTAGCGCAGGCACACCTTTCTTGGAAAAGTAGTGGCGACTGGGCATCTGGTACTGGGGCACTGCCACGGACATAAGGTCTCGTAAATCCATAGTTGGAAGGTGTGCAGGATTCCTTCTCTGCCGTTACAACGCAGGTGGCATTACCAGACAGGCTTTGGGCGGAGGTGGAGGACAGAGACGAGGTTGAGGCGGCAGAAGCAGTAGAGGAACTCCTAGTTACAGAAGATTGACGCACAACTCGTGGGGACGGCAAGACTTGGACAGCAGACCCTTCTCCAGCTTTCACCATAGTTACCCAGTGCCCAGTCAGCGACATGTAACGCCCCTGTCCATGCTTACTGTGGTGAAATGCACCCTGTCACACACAGGTCTCGAAAATCCTCTGTGTCCACCAGGCGGAAAGGCAGCATTTCTGAAGCCAACAGCTTGCAGATGGTGAAATTCAAGCGCTTAGCTTTCTCATAGCTAGGAGGAAATGGCCTTTTACTTGTCCACATCTGAGGAACGGAGGGCTGGCTGCTGTGCTGAGACTCCGCTGAGTATGGTGTCCCTGGCAAACTGCTGGTCTGGGAGGGAGGTGCAGGCGAACATGTAATGTTGCCTTCATCCAAAGGTGGTGCTCTGGATGTCTGAGAGAGCTGAACATTAGCAGCATTCTCCACTTGAAAAGCAAGTGACGACCTGTCAATCACACTGCCTGTTGCGGGTAAAGAGGTAGAAGGTGTACATCCTAAAGCATGCGTGACAGCTGTCCCCACAGTCACAGATGATGAAGAGCACACGGATGCACTTGCACGGTGAGCTTCCCACTGCGACTTGTGCTTCATGTCCATGTGGCGGTTCATACATGAAGTACTCAGGCTAGTCAGTTTTTGCCCTCTACTCAGCGATTGGTGACAAATCTTGCAGATGACATGAGTTGGGAGATCCTTGGCGATGTCAAAAAAGGCCCAGGCTAGGCAAGGCTTAGGGCCCATGCGAGCTGCATAGCCAGCACGACTTCCGCTCAGAGGCAGAGTTGTGGTTGCGGATGCAGTTGTTGACGTGCTTCCAGTGCTCCTTCTATGTCCAGGAAGGTGCAACCGAACCTCGCCGTCAGTAGCATCCTCCTCCACCTCCTGTGCTGACCTCATCGGCTGGCTGACTGTGGGTTGAGGACAGTAAGTGGGATTTCCAACCTCATCATCCTCTGTGTTCTCACACCACTCGTCCTCCTCAGAGACTAACTCTTCCTGCCTTGACCGAAAACCTAATTTGCCAGTCAAATCCGTTATCTGAGTCTCATCAGCATCATCCTCCTTGTGTCCACCAACAGTATGTGCTGTTAGTGAATGAAGGTCTGCAGAAAGGTCAGAAGCTTCTTGATCTGGGCCTGGGTCGGACTCACAAAGCTTCTGGGCATCAGGGAAGATCAATAACTCATCTTGACTCACTGCAGCTTTGGAGGAGACCTCAGATTCCCAGGCTATTGTGTGACTGAACAGCTCTGCAGACTCAACCATGTCTGTTACCCCAGACTGAGTAGGGCGGCTGGACACTTGGGAGCTTGGAGGAATGAAGTGCGATTGGGCTGACACCTCAGATGACTGGAGGGTTTGTGATGTTGAAGTTGAGGTGGAGGAGAGACCACTTGATGGAGCACTTGAGATCCATTCAAGCACATGCTGTTTTTGTGCCTCACTTACAAGTGGTATCGATGGTCGAGTCCGTAAGAAAGGGATCATATCTGATTGGCCACAGAAAGAAGTTGACATCTTAGTTTGGCTGGAAGATTGTCTATCTTCAGCAGATGTTAATGTACCTTTAGCATCTACCTCACGGGCACAGACTTTTTTTCCCTTTCCACCATGCTTACTCCCACTTCCACCAGCAGCAGGCCTTTTGCCACTCATTTTTTATGAGAAAATTGGGAGCAGTACAGTTGTACAAAAAAAAGGTGAATGTCAATCAAGCAAAGGTGACTGAACCAACACTGCTACTAGGCTGAAAGTAATACCTGGCCAAGATGCAGCTAAAAATTATTAGTAACTTGCACACGGACGGTGTGCTGCTAAATAGTACTGCAGGTGGCCTACACTGATTTTAAGAACGCTGCGACAAGAACACAAGGCTGAGATGTGTCCTAGATGCAGCTAAAAATTAGTACTAACTTGCACACGACGGTGTGCTGCTAAATAGTACTGCAGGTGACCTACACTGATTTTAAGAATGCTGCGACAAGAACACAAGGCTGAGATGTGTCCTAGATGCAGCTAAAAATTAGTACTATCTTGCACACAGACGGTGTGCTGCTAAATAGTACTGCAGGTGGCCTACACTGATTTTAAGAACGCTGCGACAAGAACACAAGGCTGAGATGTGTCCTAGATGCAGCTAAAAATTATTAGTAACTTGCACACGGACGGTGTGCTGCTAATTAGTACTGCAGGTGGCCTACACTGATTTTAAGAACGCTGCGACAAGAACACAAGGCTGAGATGTGTCCTAGATGCAGCAAAAAATTAGTACTATCTTGCACACGGACGGTGTGCTGCTAAATAGTACTGCAGGTGGCCTACACTGATTTTAAGAACGCTGCGACAAGAACACAAGGCTGAGATGTGTCCTAGATGCAGCTAAAAATGAGTACTATCTTGCACACGGACGGTGTGCTGCTAAATAGTACTGCAGGTGGCCTACACTGATTTTAAGAACGCTGCGACAAGAACACAAGGCTGAGATGTGTCCTAGATGCAGCTAAAAATTATTAGTAACTTGCACACGGACGGTGTGCTGCTAATTAGTACTGCAGGTGGCCTACACTGATTTTAAGAATGCTGCGACAAGAACACAAGGCTGAGATGTGTCCTAGATGCAGCTAAAAATGAGTACTATCTTGCACACGGACGGTGTGCTGCTAAATAGTACTGCAGGTGGCCTACACTGATTTTAAGAACGCTGCGACAAGAACACAAGGCTGAGATGTGTCCTAGCTGCAGCTAAAAATTATTAGTAACCTGCACACGGACGGTGTGCTGCTAATTAGTACTGCAGGTGGCCTACACTGATTTTAAGAACGCTGCGACAAGAACACAAGGCTGAGATGTGTCCTAGATGCAGCTAAAAAATTAGTACTAACTTGCACACAGACAGTGAGGCCAGATGGTATGAAAAAGACTTGTACAGCAGCAGTCTGGCACACACCTGCCTGGCAAAAAATAACAGGAACTGCTGTAACCTAGCCCAAAGGGCTGTAATTAAAACTGGTTCCTGGTTCTGTGGAGTAGCCCTGAAAAATAGCTGTTACAGACAGAACTACTCCAGTCCCTACTACCTAAATCCCTAATCCCTATCTACACCTATGATGCAGTTCTTAGAAGAACTGATTCTCCTAACATTCCACCCTCCCGCCAGCCCCTAGTCCCTAAACCGATCTATCTAACTATGTATTAGCTCTGTACTAGCTGAAGGAGATCCGATTTGAGAGTTTTCACTGAATAGTGCCCACAGCAGCAGCAGTGCCATCTAACACCAGCTACAGCAATAGGCAAAATGGTGGTGTGGTGTAAAATGGCCGGGTCTTATAGTACAAGGACATGTAACATACACAGCCAATGATGCCGGACCTTGCTTGTGCAAAACATGCCCTTTACTTTGTGTCACTGTGATTGGCTGACAGGCAGCCTGCACAGCCCCACTCTACATGAGGTCTGAAGAAAAAAAAAAATCCTCAGCGCTGATCTGGAGTCCCCGCCCCTCCCCCGCACACTATACACTGAAAATGGATATTAGGATTGAAGATGAATGTTAGTGTGAAAAGCCAGGTATGCTTTTGGTGACTGAATCGTTTTCGAACATAACCTAGAACTTCCGAATTTGATGCAAATTGTTCGATTCGACAAATCACTCGAACACCGCCCAAAACAGGTCGAATCTGAGACTGGCGAACACTTCGAATCGAACATCGCTCATCTCTAATTACAAGCTGATAAAATCCTAAAAAAATATTTGAAAGAAAGACCTTCCATAACATATAGAAGATTCAGCAATTTGAGAGATATACTCACACATAGTAATTATGATGCCCCTAAATCGTCTGAAATGTTTGGCACGAAAGGTCCCAAGTGGGGCTTTTTTCCATGCAAAGATTGCATAGCCTGCCCCAACATGATTAAGAGGGAGGAATTCACATCAGCCGATCTGAAAACACAGTACAAAATCACGAAACACATCACATGCAATACTACGCATGTTGTGTACTGTGTGATCTGCCCATGTAATAAAGTATATGTGGGCCTCACCTCAAGGACCCTGAAAACTCGGATAAGGGAACATGTATTGGATATTATCAAGGCAGAGAAAGAGGAGGACGTATCAACCCTTAAACCAGTAGCCAAACATTTTAAATTAGAACATGACTGCGACAGCAGTCTATTAAGAGCCTTCGGCATAGACAGTGTCATATGTGACAAACGAGGAGGAGATTTTAGGAATAAACTTGCACAGCTAGAAGCCCGCTGGATATTTAAACTTGGAAGACAAACACCCATCGGACTAAATGAGGTGCTTAGCTTCGCACCATTTTTATGAGAATGTTTTATGAAGACCAAGGTATGCTTTTTTATTTTTATTGATTTTAATTATTTTATGTATTTCTTGCAGGTTCAAGGAATGGATTGGAAAATACTCCGAAAAATTTCGATCTACTATATAGGAATTGATTTTCTGTATAAGTAATTTTTCAAAAGGGTATTTGTACTTTTTATCTTTGTTTAATTTTTCATCAGGATTAGTTTTTAATAAAAGAAATTGTGGATTAGGGCATATTAGGAATTACACACTTTTTATAACTAGATTTGCACAATTATATTATTCTTAATCTTATTTTTTCAATAATTAATTTTTTATAATCAAAATGTATTTTTTTTTTTTTTTCATGTATTTTTTTATATACCGTATATACTCGTGTATAAGCCGAGTTTTTCAGCACAGAAATTGTGCTGAAAAGTGCCCCCCTCGGCTTATACACGAGTCAGTGACGGCTGTCAGTGTGTGGGGCCGGTGTCCGGGGGCTGAAGGAGGTGGGGGAGGCTGTACACTGAGCGGGCAGTCACGTGCCCCCGCTCATTAGTGCAATGCAATATGCACTGCATCCCCCTGTCCATCAGCGACAGGGGGAGCCGTGCATATTACATTGCACTGTCAGCGCTCCTCCGCCCCCCCCCCTGTGGCAGTATACAGCAGTGCCCCCCCCCCTGTGCTATATACAGCCCCCCCCATCCCCGTTGCTGCCGCACACCTGTAAAATGAAGATCTTTCATACTTATCCTCCTGCTGTCGCCGCGCGCATCCCCCGCTCTCCTTCTTGGTTGCACCCGGCGTCCATCCACGTGACCGCGCACAAGTAATGACGTCATTACTTGTGCGCGGTCATATGGATGGACGCCGGGTGCAAGCAAGAAGGAGAGCGGGGGATGCGCGCGGCGGCAGCAGGAGGATAAGTATGAAATATCTTCATTTTACAGGTGTGCGGCAGCAACGGGGATGGGGGGGGCTGTATATAGCACAGGGGGGGGGGCACTGCTGTATACTGCCACAGGGGGAGCCTGCTGTATACTGCCACAGGGGAGACTGCTGTATACTGCCACAGGGGGAGACTGCTGTATACTACCACTGGGGAGGCTGCTGTATACTGCCACTGGGGCTGCTGTATACTGCCACAGGGGAGACTGCTGTATACTACCACAGGGGGAGACTGCTGTATACTACCACAGGGGGAGACTGCTGTATACTACCACAGGGGGAGACTGCTGTATACTACCACTGGGGAGGCTGCTGTATACTACCACTGGGGCTGCTGTATACTACCACTGGGGAGGCTGCTGTATACCACTGGGGGGGACTGTATACGTGTGCTGGGGTCCACCCTCGGCTTATACACGAGTCAATAGGTTTTCCCAAGTTTTGGGGGCAAAAGTAGGGGGGTCGGCTTATACACGGGTCGGCTTATACACGAGTATATACGGTATTTTATAGGTTTTTTCTACATTTTATTATTTTTTCATCACTTTTTTATTTTATATTATTTTCATCATGTATTATCATCATCACATTTCTTATTTATCTAATTCACTCAGACTTGCCTACATTGCTTAAACAATGTATGATGTCACTTGAATCAGTAGTGCAATTCATTAATATAGCCCCACTCCTTATGCGACTATATGTCACTTAGGATTTTAGACTATTTGAATATATTTTAATCCTTCTGACAATGCAATATTATTGAATTTTCTTTATGGAATCAATTCCTGAATAACAAATACTAACTTAGGTTCAGGAATAGCTCATGCTCTTTTTATGTGGCTGATAAGCAGCTTGAACCTGTAACAGCCCCGTAGGTGACCTTTTGTTGCAGAGAATTACCACTAGACCATCTCTGCTATGCTAATCCAGTGAGAGCACACACATATCAGACGTAGCAGCGGATTGTCGGGGCAACGTGTCTATTAACATCTCTCCCGGCCGCCGCCTACTATGACGTCACTGGCGGGCGTGGCATTAAGTGATGTGTGACACTGAACCCCGCCTGCTCCAAGCTGCACGTGTGTAATGGCGTGCGCCACTAATTTACTGGATTAAGAGGGCTATAAAAAGGCACTTCTTGGAGACCCCAGTACCCTTCTGAAGAAGTAAGGAGACGAAACGCGTTAAGGGTGAGCTAATAATAAGGACCGTGATAAGTGAATATCCCCCTTGTGTATTTTAAGTGTGGAAGCTTGGAATAATTTTCTTATATATTACTAGATGGCGGCCCGATTCTAAAGAATCGGGTAGTCTAAAATCCATATATAGTTTATTTACTAATAGTTAGGGGAGTGCGGTGAAATTAATTGTGAGTATACATGTGGCTTAGTGGGTAGCAGAGTATACGGTGGCTCAGTGGTTAGCACTGCGCAGTGGCTCAGTGGTTAGCACTGCGCTGTGGCTCAGTGGTTAGCACTGCGCGGTGGCTCAGTGGTTAGCACTGCGCGGTGGCTGAGTGGATAGCAGCGCGTGCCATGTTGCACTGATGCGGTGGCTCAGTGGTTAGCACTGAGTGCGGTGGCTCAGTGGTTAGCACTGAGTGCGGTGGCTCAGTGGTTAGCACTGAGTGCGGTGGCTCAGTGGTTAGCACTGAGTGCGGTGGCTCAGTGGTTAGCACTGAGTGCGGTGGCTCAGTGGTTAGCACTGAGTGCGGTGGCTCAGTGGTTAGCACTGAGTGCGGTGGCTCAGTGGTTAGCACTGAGTGCGGTGGCTCAGTGGTCAGCGCAGGGCCGCGGGCAGAGGCTGGAGCGGCTGCGGGCAGAGGCACTTAGTGTATTTCAAATATGGCAGCATAGCGCCCGCCATTATTCTAATTGGTCGGCACGCTGAAGGGGCCGACCAATCAGAATAGCGGCGGGCGCTATGCCGCCATATTTGAAATACACTGAGTACAGTGTATTTGAAGTATGGCGCCATACAGCGCGCCGCTATTCTGATTGGTCGGCGCTCTGAACGCCGCGACCAATCAGAATAGCGGCGTGCTGTATGGCGCCATACTTCAAATACACTGTCCTCAGTGTATTTCAAATATGGCAGCATTGCGCGCGCCGCTATTCTGATTGGTCGGCGCCTTCAGCGCGCCGACTGATCAGAATAGCGGCGGGCGCTATGCCGCCATATTTGAAATACACTGAGTAGAGTGTATTTGAAGTATGGCGCCATACAGCGTGGCGCTATTTTGATTGGTCGCCGCATTCAGCGTGGCGACCAATCAGAATAGCGCCGCGCTTTATGGCGCCATACTTCAAATACACTGAGTACAGTGTATTTCAAAGATGGCGCCATAGCTGGCGGCGCTATTCTGATTGGTCGCCACGCTGAATGCGGCGACCAATCAGAATAGCGCCGCGGTCTATGGCGCCATCTTTAAAATACACTGTACTCAGTGTCTTTGAAGTATGGCGCCATAAAACGCGGCGCTATTCTGATTGGTCGTCGCCAGCCGCGAGCAACCAATCAGAATAACGGAGCGGGCGCGAGGTAGCCGGAGCTCGGCTCCCGGCTACCTCGCGCCGGGGATCTCCGTGCCGGGCATATACGCGACTCAGCTCCGGGGAGCCGCGAGCCAGCTGGGATTTGCCCGGTACCGCCGCCGCAATTCTGATTGGTCGCTCGCAAGCCGCAGCACGGCGCCATGTTTCAAAATGTAAGAATGTACAAAAAAAAAAAAATTTTAAAAGATGGCGGCGCTCTTCTCATTGGTCGGCGCTAGGCGCAAGCGACCAATGGGAAGAGTGGGGCGTGGCACGGCGCCATATTTGAAATCCAGCAGCATCTTTAAAAAAATGTTTTTCACTTCTTAGACTTTTAAACATGGCGCTGCGCCGCGGCTTGAATCTGATTGGTCACTCGCAAGCGAGCGACCAATCAGAATTGCGGCGGCAGTACCAGGCTCCCCGGAGCTGAGCCGTGGATATGCCCAGCACGGAGATCCCCGGCTCGCTCCGGCGGTGCGAGGTAGCCGGGAGGCGAGGTCGGCTCCCGGCTACCTTGCGGCCGCTCCGGCGATAAATGTCCCCCGGAAGTCGGCCCTAAGCGCAGCGGACCTTCCTGAGGAGGTTGGCTTTTGTCCGGAAGTAGAATTCTAGGCAATTATATAATAGATACTGTGTTGCCTTTGTTCAATAGGTGTTTCTTATGCACGATGTACCTTGGCACTGGACACTGGGAGTAGCCTAGTGTTATAATTCTAACCAAAGTGTCTCCCTAGAAAGTTTATATACAACCTGATTACAGGTGAGGGGGATCATTGGAAATCAACTATGTGCCAGAGTATATCGTTGTAATAGAAAAAAAATTTTTATTTGTCCTACTTGGAGACCATTAATATTAGCGGTTTTTTTCCACTATTGTTTCACATTTCAGCTAGTGATGGGCTAGTCCTAAATTACTCGGAATCGCTTGACTCTAGCGAGTCCGAGCCCGGGACTCGCTACTCGTTGCGAGTCTAGCGAGTCCAATGTTAATTAATGGGGAAGCGAGTAATAGCGAGTAATGTGCGATTTACAAATCGCAGATGTGTCTTGGAAAGCGCTCGCATTGCCGTTTTGGAAACCCCACTCGAAGCAGCACACTAGGCCCTGCAAAAATTATTAAGTGCACACAAGTAGTCGCACAAGTAGGTGGCATACGTGCTATTTGCAGGTAGGAGAGCAGCAACGCACTGGTCTGCCACAGAGAAAATAAAGCTGAAGGGGTTATTATGACCCAAAATCTATCAGCTGCAAAAAAGTAAGAAATAGTACCTCAGCTAAGCCTCTGACTTCAGCTATTAGGAAAGCTGAGTGAGTAAGCTAAGCTATGAGGTCAGTCCTGTGTGCACTGTAAGGCTGCTCCTCCCTGCCTGCCTGCCTGCCTACAGTCCTCTACACAGTACTCCTCTGTCCTCCTGGTAGCTCTCAGAAGAGCTGTTTGGGTTAAATATAAGGAATCTTGAAGTTTCCCTACACTGACTGACACTCCCTATGATCTGCTCCAGCATCTACCTCACCCTGCACTAGCTCAGATCGTCACAGGAATGTGGAGGAAATGGCGGTGGCAAGGCTTATATACAGCCTCGCCTCTCATACATGACATAGGCATCACGATGGACAGAAGCCAATCATAGTCCTGCCACAACCAACATGGCTGTGGCATTACTGAATATGATTGGCTAACATGCTTGTCCATCTTCACAAGTTTTCTGACCTAACACGCTAGGTAGGGATGGGCGAGTCTACTCGCTAGGACTCGTTACTCGGCTAGTAGTAAGGGACTCGCAGGACTCGGTACTCAGCGAGTTTCCCAGCGATTACTCGCACAGTAACGAGTCTAATGCAAATCAATGGCAATCCTAGTTTTGTCAGAGTTTACTTTTTCTCACTCGCTAGACTCGCTATATCACATCGCTATGTAGCTTGAATCTCCCCAAATCGTTTAAACAATCGCACCGCTACACGGATACCCGCTGTCAGCAGCGAGTCTGAACGAGTCTACGAATCAGAGTCCTGTATACTGTATTCGGGACTCGCGAATAGAGTGGAGGCACACTGGCGTTGAACTCGCGCGAGTTTAATGCGAGAAAAACTCGCATTAAACTTGGACCTGTATCTTTCAATGATACAGGTCACATTAATGCGAGTTTCTGGCATTAAACTCGGTTTGCGAGAGCAATCCGAGTGCAATCGCAGCAAGCTGCAATTGCACTGCGATTGCCTCGCGCGAGGGGCCATTAAAAGTATATGGGTGCGAGTCTAGCTCGCACCCATACAGCACACGGAGCGAGAGTCGCAGCCGTGTGCTGTCAAAATCACTGGCCCCCCGCAGTCCCCATACAGTTACAATAATGTTTCATTGTTGTGACAGCAGCAGTGAAGCAGTATTGTATGTATAATTTATTATTTTTTGTAAAGTTACACTTATCAGCTTGATTTTAGATGTTTTTACAATGTCGGCTGTTCAGGAGTTCATTCTGCACTGTGCTACCGGAGGGGGTTTTAACCCGGTGATTAAGGGGTTAATCAGACGCTGGTGTCATGACACCATCTGTCCAGGGGTTGTCCTCCCCCCCTGGATACATGGTGACATGACATCTTGTGTCTGAATGGGTTAATTTTTCTGTAAACCAGGTTCAATTGTATGTCGGGTTTAGAGAAGTGACAGAATAAGCCGTGATTTGTAAGGAGCTGTCCATGGTGTTGAAGCCCTGGCTTCCATTGAGAAATCACCGGCTTATTCTGTCACTTCTCTAAACCCATGCAGAAAGAAAAAGAAAAGGGCGCATGTGTAGACACACAGGGCTATTTGTATAAATAAAAAGTGCCAGTGCACTCACCTATAATGGTTGTGTACGTCTACACAACCAAGATTAAACGTGTGGGTGATGGGGCTCCGGGTCGCCTCTTTCTATTAGTGCTGCTGTCCTGCCGGTGTTTGCGTTCACAAATCTGTGCTCCGCGATTTTCACGTAATCCTACCGGACCGGATACCGCGTCACCGCAGGTCCTCAGTATGTTTATCCCGGTAATTATGTAACCACAGGTCCTCAACACTCCAGATATTCCAGGCTGCTCCTGCCGCTTTGGCTCCGTAGAGAGAGAACTCACATAAAAACAATAGTACAGCGGTCTCAGGGAGCGCCAAAGGAATACTGGACAAATTAGTGGATAAGAACCGACCTTTATTCTTCCTCCAATACCACTGCCACAACGCGTTTCAACGGTCTAAGCCGTCTTCATCAGGTGGGGTAAAGGAGAATGTTACAATGACAGCTTTATAAAGGGGTGGTATTTTACATAATTTAGACCACATGTTGTAATCAATTAACCCTTTCATTGCAAAACTCTATGTAATGCATTTTTTACCAATCAACCTCTTATTTTCCCTTAAACCAGCATTGTGTACTCATATTTAAAAACTTTATACCTGAATACATAAACTCACAATTCTTAATAAAAACGTCCTATCTAGATTTAAAAATGGTTAATAAAATTTTTTTTTTTTTTTTTTAAATTTATAAAAATTAGATATATACTTAAAACTACGTAAAACTATGGAGATTTTGTAATCAATTCAGTTGGCAACTTTTCACCTTTTCAGATTTGATGGTTTGATGTGTTTTCCATCGTGAGGTTCAAAACCTCTAAGGTGCAGGGTGCCTCTTTTTTGTGAATCCAAAAAAACTTCCTATAGACTGGGAGTATATAATGCCGCATTGCTATAGATTGTAGGACTGAAAACCCCCACAAATTATTAAAGTCACCCTGGGAACCCTCTCAGGGTGTCTTCACAATGCTATACTGTGATTTCCAGTCCCCAATACAAAAGTTACATTTCTTAAAGAGACAGTACTCTTTTATAAAAATAACGTTGTAGAATTGCCTACTACTATTATAAACTCCACAGATTGTTCAAATCACCCTGGGGATCTTCTCATGATGTGCTGACAATGCTATACAACAATTTCCAGTCCCCGATTCAAACGTTAAGTTTCTTAAAAAGACAGTACACGTTCATAAAAATGGCCGAAAATAACCTTGTACAATTACCCACTATTATTATAAACCCCACAAATTGTTAAAATCACCCTGAGTACCTTGTTAGTATGTCTTGACAATGCTATACTGTGATTTTTAGCCCCCAAGTCAAACCTTAAATTTATTAAAGAGACAGTACACTTTCATATAAAATGTCTGAAAATGACCTTGTACAGTTGCCCACTACTATTATAAAGCCAATACAACCCAATACTGTCCATTTTCATGATCAAAACCTATGTTTCCAGTAACCAAATACCCAACAACAGTAAGGGCTACTTGCAAAATTATCACAATGAAAAGAATGAGCTTAGTGACAACCCGAAAGGGCAAACAAATTTCCTACCCGGCTGCCACATGTCATGACTTCAATCTTGTGCGGGTACCCCCACAACACACCTTTGAACGGCTGAAAAGAAATCTAGAACGATATAAGAGGAGCAACATTAGGGATGGGCGAATCTACTCGCTAGGACTCGTTACTCGGCGAGTAGTAAGGGACTCGCAGGACTCGGTACTCTACGAGTTTCCCAGTGATTACTCGCACGAGTCCAATGCAAATCAATATCAATCCTAGTTTTGTCAGAAACGCTGACAAAACTAGGATTGCCATTGTTTGCATTAGACTCGTGCGAGTAATCACTGGCTACTGTGCCAGTGATAGCAGGGAAACTCGCAAAGTAACTGCTGTTTCTTTGCGAGCCGAGTCCAGCTGTCTTCTCTGTGCAGCTCCAGGGTCCTAGAGCCCGCCTGCTGCCTGATGTAGCAGTGCTGAGATTGTTCTCAGTCTGCTCATTCCCTGTGCATAGACATCTATATTTATGCACAGGGGATGTAGCAGAGAGGACATCGCGTTTTGGACTACGTCGGACGGAAGAGGATTTTTTTAATTAAAGATGGAGTCCCTAATGGCTTTTTTTTTTATATCAAATAAAAAATTTTCTCTGTGTTGTGTTTTTTTAACCCTTTATTGGAGATTCTTAGTGGCTGGGTCAAACCTGGTCTGACATTAAGAATCTCGGGCTTAATACCAGCTTGTATAACAAAGCTGGTATTAACCCCTTTATTACCCAGCGTGCCACCGCCACCAGGGCCGCTGGAAGAGCGGGGTTCAGCGCCAGAGGATGGCGCTTCAATGAACGCGCCATCTTCTGGGGCGGCTGCGGGCTGCAATTTGCAGCGGGGGGTGCCCAGAAAGCTTGGGCATCCCTGCGCTGCGGATTCCAGCCCCCAGCTGCTTAGCTGTACCTGGCTAGACATAGAAATTGCGCGGAGCCCCACGCATTTTTTTTTTTATTATTTAATGAATTTCAGAGTCAGAGGCTCAGAGTCGGAGTCTCAGAGTCGGAGTCGCCTCAGAGTCGGAGTCGCCTCAGAGTTGGAGTCGCCTCGGAGTCGGAGTCGTCTCGGAGTCGAGTCGGAGTCGGAGTCGTCTCGGAGTCGAGTCGGAGTCGGAGTCGTCGTCGTCTCGGAGTCGAGTCGGAGTCGTCTCGGAGTCGGAGTCGTCTCGGAGTCGAGTCGGAGTCGTCTCGGAGTCGTCTCGGAGTCGAGTCGGAGTCGGAGTCGGAGTCGTCTCGGAGTCGGAGTCGTCTCGGAGTCGAGTCGGAGTCGTCTCGGAGTCGGATGTCCGTCTCGGAGTCGTCTCGGAGTCAGAGTCGTCTCGGAGTCGAGTCGGAGTCGTCTCGGAGTCGAGTCGGAGTCGTCGTCGTCTCAGAGTCGTCTCGGAGTCGGAGTCGTCTCGGAGTCGGAGTCGTCTCGGAGTCGAGTTGGAGTCGGAGTCGGAGTCGTCGTCGGAGTCGTCTCGGAGTCGGAGTCGTCTCGGAGTCGAGTCAGAGTCGTCTCGGAGTCGGAGTCGTCTCGGAGTCGGAGTCGTCTCGGAGTCGTCTCGGAGTCGGAGTCGTCTCGGAGTCGGAGTCGTCTCGGAGTCGGAGTCGTCTCAGAGTTGGAGTCGTCTTGGAGTCGGAGTCGTCTCGGAGTCGGAGTCGTCTTGGAGTCGAAGTCATCTCGGAGTCGGAGTCGGAGTCGTCTCGGAGTCGGAGTCGTCTCGGAGTCGTCTCGGAGTCGGAGTCGTCTCGGAGTCGGAGTCGTCTCGGAGTCGTCTCGGAGTCGAGTCGGAGTCGGAGTCGTCTCGGAGTCGGAGTCATCTCGGAGTCGGAGTAAAAAAAATGCGTGGGGCTCCGCGCAATTTCTATGTCTAGCCAGGTACAGCTAAGCAGCTGGGGGCTGGAATCCGCAGCGCAGGGATGCCCAAGCTTTCTGGGCACCCCCCGCTGCAAATTGCAGCCCGCAGTCGCCCCAGAAGATGGCGCGTTCATTGAAGCGCCATCCTCTGGCACTGAACCCCGCTCTTCCAGCGGCCCTGGTGGCGGTGGCACGCTGGGTAATAGAGGTTAGGGCCAGCTTTGTATTATCAGCTGGCCCTAAGCCCGAAAATTATGGCGGTCACGCCAATATTAGACATGACCGCCATGAATTTCTATTAAATTGTTTTAAAAAAAACACAACACAGAGAAATTTTTTTATTAGAAATAAAAAAAAAAGCCATTAGGGACTCCATCTTTAATTAAAAAAATCCTCTTCCGTCCGACGCAGTCCAAAACGCGATGTCCTCTCTGCTACATCCCCTGTGTATAGATATAGATGTCTATGCACAGGGAATGAGCAGACTGAGAACAATCTCAGCTCTGCTACATCATCTCTGTGCACAGACATTCATGTCTGTACACAGGGAATGAGCAGACTGAGAACAATCTCAGCACTGCTACATCAGGCAGCAGGCGGGCTCTAGGACCCTGGAGCTGCACAGAGCAGACAGGAATCTTCTCTTATCTGTGCGAGTTTCCCAGCGATTACTTACAAAGTAAACGAGTCCAATGCAAATAAATGACAAAACTAGGATTGCTTCAGGCTGAAGCTTCCGAGACACATCTGCGATTTGTAAATCTCACACTACTCGCTATTACTCGCTTCCCCATTCATTAACATTGGAATCGCTAGACTCGCAACGAGTAGCGAGTCCTGGGATCGGACTCGCTAGAGTCAAGCGATTCCGAGTAATTTAGGATTCGCCCATCACTAAGCAACATTAAACCTTCTCAAATTTAATGGTTTGATGTATTTTCAATCATAAGGTTCAAACCCTCAGGGTACAAAGTGCCCATCTTATAAATCCAGAAACTTTCTTTCTTTATAAGAGTACTCAACCGTTCTTGTCCATTATCCACAATGTGGTCAATAATGGTTATTTTCATTTTACTTGGGTCTTTGTAGTGATAATTTGCATAGTGTCTTGAGACGCTATGTAATTGATATCCTGCCCTTATATTGGATCTGTGTTTGTTTAATCGGGCATGGGCCGTTTGGATTGTCCGGCCGATGTATTGCAAGCCACAAGGGCACTCCAACAGATATACCACATAGGTGGATTGGCATGTCACTCTCTGTTTGATCTGAAAAACCTCATTAGTGGTATTAGATTTAAAGGTTTTTGCATTATTGGTTATAACGCCGCAACACATGCATTTAGGTGTATTGCATGCGAAACAACCTCCTGTGTTAGTATGGTCGTTACATCCCTCATTTTTTTCTTTCTATTCGTGTTACTGGGAGCAAGCAAGGTTTTTAAACTTCTATTCTTCCTGAAGATGATATTTGGTTTCTCTGGAATGCTTTTAGAGAGAATGGGGTCACCTTTTAAAATAAACCAGTGTTTTCGTAACAACTCCCGCACTACTGACCTGGATTGGCAAAATGTAGTTATTAAACTCCACTTTGTCTTTTCCTCTGTTTTTAAAGGAGCCCCTTTCAGATTCACATTTTTATTCAAGCACGAATCTTGTGATAGGGTGCATGTTCTTTTATATGCATCTTTTAAAAGGTTTTTTGGATAGCCTTTTTCCAAGAATCTCTTTTTGAGGATCTTGGATTCCACCTTAAAGTCAGAATCCAGAGTACAGTTTTTCCTGACTCTCCAATACTGCCCATAAGGCACATTTTTGATCCACCCAGGAAGGTGTCCACTGTTGAATTTAAGGTAACTATTCACATCCACTGGTTTAAAAAACGTGGATGTGAATACTTTACCCAGGTGGTCGAACTGCACCCATAGATCCAAAAATTGGAGGGAAGTGGATGATGCTGTGGCCGTAAATTTTATCCCCCAATCATTGATATTCAGTTTATCCGCAAAGCTCAAAGCCTCCTCCATTGATCCGTGCCATATAATGAATAGGTCATCTATAAAGCGCCTATAAAACAGTATTCTACCAGTGGATGATCGCGGCTGCGTGATGAGGACGGATTCCACCGCACCCATGAATAGATTTGCGTAACTTGGTGCAAATCTCGTCCCCATCGCGCAGCCTTTGATCTGTTTATATAATCCATCCTCAAAGCAAAACACATTGTTCTCCAATATGAATGTTATTGCACTCAATATAAATTCTCTTTGGTTTGCAGGCATATTGGTGTCTCCAGCTAAAACCTCTTCAATAACCTTTATTCCCAAAGTGTGTGAAATGTTATTATAAAGGGCCACTACATCCAGAGAGAGGAAAATGCATCCTTCCATGGGCGGTAAAGCCCTTAATTCTTTGATTAATTGTGATGAGTCCTTTAGATATGATGTTAATCTCAGCACATATGTCTGCAAAAATAAATCTACATAATGCGATAGATTGCTTGTAATGGATTGGATCCCTGATATTATTGGGCGTCCGGGAGGATTTTTTGGGTATTTGTGCAGTTTTGGCAGAAAATAGAAAAAGGGCACTCTATATTGCGCAATATCTAAAAAGTTCTTTTCTTTTTTGTTGAGTATTCCATTTTCATAAGCCTTCTTGAGTAGAAGCTTATACTTTATAACATCAGTATCTTTATAAAGTATAAGCTTCTAATCAAGAAGGCTTATGAAAAACTGCACAAAGACCCAAAAAATCCTCCCGGACGCCCAATAATATCAGGGATCCAATCCATTACAAGCAATCTATCGCATTATGTAGATTTATTTTTGCAGACATATGTGCTGAGATTAACATCATATCTAAAGGACTCATCACAATTAATCAAAGAATTAAGGGCTTTACCGCCCATGGAAGGATGCATTTTCCTCTCTCTGGATGTAGTGGCCCTTTATAATAACATTTCACACACTTTGGGAATAAAGGTTATTGAAGAGGTTTTAGCTGGAGACACCAATATGCCTGCAAACCAAAGAGAATTTATATTGAGTGCAATAACATTCATATTGGAGAACAATGTGTTTTCCTTTGAGGATGGATTATATAAACAGATCAAAGGCTGCGCGATGGGGACGAGATTTGCACCAAGTTACGCAAATCTATTCATGGGTGCGGTGGAATCCGTCCTCATCACGCAGCCGCGATCATCCACTGGTAGAATACTGTTTTATAGGCGCTTTATAGATGACCTATTCATTATATGGCACGGATCAATGGAGGAGGCTTTGAGCTTTGCGGATAAACTGAATATCAATGATTGGGGGATAAAATTTACGGCCACAGCATCATCCACTTCCCTCCAATTTTTGGATCTATGGGTGCAGTTCGACCACCTGGGTAAAGTATTCACATCCACGTTTTTTAAACCAGTGGATGTGAATAGTTACCTTAAATTCAACAGTGGACACCTTCCTGGGTGGATCAAAAATGTGCCTTATGGGCAGTATTGGAGAGTCAGGAAAAACTGTACTCTGGATTCTGACTTTAAGGTGGAATCCAAGATCCTCAAAAAGAGATTCTTGGAAAAAGGCTATCCAAAAAACCTTTTAAAAGATGCATATAAAAGAACATGCACCCTATCACAAGATTCGTGCTTGAATAAAAATGTGAATCTGAAAGGGGCTCCTTTAAAAACAGAGGAAAAGACAAAGTGGAGTTTAATAACTACATTTTGCCAATCCAGGTCAGTAGTGCGGGAGTTGTTATGAAAACACTGGTTTATTTTAAAAGGTGACCCCATTCTCTCTAAAAGCATTCCAGAGAAACCAAATATCATCTTCAGGAAGAATAGAAGTTTAAAAACCTTGCTTGCTCCCAGTAACACGAATAGAAAGAAAAAAATGAGGGATGTAACGACCAATACTAACACAGGAGGTTGTTTCGCATGCAATACACCTAAATGCATGTGTTGCGGCGTTATAACCAATAATGCAAAAACCTTTAAATCTAATACCACTAATGAGGTTTTTCAGATCAAACAGAGAGTGACATGCCAATCCACCTATGTGGTATATCTGTTGGAGTGCCCTTGTGGCTTGCAATACATCGGCCGGACAATCCAAACGGCCCATGCCCGATTAAACAAACACAGATCCAATATAAGGGCAGGATATCAATTACATAGCGTCTCAAGACACTATGCAAATTATCACTACAAAGACCCAAGTAAAATGAAAATAACCATTATTGACCACATTGTGGATAATGGACAAGAACGGTTGAGTACTCTTATAAAGAAAGAAAGTTTCTGGATTTATAAGATGGGCACTTTGTACCCTGAGGGTTTGAACCTTATGATTGAAAATACATCAAACCATTAAATTTGAGAAGGTTTAATGTTGCTCCTCTTATATCTTTCTAGATTTCTTTTCAGCCGTTCAAAGGTGTGTTGTGGGGGTACCCGCACAAGATTGAAGTCATGACATGTGGCAGCCGGGTAGGAAATTTGTTTGCCCTTTCGGGTTGTCACTAAGCTCATTCTTTTCATTGTGATAATTTTGCAAGTAGCCCTTACTGTTGTTGGGTATTTGGTTACTGGAAACATAGGTTTTGATCATGAAAATGGACAGTATTGGGTTGTATTGGCTTTATAATAGTAGTGGGCAACTGTACAAGGTCATTTTCAGACATTTTATATGAAAGTGTACTGTCTCTTTAATAAATTTAAGGTTTGACTTGGGGGCTAAAAATCACAGTATAGCATTGTCAAGACATACTAACAAGGTACTCAGGGTGATTTTAACAATTTGTGGGGTTTATAATAATAGTGGGTAATTGTACAAGGTTATTTTCGGCCATTTTTATGAACGTGTACTGTCTTTTTAAGAAACTTAACGTTTGAATCGGGGACTGGAAATTGTTGTATAGCATTGTCAGCACATCATGAGAAGATCCCCAGGGTGATTTGAACAATCTGTGGAGTTTTTAATAGTAGTAGGCAATTCTACAACGTTATTTTTATAAAAGAGTACTGTCTCTTTAAGAAATGTAACTTTTGTATTGGGGGCTGGAAATCACAGTATAGCATTGTGAAGACACCCTGAGAGGGTTCCCAGGGTGACTTTAATAATTTGTGGGGGTTTTCAGTCCTACAATCTATAGCAATGCGGCATTATATACTCCCAGTCTATAGGAAGTTTATTTGGATTCACAAAAAAGAGGCACCCTGCACCTTAGAGGTTTTGAACCTCACGATGGAAAACACATCAAACCATCAAATCTGAAAAGGTGAAAAGTTGCCAACTGAATTGATTACAAAATCTCCATAGTTTTACGCAGTTTTAAGTATATATCTAATTTTTATAAATTTAAAAAAAAAAAAAATTTTATTAACCATTTTTAAATCTAGATAGGACGTTTTTATTAAGAATTGTGAGTTTATGTATTCAGGTATAAAGTTTTTAAATATGAGTACACAATGCTGGTTTAAGGGAAAATAAGAGGTTGATTGGTAAAAAATGCATTACATAGAGTTTTGCAATGAAAGGGTTAATTGATTACAACATGTGGTCTAAATTATGTAAAATACCACCCCTTTATAAAGCTGTCATTGTAACATTCTCCTTTACCCCACCTGATGAAGACGGCTTAGACCGTTGAAACGCGTTGTGGCAGTGGTATTGGAGGAAGAATAAAGGTCGGTTCTTATCCACTAATTTGTCCAGTATTCCTTTGGCGCTCCCCGAGACCGCTGTACTATTGTTTTTATGTGACTTCTCTAAACCCGACATACAATTGAACCTGGTTTACAGAAAAATTAACCCATTCAGACACATGATGTCATGTCACCATGTATCCAGGGGGGAGGACAACCCCTGGACAGATGGTGTCATGACACCAGCGTCTAATTAACCCCTTATTCACCGGGTTAAAACCCCCTCGGTAGCACAGTGCAGAATGCAGTCCTGAACAGCACCGACATGGTAAAAACATGTCAAATCAAGCTGATAAGTGTAACTTTGCAAAAAATAAAAAATTATACATACAATACTGCTTCACTGCTGCTGTCACAGCAATGAAACATCACTCGCATCACTGTCGTGCATCAATCACGCTCCGTGTTTGATGCACGACAGTGTGCCTCCACCCATACAGAATCTGTTATGTTCCGACAAAGCTTCCGAGACACATCTGCGATTTGTAAATCGCACATTACTCGCTATTACTCGCTTCCCAATTCATTAACATTGGACTCGCTAGACTCACGAGTAGCGAGTCCTGGGCTCGGACTCGCTAGAGTCAAGCGATTCCGAGTAATTTAGGACTCGCCCATCACTAACGCTAGGCTGTCTCGGGAGCGCACCATCACTTGTGGGGCTGTGAATGGCGACGCAACCGTTGGGGACGTGACTGCGGCTAGCAGTGGCCACCGCTCACGGGTCTGAGTCTGTGAATAGCGACTCGCGAAGGCGCTGCGCACCATCGCTCGAGACGCTGCCGCGGTGCATGCCGGAATAGTGGCACAACATTGGTGATTTCATATATATATATAGACTAGATGGAGGCCTGATGCAATCGTATCGAGGGGACAGTGACATCACGATGGGGACGGGCTCTGTGGCGCTGGGGGCGGCAGCTGTCTCTCCCCTGTGCAGTCTCTCCTCACTCTTTCTTTCCCCAACCCCGTGCTCTCTCCCACTGTATGTAAATAGAGGCACTTTTGTAGTTAACATCCAGTGACAGGCCGGAGCGTCAACTATGTGGAGTGAAGGGCTGCATGACCTGGTTGGAGCCGATGACCAAAGGTTGGGAGTGGGTGTAGTCTTAGGAGACTAGTGATTATGTAAGGGGGTGGTGTCCAGGGGGATTTAAGGGTGGGCATTGACTTTAAGTTATGAATAGGCTACACAGGAGGGTGAGGGGCTTCTTTGAATCCTGTGCTCTACACAATACAGTCTTGCCAGTCCTCCCTGTTAGTCATAATTCTCTGTCACAGCGGCATTGGTGGGTCCTCGAAATTGGTTACAAATTGATCTTGGGTATTCATTAACATATGAATCCCTTCATTGGATGGTGGTCTGTTGATTTTAGGGCAGCCGTGGAAGGTCGGGCTCCCCTTAACGGTTATTTGGAAATAAGGGGGCAGCCATGGAAAGTCGGGTTCCCCCTAACAGTTATTGGAAAAGCAAGGGGATTCCAAACCATGGAAGGTTAGGATCACCTTAATGGTTATTGGAAGACAACCTCTCCCCTTTTATTTACGGTGCTCCAGAGTCGGTGCTTACGGCTGGGAGTAAGGGAGGGGAGGGGCAATGTTTTGTTAAATTACCAGATTTTGCAGCTTCGAGGACTTTACCATTTTTTACAACTGCAATGTTTTTTCCTTTATGTTATCAAACAAAATGGCTGTTGTGGCCAATTTATCCAAAGTCATTGTCTGAATATTATTTGTGGTCTGGGGGGGACCTGAACAGGATCGGTATATATAGTAGTTAAAGTCCAGGTCACAGGTAAGTTGACATACCATAGTCATGTTTCTGTGTTTTGTTTTTTTTAATAATAAAGTGTTTAATTTCTTGGTAAAAAAAATGTCTAGGGCTTCACTGTATTTTCTATTGCCAACGCAGGTAAACCATGCAGCTACTGACTGCCAACCCTCGCTGCCTGGTGTTACCTTCACTGGCAATGAAAAATACAGGGAAGCCTTTTTTTAGTTATTTAAAAAAATTGGCCTGGGCTTTGCCCTATTTTGTATTGAAACCTAAAGTAACCAGGCAGCTATGGGCTCTAATACTCAGCATGTAAGGCCCAAGCGTTCTTGACCACCCACGCTGAAAATTGCAGCGAGCCGCTGCCCCAGAATTGAAGCCTCCATGAGACACGCCCAAACTGGCGATTACCACACTCTTCCAGCTGCCTGGGTAATAAAGGGGTTGATGTCAGCTTTTTTTTGGCAGCTGACATCGAGCCCTATTGCTAATGTCAGCCATCAGTATGACAGCTGGCCATTAGCAATACTTTAAATAAAGGGAAAAAACACACACACAAAGATCTTTTATTACATACAAAATAGACAGAGACACCATGTTTTACACTTTATTAGCGCCCACCATGTTCCCCACTGACGTAATCCAGCAATTACTGTAATCTTGCGATGGAGCAGTGTGATGAGTCATGCTATATGCCTGAATGTCCAAAGATGGCGGCCGCGTGTGTATGTGTGTGCATGTGTGAGTAGGTGTCTGTATGTGTGTGCACATATGTATGTGTGTGTATGTATGCTCATGTGTTTATGTGCGTGTGTGTGTGTGCATGTGTATATGTGCGTGTGCATGTATGTATGTGTGCATGTGCATATGTGTGCATACGTATGCATGTGTGTATGCAGATGTGCGTGTGTATGCGCCTGCATGTATGTGCATGTGTGTGGATGTGTACAGTTGTGGCCAAAAGTATTGACACCCCTGCAATTCTGTCAGATAATACTCAGTTTCTTCCTGAAAATGATTGCAATCACAAATTCTTCGGTATTATTATCTTCATTTAATTTGTCTTCAATGAAAAAACGCAAAAGAGAATGAAGCAAAAAGCAAAACATTGATCATTTCACACAAAACTCCAAAATGGGCCAGACAAAAGTATTGGCACCCTCAGCCTAATACTTGGTTGCACAACCTTTAGCCAAAATAACTGTGATCAACTGCTTCCGGTAACCATCAATGACTTTCTTACAATGCTCTGCTGGAATTTTAGACCATTCTTCTTTGGCAAACTGCTCCAGGTCCCTGATATTTGAAGGGTGCCTTCTCAAAACTGCCATTTTTGGATCTCTCCACAGGTGTTCTATAGGATTCAGGTCTGGACTCATTGCTGGCCACCTTAGAAGCCTCCAGTGCTTTCTCTCAAAGCATTTTCTAGTGCTTTTTGAAGTGTTTTGGGTCATTGTCCTGCTGGAAGACTCATGACCTCTGAGGGAGACCCACTTTCTCACACTGGGCCCTACATTATGCTGCAAAATTTGTTGGTAGACTTCATAATGCCATGCACACAGTCAAGCAGTCCAGTGCCAGAGGCAGCAAAGCAACCCCAAAACATCAGGGAACCTCCGCCATGTTTGACTGTAGGGACCGTGTTCTTTTCTTTGAATGCCTCTTTTTTCTCCTGTAAACTCTATGTTGATGCCTTTGCCCAAAAAGCTCTACTTTTGTCTCATCTGACCAGAGAACATTCTTCAAAAACGTTTTAGGCTTTCTCAGGTAAGTTTTGGCAAACTCCAGCCTGGCTTTTTTATGTCTCAGGGTAAGAAGTAGAGTCTTCCTGGGCATCCTACCATACCTACCTTTTCATTCAGATGCTGACGGATAGCACGGGTGACACTGTTGTACCCTCGGACTGCAGGGCAGCTTGAACTTGTTTGGATGTTAGCCGAGGTTCTTTATCCACCATCCACACAATCTTGCGTTGAAATCTCTCGTTAATTTTTCTTTTCCGTCCACATCTAAGGAGGTTAGCCACAGTGCCATGGGCTTTAAACTTCTTGATGACACTGCGCACAGTAGACACAGAAACATTCAGGTCTTTGGAGATGGACTTGTAGCCTTGAGATTGTTCATGCTTCCTCACAATTTGGTTTCTCAAGACCTCAGTCAGTTCTTTGGTCTTCTTTCTTTTCTCCATGCTCAATGTGGTACACACAAGGACACGGGACAGAGGTTGAGTGAACTTTAATCCATGTCAACTGGCTGCAAGTGTGATTTAGTTATTGTCAACACCTGTTAGGTGCCACAGGTAAGTTACAGGTGCTGTTAATTACACAAATAAGAGAAGCATCACATGATTTTTCTAACAGTGCCAATACTTTTGTCCACCCCCATTTTTTATGTTTGGTGTGGAATTATATCCAATTTGGCTTTAGGACAATTCTTTTTGTTTTTTTTCATTGAAGACAAATTAAATGAAGATAAGAATACCAAAGAATTTGTGATTGCAATCTTTTTCAGGGAGAAACTGAGTATTATCTGACAGAATTGCAGGGGTGTCAATACTTTTGGCCACAACTGTATGTGCATGCACATATGTGCATGTGTGTGTGCATGTGTGTCTGTGCGTGTATATGCGTGCATGTGTCTGTCTATATGCCTGTATGTGCGTGTGTTTGTGTTCGTGTATGTGCATACACATGTGTGTGTATGTATGTGTGTGTGTAAGTGATAGTGTGCATGTGTATGTGTGTGCATATGCATATGTGTGTCTGTATGTCTGCCCCACAACACTAGGAAACTCTGAGGCTCTGTCTGGGGCCTGTGAGTGCAAAAGCAGATGACGTGCAGCACATTCTGTAGCCACTAGAGGGTGCACACACCCCATCTCCTCCTGGACAGACCGCAAACAGAGCCTCGGAGTTCCATAGTGCGTTGGGCAGAGGTAAGTGTCGGGCAGGGGGGTGTTGGGCAGCAGGGGAATGTCAGTCGGCAGTGGACAGCAGGAGTTCAGCTGACAGCAGGGGGGGGTCAGGCAGCCAACAGTGGGAGTTCAGTGGGTGGGTGTCAGGTGGCAGACAGCAGGAGTGCGGTGGGTGGGTGTCAGGCAGCGAACAGTGGGAGTGTGGCAGGGGTGTCGGGCGGCAGACAGCAGGAGTATAGCGGGCAGGTGTCAGGCGGGTGCGGACTGTGGGAGTGTGGCGAGCGCATGTCAGGCAGCGGCGGAGAGTGGGAGTGCAGGCGCTGGCAGGTGGCGGGGTGTCAGACAGCGGGAATGTGGGGGCGGTGGTGTGGCACCCCAAGGGTTAATGTGCCACAGAAACATCAACACAGGTTTACTTCCCACACAACACTACACTAGAAAGTGGGAGGAGCTTATGTGGCACCTGCACTAGTGGGAGGAGCTAAAGTTGTTTACCACAGAGCAGGAGTGACAGTTAGTCAGTTTAGCTTAGTCTGGAGCAGGAGCAGAGTCAAGTAGAAGTGGAGGTCCTGAGAGGTCTGAGGAAAGGAGACAGAGGAACAGAGAAACATACCCGGGATAAGGAGTTACCCTAAACTCAATCCCGAGAGGCGCTTATGATGGATACCGGATCCGAGGCTGAGCCTGAGACAGATAGGACAGTAAACACCGGGATAGTGAAGGTCCACCATCTTCACTGTACCATAGCAAAGCAACACGGAGGGGTCAGTGACACAGAGGACTCAAGTTGCCCAGCAGATTGGTACCCGTGGGAAGAGACAGGGCCAGCAGTTCAGCTACAAGTGGCAGCAGGGCCACACACAGCGCATAAGTAGGAAGCCAAGGACCCGGTCAGGGTGGGAGCAACCCGGTACAGACTCCGTGGACAATACTGTGTTATACCATCTGCAAGTAAAGACTTGGAAAACAACAGAAACCGCGAGTGTTATGCTGAAGCCCCACTTGCCCTCATAAACTGCCATTGTCTCTACTCTCATCATCTCTACTGCTACCCCTACTCTCCTGCAGCATCAATAAACATCATCACAGACTTTAACTACTATCACCACTGCCCCGGGGAACCCAGTTCTACCCACTGGAACTATTCCATCCAAGCTGCTATCCCATCATCCCCAGAGGTTCTGCAGCAGCGGTGGCCCCATGACTGGCCGCATATAGTGGGTGGCATCACGACTGACAAATCCCCTGTAAATAACTCCCACTTTATTGTTCGGGCCCGGGACACGGTACTGAGTACCCCGTCCCAGTGGGCTCCACAACCTGGCGTCACGAACAGGATCTACCGTGCCCGGTACCGGGCATTGTGTGCCGTGATTAGTGACCGTTTTTGAATCAGCCGCCATTGCTGGGCGCGCGGCAAGCTGAATTTTATCTGCGCCACAAAGACTGTAAATTTCAAAATCTGCCATTACAGAGTGCGCGACGCGCGGGAAGAAAAACCGCTCACCGCTCTGACGTCATCCGGAAGGGAAGAGAATCCCTGGTGCGCAGCGGAACCTTTGTGAGACATCCGGACGGAAGCGGAAGACGGAGGGTGGACCTTAACTAAGGGGGCACAGGATGTCGCAGCCAGCGGTGCCAAGCAGCGGCGGAGCAGCCGGTGAGAATCCAGCACCGGATCAAGGAGCAGCACTCAGCGGTGCTGTGGCGCAAGGAGCAGCGCCTATTATGCCGCTCCTGATGCCGTATACTCCAGGGTCAATGTGGCTGCCTCAATACTCTGGTGAGCCTAACACTCTTAATGACTATCAGCAAGATAAAAGCTTACTATGTGATGTACCCCCCTCACTGAAGCCCAACGTGTAGGGATGATTATTGGACAATTAACAGGCAATGCACAGCGGGAGGTCGCATCCTGGCTGGATACAGAAAAGGACACTGTAGAGCAACTGATAGCTGTATTAAAAGCAGCATTTGAATCTACTGCTGATACCCGGGCTAAAATTAGGTTCTTTGCATGTCAAAAAAAGCCTGAAGAAAGTGCCAGAGACTTTGCCTTAAATCTGCAGGAAGCACTCAAAGCACTTAAGCTAGCAGAACCTGCCTTAGCCCTGGGAGCTGACAAAATGTTAATTGACCAGTTCATACAGGGTCTCTTATCCCCGTCCCACAGAGGACAGCTGAGTATGATGCTCATCCAGAATCCTAAAATGACATTTGCTGAGTTAAAAGACAGCTATTCGTCTGCAGCAGGTAGAGGAGCCCCAGAATCTGCAATCTATACAGGGCCCTGCAGCAGCACCTCAGCAACCGATAGCATCAGCGACATCTGCTGCTGAATACAGAGAGCCTATCTTTTTTTCCTCTCTTTTACTTTCTGTTATCAGCTCTTTTCTCCTCTTTCCCTCCCCTCCCTTTCTTCCCCATTTTTTTTTTTTTTTTTTCCCCTCTTTTACTTTCTTTTATCAGCTCTTTTCTTCTCTTTTCCTCCCCCTCTTCTTCCCCATATTTTTCCTTTTAACTCTTTTAGAACCTGCAGGTATGTGATTGGTTAGAAATAATTGATGTATATTTGTCACACATGCGAGAGGGGGCTGTTTTTTGCTTTTAAATTGTATATATTCTTTCTGTCTGTATTGCCATTGTACTGACGATTAAGTGGGCTAGACCCACGAAACGCGTCCAGGAGCTCCTCTGGAGCATGTGTGATTTTTAAAATTTTTGAAAATAAAAAGGAATTTTGTGGCACCGGATTCTACACCTTTTTCTATCTCTAATGAGGCCCTCAACCAAAAGCTAGATGCCCTGACAGACACCGTCATCTCCATGGCCAAGGTCATCAAGGAGCTGCGAGAGTCAAAGCCTGCACCCAAGATCGAGTTGGTGACCAGCAGAGAGGATGTCCCGTGGATGAGGCCCAGGAGATATCAAGCGACAAGAGGACGACCCAGCGATCGCTATCACCCGGATGGACAGCCCATTTGCCGCCGTTGCCAGAAACCAGGTCACTTTGCCCGAGAGTGTGCTTTAAACGGAGATTCACTGGGCAGGCGGGCGGCTGCTCAGGTATGAACTCTATAGGTCCTTCAGCCTGGTTTGACAGATTCATGGGAGGACAGCCGGTGATCCCTATCGTGTTGAATGGCATTCCCTTTAATGCCTTGCTGGATACCGGATCCCAGATAACATCAATCCCACATGTTCTATATAAAAGGAACTGGGCTGATTCAGACATTAATAGTGGTCCATCAGACTTTAACATGGAAGTATGGGCTAGTAATGGACAATTAATACCACAGGTTGGGTTCAGAGAAATGACCATTCAGATTGGAAAGGTAAAATTGCAGAACCAGGGTATTATAATTATAGATGTTGACTGGCGAGAACGTGAACCAGTGATGTTACTAGGAATGAATGTAATTGAAAAATGTTTTTCCGAAGTAATTACTGTTTTGCAGCAGATCGCCGAGACTCCCGGAACTGGACAGCAGAGGCTTTTGCACAAAGAAATAAAAGCTCTGATGTTAAAGCAACAGGTAGAAATATCCAGAGGTGAAATCGGCAGTGTACGAGTAAGTGATCCAATACCCATTGTAATACCTCCCAAAACTGAAATGTTGGTCTGGTGTAGAGCCGCAATAGGCATTAAAGGGCGAGACTATCAAGCCCTGGTAGAACCCGTGTACTCAGACAGTAGACCTACAATACTCACAGCTAGAGGAGTGGTTGAGGTACACCAGGGAAGAGTGCCATTACACCTACTAAATTGCGGAGAGGATGAGATCACATTACCAAAGTATGCTACCATGGCTAAATTGTACACGGTTGATAATAATGCCATGACAGCCGTCGAGCCCTTGGATCCATCAAGTCAGGCGGATGACAATGGCTCAAGGGAGAAGCTGGAGGATTGGTGCCAAAAGCTACATGTAGGTACCAGTTCTACACCTTCCCATCAAAAGCATGGAGTATACCGGGTAGTGAAAGAATATGAGCAGATATTCAGCAAACACCCGTTAGACTTTGGGCTAATCAAAGGGGTAGAGCACACTATACCCACAGGTAACCATCAACCTATAAAGGAGAGGTATAGACCATTACCACCCGCTCACTAGCAAACCACCAAAGACATGCTCAGAGAAATGAAATCTGCAGGGGTAATAAGAGACAGTTGTAGTCAATGGGCAGCACCTCTAGTGTTAGTTAAAAAGAAGGATGGGACCATGAGAATGTGCGTAGATTACCGTCAGATTAATCGCATCACACATAAGGACGCATACCCATTACCTAGGATTGAGGAGTCATTAGCTGCATTAAAATCTGCTAACTACTTTTCCACCCTTGATCTGACTAGTGGGTACTGGCAGGTTCCTGTGGCCGAGGCCAACAAGGAGAAGACAGCGTTTACTACGCCGATGGGCCTCTGTGAGTTCAATTGTATGCCGTTCGGACTCTGCAACGCCCCCCGGGACCTTCCAACGCCTCATGGAGAGCTGCCTAGGACACAAGAACTTTGAAACTGTCTTCCTGTACCTAGATGACGTCATAGTCTACTCCAAGACGTATGAGCAACATCTACAAGACCTGGCAGAAGTGTTCGAAGTCTTATGCAAATATGGCATGAAAATCAAGCCATCTAAATATCACCTTCTCAAACCAAAGGTACAGTACCTGGGACATGTCGTGAGTTCAGAGGGAGTAGCACCGGATCCTGATAAAGTCACAGTGATAAGGGATTGTCCAAGACCTACTAACGTGAAAAAAGTGAGGCAATTCCTGGGCCTGGTAGGCTATTATAGAAGATTTATCAGTGGATTCACGAAGCTAGCAGCTGCTTTGCAAGACATCCTGGTAGGACAATCAAGAAAGTCTTCAACCCGTAATCCTCCTTTCCAGTGGAGTGAAGAGAAGGAAGAGTCCTTCAACAAACTGAAGTGTGCACTGACTGGAGAAGAGATCCTGGCATACCCTGATTACCATCAACCATTCATTTTATACACGGATGCCAGCAACGTGGGACTGGGAGCAGTGTTGTCGCAGAAGCAAGGAGGCAAAGAGAGAGTTATTGCCTTTGCAAGTAGGAAGCTCCAGCCTACAGAAAGAAATCCCGAGAACTACAGCTCCTTCAAGTTAGAACTACTGGCAGTAGTTTGGGCTGTAACTGAACGTTTTAAGCATTACTAGGCAGGTGCAGAATTCACCATCTACACGGATAACAACCCGTTGACTCACCTGGATACAGCAAAATTAGGAGCTCTGGAGCAGCGATGGATAGCCCGGCTATCTAATTACAATTTTGTCATCAAATATAGGGCAGGCCACAAGAACGGGAACGCAGATGCCTTATCCCGGATGCCACACCTGAAAGATGTGGAAGAGGAACCGGAAGAGTTAGAAGAAATTGAACTACCGGCCTTTCATCGTTCAAAGGTAGACCAGTATCAACCCGGCATCTGCCAAAGAGAACAACAGGCAAGTCTTAACCCGTTAGCACACCATGGATGGACTGACACCCAAGATAGTGACCCAGCTGTGAAGCTAGTGAAAGAACTGCTTACACAACAAGGTGTGTACCCTAACCAGAACGCCCCAGCGGAGACTCAACAGCTCTGGAAAGAGAGAGGCAAGTTGTTCCTGTAACAAGGGAAGCTCTGCAGAAGGCATACCAATCCCAAAACACATGAATTGGTCTGGCAGATAATTGTACCCAAGCGAGACGTCAAAATGGTCTTAGAAGCCTACCACGACGGTGCAGGTCATTTCGGATGGAAGAAGTTAGAAGTGCTCCTGAGAGAGAGATTCTATTGGGTTAGCATGAGAAAATCAATTGAAGATTGGTGTAGAAAATGTGGCCCATGCAACCTTAGAAGAAAAGATCAACAGAGAGCCCCACTCCAGTCCATAGTAACCAAGCAACCACTAGAGTTAGTTGCATTAGACCACGTCAAGTTGTCACCAAGCCGGTCAGGCTATGTCTATGCCTTAACCATCGTGGACCATTACTCACGCTTCTTAGTGGTGGTACCCGTCAATGACCTGACAGCGAAGACAACAGCAAGAGCATTTCAGACCCATTTCTGTAGACCGCATGGTTACCCGGAACAAGTCCTTGCAGATCAAGGTCCATCCTTTGAATCAGAGATTTTCCAAGAATTCTGCAATATGTATGGCTGTAAGAAGATCCGCACGACAGCGTACCATCCCCAAACAAATGGCTTATGCGAGAAGATGAACCATATTGTAATAGTCCTATTGAAAACGTTACCAGAATCTGAGAGAAATCAATGGCCAGATAAATTACCTGATTTGGTAGATTTATACAACCATGTTCCAGTGAGTTCTACAAACTGCACCCCAGCTTATCTTACGAGTGCAAGACCCGGCAAGCTATCAATTGACTTAGATATGGGAATCGTGAAACCAGATGCAGAAGTTGAAGAATCCAATTGGGATACCCTACGTCAGCAACAGTATCGCCTAGTACAAGAGTGCGTAGAGAAAAATCTTCAGCAAGCTACAGCAAGAAAAGAGAGAACCTATAACCAAAGTGCTCAAGCAACTCCATTACAACCCGGTGAGCAAGTTCTCAAAAGAAAGAGATGCACTAACAAATTGGATAATCAGTGGAAAACCATCCCATACACAGTTTTACCATCCAATTAATGCTAAAATGTGTCTAATAAGCAAAGATGAAGGAAGAACTTCAATACTTGTGTCCAGAGACCATCTCAAACCATGTCCTGAAACCCTGAAGACACCAGAAGTAACCGTACCCATACAGGTCCAACCTGTCAAAGAGAAAGAAGATGAAGTATTTCATACGGTGCTAGGAGATTTCCCCAAGACATGGCCAAATTATCCCAGAGCCGTTGTAGTCCCAATGATTGCATTCCCTTCAATGGTGGAACCAACACCAGAACCCGTGTTACCAGAAGAAGACCCAAGACTCGAAGAACTGGAAGTAGAACCCGTAGAGGAAGAATCAATTCCTGGTCCCAGTGAACTTGCCAGTCCTACAGTCAGATCTTCATCTTCTATAGTACCAAACACTATAAGTAGGTACATGCCCACCAGCACCAATAGGCTACATGCAAGCAGTATACCCGTTTTACGTAGATCAGAGTGTAGTACCAGAGGGCAGTTACCAGCTAGGTACAGGAATTAAAAAGTTAAATTAACTACAAAATGTAAATATGTTTGTGTAAATGTAAATTAAACCGGTAGATAGTGTCCAAGAGGGTGGAGGAACTGTATTAACCCCCATGTACATTAAGTTAGGGAAAGAAAGTGTCTGGGGGTGGAGTAGAGAATCCAGGCCTCCTAAGCAGATATGACCGTGGACAAATGTACATAGTTATTGCAACGTTTAAAAAGCCCAGTACCTACAGAGACTATCCTGTACTAGCTGTGAGCCCGATTCTAAAGAATCGGGTAGTCTAGAATCTATATATAGTTTATTTAGTAATAGTTAGGGGAGTGCGGTGAAATTAATTGTGTGTATACAGGCGGCTCAGTGGGTAGCAGTGAGTGCGGTGGGTGAGTGGTTAGCAGTGAGTGGGGTGGCTCTGTGGTCAGCAGAGGACGGCGGCTCAGTGGTCAGCAGTGAGTGCGGCGGCTCAGTGGTCAGCAGTGAGTGCGGCGGCTCTGTGGTCAGCAGTGAGTGCGGCGGCTCAGTGGTCAGCAGTGAGTGCGGCGGCTCAGTGGTCAGCAGTGAGTGCGGCGGCTCAGTGGTCAGCAGTGAGTGCGGCGGCTCAGTGGTCAGCAGTGAGTGCGGCGGCTCAGTGGTCAGCAGTGAGTGCGGCGGCTCAGTGGTCAGCAGTGAGTGCGGCGGCTCAGTGGTCAGCAGTGAGTGCGGGGCTCTGTGGTCAGCGCAGGACGGGGGCTCTGTGGTCAGCGCAGGACGGGGGCTCAGTGGTCAGCGCAGGACGGGGGCTCTGTGGTCAGCGCAGGACGGGGGCTCTGTGGTCAGCGCAGGACGGGGGCTCTGTGGTCAGCGCAGGACGGGGGCAGAGTGGTCAGCGCAGCGGCGTGGGCAGAGTGGTCAGCGCAGCGGCGTGGGCAAGTGGTCAGCGCAGCGGCGTGGGCAGAGTGGTCAGTGCAGCGGCGTGGGCAGAGTGGTCAGCGCAGCGGCGTGGGCAGAGTGGTCAGCGCAGTGGCGTGGGCAGAGTGGTCAGCGCAGCGCCGTGGGCATAGTGGTCAGTGCAGCGGCGTGGGCAGAGTGGTCAGCGCAGCGGCGTGGGCAGAGTGGTCAGCGCAGTGGCGTGGGCAGAGTGGTCAGCGCAGCGCCGTGGGCAGAGTGGGGGTGAGGGGCAGAGAGGGGGTCAGGGGGAAGAGTTGGGGGTCAGTGGTCAGAGTAGGGGGTGAGTGGTCAGAGCAGGGTGAGGGGCGGAGTGGGGTCAGTGGGCAGAGTGGGGGTCAGTGGGCAGAGTGGGGGGTCAGTGGGCAGAGTGGGGGGTCAGTGGGCAGAGTGGGGGGTCAGTGGGCAGAGTGGGGGTGAGGGGGCAGAGAGGGGGTCAGGGGGAAGAGTTGGGGGGTCAGTGGTCAGAGAAGGGGGTGAGTGGTTAGAGCAGGGTGAGGGGCAGAGTGGGGGTCAGTGGGCAGAGTGGGGGTCAGTGGGCAGAGTGGGGGTCAGTGGGCAGAGTGGGGGTCAGTGGGCAGAGTGGGGGTGAGGGGGCAGAGAGGGGGTCGGGGGAAGAGTTGGGGGGTCAGTGGGCAGAGTAGGGGGGTGAGTGGTCAGAGTGGGGGTGAGTGGTCAGAGCAGGGTGAGGGGCTAAATGGGGGTCAGTGGGCAGAGTGGGGGTCAGCGGTGCCCTCCTACCTTCACCTGCTTGTGTCGCGCTGTCACCAGTGTAGAACAGGCCGGTGTTGATGAGCAGCGGCGGCTCAGAGTACAGGGTCCAAAGCTGAGCCCCCAGCAGACACAGTGACGGGGAGAAGGCCGGCATCACTGCCGGAAATAGAGCCGAGGAAGATGGGGCGGACACTGGCACAGCAGTGATGAATGAGGAGTGGGGCGGTCTCCTCCGACATGTCCCACTCACTCTGCTTAGCCGCCTGTGGATTGGATGTGGGTGTTGCTGGGGGCTGGTGCGGACACGCCCCCTGGATACCCGACCGCGGCCTTAGTGACAGGGACAGGGGCTGCCTGCCGGCCTGCCTCAGAAGATAGAATGCAGAGAATGCAGGGAAGCATTGACAATGTGTGTGGGCAGCGGTGGGCCCTGTAGTGGCGCCGGCCCTGGCTTGACTATATATTCTATTGTATTGTTGTATTGTTGTTATATATAGTTGCCGTAGCGCTACTTCCGTTTGGCAGCCACGTCTTCGACGACGGAAGTAGCGCCGAATATGACGGAAGTGAGCTACGGCAATTATATATAAGATGAACTTTTTGCATATTCTTCAAACTTTTTCCTTTTATTTTATTTTTATGGACCATACTACCACGGTCTGGTTGTGGTAAAAACTTTCTTGTATATATTCATCAGCCCGGAGGCAAAAGACTAAACCTCCGGAAGGACTGCTTTTGAATTTTTGGACTGTCTTTTAAACTTTTTAGTGATTTTTGTAATTTTTACTTTTAAGTCTCTGTAAATATTAAGTGTATTAATTGTTTGTTTTTTTATTGTTCCACAGTCCCGGAGTACTGTCTTTAACTAAGGGGGAATGTGGCACCCCAAGGGTTAATGTGCCACAGAAACATCAACACAGGTTTACTCCCCACACAACACTACACTAGAAAGTGGGAGGAGCTTAGGTGGCACCTGCACTAGTGGGAGGAGCTAAAGTTGTTTACCACAGAGCAAGAGTGACAGTTAGTCAGTTTAGTTTAGTCTGGAGCAGGAGCAGAGTCAAGTAGAAGTGGAGGTCCTTAGAGGTCTGAGGAAAGGAGACAGAGGAGCAGAGGAACATACCCGGGATAAGGAGTTACCCTAAACTCAAACCCGAGAGGCGCTTATGACGGATACTGGATCCGAGGCTGTGCCTGAGACAGACAGGACAGTAAACACCGGGATAGTGAAGGTCCACCATCTTCACTGTATCATAGCAAAGCAACACGGAGGGGTCAGTGACACAGAGGACTCAAGTTGCCCAGCAGATTGGTACCCGTGGGAAGAGACAGGGCCAGCAGTTCAGCTACAAGCGGCAGCAGGGCCACACGCAGCGCATAAGTAGGAAGCCAAGGACCCGGTCAGGGTGGGAGCAACCCGGTACAGACTCCGTGGACAATACTGTGTTATACCATCTGCAAGTAAAGACTTGGAAAACAACAGAAACCGCGAGTGTGTGTGATCCTTATGCTGAAGCCCCACTTGCCCTCATAAACTGCCATTGCGTCTACTCTCATCATCTCTACTGCTACCTCTACTCTCCTGCAGCATCAATAACCATCATCACAGACTTTAACTACTATCACCACTGCCCTGGGAACCCAATTCTACCCACTGGAACTATTCCATCCAAGCTGCTATCCCATCATCCCCGGAGGTTCTGCAGCAGCGGTGGCCCCATTACTGGCCGCATATAGTGGATGGCGTCAACGACTGACAAATCCCCTGTAAATAACCTCCACTTTATTGTGCGGGCCCGGGACACGGTCCGGACCAGGACCGCCGTGACATCCCCCAGCAGCACCCCGGTCCGGCACCGAGTACCCCGTCCCAGTGGGCTCCACAACCGTGTTTGTAGCACTATCGCCATGTTGAGAGACCGATCAGTTGGGTGCCCCAATATGGCGTCCAGCACACTTTCAGTCGGCCCGGTGGCTTGTGGGATTTGGAGACATTCAGACAGAACTGGATGATGGAAAACATTATGTGAGTATTATATTAGATATGTTTTTGAATTCTGCTTTTCTTTTTAAATTATTAACAAAACTTAAGATAACAATAATATAAGCATACACCCTGCTGTAAAAAAAGTAATCATTGTCAAAGTAATCCACCTCACTTTGATAGTCCACCTAGTCCTTGCGTAAAGAGCACAGAAAACGTCTCTGTCAAGAAGTAGATAAATGGAAAAGGCTGTTTGATTAACTTTTTAGATCCTTTTAAGAACTACGCTGACAAACATAGAAGTAACAATGTTTTCAACAATTGACTTTCAGGCTCCATATCTCACCATACACTACAGCTTTGAGCATGAGACTACCTTCATTTTATAGACAATCATCTTGGCTATCCCATACATAAATTTGATTTTCAATTATTTATCATATAATTAGTTACGCAGATTCTTGTCATGTCACTAAATTGTTACTGTTTTGCTTCGGGTGTTTGAAAAAAATATATTTCTTCCTGCATACTACAAATCACAACCAGTTCTCATATTCCCTAATAGCTCAGAGTGTTATGAGGTTGATATATAGATCAGCGTAGTTAGATAGATTAAAACGTAACTATTCCTAGTAAATTAAAAAGGACTTACTAAGAAGACCAAAAACACGAACAACATATACACACAAAACTACATGTTACACAGACACATGAACAGACCAGAATGTATGTCAAAGCACCATCGTATAAAGGTACCGTCACATGCCACGATATCGTCCGCAATATCGCTGTCAATTTGCGAATTGTGCGATGTCGAAACCACACCACAAGTGCGTTGTGGCGTGTGACAGGGCGATCCTAGGGCAAGAAATCGCTGGTGGAGCGTCGCCTAATTGCACTGCACTGCAGTAAAATCAGGCGATGTCCACCTTGCGATTTCAGTGGGTCGTGACACGGCGATAGTGACGTAGAAAGCGATTTCAGAGTTCCTGAAATTAATCCTGTAGGCGTGCCTGAGCGTACTGTTTTCCACACCCTGTCTGCGGCGATTGGTGGTTTCTACTGCGTTCTTATTGGCTGCCCGTAGCCAGGGCGCCATATGTGATGATCTGTGCGATCTATCTTCACCAGAGTCATCTTCTTCTTCTTCTTCACAAGTGTCAGGAAAGGCATTCAAACTACAAGCGTCATGGAATTGTGCATCTGAATGATACTGCGTGTGTGAGCTGTAGCATGGGACGAGCCAGAGCTGCTCATCCTGATTGACATCCTGGACAGGCGGGATTATTGGCGCAACCAGCACCTACGGCTCCACAAGCAGCCCATCCTGCGCAAGGATGGAGGGGGAGGGCCAAGAGGGGGAGAGCCATATCATCTGAGCCATGTACTTGCTGCCTTCATGCCTAGCAGCTGTGTAGTGAAGTAGGTTGTGTGTGGTTTTGGTGCATGCTCAACTGTTCATTTGCTCAAACACTGTATTTTTTTGTTTATTGCAGGGGTTGGTTCATCAGCTTATCATGGATACTGAGCAGACTGTGATCATGGCTCTTGCCTTGTTGGAGGAGGACTTGTGGCTGGAGGAGAGAGCTAAAAGATTGCGGGCTCGTAGACTATGGCGTCTGTGGTCTCGGGATTGGCTTCTGCAAAGGGCCAACCTGAGCCACATGCGCCTGGTCTGCCAGCTGGAGGACAGGAGTCCACATGACTTCAGGAACTATCTCCATATGTCCGAGAAATCCTTCAAGTTCCTATTTGAATGCATTTGGCAATTGATAGCCCGTCAGGGCACTGTGATGCATACAGCTGTGCCACCTGAGGAAAAGTTGGCTGTTACTTTGAGGTTCCTGGCAAAAGGTCGTTCGATGACGCACCTGCAATACTCTGCAGCAGTCTTTCGACCACTGCTGAGCCGCCTCATACCCGAGACGTGTCTGCTGCCACCCTACATGCGGTTTCCAACAACCCCCACAGAGTGGATGCACGTTGGCAGTGGGTTTGCTGATCGCTGGCAATTTCCAAACTGCGGGGGTGTATTGGATGGTAAGCATGTGAGGATCACGCAACCCCCGAACACCGGGTCCTTTTATTACAACTATAAAGGGTATTTTAGCGGGGTCCTCCTGGCCCTTGTCGATGTTCCTCAACGTGGATGTTGGCATGAACGGCTGTGTCTCAGATGGGGGTGTGTTGGGACACAGATCCTTTGGACAAGACCTGAGGAGAGGTGCTCTCAACTTGCCCTAAAATGATGTCACGACCGGTCAGCTCAACTTCACGTTTGTGGGGATGAAGCATTTCACTTCATGCTCACCTACTACGGCCATATCCCCAGAGGACTGTTACTTCTGAGCAGCGCATTTTCAATTACCGGCTATCCCGGGCTTGCCGTGTTGTTGAAAATGTGTTCGGGATCATGGCCAATAGATTCTGCTTGTTTCATACGCCTTTGAATATGAAACTGGAATCTATAGATATAGTAATGCTGGCATGCTGTGTGCTGCATAACTTCCTGCGTCGTAGGGATACTGCATCATACACGCCGGCAAGTTATGGGGATTTAGTGGACTCCACAACAGATGAACTCCATCTCGGGAGTGGCGTGCAAACAAGCCAGGTCTGAGCCAGGGTCTGAGTCAGCAGGATGCAAGGAGCAGCAGAAACAGCTACTGCTCCTACTTTAATGGCCCTGGGGCAGTGGCCTGGCAGCAACAACAGGTGTAGGGTGGCTGGGGTTGTCAAGCAGCACCACCAGGAGGAGGGTGTAGTCACCAGAGTGGCTGCACCAGGAGGAGTCTGGTGGTCTTTTTGTTTTTGTTTTTTTTTTAAATTCCTTTATTATTTTTCATATGGCCATTGTTTGAGCTTACATTTGTATTATTTGTGTGATGTGAACATGTCGAGCCCACTGGGACGAGGGTACTCGGTACCGGACCGTGTCTGCTTCAGGGGAATGTCACGGGGTCCTGGTCCGGACCGTGTCCCGGGCCCTGGCAAATAAATGGGAGTATTTACAGGGGAAATGTCTGTCGTGATGCCACCCACTGTGTGCGGCCAGTAGTGGGTCCGCCACTGCTGCAGAACCTCTGGGGATGATGTGATGGCAGCGTAGATGGAGTAGTTCCCGTGGGCAGAACTGTGTTCCCCGGGGCAGTGTTGATAAGTCTATGATGGAGGTGAATAGTGGAGACGGGTTAAGGATCACACACTCACGTTTTGTAGTTTCCAAAGCTTTACTGCGATGTTATTGTAGATTGTCCATGGAGTCTGTAGGGGCCAGGTTTTCCTCCCACCCTGTCCGGGTCATCAGCTTCCTCGTGCTGCGCTGTGTGTGTGTGTGTCCTGGCTGCTGCGTCTAACTGAGCTGCTGGGACTGTCTCACTCTCTCTCTGTTCTGCTGGTACCACTTGACTAGTCAACTTGAGTCCTCTGTGCTGTGCTGACCCCACCGTGTTGCTTTGCTCTGGTACTTGGTTGTCTAGAGACTCCACTACTCCTGGATTCACTGTGCTGCGTGTGTCAGCCACAGTGCCGGATCCGGTGTCCGTTCTGTGCGCTTCTCTGGGGAGGGTAATGGTGGCACTCAAGCTCCCAGATATGTTCCTTTGCTCTTAGTTCTCCTTCCCTCAGACCCTAGCTAGGCCTGGAATCGATGAGCTGACTGTAGAGAAGCCTGGCACAGCTCCTTTTACACTACAGCCTCCCTCAGTTCTTCCAGAAACTGAAACTAACTCTGCTCTTCACAGTACTGTCTCGTACTGAACTGAGCTACTTCCTGTGGACCTGGAGTATATAAGAGAGCAGGTTGTGCTCCCCCTCCTGGCCCAGAGGTGCTAGTGTAAGTCAGTGTGTTGTGGGGAGGGAACCCGTGTGATGTTACTGTGGCACATTAACCCATGGGGTGCCACAAACACTTGTGTTTTTGTTCTGTACGTTCTTGTATTTGTTTATTTTGTGCACAACAAGAAAAACATTTCTCTGATCTGAAATACCTGTGTATGTCTTTAATTTTAACTACAGGGCTGTTGCACATAGCATTATGCTGTGCACAGAGCTATGTCAGACCAAAATGGTATTTATGGGTCCCTGCTGCATTGTCTGGTAATGTCCAGTACACAGGTCCAGGCCTTTGGGCCAGACTGTATGCTGTGACTGTGTCTCCCTGTCCATATTAGATGTATTTACACGTGGGTATGTGTCCACACACATGGACAATTGTATTGTGTTTTTTGAGGATGGGTGTGGACATCAGTATCTACACACAAATATGTGTGCACACACATAGTTCAGCCATGGCCTGACACAATCCATGCAGATATGTCCATAGTGTTGTTTGTAGCTTACCTACTTCAACAACAGACGCACACATAGCCATTCATAGTGTAAAGCCACAGAGCTACAGACGAGCGGTCGTGTGTAGCACTTTGGCGACGCCAAAGTGTCTTGCAGAAGCCTCAACACATGACACATGCGTTGACTAGCGAGATAGTAGAAAGGGCAAATGCGTCATGTAGTGGGCAACCTTCAAGACAAGGCTGACCAACGGTAAAGCAGTTGTGTAGGCCAATCATAGTGGTAGGGGTGCGGTGAAACACACTCTGGTACGCAGTCACACACTGCATCCACATCGCTGATGTGGTTGTGGCGTGAGACGCGGCGATGTGGAAAGGCAAGATTGCTTCCGGTCATGGTCAGGCGTTTTCCGGAACACCTGATCGCCGGAGGTTGCACGCAACATCGATACGTGTGACATCTTCGAAGTGATCTGGGGAGAGTTCAAAAAACGTGCGCGCTCACATCAAATTGCGGGAGATATCGCGACGATATCGTGGCATGTGACGGTACCTTTAGAGCAGGGGTGTAACTACCACAGGTGCAGGGATTGCGATCGCACCCAGGCCCTGCAGGCTAGGGGGGCCCCAAAAGTCCCTTTGGCCTATAGAAAAAGACTAATACTATTAAAGATTTGCAATAATTGGGGGCCCAGTTGGAGCTTTCGCATCGGGGCCCCTGGGCCTGAAGTTACGCCACTGCTTTTAGAGTATGAGTGTAATGTAAAGGTACTGTTACACGCCACAACTTTTGGCGGCGATCGGAGGCAACCGAACGTGTGCGTGCACGTTTTTCACGGTTGCCTCCGAACGCCAAAGGCGCATTTACACCCGCAATTGCGCCCTCAACCCAAGGTGATGTGTCGTCCCGGAAGTTCCCACACCAACATTGGGAAACATCAGGTAGACTCCTGACGCCGCTTCACACGCCGCAATCCCCAAAGGAATGTGGGCGTACATGTTCAGCGCCGCAAGAACATAGGCGTGACAGACTAGTGTATTCTGCACCCCAAACACGCTGATTAGACAGCGCAATAGCGTCATGATTGGTCAGCCTACGCAGGAAGGCTGGCTAATACATGACGCCATTGCAATTGTGTAGTGTGAATGGACAGCTCTTCAAATATATCGCCCTGTGAAGGGACAGCCAATGGTAACACAGTAGCCACCACCAATCATCGCTTGGGGGGCGGTCTCCAGCATGCTGTGGTACACCTACGGGAAATCAGTAGGCGACGCTGATTCCATCCCTATCGCCCCTTCACATGCCGAAATCAGGGAAATTCACCTTCAGGGTTGCGTCTGGTTTTTGAACAATGCTCTGAAATCGCAACCGGCAGCAACTTTCAAAATCACCACCGGGTTCCACAATTACACACCGCAATTTTGTAGCAATTTCAGGGCAACGGTGATGGAACTCCGGATTGCCTCTCAGTTTCTTCACCGTAGTTGCGGCGTGTAAAGGTACCTTAACTGATACCGATCTCCTTTACTTTTCTGCATCAATTTATCTTCTTGGAATCTACTGGAGGGTTCTTCTGCAGCTCAATCGGACCAGCTGCTACTTACCTCTCGCCTTTCCCCAGGTTGGACCAGCGGATATGTTCCACAAGAGTCATTACGGAGATCTTCTGCATGATATTCTTGTCAGCACTTCAGCAAGGCGAGTGTATTTTCTCAATAAACTTATGTGTGAATTCCAGCACTGCACTAAACAATAAGCGCAATCTTGTACATCTGGTGTATTTACTGTCTTTTTGGCAAACATTTCAGTGCTATTAGCTTATTATACAATTCCAAAAGCAGAAAAAACTCCCAGGAGTACGACCAGAGATAAGAGAAATATATAGAAATCTTGATTACACCATATAAATATATCACAAATACAATAAAAACAAGAAGTTAAAATAGTGACAACAATGCAGGAAGCCCAAAAGTTACTTATAAAGCAAAATGGATATGCAGGTGGTCGTTATCCGCGCTGCCACAGTTTCATTGCAAAAGTTACTTATACACACTTATGGTGGGTTTACACGCCACGATATCATTTCGATATCGCAACTCAATGGCGCGGGAGCGCGCAATTAGTGCACGTTCCTCCCGCATCGCATTGAATGTTTACACGCTGCGATATCGAAATACAACGTCCGTGCGATGTCTCCGCCTCCCAACCCAGGATCGCATAGTTAACATGGGAGTGAATGGGTGACGTATCAAATCGCATCGTAATTGGGCGTTTACACAGCACGATCGGCTCCAATCTCCCTTCAATATCGGGGCATTGAATAGCACGCTCATTCGATCCCCGATATCGCATTGACATCGTTCCTGCATCGTATTGGACGTTCATACCATACAACGCAGGAACGATATCGGGTCCAACAATCGAACCACGTGACTTTTCATTGAAATTGTACTGCGATATCGCGACGTGTAAACCCGCCATTACAATGGGTACAGAAAGTATTCAGACCTCTTTAAATTTTTCACTTCTTGTTTCATTGCAGCCATTTGGTAAATTCAACTAAGATTTTTTTTTCTCATTAATGTACACTCTGCACCCCATCTTGACTGGAAAAAACAGAAATGTAGATATTTGTGCAAATGTATAAAAAAAAAACTGAAATATCACATGGTCAAAAGTATTTAGACCCTTTGTTCAGACACTCATGGCGGGTTTACACGTCGCGATATCGTAGTACAATTTCAATCAAAAGTCACGTGGTTCAATCGTCGGAGGCGAAATCGTTCCTGCGTTGTACGGTGTGAACGTCCAATACGATGCAGGAACGATGTCATTGCGATATCGGGGATTGAATGAGCGTGCTATTCAATGCTCCGATATTGAAGGGAGATTGGAGCCGATCGTGCTGTGTAAACGCACAACTCCGATTTCAATCCAGATTGTTTGTTCGTTCCCGGAAGTCCCGTAGGCGTTGCTAATGTGTAAATTGTTAAGCCGTCCACCTCCAATGATTGGTGGCTAGTTAGTCAATGCGGATTGGCTGAGCGTTGCGAAGCAGCCATTTTTTTTTCTTAAGCAGTTTATTATTGTGATGTGCGCTGCATTCCTGACTAGTTGATGGAGCAGCGCAAAGGTGCCAAACAGAATGTATGCAAACACAATTCCACATCTTCTGTAGTGCTCGTGCCAAATTTTTTTGGACCTTGGCACGACGACTGTACCATGTAATGTCCGCATTTTGTCAATGTCTTGTCGTCCCCATGTTTTCAATGTTAATGGTATTAAAAGGAACATCATACAAACAGTACTTTGCATCTCACAACTCCCTCAACATATATATCATGTGTAAACTATAATGATGTTGTGTGTGCGACGCAAATGCGTTGTGCTGGCCATATTTCCCGACCGCAGAGCGTGCTCTGGCCTCCGCCATTATGTGTGTGCGACGCCTTTGTGGAGTGAGAAATGATGGGCCACTCCCGCAATTTGCGTCGTGACGTCATGACGTTGGCTTGCAGCAGGCCCACCCTTTAGAGGTGGAGTGAAGTCCCAGCAGTGAAAATGGCGGCGGAACAGCGCTCATTAGCCTGGGGCGAGCCTGAGCTGCTAATTTTATTTGATTTATTAGACAACCACGATTACTGGTGTGTTCAACCACACCAGCACCCCAGGCTGCACAAAAAAAGAATAGTACGCAAGATCCAACGGGCCTTGATGCGGGACCTAAATGTTGACCGAAGCTACAAGCAAATTGTTAAAAAAAATAGCGGACATGAAACATAAGGCCAGGGACCGTATTGCCGCCATCGGGGAACACATCCAGACTTTGCGTGGTGAGTATTATGTCATGATACATACAAACATGTGTCATCATTACACAATATAGCATAGTACACACAACCCAGAAGCAAACATATATTGTCTCCTACACCAATTAGTCCTACTCCAGGTCTTCCAATATTTGAGTACCAACACATAAGCAATATTGCTGTTGCGTGTTATTAAGTAAGCAATAGTGTGGTAACCAAGTAAAGGAACCATACCTATGACCAGTATGTTGTAATGTCCACATAACTTAAAGCCCACTTCACACACACACATATCTGCGTCAAATATCTGAACAGATCTCTGGTTGCAGTGAAATCATGGATCCATTGCTCCATGTTGTAGACAGCCACAAAATGGAGCAATGTATCCATGATTTCACTGCAACCAGAGATCTGTTCAGATATTGGACTCAGATATCTGTGTGTGTGAAGTGGCCTTCATTGTTTAATGTTTTAAAAATCCTACCAGTACATACGCCAGCAGACACACTATAATGTCATAATGGACATAAGGCCATCATGTATGTAACAGGAAATTTAGACAACAAAGGGTAGTAGGCACACACTACACTATTTTTAAAGTTTAGAAATACTTTGTAACACATGCTACCTTCAAAATACACAGATGCCGAAGATGAGGCAGACCAGGCTCCATCGGCAGCACCAGCAGAAGGACAACACAGGTCACCCGAGAGATCACCTGCACGCTCAAGATCCCCACTTACCATTCCCTCAAGGGAAACATTGTCCCCAGCCTCGCCATCATCTGCACTTGGATCGCCACATCGGTCACTAGCAGCATCACCACGAGCAGATCTGGGAGAGTCACCGGCCCAAGCTCCTGCATACTCCCCTGTGGCAGTGGAACAACATGGCCATCTGGGAGTGTGTCTCCCCTCTGTTTCTGGTGATCAGGACACACCCCATGGGCAATCGGCCTTACACGCAATAATGGAGGCATATGGAGCTGGCCAGCCACACTCATCAAGTGATGAACATGGCAGTGCTTCAGGTACTTGTGAATTGATTGCTGGCCTTTTTTTGTTTGCTAAAGTAAATAGTACTGTATGTGATGGCCACTTTACACACACAAAATTATTTGTCCAACTTCAGAAAAAAATAATGGTTACAGTGAAATCATGGACACATTGTTCCATTTTGACACAGCCACTAAATTGATCAATGTGTACATGATTTTTAGACAAACACTTAAAGTTGTTAAGAAGTAGGACACATAACTTTTTGTGTGTAAAGTGTACCTTAAAACCAACATGCTGTTAATTAAGTTTTTTGTTTCTTGCAAACCACTAGGCCCAACAGCTGATGAATCCCCATCTAACTTGCGCCAATCACCCTCCTCTGTCAATGGCTCCCCTCCTGGAGTTGGTAATTATTTTTGCTGGAAACACTTCGAATGTTGTTGACAAGTTATTTTTAAATTCGGCCCAATGATGTTTGTCTTTTCACAATGTAGGACAAATATCTTACCGGGACCTAATTCCGGCCTTCCAAGAGGCTCTGGTGAAGCTACGGGAGGCAACCACGCAGCTGGAGGTGCTGGGTGCCATGTTGCACCATTTTGTCAGCCAAGCTTCGAGTCAGGGCCCTGTAGGCCCACATTAATTATTTTGCTTACTACCTTTCTTCCAAGTTGGAATTTGAATTTTGTCATGTTGACATACTGTTGGTTGTTACTTTTTTCCTTTTTAAAAGGTCATATTGGCCCGTAAACTCCTGTGGAATGTTTCTGCATTACGCCATTGTTGATATGTTTGGACACATTTGCACTTTATGACCAATGTTTGGCCATGGTCCATTTTACTCTGTTATGTTTTTGATACGAGGTTTTTAACAAACCCTGTGTGCCTTGCATTTTTTAGCAAGCCGCCAAATTAAAAAAAAAAAAAAAAAAAAAAAAAAAAAAAAATTGTGTGCATTTTCATTGACCAACATAAGTGCACCTACCAAAAAACTTTATTCATGTCAAAGATGCTACGTAAATTAGAAATCTGCGTCATTTAATGTGGGCCTAAAGCCCACTTTACACACACAGATATCTGAATACAATATCTAAACAGATCTATGGTTGCATTTAAATAAAGCAGAGGTTCACAAATGCAGTCCTCAAGGCACACCAACAGTGCATGTTTTCTGGATTTCATTAGAAATTGGAATCAGCACCAGGGAAGGTGATTCAATTAGCACATGGCCAATACTAATTAAATCCTGAAAACCTGCACTGTTGTTGCGCCTTGAGGCCTGGAGTTTGAAAACTCCAAAATCATGGAAAAAAATGGCCATTTTGTGGCTGTGTCCAACATCGATCAATGGATCCATGATTTACCTGCAAAAAGAGATCATTTCAGATATTGAACTCAGATGTCTTTGTGTGTAAAGTGGCCTTAAGTAACCCAAAAAAGAGGACCCAGGGCACACAACTATTTAGGATTGTTGAACACTGTATGAGTACCGCACCACATAGACCATGGGACATTCTGGGTAGGGCAAAGTAACGTCCACTTTACCCACACAAAGTTAGTGTTTAAAATAATTGAAAAATTGAGGCTTACACTGAAATAATGGACACATTGCTCCATTTGACCCACGCCACAAAACAGAACAATCTGTACATGATTTCATTGCAAGACAAAATGTGGAAACTCAATTTTGCAAAAAGTGTGTGTGTTGTAAAGTGCCCTTAACAACAAATTACATTTTTGATTATTCAAAAAATAATTTTTCAAGCTACTTGTATTGTCTGTAACAGCTGTGTGTGACATTATGGAGATGGGAATCTACTTGTACCTGCTTGATAACTGTTATCTAGTCTCAAAAGAAATACAACAGTATTTTGCAAAGTAAATTTATTGTTGGTCAAAAAACCTAACTCAAATTTTGTTTAACTTCAACTTTTGGATAAAGAAAATGGTACTAAAGCAAAACAAACAATATGGTCCATGAAAGAAATTACAGGTTTTGGTAGCTTCCCCAATAAGGCTCATAATCTTCGCCAGGATTGGCGATGGCAGACTCACCCTGTTCCCTTGCAGGAACAGGGTATGTTCTGTGCCGAGGGAAAGATGGCAAAGGCACCCTCGGCACACCATGAATATGTCCAGGCCCCAACATAGGCATTTGCGGCCGATGAAGGAACACTGACGGGGCATGTAGCTGCTGGGTGGCCAGGGTGGTCGGGGTGGGCTGGGGGGGCTGTGGTGGGGGGGGCTCCGACAACACTGTCTCCCCAGTCAGTGTCCCATTCATCGACGCCTCCAGGGCCAGAGTGATTATCCTCTCCAGGTGAGTTTTTTCTGGCCGGGCCAGTTCCGACACCCGTTCACTGACCATAAGCCCAATCCCAGTCCAAGGCACACGTTCAAGGTTGAGCAGCACCCTCTTGGCCCAGTCACCCAGCTGGGTAGAAGGGGGAGCAGGTCTTCGCCGTGACCTGGACCCCTCCCTGGGCCCCGGGTGCTGCCTGTGGGACCGGGATCAGGCTCCACCCCCGATGTAGTGGGGGGCTCCTCCAGAACGGGTGCCTCTTCTTGGCTTGGCCCGGCACCTTGAGAGTCCTGTGAATATGAAGTAAAAAAAAAAAAAAAATAAGGAAAAGCAAATAACATCTATGCTGTTACAGGCAAAATCCCTTAAACCACTTTAAGCATGCAATGTAATCAATGTAAAAATTTTAAAGAAAACATTGATACACATTGAAAATTTGAAAAAAACACACTGCTTACTCTACTTACATAAGTAAGCAGCATGTTTAGGCATATGTGCTGAGACAAGAAAAAAAGCTTGTGTCCCTTTTTGAAGGGATAAAAAACGTGCTTTAGCCCACGGTGCAGGATGAAAAAGAACACACGAGGATAGGTTTAAAAAGTGCCACACAACACCAGTGTCTACAACCACCGTTGGATAGAGAGACAAACCAGAAGATCAAACACATACCTCTTGTGGCGGATCCGACACTTGGAGAGTGGCGTTAGAATTTTGTGCAAAGGACCTGCTGCACAGTGTACTAGGAGGCTCATGCTGGTCCTTGAGGAAATGGAGGAGGTTATAGTACCACAAACGTGGCACATAAACCTCCCCCGTTCCACTCCCGGACCGCATGGATTTGTTGACCTCCTTCACCTCCTTTTGGTACACTGTGCGCAGGTTTGCTATTTTCCTTTGCACAAAATTCAAACCAACACTCAGCCCTGGGTTGTGCTGCTGGCTGAGTGCGATTAGCTGGTCATACGCCACTCTCCGCGCCGTATTGTTCTTATATTCCGGCGCTCTGACCCGCCACAAGCACTCCAGCTCCTGGTATTTCGCTATGAAGGCCTGGATATATTCATGGTTGTCTGTCATCTGTGAACCGACAACACAAATAAAGTCAAAACACATATGCATGGTTCATTTCCTTTCATGCGTTAGCATGTGGCTCCATGTCTTCCTGTCCAAATCTTAATACATTGGCATTCATGTGCCAAAATTTTAAAAACATAAAACTAAAGATTTTGCAAAGGATGGCATTAAGCAACATAGGCAAACAGTATGTATGTATGCCACTCATTTTCAATGGATGTAAGGGCAACTTTCAAAACTTGCGGGTCAACAAATAAACAACAACATTAGCGTCACGGAGGAGCTAACAATCTGCTCCTGTACGCAAAGGCATGATTGGTTTGGCTAATACACAAATAACCATGTAAATGGCCAAAGCAAACAGGCATGTTAATTGCCAAATAAAATGTACAAAATCAAAAAAAAATGAGCAGGGTTCTGGAACATTTCAAAACACACAAAATAAAAACAAAATTATAAAACCAACAATACAATTGCCACACAGACACACATCTTTGTAACGTAGGCACATGTATGTGTTTGAAAATCCAAGCAGATACACTTTTGGGTAAAGTGTGTCAGCAACACATATACAGCAAGATGTGGACATGGTTCAACAGGTGAAAGCAAAATATGTATCTGATGGGCATTTTTCACACACCAAATTCTCGGTCAAACTTGGGAGCAACTTGCTGGCTGCAGTGAAATCAGGGACACATTGCTCCATTCTAGACATTTACCAAAGGGAAAAATGTGCCCATAATTTGCAACCAAACACCAATTTGCTCATACGTTTGCCAGATAACTTGTTGTGTGTAAAGTGGCCATGAGTTACATATATTGTGCATCTATGCAAGTTTTGCAAAATTCAAAACACTTGGAAAGACAAAACAAACACACTATAATTGAAATACTACATGTGAAATAAACAACAAAACATGACGACCAAGAGTCGCCAATACATACCGTCAATCCTGCTATGCCAAAAGAGGGGACGCTACCACGGAGTATATGCATGTGTTGGTGTGGGGATGATGGTAAAGTCGTCTTTTAAAGGATAACCAGCCAATGGAAAACGTTAATTAGCTGCCCAATCCACGACGTTGGGCGTTGGCACTCAAGCCGCACTACCATTGGACGACGCAAGTGTGTTGCCTAATTACTTGGTGTTTGGCCCTTCATAAACTGCACACAGCTGAACGCAATTAGGTTTTCTGCCCAGCGCCATTGAGGTAAGTAATGTTCCTGATTGTAGTTTAGACTGGTAAATTTGGCATAGTTAATGCGTTTAGTACGAATAGCCCTGCATGTACAATTGTGACTAGCCAGCATTAGTAGCATGGAGACGCTGTGCAAAGTGTGCACATGTAGTTGACGTTGTGTAAAGTATAATCAATCCTAGGTGCTGTGTGATTGTGGTAGTTGCGTTGTCATGCAGGCCTTTGCAGGTTATATGTCCTATAAAACACTGTGATGATGAGTGAACTAACAGCATAATATTGTTTGCACACATTTACACACAGTTGTTATATGTGTTATGCTGCACATGTTGGAGTTGTAGATTCCTACATGTGTGTACTTCTTTTTTCACGTAATATCCGTTTAATTGAGGTTTTAGTATTGAAAGATGTTGAAAATGTTGGCTCTTGTGCTGTCTGAGGTGGATATGGGGCTTACAATTATTTTAGGTGGGGTGCTGAGCTTAAACCAATACATAGGCCAAAAGTGTAAAAACATTTACTGACTTGGGACATTTAATGTCTTTGCTCCTGGATATGCTGGCCACACAGCACACCAGGATTAATATTGTTTGTGTGTGTACATGGATGCTGGATGGTTTGAAACATGTTATGCTTATTGAGTGTGGTTGTATGGTTTTTTAAGGCAACTTCACACACACAGATATATTTAGTCCAATATCGGAACAGATCTCTGGTTGCAGTGAAATCATGGATACAATGCTCCATGTTTTACCCAGCCACAAAATGGAAGAGTCTATCCATGATGTCACTGCAACCAGAAATGTGTTCAGATATTGGACTCAGATATCTGTGTGTGTGAAGTGGCCTTTACTTATTTGCAAGCATGTTTTGAAATGGATTTGATTTTTTATATGATTTAGGTTGGCAAAATGCGTGAGCAGTTTACACTATAAACAGGCTCCTAAATTTTTTTGTACAATTACTTTGGGTTAATCCTTACTGTACATGGCGTTACTTGCCACATACTGCACTTGGCATAGTGCCTTTGTCTAAAAATGCTTTTTAACCTAGACATTCACACACACAGGAGCACTGTCACTTCCAATTGTCATGTCTTTTAAAAAGCCTTGAAAAAGAGACAGACAGGCTATTGTCCTCATTAAACCTTTGCTAATATGTCTGTCTGTAACCAAGACATGTTTTTGTTTTTAGTTCAAAATTTCAATACTATGTATGTGAGGCGTGCTAAATAAATAGCACCGATACAACATTACATGTTGTTTGCCATCATACCCCATCACTAAATTACATGGTTTCATGCAGTCCTCTTTGGTGCTGCTGTGTGGGTGACATTTGAGTGTTCCGAATATTAGTTTTCGATTTATGTCTACAATGTGTTAACATTTTTCTATTTTACTCTCTTCCAGATTCCTGCTACCACTGTTTTGCCGAGATGCATCATTCCTTAATGGGAGTAGTGGCTTTGTCCATGGTTGAGGATGCCTTGTTGACAGATGAGAGGAATGAGAGACTGCGGAGGCGGAGACGACGGCGTGTGTGGTCTCGTGACTGGCTCCTGCAAAGGTCCGACCTGACACACATGCACCTTGTCCGTCAGCTGGAGAATAACAATCCGCAGGATTTCAGAAATTTCCTCCGCATGTCCGAGGATTCATTCAAAATACTGTTGGACTTGGTTACACCACATATTGCCCGTGAGGACACTGTGATGCGTCCAGCAATACCAGCAGAGGAGCGGTTGGTTGTCACTCTACGTTTCTTGGCTTCAGGGCGCACGCTGACTGAGCTGCAGTATGCATCCGCAGTGTCGCGCTCCCTGCTGAGTAGCCTTATCCCTGAGACTTGTGAGGCTATTGTGAGGTGTCTCTTGCCAACCTATATGCGGTTTCCAACAACCCCCGCGGAATGGTTGTCAGTTGCCACTGGCTTTCAGGAGAGGTGGCAATTCCCAAACTGGAGGGGGGGCATTGGATGGCAAGCATGTGAGGATCACACAACCCCACAACAGCGGGTCGTACTATTATAACTACAAAGGTTATTTTAGTGTGGTCCTCATGGCCCTCGTGAATGCGAACTACGAGTTCCTCCTTGTGGATGTGGGGATGAACGGTCGTGTGTCTGATGGTGGAGTTTTGGCCCATAGCTCATTTGGTCGGGACCTTGTGGATGGCCGCCTGAACTTACCCACCAATGATGACACCGCTGAGCATCTCAACTTCGCCTTTGTGGGGGATGAGGCCTTTGCACTACACGCCAACCTCCTTCGGCCATATCCCCAGAGGGCTCTGACCCCTGAGAAACGCATTTTCAACTACCGCCTATCCCGTGCACGGCGGGTGGTTGAAAATGCGTTTGGGATAATGGCCAATAGATTCCGCGTCTTTCATACTCCTTTAAGTCTGAAAATGGAATCTATCCGTATGGTTGTGATGGCGTGTTGTGTGCTACATAACTTTCTGCGGCGTAGGGATACACAATCATACACGCCAGTAAGTTTTGTGGATAGTGTGGACCCCACAAGTGGGAAACTCAGTCCAGGGGATTGGCGTGCTAACGACTTTGGGATAGCGCCACTCCAGCCGTTAGGCCCAGGTCGACCTCAGCAGGATGCCAGAAGCAGCAGAGACAGCTACTGCTCATATCTCAATGGCCCTGGGGCAGTGCCCTGGCAGCCACACGACATGTAAGGGGGTAGTCTGAGGTCCTTAATGTGCCATGTGTTAGGCAGCTGGTTTTTGTATAGTTTTGCTACAATGTACTGTATGTTTATTTGTTGAATGTATCACTTTTTATGTTTATGTATTATGTCACATTGTCTTGTTATGTTTTGCTATGGTGTGTGTGAACACTATACCAATATATTTTTGGATAAACCACAAGTGTGTGTGCATACTTTCTTTCTAACATGATTACAGTACCTGACGCATTTCATTATATGTTGGGGTTAGCGTTTGGTTAGCCAAATGGTGTTTAGGGGTCCATGCACCATTGTCTGCACATGTACATTACACATGTATATGGGTAATCAAACAGAATGCATTTGAAAATGATTTCTCTATGGCCACATAGTGTTTAGTACACATTGGTGGGTAAACACATATGGCCTATGATTGTCTGTGTCCTTAACACATATGCAGATGGGTAAACACATACATACATTTAATAGCATGCAACAACAGGGGTATGTGAGTTACATACACATGTGCAGCCTTCTACAGGGGAGGTGAACAAGTTGCTCTGTAGTGGGATATTGTAATATGTATGTGTGCCACGTCACACACACAGATATCTGTGCAGATATTGTTTTCAGATCTCTGTTTACAGTGAAATCATGGACACATTGTTGATTTTTCTGCCCTTGTCCAAATGTAAAAATGTGTCTATGATTTCACTGCAAACAAACATCTGTGAACAATATGTGCACAGATATCTGTGTGTGTAACATGGCACAAACGTTTGGCAATTAAAAACGAAACAGAGTGTTGCCGCAAATGCGACGCAGAATATATGTTAAATAAGCGGCTGGAACAGTGCCACACAATGGTTAAATCCATCCCGGACCACAGCGTGGTGGAGACGTTTAGCGGCCAATCAAGACGCACTTGCGCCGGCCAATAGGCTTATCGTGGGCGCGGCAAAATACTACCTTGTAGCCGCCCATGTCCTCAGGTACGCCGAAGCCACACCCACATTGGTTATGTGATTGTGCTGTGTGAATGCCCGACTTCGATGTGAAATATCGCCGGGCCATCGGACGCGGCCACTTCCGGATCGTTGCTCCGTCGTGGATCGGAGGTGAAATTGGTACGTGTAAACCTCCGATTCGATGCGGGAGGAACGTGCACTAATTGCGCGCTCCCGCGCCATTGAGTTGCGATATCGAAACGATATTGCAGCGTGTAAACCCACCATCATATTTAAGTCACATGCTGTCCATTTCCATGTGATCCTCCTTGAGATGGTTCTACTCCTTCATTGGAGTCCAGCTGTGTTTAATTAAACTGATAGGACTTGATTTGGAAACCCACATATCTATATAAAGGCCCAGTTACACACACAGATAATTGTGCAGAGATTGTTGGCAGATCTCTGGTTGCAGTGAAATCATGGACACATTGTTCCATTTTGTGGCCGTGTACAAATGTAACAATGTGTCCATGATTTCACTGCAACCAGAGATCTGCGAACAATCTCTGCACAACTATCTGTGTGTGTAACTGGGCCTTAAGACCTTGCAGGTAAGGGCCACTTTAGGCCCACGTCACACACACAGATATTTGTGCAGATATTGTTCACAGATCTCTGGTTGCAGTGAAATTATGGACACATTAATCCATTTGTACACAGCCACAAAATGTAACAATGTGTCCATGATTTCACTGCAACCAGAGATCTGCGAACAATATATGCACAAATATCTGTGTGTGTGACGTGGGCCTTACACACACCAACTTATCTGTCCAACTTCTGACCAACTTGCTGGTTGCAGTGAAATCATGGACACATTGCTCCATTTTGTGACTGTGTACAATGGAGCAATGTGTCCATGATTTCACTGCAACCAGCAGGTTGGTCAGAAGTTGGACAGATAAGTTGGTGTGTGTAAAGTGGCCCTAACAGTGCATGTCAGACCAAAGGAGAACCAAGGAACTGCCCAAGGAACTCAGAGAAGAATTGTGAAAAGGCACAGATCTGGCCAAGGTTACAAAACAATTTCTGCAGTACTCACGGTTCCTACGTGGCCTCCATAATCCTTAAATGGAAGAGGTTTGGGACCACCAGAAGTCTCCCTAGACCTAGCCATCCAGCCAAACAGATTATTCACCATAGAAAGATATTAGTAAACCTAAATTCGTGCAAAACTCTAGAGGTTATACTTATTAAAAACTGAATTAGTCCTTACCGGTAATTACTTTTCTTGGAGCCTTCCACGACCGCATTGGAGGATGTCGTCCACGCCCTACTGGGGGACAGGAACACAGAGAGGTTAAAAGCCCCTCCCCTTCCTCAGTACTCCAGTGTTTACCAAGATCACCCTAGCCATGGATTACCTGATACAAACCGGAACCAAACACCAACAAGGGGGGGAAACTGATGCTGTCGTGGAAGGCTCCAAGAAAAGGAATTACCGGTAAGGACTAATTCAGTTTTCTCCATTCGCCTTCCACGACAGCATTGGAGGAATACTACCGATACTCCTCAAGGTGGGACTACTGCCTGTAGGACTTTCCTACCAAAGGACAGATCCCAACTGAAGGACAGATCAAACCTATAGTGGCAAGAAAAAGTGAGGAGAGACTACCACGTAGCCACTCTGCAAATCAGCTCCGATGAAGCTCCAGCCTGCTCCACCCAGGACGTAGAAGCAGCCCGAGTTGAAGGAGCCTTCAACCCCACCGGAGGAGCAAGGACCGGAGCGACGTAGGCCTCACAGATCACCTTCGTGATCCAGGAAGTGATGGTAGCCTAGGAAGTCGTCTTCCCTGTATTTTTCCCAAAATGCTGAACAAAACAGGTTCTGATCTAACCTCCAGGAAGCAGTCTCTCGAAGGTAGTGGAGGTCAGTCCGACGAACATCGAAGGAGTGAAACAGGGCCTCAGCCGTATTAGCAGAAGATTGACCAAATGAAGGTAGAACCACAACCTGGGACCGATGGAAAGCAGACACAACTTTCGGAAGAAAAGATGAATGCAACCGAAGCGTAATGTGAACAAAGGACAGGCACGGAGCCCGGACAGAGAGTGTCTGCAGTTCTCCAACTCTGGAGCAGAAGTGATGGCCACCAAAAACGCCACCTTGTGAGAGAGACGTAAGGGATGCAGCCAACAAGAGTGCAAAGGGACTTCGAGAAAACCCGTGGAGAACAATCTTCAAATCCCAGGGAAGGACAAAAGGCCGAACCGGGGACGCCGCCCCCAAGCAGAAGTAAAAAACCGCTTGAGTCATCAATGGGAATTAAGATCCTGGGCAAAACTGCCCCAAGTGCCGACACCTGGACTTAAAGAGAGCTCGGCCGAAGCCCCAAATCAAAGCCACGCTGCAAAAACCCAAGTGTTGGGCCACATTAGGATGATGCATGGCCGGGATGGAAGGAGCACACCAGGACAGGAACCAATTCCAGCCCTCCCGTAAATAGCGTGCGACACAGGCTGCCAGCCCTGCTGAAGCGTGCGGATCACTGCCTGGGAGAGACCCTTGGTCCTCAGGATCCCGGCCGCAATGGCCAGGCCGCCAGATAGAGCCACTGAAGGCCCGGGTGAAAGAGGACCCTGGGACAGAAGGTCGAGACAGTGGGGCAACCTAATCAGTCCCCAACGCCTTGGGAAGTAGCGGGATTGGAGGAAATGCATACACCAAACGGAAGGCCCAGGGAAGGGCAAAGGCGTCCAGCCCCCGAGGATGGTCTGACCGATTCAACGAGAAAAAGGGGCTGCACCTTTGTATTCGAGCCCGAAGCGAACAGGTCGATCGAAGGGACACCTCACCTGTCCGTAAGAGAGCGAAATACATCCGGATGGAGGCACCATTCTCCTGGGTGGACCTCCATGCGGCTCAAGAAATCTGCCTGTACATTGGCCATTCCCTTCAGATGAACTGCCGAGGAGGAGAGAAGATGGCGTACTGCCCACGAAAAGATCAGTCTTGCCAGCCCCTGCAAGTGTAAGCCTCGAGTATCGCCTTGGTGCCGCAAGAAGGCAACCGTAGTCACGGTGTCCGACAGGATCTTGACATGATGACCTCGGAAAACGTGAGCTGCGCCTGAAGCGCTTCTTACACTGCCAGAAGTTCCCGGAAGTTTGAAGACTGGCGACTGACCGAGCGACTCCAAATCCACTGGAACTGTGTGCGATCCACCATCGCGCTCCAATCGGAACTGCTGGCAGCAGTGGGAACGGAGGTCACAGGAGCCTGCAGCCAGGCCACCCTCGTCCGAAGGTGTCCGGGATTCATCCAGGAAAGCAAGGTGACTATCCGCCCCGGGTTCCGGACCCGCGAGTTTAAGGAATCCTGACGTCTGACCCAGGAACTCAGTATGTGTTCCCGGAGCAGACTGGAAGGAGCCTGAGCCCATGATACCGACAGAATGCAGGCCGTCATGGCCTCCAACAGGGATATTGCTTCCCGCAAGGAGGGCGACCTCCTTGCCCAGAAGCAGGTCAGATGCACGCAGCGCAGAAGGTGATGTGCTGCAGGAAGGAACGAGGCCTGTCTGGAGGAGGCCAGCAAGACTCCCAAAAATTGACGGGTTGCCGCCACCCGTTCCGATTCCCAAAGATTGGGCACCCACCCCAGAGACTGAAGAATCTCCAACGGTTTGGAGACCAGTGTGCGCAGAACCACTGCTGAAGGAGCAACCACCAACATGTCGTTTAAATAGGGAAGCACACATATCCCCTGGGTCTGGATGAATGCGATCACTTCCACCATGACTTTGCTAAACTCTGGGGGCCTACGAAACCCTGAAGGGCAGCACATTAAACCAATAATGGACCGTCCTGCCTGCCCCGGAGATCACGAATCGCAGAAAGCGCTTGTGGGACGGGTGAATGGGGACATGATAATACACGTTCTGTAGGTCCACAAACAACCTGGAGTAACGCCCCTGGCCCTCCTCTCCAGGAGGAACCGGGGACCCCACACCCGAATCCAACATGTCTCGCAGACCCGACAAGAAAAAATGTGCGAGAGTCCCCCTGAGGAAGCGAAGGGACTCGAAGACACGGAGGGGCTGGCTCTCGAATCCCAAGAGCAGACCCTTCCAAATGGTCGAGGGGATCCAAGGGCATGAGGAGATTGCTTGCCACTGTGGCAGAAACCGCAGGAGCTGCCCCGCAATGGGGAAGGCGGCATTGTTTAGGGGCGGCTGGTAATGCCGCTGCTGGGGAAGCAAGATATTACGGGTCTTGGCCCCTCTCTGGAATGCCCAGCGACCAGACTTACCCTTCCCTTTAGGCTGGGAGGGTTGGCTGCGCTCAGGCCGAAAGGACTGCCTCCGAAAGGGCTTCTGTTCCGGGAGACACATTTTCCGGTCTGACACCTTTCCCAGGATGTCATCCAATGCTGGACCAAAGACAAAAGACCTTTGAAAGGGGAGGCCACACAGCTGGAGCTTAGAAGTGACCTACTTATTCCACAAAGTAAGCCACACTGCCTTGTGAGCTGCGTACCTGGCACCAATGCGGATCGACTCAGCAGAGGCATTGGTCAGGAAGCCCGTAGCACATCTCAGAAGTGGAATGGATTCCAAAGCTCCTCCCTGGGAGTACCCTGCAGGAGGAATTCTTCCAGCTGGGTGATCCACTTAAAGAGAGACTTGGTTAAAAGCCTCGCCCCACGGCTAGTGGCCCACAGTCACCAGAGCACGGGGCCTGCCAGGGGGATAGCCTGCAGCCATCATGTGTCACCTATACATAATGCCTTGAATGACTTAAAGCTTAGGATTGAACCCACAGCCACGGCTGGGTACATGAGGCATGGTGCAGGTGATTAACTGCTACATGGTTGCTGCCAGAGCAGCCCCACACATGTAGAGGAAATGTTCACCTGTAAAGACATAGCTGCAGCCAGTTTTTGAGGACACTCTGCATCTTACGATCGAGGGGGTCCTTCAACTGGGAGGAATCTTCAAAAGGCAACGCGGTCTTATATGCTACCTCGGCCACCTGGATGTCCACCTTCGAGACCTCCCAGACAAAGTCATCACCCTCCAGACCACTCGGATGGGGTGAGCAGCCGATGTTTTGAAGACTCCCACTCCCGGTGGATGAGAACCCAGATGACCTCATGGACAGGGAAGCCCAACTGCCGCTTAGCCTTTAGGCCTCTGAACATTTAGTCCTGCACAGAAAAGGGGGGTTCCACCACCTCTACTCCCATGGTACTGTGGACAGTGTCCACCAATTCACCCATGGACTCCGTGGAAAAATAGTAGTGGACAGAGGCAACAGAGGCAATATCATCGCAGTCCTCTGATGCTGAGCTCTGGCCAGCCTCCATGAGATCCACAGAGTCACAATCCTGGAGCTTCCTCTCTTACGGAGAGGAAGGCCTGGAAGCTGCAGCAAAAACCGGCCCGAGATAGAAGCCTGCAACTCTTCCTTAATGGATTGGAGCTCCTCAATCAGGGATGGGGAGTCCATCCTGACAACACTGTCAGTCATGGCCGACACCTTTTTGTAGGAAGAGGGAAGTTTGTGCCGCAGCCAAAATTCCTGGACGGGATTTTGCTCCCTTTCACAGGAGACCCTTGTCTCCCTATAGAAAAAAAGGGAAGAGAAGGGGGTCCCAGTGGAAGTGCAGGGCCTAAATAACTCTACCCCTTGTGACCATCCCCAGAAACACTTACATGAGCTGGGGGAACGCTGGGCTCTGCATAAGCAGAGGTGGAAGCCTATCACCCTCCATGTTTCAGGGATCAGCCTTACCTGGGTGTAGCTTCCGGCGGGTACTTGTCCAAAAGTACCGTGCCCCCAACGAGGAACACCTGTTCCCTCCCTCCTCCTGGTCACCGGCCGCGGGCAGTAGCGCGCGATAGGCCTGCTGGGTTCCCTGGAGCAGCGCCCAGTCTGTACAGGAGCCACCGCCCAAAACAGGAAGTGCCCCGCCCGAAACAGGAAGTGCCATCCAGCAACCTCTGATGCATGCTCCAGGAACTGCAGCTGGAGGAGGGAGACGCTGGAGAGCTGAACAGGCCTCCGGCGCTGCAATACACGGCCTGCTTTGCCCCGTAGGACGCAGGAAGGCCGGGTGGTCCCACCACGGGAGCCCCGAGAAGGAGGAGGAGGCCGCCCCCGATGTCCATCCCTGGCCCGGCTGTAAGTACACCCCAATGCTGCCTCTGCCGGCCTGACAGCACTGGAACCTCTCCATGCCCCAAGGGGGACAGGAAGACACTGGAGTACTGAGGAAGGGGAGGGGCTTTTAACCTCTCTGTGTTCCTGTCCCCCAATAGGGCGTGGACGACATCCTCCAATGCTGTCGTGGAAGGCGAATGGAGAAATTTAACTTTTATTTGTTAATTAAGAAAGGTAGATTTACCCTTAATATCAAACGGTATGATGTTTGCTAAAAATGGGAAGAGGGGGAGGTCACCCTGTTCTCTCCTGGTTCTCTCCCTACCTGACAACGGAGTTTTCAACACCCAATGAAAACCCCCTGGTTGGTGTCCCCGTTCCACGACGGCTCACCCTTCTGGTCCTAAGTCTATTTAGGTTAAGGACGTGTGTGTGCAGAACCTCCCCTTCTTATAGTATACCCGGGTGTCCTGTCTTACTGTTAGCAGCCCAGGGAGTCCGGGTCAATCCCTTTAGACTCAGTGGTAAAAAAATGATATACCACCAATGGGGTCAGTAATGAACAAAAATATGGTGGTGCCTCTCTAATAGTACATCTCAGCAGCATGGAGGCTGGGACTCAGTTGAAGTGATGGATGGTGTCACCATATAAGATATACCTGCGACACACACCTCCAATCACATACGGATCTGCTTTATAGATCCTACAGCCCCCATCACAAGATTGCACACACCATACACTAAAGATAAAACAGACCCATACGGAAAATACCAGACTCAACCGTGTACAGTAGTCACACCTTAACCCCAATTACGTGAATCAAACCAAAAGGGGACCAAATGTCAGGCAGGGAAATGGTTAACACTTTAGACCATGTAGGTAATGCTTATACTCATCTCATCCTGCAGAGGATAGCTCACTCGACGCGTTTCCCCCAACCAAATGATGTCCTGGTGGGTTCCTCAGGAGTGAAATGCCTTCTCCATGAGGCCTCCAATACAGCCTCTGGTCGCCCAGGGTGGGGTCCTGATAGATCCCCTTCTCCATCCCTCTGTATCTCTCAATAGATGGTGGCCATCCAGCCAAACAGCAATCGTGGGAGAAGAACCTTGGTGAGAGAGGTAAATAAGAACCCCAAGATCTTGGACTCTGGTAAGGTTGATTTTGTGACCTGACCACTAACACCGATCTTACCTCTCCATAGAAGTTACCCCCAAACCTCTCACATGAATAAAAGCTCAGACAACAATCCATTTTTCTTTGGATTAAAATGGCCACAGCAGTCAATTTATTTTTAAGAAAAACATATACCGTATATACTCATGTATAAGCCGACCCGTGTATAAGCCGACCCCCCTACTTTTGCCCCCAAATCCTGGGAAAACCTATTGACTCGTGTATAAGCCGAGGGTGGACCCCAGCACAGGTATACAGCCCCCAGCAGTGTGGTATACAGGTCCCCCAATGGTAGTATACAGCAGCCTCCCCAGTGGCATATACAGGCCCCAGTAGTATATACAGCAACCCCAGTGGTATACAGCAGCCTCCACAGTGGTATATACAGACCCCACCTGTATATACAGCAGCCCCAGTGGTATATACAGCAGCCCCAGTGGTATACAGGCCCCAGCAGTATATACAGCAGCCCTGGGGGTATACAGCAGCCCCCAGGGCTTATACAGCACCCCCCAGGGCTTATACAGCACCCCCCAGGGGTTATACAGCAGCCCCCAGGGGTAATACAGCGGCCCCCAGGGGGTAATACAGCGGCCCCCAGGGGGTAATACAGCGGCCCCCTAACCCCTAGGGGGTATACAGCGGCCCCCTGGGGGTACCCAGTAGCCCCCAAATGCTGGCACTCACCCCCCCTCCTGCTTATCTTACCATCCCGTTCTTCTGCTCAGCGCCGCTCCTCGGTGCTCCGTTCTTCATGCTCCGTCCTCGCTGCATCCGGGATCTCCGGCCGTCGCACGATCACGTCATATGCCTGCGACGGCTGGGAATCCCGGATGTAGCAGGACGGAGCACGGAGGAGCGGCGCTGAGCAGAAGACCGGGATGGTAATATAAGCAGCGGGGGGGTGAGTGCCAGCATTTGGGGGCATATATGAACTGCTTCCCCCTGCCGCTGATTGACAGGGGGAAGCAGTGCATATATAATGAGCGGCCCCACGTGACGGGGCCGCTCATACAGCAGCCTCCCCCCGCCTCCTCCTGTCTCCCCAGCCCCGGACACAGAGCCCAGAGCATCACATACCGTATTGACCCGTGTATAAGCCGAGGGGGAGACTTTTCAGCCCAAATTTTGGGCTGAAAAACTCGGCTTATGCACGAGTATATACGGTAATTAAATCAATTGGTGAGGTCCTTGAAGCTACAAAAAGTCTGGTGATTTTCCCATGACATTGCCCCTCCCCAGATTTATTCTTAGCTGTGTTCACTGGCTCAGGAGCACCGTGAAACTGAGGGAAGAGGTTGTCCTCCAATACCGTTAATATGAACCCAACGTTCCATCGCCAGGTATCACCCAAATCTCACCAAACCACCATCAAATAACCATCCAATAAAGGGGATTCATGTATTTAATGAATCCCCAATCCCAAATTTTTTAACCAACTTCGAGGACTCATCAACGCCACACCAAGAGTACCTTAACCACCTCAAGTGCTCGAGACCCCACCATCCAGCAATGCAGTGGCCTTTTCTATCCCCTTTTGTAAACCTCAGGGTCTATAAATGTGTTCCCCCCACATTTAAATGCACTTGATCTGCTAACCAAAATTCCTTGTTGGTACCGTGTAGATTGGAGTGCCCTACTGCCACACCCTCATTCCGATCTATGAATTTGGATACCGCCTTGTTTTTCTTAATCCGTGCCCTGTTAGTTTTTATTTATTATCCCCCACATGCCAAACTAAAATATCAGAGGCTTTATCTAGACTTATAGCCCTGTGAACCTCTTGTAATACCTGAATCCAGGTCATAACCCTAAAACCGAGCCACCGGATTAGCACTGTGTCTCTTGACAAACCCAGCTGTCTCCTGTCCGTCCGTCTGTCTGCCCGCAATGCTCTCCAATGGACATAGGAATGGCCTAAAATCCAGACTAAAAGTGGAACCCATCATGTAATGAAACAAACAGGTTCCCTTAATCCCTGAGGTCCAACATAAGACCGATACTGCCAGGAGTCCCACTGGCCAATCCTATGTACAATTTCCGAACTCGAACTCAGACCCCTCACAGCTGCCTCCGTTGCAGCCCCAATATGAAGGGAAAGCCCCGCATAACTGTGTGGATCCCAGCCAAGTCTAGGCATTTTTGAAACACCATTATAAATTGATACTTCAGCAAAAAATGACCCATCCTCATGACATAATAACGGACCCTCATGCCAAGGCCTAGAATTCATAAACCTCTCCAAACATCCCAACGGGCACATAACTGAATCATATACTGTTCCTAACAGTACTCTCTTTCCTTTTCCCATTTGGTCTGTTTTTGACTTCTGTAACCAAAATTCCACCCTAGCCCCCCCTTTCTGGGTGGCCATGATGTGTGGCGCCCCGCAACGACTGCGTCACAAGAGGGTATTGCAGCCACAAATGCAGCCGCAATATTCTCTGACTCAGCAATGATCCGGTTAACATAGAGATCCAACCCTACATGCAACACCTAGAAAAGAGGGCCAATCATAGGTCCTGGTGGGTGGAGTGTTAGGGAAGTGTAGTAGAACACACACAAGAATCTAAACAGTTGAAGGAGAGAATAGTCTAGAACTCGGAGAAGAAGGGTCTAGGACTAGAACTTGGAGAGGAGCGGGGGCTCCGCACCCCGTGCGGGCCCCTGGGCCGTCACCGGTCGGGTGTCAGCACCTGAGGCCTTAACTACCGGGACTGGGCATTATCTACACGGGTTCCCAAAAGACTCCCGTGCCCACAACTCACAGCCGGTTCACTGGTACCGAAGCTGGCAGCAGTTCACCTCTGCTACGCGAACCAGAAGCGTGGAGGAGCAGCTTCACAGGAGCACCCCACCACCAGCCAACTTCCAGTCGTCTAACCAGCGGTGTACCCACTGAGGGATCCAAGGCTCCCCAAAACATCCAGAACGTACAGCATGGATAGGGCATTGAAGCAGCCTCCCCGTACCCGATCTGGTATTCCTGGGCGACACTGGCAACCAAATAGGTAGAATGGAGGAACACTGCGGATCTCTAAGGGACACCATCACTGCTGAGTCCATCTGGTCTACTACTCAACCACTGTATGCCATGTACTGCCTGCTGGTTACAGTAAAGACCCGTTGCAGAGACTTTCTGTGTCCGAGCTTCCTTATGAACTGTCCATCCGCACTAAAAGGTAACCGCAGCTGCCGCACAACATCTTGAGCAGCTCCAGCCTCCGGGGATCACCACTCAGCCTGTGGGGAGCGTAACATCTTGCTGCTGTCCATCCCCCGGAGGTTCCGCAGCGTCGGTAGTCCTTACCGAACTACTCATAGGTGGCGTCACGAATAAATTAAAAACCCCTTTAATCTGTTCCACCAAGACGTCTTCACTTTTGATCTGCACTACACCGGGCCCCACTACCGGCAGGCGCGGTCCACCCGTGACAAGGAGGAAGGAAGCATCGCCTGTCTAAACCGGAGTCCCGGCCACGGTGAGTCAGAAAATGGCGTCACGAACAGGATACGAGCAGGCCCGTTACCCAACAGGTATAATGTGCTTAAAATGGACTTTATTGTCTACAATTTGGACTTTGTTCGTCCCTAAAAGAACTTTCCCGCCTTTTCACCATTGGGCCAAGATGGCGCCCAAGATGGCGTTCCCGCCACAAGAAGCCGCCACGTGCAAGCCCAGGAGTGAGTCAACCCCCCCTCATCGTGGAGGGCTAAAGACAAAAGGCGCCAAACTCTTTGTCCGCCCTGATTGCTCGAATCAACCATGGGGGCGGACCCCAAACACTTTTCCCACCATTGGACTACAAAAAGCCCAGAGGAAATGGGAGTGTCAGACAGACTTCTTCACCAGCTCTACCAGAACGCTTACCGGTTGAACGGGTGTGGTTTCCCTCCATGAAGAGAATGGCCAGCATGAGACTCCAAGACCTGATGCGGGAGGTCGAGGCGGAGGCCAGAGCAGCCATAGGCCAACCGGGTCCAGGTCCTGCCCTTACCGTAGACGGCAGCCCCGACTTCTGGCTAGAGGCTCTACAAGACCTCCGGGTGCGACTACTTGAGACTGTGGAATGGACGATTCGCAGCTGGAGCGCGACCCTAGGCAGAAGACTCCATCATGCGATGCAGCAGAGCCGACCGGGTACAGCTTCTCCAAGCCCAGACGACGTCGCCAGTTTTTCAACCACCTCACCGTCGCCCACCACCTGTCCTGCTTCATCACCGGAGCCCATAGACTGTGTCATCCCAGTGAGAGTTACCCTCGACCCGTTCCAGCGGACGAAACCGCAGCCGACCCCGTTCCAGAGCCGGAGCTTCCAATACGCTCCCACGAAGAAGCTGACACCTACCTGGTTCCACCTGCGGAACCCGCGACTAGTTTCTACGCTACCGAGACTGTCGCCTGTTTCTCCCCTGAACCGGAGGCCTCCTCTGCAAATACAGAGGCCTACCTGGTGACCGGGATTGAAACACCACTTCCCGCTGCTACAGAAGAAGAGGCAGGCAGCCTGGAAGTCCTGCACAACGACCCCGAGGAGAACTTTGCAGCACAGCCACCCACCGAACCAGAGGATTCCATCCCATCGTCTTCGTCAGCCGAGCAGCCCGACGTAGTCATCGAAGGAGAGGTCGAGGAGGATGACGACGAGACCTACAGTCCAGCTGAGGATCTCTACACCGGGTTCGCCTGGGGAGACACAAAGAATCCTTCTGCCGGGCGATCAGCTCGGGTGCACTGGTCGGGTGCCGCCGCAACAGCATCTTCTCCGGTTCCGTTGAACCGGGCTCCACTCCAGACTGCCCACCAAACTCGAGCGGTTGAACAACCAGCACGCCGTATGACTTGATCCACACGCCGCACCACTCCGACGAAGAGGTACGTCGTATCCGGAGAGACGAGTGGCACACTCGACTGCAAGCCAACATGCAGGCTCGCGCCGAGGCCCGCCGCCAATCTCCATTACCTGAACAATTCCTAAAACCGGGCGGGTAAGCACCTTTAACTTGTCCACCGGGTGTGGATTCGTAAGGGAGGAGGGTGTGAGTACTAAAGTATTTGTGGGGCGTCGTGATGTGGAATCGCACCTACCGCGAGGTCATCCAAACCGAGACTTGTATAGAGGGGACATAGTAACCTATGAGCGATATGTATGCTGTGACGGGTGGTTCGCTATACGAGTCCGGAACACTGCCCTCCATCAGTGACTTTTGTTGTTTGAACTTTGCTACTAAAGAGACTTCTTCCTGTTTGCACCATAACACCGCGACTTGGCGGCTACAGCCTGAACTTTTATTCTAAGGACAGCCGACCGCCCGCCGGGTCCGCGCAATGTGTTAACCTGTTACTTACCTTTTCACTTTTATGCATACAATGACTTGTCATTAATAAAAGTGTATTACCTGTTGTAAAATAATAAAAAAAACCTCTGTAATGTGAGTAGTGTGACGCTTGGGGACAAGCGTACTCAACCAAGGGGGAGTTGGCGCCCCGCAACGAGTGCGTCACAAGAGGGTATTGCAGCCACAAATGCAGCCGCAATATTCTCTGACTCAGCAATGATCCGGTTAACATAGAGATCCAACCCTACATGCAACACCTAGAACAGAGGGCCAATCATAGGTCCTGGTGGGTGGAGTGTTAGGGAAGTGTAGTAGAACACACACAAGAATCTAGACAGTTGAAGGAGAGAATAGTCTAGAACTCGGAGAAGAAGAGTCTAGGACTAGAACTTGGAGAGGAGAGGGGGCTCCGCACCCCGTGCGGGCCCCTGGGCCGTCACCGGTCGGGTGTCAGCACCTGAGGCCTTAACTACCGGGACTGGGCATTATCTACACGGGTTCCCAAAAGACTCCCGTGCCCACAACTCACAGCCGGTTCACTGGTACCGAAGCTGGCAGCAGTTCACCTCTGCTACGCGAACCAGAAGCGTGGAGGAGCAGCTTCACAGGAGCACCCCACCACCAGCCAACTTCCAGTCGTCTAACCAGCGGTGTACCCACTGAGGGATCCAAGGCTCCCCAAAACATCCAGAACGTACAGCATGGATAGGGCATTGAAGCAGCCTCCCTGTACCCGATCTGGTATTCCTGGGCGACACTGGCAACCAAATAGGTAGAATGGAGGAACACTGCGGATCTCTAAGGGACACCATCACTGCTGAGTCCATCTGGTCTACTACTCAACCACTGTATGCCATGTACTGCCTGCTGGTTACAGTAAAGACCCGTTGCAGAGACTTTCTGTGTCCGAGCTTCCTTATGAACTGTCCATCCGCACTAAAAGGTAACCGCAGCTGCCGCACAACATCTTGAGCAGCTCCAGCCTCCGGGGATCACCGCTCAGCCTGTGGGGAGCGTAACATCTTGCTGCTGTCCATCCCCCGGAGGTTCCGCAGCGTCGGTAGTCCTTACCGAACTACTCATAGGTGGCGTCACGAATAAATTAAAAACCCCTTTAATCTGTTTCACCAAGACGTCTTCACTTTTGATCTGCACTACACCGGGCCCCACTACCGGCAGGCGCGGTCCACCCGTGACAAGGAGGAAGGAAGCATCGCCTGTCTAAACCGGAGTCCCGGCCACGGTGAGTCAGATGTTTCTAGCTAAAATGCCTCCAATCTCAGTCTTACTGGATGCTACTATTTCTCCTATCCTCTTTCCCCAAATAATCACCTGAGAGAAAGCAAACCTAAACATGCCTATCTCAAAATGTAACCTTTATACAGCTTCCAACTGTAAACCCAGCATCTCCAACAACCCGAATGACACCGGCCGCCTGTTATCTTCCTGTCTTTATCCAGTGTGAAAACCCTTGAGCGCCTGTTTCACTAGAAAATTCTTTGTCGAATCATTCCTGTTACAAAGTTTAACACTGAAGGCCAACCACGTGATTAACTGGTCTATCTTTTCTAATGATGGACAAACCAGAGACACCGGTATGCCTGGATATGGTAGTAGCTAGTTTATTTTCCAACGCATTTCGGAGTTGTATCCCAAACTCCTTCCTCAGGGAACATTGTTCCCTGATGAAGGAGTTTGGGATACGACACTGAAACGCGTTGGAAAATAAACTAGCTACTACCATATCCAGGCATACCGGTGTGTCTGGTTTTTCCATCATACGAAAACAGCAGCTCGGACCAAGAAGTACTTTGCAGAAACTTATCGTGACTACAGTGACCTGTGGAGGTACGGTCCTTGTAGCAGCTGTATTGTACTGAGCGATCACGCTGGTTGTGTGCTACACAACCCTATCAGGTGAGCAGTTCCTAGATTGCACCTTAAGTAATCCTGTCTCCTAAAGGTACCGTCACACGCGGCAATATTGCAGGCAATTTCACAGGCAATTTGCTGGTTGCAGTGAAATTATGGAAACATCATTACATTTGTACATGGCCACAAAATGGAGCAATGTGTCCATGATTTCACTACAACCTGCAAATTGCCAGTGAAATTGCCTGCAATATTGCCGTGTGTGACGGTACCTTTAGGATAAGACCCTATATGCGCATTCTCACCCCTATTCTAGATATCTTTTCTAATGACCACTTAATCCCTGCTACTTGCCCTATCCCCATCAATAATACTCCTCCCTGATCCTCCTCTGATAACTGTTCCCCCAGGTCCTAATCCCTTTTCCCCAAGCTGCCATGAGGTAAGCCGCCCATGTGCTACCCTCTAAGGATAAAAAAAAGGGATGGGGCTGGGACACCCCCGAAACGTTTAGAAGTAATAAAGCAACATTCCTATGTACCAAGTTTGTGATCCTTCCTTATACTGAGCAGCGCGGATCATAGTACATCCTGGTCCTTTGGATTTATACCCTCTAAGTGTGGCACCCTGGCACCTGTTGGGCACCACAGAATTCCTTAGGTACAAATGGAGTAAGTAACAGCACAGCAAAACCCACAAACACCAAACAACACAAACAACACTTAGAACACCTGGTTTCACCCCGAGCCTCTAGGGGAGCTACCGCTGGTCACTTGAGCCAGTTCCCCCTATAAAAAGAGTCTTGGAGGGAGAAACTTCAGAGTGTGGTAGACGCTACAAGAGCTGCCAGCCTGTGTGAAACCTCCACCCTATGAGGAACACACTAGGCCCAAACAGCCTGTTAGCCAGTGGGAATCCCTGCAATTGGGATAACAGGAAAGGAGAAGCACCTCTCAAGGAACACTGAGTTGACCTGACTCTTTCCAAATCCTCCGGTTACTGGAACCGAAGCTGTGGAAGCTACAAAGCCCTCACAGAGAACCAGCACATCCAACAGGAGGTTTAGCCACCTGTTACACCTGATGCACCCATCCACGAGAGCCCAGGGAAGAGTACTGATCCTGCTCAGACCCTTTTACAGTGCCCTCAGTGCTGATAACCAGGTGAAGCAAGTTCCATTGAACAAACTGCCCGGTCCGGCTGGATTCCACATCCACCCGACCTTAGCACCAGAAGTAGAGAAAGGAAGCCTAACACTGCTTGCTGTGAAACTCCATAAGTGCCAACTTCACTATCCCGGTCCGAGTGTACCTGACTATCATCCAGTAAAGGTACCTAAAAGAGACTGTGCGTGGTTGTGCATTATTCCTGGATTCAGCGCAGCATCCCGCAGCTGCCTCACAACATCTTGCGCAGCTCCCGGCTCCGGGGATTCCCGCTCATCCTGTGGGGAGCGTTCCATCTCGCTGTGTACCATCCCCCGGAGACCCGAACAGCGCTGGTAAAGTTACCAGAACACCCGCAGGTGGCGTCACGAAGACAAATCACCCCCACTGTTCCGCCATTCCCCTATTGATCTGGACCACCGGGCCTACACCACCGCAGGCGCGGTTCCGTGACTGGAGGAGAAACAACGCCCGCTACGTGTACCCCCGGCTACGGTGAGTCATAAGGATGACCTGATTCATGTTTCAGCGGCCCTGATAACACATTCGAGAGTCTGGGAGGGAAGGGTGAGTCGCCCATGTGCTACCCTCTAAGGATGACCTGATTTATGATTCCGCATGCCCTGATGGCACATTCCACAGTCTGGGAGGGCAGTTTGCACTGCCCATATGCTACCTTCTAAGAATGACCTGATTCATGATTCAGCAGCCCTGATAGTGCAGCGGTCGCAAGGGCCGGGGTACTCGGACACTTCAGGGTATCAGTCTGTTCAGTAGTCCCTGTGGCAACCCCAGAATCCGTGGCCCTGACGAGCATGAAAAGGTAATATTTACAGGGGAAATAAGGTCTTCTCTGACGCCATCTGTGGTTTCTGATCAGAATAACCAGCACTAGGGATGGGCGAATCTACTCGCTAGGACTCGTTACTCGGCGAGTAGTAAGGGACTCGCAGGACTCGGTACTCTGCGAGTTTCCCAGTGATTACTCGCACGAGTCCAATGCAAATCAATATCAATCCTAGTTTTGTCAGAAACGCTGACAAAACTAGGATTGCCATTGTTTGCATTAGACTCGTGCGAGTAATCACTGGCTACTGTGCCAGTGATAGCAGGGAAACTCGCAGATAACTGCTGTTTCTTTGCGAGCCGAGTCCAGCTGTCTTCTCTGTGCAGCTCCAGGGTCCTAGAGCCCGCCTGCTGCCTGATGTAGCAGTGCTGAGATTGTTCTCAGTCTGCTCATTCCCTGTGTACAGACATGAATGTCTGTGCACAGAGATGATGTAGCAGAGCTGAGATTGTTCTCAGTCTGCTCATTCCCTGTGTACAGACATGAATGTCTGTGCACAGAGATGATGTAGCAGAGCTGAGATTGTTCTCAGTCTGCTTATTCCCTGTGCATAGACATCTATATTTATGCACAGGGGATGTAGCAGAGAGGACATCGCGTTTTGGACTGCGTCGAACGGAAGAGGATTTTTTTAATTAAAGATGGAGTCCCTAATGGCTTTTTTTTTTATTTCTAATAAAAAATTTTCCTTGTGTTGTGTTTTTTTTAAAACAATTTAATAGAAATTCATGGCGGTCATGTCTAATATTGGCGTGACCGCCATAAATTTCGGGCTTAGGGCCAGCTGATAATACAAAGCTGGCCCTAACCTCTTTATTACCCAGCGTGCCACCGCCACCAGGGCCGCTGGAAGAGCGGGGTTCAGCGCCAGAGGATGGCGCTTCAATGAACGCGCCATCTTCTGGGGCGGCTGCGGGCTGCAATTTGCAGCGGGGGGTGCCCAGAAAGCTTGGGCATCCCTGCGCTGCGGATTCCAGCCCCCAGCTGCTTAGCTGTACCTGGCTAGACATAGAAATTGCGCGGAGCCCCACGCATTTTTTTTTTATTATTTCATGAAATTCTGAGATTCTGACTCTGAGACTCTGACTCTGAAATTCATGAAATAATTTAAAAAAAATGCGTGGGGCTCCGCGCAATTTCTATGTCTAGCCAGGTACAGCTAAGCAGCTGGGGGCTGGAATCCGCAGCGCAGGGATGCCCAAGCTTTCTGGGCACCCCCCGCTGCAAATTGCAGCCCGCAGCCGCCCCAGAAGATGGCGCGTTCATTGAAGCGCCATCCTCTGGCGCTGAACCCCGCTCTTCCAGCGGCCCTGGTAGCGGTGGCACGCTGGGTAATAGAGGTTAGGGCCAGCTTTGTATTATCAGCTGACCCTAAGCCCGAAATTTATGGCGGTCACGCCAATATTAGACATGACCGCCATGAATTTCTATTAAATTGTTTTAAAAAAAAACACAACACAGAGAAAATTTTTATTAGAAATAAAAAAAAAAGCCATTAGGGACTCCATCTTTAATTAAAAAAATCCTCTTCCGTCCGACGCAGTCCAAAACGCGATGTCCTCTCTGCTACATCCCCTGTGCATAAATATAGATGTCTATGCACAGGGAATAAGCAGACTGAGAACAATCTCAGCTCTGCTACATCATCTCTGTGCACAGACATTCATGTCTGTACACAGGGAATGAGCAGACTGAGAACAATCTCAGCACTGCTACATCATCTCTGTGCACAGACATTCATGTCTGTACACAGGGAATGAGCAGACTGAGAACAATCTCAGCACTGCTACATCATCTCTGTGCACAGACATTCATGTCTGTACACAGGGAATGAGCAGACTGAGAACAATCTCAGCACTGCTACATCATCTCTGTGCACAGACATTCATGTCTGTACACAGGGAATGAGCAGACTGAGAACAATCTCAGCTCTGCTACATCATCTCTGTGCACAGACATTCATGTCTGTACACAGGGAATGAGTAGACTGAGAACAATCTCAGCACTGCTACATCAGGCAGCAGGCGGGCTCTAGGACCCTGGAGCTGGCAGCCTGTACAGAGGAGACAGGATCTTATCTGTGCGAGTCAGCGATTACTTACAAAGTAAACTAGCAATGCAAATAAATGACAAAACTAGGATTGCTTCAGGCTGAAGCTTCCGAGACACATCTGCGATTTGTAAATCTCACACTACTCGCTATTACTCGCTTCCCCATTCATTAACATTGGACTCGCTAGACTCGCAACGAGTAGCGAGTCCTGTGCTCGGACTCGCTAGAGTCAAGCGATTCCGAGTAATTTAGGATTCGCCCATCACTAACCAGCACTGCTTTTAGTGACCCCCGGGGAATAGGTCTTGTTGCAGCTAAGGTGTAGCACTCCCCATGGAAAAACGGGTCCCCAGGGTTTAGTATGATTGTTCAGTCTCCAACACCCAATTCATTTCCAAATGTTTGTTTTTTTGCATAATATTTGTTATTTGTTAGTAAGCTGCAGAAATTATCAACTGTTTCCAGTAAAGTAGAAAACATTCCTTCATTTGTAATGCTTTAGCAACCTCTAGTGGCCAATGCCATATTTGCAGTCTATTCCTTCCATTTCTATGTCTGATTCTCTTCCCCTTGCAATGCATTCTGGTAGCTCTGTCTCCATTTTATCCTCATCCCTGGATGTAAAAGACACATCTACTACTGTCCCCATACGATTGCATTGCCGGTATGTAGCCATGCTCTCTGTAGTTGTTTTCTGCTCTAATTTAGCCTAGCTCAGCCAGTTATAATCTAGATTAGTTACTAGTTCATGCATATTGTATATCCATGTATAATGTGTGTTCTGCTGTACTATGCACTGATTGTTCTGTATTCTGATTGTTTCCAGTTTTACCGTATACAAATTATACTGCAACGTTCAATAAAAGCACAGACTTCACCACAGTCTTCTCATTGGACTCAGTATAAAGGTTTAGCTGTCTGTTTAAATTCATGAGCCCCCGGCCCATTTAGTGAGAACAGAACAATGATAGTGGATGTGGATGATGGTAGTAGTTGTTGATGCAGGGAGGCACAGAAGGAGTGGACAAACATAGGGGTTGCACTGCAGTTCTTACCAGTCTCTTTACTTGTGCTTGTTGCAGAAACAACTCAGCCGGGTACTGTGCTTTCCCAGTGTGCAGCTTGACCAGCCCTCAGATAGTCCAGGTCCACTCCACTGAAACACCGTTCATATGCCTTTCTGTGCTACCCTTTCTGACACGTTCTCCTCCTGTTCTTACGCTGTGCCCTAGTGCTACTAGTCCTAAGGCATGCAACTGCGGGTCTTGCTGAGCGACAGCCAGAATGTCCTCTTACCACTCTGTAGCCACTGTGCTTGGGAGTGTACACGGTGTTGGCCACTGCACCTGCAGTTCAGTAGCCTCTGGTTTCCTGGCTTGATCATAAAGCTTCAAACCAGATTGGGGCCGGTACCCCTTGTGCAGCCAGTTCCTCTTCCTGTACCATGACCCAGAAGTTGGCTGTAGATTCGGGATTCTCTGAATTGGGGTTTCCTCAGCCGAATTACCCACTTGGTCTCATTAGCCCCAGCTCCAGTGACCCCTAGAACTCCATCTTGCTTGCTGATGCTTCCTCACTTTCCTCTCTGTTTTGACTAACTTCCTTCATCCCACCCCCTGAAACCTGCTCCTTCCTCCAACCAGTAGATGGGGGTTTGCCCTCTAGAGGGGTTTCTTCCACCCTGCATCTCCCTGGTCTGGAGTTAGGATGGTTGTTCAGTGTGTGGTTGGGTGTCTCAGCTTTGTGTCCCCTGCTTAGCTGAGAGCAATGGCACCACTCCTGTGGAGTAGGTGCTGTACCACTGTGGCAACCAAGATGCAGGGGCACCACAATAGCACATTCCAGAGTCCAGGAGGAAGAGTAAATCCTCTTCTTCTGCGTCCGGAGCCAATACCCAGAACTGCTCCCACTGAAAATACTAGACTTTGCTAATCCTATCTTCACCTGGGAGGGAACCATACCTAGAAATTCTCCACCACCACCTCCTTGAACCCCCCTTTAACTCCTTCCCGACCCGTGACGCAGCATATGCGTCATGAAAACAAGTTTGTTCCCGACCCATGACGCATATGCTGCGTCATCGTGGGTTTCCCTTCCTGCGGCTCTATTAACCAGGGTCACTGAAGGGTTAATAGAGCCGCAGGAACGTGAAGACCTGTAGATGACCCCCCCCCCCATTGCTAGGAGCCCTCCGATTGGGCAGTTAAAAGTCAGATGCCCAATAGTAGTGATTGTAAATATTTCACCAATTTCCATTGGTAAAATGTTTCAATCTGGGCATGGCCTGATGCTCAAAGCATCAGGCATTGGCTGGGGCAGTGTGACCTATGTGTCCCCCTCCCCCAGATCTGATTGGTCTAGCGTCCATGTGATGCTAGCCCTCCAATCAGATGTGGAGGGGGTTGTTTACACTGGCTGACCACGCTCTTCAGCTTCATCCCGGTTGTGGAAGCTGAAGAGCGTGGACCCCTGCCGCCGCTGCTGCCACCAACTGTACCCGGACTGTGCCCGATCTGCCCCCGCCACCGACTGAGCTGCCGCCGATCACTGGTAACCTCTACCCTGTTTCCTCCTCTCCGCTCCCCTCTGTTCTAATCTCTGCTCTTCCCTCTCCCCCCCCCCGATCTCCACTCTCCACTCTCCCCTTCCCCGATCTCTGCTCTCCCCCCCCTCCCCGATCTCCTCTCTTTCCCCCCGATCTCTGCTCTCCCTCCCCCGATCTCCACTCCCTCCCAATCTCCGCTATCTCCCCGTCGATTGTGACCACCCGACACCGACCTCCGACGTCTGCTACTCCCTCCGGTCTTCATCCACCGGCTGGTGTACTGCTTCTGCCAGCCGGTGCTGATTTCAGGCAGCAGCAGGGTGATCCCCTGCACCTGTGATCAACCCCCCTCAGTGATCACACCCTCCCCACCAGTAATCACACCCCCTTGATCTGCCCCCCCTCCTACTGCTGGCTCCTGCCCATTGCCCCAGTGATCACCCCCATGACCCAGTGATCTCCCCCCTGCCCCAGTGTTCACCCCGTGCTGCCGGCTCCTGCCTCTGACCGCCGCCTGCCCATGACTGCCCCCTGCGTCCCCTGTGCCTGACCGTCCCTTGCACCTTACTGTGCACTCCGCCTGACCATTCCCTGCGCTTAACCATCCCCTGCGCCTGACTGTCACTTCCGCCTGACCGACTCCTCCACCTGACCGTCCCCTCCCCCTGACCGTCCCCTCCGCCTGACCATCCCCTCTGCCTGACCGTCCCCTACACTTGACTGACCCCTCCGCCTGACTGTCCCCTCCGCCTGACTGCCACCTGCGCCCCCTGCACCTGACCGACTCCTCCGCCGGACCGTCCCCTGCGCCCCTTCCGCCTGACTGACTCCTCCGCCTGACGGCCCTCTGCGCCTGATCGACTCCTCCGCCTGACCATCCCTTGCGCCTGACCATCACCTCTGCCTGACCGACTCCTCCGCCTGACCGTCCCGTCCGCCTGACCATCCCCTCTGCCTGACCGTCCCCTACGCTTGACTGACCCCTCCGCCTGACCGTCCCCTCCGCCTGACTGCCACCTGCGCCCCCTGCACCTGACTGACTCCTCCGCCGGACCGTCCCCTGCGCCCCTTCCGCCTGACTGACTCCTCCGCCTGACGGCCACCTGCACCTGACCGACTCCTCCGCCTGACCGACCCCTCCACCTGACCACCCCCTTCGCCTGACCACCACCTGTGCCCCCTGCACTGGACCGACTCCTCTGCCTGTCCGTCTCCTGTGCCTGATCATCCCCTGCGCCCCCTCTGACTGACCGTCCCCTCCGCCTGACTACCACCTGCGCCCGACCGACTCCTCCGCCTGACCGTCCCCTGTGCCTTATAGTCCCCTGCGCCCCCTCCGTCTGACCGACTCCTCCGCCTGACCGACTCCTCCGCCTGACCGCCACCTCCCCCTGACCACCACCTCCCCCTGACCGCCACCTCCCCCTGACTGACTCCTCCGCCTGACCGACCCCTCTGCCTGACCATTCCCTCGGCCTGACCATCCCCCTCTGCCTGACCGACCCCTCCATCTGATCGTCCCCTCCGCCTGACCGCCACCTGCGCCCCCTGCGCCTTACCGGCTCCTCCACCTGACCATCCCTTGTGCCTGACCGTCACCTGCACCCCCTCCACCTGACCGATTCCTCTGCCTGACCACCACCTGTGCCCCCTACGCCTGACCATCCCCCTGCCTGACCGTCCCCTGCGCCCCCTCCGCCTGACCGTCCCCTCCACCTGACCGCCACCTGCGCCTCCTGCGCCTGACCGACTCCTCCGCCTGACCGTCCCCTCCGCCTGACCATCCTCTCTGCCTGACCGTCCCCTCCGCCTGACCATCCCCAGCACCTGACCGTCCCCTGTGCCCCCTCTGCCTGACCGTCCCCTCTGCCTGACCGCCACCTGCGCCCCCTGTGCCTTACCGTCTCCTCCGCATGACCATCCCCTGCGCCTGACCGACTCCTCCGCCTGACCGTCCCCTCCGCCTGACCATCCTCTCTGCCTGACCTTCCCCTCCGCCTGACCATCCCCAGAACCTGACTGTCCCCTGTGCCCCCTCTGCCTGACCATCCCCTCTGCCTGACCGCCCCCTGTGCCTTACCGTCTCCTCCGCATGACCATCCCCTGCGCCTGACCGTCCCCTGAACCCCTGCACCTGACCAACTCCTCTTCCTGACCGCCACCTGTGCCCTCTGCACCTGACCGTCCCCTGCACCCCCTCCACCTGACCGACTCCTCTGCCTGACCGCCACCTGTGTCCCCTGCGCCTGACCATCCCCTGCGCCTGACCGTCCCCTGCGCCCCCTCCGCCTGACCGTCCCCTCCGCCTGACCGCCACCTGTGCCCCCTGCGCCTGACCGTCCCCTGCGCCCCCTCCGCCTGACCGTCCCCTCCGCCTGACCGCCACCTGTGCCCCCTGCGCCTGACCGACTCTGCCTGACCATCGCCTGCGCCTGACCGTCCCCTGCGCCCCCTCCACCTGACCATCCCCTCTGCCTGACTGCCACCTGCGCCCCCTGCGCCTTACAGGCTCCTCCGCCTGACCGTCCCCTGCACCCCTCCACCTAACCGACTCCTCTGCCTGACCGCCACCTGTGCCCCCTGCGCCTGACCATCCCCTGCACCTTACCATCCCCTGCGCCCCCTCCGCCTGACAGTCCCCTGTGCCCCCTCCGCCTGACCGTCCCCTCCACCTGACCACCACCTGCGCCCCCTGTGCCTGACAGTCCGCTGTGCCCCCTCCGCCTGACCGTCCCCTCCACCTGACCACCACCTGCGCCCCCTGTGCCTGACCGACTCTTCCGCCTGACCGTCCCCTGTGCCTGATAGTCCCCTGCGCCCCCTCCGCCTGACCGACTCCTCCGCCTGACCGCCACCTCTACCTGACCATTCCCTCCAACTGACCATCCCCTCCACCTGACCGACCCCTCCACCTGACTGTCCCCTCCGCGTGACCGCCACATGCGCCCCCTGCGCCTTACTGGCTCCTCCGCCTGAACATCCCCTGCGCCTGACCGTCCCCTGCACCCCCTCCAACTGACCGATTCCTCTGCCTGACCGCCACCTGTGCCCCCTGCGCCTGACCATCCCCTGTGCCCCCTCCGCCTGACCGTCCCCTGCGCCCCCTCCGTCTGACCGTCCCCTCCGCCTGACCGCCACCTGCGCCCCCTCCGCCTGACCGCCACCTGCGCCTCCTTGCCTGACCCACTCCTCTGCCTGACCGTCCCCTCCACCTGACCGTCCTCTCCGCCTGACTGTCCCCTCTGAATGACCGTCCCCTGCGCCTGACCGTCCCCTGCGCCCCCTCCGCCTGACTGACTCCTCTGCCTGACCACCACCTACGCTCCCTGCGCCTGACCGTCCCCTGCACCTGACCGTCCCCTACATTTGACCGTCCCCTGCGCCTCACTGTCCCCTCCGCCTGACCACCACCTGTGCCTCCTGCACCTGATTGTCCCTTCCGCCTGACCGGCCCCTGCACCCGCTCCGCCTGACCAACTCCTCCGCCTGACCACCACCTGCACCCCCTCCGCCTGACCGACTCCTCCCCCTGACCGCCACCTGCGCACCCTGCGCCTGACCGTCCCCTCCGTCTGACTGCCACCTGCACCCCCTGCGTCTGACCGTCCCCTGCGTCTGACCATCCCCTCCGCCTGACCATTCCCTCCACCTGACCGTTCCCTCCGCCTGACCGCCCCCACACGTGACTGCAGTAGAAAGTTACACCAATCATTTTCACATACACATATACACGCACACTGTAATAAAGTTTAGTCTTTTTTTTACACACGCACATAGCACACACAAAATGTCTTGCTCGTCCAAGTCATCACGGTCAGAAAGGGCGTTCTCGGCTGAGGAAGGATATGCTATTATTGCCTCTGAAGCTGATAGTGAGGGAGAGGACCCCACGTTCCTCTATTCCTCCCATTCTTCCTCCTCCAGTGACACCGATTCACCACCAAGAAGACGTCGGACGACAAGACATCGACCGGAGCAAGGGGGAGAAGAGCCGGAGGCCGTGGAAGAGGAGCTGGAGCCTGGGGAAGAGGAGCCAGAGGCCATGGAGGAAGACCCACAGCCAACTGTGAGTAACCCTCCACCTGCTGCTAGTCACTCCCAACCTAGCACTAGAGCCCCCGTGTGGACCCCCGTCCCTGAAAACTACACTCCACGGATTCCTGATTTCCTTCCCCAATCAGGATTCCAATTCGAGATGGCAAACCTCAGGGAAATAGACTTTTTCAAAGTCTATTTCTCTGAGGCAATTGTCCGTCTCATGGTGGAGCAGACGAACGCCTACGCCCAACAGTTTTTGGCCGCCAATCCAAATTCCATATTTTCTACTTGGGGTCCCATTGACTCAGTAGAAATGTTTAAATATTGGGGCCAGGTACTTCACATGAGGATTGTGAAGAAACCAGAAATCTGCCAATACTGGAGTGAAGATATTTTATATCACACTCCAGTGTTCGGCATGGTGATGACCCGAAAATGATTTGAGGTCATTCACAAGTTTTTACATTTCAGGGACAATGTGGACAGCCTTCCCCGTGATAGTTCAAGAGTAGACCTGGCTCACTGGAGGTAAAGGTGCTCTTGAGAAAAATGTCGTAATATAAAGTAGTATCTCAGGCACACAACAAAGGAAAGAAAAAATCTTTTTGCATCAATTCCTGTTTTTATTATCTTGTCAGAAAAGAGGAACGTTTCGTTTTCACAGAACCTTCTTCAGCCAACTGACACTATATGATATAAACATAGAAAACATATATATATATGTAAAAAAATATATAAGACATATCAGATGACGATTCAGATCAATCATGCCATAAGACACAATGACAGAAAGAGGAAGACAAATGTCATATAGATATACATCATAGAATTAACATAATAATACATATGTAATAAGAGGCCTAGTCCACATAAATGGAATAAAATTGAAAATTAACATAAATAGATTCCACTGTCACGGATTGTGACTTCTAAAGGAATATCATCTCAAATCTAAGGACAACGTTGTAGTTAAACATATGTTGGTGACAATCCATTTCGTAATGAAGTATATACCTGAGGAAAAAGTCCTCAGGAACGTGCAAATTCATATATATATGTGAGTTCAGCCTCGTTATGAGAACCAATGTAAATAGGTTATAAGTACCTGTAGAGAGTACAAAAAAGTAATGGAGAAATAAGGGATCAACATAACAGGATACAGAGGACATCACCCTCAATTATTTGAAAATATAACATCTAGCAATCACCTACTACTTAGGAAAAAGAGGACCAATCAGTGCAAATATGGTCATAAGTGTTCCCTTAGGTCAGTATGGACCCAGTGAAAGGGTCAAATAGTCCTAAAAAAGAGAAAAGAGTACACATGTCACTCATAACGAAGAAGCACAAGCGAAGGATCAAATAAGATCACATATCGGGAAATCGATAATCAAACAAATAACCTCTGCAAGGACCAAAGTAACCCGCTGTGGTACTGCTGTTCTTATTTCAGAAGCAGCTATAAGAAAGTGAAAAAAAGGGGGGAAGGGGAAGAAACAGTTATAAGGGATAAAATCCCTGTGTCACTCCTCCTTATCCCATACAATCCATATGCAACAATAGTGGTCAAATACCTTTAAGGTAAAGTCAGCCGGTCTCTGATAGATAGAAAGAAAAGGATAGATAAGGCTGGCTTCACACTTCAATGGATCTGCAGCGTTGCAGATGCATCTGCAAGTGTGAGCATGCTGACCGCGCCCTATGTTTATAATAGGCGCACGCGTGTGAAAGCTCTCATTCACTCCTATATGTGTACGTCAGCAGCGTATGCCTGCTTACAGATCACACTCCCGCCCGCGCATGGACCTACATCTGCGTCCACATGCGACGGAAGTGGATTGTCAGCAGCATACGCCTGCTGACAGTACACAATAGGAGTGAATGAGAGCTTCACACCGCGTGCGCCCTATTATAAACATAGGGCCGCGTCAGCATGCTCCACACTGCAGATGCACTGCAAAACGCTGCAGATCCATCTGCAAGTGTGAAGGCAGCCTAACAAGTATTAGGCTGGCTTCACATTGCAGATCATCTGCAGCGTTTTGCAATGCATCTGCAAGTATCAGCATGCAGACCACGGCCGTGGTGTGAATGCTCTCATTGATTCCTATATGTGAGCCGTAAGCAGGCGTATGCCTGCTTACAGATCACACTCTCCCGCCCGCACTATGGACGCGAGATGTTGCGTCCAAGGTGCGGGGCGGGAGTGTGTGATCTGTCAGCAGGCATACGCCTGCTTACGGCTCACATATAGGAATCAATGAGAGCATTCAGACCGCGGTGCGCCCTATTATAAACATAGGGACCGCGGTCTGCATGCTGATACTTGCAGATGCATCTGCAAAACGCTGCAGATGCATCTGCAAGTGTGAAGGCAGCCTTAGAACGATCTCACCAGTGTGTAATGATGTTGTGTCTCTCAGACGCGTGCATACCGTCCGGTCAGGGGAGTGCGGGTGAAGGTAATGCCGCCACCCTCCGTGTTTATGTGGGAGAGGGGCGGGTGTATTGCGGTTTCCTGTTTCCGCCATCTAGAACGCAGGAGGCCGCTCCGGAACGCAAGCCGCGCATGCACGTTAGCACCGCTACGCTCCCTATCACCTATCAGTCTGTCAGACCTATACAATGGAGCGTGGACAGCCGCAGACTGTATCAATAGATCTGCGGAATAAAGGAAAGAAAGAAAATAGGAAAAAGGCATTAGTGGCATACAGTAATAAATACCTAACAATAGGAATAATTGTACTTTAGTATAGTCTACCAGAATGGTGGGATAAGATGTCAAATGATGAATTAACTTGTAGTGTTAAAACCCTGCTGGGATGCATCAAGTCCTTCAATTGGATATGTGTATACATATACAGAAATACAGCAGTACAAAAAAGCCCTGGAAAAACACAAAGGTATATGATAAAAGGGGAGAGCAACAGCCATATCACTTTGTGTTACACCAAGTAAGCTATAAGAACACACATCAACAAGCAAGGCAGACCTCAAAGCAGTGTATGAAATGGAATCTACAGAACTACCTTTATTTTCAATATTTAGGGTCATACTCCCTATTCAGTGGTATTTGACCACTATTGTTTAGCACTACTGGATTGTATGGGATAAGTAGGAGTGACACAGGGATTTTATCCCTTATAACTGTTTCTTCCCCTTCCCCCCTTTTTTTCACTTTCTTATAGCTGCTTCTGAAATAAGAACAGCAGTACCACAGCGGGTTACTTTGGTCCTTGCAGAGGTTATTTGATTATCGATTTCCCGATATGTGATCTTATTTGATCCTTCGCTTGTGCTTCTTCGTTATGAGTGACATGTGTACTCTTTTCTCTTTTTTAGAACTATTTGACCCTTTCACTGGGTCCATACTGACCTAAGGGAACACTTATGACCATATTTGCACTGATTGGTCCTCTTTTTCCTAAGTAGTAGGTGATTGCTAGATGTTATATCTACTTATATAATCGGGAGTTGGGAATTCGGGCACTGAAGCCGAATCCCAAGCTCCTTTGCGCGACTGCGAGTGATGACGCGCAGCGTCATCACGAGCCACAGCCGCACTACCCTTAAAAAAAAATAAAAAAATATGCTCACCTCTCCCCGAGCACCCGCCGTCTTCCTGAAGGCTGCCGGTGGCTCCCGCAGGCTCGCAGTGTCTGCAGAGGTCGTCTACTGCAGTACAGGACCTGTGGTGATGTCACAGTCACGTGACACCAGGTTACTCCATGGTAACTTGCGGTCACGTGACTGTGACATCACCGCAGGTCCTGAACTGCACTAGAAGAGCTCTGAAGACACTGGCAGCCTGCGGCAGCCACCGGAAGCTTGGAGGAAGACGGCGGGGGCTCGGGGAGAGGTGAGCATTAACTTTTTTTTTTTTTTTTTTTACCCCTGCCTTCCTGTTTGGAGACCTTTTACTGTACTGAGCATGCTCAGTACAGTAAATGCCTCATCCAGCCTCACAGCCTCCCCATCCTCACTGCCTCCTCCAGCCTCACAGTCTCCTCCATCCTCACAGCCTCCTCCAGCCTCACAGCCTCCCCATCCTCACAGCCTCCTCCATCCTCACAGCCTCCTCCAGCCTCACAGCCTCCCCATCCTCACAGCCTTCTCCAGCCTCACAGCCTTCTCCAGCCTCACAGCCTCCTCCAGCCTCACATCCTCCTCCAGCCTCACAGCCTCCTCACAGCCTCCCCATCCTCACAGCCTCCTCCAGCCTCACAGCCTCCTCCAGCATAACAGCGTCCTCCAGCCTCACAGACTCACAGCCTCCTCCAGCCTCACACCCTCCTCCAGCCTCACAGCCTCCCCATCCTCACAGCCTCCTCCAGCCTCACAGCCTCCTCCAGCCTCACAGCCTCAACATCCTCACAGCCTCCTCCAGCCTCACAGCCTCCCCAACCTCACAGCCTCCTCCAGCCTCACAGCCTCCTCCATCCTCACAGCCTCCTCCAGCCTCCCCATCCTCACAGCCTCCTACAGCCTCACAGCCTCCTCCAGCCTCACAGCCTCCCCATCCTCACAGCCTCCTCCAGCCTCACATCCTCCTCCAGCCTCACAGCCTCCTCAGCCTCACAGCCTCCTCCAGCCTCACAGCCTCCCTCACCTCACGCCTCCTCCAGCCTCACAGCCTCCTCCAGCTCACACCTCCTCCAGCCTCACAGCCTCCTCCAGCCTCACAGCTCTCCTCCAGCTCACACTCCCCTCTCCTCACAGCCTCCCCATTCTCACAGCCTCCTCCACCTCACACCTCCTCCAGCCTCACAAGCCTCCACCTCCTCGCCTCACAGCCTCCTCCCAGCCTCACAGCCTCCCCATCCTCACAGCCTCCTCCAGCTCACATCCTCCTCCAGCCTCACAGCCTCCTCCAGCCTCACAGCCTCCTCCAGCCCCACAGCTCCTCCTCCCTCACCGCCTCCTCAGCCTCACAGCCTCCTCCAGCCTCACAGCCTCCTCCACCTCACAGCCCCCCCTCCAGCCCTCACAGCCTCCTCCAGCCTCACACCTCCTCCAGCCTCACAGCCTCCTCCAGCCTCACAGCCTCCATCCTCACAGCCTCACCAGCCTCCTCCAGCCTCACAGCCTCCTCCAGCCTCACAGCCTCCCCACTCCTCCAGCTCCATCCTCCATCCCTCACAGCCTCCCCCTCCTAGCCATCACAGCCTCCCCTCACAGCTCCTCAGCCTCACACCTCCTCCACCTCACAGCCTCCTCAGCCCTCACAGCCACGCCTCCCACCTCACCAGCCACTCCTCAGCCTCACATCCTCCACCTCACAGCCTCCTCCCTCACAGCCTCCACCTCACAGCTCCTCTCAGCCTCACTCAGCCTCCTCCAGCCTCACAGCCCTCCTCCAGCCTCCTCAGCACAACCGCCTCCCCAGCCCTCACACCTCCTCCAGCCTCATGCCTCCCCACCTCACTGCCTCCTCCAGCCTCACAGCCTCCTCCAGCCTCACAGCCTCCCATCCTCACAGCCTCCTCCAGCTCCAGCCTCCCCATCCTCACAGCCTCCTCCAGCCTCGCACCCTCCTCCAGCCTCGCAGCCTCCTCCATCCTCACACCCTCCTCCAGCCTCACAGCCTCCCCATCCTCACAGCCTCCTCCAGCCTCACAGCCTCCTCCAGCCTCACAGCCTCCCCATCCTCACAGCCTCCTCCAGCCTCCAGCCTCCCCATCCTCACAGCCTCCTCCAGCCTCGCAGCCTCCTCCAGCCTCGCAGCCTCCTCCAGCCTCGCAGCCTCTCCAGCTCACAGCCTCCTCCAGCCTCACAGACTCACAGCCTCCTCCAGCCTCACAGCCTCCTCCTGCCTCACAGCCTCCTCCAGCATCACAGCCTCCTCCATCCTCACAGCCTCCTCCAGCCTCACAGACTCACAGCCTCCTCCAGCCTCACAGCCTCCTCCAGCATCACAGCCTTCTCCAGCATCACAGCCTCCTCCATCCTCACAGCCTCTTCCATCCTCACAGCCTCCTCCATCCTCACACCCTCCTCCATCCTCACAGCCTCTTCCATCCTCACAGCCTCCTCCATCCTCTCAGCCTCCTCCATCCTATGCCGCACTACCTGACACCGCTGCCATCCTGCCAACCGTCGGCCCCGCTCCATCGCCACCGCCCTCGCGCCCTCCGCGAGGTCCACGCTGCCCGGATGCCGCCGGAGCCTTCCGCCCCTCGCCACTCTCTCACCGCTGGGCTCTCAATGTCGCCATGCTGGTGGAGTAGCGGTCTACAGGCTGTGGCCGGGTGCCGGGAGCCAGGGACGTCATCCTGTGGCCGGCAACAGCCAATGGGAGTGAGCGGACCGTCTCAGCCTGCAAAGCCTGACACGCCCCACTCACTCCCATTGCCTGCCCCCGCCGCCCCTGCAAGCGGATTGGGCGCTGTGTTGTACACACAGGACGCCCATCCCATTGCCCAGGACTTGGCGTCCTAGACCAATTGGATGACCGTCCTCTCTTTACTACACACCGCCCAATCCGCTCCTTCCGCTCAGGTCACATGTGTGACCTGAGGGCAAGAACTGATCCCTCTCTGCATCACCCAACCCACCGCAGAGGACAATGCCGTGTGACTGGGGCTGCGATCAGCCCCAGCACGCAGCCACGTCCTGCCGCCGAGCGGTGATGTCACCCCTCCAGCCGCATCTCTCCTCACCCCTCCAGCCGGACCCTCCTCACCCCTCCATCTGGACTGCTCCTCACCACTCCAGCCTCTGCTCTCCTCACCCCTCCAGCCTCTGCTCCCCTCACTCCTCCAGCCTCCCGCCACATCATACTCTGCTATCCACAGAGCCCCCTCTATACTCTGACACCCACAGAGCCGCCTGTATACTCTCCTACCCACACAGCCGCCTGTATACTCTGCTACCCACAGAGCTGCCTCTATACTCTGCTACCCACAGAGCTGCCTCTATACTCTGCTACCCACAGACCGGCCTCTGTCCTCTGCTACCCACAAAGCCGTTTCTATATTCTGCTACCCACAGAGCCGCCTCTATACTCTGCTACCCACAGAGCCTTCTCTATACTCTGCTACACACAGAGCCGCCTGTATAATCTGCTAACCACAAACCCGCCTGTATACTCTGCTACCCACAGAGCCGCCTGTATACTTTTCTACCCAGAGAGCCGCCTGTATATTCTGCTACCCTCAGAGCAGTCTGTATACTCTGCTACCCACAGACCCGCCTGTATAGTCTGCTACCCGCAGAGCCCCATGTATACTCTGCTAGCCACTCACCCGCCTGTATACACACAATTCATTTCACCGCGCCCCCGATGCAATTGCATCGGGCCTTTTTACTAGTTTTCAAATAATTGAGGGTGATGTCCTCTGTATCCTGTTATGTTGATCCTTTATTTCTCCATTACTTTTTGTACTCTCTACAGGTACTTATAACCTATTTACATTGGTTCTCATAACGAGGCTGAACTCACATAAATATATGAATTTGCACGTTCCTGAGGACTTTTTCCTCAGGTATATACTTCATTACGAAATGGATTGTCACCAACTTATGTTTAACTACAACGTTGTCCTTAGATTTGAGATGATATTCCTTTAGAAGTCACAATCCGTGACAGTGGAATCTATTTATGTTAATTTTCAATTTTATTCCATTTATGTGGACTAGGCCTCTTATTACATATGTATTATTATGTTAATTCTATGATGTATATCTATATGACATTTGTCGTCATCTGATATGTCTTATATATTTTTTTACATATATATATATATATGTTTTCTATGTTTATATCATATAGTGTCAGTTGGCTGAAGAAGGTTTTGCGAAACCGAAACGTTCCTCTTTTCTGACAAGATAATAAAAACAGGAATTGATGCAAAAAGATTTTTTCTTTCCTTTGTTGTGTGCCTGAGATACTACTTTATATAGCCTTCCCCGTGATGACCGGAATTTTGATAGGCTGTTGAAAATTCGGCCAGTCATCGAACACTTCAGCAACAAGTTTGCTGAAGTGCACGTTCCCCAAAGGGAAATTTATGTGGATGAATCCCTCATCCACTACAAAGGGAGGCTTCAGTTCCGGCAATACCTGCCCAGTAAGCGGGCAAGGTACGCAATTAAACTCTACAAGCTATGCGAGAGTACCTCAGGGTACACTCACAGCTTTAGAGTGTACGAAGGAAAAGATTCGAGGATCCAGCCCCCAGAGTGTTCACCTGCTCTGGGGGTAAGTGGGAAAATAGTGTGGGATTTGATCCACCCACTGCTTGTAAAGGTTACCATCTGTACGTTGATAACTTTTATACTAGCATCCCACTCTTCCATTCCCTCTCTGCCAGAACTACCGCCGCTTGTGGTACTGTGCGCAGAAACCAGAGGGGTCTCCCTATGCTACTAATTGGGCAGCCTCTCCAAAAGGGTGAGAGCCGAGCCCAATGTAGCGGCAACATGGTTGTGGTCAGGTTCAAGGACAAAAGGGACGTCTTTTTCTTAACCACAATCCATGGTCCCGGAACCACGGCCACCACCATTAGAGGTACCCCAGCACAGCCCACAAACCGGACTGTGCCCTGGGGTTCAACAAGCACATGGGGGGAGTTGATCTTTCTGATCAAGTCCTCCAGCCCTACAGTGCCATGCGGAAGGCGTAGGTGTGGTACAAAAAATTGGTGGCCATGCACATCGTACAGGTGGCACTTTATAACGCAAACGTGCTATCACGATGTGCAGGCCAGACCACCAACACCTTCCTCTAGTTCCTGGAGGCGGTGATAAAGGCCCTAATGTTTTGGAGGTGAAGAAGAAGCGGGCCTCAGCACCCCTGGAACTCGAGTTTCCCGTGTGGTACCAGGGCAATATTTTTCAGCTGAGAGGATAAGAAAAAAGTGCCAGGTCTGCTATAAAAGGGAGATTAGAAAGGAAGCTCGTTTCCAATGTGAAACGTGTCCTGACACACCTGGACTGTGTTTGAATGAATGCTTCAAAATTCATCACATGTCCACGGAATAAACATATCCTGACCTTCCCTACAAAACTCACCCACACCACCCTGACATACACAACACCACACACACACACACATACACAGACAAAAACCTGATGAACACTAAACCACACACCAACCTGATGTACACTACACCACGCCAACCTGACATGCACTACATCAGGTTGGTGTGGTATAGTGTACGTCAGGTTGGTGTGTGTGTTGTAGTGTATCTCAGGTTGTTGTGTGTGTGTGTGTGGTGTATACACTACACTATACCACACTGCACACCAACCTGACATACACTACACCTCAAACGCCAAACTGACGTAGTGTATGTCAGGTTGGTGTTTGGTGTGGTGTAGTGTAGTGTACGCCAGATTGATGTGTGTGGTGTAGTAAACACCACACACAGCAACCTGACATATACTACACTACACACACCAACCAGACATACACTACATACTTTCATATGTGACATGGTGTCCACAATTGGAGCTATTTTGCATTCAAATTGTTAGCGGACACCATGTCGCATATGGAAAGCCCCTGTGTGCCTAAACATTGGAGCTCCCCCATAAGTGACCCCATTTTGATCTAAATATATTCCTTAGGGGATCTAGTTTCCAAAATGGGGTCACTTGTTGGGACGCTCCAATGTTTAGGCACACAGGGGCTCTCCATACATGACATGATGTCCGCTAACAATTCCAATTGTTAGCAGACACCATGTCGCATATGGAGAGCCCCTGTGTGCCTAAACATTGGAGCTCCCCCACAAGTTACCCCATTTTGGAAACTAGACCCCCAAGTAACTTATCTAGATGCATACTGAGCACTGTGAACCCCCAGGTGCTTCACAAATTGATTCGTAATAAGGAAAAAGTATTTTTTTTTTCCACCAAAATGTCTTTTTTCCTTATAACAGATCAATTTGTGAAGCACCTGGGGGTTTAAAGTGCTTACTATGCATCTAGATACGTTCCTTAGGGGGTCTAGTTTCCAAAATAAGGTCACTTGTGGGCAAGCTCCAATGTTTAGGCACACAGGGGCTCTCCAAACGCAACATGGTGTTCGCTAACAATTTGAATGGAAAATCAGCTCAAATTGTTACAGAACACCATGTCGCGTTTGGAGAGCCCCTGTGTGACTAAACATTGGAGCTCCCCCACAAGTGACCCCATTTTGGAAACAAGACCCCCCCAGGGAATATATCTCAATACATAGTGAGCACTTTGAACCCCCAGGTGCTTCACAAATTAATCTGTAAAAATGAAAAAATAACATTTTTGTGAAAAAAAAAAAAGTACTTTTCCATTTTTAAGGACCAATTTGTGAAGCACCTGGGGGTTCAAAGTGCTCACTATGAATCTAGATACATTCCTTTAGGGGCCTAGTTTCCAAAATGGGGTCACTTGTGGGGGAGCTCCAATGTTTAGGCAGACAGCGGCTCTACAAACGCGACATAGTGTCCGCTAACAATTTGAATGGAAAATAAGCTCAAATTGTTAGCGGGCACCATGTCGCGTTTGGAGAGCCCCTGTGTGCCTAAACATTGGAGTTTTCGCACAAGTGATCCCATTTTGGAAACATGACCCCCCAGGGAACATATCTAGATGCATAGTAAGCACTTTGAACCCCCAGGTGCTTCATATATTAATCTGTAAGAATGAAAAAGTATTATTTTTTTTTCACAAAAATTTTCTTTTAGCCTCAATTTTTTAATTTGCACATGGACAACAGGATAAAATGCATCCTACAATTTGTTGGGAATTTCTCCTGAGTATACAGATACCTCATAGGTGGTCATAAACCACTGTTTGGGTGCACGGCAGGGCTCAGAAGGGAAGGTGCACCATTTGACTTTTTGAATGCAAAATTAGCTCCAATAGTCAAATTGCTCTCCTTCCCTTCTGAGCGCTGCTGTGCACCCAAACAGTGGTTTATAACAACATATGAGGTATCCGTGTACTCAGGAGAAATTGCCCAACAAATTTTAGGATTCATTTTATCCTGTTGCCCATGTGAAAATGAAAGAATTGAGGCTAAAAGAACATTTTTGTTAAAAAAATTAAAATGTCCATTTTTTCCTTTCACGTTGCTTTAGTTCCTTTGAAGCACCTAAAGGATTAATAATCTTCTTAAATATTTAATATTATAATATTTATTCATTTATATAGCGCTATAAATTCCATAGCACTTTACATACATCAGTAATGCTGTCTCTCTTGGAGCTCACAATCTAAATATCAGTATGTCTTTATAATGTGGGAGGAAACCCACACAAACACAGGGAAAACATACAAACTCCTTGCAGATGTTGTCCTTGGTGGGAATTGAACCCAGGACATCAAGACTACAAAAGCTGCAAAAGCTACAGTGCTAACCACTTGAGCCACCATGCTGCACATGTTCTTAGTTTTGAGTAGCTTGAGGGGTGCAGTTTTTGAAATGATGTCACTTTTGGGTGTTTTCTGTCATGTACATCCCTCAAAGGGACTTCAAACGTGATGTGGTCACTAAAAAAAATAGTTTTATAAATTTGGCTGGAAAAGCGAAAAATTGTTGATAAACTTTGAACCCTTATAACTTCTTATGAAAATTTTTTTTTTCCAAAATTGTGCTGATGTAAAGTAGACATGCGGGAAATGTTATGTATGAACTATTTTGTGTCACATAACTTTCTGGTTTAGCAGAATAAAAATTTAAAAATGTGAAAATTGGGAAATTTTCTAAATTTTTGCCAAATTTTTGATTTTTTCACAAATAAACGCAAAAATTATCGACCTAAATTTAATACTAACATGAAGCCCAATATGTCACAAAAAACAGAATTGCTAGGATCCATAGAAGCGTTCCAGAGTTATCTATTAGATAATTGGCGTAGCGACTTCCGTCGCGTCCGGCGCTACTTCCATGGCTTTGTTCGCGTGGCTTGGCACATTCTCCAGGACTCTCTCCGTGGCCGCATAGCGGCCACGTGACCTGCGAAGCATTGCCTGTGAAGCAGACATTGCGAGCCGTTGCTGCCCCGCGAACAAAGCCACTAACATCCCCCCTGACCATGGGGCTGTAGTCTACACCGCTATGGTATACTACAGCCCCATGCCCAGCCGCCTCTCTGCCCTGCTCCCCTCGCCGCCGGCATGGGGCTGTACTGTACACCGCTATGGAATACTACAGCCCCATGCCCAGCCGCCTGTCCGCCCCGCTACCCTACTCCTCCTAAGCCGCCGTCACCCCCTAAGCCTCGCCGCCGTCACCCCCTAAGCCCCCACCGCTGTCACCCCCTAGCCCCCTAAGCCCCCGCCGCTGTCACCCCCTAAGCCTCCGCCGCTGTCACCCTCTAAGCCCCCCCCGCTGTCCCCCTAAGCCCCCGCACTGTCACCCCCTAAGCCCCCGCCGCTGTCACCCCCTAAGCCCCCGCCGCTGTCACCCCCTAAGCCCCCCGCCGCTGTCACCCCCTAAGCCCCCCGCCGCTGTCATCCCCTAAGCCCCCGCCGCTGTCACCCCTTAAGCCCCCACCGCCGTCACCCCCTAAGCCACCGCTGTCACCCCTAAGGCCCCCGCTGCTGTCACCCCCTAAGCCCCTGCCGCTGTCACCCCCTAGCCCCGCCGCCATCACCCCCTAACCCACCGCCGCTGTCACCCCCTAAGCCCCCGTCGCTGTCACCCCCTAAGCCCCCGCCGCTGCCCCCGCCGCTGTCACCCCCTAAGCCCCCGCTGCCGTCACCCCCTAAGCCACCGCCGCTGTCACCCCCTAAGCCCCCGTCGCTGTCACCCCCCTAAGCCCCCGCAGCTGCCCCCGCCGCTGTCACCCCCTAAGCCCCCGCCGCCATCACCCCCTAAGCCACCGCCGCTGTCACCCCCTAAGCCCCCGCCGCTGTCACCTCCTAAGCCCCCGTCCGCTGTCACCCCCTAAGCCCCCGCCGCCGTCACCCCCTAAGCCCCCGCCGCCTCACCCCCTAAGCCACCGCCACCCCCTAAGCCCCCGCCGCCGTCACCCCCCTAAGCCCCCGCCGCTGTTACCCCCCTAAGCCCCCGTCGCTGTCACCCCCTAAGCCCCCGCCGCTACCCCTGCCGCTGTCACACCCCCTAAGCCCCCACCGCCGACACCCCCTAAGCCACCGCCGCCACCCTACCCCGCGCTGTCACCCCCTAAGCCCCCCGTCGCTGTCACCCCCTAAGCCCCACCCGCGTACCCCCCAGCCACCGCCGCTGTCACCCCCTAAGCCCCCGCTCACCCTAAGCCCCCGCCGCCGCCACCCCCGCTGTAAACCACCCAGCCCGCCGCCGTCACCCAAAGCCCCCGCTGCACCCCCCTAAGCCCCCGCCGCTGTCACCCCCTAAGCACCCGCCGCCGCCGTCACCCCCCTAAGCCACCGCCGCTGTCACCCCCTAAGCCCCCACCGCTGTCACACCCCCTAAGCCCCCCGCCGCTGTCACCCCCTAAGCCCCCGCCGCTGCCCCCGCCGCTGTCACCCCCTAAGCCCCCGCCGTGGTCCACCCCCTAAGCCACCGCCGCTGTCACCCCCTAAGCCCCCGTCGCTGTCACCCCTAAGCACGCCACCCCTAAGCCCCCGGTCGCTGTCACCCCTACCCATCCTGTCACCCCTAAGCCCCCGCCGCTGTCACCCCCTAAGCCCCCGTTGCTGTCACCCCCTAAGCCCCCGCCGCTGCCCCCCGCCGCTGTCACCGCCTAAGCCCCCGCCGCTGTCACCCCCCTAAGCCTCCGCCGCTGTCACCCCCTAAGCCCCCGCCGCTTCACCCCCCTAAGCCCCCGCCGCTCTCACCCCCTAAGCCCCCGCCGCTGTCACCCCCTAAGCCCCCGCCGCTGTCACCCCCTAAGCCCCCGCCGATGTCACCCCCTAAGCCCCCGCCGCTGTCACCCCCTAAGCCCCCGCCGCTGTCACCCCCTAAGCCCCCGTCGCTGTCACCCCCTAAGCCCCCGCCGCTCTCAGCCCCTAAGCCCCGCCGATGTCACCCCTAAGCCCCCGCCGCTGTCATCCCCTAAGCCCCCCGCCGCTGTCACCCCCTAAGCCCCCCCGCTCCTCACCCCCTAAGCCCCCGCCTCTCTCACCCCCTAAGCCCCCGCCGCTGTCACCCCCTAAGCCCCCGCCGCTGTCACCCCCTAAGTCACCGCCGCTGTCACCCCCTAAGCCCCCGCCGCTGTCACCCCCTAAGCCACCGCCGCTGTCACCCCCTAAGCCCCCGTCGCTGTCACCCCCTAAGCCCCCGTCGCTGTCAACCCCCTAAGCCCCCGCCGCTGTCACCCCCTAAGCCCCCGCCGCTGTCACCCCCTAAGCCCCCGCCGCTGCCCCCGCCGCTGTCACCCCCTAAGCCACCGCCGCTGTCACCCCCTAAGCCACCGCCGCTCGTCACCCCCTAAGCCCCCGCCGCTGTCCACCCCCTAAGCCCCCGCCGCTGTCACCCCCTAAGCCCCCGCCGATGTCCACCCCCTAAGCCCCCGCCGATGTCACCCCCTAAGCCCCCCGCCGCTGTCACCCCCTAAGCCCCCGTCGCTGTCACCCCCTAAGCCCCCGTCCGCTCTCAGCCCCTAAGCCCCCGCCGATGTCACCCCTAAGCCCCCGCCGCTGTCATCCCCTAAGCCCCCGCCGCTGTCACCCCCTAAGCCCCCACCGCTCTCACCCCCTAAGCCCCCGCCTCTCTCACCCCCTAAGCCCCCGCCGCTGTCACCCCCTAACCCCCGCCGCTGTCACCCCCCTAAGTCACCGCCGCTGTCACCCCCTAAGCCCCCGCCGCTGTCACCCCCCTAAGCCACCGCCGCTGTCACCCCCTAAGCCCCCGTCGCTGTCACCCCCTAAGCCCCCGTCGCTGTCACCCCCTAAGCCCCCGCCGCTGTCACCCCCTAAGCCCCCGCCGCTGTCACCCCCTAAGCCCCCGCCGCTGCCCCCGCCGCTGTCACCCCCTAAGCCACCGCCGCTGTCACCCCCTAAGCCACCGCCGCTCTCACCCCCTAAGCCCCCGCCGCTGTCACCCCCTAAGCCCCCGCCGCTGTCACCCCCTAAGCCCCCGCCGCTGCCCCCGCCGCCATCCCCCTAAGCCCGCCGCCGTACAGCCCACACCGCCGCCGTCACCCCCTAAGCCCCCGCCGCCGTCACCCCCTAAGCCCCCGCCGCCGTCACCCCCTAAGCCCCCGCCGCTCTCACACCCCTAAGCCCCCGCCGCTCTCACCCCCTAAGCCCCCGCCGCTCTCACCCCCTAAGCCCCCGCCGCTCTCACCCCCTAAGCCCCCGCCGCCGTCGATCACTTACATGCTTTCTTCTTCATCTGATCCTCCGTCCGCTCCAGGAGTCCTTCGTCCGTCCCCGGGGGTCTTCTGTCTTCTTTACGCCATCTCTGGCTCCGACGTCCTCTTCACTTCCCATAGCGATAGAATGGACGAAAAATCGTCCATTGTATCTCTATGGGAAGTAAGGCGCTAGTCTGATTGGTCGCTGTGTGCTGCCGCCGGCCAATCAGAATAGCGCCTCACTTCCCATAGGGATAGAATGGACGAAAAATCTTCCATTCTATGTCTATGGGAAGTGAGGCGCTTTTCTGATTGGTCGCCGTCAGCACACAGCGACCAATCAGAAGAGCGCCTCACTACTTCCCATACAGATACATAGCGGTATGTCGGCGATTTTATGGCCGGGCCCCTGGTTCTATTTTCGGCCACGGGGCTCGGCTCTGATCGGTCGTTCCACGGCTCCGGCGACTCGCTTCGCGGCCATTGCTCGCGTCTTAGCAATGGCTCGCAATCATTGCGAGTCGTTGCTGATGCGCCAGCTATCGCCGCGAAGCGCTCATTGCGAGTCTCCGGCCCCGTGGAACGACCGACCAGAGCCGAGCCCCGTGTCCGAAAATAGAACCAGGGGCCCGGCCATAAATTTCGCGATACACCGCTAATGTATCTCTATGGGAAGTGAGGCGGTATTCTGATTGGTCGCTGTGTGCTGCCGCCGACCAATCAGAATAGCGCCTCACTTCCCATAGAGATAGAATGGACGAAAAATCGTCCATTCTATCTCTAGGGGAAGTGAGGCGCTATTCTGATTGGTCGCTGTGTCCTTCCACCGACCAATCAGAAAAGCGCCTCACTTTTAGCGGTAAATTTGAAACTCTAAGTCGTCCATTCTATGTGTATGGGAAGTGAGGCGCTATTCTGATTGGTCAGCGTCACAACACAGCGACCAATCACAAGAGCGCCTCACTTCGCATAGAGATAGAATGGACGATTTTTCGTCCATTCTATCTCTATGGGAAGTGAGGCGCTATTCTGATTGGTCGCTGTGTGCTGCCGCCGACCAATCACAATTCCGCCTCACTTCACATAGAGATATAATGGGAGATTTACACTTTCAAATTTACCGCTGAAAGTGAGGCGCGATTCTGATTGGTCTGCGGCAGCACACAGCGACCAATCAGAATACCGCCTCATTTTCCATAGAGATACATTAGCGGTGTCTCGCGAAATTTATGGTCGGGCCCCTGGTTCGATTTTCGGCCACTGGCCTCGGCTGTTGCCGTTCTAGGAACATCGCAAGGGACCGCGGTGCAGGACTTACCGCGCCTGCAACTACTCACCTATCTATCTCTCTATATCTATCTATCTCTATTTATTTATTTATCTATCTCTATATCTATTTCTCTATATATCTATTTTTCTATCTATATTTTGATCTATCTATCTATCTATCTATCTATGTATGTATCGGTCCAACGACCGACCACAGCCGAGCCCCGTGGCTGAAAATAGAACCAGGGGCCCGGCCATAAATTTCGCGATACACCGCTAATGTATCTCTATGGAAAGTGAGGCGGTATTCTGATTGGTCGCTGTCTGCTGCCGCCGACCAATCAGAAAAGCACCTCACTTTTAGCGGTAAATTTGAAACTCTAAGTCGTCCATTCTATGTGTATGGGAAGTGAGGCGCTATTCTGATTGGTTGGTGTCACAACACAGCGACCAATCACAAGAGCGCCTCACTTCGCATAGAGATAGAATGGACGATTTTTCGTCCATTCTATCTCTATGGGAAGTGAGGCGCTATTCTGATTGGTCGCTGTGTGCTGCCGCCGACCAATCAGAAAAGCGCCTCAGTTTAAGCGGTAAATTTGAAACTCTAAGTCGTCCATTCTATGTGTATGGGAAGTGAGGCGCTATTCTGATTGGTTGGTGTCACAACACAGCGACCAATCACAAGAGCGCCTCACTTCGCATAGGGATAGAATGGACGATTTTTGTCCATTCTATCTCTATGGGAAGTGAGGCGCTATTCTGATTGGTCGCTGTGTGCTGCCGCCGACCAATCAGAAAAGCGCCTCAGTTTAAGCGGTAAATTTGAAACTCTAAGTCGTCCATTCTATGTGTATGGGAAGTGAGGCGCTATTCTGATTGGTTGGTGTCACAACACAGCGATCAATCACAAGAGCGCCTCACTTCGCATAGAGATAGAATGGATGATTTTTTGTCCATTCTATCTCTATGGGAAGTGAGGCGCTTTTCTGATTGGTCGCTGTGTGCTGGCGGCGACCAATCAGAAAAGCGCCTCACTTTCAGCGGTAAATTTGAAAGTCTAAGTCGTCTATTCTATGTCTATGGGAAGTGAGGCGCTATTCTGATTGGTCGGCGGCAGCACACAGCGACCAATCAGAATACCGCCTCACTTCCCATAGAGATACATTAGCGGTGTATCGCGAAATTTATGGCCGGGCCCCTGGTTTTATTTTCGGACACGGGGCTCGGCTCTGGTCGGTCGTTCCACGGTGCCGGAGACTCGCAATGAGTGCTTCGCGGCGATACCTGGCGCATCAGCAACGACTCGCAATGATTGCGAGCCATTGCTAAGGCGCGAGCAATGGCCGCGAAGCGAGTCTCCAGAGCCGTGGAACGACCGATCAGAGCCGAGCCCCGTGGCCGAAAATAGAACCAGGGGCCCGGCCATAAAATCGCCGACATAACGCTATGTATCTGTATGGGAAGTGAGGCGCTCTTCTGATTGGTCGCTCTGTGCTGACGGCGACCAATCAGAATAGCGCCTCATTCCTCCATGTATCCCTATGGAAAGGCGCCCTCCAATCACAATCACGGCGCCATTTTTGAAAATACACAGCGACCAATCACATTCATGGCGCCATCTTTCTGAGGTTGCCGCCTACCAATGAGATAAGGCCGCTTATTTATAGCGCCAAATTTGAATCTTCCACCTCTTTGTATCCTGTTTGAGGGAGAACGAGAAGCTACCGCTGGACCATCTGTTGGACTCTATTTCTGCCGAGATATCCATCCTTCATGAGGGTGTTTGAGGGAGAACGAGAAGCTACCGCTGGACCATCTGTTGGACTGTATTTCAGCCAAGATATCCATCCTTCGTGAGGGCCGTCGGGAAGTAAGCGCCGGATCGGGTTCTGCGATTTATCAGCATATCCTTTTTGAAAGATACCTTTTCACATCAGAGGCTATATTCCTGATGCTAAGTTTTATTTTCACCTCTTTTGCAATCTTTTATTTTCACCACTTTTACCATGTTGCGCCATGCAGCGCCAATCGGCGCTGCATGGAGCCTGCGCCACTGTTCGGACACTTCGCCGCTGCAAGCGCCGACTTCTGCGCTACAAGCGCAAACTTCGGCGCTTCTAGCGGCCTCCTCGGTGCATCAGCCCGCTGTGGCCGAACACTTATTCAGGCGCCGCCCATACAACTTTCCGCTGTTCCCGCTGACCGCCGACCAATCGAATTCTCAGCGTCTCTTCCCATAGAGATGCATTGAGAAATGAGGCGCGATTGTGATTGGTCGCTGTGTATTTTCAAAAATGGCGCCGCGATTGTGATTGGTCACGGTAGATGGCGCTCTGATTCCGATTGGTCGGCGGTCAGCGGGGAAAGCCGTGCTTTCCCAGCCGAGGGCCTGGTTCCATTTTCGGCCATAGTGCTCCGCGGCATTGGCCTTCGATTTTTTTGCGATTTGATTAGTTTGATTGTATTTTCATTAGTTAATGTTATTAAGATTTTAATTTTATACATTTTTATTTTAATTATTTTTATGTGTATTTATTTATTATTATGTTATTTAATTTTTAATGTACTGATTTTTTCCCATTCCGAAAGATGGAGGAATGAGGCGCCAATGTGATTGGTCGCGGTGTATTTTCAAAAATGGCGCCGTGATTGTGATTGGAGGGCGTCTTCCCATAGGGATACATGGAGGAATGAGGCGCGATTGTGATTGGTCGCAGTAGATAGCGGTTTTATTCCGATTGGTCGGCGCTCAGCGGGGAAAGCCGCGCTTTCCCTGCCGAGCGCCTGGTTCTATTTTTGGCCATAGTGGTCGGCGGCATCGGGGTCGCCACTTTTAGCGCGGAACGCCGCGCTTGGAGCGGCGAACTCGGCGCCAAATTGTGGGAGTGTGTGGGATTTTATGCCGGCGCTCAGCGGGGAATGCGGCGCTTTCCCTGCCGAGCGCCTGGTTCGATTTTCGGCCACGGCGTTTGTGCACCTTGGAAGTGTGTAGCTACGCCCCGCTGTGTTGTGATTGGACAGCGGCAAGTTTACAGAGTAGCGCTGTGATTCCGATTGGTCGGCGCTCAGCGGGGAAAGCCGCGCTTTTATTGCCGAGCGCCTGGTTCCATTTTCGGCCATAGTGGTCGCCGGCATCGGGGTCGCCGCTTTTACCGCGGAGCGCCGCGCTTGGAGCGCCGAACTCGGCGTGTACTGCGGAAGTTGCCTTATTTCTTTTTTCACCCTGCTTGGTCACATTGCGCCATTTGACGCTCGCCGTTAATGCCGCTATTTCCCCAACTGCAGAGAGAAAAATAAATACCACTACTTCCGCAATAATCACAAAACCCTAAGTTCAAGGTAAAAATGAACGCTACCTCTGCCATTTTGCCCCAACTTCTGCAACTCCACCCCTGCTGGCGGTTATGCGGAACTTGCCGTCATATCGGTACTTTAACCGCTTTTTTTAAAATGTTGGAGCTCTGCATTTACAACGCGCATCTGAAAGGGCCCTTACATCCATTTGTTTTGCCTTCAAGTCTCTTTTTAAGGACTTTAAACACACTGATTTGCATTCACAACTCCATACAGTTAACATCATTAAATATTTATTTCGTACTCTAAAGAAGTCCATGATTTGCTTTTCACAGGTTATTGAAATACACACTTTACTTTTATTGTTTTTGCCTATTTAGAAATAGTTATTATTGATTGTTTCCTTAACTAACACACTCTAGCTCATTTTGGATTGGATTCACTGCCTATTCTTACGAAGATGAGCTCTCCAACCAAAAATCTCGCTCTTGCCAAGGAGGCTGCATCTACGCCTAAGAAGAAGCGTGCAGAGGAGACTTCGGAAGAGAGACGTCTTCAGTTAGATCGTGAGAAGGCTGCTAAGGCAACATGCACTGCTGAGGAGACTTCGGAAGAGAGACGTCTTCGCTTAGATAGTGATAAGGCTGCTAAGGCGAAACGCACTTCTGAGGAGACTTCAGAAAAGAGACATCTTTGCTTAGATCGTGTTAAGGCTGCTCAGGTGAAACGCATTGCAGAGGAGACTTTGGAAGAGAGACGTCTTCGCTTAGATAGTGATAAGGCTGCTAAGGTGAAACGCACTTCTGAGGAGACTTCAGAAAAGAGACGTCTTCGCTTAGATCGTGTTAAGACTGCTCAGGCGAAACGCATTGCAGGGGAGACTTTGGAACAGAGACGTCTTCGGTTAGATCGTGCTAAGGCTGCTAAAGTGATACGCATTGCCAAACTCTCTTCTCCACTGAGACGTTTTCGGTTGGATGCTGCGAACGCTGCTTCGAAGAAACTTATTTCTGAGCTGTCTTCCGAAGAAAGAAGCCAACGAATGGCAAAAAGAGCCATGACTGAGTGTCTCAGACGCAAACTACAAAAACTTAGAGCCACTGAAGAACCGTCTGACAAAGATACTACTCCTGCCTCTATGTCTACTGACATTCTACAAACTGAACAGCCTTTAACACCTCCCATGACCTCCATGGGAAAAGAAAAAGGAAAGGATGACAAGGAGGCTGTGCGTATGCGCAAGAAGCGTGCGGACGAGAGTTCTGAAGAAAGACGACTTTGCTTGGACAAGGAAAAGGCTGCTTTGAAGACACGGCTTTCAAAAGAGTCTTTGGAAGGAAGGACGGAACGATTAGGCAAAAAATCAATGGCTGCGCGTCAAAGACGCAAACAACAAAAGTTAATGCCTACAGGAGATCTGTCTGACCCTCATACTGCTGACACCTCTTTGTCTGACCCTCATACTGCTGCCATCTCTTCGTCTGACCATCATACTGCTGCCACCTCTTCGTCTGAATCTCATACTGCTGCCACCTCTTCTTCTACTGTGTTAACTACAACTGAACAGCCTTTACCATATCGCAAGGCCACATGTAAACGCAAACACTCTGCTGAGGAGACGCCATACAGCAAACAGTGTCAAATTATGAGGCTTAAAAGGACAAGACAGATGTGTCAAGATACGCTGTCTCCTACGTCTAAACAACTCCGCTTGACCCATTTGGCTGCATCACGTCGTGACGTACGCAAACGTTCTTCCACTTCAACATTGCAAGAGCCAGAACGGAATATATATTCAACTTCTTCATTTTTAGAATGTTTTGGTTCTACGTCCCTTCCACGTCTCATCTATGTAGGATTACACAATAAACATCTACATTTGTTATCTACACCTCTCCTACATCCAATGGGATTTACTGATCAGGATCATGCTATTCTAGAACATACCTGTGGTCCCATGAAGTTAATATGTGAACATTGTGAGGCTCTGCATTTTACTGCTGAACGCCCGTCAGATCAACAGTTTAGTCTTTGTTGCCACAAGGGAAAAGTAAAGGTACCATTACCTCAATACCCGGAGGTCTTCCAACGCCTGCTGAAAGGAGAGAGTGAGTACAGTCGAAATTTGATGGAGAATATCAGGAGCATTAATAGTTCTTTTGCTTTTGCCTCCATGGGTGCCCATGTTTCTCCACCACCTGGACACGGCCCTTACTGTTTCCGAATTCATGGCCAAATTTATCATCGCACGGTAACACTCCATCCTGCTCAAGATCAACCTCCAGCATATGCACAACTGTACATTTTAGATACTGCAACCGCTATAGAACAACGGCTACACTCTCCAGAAAATGTTAAATGTCATCCTACTTTAATGAGTATCATTGCTCTTCAATTGGATAATATTAATCCCTTTGTTTCGGCCTACAAAATGCTACGTGACGTTGAATTAGAAGAACAACAGAAGGCAGTAGAACATGGCACCGCCATGCCAAATATTATCATGGCCATTAAACAAGACAGACAGCAAGACCCTAGACGCTATAACAATCCTACTGTCAATGAAGTTGCTGTGGTCTTTGAACATGCTGATGGAGAGCCACCATTCAATAGAGACATTTTAATTCATTTGAAACCTGATCCAAATAACCCCTTGGCCCCAAAAACACAGCAAGTCAGTATTCTACACAGCAATTTAGATGCATTACTGTATCCCTTATTTTTCCCTCATGGAGAACAAGGCTGGCATGAGGGACTCAAGCATCAAGGCCAAATTCAACGCAGGGTTACACAGCTCCAGTATTACTGCTATTTGTTGTCTGTACGGAATCGGTTCAATCCTGTCCTGAATGGTGGCAAACTAACGCAGCAGTACTTAGTGGATGCGTATGTGAAAATCGAGGCTAATCGCTTAAATTTTATCCGTCAACAGCAAAAGGATTTAAAAGTGGAGGATTATTGCGTACTCCAGGAACATCTCCAGAAAAAATCTATTGAGAAAGGTATTCCCATTGGCAAGACGGTCATTTTACCATCTTCCTTTGAAGGCAGTCCAAGAAACATGCAGCAACGCTATCAGGATGCCATGGCTATTGTGACTAAATTTGGACGACCGGATCTTTTCGTAACCATGACCTGTAATCCTAAATGGAGGGAGATTAAAATCAATTTAGAGCCATGGCAGCGTGTGGAACATAGACCTGATTTAGTCGCCCGTGTCTTCAGAATTAAACTGGAAGCCCTATTAAAAGACATTAACACTGGATTATTTGGCAAAGTTTGTGCAATGGTTCATGTTATTGAATTCCAAAAGCGTGGCCTACCACACGCTCACATTTTGATCATTCTGGATAGCAAATCCAAACTAAGAACTGAGGTTGAAGTGGATAATATAGTTTGGGCTGAAATCCCTGATCCAGAAGATTACCCTGTGCTCCATCAAATTGTGATTCAACACATGATTCATGGACCCTGTGGACAACACAACCCCAATTCTCCATGTATGGATCTTGGAAAGTGTAAGAAAGGTTTTCCTAAAGATTTCCATACAAAAACAGTCTTAGCTGAGGATGCATACCCTACTTATCAAAGAAAGGAAGGATCATCCTTTGAACACAATTCAAAGATGATTGATAATTCTTGGGTTGTTCCCTATAACCCTTTCCTACTATTAAAATACAAGTGTCATATTAATGTTGAGGTATGTGCTTCCATTCAAAGTGTTAAATACCTATTCAAATATGTCTACAAAGGACATGATAAAGCCAATCTTGAAATTTGCCAAACTAATATCCACCATGATGAAACACATCAATTCATGGATTCAAGATACGTGAGTGCACCGGAGGCAGCTTGGCGAATCTTTGCTTACCCCATGCATAGACAATCGCACTCCATTATTCGTCTTGCCGTACATCTCCCACATTCTCAACCACTTTATTTTCATGAGGATGACTCTGTTGACAACATCAGTTACACAATGCACAGAAAATCCACTCTTATGGCCTACTTTGAGCTCAATGAGAATGACCCACATGCTCATGATTACTTATACCGCCAAATTCCAGAGCACTATGTTTGGAAACAAGGTGCATGGGAAATTAGAAAGCGAGGAGGTTCTTCAGTGATTGGAAGAATGTATACTGTCAGTATGAAAGAACAAGAACGGTACTATTTAAGGTTGTTGTTACTGCATGTCAAAGGAGCAACAAGTTTTGACAACATTAAGACTGTTAATGAAGTCACATACCCAACTTTTAAAGAGGCGGCATTAGCCCTTGGATTGCTCTTCGATGACAGTGTTTGGAGAAATACTTTATTGGATGCCTGTGTTCTCAACATGCCTGCACAGCTTCGTGATATGTTTGCATATATATGTATTTTTGGTCCTCCATCTCATCCATTGGAGTTGTGGCAAGAATTTAAACAAGACTTTATCCAAGACTACTGCCATGCATATCACTCCAACACTGAGGAGTGTGAGAATTGTGAAGGATATGCTATGACTGATGTCCACAATGTTCTAAAATTTCATGGCAAAACTTTTACTGATTTTAATCTACCACGACCAAAAAGAAAGCCACACATCGCTCCACAATACAACAAGGATGATGAGTTAAGAAGAGCTCACCAAATGAAAGCTACTTTAAATGACCAACAACTTTTGGCTTATAATGCTATCAATCAAGCTTTACATGATAGAAGTCTACAATCTAAGTGCTTTTTCATCGACGGTCCAGGTGGCAGTGGGAAAACATATCTGTATGATTTATTAATTCATGAACTAAGAGGAGAAGGCGAAATTGTCTCACCTGCAGCCAGTACAGGGATTGCAGCTAACTTACTGCAAGGAGGAAGAACCATTCATTCACTTTACAGAATACCAATTCCAATAAATGAAACATCCGTTTCCAAAATTAAAAATGATACAGATGCTGCACAACATTTGAAAAGTACCAAACTTTTCCTTATTGACGAGTCAACTATGTTATCAAAATATGTATTGCATGTGATAGATCAACTTTTACGGGATGTCATGACAACAGATATTTCCAAGAAAAACACAACACCTTTTGGAGGGAAAGTCATTGTTTTGGGAGGAGACTTTAGACAGTGTCTGCCTATCATCCCTCATGGTACAAGAACTGACATTATAGAGAGTTGTATTAAATACTCACGACAATGGCAGCTTTTCACTCAATTGCCACTCTTCAACAACATGCGCTCCATTGATCCTGATTATAGCAGTTGGTTACTTCAACTGGGAAATGGTGAATTGTCCAATGATTTCAACCTTGGAGATGATATCATTGAAATCCCACAAGACATGATCTGCACTGGCTCACTCATACTTGCTATATTTGGTGAAAACATTCTCATTGATGTACATAACAATGAAAGCATTCAGATTGCTGCATCACATGTCATTCTTTGCCCTAAAAATGACCATGTGGATTTGGTGAACTCTAAGGTCATGGATTGCATTGCTGGTGAATACACTGAATACATTAGTGATGATTCCATTGATCCTGATGAGACTGAAGATCCAGATCAATATCCAGTGGAATTTTTAAATTCACTCACACCAACGGGAATGCCTTCTCATCGCCTCAAATTAAAAATCGGTACCATTGTCATGCTTTTGCGCAACTTTAACAGCAGAAAAGGTCTTTGCAATGGGACTCGCTTGATTGTCATCGCTTTGTTTGACAATATGATTCAAGCAAAAGTCATTACTGGGTCTGCCGAAGGAAATGTGGTGTTTATTCCAAGGATTGATTTATCTCCATCAGAGACTGGCTTACCTTTCAAGTTAAGACGTCGACAATTTCCCGTGAAGCCTGCTTTTGCCATGACCATCAACAAATCCCAAGGCCAAACACTGGAGAAAGTAGAGATTTTTCGCCAGAACCCGTTTTTGGACATGGACAGTTATATGTGGCTTTTTCACGAGTGAAAAGACGATGCAATGTTAAGGTCAAAGTGCTGGATACACCCATTCAAGGCAAATTGCTGCCTAATTCTGAAAAAGTCTTTACTAAAAATATTGTCTATAAGAATATTTTATCTTAAATTCTTTAGATACATATTACATTTACATACATAATGTACATAACAATGAAAGCATTTCAATTGCTGCATTAGATGCCATTCTTTGCCCTAAAAATGACCATGTGGATATGGTGAACTCTAAGGTTATGGATTGCATTGCTGTTGAATACACTGAATACATTAGTGATGATTCCATTGATTCTGATGAGACTGAAGATCCAGACCAATATCCAGTGGAATTTTTAAAATCATTCACACCAATGGGAATGCCTTCTCATCGCCTCAAATTACAAATCGGCACCATTGTCATGCTTTTGCGCAACTTTAACAGCAGAAAAGGTCTTTGAAATGGGACTCGCTTCATTGTCATCACTTTGTTTGCCAATATGATTCAAGCAAAAGTCATTATTGGGTCGGCAGAAGGAAATGTGGTGTTTATTCCAAGGATTGATTTATCTCCATCAGACACTGCCTTACCTTTCAAGTTAAGACGTCGACAATTTCCCGTGAAGCCTGCTTTTGCCATGACCATTAACAAATCCCAAGGCCAAAAACTGGAGAAAGTAGGGATTTTTTCGCCAGAACCCGTTTTTGGACATGGACAGTTATATGTGGCTTTTTCACGAGTGAAAACACGATGCAATGTTAAGGTGAAAGTGCTGGATACACCCATTCAAGGCAAATTGCTGCCCAATAGTGAAAAACTCTTTACTACAAATATTCTAATAATATTTTATTTTAAATTCTTTAGATACATATTAGATTTAGATACATAGTTACTTTCTAATTAAACACAAATATTACAATAAATTAGTTTAGTCATAGATGTATAGGAATAGAAAAAAAAACATACCAAAAAAAACAGTTTAGTTATAGATAAAGACATTATAATTAGTTATTAGATATAAAATAGTCATTTAACACTAGAACTACTGAGGTAGTCATTTTGACTACTTCACACTATGTATTTCTCCTTTGTGACTACGAGCTCAGTAGTTGTAGTGTTAAGAAATATAGTCGTTAGTGTTCGTTTTCACTACAAATATAGACTATAAAAATATTTTACTTTAAATTCTTTAGATACATATGTACTTTCTAATTAAAGACAAATATTTGAATAAATTAGTTTAGCCATAGATGTATAGTAATAGAAAAAAAAAATATATAAAAAAATTAGTTTAACCATAGATGTATAGGAATAGAAAAAAAAAATGCCAACAAAATTAGCTTAGTTATAGATAAAGTCATTATAATTAGTTATTAGATATAAAATAGTAATTTAAGATATATAGTCGTTAGTTTTAGGTTTCACTAAAAATATAGTGTATAAAAATATTTTACTTTTAATTCTTTAGATGCATATTAGATTTAGATACATAGTTACTTTCTAATTTAACACAAATATTACAATAAATTAGTTTAGCCATAGATGTATAGGAATAAAAAAAAAATTACAAAAAAATTAGTTTAGCCATATATGTATAGGAATATAAAAAAACAAAAATACCAAAAAAATTAGTTTAGTTATAGATAAAGACATTATAATTAGTTATTAGATATAAAATATTTAAGATATATAGTCGTTAGTTTTTTAAGCTTAGAAACATTATTTTTATATTTCATAGTATATGTATATAAACACACATTTTGTTGTAGATTGTAGATGTGTATCATCTAAATGCTTGCATTTAGTGATAAGAACCTGAAGCTCCAGCAGTATAGCTGCTGAGAGATTTCATTTTCTTTTTACAAAGGGTGAGGTTTTTGTGAACAGCTAAGAGACGGGTGGGACGCCTGTTCACACACATCTCTTTCTCGAACTGTGTTCTGTACATATAAGTACATACATACATATAGGTACATATTTAGACAAATAGGTACATATTTAGACACATAGGGAAAGAATAGACATTTTGATTTTAAATCTGAATTCTTCTGCTATTTGTTGAATTTATAGTGGGAAAAAAGCAATTTTGCCACTTGCTGCCTAATTGTTACCTACAGCATTCTTACTGTAAGTTGCATGAAATTTATATTGAATTTGTGGTTTACTTGCGGCATTTGCGGCACATGTGGTTTCGACAGTTTCAACCACCAAAATCGCAGTTAGCTCTGATTTTTAGTGGTTGCATTTAGTGAATCTGTCGAAGCTGTGCTTGCCGTATTTACTGCAAGCTAACTGGAAGTTCCATATACATTACATGTTACTTGCTGAAAGTGATCTGTAGGTAGGTCTCTTGGTGCCAAGTGCAGAAATTGTATTTTGTTATTCCACACCTTCTGCAAATAGCCGAAAAATATCTGATTTAAAAGGAGTCTAAGTATTAATAATTAGGGATAGAGTAGAGTAGGTCCCACCAGCTGTAAGGCTACCTTCCCGTGGTTGGTGGGGAAACATGTACTGGCTAAACCATAGATTATGTATATTCAATTTATATATGAATGTTAATAATCTGTACAAAACATCGGTGCCAGTATGTGTACGAAAAGCCTTGCCTTAGAATCATGACATGTACTACATTGACATATACTATACAAACATTGGTAGTTGATAGATAGATATCATGTATTATGTGCATTATTGTCAAATTTGAATGAATAATGTATATATGCATGCTAGACTCCCCATTCTTTAGAATCAGGCCGCCATCTTAGACATATAATGGACGACTTTAGTTTCACATTTACTGATGAAAGTGAGGCGCTATTCTCATTGCTTGCCGGCAGCACACAGCGACCAATGAGAATAGCGCCTCATTTACAATGGTAAATGTGAAACTTAAAATATTCCATGTATTTGAAGTATGGCGCCATACAGCGCAGCGCTCTTCTGATCGGTCGCCGCCTTCAGTGCGCCGAACAATCAGAATAGCGGCCGCCATATTTGAAATATACTGAGTAAACTCTACACAGATTCTACAATCCCGATGCAATTGCATCGGGCTCACAGCTAGTTACCTCATAAAGGGACGCTGGTCAGAATTGACAAAAATGCCAAGGTCTTTAGGGTCAAAATAGGCTGGGTCCTGAAGGGGTTAAAGAAATATGAGTTGGTCAAAATCAGAATCTGTACCTCAGTCCTTGACGCTACAGATCATGTTGAACAACATACCAACCTCTTCTTCTCTTGTCCTGCCGCCGTGTCTGGCTCCAAGGAGACAATTTATTTTTTAGGTATGCAAATGATTGCCCCGACCCCAGGGACTCTATCATAAAAAAGTACGGGGATATAAATTCAGATGGTCACCTTGTATAATATTTATTCAGGACACTTAATACCGCCATATATTTCAAATTGAATATTGCTTTTTAACAGGACACATACCACCCTATAGCCCACATCCAGTACTGCTTTATACAAGACACATAATACAGCCATATAGTGCAAACCACATGTTGAGAGTGGAGACACGGGGGTCAGTGGGTGCTCTTGTCCACTGGCCCGGCCGCCTTTAGAAAGACAGCATGGACCAGGGCTCATCTCAACTGAACACTCGAGCTCCTTACCCGTGGGTGGAACACTACTCAAACAACACAGGATGAGGGAACCACAATAATAACACTTTATTGGATCCCCAAACAGTTAACTGCATATAACACATAACCAAACAAAATACAAGCAACACAGGCAACGGAGTCTCACTCTTTCGTTGGCTCACCAGGGATTAGAAATTTCGTACCTCAGGGCTTCCAGGGCTACTTACTCCAAAGCAGCAGCACCCCGCTTTAGGCGGGCACCCACTGAGAAAGGAATAACGGAAGATTTAGGAAGCTGACCGAGCACCGCAATGTCCGTAGCCAGGTGACCGAACTGTCCCAACCTGAGTTTCCTCCTTATGTAGTCTTTGATATCCCAGTCGCAGCCTAGCATTCAATGCTGAAGTCCATGTAGTAATATAATCCAGGTTCTGATCTTCTTGGTCGGCATCGAAGTGCCTAGGCCTCGGATTATGGCCTACCAATCGAATCCGCAGATTCTAGATAGGCACCATGTAGCACGAGACATGGTCAATGAACAGTCCTCCTTATATACCCCTGAGCACTCAATTCAGAATATTAGGGACTTCATGATTGGTAGAATAGACTGGGCTCTCATTGGCTAGTGTGGCGTCCCACTGGTCGTGCACCACTAGGGGGTACTGCACCCAGACCAGCGTGTACGGTATCCCTGTGGTCAGTGAATGGGGAGGTTGATATGTGGTTTTTACCCTGCATCCACACACACCTAGCTCAGGGGACCAATTGGTTCAACCTGTTACCAAGGTAACCGGTCCCAGGAAGGAGGTTATAAGAGTGGTAGTGGAAGGTGGGAAAAGGGAGAACGAGAGAGAGAACGAATGAGCAGAGTTGAGGAGGACCCTTCAGGGGACGTACAGGGAGGGTGTGGCGCCCCATAGTGGTCAGGCGTCACACCGGGGTATTACACCCATAAAAGCGGTGTAATTATCCCTGTGTCAAGTGAATGGCGAAGTTAACATGTGACTCGTTCCTCGCATCCACGCACACCTTAGCTCAGGGGACTATAGGGTTAATTCTTTTACTAGGAGACCCAGCCCCAGTGGGAGGAGTTGAGGACAAGCCAGTGGTGTAACTAGGATTGATGGCGCCCGGGGCAAAGATCTATTTTGGCGCCCCCCCCGGTCCTCACCTACCTTGGGTGGAGAGCTCGCCGCCCCTGCAGCCTTGGTTGAGGACGGTGGGGGGGCATTTCCTCGGTCAGTCACCCCTGCTGCCCCCCCTCCTCCTCCCCCGGCTCCTCGGTGACTCACCCCTGCTGTCTCCCATCCATCCCGTCCAGGCCGTCTCTCCTCCGTCCTCCGATCACACACTGGCGCCGCCGCCGCCAGTGACGCTGTTTCCGGGGTCTCCTGCGGTCATCCCGCACCGGACCCGCTGCCACCAAGTCTGCCAGTGGCCCACGCGGCCCCAGACTGGCGCGGAAGTGCCGCCGGCGCCCCCCCGCTAAATGGCGCCCTGTGCAAAAGGTCCGGCTGCACCCCCCCTAGATACGCCCCTGGGACAAGCAGTCTGGGGGTGGGAGGAAGGGAGAGAGAGTCAAGTCTGAGCATGAATAGGAGAAGGGAGCTGCTGGGAACAGCAGCAGCTTCAGAGAACGTGAGAGGAACAGACAGGAAAGGAGCTTTCCAGGAGAGAGCAGTAGGTCTGGGAACAGAGGAGCCAGTGATAGGTTCTCCCAGACGGCTTACCGGGCACTGGAGCCTGCAGACTGCTGGAGCCACAAGCACAGCAGAGAATCCGGATTACCGGGGAGTCTTCAAGTTTCCTGGACACCAGCGCAGTCAATATCAAGGGGGACAGGCACCACCTGAAGAGAGAGTGGCAAGCCATTAGAGGGTTACCTGACGACAGCGAAGGTGAGATAGCACAGGAGGCCAGGCTAGATTTCAGATCAACCAGGCTTCACACCAACCTGGAAGAGCAGTAAAGGAGGGACATCTAACCAAGCCCCATGTAAACGATCCGTTCACTTGCCACTACCTAAGACGGTAACCTGTTTGAATAACATCTTGCTGAACTGTGGACTCTGTGTTTTACTGCTGAACGTTTACAGTAAAGTACCCTTGAGAAAGTGACTTTGCCTTTGTGTGGTTTTCTCCAACATCCTGCTTGTTTTCAGGAACGCTGCCCCGGAGGACCCGCTCTACCTGTAGGGAGATTTGCCATCTCAGCCGCATCACCATTGACCTCCGGAGGACTGTAGCAGCGCTGGTGACCCATCACCAGGTACTACAGATGGCATCACATGACAAACTCTTATCCCCTGTAAATACCCCCCTTTTTGAAGTGTCACCCAGGCCACAGGCTCAGGCGATGCCACCCGTGACACCCAAGCATCCCACCGAGCCTGGTACCCGAGTACCCCAGGGTCTGGGGCTCGACAAGGGCACCCTGAAAGAGTGGTGCCCCAGACAAGGAAAGGGGAGAGCCCGAGGGTGTAAGCTGACACCCAGCGTCAGACCGTTCACCTACCGGTCTGGGAGGATCCCGGTCCATAGAGCGGAGAACTGGCTCCGGGAGCAGTACAGGCAGGCTCAATTCTGAGCCGCCAACACTGGTTGGACCCAGGAAACTTCAGCTTCTGGGCCACCTGTAAAGGTTCTGATCCCCTTGGTTGACACCAAAATGCCTAGGCCTCGGGTTATGGCCTGCCAATTGAATCCGCAGATTCTAGATAGGCGCCATGCAGCATGAGACATAGTCAATGAACAGTCCTCCTTATATACCCCTGAGCACTCAATTCAGAACATTGAGGACTTCGCAAATGTTTCATTGGCTAGATTTCAAGCTGCATACATGATATTCCTAAAGGTACCTTCACATGCGGCAATATTGCTGCAAATTTCACTGGCAATTTGCAGGTTGCAGTGAAATCATGGACACATTGTTCTATTTTGTTGCCGTGTACAAATGGAACAATGTGTCCGTGATTTTACTGCAACCAGGGTCACCCACCCAGTTCCTCGACCATTTCTCCGCGTGGCTCCCGCATTTCATGTCCTCAGATTTACCAACCCTTATTCTGGGAGACTTTAACATTCCCAGAAACAGTCCCATCTCCCCATCTGCATCCCAGCTCCTATCTCTAACCACCTATCTTGGCCTCTCACAGCTCTCAACCTCTGAGACGCACAAAGACGGTAACACCCTTGACTTGGTCTTTACCTGGCTCTGCTCATCCTCCTCCTTAGATAACTCACCTCTTCTCTCCGACCACAACATTCTCTCCTTCTCACTCACTAACCCTCGGCCACCACAGCCTAATCCTACCTATCACACATCCAGAAATTTACAGGCCATTAACCCTCATGCACTCACAGACTCCCTCATCTCATCTCTGTCCCCAATCTCTTCAATCTGTCCAGATCAGGCAGTAAATCACTACAATGACACTCTCAGAAGCTCACTGGACCAAGTAGCGCCCCTCACCTTCAGAACCTCCAAACAGAGAACAAAACAGCCTTGGCTCACATCACAAACTCGATTCCTCCAGCGATGCTCTAGGAGTGCTGAACGTCTATGGAGGAAAACTCGCTCACCAGGAGACTTTATCCACTATAAATTCATGCTCAAAACTTACATCTCTGCCCTTCACCTTGCCAAACAGACCTACTTCACCACCCTGGTCTCCTCACTATCCAACAATCCAAAAAAACTCTTTGACACCTTTCACTCTCTCCTCTGTCCTAAAGTGCAGGCCCCCATCACTGACCTCTGTGCTGATGACCTGGGTTCTTACTTCATGGAGAAAATAGACAACATCCGCCAGGAAATCAGCTCTCAGCCTCCAGGCGCTGCCACCCCCATTCTTCCACACATCTCCTCTGGTTCACTCTCCCCATTTGACCTAGTCACAGAAGAAGAAGTCTCCAGGCTCCTCTCTTCCTCTCGACCCACCACGTGCACTACTGACCCATTCCCTCACACCTGCTCCAGTCCCTCTCTCCAGTCGTCACCACTCATCTAACCAAAATCTTCAATCTCTCCCTCTCTTCTGGCATCTTCCCCTCCTCCTTCAAACACTCGATCATTACTCCATTACTAAAGAAAACCACTCTCGACCCATCCTGCACAAATAACTACAGACCAGTCTCTAATCTCCCCTTCATCTCTAAACTCCTGAAGCGCCTGGTCTACTCCCGCCTCACCCGTTACCTCTCTGCTCACTCTCTTCTAGATCCATTACAGTCTGCTTTCCGCCCCCTTCACTCTACAGAAACTGCACTCATCAAAGTGATCAATGACCTTCTGACAGCAAAACGTAATGGTGACCACTCTCTGCTTATTCTCCTTGACCTCTCTGCAGCTTTTGACACTGTCGACCATCAGCTCCTACTCTCTATGCTGCACTCCATTGGCATAAAGGACACTGCTCTCTCCTGGCTCTCCTATCTTTCTGACCGCTCTCTCAGTGTATCTTTTGCTGGCTCCACTTCTTCCCCTCTTTCTCTCAGGGTTCAGTCCTTGGCCCTCTCCTCTTCTCTCTCTACACAGCCCCAACTGGACACACCATCAGCAGATTTGGCTTTCAGTACCATCTTTATGCTGATGACACACAACTATACACTTAAGCCCCTGACCTTACCTCTGCGATATTAAAGAACACCAATGACTGTCTAGCTGCAGTTTCCAATATCATGTTCGCTCTCTATTTGAAACTAAACCTTTCCAAAACTGAACTTCTTCTGCTCCCCCCTTCCACTAACCTCCCTAAATCGGACATCTCGCTCTCAGTTTGCGGCACCGTTATAATGCCTAGGCAGCAGGCTCGCTGTCTGGGTGTTATGTTTGACACCGATTTCTCCTTCTCCTCCCACACAGTCTCTCGTCCGTTCCTGTCGCTTACACCTGCAGAATATATCTAGAGTCCGCCCCTTTCTCACCATGGAAACAACAAAAACACTCACCGTGACCCTAATCCATTCCCGCCTTGACTATTGCAATTCTCTATTAAGCGGCCTCCCCCTCACCAGACTTTCTCCTCTCCAGTCCATCCTTAATGCAGCAGCCAGGATCACCCATATGGCCAATCGTTACTCAGATGCCTCTGCTCTGTGCCAGTCATTGCACTGGCTGCCCGTACACTACAGGATTAAATTCAAATTGCTTGTTCTCACCCACAAAGCTCTTCACAGTGCAGCACCCCCCTACATCTCCTCCCTCATCCCTGTCTATCACCCCACCCGTTCTCTACGTTCTTCAAATGACCTTCGACTAACATCTGCACTAATCCGATCCTCCCACTCCCGGCTCTAAGACTTCTCCAGAGCTGCACCAATCCTCTGGAATGCTTTACCCAAGAAATCTGGACTAGCCACAACTTGCATGGCTTCAGACGATCCCTAAAAGCACATCTTTTTAAGGCAGACTATCATACTCCCTAATAGAAGTCCTTTGTACTGTAGAAAGTGAATGTGCTATCTCTATTGACATTACTCTTCTACAAAGTCCACCAAACCAAGAAGGTCTACACAGATTGTCTGATGACCATTCATGTAAGCTTATTTCTATCCCCCATTTCCTCAAGATGCCTGGACCATGAGTGTAATAAGCCCCTGTACCTTGTGCAACCCCTATCCCGTTGTAGATTGTAAGCTCTTTTGAGCAGGGTCACCTTCATTTCTTGCTTTATTTATTGTATTTTCTTTTTTACATTGATTCTATGCCTACTGTTTTGTATCCAATTATTGTACTGTATTTGTTCTCTACTGTAATTATTTACTTATATTTTCTGTACTCTAAAGGTGGGGTCACACGTGGCGATTTCGCCCGCGACATCGCCGAAAAGTGACGTCACAGCGATGTCGCGGGCGATATTGCAAGTGCGTCGCGCTGTGTGACAGCGCGACGCAACTGCAAATTATCGCTGGTCGCAGGTTGACAGGTTTATGAACATGTTTGAATATCAGAGTCACTTATAAATTTAGTGAATCATCAATTGACTTTTTGGATGTCAAAATTATGGTTGACGGATGTGGGCTGTTACAGACTGACGTATATCGGAAAGATACATCTGTGAATGCACTGCTACATGCGTCATCGGCCCACACTCCGTCAACCATAAAAGCGATCCCGGTTGGACAATTCTTGAGGATGAGGCGGATCTGCTCCACGGAGGCTGACTTTCAGAAACAGGCTGAGGATTTGAGTGGAAGGTTTAGGCAAAGAGGTTATAGTCGCAGGACCATCAAGAGGGGCTATAATAGAGCTAGACTGACCAAGCGTGATGATCTCCTCCTTCCTCCCAAGAAGAAAATAAATGAGACGTTTGGGAATATTAGATTCATTTCGACCCATAATCAGCAGTGGGAAAAAATGAGGCAAATTTTGGCTAGGCACTGGCCTGTGTTGTTGTCCGAGCCATCCCTGAAGGGGATCCTTCCTGAGAACCCTCAGATGACCTCAAGACGGTCCCAGAATTTAAAAGATATTTTGGTGCATAGTCATTATGCACCAAAAACAACTGGGATCTTTGGAATAGGACCCCCTCGGAAAGGATTTTTCCCGTGTGGTGATTGCAGCGCTTGTCCCAGCATGGTCAGGAGCTCTGACTTCTTCTCGAGTGATGGTTCTAGAACATATGGGATAAGACAATACATCTCGTGTAGCAGTACGCATGTTGTGTATTTTGCTACATGTGGGTGTAATAAGATATACATCGGATTGACCACAAGAGAATTGAGAGTTAGGGTTCGTGAGCATGTTAGGGATATTCTAGCTGCAAAAAAAGTAAAGGAAGATGAGATCGCCGCCCTTAAACCCCTCCCTCGCCATTTTTACCATCATCATGGCTGTAATGTTAAAACCCTAAAAGTACGGGGAATTGACCAGATACACGGAGGGATTAGGGGTGGTGATCTCCAAAAAATGTTAGCCCAACGGGAATTAAAGTGGATAATCACACTAGATACCGTGTCTCCTAAAGGCCTCAATGAAGCTATCAGCTTCGTTCCTTTCCTCTAATTATGGGGGTTACTTTTGTCCTGCAATTATGTATCTATTACATTTCTTGATCGCCACTGTGATTTTTTGTTCAGGCTGTTAAGGATTTCTGTGTCCTTCTCATGTAAAATATGAAAGGACTCTTTGTTTCTCTTCATTCTATTGTCTTCTTCTTATTTTCTCTCTATTTCTACTTTTTCCTCACTATCTAATGAGTAAAAAATATGTTTTATCTGATTTTAATTGATGTTTTATATTTGTATTAACAGCGAGTATACTCAACTGATGTATCAGAGATAGTATGCGGTCACTATGCATGAGATATTCTTATGAAGATTGCCGGGGCCTGAACGAATACCATCCTTGGAAAAGGAGGCAACAAGAAACCTTAGGATTTAAAGTTGTCCTATGATAGCGCTAATTATGGTGTTTGTATCGGGCTAGGTAATGTGTCTGCCATTAGATCGCGTGCGCGTGCGCGGTCCGCTCCACTAGCCGGGCTGTCACTAAGGCGCATTACGGCGCTCGGCTTGTTTGTGTGTTGCCTTGGCGACAGCCGGGCGCACCACGATGAGTCGGACGTCGCGCCGGAAATGACATCACCGGCTTCTGGTGCTGATCGCGCACGCGCCGTCTCCAGCGATCCGCTTGGCTGAGAGATCCATGTGACCGCATTGTTTGTGAGTATAAAACTCGCTATGTATCTCATCTTATCACTCCTCATGATGAAGCATATGCATTTGTAAGCAGCGAAACGTACGTAAGGAGTCAGATAATGAGGGAATGATTCTCCTATCCTGCAATAGCACCTTATCTGTTGTATGTGAATGCACTGGTAACTTTTCACACTATGCACTTTATATGGGTTGTTGCAATATTTGGCTGTGAGCTGCCAATCCACACCTGGATTACCTTGGTAGCCTCAATATGTTATGTACCATCTCTGACTGATTGTGTCAGTTTGTGATTAATGTCAACCATCCTGTATACGTGCCTTTTATAACAAAATTGTGCATCCATCTATGTATATGGATTTGTGCTATGCATTTGAAATGAATTACACCAGATTTTTACACTATAAGTGTTTGTAAACTGTCTCAATAAAGATTTAACCTTTACTATATACCTTAAGCATTGTAGCTCCACTAATTGTTCTCCTATTGATTTATGTTCATAAACCTGTCAACCTGTGACCAGCGATTAGGCTAGATCGCGCCGTCTGACACTGTTGGCGGCGCGATTCAGCCTATATCGCAGCGTTTCTGAGCCATCGCTCGCTGGGCTAAGCCCAGCCCAGCGAGCGATGGCTCCGCCCACATCGCCGCCGCGTCACCGGCAACGTCGTGCCGTGTGACAGCTGGCCTGCGATGTCGGAAGCGAGCGGGCACCCGCACATCGCTTCCGACATCGGAGGCCAGAATCGCCGCGTGTGACAGCACCTTAAAGGGGATGTCACACGCGTCGATATCACTGTCAATGTCGCTCGTCCGTCACGGATTTTCAGTCGCTTGAGCGACGTAAAAGTGATGCAGGAGCGACATTGAAGCGTGTGGCCAAGCGATGCAACCAGCGACATGTCGCTGATCGCCGATCGCAGGTTTCACTGCCAGATGTAAAACCTGTCGCTCATCGCTCATTAGACCTTGTGCATCGCTGCGTGTGACACTAAACTCAGCGACGTATTTTCTATTTTGACATCGTACAAGCGACTAAATAAAATCGCTCGCAAGATGGCGACATCACCGCATCGCTGGGTCATATTGACGCTTGTGACATCTTACCTGCGATAATTCCACATCGCTCAGGCGATTAATAATTAGTGACGCATGAGCGATATCGCAGGCGACATTGACACGTGTGACAGGCCCTTAACCCTACATTGTAAAGCGCTGTGGAATATGTTGGCGCTATATAAATAAAGGACCTAGTTCACTGCTGATTAGATTAATGACTGTGCTGATGTGTGAGCCCAGTGGTCAGCAGACAGGAAGGGGATCCCGGCGATGGCTCCGAGACACAGCACGCCTGGACGCCGGATGCCCGATTGGTAAAGGAGCAGAGGATGCAGACTCAGGAGAGGTCAGCTGGGGAGCTGTGCCAGGGGACCTAATACATCCTTAATTATCATTAAGTCTCTGACCTTCTGTGACAAAGGGGTGAGATAATTACATGAGTAAATATAAACCTTTGGACAATAGAGGGACTATGGAGAGTCTGGCAGAAACAATGACCCAGCAAACCTGAGATAACAGCAAAAGTTTCTATGGTCTGGCTAATATAAAGAAACTTAACCCATGCTATACATTGAAAGAGTCCATGTCATCACACTGATTTCTACATAACACACCATATCGTGCAAATTAAATACTGCTTTATATAGGACAGCTAATATGCAGTTGTTTACGTGCTTCCAGTACTCCATCTCTGTCCAGGAAGGCACAACCTAACCTCATCATCTCTAGAATCCTCCTCTGCTGACTTTCATCAACTGGCTGACTGTGGGTTGACAGTAAGTGGGATCTCCAACCTCATCATCACCCTGTGTGCTCTCACACCCGTCGTCTTCAGAGCCAACCTCTTCCTGCCCTGCCCGAAAAGTCAAGTTGTCGTTCCAATCATGTATCTCAGTCTCATCAGCATCTTCCTCATTGTCTCCACCAACAGGACTTAAGGTACCTTCACACACAGCAATATTACTAGGCAATTTCACTGGCAATTTTCTGGTTGCAGTGAAATCATGGACACATTGTTCCATTTGTACACCACAACAAAATAGAACAATGGGTCCATGATTTCACTGCAACCAGTAAGTTACCAGTGAAATTGCCTAGCAATATTGCTGTGTGTGAAGGTATCTTTACAGTTTGGGAATGAGGGTCTACATTATGCTTGCTCAGAACCTTCTTCATCTGGGTCTGGATCCAACTCACAAAGCTTCTGGGCATCAGTGCAGATCATTTCCTCATCTGGACTCACAGAAGCATTGGAGCAGACCTCTGATTCCCAGGCTATAGTATGAGTGAACAGCTCTGCATACTCAACCATCTATCTTACCCCATACGCAGATGGGCGGCTGGAGACTTGAGAGCTGTGAGAAAGCAAGTGCGATTGTGGTGACACCTCTGAGGACTGGTGTATTTGTGATGTTGAAGTTGAGGTGGAGGAGAACCCACTTGATGAAGCTCTTGCTATCCATTCAAGCACCTGCTCTTTTTGTGCCTCATCTACAATTGGTAGCGATCGTCGTGTGACTCATGTCCGTAAGAAAGGGATCATATCAGATTGTCCACGAAAAGAAATAGACATCTTAGTTTGGCTGGAAGATGGTCTTTCTCCTGCAGATGTTACTGTTGCTTTACCACCTACCCCACGGACACAAACTTTTTTTTCCCTTTCCAACACGCCTATTCCCGTTTCCACCAGCAGCAGACCTTTTGCAACTCATTTTGTATGTGAACAACTTGGCAACTCTGCAGTTGTTGGCAAAAAAAAATTTGGATGGAAATCTAGCAGAGCTGAGTGGCCAAACCGTGCTACTAGACCCAAACTATTACCTGGGCTAGATGCAGTTAAAAATCAGTATGATTGGAATCTGCGCTAGCTCTTTTCCATCCATTGTCCTCCATATGGTCTTCAGGGACAGATTTAGACCATCTTCCCTCATTTATTACCAAGCAATTAAAACTATTTCTTCAAAGATATAACAAAACTTTACAACTGACTAGGGATGGGCGAATCTACTCGTTAGGACTCGTTACTCTGCGAGTAGTAGTGGACTCGCAGGACTCGGTACTCTGCGAGTTTCCAGGAGATTACTTGCACAGTAAGGAGTCCAATGTAAATTAAGGGTAATGTCACTGAAAACAGGATTCTCCCGGATTGTACCGATCAGGGTGCAATCCGGTGCCCCATAACATGGGGCTCTATGGTCCCTGTTTGCAACCTGACCAGGTGCAATCCGGTTTTCTATTTTTGACCTTCCCTCCTTGTTTTTCAAATGAACAGCTGACTCAGGTCAGCTGTTCATTTGAAGTAGCAGTGCTGGCAGGGTTCATGTGAGTTCATGCTTGCCTGCATGAACTCACATGAACTTTCCCAGGGTGCACAGCTCTGCTACATCTCTAGTGGAGGTTCTCTACCAGAGATGTAGCAGAGCTAAAGAAGAACCCTGGATTGGACTACGGCGGACAGAAGAGGATTTTTTAAAAATAAAGTTGGAGTCCCTAAGTGTCTTTTTGTTTTTTTTTTCAAATAAAAATATTTTTCCTGTGTTGTGTTTTTTTTAAAAATTCACTAGAAATTCATGGCGGTAATGTCTACTATTGGTGTGACCGCCATGAATTTTGGGCTTGGGGCGAGCTGATAATACGAAGCTGGCCCTAACCCCTTTATTACCCAGTGAGCCACCGCATCAGGGCCCTGGAAGAGTTGGGTTCAGTGCCAGAAAATGGCGCTTCAATGAACGTGCCATTTTCTGGGGCGGCTGCGGGCTGCCATTCGCAGCGTGGGGTGCCCAGAAGGCTTGGGCCTCCCTGCGCTACAGATTCCAGCCCCCAGCTGCCTAGCTGGACCTGGCTGGACATAGAAATTGCGCGGAGCCCCACACATTTTTTTTTCATTATTTCATGAAATTCATGAAATAATAAAAAATAAGGGCTTCCCGATATTTCTGTGTCCAGGCAGGTCCAAATAGTCAGTTGGGGGTTGGGGGCAGCCCGTTCCAGCCTGCTGTATCCGGCTGGCATACAAAAATACGACGAAGCCCACGTCAAAATTTTTTTGAAAAATCCATTAAACAATCCTCTAAAAAGGGACTGCATCTTTATTAACCCATCGATCATGGTCGAGGGGTTAATAAAGATGCATTCCCTTGCATTCTTATTGTTTTTTGGATTTTTCAGAAAAAAAATTGACGTGGACTTCGCCGTATTTTTTGTATCCAGCCACATACAGCAGGCAGCGACGGGCTGCCAACAACCCCCAGGTGCCTATCTGTACCTGGCCGGACACAACAATATAGGGGAACCCCTTTTTTTTATTATTTCATGAAGTTCATGAAATAATAAAAAATAATGCGTGGGGCTCCGCGCTATTTCTATGTCCAGCCAGGTACAGCTAGGCAGCTGGGGGCTGGAATCCACAGCGCAGGGAGGCCCAATCCTTCTGGGCACCCCTCGCTGCGAATGGCAGCCCGCAGCCACCCCAGAAAATGCCGCGTTCATTGAAGCACCATTTTCTGGCGCTGAACCCAGCTCTTCTCAGGGCCCTGGTGCGGTGGCTCACTGGGTAATAAAGGGGTTAGGGCCAGCTTTGTATTATCAGCTGGCCCCAAGCCCGAAATTCATGGCGGTCACACCAATAGTAGACATTACCGCCATGAATTTCTAGTGAATTTTTAAAAAAAACACAACACAGGAAAAATATTTTTATTTGAAAAAAAAAACAAAAAGACACTTAGGGACTCCAACTTTATTTTTAAAAAATCCTCTTCTGTCCGCCGTAGTCCAATCCAGGGTTCTTCTTTAGCTCTGCCAATAGTAGACATTACCGCCATGAATTTCTAGTGAATTTAAAAAAAAAAAAAAGACAACACAGAAAAAATATTTTTATTTGAAAAAAAACAAAAAGACACTTAGGGACTCCAACTTTATAAAAAAAACATCCTCTTCCGTCCACCGTACTCCAATCCAGAGTTCTTCTTTAGCTCTGCTACATCTCTGGTAGAGAACCTCCACCAGAGATGTAGCAGAGCTGTGCACCCTGAGAAAGTTCATGTGAGTTCATGCAGGCAAGCATGAAACCCTGCCAGCACTGCTACTTCAAATAAACAGCTGACCTGAGTCAGCTGTTCATTTGAAAATCCAGGCAGAAAGGTCAAAAATAGAGAACCTGATTAAAACTGGATTGCACCTGGTCAGGTTGCAATCAGGGACCATAGAGCCCCATTTTATGGAGCCCCGGTACAATCCGGGAGAATCTGGTTTACAGTGACAGTGGCTGTCGGAATTACTCGCAATTACTCGCTTCCCCATTCATTTACATTGGACTCGCTAGACTCGCAACGAGTAGCGAGTCCCAGACTCGGACTCGTTAGAGTCTAGCGATTCCGAGTAATTTAGGATTCGCTCATCCCTACAAATGACCTCCATTCCGTGTCCCCTATCTCCAATATATGGAAATTCTCAGTTCCGCTTAGAAAAGGGCAGACAATCGTTCCTTGATATCCCACAATCCCTTTACCTGACAATCTCCATGTATATTACTCAAACCACAGTTATCATCTTTATTCCCTAACCAGATACCCCCGCCAGACTCTTGGTTATTACATGCCAGATTACTGACTAATATCAAATCCCTACATCGTTCGGATATTTTTCGACCCATGACACAGTTTGAGAAGTGTTGTGACTCTCGGGGTCCCCTGGACCACGCAGTCTCGAAGCTCTACAAATTAATCCAGACTGTCATGAATGGCTCCTCTGACAATCTCTCTTCATATACAGTTAAGTGGGAGTGGGATCTTTGCAGAACATTCCAGTCCTTAGAATGGGAAAAAATCTTTATCCTAACTCATAAGGCCTCCATCTCGGCAGCCTCTCAGGAACGTAATTTTAAGGTGGCGGCGAGGTGGTACAGATGTCCTGTGGAGATTAATGCCAATTTTCCTGACTAGGCCCGACTTATGTTGGCGACAATGCGGTTATAGCGGGTCTTATCTTCACACCTTGGGGGGATGTGAATGTTGTCAACCCTTCTGGAATGATGTGGCGGATCTATATGGGAAGGTCACTTCCAGCACTATTAGATTCATTGCAGAGTTGGCACTCCTAAACTTGTAAACAAATATGTCTCTAGCCAGATTTAAGAAAAATCTTTTACCCCATTTTTTGACAGCTGCGAGACAACTAGTCCCTAGGTATTGGAACAGGTCGGAATCCCCATCACGTGGAGTGCTGGTGGCTGAGTTAGATGACATATGCAGGATGGAGGAGCTCATTGCTCTTAGCTTACCTGATGAAAACAGTATTGTGAGACATTGCAATATATGGTCCCCTTGGATTTTGTTTCGGGAAACTACGGATCTGAAGTCTTGGCTTACTCACTGGTAGACTAGCAATGTCTCTATGTTGATCGTTCCAAGCTGCGTATAAGTCCAAGTTCTTAAATCAAAACACCATGTTCTTACTTCCCCTTTCTTTTTTCTGCTCTTATCTTCTCTACTTTCCTATCCTTTATTGAAAGGTTAACTTAGGTTATACTTGATTTAACGAAAAATTTGTATGAAATAGATAGGCGGTGTAGCTTGGTTGACAAGTGGGCTACACCACTAACACACTGCTACTAGGCCCAAACTATTACCTGGGCGAAATGTAGTTAAAAATTAGTATGAAATAGACACGCGGTGTAGCTTGGTTGACAAGTTGGCTACACCACTGACTAACAGACACTTCTACTAAGCCCAAACTATTACCTGGGCTTGATGCAGTTAAAAATTAGTATGAAATAGACAGACGGTGTAGCTTGGTTCAAAACTGGGCTACACCGCTCACTACCAGACACTGCTACTAGCCGAAAAGGATTGCCTGGGCTAGCTGCAGTAAAAAATTGGCTACTGAAGACAGGTGGTGTAGCTTTCTTCACAGCAGTGCTACACTAACTGGCCAAAAGGATTGCCTGAGCTAGAATTGGCCAGATGCTGTGAATAACACTTGCACAGCACTGGCACACACCTGCCTGGCAAAAACTGCTAGGAACTGCTCTAACCTAGTCCTCAAAAGGGCTGAAATTACAACTAGTCCCTACTTCTATGAAGTAGCCCTCAAAAGTGCTTACCGTATATACTCGCGTATAAGCCGAGTTTTTCAGCACAAAAAATGTGCTGAAAAGTCCCCCCCTCGGCTTATACGCGAGTCACTAACTAACAGGCACTTATGTGCTTGCTTGAAATGGCTCCGCACCGCCCTCAAAGTCTCCCCCACTGCTTCCCTTGTGCCCCTGCCGGATCCCTCCATACTCAGACCACCAGGGTCCTGCCTGTGTCTCTGACACCCCCGCCCAGAACTCCCCCGCTCTGGTCACCATGCTCAGACCACCAGGGTCCTGCTTGCGCTGCTGATCCCCCGCCACCCAGATCTCCCCCGCTCCGGTCACCTGCCCGGATCCCTCCATGCTCGGACCACCAGGGTCCCGCTTGCGCCGCTGTCCCCCCGCCCGCCCAGATATTCACCGCTGCAGCCCGGATCTCTCCATGTTTGGACCACCAGGGTCCCGCTTGCGCCACTGTCCTCCCCGCCCACCCAGATATTCCCCGCTGCAGCCCGGATCTCTCCATGTTCGGACCACCAGGGTCCCGCTTGCGCCGCTGTCCCCCCCCCCGCCCACCTAGATATCATGGCTGCAGCCCGGATCCCTCCACGTGACCTCCATCCTCCTCCGCTGCAGCCCCGATCCCGTCCATGATCCTCCTGCCTCCCGGTCCCGGTCTGTGCGGCACCAGAGAGAGGCACAGGGGCCCCATATCCCTACGCCTCATGATAGCTATACTAATGGCCCTGTATCCCTCCGCCCTACTATAGCAATGGGGGGGGAATGTATCCCTCCACCATGCAATAGTGATGGGCAGGACAGTGTCCCTCCGCCCTGCAATAGGCGCTGTCCACCTATGCCCATGTAAAAACACAAAAAAAGTCCCCTACGGCCAGACATTGACCTAAAACAAGGTGTGGCCGCAGGGGACTTTAATTACAGTGTCTGGCCCTAAGGAAGGAGGTGAGGAGCCATTGTGAGCTAGTAGAGCAGGGGAAAGCTGGGTTGTCAGGGAAAGAACAGTACCATAATACCATAATAAAGCAGGGGAAAGAAGTCTAGTGAGGGAAAGCTGGGGTTACAGTATATACTGTGATGGGAGTGCTATATACCAGTGATCGGGGCTATACACCTGCAATGGGGCATATACTGTGATGGGAGCGCTATATACCAGTGATCGGGGCTATACACCTGCAATAGGGCATATACTGTGATGGGAGCGCTATATACCAGTGATCGGGGCTATACACCTGCAATGGGGCATATACTGTGATGGGAGCGCTATATACCAGTGATCGGGGCTATACACCTGCAATGGGGCATATACTGTGATGGGAGCGCTATATACCAGTGATCGGGGCTATATACCTGCAATGGGGCATATACTGTGATGGGAGCGCTATATACCAGTGATCGGGGCTATATACCTGCAATGGGGCATATACTGTGATGGGAGCGCTATATACCAGTGATCGGGGCTATATACCTGCAATGGGGCATATACTGTGATGGGAGCGCTATATACCAGTGATCGGAGCTATATACCTGTAATGGGGCATATACTGTGATGGGAGGCCATATACCAGTGATCGGGGCTATATACCTGTAATGGGGCATATACTGTGATGGGAGCGCTATATACCAGTGATCGGGGCTATATACCTGTAATGGGGCATATACTGTGATGGGAGCGCTATATATCAGTGATCAGGGCTATATACCTGCAATGGGGCATATACTGTGATGGGAACGCTATATACCAGTGATCAGGGCTATATACCTGTAATGGGGCATATACTGTGATGGGAGCGCTATATACCAGTGATGGGGGCTATATACCTGCAATGGGGCATATACTGTGCTGGGAGCGCTATATACCAGTGATCAGGGCTATATACCTGCAATGGGGCATATACTGTGATGGGAACGCTATATACCAGTGATGGGGGCTATATACCTGTAATGGGGCATATACTGTGATGGGAGCGCTATATACCAGTGATGGGGGCTATGTACGGTACATGTGATGGGGCAATATTACAGTGATGGGGCCCATATACCAGTGATGTGGCTATATAGTGAAGGAAAGGAGAAGCAGTGCAGGGTATAGAATTACCGTACGTAGCTGGATGCTTAGGGAAAGATTAATAGAGCAGGGGAAAGATGGATTTTGAGGGAAAGTACAGTAATAGAACAGGGGACAGGATGACAGTACTGTAACTACCGTAGATGGAGAGGGAAATATGAATACTGAGGCTGTGCTGCATAACGGTTCATTTGGCAAGACGGCAGCAAGTCCTATTCATTCTCTATGGGACTTGCAGTCCGGTTTTGCCAGATCTGGCACTTGCAGCAAGTCAGAAAAAGGCATCTAGCAGTGGCATTTTTGCGTCGCATTAAGTGTCGAATCCGGCAAAACCGCACTTACCGCAGCTAACCGCAAGTCCCATAGAAATTGAATCTGGCAGATATCGTGTCTAGTGATGGGCGAATCTACTCGCTAGGACTCGTTACTCGGCGAGTAGTAAGGGACTCGCAGGACTCGGTACTCGGCGAGTTTCCCAGCGAATACTCGCACAGCAACGAGTCCAATGCAAGTCAATGGCAATCCTAGTTTTGTCATGTTTACTTTTTCTCACTCGCTAGACTCGCTATATCACATTGCTATGTAGCTTGAATCTCCCCAAAATCGTTTTAAAGAATCGCACCGCTTCACGGATACCCACTGTCAGCAGCGAGTCTGAGCGAGTCTGAGCGAGTCTTAGCGATTCTGAGCGAGTCTACGAATCCGAGTCCTGTATTCTGTATTCGGGACTCGCGAATACAGAATCTGTTATGTGCCGACAAAGCTTCCGAGACAGCCTAGCATGTTAGGTCAGACAAACTTGTGAAGATGGACAAGCATGTTAGCCAATCATATTCAGTAATGCCACAGCCATGTTGGTTGTGGCAGGACTATGATTGGCTGCTGTCCATCGTGATGCCTATGTCATGTATGACAGGCAAGGCTGTATATAAGCCTTGCCACCGCCATTTTGGGCACATTTCTCTGAAGATCTGAGCTAGAGCAGGGTGAGGTAGATTCTGGAGCAGATCATAGGAATTGTCAGTCAGTGTAGGGAACCTTAAAAATTCCTTATATTAACCCCAAACAGCTCTTGTGAGAGCTAGCAGGAGGACAGAGGAGTACTGTGTAGAGGACTGTAGGCAGGCAGGGAAGCAGGGAGCTGCAACCTTACAGTGCTCCCAGGAGCGACCTCATAGCTGAGCTTACTCACTCAGCTGTCCTAATAGCTGAAGTCAGAGGCTTAGCTGAGGTACTATTTACAATTTTTTTGCAGCTGATAGATTTTGGGTCCTAAAAACCCCTTCAGGTTTATTTTGTCTGTGGCAGATCAGTGCGTTGCTGCTCTCCTAGCTGCAAATAGCATGTACGCCACCTACTTGTGTGACTACTTGTGCGCACTTAATAATTTTTTCAGGGACTAGTGTGCTGCTTCACTGCCAAGTGGTAGCACACACTTAACCCGCCAGTAAGTGACGCCTGCAGCAACACCTAACTCCATCTCGGTGGCTGTGCGCACTTAATAATTTTTTCAGGGACTAGTGTGCTGCTTCACTGTCAAGTGTTAGCACACACTTAACCCGCCAGTAAGTGACGCCTACAGCAACACCTAACTCCATCTCGGTGGCTGTGCGCACTTTATAATTTTTTCAGGGAGTAGTGTGCTGCTTCACTGCCAAGTGTTAGCACACACTTAACCCGCCAGTAAGTGACGACTACAGCAACACCTAACTCCATCTCGGTGGCTGTGCGCACTTTATAATTTTTTCAGGGAGTAGTGTGCTGCTTCACTGACAAGTGTTAGCACACACTTAACCCGCCAGTAAGTGACGCCTACAGCAACACCTAACTCCATCTCGGTGGCTGTGCGTTTGTCAACAATGTCACAAAAACCACAATTTTCGAAAAAAGATGTTGCAAAGGGACGGGGACGAGGTCGTGGCCGTAGCAGTCGTGCCCAAGAAGGCACTGATATAGGTAGACAGACGAGGATTGATAGATCTCTCTTTCTCCCGTCTAAAATTACCAGTACTCAACAAAAACGTATCTTGAGGCCGGAAGAGCATGACCAGATAACATCTTGGATGGCTGATAACACCTCCACCACTGGTTCTTGCAGTACACAATCGTCCGTGCCAACACAGTCTAGTGTCGCTACAGAGAACTCAGGGCCATCCAATCCTCAAAGGCTTCCTATTTCCTCAAGCCATCGGCAGCCAGAGGAAAACTTGGAGTGCGACCTTGGTCACTCCGATGATTTATTTGGTTCGTATCAGCACTCGATTCCATCTGGCCTTTCTTTAGCACTGTCTGACGAGATACTTGAAGAAGACGTAATGTCTATTCATGCCCAAAGTTTGGAAGCACCTCGTACTGAAGAAAGCCACTTTCACCAAAGGCATACAGCATCTCAGGAGGTGGATGATGATGACGATGATGAGACACACATCTCATCTGGCCAGCCTGCTCAGTCACGTTATCCAGAAGACTTTGAGGAGGAAGGCGTGGATGATGAGACCACAGATCCTACCTGGACTGTTGGCATGCATAGCCAACAGAGCAGCCAGGAGGAGGAAAGTGGCTATGTACCACCGCCAAAAGCACCAAGGCTTACTCCTTTCTCCAGAACACAAACTGTGACAACAGTTGGCCAAATTGTGTCAACTGTTGCACAAAGTGTACCAACTGTTGCACAAACTGTGTCAACAGTTGGTGTGGTACAGAGTAATCCTCCTTTGCCTCCAATTCAACATAAAGGCCGAAAAGCCATTGTGTGGCAATTTTTTAAGGATGCCACATCTGTACCAAATGTGGTTATCTGTAACATCTGCCATGCAAGGCTAAGCAGAGGCCTGGGAAAAAAAAACCTGAGCACCAGCAGTATGCGTAAGCATATGTCTGTTAAGCACCCAATTCAGTGGTCGGCCCATCAGGGTTCTGAATCAGTGCCTTCTGATCCCAACACTTCCAGGCCACCTCAGATCCATCCTTCACCACCTAGTGTTCAGGCATCAGCTCCTGCTCAAACGTACTCCTCCCAAGCTGCGCTACAAGAGAGACTTGACAGTAGTCAAGCCACTGGTGTGTGTGCGGCAAACGTCCAGTTGTCTGTGCCACAGCTGTATAAAAGGCAAAGGAAGTACCAATCGACACACCCATTTTCCCAAAAAGTGACTGCGAAAATTGCAAAGTTGTTAGCTGTGGAAATGCTGCCGTTTAGGCTTGTAGGTACAGAGTCTTTTCGGGAGTTGTTGGCTGTGGCGGCACCACGATACTCTGTACCCAGCCGCTACTTTTTCTCACGTAGTGCCGTCCTCGCGTTACACCAGCACGTTGTTAACAACTTAAAGCGTGCACTAACAAATGCTGTAACCGCCAAAGTCCACCTAACAACGGACACGTGGACAAGTAGTTGTGGACAGGGCAGATACATCTCAGTAACGGCTCACTGGATTAAACTGGTGGACAGTGTCCCAACTTCGCAAAGTGGACCATCTGAAATACTGCCAATTCCACGAATAGCAGGCACAACATCATTCCGGGTGGCTGCCTCATCATATATGTCCAGTACGCAATCTGCTTCTGCAACTTCCTTGTCCACTGCTCAGCTGCCCGCACCATCACGTCCAAGTTGGGAGCTTTGCAGTAGTGCTTCAGCAAGGCGACAACAGGCTCTTCTGAAGCTTATCTGTCTAGGTGACACACCTCACACTGCAACTGAGCTGTGGAAGGGTCTTAAGCAACAGACTGATGAGTGGCTGGCCCCACTGCAACTACAACCAGGTCTTGTTGTGAGCGATAATGGACGAAACCTTGTGGCGGCACTGAAGCACGGTAACCTTGTTCACGTGCCTTGCCTGGCTCACGTGCTGAACCTAATAGTTCAGAAATTCCTTAAAATATACCCCGAGTTATCTGACCTACTCGAGAAGGTGAGGCGAATTTGCGCCCATTTTAGACATTCGTTCACAGCAGTTGGCAGTCTTTCAGCTCTTCAAAACAAATTTAATTTGCCTAAACACCGGCTAATTTGCGACATGCCCATGAGATGGAACTCAACATTCCATATGTTGGCAAGGTTTAATGAGCAGCAGAGGGCAATAGCGGAATATCAGCTGCAACATGCCCGTCACCACGGAAGTCAGACCAGACACATTACTACTTTTGAGTGGGTCTGGATCGCTGATCTTTGCGAGTTGCTGGACAACTTTGAATACTGCACCAAATTTGTCAGCGGTGATCAGTCCATTATCAGTCTCACCATCCCCATGCTCTGTTTGCTTACAGAGTCGCTCCTGAATCTGAAAACAGAAGCTTTGAGGGCCCAGCGGATGGCTATGGAGCCAGAATTTAACATCACTGATCCTAGCCAGCCAAGCCAATATCAGCAGGCTACATTGGGTCTGGAAGAAGAAGGTGATGAGGGTGATGATGAAGAAGATCCTTTTTTCTGTGGTACTGATGTGAACACTGATGGGACTCCCAACCCTATGTTTATGTCGGTACAGCATGGGTGGGCTGAAGAGGAGGAGGCGGAGACTGATTTAGAGGCCATGATGCGTAGTGATCCTCATTCTGTTGCAACCGAGGAGATGAGTCTTTGCAGCTTAGCCCACATGGCTGACGTAATGTCTCAATGTCTCTCCCAAGATCCACGTGTCATTCACATATATGGCAGCAACCTCTATTGGTTGTCAACCTTTTTGGACCCCAGATACAAAGACAAATTTCCGTCGCTGCTGTTGCAGTCACCCAGGGGCTTAACGATGGATTTTTTCAAGACTGTTGTTGTTGACAATTTGATGTCCATATCACCGTCTGACTCCGCTGTACCCCGAAGAATCAGCTCTTTGCAACAGCAGCCTTTGCTTGGGACACAAACGTCATCAATGTCAAGAAGAGGTGGGGGTAAGATGTCCACCAACTGGGCGATGTTCAACAGACCTTCCAATCAACAACGGATCATGCCTACGGTCACCTTGACTAGGAGACAACAATTTTCCAACATGGTGAACGAGTATGTCAGTGACAGTACCAGCTTCCTAACCGACCCTTCAGTACCCTTTAATTACTGGGTTTCCAAGCTTCACACTTGGACAGAGCTCGCTCTGTATGTCTTGGAGGTGCTGGCCTGCCCAGCTGCTAGTGTGACATCAGAGCGTGTTTTCAGTGCCGCTGGGGGTATAGTCACTGATAGAAGGTCACGGCTTACTACTGAAAATGCCGACAGGCTGACTCTCATAAAGTTCAACAAGGACTGGATATCATCGGAGTTCGTAAGCCCCCCAGACGACAGTACCCAAATGTAGTGTAACCTAATCATAATTGATAGGATTGGAATATTGCGCTTTTAACTTTATGCCCTTTTAAGACAGGAAGTATCAGCATCTCCCTCAGCTGAGACGATGTGATAAGTCATGTTCCTGAAACATTTGCGGCATGATAACAAAAATACGCAATCAGTAAACATCTTTTTACTTTACAAGTGCATCCGCTTGTGAGCATTTATAATTTTTTGGTTTTTTTTTAAAAAGACAATGCCGCCCCTTGGGCTAATTTTTTGAGGCAACAAGCCTATGCCTGCATCATGGACGTTGCTTCTTCTATGCTCTCAGGACAAGCAAGAATATAGTATGGGCCATGCGCCCTCCTCTATTTCTAAAAAGAGTTGATCCCGCCCCTTGGGCTAATTTTTTGAGGCAACAAGCCTATGCCTGCATCGTGGACGTTGCTTCTCCTATGCTCTCAGGACAAGCAAGAATATAGTATGAGCCACGCGCCCTCCTCTATTTCTTAAAAGAGTTGATCCCGCCCCTTGGGCTAATTTTTTGAGGCAACAAGCCTATGCCTGCATCGTGGACGTTGCTTCTCCTATGCTCTCAGGACAAGCAAGAATATAGTATGGGCCACGCGCCCTCCTCTATTTATAAAAAGAGTTGATCCCGCCCCTTGGGCTAATTTTTTGAGGCAACAAGCCTATGCCTGCATCGTGGACGTTGCTTCTCCTATGCTCTCAGGACAAGCAAGAATATAGTATGGGCCACGCGCCCTCCTCTATTTATAAAAAGAGTTGATCCCGCCCCTTGGGCTAATTTTTTGAGGCAACAAGCCTATGCCTGCATCGAAGACGTGGCTTGTACTAAGATCCTGCTGGAGCCTGGCGAAGGGTCCCACTGTACGCTACGGAGATAACGCGTAGACGCGCTGTGTTGCAAGTAGATGTTCCAGCCTATCGCATCTGTGTTCCTAGTGTTGTTGCCATACCGAGTCATTAAGTTACCCCCCCCTAAACACAGGCACTATTTATTTGTCAGCAACATTTCTATGTGCAGTCATGATTTTACACATAATAACCAAGGTGCCTTCATGCGCCATGCGGGCCGTAAAGTACTTGCTAATGATGATGACTTTAAGCCCACCCACAAAAAAAACCTACACATCCATTCCCTGAAAAAAGACAGAGACAAAGCAGTTTTTGTAAACTGAGTATTATTACGCCTTAATGGCAAAGATGTCAGATTTTTTTTTGTAACTTTGTAAAAAGTCAGACATAAAACATAACAAAATAAAAAACAAATTGTGCAATGCACAATACAAACAAACAAATAAACACAAAAAAAATGTGCCCTACAGCTGGTGGTAGATTGGCGCATTCTGTGGGGTTGCCTCTACCGGGACACCATCACCCTGGTCGTGGAGGAGGTCCAGGGCCCCATGTATTACCTCACCCAATGGTTGTAACCCTGTAGGGTGGGTCATCTGGGCCGGTTGGCCTTGGGTTGGTAGGCCCCTGTTAGGTGGACACCACCTCTGGGTCGCCACGTAGCTGTCCCGGGGTGTGGGCCTGTCCAGTCTGTTGGAGGTAGACTGCTGCCACCCCTCCAAATAGGAAAAGACCTGGCCAGGGTGGTTTGGGGGCCGACAGGCATCTATTACAATGTGTATTGTTGACCAAGGTCAACATTACATTGTCCTCGGTGGTCTTGTGGTGCCCCCGGGATCAGGTGACTCCCCACACTGCTGGCAGTCGCCAGTGGAGGAAGCTGGATGGCCACAGTTTGGTTTGGTTGGGGAGACCGCTGGTGTGGCCCTTCATCCTGTGGCCCCAAAGGTGGTGGCGGTGGTGGTGGTGGTTCAGGGGCCTCCCTCGCCTCCTCAGGCAGCAGTGCTGGCGGGTTACGACGCCGCCTCTGGTAGTGAGCAGCTCTGTGGGTAAATATAAAAAACATTTGGTGAATGGGTTGCGTTTGTAAACAAAACCATAGGCCAAACATAACGTGCACGCTTTTTTGACTCAGTGTATCTGTGTATTCTGTGTCTTTTCATTGTTGCCCTTAAGATGGAATTGCAGCAAATAAATTAAGGACATTTTTGGCTCATGCCTCAAACAATATTCTATGTGTGGGTAGTGTTGCTCCACGATTTTTTGCCATTACATTACAAATTTAAAAATTTGTCCGCACTATTACACTGTGCCCTGCCTTAGGCAGGACAGCTATGTAGTCACTTGAAGACATATTAGTGGCCACAACTATTGCTTAGACTTTTTGTGGAAACTTTATGTGGACAAAGCTATAGCCTGACACTGTGATTCTTCAGGGTTGTTTGCCCTCAGATGGACACAAAAAGACACAGTGTGGGCGGCCTTGGTCTCAATGCACATAACCCAGATCTATAGGGCAGGTGAGCAAGACAGGAAATGGAGTCATGCAGCATAGGTGACACATGAGCATTTGGCTTGGGTTTTGAAACGACTGTAATGGACATAGAGTATGGGTTGTTTTTGAGCAGCAGGTCACACATCGTTGGTGCCAAACAAGGTGGTATGCACAGATGGACAGTTTTACAGTTATTCCAACGGGGCCGAACAAAAAAACGGGAGCAGCAAGGGCAAACCTTGGGTTTCCTAAAGGACCTTAGACATAAAAGCCTGTTGCACTTAAAATATGGCCCTCTTTAGTTTGATTTTATACAGCATTAATACACTATGTTTTCCGGAGGATTCGTAATGTGCCCATGAGTTAACGACAAAAAAAATTAAATTCACATGTGGGCCCTAATATCTACACCATCAACTTGCAGCCCCAAATATACCCATGGGAAAACTGAACCACGCGTATTTGTAGTGATACAGGGTATGTCCTGAAATGTCTGTGACTGTGTCAACAATCTGGGATGGTGTACAAACAGTTTAGTGCAAAAGGGGTATATCCTTGCAACGTTATTTAGCCGAAAAAAACACCCACAACTAAACGTGTAGGGATGTATGTGGCCCTTATGCAAGTCGAGGCCATTAGGAACTGATACAAATGAGGCTTATGACAGGCAAACCAGACAAGGCCACACACCTTAGAGGCCATTGCAGGGAAGAACATGGCTTTGTTCCACAAACATGCCAACAATAATAGCTAATTGTGAGGTCACGGAACATTGTTTCCGACCACCCTGCAGAACATTGCTTATTTGTCCCAACGTCACAATGTGACTATAAATGTGTATGTCCTGGATCATTGCCAAAGGTAATAGAATTGTGTTGCACCATGGCAGAAACAAACCCCAGTGTGGGTATGTAAACCACCACACTCATTATAGAGCTTCATACGTAGACTGTGTGCCCTCATGGACAGGGTCCTCTCCTCTTGTATCTGTATGACCTGATTGTCTTCATGTACTGTTTTTTGTCGTTAACCCTTATCCTCATGTAAAGTGCCATGGAACCTAATGGCGCTATATAAATAAATAATAATAACAATAATAGTAAACAACAGTGCAGCAGACACATACCTTGGCATACGGGCCACCGGTTCTAGGAAGGACAGCTGGTCGTAGTGGCAATAGATCGGCCCTGGATCAGCTTCCGGTCCCCCTTCCATGATCTTGCGGTGTTGCCGCTTGTGTTGATCCCGGCAGCACCTCCACCGCTTGATAATCAGGTCAACTGTGAAATGATTTCAAACCGGGTTTAGACCTCTGTAACATTTGAAACACTAAAAGTATGTGTACAAATCAACAATAACATTTTATTCATGTTGTGTGTGTAATGTGTATACAAGGCACAGTGACACGACAGTGTGGAACATCATCAACAGCATTACGGACATTGAGCTCACGTGGCAACAATCACAAATGTGGCAGGGCACATGTCAACGCATAGAGAATGTAATAGTGCGGGCACCAGACTCCGCTGATTAGTGGTATTTATATACACCCAACCCCCTGGCCTTCAGAGCCAGGAGGAACAGCCCTTAAACTAAGTGTACTATTGTGACCCCATCCAAATATAGGCAACCATGCGACGGCGCATGATAACACATTGAGGGCCCTGTATACCCTACTATGGGGGCCCTGTATACCCACGGGGGGGCTGTAGACCCTACTATGGGGACCCTGTATACCCACTGCTGGGGGCCTGTATACACACGGGGGGGCTGTATACCTACTATTGTAACCCACTTGGGGGCCTGTATACCCACTGCTGGGGGCCTGTATACCCACGGGGGGCTGTATACCCTAATATTGGGGGCATGTATACACACTGCGGGGCCTGTATACTCTGCAGGTGGAGCTGTATACTCTGCTGGGGGGCTGTCTAACAGTGATAGCCGCTGTATACAAGGATGGCGGTCAATATGGTTTCCCAGTTTTTTGGGGCTAAAGTAGGGGTGTCGGCTTATACACGGGTTGGCTTATACACGACTATATACGGTAAATGCAATATAACGTGTGAACCAGTAGGGTAGCTAGCGGGGGGCAGGGGGGGGGGCGAACGCCGCGCGGCCGGAGCGGAGGGAGGACGGGACTTCCTGTCTCCTGCAGCTCTGCCCGCCCCTCCTCTCCTCCTAGAGCAGACGGCAGAGACGCACGGCGGTGAGTGTGCACCAGAGCAGACGCACGGCGGTGAGTGTGCAAGTGTGCAGAACCCCCCCTCGGTCCTCACATCTCTTTGACGGCACCCCCCCCCCAAGGTCCTCACATGGGGCCCTGGGTGGTGATCTTGCCCCGGGGCCCGGTGAAGGCTAGCTACGCCACTGGTGTGTACACATTTAACTCACCCATATTGCTCTGTGTATCATGGCCACAGCGATGAAACGTAGGGAACACGACCTGAGCGATCTCCCTCCAGGCTGTAGTCCGCTGGACGTTATCCCCATAGGCAGGGTCAGTGGGCAGCCAAAGCAGGGACCGAGCCTCCACCAGAGCAATTAACTGCAGGGTATTGACAGGGGCCATGCTTGCTCTGTGTGTTTCTGCGCGTCCAGCCGAGCAGCTCGAGTCGGCTTATTTCCTGTTTGCTAAAAGCATGGGGTTTGCTGCAGAAAATCGCTTGCCTCGCCTCATCGGCGCTAAATAGGACAAACACATGCGAGTTTGGCCTTGGAGACAGCAACAAAATAGAGTTGCGAGTGGGGATTCCGACACGGCAATGCGAGCGCTTTCCGAGACACATCTGCGATTTTTAAATCACACATTACTCGCTATTACTCGCTTCCCCATTCATTAACATTGGACTCGCTAGATTCGCAACGAGTAGCGAGTCCCGGGCTCGGACTCGCTAGAGTCAAGCGATTGCGAGTAATTTAGGACTCGCCCATCACTACAGCTGACGCATGTTCCATGCGTGGCCCATGTGCTCAACCTGGTGGTTCAGAGGTTTCTAAAGTCATACCCAGAGCTGTCTGATCTGCTGGTAAAAGTTTGCCGCCTGTCTGCACATTTTCGCAAGTCACCTGCTGCTTCAGCCGGCCTTGCCGGCTTTCAGCGCCATTTGAGTCCCACAGACTGGTGTGTGATGTCCCCACGCGTTGGAATTCAACTCTGCACATGTTGGTCAGGATATGTGAGCAGAAGAGGGCTGTTGTTCACTACCTGCATCACCTAAGCCGTCGGGAAATGGGTCAAATTCCACACATAACACCTGAGGAGTGGAGATGGATGTCGACCTATGTACCGTCCTCCAAAACTTTGAGGACTCCACCAAGATGGTGAGCGGCGATGACGCCATTATTAGCGTCACCATACCGCTACTCTGCCTTCTAAAACGGTCTCTGCTGAAAAACAAAGATGATGCATTGCAGGCGGAGCGCGATGACTTGGAGCAAGAAACAGTAGTGCGTGTGGGTGATAACACACAGCCCAGCCTCATCTCATCACAACGTGCAGTGGAGGACTATGACGAGGAGGAGGAGGATGAAGACATGGAGCAACTCTCTGGCCAAATTGAGGATATGACAGGCACACCAGTTATACCCTCGCTTCAGCGTGGCTGGCCAGAGGACAGGGGAGATGAGGAGAAGGAGGACGACAGCATGTTCAGTCATCGTGTTGGTCAAGATACTGAAGTGATGGCTGTTAAGAGTCTGGCGCACATGGCTGACTTTATGGTAAGCTGCCTGGCTCGTGACCCTCGCGTTCAGAACATCTTGGCCGACAATCAGTACTGGTGGGCAACACTCTTAGACCCACGCTACAAGGAGAACTTTATGTCTCTCATTCCTGAGGTGGAGAGGTCAGCCAAAATGCAGCAGTTCCAGAAGGCCATAGTCATGGAAGTAGGCAAAGCATTCCCCTCACAAAACGCTAGCGGCATAGGTCAGGAATCGGTGGACAACCAAGGCGTACGGCCGAGAGGGGCACAAGTCCAATCCGCCAGAGGTAGGGGAACAGTCTTTACGATGTGGGACAGTTTTCTCAGCCCCTCACGTACCACAGCCCCTGAGGTGCGGGGTAGTGCCACAAGAAATGCTAAGTTTGGCCAGATGCTGAAGGAGTACCTTGCAGATCGAACAACTGTACTACAACATTCCTCTGTGCCTTACAATTATTGGGTCTCCAAGCTGGACACATGGCATGAATTGGCTTTCTATGCCTTGGAAGTCCTGGCCTGCCCTGCCGCTAGCGTTTTGTCAGAACGTGTTTTCAGTGCCGCTGGTGGAATCATTACTGATAAACACACCCGCCTGTCAACTGAAAATGCTGACAGGCTGACTCTGATCAAGATGAACAAGGGTTGGATTGGGCCCGACTTCACCACACCACCAACAAATGACAGCGGAATTTAAATTTTGTTATGGGAATTTGCCAAGTACCTCCACTCACTCATGGGTACACACTTCTGGACTTTGGCTAATCGCTGGACTGCTCCTCCTTCTCCTCATGTGCCACCATGATGACCATTACAATAGTTAGGCTGTTGTTTCAGGTATACCCCAGTGGTAAATTTTTTTGCCCATTCTTTTAGAATGGGCATTACAACGACAGGAGACCCGCTCCTTTTCAATGGGAAAAATGTTTTGAGGCCCTCATGCACGTCTCTATCCAGGGACAATGTGGAGCCTCCCAATTTTTGGCTGCCCTGCCAAAGGGCAATACTACAATACACCCACTTCAGGTTTACAGGCCCTCATGCATGTCTGTATGCATGGGTCATTGTTGAACCTCCCAATTTTTGGCTGCCCTGCCAAAGGGCTATACTACAATACACCCACTTCAGGTTTACAGGCCCTCCTGCACGTCTGTATCCAGGGGCATTGTTGAACCTCACAATTTTGGACTGCCTGGTAAAGGAAAATACTACAATATACCCACATCCTCAAAATGGGCACATTATGTCAAGACAGGGCTTCATGTACGTCTCTTCTCAGGGACATCGGAGTGCCGCACAATGTTTTCACGTAAAATCTTTCATGTAATCACAAAAAGTAACATACACCAGCTGTATCTCACTATTGGGTATGTGCCCTTAACATTTCCACCCTGAATATTCATTTTGGTGTCATTTTGGAAGGTTTTCTGGTGACTCCGTAAAATTGGCGTGAAACTCGGACAACATTGTTCACAGCTGTGAATTTTGAGTGAGAAATGCTTACAGGGGTCTTCCCCATGGTGTTGCCATGTCATTTGAGCACTCTTCTGAGACTTTTGTAAAACAAAGATAGAAGGGAGTGCACATAGGGTCTTATCTATGATGATAATTCAATGCCCCCCGATTAGTGTGACTCACCTTTTTGGGTTGTGTGAGTCACAACAAACTGCAAGAGCCTTGTTATCCTGGTCGCTGCAGACACCTGGTGAGGGAGAAATCTGTTTATGTAGAAAAAAGCCCAGGTTTATATTCCGCGCAGACCACCAAGCAGGAAGGGTATGTTTGATGTCCGTTTATTGAGCCAACGCGTTTCAGAGCAGGACCTGCTGCTTCCTCAGGCCCTGAGGAAGCAGCAGGTCCTGCTGTGAAATGCGTTGGCTCAATAAACGGACATCAAACAAACCCTTCCTGCTTGGTGGTCTGCGCGAAATCTAAACCTGGGCTTTTTTCTACATAAACTGAGACTTTTGTGACATTTTTAGGGTTTCTACATGCTGCCGGAGGTCATTTCATAAAAATACTTGGGTCTCCCATAGGATAACATTGGGCTCGGTGCTCGGGCCGAGTACACGAGTATCTTGGGATGCTCGGCCCGAGTATCGAGCACCCGAGCATTTTGGTACTCGCTCATCACTAGTCATTGTATTTCATCATATATGCTTTCCTATGGGGAAGGCAGGTATAAGAAGCCCCGTCTCAAGGGATCGGGGCCCAGAATCACAATATCATCCTGTGTGCCGGACACTGCACGTGTCCTCGTGCCTATCACCTTGATTCCTATCTGCTTTTGTTGTACATCTCTGTATCTTGCCAATAAACCTCAGCCTTTAGTTCTGAAGACACGACCGGGCTCCTATTCTTTCTTTCAAATGTCGAGCTTCAGCCCGGTCGGAAAGGCCAAGAAGATGCAAACTTTCCAAAGAACCTAGAAGATTTCAAGCTGTGAACCAGAGGTTGGAAGGTTGAGGAAGAAGAAAAATCACAAAAAAATTTGTAGCGCTACCTGTAGCCACTTGAAGGAAGCCAGACGTTGAGAACCTCTCGCAAGTGCCTCCCAGCCTGCCCTGTTGTTTTAAGAAAAACTAAGAAAAAACTAGACTATAAAAACATAACCAAGAAGAAGCCTCTACGTGAGTTAACAAGGACGTGAAACATAAAGACAAGCGCTGAGGGCGATAAAGGCGGAAAGGAGACGTTTAGCGAACGTGGCGAGTGAGGCTGCAAGTACGACAGCACCTGTTTTGGTTGACCTAAGCCGGCACGTGTCTTCCTTAACGGAGGTGTGAGTATTTAACTTTTTGTTGATACTAAAGCAGATATACAAAAATTCGTCCTTGTACTCCAAGCAGCTATGGAGTGGTTACGGAAGCAGGCTGATAGGCATGCTAATGCCCCCTTGCTAGAAGGGGTTAATACTGAAACCACTTGGTTAAATTGTATGCGGTGGTTTTCAGAACAAAGTACAGAACTAGAGAAAAAATTATTTTCTTGTTCAAAAAGAAAGACAGCTGCTCTTTGTAAATCTATTATAGCTTTTGATGCTGCTATTGAGCAACCTAGGCCCTCCCACTTAGACAGAAACATTATGTTAATGCAGTCACTAGAAGTGGCAAGGCATATGGGGAGAAATTAGAGTTGTTAAATCAGACACTGAAACAGACAGAATTAGCACAAAGGGAGGGCTATGATACGGAGGGGCTGCAATCAATGCTTTAGGACATGAAAACTGCAGTGTCAGACAGCGAGGTCACTGAAGACAGAGCAAGAGGGTGGATTGAGGGAATAGAGGCATGGCTGTCATAAAATATACAGAAGAAAGATAGAATCGCAAAGCTTATTGATCATATGACAGAGCAGTTGCTTTCCCCAATAGACGTTGAGGATGACGGGGAATCATTTCAGTTAGACTTTAAATTTGATAGTACATCCACCCCTTCAAAAACAAAAACCACTCCAGCCCAGACATCCCTAATACATCTTAAATTTGTTAAAAACCTGCCCAATTGGGAGGAAAGTAAGGGAGTCTTCCGTAATGGCCTTAATTTTGAATCATGGTTAACTAAATTTCAAATTGAGTCTAAAGAGGACGCTGGTAGATATTTTATGTCCTTTGTACCAACTGAGTTTATGTCTCATCTTAAAGCTCAGGAGGTAAAGGGGATAAAATATGACTTGACAGACCCACAGGGACGGATAAAGTTTGTCATCTCCCACAAATTAGGTGGTCGCAAGCTCACCCCGGGATTGCTAGAATCCTTCAAAATTAAGCAAGGGGCAGATCTCAGAGTAGAAGCAAGGAAATGGGTTGCTGCTTGGTGTGTAGTGTTTGAAAAATCCTTAGACAGTATGGACCAGGGTAATAAAGATGCTATGCTAGAACAATTTGTGAAAAAAGTCCCAATGGAGGGTTATCTCAAAGCTGGCGTCTTACAAAATGGCAAGTCAATAGAGGATGTCGTGGAGGCATTGCTCACTAATGGTTTGGACGGTGCGATCCGGGACCAAGGGCGATGATGCAAATGTTTTTGCCTATCACCCTGCTCGGGTGGCATCTGCTGATGACAGAAGACCATGGTTTCCTGGGAGGTATGGCCAAATGCCGACAACGGGCAGGTCCCAGTCGGCAGAAACCCCCGGAATACTAAGGGTCCTCTTGTAAGTTATTATTGTGGACAGCATGTTAGATGTCAGTGTCCTTATTTAGCATCAAAGGACGATCCACGGGTGCAGCCTATTCCCCCTATGCCCCGTGGTTTCCCAGGTCCATATCAGGGAGCTAGTGCTCCATATCCAGCTGTCAAGAACCCTGGGCACCCAGCAGTTAATGATCCCAGACAGTACCAGCAGTACAACGGTCCACAGATAATTAACCCTGTATCTCAGGAGCCTTCTGCACCACCCCTGAGTTTGCAGCACCTGTCCATCTTGGCAAAGAGATCAATGCTGTGCAGAGGAGAGTTGACCCCCCCGCCGGGAGGGTTTCCTCCCACCCCAATGCTCCGCTGATTAAGGAGCTGAGAGAGCATGAGGTGGGGGCTCAGAGGTGGGGGCGGTGGGGCAGAACATGGGCTCTGATGAGGATGGTGGATTTTTGGCTCAGAGGTGGGGGCGGTGGGGCAGAACATGGGCTCTGATGAGGATGGTGGATTTTTTGGGCTCCTTACTGCCGGAACTGATTGATGCCGTGACCCCCCTGTTCCCCTGAGCCTCTTGGCAAAATTATCCCTAGGCCGAGATGGATGACCTTATGTCAAAGGGAGAATAGACGGTCAAATTTGGGAAAGCTTTTTAATTGATACAGGAGCCTCTGTTTCAGTAACAGGACACAAATTGCAGCTATCCCCCGTGCTGCCAGACACCACAACTTTAGTGGGATTTGAGGGCTCCTGTATACAGGCGAGGAGGAGTTGTCCAGTAAACCTGAGATTTCAGGACACGGGGGCATCGAAGTGCCGAGGCATTTGGTGTTCATTCTGGATCAGCCCACAATTAAAGTCTACTACCGTGTTTCCCGAAAGTAAGACCCTGTCTTACATTTTTTGGGGGGCCAAAAGTGGCCCCCGGTCTTACTTTCGGGGGGGGGTCTTATATTGGGTGCCCCAGCAGTGTGGCCTACAGGCCCCCTCCTGCTGGCACACTGCGGGAGCGGGTCGCACGTCACGTGCGCCAGCTCATTAGATATGCACTGCATCCCCCTGTCAATCAGCGACAGGGGGAGCAGTGCATTATATATATGGGCCCCCCTCCTGCTGGCACACTAACCCCCCAGTTGGTGTTCTGAGGCCCCCCCTGCTGCTGCTGCTGCTGCTCACATCTTACCCTCCAGGGTCTTCTTGCAGCAGCCAGGGCGTCGGTCCTCCGTCCTCGGCTGTCTCCCGGATCATGTGACCCGTCGCAGCGCATGACGTCATCGCGACTGCGACCGGCCGGTCACATGATCCGGGAGACAGCCGAGGACGGAGGACCGACGTGCTGGCTGCTGCAAGAAGACCCTGGAGGGTAAGATGTGAGCAGCAGCAGCAGGGGGGGCCTCAGAACACCAACTGGGGGGGTAGCGTGCCAGCAGAAGGGGGCCCATATATAGTGCACTGCTCCCCCTGTCGCTGATTGACAGGGGGATGCAGTGCATATCTAATGAGCAGGCGCACGTGACGTGCGACCCGCTCCCGCTCTCCCACCCCCCCCGCTAGGGGCCTTACATTAGCCCCCCCCGGTTGTAAGGCCTTATATTCGGGGGAGGCCTTACATTAGCAGGTCCCCCCTTTACCCCTAGGCGGCCTTACAATCGGGGGGGTCCTACTTTCGGGAAAACACGGTATTATTGGGACAGACGTTTTCTCTGCCATGGGTATCATAGTTGATTTATGTAACAAAGTGTGGTGTGGACAAAAGAGCTACTGTTTGTTTAGTGATTATGCCTGTTCAAGAGCTGGAAAGTGACAGTCATAAATTAACCATTGCTAGTCTCTGCTCAGATAATGATGATGGCATAGTTGAGATAAATGTTGCAGACAATGTTTTGAAGAATGAATTGTTAACACTGTTCCCAAAGTTGTGGGTTTCAAAAAAGAGTGATTGTGGGTTGATGCAAATCCAGATTAAGATAGACAGCAACTGGCTACCACCCTTTCAGCGCCAGTACCGTATTCCTGAAGAAGCAATCCCTTACATAAGGGTTGCTGTCAGTGAATTGGAAAAACAGGGGGTGGTTGTACATGGCAATTCACCATGCAACAGCCCAATTTTGCCTGTTTAAAAAGAGGATGGTAGCTATCGCATGGTTATGGATCTGAGACTTGTAAATAAGTACACCCCTTCAGCTGCTCACCTTGTAGCATCTGTCCCCGAGGTGATGTCACAGCTGAGGAGTGAAAATCAAGTTTTTTCCTGCTTGGATATTGCGAACGGCTTTTTCTCTGTACCCATAACACCTGAGTCAGCTCTCCGCTTTGCATTTACCTTTGAAAACGTTCAATACCTGTTCACCCGCCTAGCGCAAGGATTTCATTTTAGTCCAATCTATTTCCATCAAGCGTTGGCACAGGTGTTGGAACCCCTGGGGTACAGAGACAAAGTCCTTCAATATGTCGATGATTTATTAGTACAAACTGTTGATGAAACTGAACACAAAGAGATTCTTGTAAATGTATGTCAAGCTTATGTGATGCAGGACTCAAAATGAGTCTGGACAAGGTACAGCTAATGAAATCAGAGGTTAAATACTTGGGTGTGTCAGTTTCATCAGAGGGGAAGAAGCCCATGCAGGATACGGTTAAAGCTATCCAAGCTGTACCCATACCAACCAATATCACAGAGCTCAGGAAGTTTCTAGGTCTTGTAAATTTTTCCAGAGCATTTATTGAGGATTTTGCTTGCCTTGCTAAACCATTGTATGATCTCCTAAAAGGTATTGAAAATGAGTATACCACGGTCATAGTTGAGGGAGACGCCTTGCAGGCTTTTGAGAATTTAAAACAAGCCCTTGCACCAGCCACTGCGTTAATTAACCCTGATTCCTCCTAGCCCTTTTACATCCAAGCACACACAGGAGATGTATCCATCTCATCTGTGCTGCTGCAGAAATGGCCTAAAGAGAGTACTGAGGTTTCAAGTCAATTACATGCCCTGGGTTACTACTCACTGCTGCTTTCTCCCGTTGAAAAAGGTTTTACACCATATAAGAAGCATTTACTTGCTGTACACTGGACCATGCTTTAGGTACGTCATATAACGGGGTTTTCAACCTTAATTCTCCAGACCCCACATGTCACCCTAAAAACACTACTGAAAGGAAAAGCTTGGGGTGTAAATTACAGGTAGACAGATGCCTGTCTTATTGCCTAGTGACATTGTGCTGCCCAGCCCGCAGCAAGCTGTAGTACAGAGAGATCAGTGGCTGCAACAAATCCAACAACAGATTCAGCATCTCCAGCAGTACGCTGCTTTTCAGATGGCTAAAAGTTGTGTTGCTCCTACAGAAAAATCATACGAGTCCAAATTTGTAGAAGGGACTCAGGTCATGGTTAAAAATTTTAGAAAAAAGGGACCGTGGGATTCCAATTACGAAGGCCCGTTTGTTATCACACAGGTGATTGGCCCAACTGTTTTGGGAGTGCGAAGGATTAGCAAGCCAAGAGACAAAGGTGTTAAAATTGTCCACATTGACCAATGTAAGCTTATAAAACTGCCAGTTGAGAATTCTGATAGTATTGGTAAGAACTGATACCGCACTTTTATCTCTCCTCAGGTCCCCTATTGGAGCTGGATCCATGAACCCGCCTGCTTACCTGGAGATGACGACTCACACCATCCAGAGGGACTCTGATAGTGTGACTGAGGGGGAAAACCTAGAGAATCACACTGGAGAAGAGAAGACCGGAGAAGAGAAGGAAAAGCCGAAGACATGGATCAAAGAAAATGGTTTTGTTTTTTTTTGAGAGACTGTAACGGGACTCATTAATATATGAGAACTAGTACCGTGGCTTATTTGCCCAAGTTGTACTTTGTATGGACAAAAGTACAAAAAGGGGGGTTTGTTAGAGAATGGTCAGCCATCATGGTTTGGGTCAGCCATGTTGTATCATCTGTAATGTATTTTCTGTGGTCTTTACAAGTAAGAGAGAATAGCAGAGGCTGTCCGGCCTCTAGCTAAGGAAAAGTAAAACAATGATCTCAGAGTGATTAGCTAACAGAGAGAAGTTAGATAGATCTTTTCTATGCACTCAGAGAACCTCATAATAATTATATTTAAGAATATTGTGAATTTTAGTTATTTTCTGTGGTGAAGTGGAGTAGAATAGGCAAAATACTAATTCAGGTAATTTAAAACAGACCTTATTATATGTCAATGTTTGAGTTGTGTGTGTTTACTAAAAGATATAATCTAATACATAATTGCCGTAGCGCACTTCCGTCATATTCGGTGCTACTTCCGTCATCGTGGACGTGGCTGCCAAAGTGACGGAAGTGCGTTAGGGACACACACACACACATACACACACCACCACACACACACACACACACCACACACACACACACACACACACTCGAGTATACTTACCCCGCCCGCCATCCCGCTACACCGCTCCCGCCATGGCTCCGCCCACCTCGCATGGCTCCGCCCACCTCGCAGGGCTCCCGCCATGGCTACGCCCACCTCGCAGGGCTCCCGACATGGCTCCGCCCACCTCACGGGGCTCCCGCCATGGCTCCGCCCACCTCGCGAGACTCCCACCATGGCTCCGCCCACCTAGCCTGCGCTGACCACAGAGCCTCCTTCCTGCGCTGACCACAGAGCCGCCGTCCTCTGCTGACCACAGAGCCTCCTTCCTGTGCTGACCACAGAGCCTCCTTCCTGCGCTGACCACTCGACCACAGAGCCTCCTTCCTGCGCTGACCACAGACCCGCCGTCCTCTGCTGACCACTCTGCTTCCTTCCTGCGCTGACCACTCTGCCTCCTTCCTGCGCTGACCACAGAGCCGCCGTCCTCTGCTGACCACAGAGCCGCCGTCCTCTGCTGACCACAGAGCCGCCGTCCTCTGCTGACCACAGAGCCGCCGTCCTCTGCTGACCACAGAGCCGCCGTCCTCTGCTGACCACAGACCCGCCGTCCTCTGCTGACTACAGAGCCCTCCTCGCGACCACAGAGCCGCCTCTGCTCACCACAGAGCCCCCGTCCTCTGCTCACCACAGAGCCCCCGTCCTCTGCTCACCACAGAGCCCCCGTCCTCTGCTCACCACAGAGCCCCCGTCCTCTGCTCACCACAGACCCGCCGTCCTCTGCTCACCACACAGCCGCCGTCCTCTGCTGACCACACAGCCGCCGTCCTCTGCTCACCACAGAGCCCCCGTCCTCTGCTCACCACAGAGCCCCCGTCCTCTGCTCACCACAGAGCCCCCGTCCTCTGCTCACCACAGAGCCCCCGTCCTCTGCTGACCACAGAGCCCCCGTCCTCTGCTCACCACAGAGCCCCCGTCCTCTGCTCACCACAGACCCGCCGTCCTCTGCTGACCACACAGCCGCCGTCCTCTGCTGACCACAGACCCGCCGTCCTCTGCTGACCACAGAGCCTCCTTCCTGCGCTGACCCCTCTGCCTCCTTCCTGTGCTGACCACCCTGCCTCCTTCCCTGCGCTGACCACAGAGCCGCCGTCCTCTGCTGACCACAGAGCCGCCCTCTTCTGCTGACCACAGAGCCGCCGTCCTCTGCTGACCACAGAGCCGCCGTCCTCTGCTGACCACAGAGCCTCCTTCCTGCGCTCACCCACTCTGCCTCCTTCCTGCGCTCACCACTCTGCCTCCTTCCTGCGCTGACCACTCTGCCTCCTTCCTGCGCTGACCACAGAGCTGCCGTCCTCTGCTGACCACAGAGCCACCGTCCTCTGCTGACCACAGAGCCACCCTCTTCTGCTGACCACAGAGCCGCCGTCCTCTGCTGACCACAGAGCCGCCGTCCTCTGCTGACCACAGAGCCTCCTTCCTGCGCTCACCACTGAGCCTCCTTCCTGCGCTGACCACTGAGCCTCCATCCTGTGCTGACCACTGAGCCTACATCCTGTGCTGACCACTGAGCCACCATCCTGTGCTGACCACTGAGCCTCCATCCTGTGCTGACCACTGAGCCTCCGTCCTGTGCTGACCACTCAATCCTGTACTGACCACTCAGCCGCCGTCCTCTGCTGACCACAGAGCCTTCGTCCTCTGCTGACCACAGAGCCGCCGTCCTCTGCTGACCACAGAGCCGCCGTCCTGCGCTCACCACTCTGCCTCCTTCCTGCGCTCACCACTCTGCCTCCTTCCTGCTCTGACCACAGAGCCGCCGTCCTCTGCTGACCACAGAGCCGCCGTACTCTGCTGACCACAGAGCCGCCGTATACAGTGCCAACCACTGAGCCACCATATACAGTGCCAACCACTGAGCCACCATATACAGTGCCAACCACTGAGCCACCATATACAGTGCCAACCACTGAGCCACCATATACAGTGCCAACCGCTGAGCCACCATATACAGTGCCAACCACTGAGCCACCGTATACAGTGCTAACCACTGAGCCACCATATACAGTGCCAACCACTGAGCCACCGTATACAGTGCTAACCACTGAGCCATCATATACAGTGCTAACCACTGATCCACTATATACAGTGCTAACCACTCAGCCACCATACAGTGCTAACCACTGAGCCACCATACAGTGCTAACCACTGAGCCACCATACAGTGCTAACCACTGAGCCACCATATACAGTGCTAACCACAGAGCCACCATATACAGTGCTAACCACTGAGCCACCATATACAGTGCTAACCACTGAGCCACTATATACAGTGCTAACCACAGAGGCACCATATACAGTGATAACCACTGAGCCACCATATACAGTGCTAACCACTGAGCCACCGTATACAGTGCCAACCACTGAGCCACCATATACAGTGCTAACCACTGAGCCACCGTATACAGTGCTAACCACTGAGCCACCGTATACAGTGCTAACCACTGAGCCACCGTATACTCTGCTACCCACTGAGCCACCATATACAGTGCCAACCACTGAGCCACCATATACAGTGCTAACCACTGAGCCACCGTATACAGTGCTAACCACTGAGCCAACGTATACAGTGCTAACCACTGAGCCACCATATACTCTGCTACCCACTGAGCCACCATATACAGTGCTAACCACTGAGCCACCATACAGTGCTAACCACTGAGCCACCGTATACAGTGCTAACCACTGAGCCACCATATACAGTGCTAACCACAGAGCCACCATATACAGTGCTAACCACTGAGCCACCATAAACAGTGCTAACCACTGAGCCACCATATACAATGCTAACCACAGAGGCACCATATACAGTGTTAACCACTGAGCCACCATATACAGTGCTAACCACTGAGCCACAATATACAGTGCCAACCACTGAGCCACCGTATACAGTGCTAACCACTGAGACACCATATACAGTGCCAACCACTGAGCCACCGTATACAGTGCTAACCACTGAGCCACCGTATACAGTGCCAACCACTGAGCCACCGTATACAGTGCTAACCACTGAGCCACCATACAGTGCTAACCACTGAACCACCATATACAGTGCTAACCACTGAGCCACCGTATACTCTGCTAGCCACTGAGCCACCTGTATACACACAATTCATTTCACCGCACTCCCCTAACTATTAGTAAATAAACTATATATGGATTCTAGACTACCCGATTCTTTAGAATCGGGCCGCCATCTAGTGATATTAATATGTATAGATAAGTTTAAGTGCAGAACTATAGCTTGTAATGTGATTAGTAATGATGTATTTCTATTGAATTTGATGGATTCCATGTTTTTTCTCTATGTCCTATGTGTAACTGTCTTAGTCAGTAGGATGAAGTCATTGTATTTCATTATATATGCTTTCCTATGGGGAAGGCAGGTATAAGAAGCCCCGTCTCAAGGGATCGGGGCCCAGAATCACAATATCATCCTGTGTGCCGGACACTGCACGTGCCCTCGTGCCTATCACCTTGATTCCTATCTGCTTTTGTCGTACATCTCTGTATCTTGCCAATAAACCTCAGCCGTTGGTTCTGAAGACACGACCGGGCTCCTATTTTTTCTTTCAGGCTCAGTGTTTAGCAAAGTATGGTGGCTCAGTGGTTAGCACAGTATATGGTCGCTTAGTGGTTAGCACTGTACGGTGGCTCAGTGTTTAGCACAATATGGTGGCTCAGAGGTTAGCACTATATGGAGGCAGAGTGGTTAACTCTGTATGGAGGTTCAGTGGTTAGCACTGTATAAGGTGGCTCAGTGGTTAGCACTGTACACGGTGACTCAGTGATTAGCATGCTATGGTGGCTGAGTGGTCAGCACTGTTTATGGTGGATGAGTGGTTAGCACTGTATACGGTGGCTCAGTGGTTAGCACAGTATACGCTGGCTCAGTGGTTAGCACTGTATACGGTGACTCAGTGGTTAGCACTTTATGGTGGCTCAGTGGTTGGCAATGTATATGGTGGCTCAATTGTTAGCAGTGTATGTGGTGGCTCAGTGGTTAGCACAGTATGGTGGCTGAGTAGTTAGCAGTGTATATGGTGGCTCAGTGGTTAGCACAGTATGGGGGCTCAGTGGTTGGCAATGTATACGTTGGCTCAGTGGTTAGCACTGTATACGGTGGCTCAGTGGTTAGCACAGTATACACTGGCTCAGTGGTTAGCACAGTATGGTGGCTCAGTGGTTAGCACTGTGCGGTGGCTCAGTGGTTAGCACAGTGTGGTGGCTCAGTGGTTAGCACAGTACGATGGCTCAGTGGTTTGCACAATGCGGTGGCTCAGTGGTTTGCACAGTGTGGTGGCTCAGTGGTTTGCACAGTGCGGTGGCTCAGTGGTTTGCACAGTTTTGCACAGTACAGTGGCTCAGTGGTTTGCAAAGTGCGTTGGCTCAGTGGTTTGCACAGTGCGGTGGCCTCGTGGTTTGCACAGTGCGGTGGCTCAGTGGTTTGCACAGTATGGTGGCCCAGTGGTTGGCAATGTATAAGCTGGCTCTGTGGTTAGCACTGTATATGGTGGCTCAGTGGTTAGCAATAGTATATGCTGGCTCAGTGGTTAGCACTGTATATGGTACCTCAGAGGTTAGCACAGTGCGGTGGCTCAGTGGTTTGAACAGTGCGGTGGCTCAATGGTTAGCACAGTGCGGTGGCTCAGTGGTTTGCATAGTTTTGCACAGTACAGTGGCTCAGTGGTTTGCAAAGTGCGTTGGCTCAGTGGTTTGCACAGTGCGGTGGCTCAGTGGTTTGCACAGTGCAGTGGCTCAGTGGTTTGCACAGTGCGGTGGCCTCGTGGTTTGCACAGTGCGGTGGCTCAGTGGTTTGCACAGTGCAATGGCTCAGTGGTTTGCACAGTGCGGTGGCTCAGTGGTTTGCATAGTGCGGTGGCTCAGTAGTTTGCACAGTGCGGTGGCTCAGTGGTTTGCACAGTGCGGTGGCGCAGTGGTTTGCACAGTGCGGTGGATCAGTGGTTAGCAGTGTATGTGGTGGCACAGTGGTTAGCACAGTATGGTGGCTCAGTGGTTAGGGTATATGGTGGCTCAGTGGTTAGCACAGTATGGTGGCCCAGTGGTTGGCAATGTATAAGCTGGCTCTGTGGTTTGCACTGTATATGGTGGCTCAGTGGTTAGCACAGTATATACTGGCTTAGTGGTTAGCACAGTATGGTGGCTCAGAGGTTGAGCACTGTATATGGTACCTCAGAGGTTAGCACAGTGCGGTGGCTCAGTGGTTTGAACAGTGCGGTGGCTCAGTGGTTTGCACAGTTTTGCTCAGTACAGTGGCTCAGTGGTTTGCAAAGTGCGTTGGCTCAGTGGTTTGCACAGTGCGGTGGCTCAGTGGTTAGCACTGTGCGGTGGCTCAGTGGTTAGCACAGTACGATGGCTCAGTGGTTTGCACAATGCAGTGGCTCAGTGGTTTGCACAGTGTGGTGGCTCAGTGGTTTGCACAGTGCGGTGGCTCAGTGGTTTGCACAGTGCGGTGGCCTCGTGGTTTGCACAGTGCGGTGGCTCAGTGGTTTGCACAGTGCGATGGCTCAGTGGTTTGCACAGTGCGGTGGCTCAGTGGTTTGCACAGTGCGGTGGCTCAGTGGTTTGCACAGTGCGGTGGCTCAGTGGTTAGCAGTGTATGTGGTGGCACAGTGGTTAGCACAGTATGGTGGCTCAGTGGTTAGCAGTGTATATGGTGGCTCAGTGGTTAGCACAGTATGGTGGCCCAGTGGTTGGCAATGTATAAGCTGGCTCTGTGGTTATCACTGTATATGGTGGCTCAGTGGTTAGCACAGTATATGCTGGCTTAGTGGTTAGCACAGTATGGTGGCTCAGAGGTTAGCACTGTATATGGTACCTCAGAGGTTAGCACAGTGCGGTGGCTCAGTTGTTTGAACAGTGCGGTGGCTCAATGGTTAGCACAGTGCGGTGGCTCAGTGGTTTGCACAGTTTTGTACAGTACAGTGGCTCAGTGGTTTGCAAAGTGCGTTGGCTCAGTGGTTTGCACAGTGCGGTGGCTCAGTGGTTTGCACAGTGCAGTGGCTCAGTGGTTTGCACAGTGCGGTGACCTCGTGGTTTGCACAGTGCGGTGGCCTCGTGGTTTACACAGTGCGGTGGCTCAGTGGTTTGCACAGTGCGATGGCTCAGTGGTTTGCACAGTGCGGTGGCTCAGTGGTTTGCATAGTGCGGTGGCTCAGTGGTTTGCACAGTGCGGTGGCTCAGTGGTTTGCACAGTGCGGTGGCTCAGTGGTTTGCACAGTGCGGTGGCTCAGTGGTTTGCACAGTGTGGTGGATCATGTGGTTAGCAGTGTATGTGGTGGCACAGTGGTTAGCACAGTATGGTGGCTCAGTGGTTAGTGTATATGGAGGCTCAGTGGTTAGCACAGTATGGTGGCCCAGTGGTTGGCAATGTATAAGCTGGCTCTGTGGTTAGCACTGTATATGGTGGCTCAGTGGTTAGCACAGTATATGCTGGCTTAGTGGTTAGCACAGTATGGTGGCTCAGAGGTTAGCACTGTATATGGTACCTCAGAGGTTAGCACAGTGCAGTGGCTCAGTGGTTTGAACAGTGCGGTGGCTCAATGGTTAGCACAGTGCAGTGGCTCAGTGGTTTGCACAGTGCGGTGGCTCAGTGGTTTGCACAGTGCGGTGGCTCAGTGGTTTGCACAGTGCGGTGGCTCAGTGGTTTGCACAGTGCGGTGGCTCAGTGGTTTGCACAGTGCGGTGGCTCAGTGGTTTGCACAGTGCAGTGGCTCAGTGGTTAGCAGTGTATGTGGTGGCTCAGTGGTTAGCACAGTATGGTGGCTCAGTGGTTAGCAGTGTATATGGTGGCTCAGTGGTTAGCACAGTATGGTGGCCCAGTGGTTGGCAATGTATAAGCTGGCTCTGTGGTTAGCACTGTATACGGTGGCTCAGTGGTTAGCACAGTATACGCTGGCTCATGTGGTTAGCACTGTATGGTGGCTCAGAGGTTAGCACTGTATATGGTACCTCAGAGGTTAGCACAGTGCGGTGGCTCAGTGGTTTGCACAGTGTGGTGGCTCAATGGTTCGCACAGTGTGGTGGCTCAGTGGTTAGCAGTGTATGTGGTGGCTCAGTGGTTAGCACAGTATGGTGGCTCAGTGGTTAGCAGTGTATATGGTGGCTCAGTGGTTAGCACAGTATGGTGGCCCAGTGGTTGGCAATGTATAAGCTGGCTCTGTGGTTAGCACTGTATACGGTGGCTCAGTGGTTAGCACAGTATACGCTGGCTCATGTGGTTAGCACTGTATGGTGGCTCAGAGGTTAGCACTGTATATGGTGGCTCAGTGGTTAGCACAGTATATGCTGGCTTAGTGGTTAGCACAGTATGGTGGCTCAGAGGTTAGCACTGTATATGGTACCTCAGAGGTTAGCACAGTGCGGTGGCTCAGTGGTTTGAACAGTGCGGTGGCTCAATGGTTAGCACAGTGCGGTGGCTCAGTGGTTTGCACAGTGCGGTGGCTCAGTGGTTTGCACAGTGCGGTGGCTCAGTGGTTTGCACAGTGCGGTGGCTCAGTGGTTTGCACAGTGCAGTGGCTCAGTGGTTAGCAGTGTATGTGGTGGCTCAGTGGTTAGCACAGTATGGTGGCTCAGTGGTTAGCAGTGTATATGGTGGCTCAGTGGTTAGCACAGTATGGTGGCCCAGTGGTTGGCAATGTATAAGCTGGCTCTGTGATTAGCACTGTATACGGTGGCTCAGTGGTTAGCACAGTATATGCTGGCTCATGTGGTTAGCACTGTATGGTGGCTCAGAGGTTAGCACTGTATATGGTACCTCAGAGGTTAGCACAGTGCGGTGGCTCAGTGGTTTGCACAGTGCGGTGGCTCAATGGTTAGCACAGTGTGGTGGCTCAGTGGTTAGCAGTGTATATGGTGGCTCAGTGGTTAGCAATGTATAAGCTGGCTCTGTGGTTAGCACTGTATACGGTGGCTCAGTGGTTAGCACAGTAAACGCTGGCTCATGTGGTTAGCACTGTATGGTGGCTCAGAGGTTAGCACTGTATATGGTACCTCAGAGGTTAGCACAGTGCGGAGGCTCAGTGGTTTGCACAGTGCGGAGGCTCAGTGGTTTGCACAGTGCGGTGGCTCAGTGGTTTCCACAGTGCGATGGCTCAGTGGTTTGCACAGTCCGATGGCTCAGTGGTTTGCACAGTGCGGTGGCTCAGTGGTTTGCACAGTGCGGTGGCTCAGTAGTTTCCACAATGCGATGGCTCAGTGGTTTGCACAGTGTGGTGGCTCAGTGGTTTGCACAGTGCGGTGGCTCAGTAGTTTGCGCAGCGTGATGGCTCAGTGGTTTGCCCAGAGCAGTGGCTCAGTGGTTTGCACAGTGCGGTGGCTCAGTGGTTTGCACTGCGGTGGCTCAGTGGTTTGCACTACGCGGTGGCTCAGTGGTTAGTGCAGGATGGAGGCTCAGAGGTCAGTGCAGGATGGAGGCTCAGTGGTTAGCGCAGGATGGAGGCAGAGTGGTCAGCGCAGGATGGAGGCTGAGTAGTCAGCGCAGGATGGAGGCAGAGTGGTCAACGCAGGATGGAGACAGAGTGGTCAGCGCAGGATGGAGGCTCAGTGGTCACCGCAGGATGGAGGCTGTGGTCACCGCAGGATGGAGGCTCAGTGGTCAGTGCAGGATGGAGGCAAAGTGGTCAGCGCAGGATTGAGGCTAATTGGTCAGCACAGAATGGAGGCATGTTGGTCAGCACAGGATGGAGGGCTCAGTGGTCAGCACAAAATGGAGGCTCGGTGGTCAGCACAGGATGGAGTGGTCAGCAGAGGATGGAGGCTCAGTGGTCAGCGCAGGATGAAGACTCAGTGGTAACTGCAGGATGGAGGCTCAGTGGTCAGCACAGAATGGAGGCTCAGTGGTCAGCGGAGGATGGAGGCTCAGTGGTCAGCGGAGGATGGAGGCTCAGTGGTCAGCGCAGGATGGAGACTCAGTGGTCAGCACAGGATGGAGGCTCAGTGGTCAGCACAGGATGGAGGCAGAGTGGTCAGCGCAGGATGGAGGGCTCAGTGGTCAGCGCAGGATGGAGGCAGAGTGGTCAGCGCAGGATAAAGAGCCAGTGGTCAGCACAGGATGGAGGGCTCAGTAGTCAGCGCAGGAGGGAGGTAGAGTAGTCAGCGCAGGAGGGAGGCAGAGTGGTCAGCGCAGGAGGGAGGCAGAGTGGTCAGCGCAGGATGGAGGCAGAGTGGTCAGCGCAGGATGGAGGCAAAGTGGTCAGCGCAGGATGGAGGCAGAGTGGTCAGCGCAGGATGGAGGCCCAGTGGTCAGCACAGGATGGAGGCCCAGTGGTCAGCGCAGGATGGAGGCTCAGTGGTAAGCGCAGGATGGAGGCTCAGTGGTCATCGTAGGATGGAGGCTCAGTGGTCAGCGCAGGATGGAGGCTCAGTGGTCAGCGCAGGATGGAAGCTCAGTTGTCAGCGCAGGATGGAGTCTCAGTGGTCAGCGCAGGATAGAGGCAGAGTGGTCAGCGCAGGATGGAGGCAAAGTGGTCAGCGCAGGATGAAGGCAGAGTGGTCAGTGCAGGATGGAGGGCCACTGGTCAGCACAGGATGGAGGCTCAGTGGTCAGCGCAGGATGGAGGCTCAGTGGTCAGCGCAGGATGAAGGCTCAGTGGTCAGCGCAGGATGGAGGCAGTGGTCAGTGCAGGATGGAATCTCAGTGGTCAGCGCAAGATGGAGGCTCAGTGGTCAGTGCAGGATGGAATCTCAGTGGTCAGCGCAAGATGGAGGCTCAGTGGTCAGTGCAGGATGGAGGTTCAGTGGTCAGCGCAGGATGGAGGGTCAGAGGTCAGCGCAGGATGGAGGGCCAGTGGTCAGCGCAGGATGGAGGCTCAGTGGTTAGCGCAGGATGGAGGCTCAGTGGTCAGTGCAGGATGGAATCTCAGTGGTCAGCGCAAGATGGTGGCTCAGTGGTCAGTGCAGGATGGGGGCTCAGAGGTCAGTGCAGGATGGAGGCTCAGTGGTCAGTGCAGGATGGAGGTTCAGTGGTCAGCGCAGGATGGAGGCTCAGAGGTCAGTGCAGGATGGAGGTTCAGTGGTCAGCGCAGGATGGAGGCTCAGTGGTCAGCGCAGGATGGAGGGCCAGTGGTCAGCAGAGAATGGAGGTTCAGTGGTCAGCACAGGATGGAGGCTCAGTGGTCAACAGAGGATGGAGGCTCAGTGGTCAGCGCAGGATGGAGGGCCAGTGGTCAGCACAGCATGGATGCTCAGTGGTCAGCAGAGGATGGAGGCTCAGTGGTCAGCACAGGATGGAGGGCCAGTGGTCAGCGCAGGATGGAGGCTCAGTGGTCAGCACAGGATGGAGGGCCAGTGGTCAGCACAGGATGGAGGGCCCATGGTCAGCACAGAATGGAGACTCAGTGGTCAGCGCAGGATGGAGGGCCAGTGGTCAGTGCAGGATAGAGCGCATGTGCATCCCCCCTCCCATCCACTGCGGTCTCACCCGCACCCGGTGTTAACAGCACCGCTACAGCAAGTAATGAGAGGTCATGTGATAGGCGAGCTGAAGAGCCTGTCACATGACCGCTCATTACATTCTGTAGCAGTGCTGTTAACACCGGGTGCGGGTGAGATGGAGCGGCAGGTGAGACGGAGTGGCGGGTGAGACGGAGCGGCGGGTGAGACGTGGAGGGGTAATGGAGCGGGAGGGGGCAATGGAACGGGGGGAGGGAATGGATGGATCGAGAGGGAAGGGAATGGGAATGGAGTAGCGGGTGGCGGGAATGGAGCAGCGGGTGGCAGGAATGCAGCAGCGGGTGCTGGGAATGGAGCGGCGGGTGGCAGCGGCGGGCAAGAGGGGGCCGGAGGTGGGCACACCCACTCCAGCGGGTGGGTGCGGGTAGGAGGAGGCTGACAGCGCGATGTCTGTGTCTGTCATGGAAATTGCGAGCCGCGATGCAATCAGCTGTTTTGCATACTCCTCCGCCAGCGGCGGCCACCAATGAGCGCCCTGGAGCTGGCGCGCTTTCCATGACAGACAGAGAACATTAGACAATTATATAGTAGACTAGCTGTGAGCCCGATGCAAATGCATCGGGATTCTAGAATGTGCATTAATTTGATTATAGTAGTTATAGCTGTTAGCCTGATGCAAATGCATCGGGTGTCTAGAATATGTTTATTGTTTTTCTAAAGATTTTTAAATAATAATCCAATTATTCCAATGACATCTTTACACTAACTACATATATTTGTATTGTTGATATCATTTAAGGAAAATTGAATGTCCTTATAATGTACCCTACGACATATTACAAAGATATAGACATGTTTGTTATTGATATCAATAATAGTAACAGCTCACTGAATAGTTAAGGACATCGAATGTGCATACATAATACCAATAGCATGAATACCAATACCATCATCAATACCATCATCAATACCATCATCAATACCATCATCCATACCATCATCCATACCATCATCAATAGCATCATCAATAGCATTAATATTAGCAATAGCATTATTATCAGCAGTAATAGCAGTATTAATAGCATTATTAGCAGTATTATGAGCATTAATAACAGTACTAATAGCATTAATAGCAGTATTAATAGCATTAAGAGCAGTATTAATAGCATTAAGAGCAGTATTAATAGGAGTAATAGCATTATGAATAGCATTAATGGCATTAGTATGTGGATTAATGGCATTAATAATAGCATTAATAGCATAAATAATAAACATTAATAGCATAAATAATAGCATTAATAGCATTAGTATTAGCATTGATAGCATTAAAAATAGCATTAATAGCAATATTATTTGCATTAATAGCATTATTATTACCATTAATAGCATAATTATTAGCATTAACAGCATTATTATTAGCATTAATAGCATTAATAGCATTATTAATAGCATTAATAGCATGAATATTAGCCTTAATAGCATTATTAAGAGCATTAATAGGATTATTATTAGCATTATTAGCATTAATATTAGCGTTAATATCATTATTATTAGCAGTAATAGCATTATTATTAGCATTAATAGCATTATTAATAGCATTAATAGCATTAATAATACAATTAACAGCATTAATAATACAATTAATAGCATTAATATTAGCATTATTAGCATTAATAGCATTATTAATAGCATTAATAGCATGAATATTAGCCTTAATATCATTAATAATAGCATTATTATTATCATTATTAGTATTAATATTACCATAAATAGCATAATTATTAGCATTAATAGCATTATTATTAGCACTAATAGCATTATTAATAGCAGTATTAGCATTAATAATAGCATTAATAGCAATATTAATAGCATTAAAAGTATGATTATTAGCTTTAATAGTATTAATAATATGATTAATAGCATTATTATTAGCATTATTAGCATTAATAGCATAATTAGTAGCATTTATAGAATTTTTAATAGCATTAATAGCATTAATATTAGCATTAATAGCATTAATAGCATAATTAATAGCATTAATAGCATTATTAATAGCATTAATAGCATTATTAATTGCAAGAATAGCATTATTAATAGCATTAATAGCATAATTAATAGCATGAATAGCATAAATAATAGCATTAATAGCATAAATAATAGCATTAATAAAATTAATAGCAATATTATTAGCATTAAGAATAGCATTAATAGCATGATTATTAGCCTTAATAGCATTAATATTAGCATTAATAGCATTATTAGCATTATTATTAGCATTAACAACATTATTATTAGCAATAATAGCATTATTAATAGCATTATTAGCATTAATAACATTATTGGTAGCATTAATAGAAGTATTAATAGCATTATTAGCAGTATTATTAGCATTAATAGCATTATTAATAGCATTAATAGCATGAATATTAGCCTTAATAGCATTAATAATAGCATTATTATTATCATTATTAGCATTAATATTACCATAAATAGCATAATTATTAGCATTAATAGCATTATTATTAGCACTAATAGCATTATTAATAGCAGTATTAGCATTAATAATAGCATTAATAGCATTAATAATAGCATTAAAAGCATGATTATTAGCTTTAATAGTATTAATAATATGATTAATAGCATTGTTATTAGCATTATTAGCATTAATAGCATATTTAGTAGCATTTATAGAATTTATATTAGCAGTAATAGCATTAATAGCCTTAATAGCATTAATATTAGCATTAATAGCATTAATAGCATAATTAATAGCATTAATAGCATTATTAATAGCATTAATAGCATTATTAATTGCAATAATAGCATTATTAATAGCATTAATAGCATTAATAGCATAAATAATAGCATTAATAGCATAAATAATAGCATTAATTAAATTAATAGCAATATTATTAGCAATAATAGCATTAAGAATAGCATTAATAGCATGATTATTAGCCTTAATAGCATTAATATTAGCATTAATAGCATTATTAGCATTATTATTAGCATTAACAGCATTATTATTAGCATTAATAGCATTATTAATAGCATTATTAGCATTAATAACATTATTAATAGCATTAATAACATTATTGGTAGCATTAATAGAAGTATTAATAGCATTATTAGCAGTATTATTAGCATTAATAGCATTATTAATAGCATTAATAGCATGAATATTAGCTTTAATAGTATTAATAATATGAAATGACACAGTTTCCATTCAGGTATATTAATTTTATATATTAATTTTATTTTATTTTTTTTATTATTATTTTTTTATTTAATTATTGCCCTTTGTGCGGACCTGAAGGAGAACTGAGTGTTTCCTTCATAGACTCAGTTCTCCTTCAGGTCCGCTCAAAGGGCTCATAGAGTTACATGGTGGATGATGCTGTACGCTGATTGGTCGCTTCTTCCCATAGAGAAACATGGCCATGTTTCTCTATGGGAAGAAGCGACCAATCAGCGTGCAGCATCATCCGCCATGTAACTCTATGAGCCCTTAGAGCGGACCTGATGGAGAACTGAGTCATTTCTAAAGACACAGTTCTCCTTCAGGTCCGCATCTTTAATCGTCAGTCAGCGAATCGGACCGAAGACAGAACATCCAGGAGCCGGAGCTCGCTAGAGGAAGAAAGAAGACCCCCGAGGCCGGAGGAAGAGGATGCCTGGGCTGGATAGAAGACTCGTGGCCGGGCTGAAGGAAGAGGACGCCTGGGCCGGATGGAAGACTGGACCGGACGAATGAGATGTGATGAAGACAGGTAAGTGATCGCCGACGTCGGGGCTGTGCGGACATTGTGGGGGGCTGTGCGGACATTGTGGGGGGGGGCTGTGCGGACATTGTGGGGGTGGGCTGTGCGGACATGTGGGGGGGGGGCTGTTTGGAAATTGGGGGTGGGCTGTGCGGACATTATGGGGGTTGGCTGTGCGGACATTGTGGGGGGGGACTGTTCGGACATTGTGGGGGGGGGCTGTTTGAACATGTGTGGGGGGCTGTTTGGACATGGTGGGGGGGGGCTGTTTGGACATGGTGGGGGGGCTGTTTGAACATTGTGGGGGGGGCTGTCTGGACATGGTGGGGGGCTGTGTGGACATTGTGGGGGATGGGCTGTTTGAACATTGTGGGGGGTGGCTGTTTGGACATGGTGGGGGGGCTGTGTGGACATTGTGGGGGGGGGCTGTGCGGACATTGTGGGGGGGGGACTGTTTGGACATTGGTGGGGGGTGTGTTTGAACATTGTGGGGGGCTGTTTGGACATGGTGGGGGGGCTGTTTGGACATTGTGGGGGGGGCTGTTTGGACATTGTGGGGGGGGCTGTTTGGACATGGTGGGGGGGCTGTGTGGACATTGTGGGGGGGGGCTGTTTGAACATTGTGGGGGAAGGCTTGTTTGAACATTGTGGGGGGGGGGCTGTTTGGACATGGTGGGGGGGCTGTGTGGACATGTGTGGGGGGGGGGCTGTGCGGACATTGTGGGGGGGGGCTGTTTGCAAATTGTGGGGGGGTGGGGGGGGCTGTGTGGACATTGTGGGGGGGGCTGGTGCGGACATTGTGGGGGGGGGGCTGTTCGGACATTGTGGGGGGGGCTGTTTGAACATTGTGGGGGGGGGCTGTTTGGACATGGTGGGGGGGGGCTGTTCGGACATTGTGGGGGGGTGCTGTTTGAACATTGTGGGGGGGGGCTGTTTGGACATTGTGGGGGGGGGCTGTTTGAACATTGTGGGGGGGTGGTGGGGGGGGCTGTGACATTGTGGGGGCTTTGGACATGGTGGGGGGGCTGTTGGGACATGTGTGGGGGGTGTGGACTGTGGGGGCTTTTGGACATTGTGGGGGGGGTTGTTTGAACATTGGTGGGGGGCTGTTTGGACATTGTGGGGGGGGCTGTTTGGACATTGTGGGGGGGGCTGTTTTGGACATGGGGGGGGTGTGGGACATTGTGGGGGGTGTTTGAACATTGTGGGGGGGGGGTCTGGTGTGGGGGGTTGACATTGTGGGGGGGGGCTGTTTGGACATGGTGGGGGGGCTGTGTGGACATTGTGGGGGGGGGCTGTTTGAACATTGTGGGGGGGCTGTTTGACATGGTGGGGGGGCTGTGGGACATTGTGGGGGGGGGTGTTTGACATTGTGGTGGGGGGCTGTTTGGACATGGTGGGGGGCTGTGTGGACATTGTGGGGGGGGCTGTTTGAAAATTGTGGGGGGGGCTTGTGGACATTGTGGGGGGGGGCTGTGCGGACATTGTGGGGGGGGCTGTTGGATGTGGGGGGCTTTTTGGACATTGTGGGGGGGGGCTGTTGGACATGTGGGGGGGCTGTTTGGACATTGTGGGGGGGGCTGTTTGAACATTGTGGGGGGGGGCTGTCTGGACTGGTGGGGGGGCTGTGTGAACATTGTGGGGGGGGGGCTGTTTGAACATTGTGGGGGGGGCTATTTGGACATGGTGGGGGGGCTGTGTGGACATTGTGGGGGGGGGCTGTGCGGACATTTGGGGGGGGCTGTTTGGACATTGTGGGGGGGGTGTGTTGAACATTGTGGGGGGCTGTTTGGACATGGTTGGGGGGGGCTGTTTGGACATTGTGGGGGGGCTGTTTGGACATTGTGGGGGGGGCTGTTTGGACATGGTGGGGGGGCTGTGTGGACATTGTGGGGGGGGGCTGTTTGAACATTGTGGGGGGGGCTGTTTGGACATGGTGGGGGGGCTGTGTGGACATTGTGGGGGGCTGTGCGGAATTGTGGGGGGCTGTTTGAAAATTGTGGGGGGGAGGGCTGTGTGGACATTGTGGGGGGGGGCTGTCGGACATTGTGGGGGGGATGTTCGGGACATTGTGGGGGGGGGCTGTTTGAACATTGTGGGGGGGGCTGTTTGGACATGGTGGGGGGGCTGTGTGGACATTGTGGGGGGGGCTGTTTGAACATTGTGGGGGGGGGCTGTTTGGACATGGTGGGGGGGCTGTGTGGACATTGTGGGGGGGTGTTTGAACATTGTGGGGGGGCTGTTTGGCATGGTGGGGGGCTGTGTGGACATTGTGGGGGGGGCTGTGCGGACATTGTGGGGGGGCTGTTTGGACATTATGGGGGGGGTGTTTGAACATTGTGGGGGGCTGTTTGGACATGGTGGGGGGGGCTGTTTGGACTGTGGGGGGGCTGTTTTAGCATTGTGGGGGGGCTGTGTTGACATTGTGGGGGCGGTTGTTTGAACATTGTGGGGGGCTGTTTAGACATGGTGGGGGGGCTGTTTGGACATTGTGGGGGGGGCTGTTTGGACATTGTGGGGGGGGCTGTGTTGACATTGGGGGGGGGGGCTGTGTGGACATTGTGGGGGGGGCTGCGTGGACATTGTGGGGGGGGGCTGTTTGGACATGGGGGGGGGGGCTGTTGGACATTGTGGGGGGGGCTGTTTGGACATTGTGGGGGGGGCTGTGTTGACATTGTGGGGGGCTGTGTGGACATTATGGGGGGGGCTGTTTGGACATTGTGGGGGGGGGCTGTTTGGACATTGTGGGGGGGCTGTTTGGACATTGTGGGGGTTGTTTGAACATTGTGGGGGGCTGTTTGGACATGGTGGGGGGGGCTGTTTGGACATTGTGGGGGGGGCTGTTTGGACATTGTGGGGGGGGGCTGTTTGGACATTGTAGGGGGGGGCTGTGTGGACATTGTGGGGGGGCTGTGTGGACATTGTGGGGGGGGGCTGTTTGGACATTGTGGGGGGGGTTGTTTGAACATTGTGGGGGGCTGTTTGGACATGGTGGGGGGGGCTGGGCTGTTGGACATGGTGGGAGGGGGGCTGTTTGGACATGTTGGGGGGGGGTGTTTGGACATTGTGGGGGGGGGCTGTGTGGACATTGTGGGGGGAGGGGCTGTGTGGACATTGTGGGGGGGGGCTGTGTGGACATTGTGGGGGGGGCTGTGTGGACATTGTGGGGGGGGGCTGCTTGGACATTGTAGGGGGGGCTGTTTGGACATTGTGGGGGGGGCTGTTTGGACATTGTGGGGGGGGCTGTGTTGACATTGTAGGGGGGGCTGTTTGGACATTGTGGGGGGGGCTGTTTGGACATTGTGGGGGGGGCTGTGGTGACATTGTGGGGGGTTGCTGTGTGGACATTGTGGGGAGGGGGGGGCTGTGTGGACATTGTGGGAGGGGCTGTTTGGACATTGTAGGGGGGGCTGTGTGGACATTGTGGGGGGGGGCTGTGTGGACATTGTGGGGGGGGCTGTTTGGACATTGTAGGGGGGGCTGTTTGGACATTGTAGGGGGGGGGGCTGTGCGGACATTGTGGGGGGGGGGCTGTGCGGACACTGTGGGGGGGGGCTGTGCGGAAATATGGCGGGGGGGTGCTGACATATGGGCGTGGTGTGCGGACATGCGGGGATCGGAGGTGGCTTCTCCGCCTCCGGTCCCTGATCCCCCGCGGGCTGGAGCGGAGGCTGCAGGGCCATGGTCCCTGGGGGGGCCTGCAGCCTCCGCTCCATAGAGGGGGCTTAGGGGGTAGGGGCGGCGGGGGGTAGGGGCTTAGGGGCTGCGGGGTTTACAGGGGGTAGGGGCTTAGGGGCTGCGGGCTTAAGGGGTAGGGGCTTAGGGGCGGCGGGGGTAGGAGGCGGGCTTAGGGTGTAGGGGCGGCGGGGGTAGGGGCTTAGGGGCTGCGGGGTTTACGGGATAGCGGCGGCGGGGTTAGGAGGCGGGCTTAGGGGGTAGGGGCAGGCTCCGGAGCACTGTGTCAGCATGTGCTGACAGCAGCGGCTCCGGAGCGGGATCGGAGCGGGGGTGTGCGGACATATGGGGGGGGTGAGCACATATGGGGGGTGTGTGGTGACAGGGGTTGGGGGTGTGTGCTGACAGCGGCGAGGGGTCGCAATGCCCGCTACGTGGGCAATGCTTCGCTCGTGGTGACGTCACAGAGTGACAAAGCCACGGTCTTTTGCGGGGTTCCGACACGGAAGTGCCTACGGCAATTATATATTAGCTATAAGCCATAATATATTTGGGGTATATATTCTGGCAGAGGGATATAATCTAGCCTTTCTATCTATCTATCTATCTATCTATCTATCTATCTATATATATACATATTCTGTTTTGTATATATACATATATATATAATAAAAAAAAATATATATATATACAGTTGTGGCCAAAAGTATTGACAGCCCTGCAATACTCAGTTTCTTCCTGAAAATGACTGCAATCACACATTCTTTGGTATTATTATCTTCATTTAATTTGTTGCCGCGGCGACCAATCAGAAGAGTACTGCGGTTTGGCGCGCGGTTTGAATGCCGCGAAGGGCAGCACCGCTGCGAGCAGCCTGGAGATGACTGGGGCATCTCACAGCTAGCTCGCCACTGACCGGAATTTAGACCGGAGCTCAGCCGCGGCTACTACGGCATAAAGGTCACCGGCTCACGAGCCGGGAAATGACCGGCTGACGCCAGTCATCTCCCGGCTAGCTTGCCGCGGACCTCCGTGCCGCAGTTAGCCGCGGCTGAGCTCCAGTTAGCGGCTCGCCCGTCTCCCGGCAGGCTCGCGCTCGCTGGGTCCACCGTCTGCCAGACCATGTATACCTGCGGAAGCGGCACTTCAAATTGGCTGCAAATTGGTGCGAAATTCGAATGTTCAGCATGCGGCTATTTGCATAGCCTGAGCTCATTGGTCGCCGCCATTGTGTGGCGCGCAATTTCGGTGACAGACACACTAAAAAAAACCTTAGACAATTATATAATAGATACAATATATATATTATATATAAATTCAAAAAAAACTTCTCAAGCAGCAAACTTGCTTTCAGGGTGCAAGGCAGTTTGGCTTTCTTCACAGCCTTTATACATACGGTTTAACAAAAGTTTCACTGCAGCACTCCTTGGTGTGAAATCAGTAGTCCTTTATTTCTGGCTTCAGTAAAGCAGTCAGACAGGAGATGGCCACGTATCGGGCACACACGCCCTTTGTCAAGCAATCACATGCTAACCTCCTCAGCCTTTTATACAGTCTACTTAATTAATTGTACAGTGATATTAATATTTCCATATCATTCAATATTTTGATATAAACACTTGTGCATTACATAATTAGTGATTACTCTGAGTTACTTTGTACTCATATGTGTTACTATTTTACTATTTACTCTCCTTTCCAGTGCCTCATAATCTTGAAACCTTATTGTGGTTGACACCCCATTGCTTCATTAATAAATGCTTATTGTATTATATTTAGTTAAATCGCTAAAACCTGCACTTACTGTGCCGCGCCATTATCCTCCCTCCTCGTGCTGTGACTTCAGCGTTGAGGAAGTCCGTTATGCGCATGCCTCACTTTTGGTATTTACTCACCATAGCTACAAGCTTGTAGCGTCATCTCGCGATGACTCGGTGACTCCCGCGTTTGCGCGGTTGTTCATTATGTTTCTCTACCTCATGCGCATGCGTCCGCCGCGAACTATACCTCTTATGCTAGCGGCGGATCGCTATTAGTAAACCAGCTAACATTATTATATGTTAGCGATCCTGCACGTTTGCTTGTCTCCTACTAGAGCCTCCAACTAAAATATAGCTATATTAACACTTATAATGTCCGAAATGTCTTATTGTGCATACCGTTCCATACACTCATTATTAACCCTCACTTAGTATTTAACCCTTATTTGAAAGGGCCAGAATACCATGTGACCTCTTTTGGAGATTCTTGGTATAGGGCCAAGTTTCTCCACTATGGAGGTATTATAGGGTATAATTATTTCACTCTCACTACGGAGCACAAAGACAAAGGTCAAAGTTTCATCTGAATAGTTTATTTTATTCATAATCTTCAAACAGGCGCCTCTAGTGGCCAAAAAAAATTTTTTTTTACAACTTTAGAGGAAATGGCTTTGCACTTTAAGTGGGAATGGTTTAGCGAAACCCAAAAAATTTTTTTTTTTTAAAATACAAATAATGAAAAAATAATAAAAAAATCATAAAAAACACAAATAAAGCTAGGGGTGACCACAAATATTTGGTTTTATATATATTTTTTTTTCTCTTTCACTTTGTTTCCTATGAGAAAAACCAGAAAAATAAGAGAAAATTACTAATAATAAAATATTGTGTTTTTACTGTGCTTTTAAGTAAAGTGCATTATGTGATAGAATGTGATTAAAAATATACACCATATGAGAATACCAAGTAAATCATAACAAAGGGATAGACATAACTCATAAACAATCTACTTCTATCACAACAAAAATTTCATTTTATAATCGACATTTAATCCAAATGGTCTCAATGTATTTAACTCTTTAATCCATTTAAGTTCTTTTTCCTTTAATAATTTTTCTCTATCTCCCCCTCTACGTATGTTTGGAACTGCGTCTATTATTCTCCATTTTAAATCGCCTTCCTCATGTTCTTTATCCATCCAATGTTTGGAGACTGGTAATCCTTTTAATTGCTGCCGGATACTATATCTATGTTGTGTAAGTCTTATTTTTAATTCTAACGTTGTCTCCCCAACGTAATATAACTTACAGGGACATTCGAGTAAGTATATTACAAAACTTGATGAGCATGTTACAAACTGCTTTATCTCATATCTAACTCCAGTGGCATGGTGTATAGAATGGTCCCCTTTCAAAATTTGCTGGCACGCTAAACAGCCTATACATGGGAAGCAACCAACTCTCTTCTTCCCAGTTATAGTGGACTGTATGGTTTTTTTCGCACTTCCTATATCAGCCCTTGTTAGTTGTTTTTTTAACGTGTTCCCTTTCCTGTAAGCTATAAGGGGAGGTAGTTGGAACTCTTTCACCTCTGGATGGGCATTTTTTAATCCTATCCAGTCTTTTTTAACAATCTTTTCAATTTCAATTGATTCTTCCCCATATTCCATTATTAGAGATACTTTATTCATTGTATTTTCTTTATGCTTTTTTATTTCTGTTTTTTGAGCTCTTTTTTTCTGTTGTAGTAGGATATTTTTTGGGTAACCTCTTTGTTCAAATTTGTCCATTAATTCTTCTATGGTTTTATCTTTTTCCTCTTCCTCACTAACAATTCTTTGCACCCTAGTTATTTGACCCAAGGGAATAGCTTTTATGTTCTGAACTGGATGATTGCTTTTAAAATGTAATAATTTATTCCGGTCTGTTGGTTTAACATGCAATTTGGTTACTAACTTGTTCCCTTTTCTTTCAATATGTACGTCCAAAAATTGTATTTCTTTTTGTGAGTATACCTTCGTAAATTTTATGGTGCGATCTACTTCATTTAGATACTTATGAAATGCCTCTAGTTGATCTAAAGGACCCCTCCAAATCAAAAATGTGTCATCTATATATCGACTCCATTTTATAACTTTCTCATAATGCACTGACGTATATATATATTTCTCTTCAATCATCATCATCGTTATATTTGCGTAGGAACACGCCATGTGTGCACCCATGGCGGTCCCCACTTCCTGTTTATAAAACGTGTCTTCAAATAAAAAATAATTTTCTCGTAGACAAATTTCTAACAGATTAATTATTAGTTCCTGACACTCAGCAGTAAAATGTGTTATTTTCAATTTTTCTTTAACCGCCGCAATTCCTATTCCATGTTGTATTGATGTATATAGGGCCGTTACATCAAACGACACTAGTATATCATTTTCCTGTAAATTAAGATCATTTATTCTTTCCAAGAAATGTCTGGTATCCCTCACATATGATTGGGCTTTTATAGCTAGCGGGATAATATATGTTCTAAAAAAATCCCTACATTATTGAAAACTGAATCTATTCCTGCGACGATAGGTCGCCCTGGAGGTGATTCTAATGATTTATGAATTTTCGGGACTAAAATATATATAAAGTATATTATACAGTATATATATATACATATATATATACATTATAATACATTCAATATACATGTATAACAATATACATGTATAACATACCTGGGGTTAATCTGACCTGTTACATCGTAACTGTATTGCAATGTCTCAGGCTTTATAAAAAGTGCCCTTCATGCACATTAAACACAACCTGAATGAGATCCCTATAACTGTATTGCAATATGTCAGTGTCTATAAACATTGATGATTCTGAGTGGAGAATCTGCTAACTGTATGAAGAATTGTAAAGAAGAAATGGCTCAATGTTCGGATTTCACACATTAAAAGAGCAATGCTGCCATCTGTAGTTTTATATTGCATATTACCGTATATACTCGTGTATAAGCCGAGTTTTTCAGCACAAAAAATGTGCTGAAAAGTCCCCCCTCGGCTTATACACGAGTCATACAGCGGTACCCAGTGACGTAATTTCCTGTGCGCCGGAGAAGGAAGCATGAAGACCCGGAATAGCGCGGGTGGCGGTGACAGAGCGGCGGCGGCAGCGACACGATAAGTATAATGATCTCTTCCTTTACAGGTCTGCCAGAAGCAAGGGGGAAGCCCTGTATACCACTGGGGCTGCTGCTGTATATACCACTGGGGCTGCTGCTGTATACACCACTGGGGCTGCTGCTGTATACACTACTGGGGCTGCTGCTGTATACACCACTGGGGCTGCTGCTGTATACACCACTGGGGCTGCTGCTGTATACACCACTGGGGCTGCTGCTGTATACACCGCTGGGGCTGCTGCTGTATACACCGCTGGGGCTGCTGCTGTATACACCGCTGGGGCTGCTGCTGTATACACCACTGGGGCTGCTGCTGTATATACCACTGGGGCTGCTGCTGTATACACCACTGGGGCTGCTGCTGTATACACCACTGGGGCTGCTGCTGTATACACCACTGGGGCTGCTGCTGTATATACCACTGGGGCTGCTGGTGTATACACCACTGGGGCTGCTGCTGTATACACCACTGGGGCTGCTGCTGTAACACTGCTGGGTACTGTATATACCACTGGGGAGGCTGCTGTATACCACACTGCTGGGGGCTGTATACCTGTGCTGGGGTCCACCCTCAGCTTATACACGAGTCAATAGGTTTTCCCAGGTTTTGGGGGCAAAAGTAGGGGGGTCGGCTTATACACGGGTCGGCTTATACACGAGTATATACGGTACATGAAATATAGTGCGTTCCAACAGCGACATCCTGTGGAATTGTACAAGAATACACATGTTCCCAAAATTTCACAGGGAGTACTCGCTAAATGACCATAAAAAGTGATTAATTAGCGGTTTTAGGGGACCGTTTATTTATGTTTTTTTCCGTAGACCCTGCTAGGAGTGTTAAATCAGGTCGCAGAGTGCTTGGATGAGCGACAGACGGTCCCCAGACCGCAGAACAAAATTTTTGCGAATTTTCAGGCTTTTTACAGTGTTTTTAAGAGTCCCGTAGTCCCCCCACCCAAATTTTCCCCATTAGGCCCTATGTACTACTATTGAAGCACAAAAAAACATAGTCAGAGAAATGTGAAAAAATACTCTGTTGTAAAGAAAAACATTAAAAAGCAAGTGCTGGTAAAAAGTAGTAAAAACAGGGTATTTAGTTGATACGTTTTTTGCAAAAAATGTATGCTAAGCTGCTCTACCTCTCCACGGTAACCCTTGTCAGAGCAGTACCTATCTGTTGTATTCAAAAAACCTGACCATGTGTATAAGTACCTACATGAGCAGGGTCCCGACAGGTCCAATGTCTGACATGGACTGAATGCAGAAAACAGCTTTTAGTGTGCAGGGCTCATGGGAGAAGGGTGAAGGCTTCCCCTATCTTGCAGAGGCAAGAAACACAATAGGCAAAAACTAACTAATGAGCCATGCACACAGTGAACTTGTCTGTAGGACAGTGTTCACACCACCAAAAGACTGAAGCAGAAAAAACATAGGCTAGGGTCACATCTGCGTTTTTTTTTTTAAAAACCTGATCCGGTTTTGAGCTTTCAAAAAGCTCAAAATCGGATCAAGAAATGCTCCTCACAGGAGCCAATGCTAAAAACCCGATTGCTTCACAAGCAATCCGGTTTCCTTCTCCGGCTCTGCAGCCTGCGTGAAAAATCATGCAGGCTGCAGTTTTTGGAGCGGTTATAGCATCTGCAAAGCGGGAACCGGATTGCTCAGAATGTGTAATCCTGAGCAATGCGGTTCTCGCATATACTTTGCTTATCCCGGCTGCCGCAGGGATGAGCAAACTGTTCTGTGTTCTGTAAAGCTTAATATTTAATAAATAAACCGGTCTGACGCTATTTAGCCCCGCCCCTTTCATGACGCGCCCAGTCTCTCAGCACTGCAGCAAGCTGAGAGGGGGTGTGCATAATTACAAAGCGGGCGGAGGGAGCAGCAGACAGGCCCGCCTTTGGAGACTTTTTCAGAAACAGAGAACTCACACAGGTCGAGCTAAATATAACCTCTGTTCTCTACTTTACAAAATCGTTTTGTTCTGCAAAAGGGTTGGCTAGAAATTATAAGAGGGGGTGCAGGGACAGGTATAAAGATGCGGGGGGTCAGTTTAAGGGTGTACAACAGCTGACAGGAGTCAGCTGTTGTACATAGCACATTAGAGCAGTATAAGCCCACCTGAGTGGGTGTAAGGTCTTTAGGGGGACTGGGCACCCCCCTAGAGACATTGAACAAACATTTATTTATTAAATATTAAGTTTTACAGAACACAGAACAGTTTGCTCAAACTATCCGGTAACCAGATTGCTCAGGATTACACATCCTGAGCAATCCGGTTACCGGATTGCGGATTCAGCTATCCAGTTCCCGAATTGCTGAATGTATGAAGCCAATTGCGTTCACCGCACCCAGATCTGGATGCGGTGAACGCAATTCAGGTTTAAAGTGTGACCCTAGCCATAGTCAAACAAACGTGAAAAAATACTCTGTTGTAAAGAAAAAAATATGTATATATATTATTATATATATTATATATATACACACTAGGTGGTGGCCCGATTCTAACGCATCGGGTATTCTAGAATATGTATGTAGTTGACATACTGTGACTGACAGAACTTGTTCAGTCAACGTGAGTGAACTACATATATATATGGTATATGGCGGTACATTACAGCACATATATAGCAGCGCCATTGGATATGGTGGTACATTACAGCATATGTATAGCAGCACTATAGTATATGGCGGTACATTACATTACATATATAGCAGCGCTATGGTTTATGGCGGTACATTACATTACATGTATAGCAGCGCTATGGTATATGGCGGTATATTACAGTACATGTATAGCAGCACTATAGTATATGGCGGTACATTACAGAACATGTATAGCAGCGCTATAGTATATGGCGGTACATTACAGTATATGTAGAGCACCACTATGGTATATGGCGGTACATTACAGCACATGTATAGCAACGCTATGGTATATGGCGGTACATTACAGTACATGTATAGCAGCAATATAGTATATGGCGGTACATTACAGCACATGTATAGCAGCACTATTATAGTATATGGCAGTACATTACAGCACATGTACAGCAGCACTATAGTATATGGCAGTACATGTATAGAAGCGCTATGGTATATGGCGGTACATTACAGTCTCCACAAGGTCAGTGGTTGCTTTGTGATGTCTGTCTATCAAGCATTGCTCCCACCCAGCCAGAATCCTGCGCCACACTGATGAGGGGCAACAACCCCGAAACAGCTGTCTGTGGTTGGATACCTAGTCCATGGTAAACCCCTGGCCATATCTTCAAGCTCGCAAGGGCTGGATAGTGACTTAAGGGCTACTAATACCCTGGGCTAGGTCCTTCCCTGGTGGGATAACTGGCTGGTGTCCATGTTGTAGACTCTTAACCGAGGCTCCATGGACTTCATCTGCATATTCAAATTCTAGGGAGCAATGCACTTTGGGATTCACTGTGTTTGAGTGCTTTAACTGGTGCCCGCAGTGTTATCCTCCGCTGGTCTTCACAAGGTCAGTGTTGCTTTGTGATGTCTGTCTATCAAGCATTGCTCCCACCCAGCCAGAATCCTGCGCCACACTGATGAGGGGCAACAACCCCGAAACAGTTGTCTGTGGTTGGATACCTAGTCCATGGTAAACCCCTGGCCATATCTTCAAGCTCGCAAGGGCTGGATAGATACTTAAGGGCTACTAATACCCTGGGCTAGGTCCTTCCCTGGTGGGATAACTGGCTGGTGTCCATGTTGTAGACTCTTAACCGAGGCTCCATGGACTTCATCTGCATATTCAAATTCTAGGGAGCAATGCACTTTGGGATTCACTGTGTTTGAGTGCTTTAACTGGTGCCCGCAGTGTTATCCTCCGCTGGTCTCCACAAGGTCAGTGGTTGCTTTGTGATGTCTGTCTATCAAGCATTGCTCCCACCCAGCCAGAATCCTGTGCCACACTGATGAGGGGCAACAACCCCGAAACAGCTGTCTGTGGTTGGATACCTAGTCCATGGTAAACCCCTGGCCATATCTTCAAGCTCGCAAAGGCTGGATAGTGACTTAAGGGCTACTAATACCCTGGGCTAGGTCCTTCCCTGGTGGGATAACTGGCTGGTGTCCATGTTGTAGACTCTTAACCGAGGCTCCATGGACTTCATCTGCATTACAGTACATGTATAGCAATGCTATAGTATATGGTATATGGCGGTACATTACAGCACAAGTATAGCAATGCTATAGTATATGGCGGTATATTATAGTACATGTATAGCAGCGCTATGGTATATGGCGGTACATTACAGTACATGTATAGCAGCGCTATGGTATATGGCGGTACATTATAGTACATGTATAGCAGCACTATGGTATATGGCGATACTCCGCTCCCCGCGTCCCCCCGCTCCTCCACAGTAACAGTAAAAGTAAGAAAATCCTCAATGAGGATAGTCGCCTGTCCGCCGGCTCGCTCCACCTCCGTCTTCTAGCTCCTACAGGCCTTTAGGACCTTATGTTGCCTGGGAAAGTGATCAGCTGATCGGTCACATGACCGCCAACTGCCGGGGGGGGCAGGATGGTGACGGGGGGGGGGCAGGATTGTGTCGGGGGGCAGGATGGCGCGAGCGGGGCAGGATGGAGTGGGAAGGGGGGCAGGATGGAGCCGGAAGGGGGGCAGGATGGAGGCAGGGGGCAGGATGGAGCGAGTGGGGCAGGATGAAGCCGGAGGAGCAGGATGGTGGCAGGGGGGGGGTAGGATGGTGGGGGAGTAGGGCAGGATGGTGGTGGGTGGGGTAGGATGGAGCCGGCGGGGCATGATGGAGTCGGTAGGGCAGGATGGAGCCAGAGGAGCAGGATAGAGCTGGAGGAGCAGGATGGAACGAGTGGGGCAGGATGGAGGTAGGGGGGCAGGATGGAGCCGGGGGAGCAAGAACAGCGGGGGGAAGGATGGAGTCGGAGGAGCAGGAAGGTGTCGGGGGGCAGGATGGTGGGGGGGGCGGGGCAGGATGGTGGCAGGGGGTCAGGATGGAGCGAGTAGGGAAGGATGGAGCCGGCGGGGCAGGATGGAGCCGGCGGGGAAGGATGGAGCCGGCGGGGAAAGGTGGAGCCGGCGGGGAAGGATGGAGCCAGCAGGGCAGGATGGAGCCGGCGGGGCAGGATGGAGCTGGAGGGGCAGGATGGAGCCAGAGGGGCAGAATGGAGCCAGAGGGGCAGGATGGAGGCGGAGGGGCAGGATGGAGACAGGGGGGCAGGATGGAGCCGGGAAAGCAAGAACAGCGGTGGGCAGGATGGAGCAAGCAGGGCCGGATGGAGCGAGCGGGGCAGGATGGTGGCGAGCGGGGCAGGATGGATGAGGGGTGAGGACGGGGCAGGATGGAGCCGGAGGAGCAGGATGGAGGCGAAAGAGCAGTATGGAGCGAGCGCGGCAGGATGGAGGCGGGGAGCAAGAAACAGCGGGGGGCAGGATGGAGCGATAGGGGCAGGATGGAGGCGGAGAGGCAGGATGGAGGCGGGGGAGCAAGAACAGCAGGGGGCAGGATGGAGCGAAAGGGGCAGGATGGTGGCAGGGGGGGTAGGATGGAGGTGGAGGGGCAGGATGGTGGCGGGGGGCAGGATGGTGGTGGGGGGGCAGGATGGTGGTGGGGGGGCAGGATGGAGATGGCGGAGCAGGATGGAGCTGGAGAGGCAGGATGGAGCTGGAGGGGCAGGATGGAGCCGGAGGAGCAGGATGGGGGGGGCAGGATAGTGGCGAGAGGGGCAGGATGGTGCCAGGGGGGCAGGATGGTGGCGCGAGGGCAGGATGGAGCGAGCGGGGCTGGATGGTGGCGTGCGGGGCTGGACGGAGGCGGGGGGCAGGATGGAGTGAGTGGGGCAGGATGGAGCGAGCGGGGCAGGATGGAGTGAGCAGGGTAGAATGGGGGGACAGGATGGTGGCGGGGGGGCAGGATGGAGCTAGCAGAGTAGGATGGAGCGAGCGGGGCAGGATGGTGGCGGGGGCAGGATGGTGGCGGGGCAGGATGGAGCGAGCAGGGCAGGATGGAGCGAGCGGGGCAGGATGGAGCGAGCAGGGCAGGATGGAGCGAGCAGGGCAGGATGGAGCGAGCAAGGCAGGATGGAGGCGGGGGAGCAGGATGGAGGTGGGGGAGCAGGATGGAGGCGGAGGAGCAGGATGGTGGCAGGGGGACAGGATAGGGGGGGCAGTATGGTGGCGGGGGCAGGATGGAGCATGCAAGGCTGCATGGAGCGAGTAGGGCAGGATGGAGCGAGCGGGGCAGGATGGAGCGAGCAGGGCAGGATGGAGCCGGGGGAGCAGGATGAAGCCGAGGGAGTAGGATGGTGGCGGGGGGGGCAGGATGGAGGCAGGGGGCAGCATGGAGCAAGTGGGACAGGATGGAGCCAGCGGGGCAGGATGGAGCCAGCAGGGCAGGATGGTGGTGAGCGGGACAGGATGGAGCTGGCGGGGTAGGATGGTGGTGAGCGTGGCAGGATGGGGTGAGCGGGGCAGGATGGTGGCGAGCGGGGCAGGATGGTGGCGGGGGGCAGGATGGAGTGAGCGGGGCTGGATGGTGGCGAGCGAGGCAGGATGGAGTGAGCAGGGCAGGATGGAGGTGGGGGGGCAGGATGATGGCGAGCGGGGCAGGATGGTGGCGGGGGGGCAGGATTGAGTGAGCGGGACAGGATGGAGCGAACGGGGCAGGATAAAGCCGGAGAAGCAGGATGGAGCCGGAAAAGCAGGATGGAGCTGGAGGAGCAGGATGGAGCCGGAGTAGCAGGATGGAGCCGGGGGAGCAGGATGGTGTCGGTGGGGGCAGGAGGCAGGATGGTGGCGGGGGCAGGATGTTGGTGAGCGGGGTAGGATGGAGCGAGCGGGGCAGGATGGAGGCGGGGGAGCTAGAACAGTGGGGGGCAGGATGGAGCGAGTGGGGCAGGATGGAGCGAGCGGGGCAGGATGGTGGCGGGGGGGCAGGATGGAGCGAGCGGTTCAGGGTGGAGCTGGAGGAGCAGGATGGAACCGGGGGAGCAGGATGGTGTCGGTGGCGAAGGGGCAGGATTGTGGCGGGGAGCAAGAACAGTGGGGGGCAGGATGGAGCGAGAGGGGCAGGATGGTGGCAGGGGCGGCAGGATGGCGGCGGAGGAGCAGGATGGAGCCGGATGAGCAGGATGGAGCCGGAGTAGCAGGATAGAGACGGGGGAGCAGGATGGTGTCGGTGGGGGGGAGGGGGCAGGATGGTGGCGGGGGCAGGATGTTGGTGAGCGGGGCAGGATGGAGCGAGCGGGGGCAGGATGGTGGCGGGTGGGCAGGATGGTGGCGGGTGGGCAGGATGGAGCGAGCGGTTCAGGGTGGAGCCGGAGGAGCAGGATGGAGCCGGAGGAGCAGGATGGTGTCGGTGGGGGGAGGGGGCAGGATTGTGGCGGGGGGCCAGGATGGAGACTGGGGGCAGGATGGAGGCGGGGAGCAAGAACAGCGGGGGGCAGGATGGAGCGAGAGGGTCAGGATGGTGGCAGGGGGGGCAGGATGGAGGCGGAGGGGCAGGATGGAGGCGGGGGAGCAAGAACAGTGGGGGGCAGGACGGAGCGAGTGGGGCAGGATGGAGCGAGCGGGGCAGGATGGTGGCGGGGGGGCAGGATGGAGCGAGCGGTTCAGGGTGGAGCCGGAGGAGCAGGATGGAGCCGGGGGGCAGGATGGTGTCGGTGGCGAAGGGGGCAGGATTGTGGCGGGGGGGCAGGATGGAGGCAGGGAGCAAGAACAGCGGGGGGCAGAATGGAGCGAGAGGGGCAGGATGGTGACAGGGGCGGCAGGATGGCGGCGGAGGGGCAGGATGGAGCCGGGGGAGCAAGAACAGTGGGGGGTAGGATGGAGCGAGTGGGGCAGGATGGAGCGAGCGGGGCAGGATGGAGCGAACAGGGCAGGATGCAGCGAGCGGGGCAGGATGGTGGCAGGGAGGCAGGATGGTGGGGGGGCGGGGCAGGATGGAGACGGAGGGGCAGGATGGAGCCGGAGGAGCAGGAATGGGGGGGCAGGATGGTGGTGAGCGGTGCAGGATGGTGGCGGGGGGGCAGGATGGAGCGAGCGTGCAGGATGGAGTGAGCGGGGCAGGATCGTGGCGAGCAGGGCTGGATGGAGCGCGCAGGGCAGGATGGAGGCGGGGGCAGGATGGGGGGGCAGGATGGTGGTTGCGGGGGGACAGGATGGAGTGAGCAGAGTAGGATGGAGCGAGAGGGGCAGGATGGTGGCGGGGGGCAGGATGGAGCAAGCGGGGCAGGATGGAGCGAGCGAGGCAGATTGGAGGTGGAGGAGCAGGATGGTGGCAGGGGGGCAGGATAGGGGGGCAGGATGGAGCGAGCAGGGCAGCAAGAAGCAAGCGGGGCAGGATGGAGCGAGCGGGGCAGGATGGAGCCGGGGGAGCAGGATGGAGCCGAGGGAGCAGGATGGTGGTGGGGGGAGGGGCAGAATGGAGGCGGGGGGTAGGATGGACCAATCGGGGAAGGATGAAGCCGACGGGGCAGGAAGGAGCCGGCAGGCCAGGATGGTGGTGAGCGGGGCAGGATGGAGCCGGCGGGGCAGGATAGAGCCGACGGGGAAGGATGGTGGCGAGCGAGGCAGGATGGTGGCGGGGGGGCAGGATGGAGTGAGCAGGGCTGGATGGTGGCGAGCGGGGCTGGATGGAGTGAGCAGGGCAGGATGGAAGCGGGGGGCAGGATGGAGCGAGCGGGGCAGGATGGAGCGAGCGGGGCAGGATGGAGCCGGAGGAGCAGGATGGAGCCGGAGGAGCAGGATAGAGCCCGGGGGGGCAGGATGGTGGTGAGCGGGGCAGGATGGAGCGAAAGGGGCAGGATGGTGGCGGGGGGGGCAGGATGGAGCGAGCGGGGCAGGATGGAGCCGGAGGAGCAGGATGGAGCCGGGGGAGAGGGATGGTGGCGGTGGGGGGAAGGGGCAGGATTGTGGCGGGGGGCAGGATGGAGACTGGGGGGCAGGATGGAGTGAGGGGGCAGGATGGAGCCAGCGGGGCAGCATGGAGCCAGCGGGGCAGGATGGTGGCGAGCCAGGCAGGATGGGGCGAGCGGGGAAGGATGGGGCGAGCGGGGGTGGATGGAGCCGGCGGGGTAGGATGGAGTCGGTGGGTCAGGATGGTGGTGGGGGGTCAGGATGGTGGTGGGGTGGCAGGATGGAGCCAGCGGAGCAGGATGGAGCCGGGGGAGCAGGATGGTGTCGGTGGCGAAGGGGGCAGGATTGTGGCGGGGGGGCAGGATGGAGGCGGGGAGCAAGAACAGCGGGGGGCAGGATGGAGCGAGAGGGGCAGGATGGTGGCAGGGGGGCAGGATGGAGTGAGCAGGGCTGGATGGTGGCGAGCGGGGCTGGATGGAGGCGGGGAGCAAGAACAGCGGGGGGCAGGATGGAGCGAGCGGGGCAGGATGGAGCCGGAAGAGCAGGATGGAGCCGGAGGAGCAGGATGGAGCCGGGGGAGCAGGATGGTGGTGGGGGCAGGATGGTGGCGGGGGGGCAGGATGGAGCGAGCGGGGCAGGATGGAGCCGGAGGAGCAGGATGGAGCCGGGGGAGCAGGATGGTGGCGGTGGGGGGAAGGGGCAGGATTGTGGCGGGGGGCAGGATGGAGACTGGGGGGCAGGATGGTGGCGAGCCAGGCAGGATGGGGCAAGCGGGGGAGGATGGGGCGAGCGGGGCAGGATGGAGCCGGCGGGGCAGGATGGAGTCTGTGGGTCAGGATGGTGGTGGGGGGTCAGGATGGTGGTGGGGTGGCAGGATGGAGCCAGCGGGGCAGGATGATGGTGGGGGGGCAGGATGGTGGTGGGGGTGCAAGGATGGAGCCGGCGGGGCAGGATGGACGCAGGAGGGCAGGATGGATGCGGGGGGCAGGATGGATGCAGGGGGAAGGATGGAGCCGGCGGGGCAGGATGGAGCCCGGTGGGGCAGGATGGATGCGGGGGGCAGGATGGAGCCGGAGGGGCAGGATGGAGCCAGAGGGCAGGATGGAGCCGGAGGAGCAGGAATGGGGGGGCAAGGATGGTGGTGAGCGGGGCAGGATGGTGGCGGGGCGGGCAGGATGGAGTGAGCGGGGCTGGATGTGTGGCAGATGCGGGGCTGGATGGTGGCGAGCGGGGCTGGATGTAGCGAGCAGGGCAGGATGGAGGCGGGGGGGCAGGATGGAGCGAGATGGGGCAGGATGGAGTGAGGCGGGTAGGATAGGGGGGCAGGATGGTGGCGGGGGGGCAGGATGGAGTGAGCGGGGCAGGATTGGAGCGAGAGGGGCAGGATGGTGGCGGGGGGCAGGATGGAGCGAGGGGGCAGGATGGAGGCGGAGGAGCAGGATGGTGGCAGGGGGGCAGGATAGGGGGGGCAGGATGGAGCGAGCAGGGCAGGATGGAGTGAGCAGAGCAGCAAGGAGCGGAGCGGGGGCAGGATTGGAGCGAGGGGGCAGGATGGAGCGAACAGGGCAGGATGCAGCGAGCGAGGGCAGGATGGTGGGGGGCGGGGCAGGATGGAGCGGCGGGGCAGGATGGAGCGGAGGGCAGGATGTGGAGGGGAGGAGCAGGAATGGGGGGGGCAGGATGGTGGTGAGCGGGGCAGGATGGGTGGCGGGGGGGGCAGGATGGAACGAGCGTGCAGGATGGAGTGAGCGGGGCAGGATGGTGGCGAGCAGGGCTGGATGAAGCGCGCAGGGCAGGATGGAGGCGGGGGGACAGGATGGAGTGAGCAGAGTAGGTTTGAGCGAGAGGGGCAGGATGGTGGCGGGGGGCAGGATGGAGCGAGTGAGGCAGGATAGAGCGAGCGAGGCAGATAGGAGGCGGAGGAGCAGGCTGGTGGCAGGGGGGCAGGATAGGGGGGCAGGATGGAGCGAGCAGGGCAGGATGGAGCGAGCAGGGCAGCAAGGAGCAAGCGGGGCAGGATGGAGCAAGCCGGGCAGGATGGAGCGAGCGGGGCAGGATGGAGCCGGGGGAGCAGGATGGAGCCGAGGGAGCAGGATGGTGGCGGGGGGGCAGAATGGAGGCGGGGGGTAGGATGGAGCAATCGGGGAAGGATGAAGCCGACGGGGCAGGAAGGAGCCGGCAGGGCAGGATGGTGGTGAGCGGGGCAGGATGGAGCCGGCGGGGCAGGATGGAGCCGGCGGGGAAGGATGGTGGTGAGCGGGGCAGGATGGTGGCGAGCGAGGCAGGATGGTGGCGGGGGGGCAGGATGGAGTGAGCAGGGCTGTATGGTGGCGAGCAGGGCTGGATGGAGTGAGCAGGGCAGGATGGAGGCGGGGGGCAGGATGGAGCGAGCAGGGCAGGATGGAGCGAGCGGGGCAGGATGGAGCCGGAGGAGCAGGATGGAGCCGGAGGAGCAGGATGGAGCCGGAGGAGCAGGATAGAGCCGGGGGAGCAGGATGGTGGCGGGGGCAGGATGGTGGTGAGCGGGGCAGGATGGAGCGAGAGGGGCAGGATGGTGCGAGCGGGGCAGGATGGAGCCGGAGGAGCAGGATGGAGCCGGAGGAGCAGGATGGAGCCGGGGGAGCAGGATGGTGGCGGGTGGGGGAAGGGGCAGGATTGTGGCGGGGGGCAGGATGGAGACTGGGGGGCAGGATGGTGGCGGGGGGCAGGATGGAGCGAGTGAGGCAGGATAGAGCGAGCGAGGCAGATAGGAGGCGGAGGAGCAGGCTGGTGGCAGGGGGGCAGGATAGGGGGGCAGGATGGAGCAAGCAGGGCAGGATGGAGCGAGCAGGGAAGCAAGGAGCAAGCGGGGCAGGATGGAGCAAGCCGGGCAGGATGGAGCGAGCGGGGCAGGATGGAGCCGGGGGAGCAGGATGGAGCTGAGGGTGCAGGATGGTGGCGGGGGGGGCAGAATGGAGGCGGGGGGTAGGATGGAGCAATCGGGGAAGGATGAAGCCGACGGGGCAGGAAGGAGCCGGCAGGGCAGGATGGTGGTGAGCGGGGCAGGATGGAGCCGGCGGGGCAGGATGGAGCCGGCGGGGAAGGATGGTGGTGAGCGGGGCAGGATGGTGGCGAGCGAGGCAGGATGGTGGCGGGGGGGCAGGATGGAGTGAGCAGGGCTGTATGGTGGCGAGCAGGGCTGGATGGAGTGAGCAGGGCAGGATGGAGGCGGGGGGCAGGATGGAGCGAGCAGGGCAGGATGGAGCGAGCGGGGCAGGATGGAGCCGGAGGAGCAGGATGGAGCCGGAGGAGCAGGATGGAGCCGGAGGAGCAGGATAGAGCCGGGGGAGCAGGATGGTGGCGGGGGCAGGATGGTGGTGAGCGGGGCAGGATGGAGCGAGAGGGGCAGGATGGTGCGAGCGGGGCAGGATGGAGCCGGAGGAGCAGGATGGAGCCGGAGGAGCAGGATGGAGCCGGGGGAGCAGGATGGTGGCGGTGGGGGGAAGGGGCAGGATTGTGGCGGGGGGCAGGATGGAGACTGGGGGGCAGGATGGAGCCAGCGGGGCAGGATGGAGCCAGCGGGGCAGGATGGTGGCGAGCCAGGCAGGATGGGGCGAGCGGGCAGGATGGGGCGAGCGGGGCAGGATGGAGCGCGGGGCAGGATGGAGTCGGTGGGGCAGGATGGTGGTGGGGGGTCAGGATGGTGGTGGGGGGTCAGGATGGTGGTGGGGTGGCAGGATAGAGCCAGCGGGGCAGGATGATGGTGGGGGGGCAGGATGGTGGTGGGGGTGCAGGATGGAGCCGGCAGGGCAGGATGGAGCCGGCGGGGCAGGATGGATGCAGGAGGGCAGGATGGATGTGGGGGCAGGATGGATGCAGGGGGAAGGATGGAGCCGGCGGGGCAGGATGGAGCCGGTGGGGCAGGATGGATGCGGGGGGGCAGGATGGAGCCGGCGGGGCAGGATGGAGCCGGAGGGGCAGGATGGAGCCAGAGGGGCAGGATGGAGCCGGAGGGGCAGAATGGAGCCGGAGGAGCAGGAGTGGGGGGGGCAGGATGGTGGTGAGCGGGGCAGGATGGTGGCGGGGGGGCAGGATGGAGTGAGCAGGGCTGTATGGTGGCGAGCAGGGCTGGATGGAGTGAGCAGGGCAGGATGGAGGCGGGGGGCAGGATGGAGCGAGCAGGGCAGGATGGAGCGAGCGGGGCAGGATGGAGCCGGAGGAGCAGGATGGAGCCGGAGGAGCAGGATGGAGCCGGAGGAGCAGGATAGAGCCGGGGGAGCAGGATGGTGGCGGGGGCAGGATGGTGGTGAGCGGGGCAGGATGGAGCGAGAGGGGCAGGATGGTGCGAGCGGGGCAGGATGGAGCCGGAGGAGCAGGATGGAGCCGGAGGAGCAGGATGGAGCCGGGGGAGCAGGATGGTGGCGGTGGGGGGAAGGGGCAGGATTGTGGCGGGGGGCAGGATGGAGACTGGGGGGCAGGATGGAGCCAGCGGGGCAGGATGGAGCCAGCGGGGCAGGATGGTGGCGAGCCAGGCAGGATGGGGCGAGCGGGCAGGATGGGGCGAGCGGGGCAGGATGGAGCCGGCGGGGCAGGATGGAGTCGGTGGGGCAGGATGGTGGTGGGGGGTCAGGATGGTGGTGGGGGGTCAGGATGGTGGTGGGGGGCAGGATAGAGCCAGCGGGGCAGGATGATGGTGGGGGGGCAGGATGGTGGTGGGGGTGCAGGATGGAGCCGGCAGGGCAGGATGGAGCCGGCGGGGCAGGATGGATGCAGGAGGGCAGGATGGATGTGGGGGCAGGATGGATGCAGGGGGGAAGGATGGAGCCGGCGGGGCAGGATGGAGCCCGGTGGGGCAGGATGGATGCGGGGGGGCAGGATGGAGCCGGCGGGGCAGGATGGAGCCGGAGGGGCAGGATGGAGCCAGAGGGGCAGGATGGAGCCGGAGGGGCAGAATGGAGCCGGAGGAGCAGGAGTGGGGGGGGCAGGATGGTGGTGAGCGGGGCAGGATGGTGGCGGGGGGGCAGGATGGAGTGAGCGGGGCTGGATGGTGGCGAGCGGGGCTGGATGGAGTGAGCAGAGCAGGATGGAGGCGGGGGGCAAGATGGAGCGAGCGGGGTAGGATGGGGGGGCAGGATGGTGGCGGGGGGCAGGATGGAGTGAGCAGAGTAGGATGGAGCGAGAGGGGCAGGATGGTGGCGGGAGGCAGAATGGGGCGAGCGGGGCAGGATGGAGCGAGTGAGGCAGGATAGAGCGAGCGAGGCAGGATGGAGGCGGAGGAGCAGGATGGTGGCAGGTGGGCAGGATAGGGGGGGCAGGATGGAGCGAGCAGGGCAGGATGGAGTGAGCAGAGCAGCAAGGAGCGAGCGGGGCAGGATGGAGCGAGCGGGGAAGGATGGAGCGAGCGGGGAAGGATGGAGCCGGAGGAGCAGGATGGAGCCGGAGGAGCAGGATGGAGCCAGAGGAGCAGGATAGAGCCAGGGGAGCAGGTTGGTGGTGAGCGGGGCAGGATGGAGCGAGCGGGGCAGGATGGAGCCGGAGGAGCAGGATGGAGGCGGAGGAGCAGGATGGAGGCGGAGGAGCAGGATGGAGCCGGGAGAGCAGGATGGTGGTGGTGGGGGGAAGGGGCAGGATTGTGGCGGGGGGGCAGGATGGAGACTGGGGGGCAGGATGGAGCGAGGGGGCAGGATGGAGCCAGCGGGGCAAGATGGAGCCAGCGGGGCAGGATAGAGCCAGCGGGGCAGGATGGTGGCGAGCCGGGCAGGATGGGGCGAGCGGGGCAGGATGGAGTCGGCGGGACAGGATGGAGTCGGTGGGTCAGGATGGTGGTGGGGTGGCAGGATCGTGGTGGGGGTGCAGGATGGAGCCGGCAGGGCAGGATGGATGTGGGAGGGCAGGATGGATGCAGGAGGGCAGGATGGATGTGGGGGGCAGGATGGATGCAGGGGGGAAGGATGGAGCCAGCGGGGCAGGATGGAGCCCGGTGGGGCAGGATGGATGTGGGGGGGGCAGGATGGAGCCCGGCGGGGTAGGATGGATGCGGGGGGGGGCAAGATGGAGCCGGCGGGGCAGGATAGAGCCGGTGGGGCAGTATGGAGCCGGGGGGGGCAGGATGGAGCTGGGGGCAGGATGGTGCCGGCAGGGCAGGATGGTGCGCGGGGGGGCAGGATGGAGCAAGCAAGGGGGGGGCAGGATGGAGCAAGCAGGGCAGGATGGAGTCGGTGAGGCAGGATGGAGCCGGGGGGCAGGATGGTGCCGGAGGGGCAGGATGGAGCCGGAGGGGCAGGATGGAGCTGGAGGGGCAGGATGGAGCCGGAGGGGCAGGATGGGGGGGGCAGGATGGAGCCGGCGGGGCAGGATGGTGGCGGGGGGAACAGGATGGAGTGAGCGGGGCAGGATGGAACCGGTGGGGGGGGAAGGATGGATACGGGGGGCAGGATGGAGGTACTCCTCCTGCTCCTCTCTGCTGCTACTGTCCCTCCTCCACTTCTCGCGGCCTCCCCTACCCCCCTCCCCCACGGTGATAAAAACAAACAAATCCCACAAGGATACTTACCCGTCCGCCGGCTCGCTTCACCTCTGTCTTGTAGCTCCCAGGACAGGACCTGTCGTTGCCTGGCAAACCGATCAGCTGATTGGTTTCCCAGGCAACGACAGGTCCTCAAGCCCTCTAGAAGCTAGAAGACGGAGGAGCGAGCCGGCAGAGGGTAAGTATCCTTATCGGATTTTTTTTATTTTTATCACCGTGGGGGAGCGGGGGGGAATGGGGGACCGCGGGGAGCAGAGGTGGGACAGGAGCAGCGGAGGGGGGCAGGAGAAGCAGAGGGGGGCAGGAAGAGTGGAGGGGGGCAGGAGGAGCGGAGGGGGGCAGGAAGAGCGGGGGTGCCCGCGGGGGCCGCAGGGAGTGTGGCAGGAGCAACGGGGGGCTGTGAGGAGAGACCGTGTATCTCGGCTACAGCGGCACTAATTCTTGCGCCTATTTGCACAGTTTGCGCTCATTGGCGCCCGCCTCTGGCGGGCACGAATGAGCGGCCTCTGTCTGGCGCGCGACGTCTGTGACCGACGCCTTAGAGAATTATAGACAGGAGTAAGGAGTGATGATGAGGTGGCTGTGAGGATGGAGGAGGCTGTAGGAGACTGTGAGGATGGGGAGGCTGTGAGGATGGAGGAGGCTGAGGGGATGGAGGAAGCTGTGAGGAAGGAGGAGGCTGTGAGGAAGGAGGAGGCTGTGAGGATGGAGGAGGCTGTGAGGATGGAGGAGCCTGTGAGGATGGAGGAGGCTGTGAGGATGGAGGAGGCTGTGAGGATGGAGTACTGAGTACAGTGTATTTGAAATATGGCGCCATGGTTTGAATGCTGCTCCTCTGATTGGTTGGCTCTGAACACGGCGACCAATCAGAATAGCGGCGCGTGCCATGGAACCATATTTCAAATACATTGAGTACAGTGTATTTGAAATATGGCGCCATGGCACGCGCCGCTATTCTGATTGGTCGGCGCTGAACGCGGGCGGCCAATCAGCATAGTGGCGCGCGCGCACGGCGCCATGTGTACAATCCACTGATGACTTCAGATTTTAAATATGGCGTCGTGTCAAGCACAGCTATCCTGATTGGTCGCCGTGTTAAGCGTCGACCAATCAGGATAGAGGCATGCGCCATGTCACCATATTTCAAATGCACTGAGTATAGTGTATTTGAAATATGGCGCCATGGTGCGCGCCGCTATCCTGATTGGTCAGCGCTGAACGCGGCGACTAATTAGAATAGCTGCGCGCGCCATGGCGCCATATTTCAAATACACTGTAATCAGTGTATTTGAAATATGGCGTCATGGCGCGCGCCGCTATCCTGATTGGTCGGCGCTGAACGCCAATCAGTATAGCGGAGCTCGATACGGCGCTATGTGTAAAATCCACCGATGACTTCAGATTTTAAATATGGCGTTGTGTCGAGCGCCACTATCCTGATTGGTCGCCACGTTCAGCGCCGACCAATCAGGATAGCGGCACGGGCCATAGCGCTATATTGCAAATACACTGTACTCAGTGTATTTGAAATATGGCATCATGGCGCGCCGCTATTCTGATTGGTCGGCGCTGAACGCGGCGACCAATCAGAGGAGCGGCAATCAAACTGCACGACGTTTCTCTCTTTGGTTGCTGCGTTCAGCGCTGACCAATCAGAATAGCAGCGCGCGCCATGGCGCCATATTTCAAATACAATATGGCGTCATGGTGCGAGCCGCTCTTCTGATTGGTCGGCACTGAATGCGGCGACCAATCAGAGGAGCGGCATTCAAACCGCTCACCAAGCCGTGCTACTTCTCTGATTGGTCGCCGCGGCAACCAATCAGAAGAGTACTGCGGCTTGGCGCGTAGTTTGAATGCCGCGAAGGGCACCATCACTGCGAGCAGCCTGGAGATGACCGGCGCATCTCACGGCTAGACCGGAGCTCAGCCATGGCTACTGCGGCACAGAGGTCAGCGGCTCGCCAGCTGGGAAATGACCGGCTGACGCCGGTCATCTCCCGGCTGGCTCGCCGCGGTCCTCCGTGCCACAGGTAGCCACAGCTGAGCTCCTCTGCCGGACCATGAATACCTGAGTAGCGGCGCTCGCGCGCCGCTTCCGCTGGGCTGCAAATTGGCTTGAAATTCAAATGTTCAGCACGCGGCTATTTGCATAGTCTGAGCTCATTGGTGGCTCAATGTCCGGATTTCACACATTAAAAGAGCAATTATATACATACTAGCTGTGAGCCCGATTCTAAAGAATCGGGTAGTCTAGAATCTATATATAGTTTATTTAGTAATAGTTAGGGGAATGCGGTGAAATTAATTGTGTGTATACAGGCGGCTCAGTGGGTAGCAGTGAGTGCGGTGGGTGAGTGGTTAGCAGTGAGTGGGGTGGCTCTGTGGTCAGCAGAGGACGGCGGCTCAGTGGTCAGCAGTGAGTGTGGCGGCTCAGTGGTCAGCAGTGAGTGCAGCGGCTCTGTGGTCAGCAGTGAGTGCGGCGGCTCAGTGGTCAGCAGTGAGTGGCGGCTCAGTGGTCGCAGTGGGGCGGCTCAGTGGTCAGCAGTGAGTGCGGCGGCTCAGTGGTCAGCAGTGAGTGCGGCGGCTCAGTGGTCAGCAGTGAGTGCGGCGGTCAGGGTACAGTGAGTGCTCGTGTCAGCTTGAGTGCAGCGCAGGAAGGAGGCTCTGTGGTCAGCGCAGGACGGGGGCTCTGTGGTCAGCGCAGGACGGGGGCTCTGTGGTCAGGGCAGGACGGGGGCTCTGTGGTCAGGGCAGGACGGGGGCTCTGTGGTCAGGCAGGACGGGGGCTCTGTGGTCAGCGCAGGACGGGGGCTCTGTGGTCAGCGCAGCGCCGTGGGCAGAGTGGGGGTGAGGGGGCAGAGAGGGGGTAGGGGGAAGAGTTGGGGGGTCAGTGGTCAGAGTAGGGGGGTGAGTGGTCAGAGCAGGGTGAGGGGCAGAGTGGGGGGTCAGTGGGCAGAGTGGGGGGTCAGTGGGCAGAGTGGGGGGGTCAGTGGGCAGAGTGGGGGGTCAGTGGGCAGAGTGGTGGTGAGGGGGCAGAGAGGGAGTCAGGGGGAAGAGTTGGGGGGTCAGTGGTCAGAGAAGGGGGGTGAGTGGTTAGAGCAGGGTGAGGGGCAGAGTGGGGGTCAGTGGGCAGAGTGGGGGTCAGTGGGCAGAGTGGGGGGTCAGTGGGCAGAGTGGGGGTGAGGGGGCAGAGAGGGGGTCAGGGGGAAGAGTTGGGGGGGTCAGTGGGCAGAGTAGGGGGGTCAGTGGGCAGAGTGGGGGTGAGGGGGCAGAGAGGGGGTAGGGGGAAGAGTTGGGGGGTCAGTGGTCAGAGTAGGGGGGTGAGTGGTCAGAGCAGGGTGAGGGGCAGAGTGGGGGGTCAGTGGGCAGAGTGGGGGGGTCAGTGGGCAGAGTGGGGGGTCAGTGGGCAGAGTGGGGGTGAGGGGGCAGAGAGGGAGTCAGGGGGAAGAGTTGGGGGGTCAGTGGTCAGAGAAGGGGGGTGAGTGGTTAGAGCAGGGTGAGGGGCAGAGTGGGGGTCAGTGGGCAGAGTGGGGGTCAGTGGGCAGAGTGGGGGGTCAGTGGGCAGAGTGGGGGTGAGGGGGCAGAGAGGGGGTCAGGGGGAAGAGTTGGGGGGGTCAGTGGGCAGAGTAGGGGGGTCAGTGGGCAGAGTGGGGGTGAGGGGGCAGAGAGGGGGTCAGGGGGAAGAGTTGGGGGGGTCAGTGGGCAGAGTAGGGGGGGTCAGTGGGCAGAGTGGGGGTCAGCGGCGCCCTCCTACCTTCACCTGCTTGTGTCGCGCTGTCACCAGTGTAGAACGGGCCGGTGTTGATGAGCAGCGGCGGCTCAGAGTACAGGGTCCAAAGCTGAGCCCCCAGCAGACACAGTGTCGGGGAGAAGGCCGGCATCACTGCCGGAAATAGAGCCGAGGAGGATGGGGCGGACACTGGCACAGCAGTGATGAATGAGGAGTGGGGCGGTCTCCTCCGACGTGTCCCACTCACTCTGCTTAGCCGCCTGTGGATTGGATGTGGGTGTTGCTGGGGGCGTGGTGCGGACACGCCCCCTGGATACCCGACCGCGGCCTTAGTGACAGGGACAGGGGCTGCCTGCTGGCCTGCCTCAGAAGATAGAAGAATGCAGAGAATGCAGGGAAGCATTGACAATGTGTGTGGGCAGCGGTGGGACCCTGTAGTGGCGCCGGCCCTGGCTTGACTATATATTCTATTGTATTGTTGTATTGCTGTTATATATAGTTGCCGTAGCGCTACTTCCGTTTGGCAGCCACGTCTTCGACGACGGAAGTAGCGCCGAATATGACGGAAGTGAGCTACGGCAATTATATATAAGATTAACCAATGGTAGTATATATGCCGTATGGTCAATTTAATCAATATCTGGCATGTTGCAGCTCAACACACAATAGTTCAATACAAAAAGCAAAAACGTGGAGCTTATAATGCTTATAAATTTATTACATAAATTCTCATAAAAAACAGACAGTGTAACACAATAAGTGCAGGATTAAAAGTGACACAAAGTCTGAAGTTGGATTACATGAACATTCAAATCAGCACAAGATTTTGTTTTAAATAATACATTTATAATTGATGCATAAGTAATGATATACAGTTTTTCACCATATGGCCATATTTACAAGGAATGGCCAACACATAAAGGGTTAATACCCAGAATGAACTTTTGTAAAGAGATTACACAGTACATCTGTTGGTATATCAGTTGTGTAGATAAAGAGGAGAGCACTAATGGTACAGTGCATAGGGCGAAATCTTAAAGTTAGTATCATGTATAGTATTAACATTCAGTCATGCCAACAATACCAAAAGCCCCGACCCCTTACCTGAGTTAAATGGATGTCATGGCAGACGAGTGGTGGGATGGAAATCCCAGGAATTCACCCCTACGTATGTTTCACTTATACATCTAAGGTGCAAGTGCTGTGCTTCATCATGGGGATACAATCCGACCTCCGTTTGGAGTCTTAAATGCCGGAATAATCCGATCACATGTTGTCGTCCATCCAATCACTGCCCCATATGCATGCACAACCGCCGTGGCGACCAGCCTCCTCCCCCAGAGTGTCACCAGCGCTAGACCGGAAGCCCGACTGTAGTCAAGGCAACCACGCCACACGCTGGGGGCATATGACGCCGAGAGGGAGGAGGAGGAAAACCCGGAGGATCGCACATGTGCACAAGGGCAGCGACGGGGCGGACGACTAGGGAAACAACAGGCTTAATCACAGTATACATCATCAGGCTAAGCATCCTAGGAACAAGGATTAAGAACCATAAATCCAAATTCTTATTTCTTCTGCATGTTTCATCATTAATATGTGCAGAAAGTCCAGCCAGTTGCATATAGATCCAGTTTTCATCGCCAGCCCCAATTCAAGATCACTATGGAGGTAGAAAAGTACATTTTACCAAGATGATAAAAACAATTAAAAATACACATATACAAAGGTATAATGTGTATTGATCCTGGAATACCAGGCCCAGCACACATCTGCTGGTGGGGCACTAGCAACTGTGTGTGTAGCAGATAGTGTGTACAACTCCAGAGTTATTTTTTAAAACTAGCTGTGAGCCCGATTCTAAAGAATCGGGAGTCTAGAATCCGTATATCCTTTATTTAAAAATAGTTTTAACTAATAATCCAATAATTCCATGATATCTTTCCATCAATTACATATAATTGTATGGTTGATATCATTTTTGGAAAATTGAACTATTATGATGTAAGGGTCTTGGAACACAAAGTAACAATACTTGTTAATGTGTCAATAGCTTGATTTGACAAATCAATATTGGTATTCTGCGTATTAGCCAGTTTGTGTCAGCCCACCAATCGCATCAAGATGCCCTTACGTCTGGTGGGTCCCTAATCTAACTAATTCCGAATTATGAATATTTTGACTTATTTAACAGCAGCATTTTTCATCTATTTAAAAAGGATGTGGATGTAAAAAATAAAATTTCCACACCTGACAAGGAGTTACCGTCAACAGACTTGCAGCAATTTCCATAACACAACTAAGGAATTTGCAGTAAACTTGCGGTAAATGGAGCAAACATGGCTACGGCAGATGCAGGAAATACAGCCACTAACAAACCACAGGTCACTGCAGTTATTGTGGCTGAAACAGCCGCAACCACGTTGTCTGCATCCGCTGCAAGTGAACTACAAATTCCATACACATTGCATGAAAATTACGGCAAGTGTGCTGTAGGTGAGCCCTAAGGCAGCAAATGTAGAAATGTTAAATTTAAAAAAAAAAAACATCCACAAATAGCTAAAAAATGCTGGAGTCAAAGGTAAATCTCAATTTAGATATGTTCCTCTCTATCTATATATACTGAACACACCTTGAGATGGAGATGTGTGTGAACAGCCATCCCACCCGTCTCTTAGCTGTTCACAAAAACCTCTCCCTGTAAAAAAAATATAGCAAAATTCTCAGCACTTGTAGTGCTGGAACGTAATATGATGGTTTCTATCACCAAATCGCAAAATTTGGATGATACACATCTATGATCTCATACTAAATGTGTGTTCCTCTGTATCCTATATAATAAAAGCCGAAGGCCACTTCCGGAATATTACTTCCGTGATGGTCTCGACCCATGCTCCTGATGTGTCACCACTGCGAGGTCCCCCGGCTACAAGGAGCGGCGGAGGAACGTTCCGCTCTCGGAACTTCCGTCCGCCCTCCAGCCTCTCCCCTCCACCCACCACCGTACCTAGCGGGGGGCAGGGGGGCCGAGCGCCCCAAGCCATGAGGGGCCCATTGCCCCCACCCCCTGGGGGACCCCGTGCTGCCAGCCGCCCGCCGCGCGCCCGGAGAGGAGGGAGGACGGGACTTCCTGTCCTGCACTTCTGCCCGCCCCTCCTCTCCTCCTACACCAGCCGCACGCCGGCCGGCCCGCGGTGAGTCTGCACCCACCCAGCTACGCCTCTGCCCTCCAGCCTCCCATGCCCTGCAGCCTCCCATGCCCTGCAGCCTCCCATGCCCTGCAGCCTCCCATGCCCTCCAGCCTCCCCTGCCCTCCAGCCTCCCCTGCCCCTTCAGCCTCCCCTCCAGCCTCCCGTGCCCTCCAGCCTCCCCTGCTCTCCAGCCTCCCCTGCCCTCCAGCCTCCCCTGCCCTCCAGCCTCCCCTGCCTCCCCAGCCTCTCCAGCCTCCCCTCCCGCCTCCGCTCTCCCCTCCCGCCTCCGCTCTCCCCTCCCGCCTCCGATCTCCCCTCCCGCCTCCTCTCTCCCCTCCCGCCTCCACTCTCCCCTCCAGCCTCCACTCTCCCTCAAGCCTCCGCCCTCCAGCCTCCGCTCTCCCCTCTAGCCTCCGCTCTCCCCTCCAGCCTCCGCCCTCCAGCCTCCGCTCTCCCCTCCAGCCTCCGCTCTCCCCTCCAGCCACCGCTCTCCCCTCCAGCCTCTCCCCTCCAGCCACCGCTATCCCCTCCAGCCTCTCCCCTCACGCCTCCGCTCTCCCCTCACGCCTCCGTTCTCTCCTCCAGCCTCCGTTCTCCCCTCCAGCCTCCGTTCTCCCCTCCAGCCTCTCCTGCCTCCCCAGCCTCTCCACCCTTCCCTGCTCGCAGCCTCTCCTCTCCCGCCTCCGCTCTCCCCTCCAGCCTCCGCTCTCCCCTCCAGCCTCCGCTCTCCCCTCCAGCCTCCGCTCTCCCCTCCAGCCTCTGCCCTCCAGCCTCCGCTCTCCCCTCCAGCCTCGGCCCTCCAGCCTCCCCTCTCCCCTCCAGCCTCCGCTCTCCCTCCAGCCTCTCCCCTCCCGCCTCCGCTCTCCCCTCACGCCTCCGCTCTCCCCTCACGCCTCCGCTCTCCCCTCCAGCCTCCGCTCTCCCCTCCAGCCTCTCCCCTCCCGCCTCTGCTCTCCCCTCCCGCCTCCCCTCTCGCCTCTGCTCTCCCCTCCAGCCTCCGCCCTCCAGCCTCCACTCTCCCCTCCACCCTCCGCTCTCCCCTCCAGCCTCCACCCTCCCCTACAGACTCCGCCCTCCCCTCCAGCCACCGCTCTCCCCTCCAGCCTCTGCCCTCCAGCCTCCGCTCTCCCCTCCAGCCTCCGCTCTCCCCTCCAGCCTCCGCTCTCCCCTCCAGCCTCTGCCCTCCAGCCTCCGCTCTCCCCTCCAGCCTCTGCCCTCCAGCCTCCGCTCTCCCCTCCAGCCTCGGCCCTCCAGCCTCCCCTCTCCCCTCCAGCCTCCGCTCTCCCCTCCAGCCTCTCCCCTCCCGCCTCCCCTCCCCCCCTCCAGCCACCGCTCTCCCCTCCAGCCTCACCCCTCCACCCTCCCCTCCAGCCTCCGCTCTCCCCTCCAGCCTCCGCTCTCCCCTCCGCCCTCCCCTGTCCTCTGCCCTCCAGCCTCCCCTGTCATCTGCCCTCCAGCCTCCCCTGTCCTCTGCTCTCCACCTCCCCTGTCCTCTGCTCTCCACCCTCCCCTGTCCTCTGCTCTCCACCCTCCCCTGTCCTCTGCTCTCCAGCCTCCCCTGTCCTCTGCCCTCCAGCCTCCCCTCTCCTCTGCCCTACAGCCTCTGCTCTCCCCTCCAGCCTCTCCCCTCCAGCCTCTGCTCTCCCTTCCAGCCTCCGCTCTCCCCTCCCGCCTCTCCACTCCCGCCTCCGCTCTCCCCTCCCGCCTCTCTACTCCGCCTCCACTCTCCCCTCCCACCTCTCCCCTCCCGCCTCCGCTCTCCCCTCCCGCCTCCGCTCTCCCCTCTGCCCTCCGCCCTCCCCTCTGCCCTCCCCTGTCCTCTGCCCTCCAGCCTCCCCTGTCATCTGCCCTCCAGCCTCCCCTGTCCTCTGCTCTCCACCCTCCCTGTCCTCTGCTCTCCACCCTCCCCTGTCCTCTGCTCTCCACCCTCCCCTGTCCTCTGCCCTCCAGCCTCCCCTGTCCTCTGCCCTCCAGCCTCCCCTCTCCTCTGCCCTCCAGCCTCCCCTCTCCTCTGCCCTCCAGCCTCCCCTCTCCTCTGCCCTCCAGCCTCTCCTCTCCTCTGCCCTCCAGCCTCTGCTCTACCATCCAGCCTCTGCTCTCCCCTCCAGCCTCTCCCCTCCAGCCTCTTCCCTCCAGCCTCTGCTCTCCCCTCCAGCCTCTCCCCTCCCACCTCCGCACTCCCCTCCCGCCTCTCCACTCCCGCCTCCGCTCTCCCCTCCCGCCTCTCCACTCCAGCCTCCGCTCTCCCCTCCAGCCTCCGCTCTCCACTCCAGTCTCCGCTCTCCCCTCCAGCCTCCGCTCTCCCTTCCAGCCTCCGCTCTCCCCTCCAGCCTCTCCCCTCCCGCCTCCCCCCTCCCCTCCCCTCTGCCCTCCGCCCTCCCCTGTCCTCTGCCCTCCGCCCTCCCCTGTCCTCTGCCCTCCAGCCTCCCCTGTCCTCTGCCCTCCAGCCTCCCCTGTCCTCTGCCCTCCAGCCTCCCCTGTCCTCTGCCCTCCACCCTCCCCTGTCCTCTGCTCTCCACCCTCCCCTGTCCTCTGCTCTCCACCCTCCCCTGTCCTCTGCCCTCCAGCCTCCCCTGTCCTCTGCCCTCTAGCCTCCCCTGTCCTCTGCCCTCCAGCCTCCCCTCTCCTCTGCCCTCCAGCCTCTCCTCTCCTCTGCCCTCCAGCCTCTGCTCTACCATCCAGCCTCTGCTCTCCCCTCCAGCCTCTGCTCTCCCCTCCAGCCTCTCCCCTCCACCTCCGCTCTCCCCTCCCGCCTCTCCACTCCCGCCTCCGCTCTCCCCTCCCGCCTCTCCACTCCAGCCTCCGCTCTCCCCTCCAGCCTCCGCTCTCCCCTCCAGCCTACGCTCTCCCCTCCAGCCTCCCCTCTGCCCTCCAGCCTCTCCCCTCCCGCCTCTGCTCTCCCCTCCAGCCTCTCCCCTCCCGCCTCCGCTCTCCCCTCCCGCCTCTCCACTCCCGCCTCTCCACTCCAGCCTCCGCTCTCCACTCCAGCCTCCGCTCTCCCTCCAGCCTCCGCTCTCCCCTCCAGCCTCCCCCCTCCCCTCCCGCCTCCCCTCTCGCCTCTGCTTTCCCCTCCAGCCTCCGCCCTCCAGCCTCCCCTCTCCCCTCCAGCCCTCCACTCCCCTCCACCCTCCGCACTCCCCTCCACCCTCCGCTCTCCCCTCCAGCCTCCGCCCTCCCCTCCAGCCACCGCTCTCCCCTCCAGCCTCTGCCCTCCCTCCAGCCTCTGCCCTCCCCTCCAGCTTCTGCCCTCCAGCCTCCGCTCTCCCCTCCAGCCTCTGCCCTCCAGCCTCCGCTCTCCCCTCCAGCCTCGGCCCACCAGCCTCCCCTCTCCCCTCCAGCCTCCGCTCTCCCCTCCAGCCTCTCCCCTCCCACCTCCCCTCCCCCCTCCAGCCACCGCTCTCCCCTCCAGCCTCTCCCCTCCAGCCTCTCCCCTCCAGCCTCTCCCCTCCAGCCTCTGCTCTCACCTCCAGCCTCCCCTGTCCTCTGCCCTCCAGCCTCCCCTGTCCTCTGCCCTCCAGCCTCCCTGTCCTCTGCCCTCCAGCCTCCCCTCTCCTCTGCCCTCCAGCCTCCCCTGTCCTCACCCCTCCAGCCTCCCCTGTCCTCACCTCTCCTCACCCCTCCAGCCTCCCCTGTCCTCACCTCTCCTCACCCCTCCAGCCTCCGCTCTCCTCATCCCTCCTCACCCCTCCAGCCTCCGCTCTCCTCACCCCTCCATATGCAATGTACACTATGTGTATATATGTGTGTATGTAGTCACTTCCCTCACTTTGTCCGCACTTCCCTCACTTTGTCCGCACACATACACACACACACACACACACTTCGCTATACTTACCACCGGCCCTGCATCAGCCGCCTAGATCCTGAGTCGACATGTCGCCACCCCCAAACTACTGGATCCAATATACCGTCCAAGAAGTCTCCCCAAACTTCCCGAACGCCATATTGGATCCAGTCGTCCGCGGGCGGCGACATGTCAACTCAGGATCCAGCCGGCGGGGAAGATGCAGGGTCGGTGCTAACTATAGCGGAGTCTGTGTGTGTGTGTGTGTATGTATGTATGTGTGTGCTGACACTCTGCCCACGGCGCTGCGCTGACCACTCTGCCCACGGCGCTGCCTGCCACTCTGCCCACGCCACTGTGCTGACCAATCTCACCGCACTCATGCTAACACTCACCCACGCTCATGCTACCACGACCACGCACTCACTGCTAACCATGACCACCCACTCACTGCTAACCACTGAGCCACGCACTCACTGCTAACCACTGAGCCACCGCACTCACTGCTAACCACTGAGCACCGCACTCATGCTAACCACTGAGCCACCGCACTCACTGCTAACCACTGAGCCACCGCACTCACTGCTAACCACTGAGCCACCGCACTCACTGCTAACCACTGAGCCACCGCACTCACTGCTAACCACTGAGCCACCGCACTCACTGCTAACCACTGAGCCACCGTATACTCTGCTACCCACTGAGCCACCTGTATACACACAATTCATTTCACCGCACTCCCCTAACTATTAGTAAATAAACTATATATGGATTCTAGACTACCCGATTCTTTAGAATCGGGCCGCCATCTAGTATATATATATATATATATATATATATATATATATATATGATAAATTCTGTACAAAAGGGATTTAATCTCCCCAAAAATAACTATATATAACATGGCTATATAGTAACCATGTAATTAATATCTTTAGAAATATGACTAAACTAATTTTTTTGTAGATTTTGTGGTTTTTGTAAAAAAAGTATCAGAACAGTATGAAAAAAAGAAAAAGCTTAACGTAAAACATTTTTGTACACAATATTGTGTGTAAAGACTTTAGGAGAATCAGGCAGTAATTGTCCTTGGAGTGGTGAATTGAGGACTTTGACCTTGACATTACAGCGTTGCTTGACTCTTGAAAAGGCCACATAGAGTTGACCATGGGCAAAAGCTGGTTCTGGGAGATATATCCCAACTCGATTGAGAGTTTGCCCTTGGATTTATTGATGGTCATTGCAAACGCTGCCTTGATGGGAAATTGTCGTCTTCTTAATCTGAATGGTAATGCAGTCTCTGATGGACATAAATCAATACGTGGAATGAATACCACCTGTCCTGCTGCTGAGCCGGTAATGACTTTAGCCTGGATCATGTTTGGAAACAATGCAGTTACAATGAGCCGAGTACCATTGCACAGACCTTTCCTGGTATTCAGGTTGCGTAACAGCATGACAATGGTGCCAACTTTAATTTTGAGATGATGTAGAGGCATTCCAGTTAGGTGTAAGTGAATGCAAAAACTCAGGTGGGTATTGTTCTGAATCATCACAGTCCTGCAGGGATCTCCTCCGGGTAGAGCCGGCACTGTGATCTCCTCCCCCTCCTATGTGACGTCTTTCTCCTCCAGTTCCTGCTCCTCTTGGAGGGAGCAGAGAGGGAAGCCTTCAGTGACACTGAGAAGCAGGATCACAGCCGTGGCTGCACATTGCCAGCCCAGCAAGAGCACAGGCTGAGACACTGCAGCTTGAAAGAGAGGGCAGACAGGTCTTTCTGCAGGGGACACAGACTCCACAGCCCCCACACTCCTGTGAGTAAACTATCATTGTGCACCTGTCCTGTTAAACAATCATGTGGGGACCTGAACAGTGGGAGGAGCTGCTCTGACTCACTCCTTAGCTTTATATCACTGCAGCCGTCTATTTCCTGTATCTCTGCACACAGGAAATAGAGCAGCTGCAGGCAGCTCACACTGAAAGGAGAGGTCTGAGAGATCACTGGCTGCAGCCTTCAGGTTAGAAGGGAGACAGCTCTTAGTGGACCCTGAGGGTCCTCCTGGTGTGGGTGCAGCGCTTAGGGCCCCCCTGGTGTGGGTGCATCGCTCAGGGCCCCCCCCAGTGTAAGTGCAGTGCTCAGGGGCCCCCCAGTGTGGGAGCAGCACTCAGGGGCCCCCCTGGTGTGTGTGCAGTGCACAGGGCCCCCCCAGTGTAAATGCAGCGCTCAGGGACCCCCCGGTTTTGGGGGAAGCGCTCAGGGGCCCCCTGGTGTGGGGGATGCACTCAGGGGCCCCCCCGGTGTGGGGGATGCACTCAGGGGCCCCCCCGGTGTGGGGGATGCACTCGGGGGCCCCCGGTGTGGGGGCAGTGCTCAGGGGTCCCCCCGGTGTGGGGGCAGTGCTCAGGGCCCCCCCCGGTGTGGGGGCAGTGCTCAGGGCCCCCCCCGGTGTGGGGGCAGTGCTCAGGGCCCCCCCGGTGTGGGGGCAGTGCTCAGGGCCCCCCCGGTGTTGGGGGTAAGCGCTCAGGGGCCCCCTGGTGTAGTAAATGCACTCAGGGGCCTCCTGGTGTGGGGGCAGTGCTCAGGGGCCTCCTGGTGTGGGGGCAGTGCTCAGTGGCCCCCCCGGTCTGGGGGCAGTGCTCAGGGCCCCCCCCCGGTGTTGGGGGGAAGCGCTCAGGGGCCCCCTGGTGTAGTAGATGCACTCAGGGGCCTCCTGGTGTGGGGGCAGTGCTCAGTGGCCCCCCCGGTGTGGGGGCAGTGCTCAGGGGCCTCCTGGTGTGGGGGCAGTGCTCAGTGGCCCCCCCCGGTCTGGGGGCAGTGCTCAGGGCCCCCCCCGTGTTGGGGGGAAGCGCTCAGGGGCCCCCTGGTGTAGTGGATGCACTCAGGGGCCTCCTGGTGTGGGGGCAGTGCTCAGGGGCCCCCCCAGTGTTGTGGGGAAGCGCTCAGGGGCCCCCTGGTGTAGTGGATGCACTCAGGGGCCTCCTGGTGTGGGGGCAGCACTCAGGGGCGTGGGGGCAGCACTCAGGGGCCCCCGAGGGTGAGGTGTGGGGCAGCGCAGGGCCCCCGAGGGTGCGGTAGCACTCGGGGCCCTGTCAGGGGCAAATTACACCAGCGGGGAAGACAGGCACAGGGAGGAGACACAGCGTACAGGGGAAGGGATAGGCACAGGGGGAAGACAGGCGCGCAGGGGGAGATAGGTGCGCAGGGGGGACACAACGCACAGGAAAGAGACAGGCAAAGGGGGAGACAAGTGTAGGGGAGAGACAGTGCACAGGGAGGGGAACAAGCACAGGTAAGAGACAGGCTCAAGGGAGAGACAGCGCACAGGGGAGAGAGACTGCACATAGAGAGGAGAGACCGCTCAAGGGGAGAGATATGCACAGGATCGGAGAGACAGCATGGTAGGGAATACATTTGCGAGGGATATATTTATATATACATATTTTCTGGTCGTCATAATGGGAGACCCAGACAATGGGGTTTAGGGCTCTGCCCTCCGGAGGTCACACTAGGTACTACAAGTTTGTAGACACCGCCTCCTCCGCTTATAAACCCCCACCGTAGGAGACATCCTCAGTTTTAAACTTAGTGTGCTCGGAGGATCACGCTTTGCTTGCACTTCACTGCATTCTCACAGCTTACGTGATGGCGTATGAAGACAAGGTAAAATGGTCCCGCTCGGGACCCCCGACAGCCTCCCCGCTCACCCTCTGCGGAACACGCTGGTGGAGGTACCGGAGGGCTTTTAGCCTGGACACTTCAGTGTTCTCCCGGTACGCTGTCGCGCTCCTTTCCTTTCCATCCCTCCATGGAGGCTCTGGTAAGGGGGAGCCTGGAGCCTTGCACAGCTCCGCTCCGTCCGAGGCCTCCCTAAATGGTGCTTACAGACCGGACGGAGCCAGCCCAGTCCGAGGCCTCCCTAAATGGTGCTTACACTCCGGACTGGTGCTGTACCCCCGTCCGAGGCCTCCCTAAAGGTGCTTACAGACCGGACCGGCACTGAGGCACCTGGTGTGTCTCCTGTGTGCCTGGGGGTAGTGTCTGTCACTGTGGTGTCATGACACTCAGACCGCGCGGTTACCCTCGGGTCCGCGGTTCTGGCGGTGACCCTGTGCTGGGGTCTCCCTGGCTGACCGCCCTGTGTTTCACAGGGGCTGAGGCTGTAGACTGCGGGTGTTTTTATGTGTACAAGCAGTCTGAGAGTGTGTGTGGTGATATTCACACTCTTTTCCCGCGCTGCGGGCTCCGGCACCTCCATTGCTGAGGCAGTCTGGAGGAGGAGGAGGCAGCCCTGATGGTGACATCACCGCTGGGCGTGTTGTGTGTTCTTCCCGCGTGTTCCTGGCTCCGCCCACATCTTCACTGTCGGCGGCCATCTTCTCCCTCACTTCCCGGCTGGGATCTGGCTGCAGCGCGTGTCTGCACTTGCAAGGGAGACCGGAACTCGCGGAGGTCACACACACACACCGCTTCCTCCTACCGCTTTACTGCGGTCGGTAAGCCACCGGGATTCCCGGTTTGTTTGTGAACTTTGGCTTATATTCCCCTCACTGTGGAGATGTCCTCAGTTGGGAAGCATGCTGCTAAGGCGGCGGTGGTCTCCATTGCCTGTGTTACATGCAACGGGACACTGGTGGAGGGGTCCTGCAATAACTGCGGACGCCCAGAGGCCCGGTCTGCTACTATTGAGTCTGCAAATCCGGGATTATACCCTGAGGTTCAGGTGATCCCAGGGCCATGGGAAACGCAGAATAAGATCAATGAATCTCTGCTGTCCCAGATGTCCTCCATGTCGCAAACCCTGGAGGCACTGCATAGGAGACTGGAGAACCCAGCTACTCCTCCTAGTTACCCCCGGGTGTCTCTTACTTCTGCTGTAAGACCCCCTAAGCGAGCCCGTGAGGCTTCTCCTGAGCTCCAGACTCTCTCTGAGGAGGAGCGTTCCTCTGATGGTGAGGAAGATGATGGGGGTTCTACTCTTGGGTCTATGTCTGAATCTCCAGATGGGGTGGAGGATCTGGTGTCCTCCATCAATGAGACATTGCGTCTTGTCACTCCTCCTGAGGAGGTGACTGTACACCCCAAGGAGATATACCAATGGCTGCGGCCAGAGGCTAGACCAAGTGGCTCCTTCATGGACCACACTAATTTCGGAAGGGTGATTAAAGCTCCCAGGTTGCATCCTGGGCGGCGTTATGTCCGTAAAACTAAGGACAATCGCTTTCCCTTTCCCCAGGAGGCGCTCCAGGAATGGTCGCAGTCTCCCAAGGTGGATGCTTCCATGACTAGGATTGCTGCACGCTCCTTGTTTTCTGCCTCTGATAGCTCCTCGTTGAAGGATGCTACTGATAGACAGGTCGAGCAACTCGCCAAGTCTTCCTATGAGGCTGTGGGGTCTTCGTTTGCCCTAATTTTGCCGCGGTCTGGACCCTACAAGCGATTACTATCTGTTTGGATGGTATCACTGATCTAGCTAGGTCCAGTCCAGAGGTCCTGGCTCTCACTGAGAGAGCAAGGGCCTATGCGGACTATGCCAGGACGGCATCCTTGGAAACTGCCACTCGCTCTGCTGTGGCCTCGGCCAATGCAATTGCGATCCGCAGGCTGTTGTGGCTGCGTCTTTGGGACTCAGATGCCACATCTAAAAAGATTTTACAAAATCTTCCGTTCGCTGGTGACAGGCTTTTTGGCACCGAACTGGACAAATTGATAAAGGATTCTGCTGAGTCTAAGATCCCGCAGAATAAGCCTAAGCCACGGTACACCGTGAAAAGGAACCCTAAGCAGTGGTCCTTTCGCTCCGGTTCACAGTCATCAACGGCGTCCACTCGCTCAGACCGAGGGGGCAAGCCTGCTACTCAGTGGCGTTCCAAGAGTCGTCAGAAGAAGCCGGCGGGGGCAGCGGCTGCCACCCCCAAGCCCGCCTCGACATGACTCGCTCTCTCATCCTGCCTCCCCACAGGTGGGGGGCCGCCTGTCCCGCTTTCAGGACAAGTGGCTTCTTCACATTCAAGATCAGTGGGTTCGAGACGTGGTCTCAAGAGGTTACAGGATAGAGCTGACGTCACAACCAATACCCCGATTCCATCGGTCGGTTCCATCTCCAGAAAAGGCTCAGGATTTTCACCTGGTGTTGGAGGGACTCCGCAGAGACGGAGTGGTGGTCCCTGTGCCCACGGAAGAGAGGTTCAGGGGTTTTTACTCCAACCTCTTTATTGTCCCAAAGAAGGACGGCTCTTTTCGCCCGGTGTTGGACCTCAAGTTGTTCAACCGTCACGTGTTGGTTCGGAAGTTCCGCATGGAATCCCTGCGCTCAGTGATCGCGGCTGTGTCACAGGGAGACTTCCTAGCGTCCATCGATATCAGGGACGCTTACCTTCACGTCCCCATTGCACCAGCTCATCAGCGCTGGTTGAGATTCGCAGTGGGGGAAGAGCACTTCCAATTTGTGGCACTGCCATTCGGGCTAGCCTCAGCACCACGGGTGTTCACAAAGGTGATGGCCTCCATGATGGCTCTCCTGCATGCGCAGGGTCACGCCGTCATACCCTATTTGGACGACCTGTTGGTCAGGGCGCCATCGGAAGACCTTTGTCGGGTGAGCCTGGAGGTGACCATGAAGTCCCTGGAACAGTTCGGGTGGCTTATCAACATTCAAAAGTCGACCCTGGTTCCGACCCAGTCATTGACATATCTGGGCATGGACTTCCACACGGACTCGGCCCTGGTGTCCCTACCTCAAGCCAAGCAGCTTGCGATCCAATCAGGAGTGCAGAATGTCCTCCTGTCTCCACAGTCATCCCTACGGGTATTGATGAGACTGGTGGGTCGCATGGTAGCGGCGATAGAGGCGGTGCCGTTCGCACAGTTTCGCCTCCGTCCTCTCCAGCTGGAGATTCTTCGCAGATGGGACAAGAGGACGATCTCTCTGAATCGGCTGGTGACACTGTCACAACCAACCAGGGACTCTCTACAGTGGTGGCTCCAGCCACATCACCTGTCACGGGGCCGGTCCTTCCTAAAACCGTCATGGTTAGTGGTGACCACCGACGCCAGTCTGAAGGGCTGGGGGGCGGTGTTCTTGCACCACAGGGCTCAAGGCCTCTGGACTCAGTCGGAGTCGGCGTTGCAGATCAACGTGCTGGAGATCAAGGCGGTCTATCTGGCGCTACTGGCGTTTCAGAAATTCCTGTCAGGACAGCCCATTCGGGTACAGTCCGACAATGCGACGGCCGTCGCCTATATAAATCATCAGGGAGGGACCAGAAGTGCTCAGGCCCTCGCCGAAGTCCACCGCATTCTACTCTGGGTGGAGGAAAACGGCTGCCTGATCTCCGCAGTTCACATCCCAGGGGTCGAGAACTGGGAGGCCGACTATCTGAGCCGACAAGGGATGGACGCCGGAGAGTGGTCCCTACATCCAGACGTCTTCAGGGACATCTGCGGCAGGTGGGGCACTCCGGACGTGGATCTGATGGCCTCACGGCTGAATCATCAGGTGCCCCAATACATGGCGAGATCTTGGGATCCCCAGTCTCTGGGGGCGGACGCCCTGATCCTGAGCTGGTCCAGCTTTCAGCTGCCATATGTGTTTCCGCCTCTGGCTCTGATTCCCAGGGTCCTGTGGAAGATCAGGACAGACTGCAGAGTGGCCATTCTAGTGGCTCCAGATTGGCCCAGGAGGTCTTGGTACCCGGACCTGTGGCAACTGTCAGGCGGACACAGGTGGGCTCTTCCAGAACGCGCAGATCTACTCGCGCAAGGCCCATTCTTCCACCTCAATTCCAGGGCCCTCAGATTGACTGCATGGCTCTTGAGGCCTGGCTGCTGACATCCAGAGGTTTCTCTCCTACAGTGGTTGCCACTATGAATCGGGCAAGGAAACCTGTTTCCAGGAAGATATACCACAGAACGTGGAAAATCTTTTTACCTGGTGTGCCTCTGGTGGCCGCTCTCCGTGGCCTTTGTCTATCCCGACATTGTTGGCCTTCCTACAGTCGGGGTTGGAGTTGGGATTATCCCTTGGCTCTCTGAAAGGTCAAGTATCAGCACTTTCAGTGTTGTTTGACAGGCGCTTGGCGCTCCTCCCGAAGGTACGTCAATTTCTGCAGGGGGTGTCTCGGGTGGTCCCGCCCTATAGACGACCTCTGGACCCTTGGGACCTAAACATGGTCCTGGCGGCACTGCAGAAACCGCCGTTTGAGCCACTGAGAGACGTCTCTCTCTCTCGTCTGTCCCAGAAGGTGGTCTTTCTGGTGGCGATTACGTCTCTGAGACGGGTCTCAGAATTGGCTGCACTTTCGTGCAAGTCTCCCTTTCTGGTGGTTCACCAAGACAAGGTGGTGTTGCGCCCACGGCCTGAATTTCTGCCGAAGGTGGTTTCAACGTTTCACCTAAACCAGGAGATTGTTCTTCCATCATTTTGCCCCGCTCCCGTTCATCAGGTTGAGCGCGACCTCCATACTCTGGATCTCGTGAGAGCTGTACGCATTTATGTGTCCAGGACCGCCTCCTTTAGGAGTTCGGATTCCTTATTTGTCCTCACAATGGGTCGCTGTAAGGGGGCCGCGGCTTCGAAGTCGACCTTGGCCAGATGGATCAAGGCTCCCATTCAGGAGGCGTACCGGTCTTCTGGTTTGCCTCTCCCGGTGGGTTTGAAGGCACACTCTACGAGAGCTGTAGGTGCCTCCTGGGCCTTGCGACATCGAGCTTCTGCTCTACAGGTGTGTCAGGCGGCCACTTGGTCCAGCCTGCACACTTTCTCTAAGCACTATATGGTGCATGCCCATGCCTCTGCGGATGCGAGTTTGGGCAGGCGGGTTCTCCAGGCGGCGGTTTCCCACCTTTAGAGGGAACCATGTGTTATCCGTCTTGTTGAGGAACTCTTCCCGCCCTGGGGTATTGCTTTAGGACATCCCCATTGTCTGGGTCTCCCATTATGACGACCAGAAAAAAGAGAATTTTGTTTACGTACCGTAAATTCTTTTTTCTTTAGTCATCAATGGGAGACCCAGCACCCACCCAGTTGTTCCGTTGCATATTTTGCACTGGTTCTGTTCTCTGTTGAGACAGTGTTTGCCGGGTTGTTGAACCGTCTGTGCACGGCATTCTTCCCGATGTTTCGGGTGTGGTTTAATTTCTCCTCGCAGCTTATGGACTAAACTGAGGATGTCTCCTACGGTGGGGGTTTATAAGCGGAGGAGGCGGTGTCTACAAACTTGTAGTACCTAGTGTGACCTCCGGAGGGCAGAGCCCTAAACCCCATTGTCTGGGTCTCCCATTGATGACTAAAGAAAAAAGAATTTACGGTACGTAAACAAAATTCTCTTTATATAGGTTGCGGAATATATATATATATAATATATTATACATGATGCGGCAGTATGTACTAAAGGGGTCCACTGAGACTCTTTCGTCCGGGGCCCACAGAAACCTGGAGCCGACCCTGCCCCCAGCAGCAATATGTCTCCACCAGCAACAGCATAAAGTTTGCCCCCCCTTGCAGCAGCAATATGTGTGCTCCCCCAACAGCAGCAGCAAAATGTGTGCCCCCCCCCAACAACATAAGCAATATGTGCCCCCCAGCAGCAGCAATCAGTATGCCCCCCAGCAGCAATATGTGTGTGCCCCACAACAGTAACAGTGTGTCTGTGCTCCCCCACCCCCAGCAGTAGCAGTATGTCTGTGACCCCCCCAAAGCAGCGTGTTTTTGCCCCCCATAGCCTGGTGCCGGAGACCAGGAGCTGCTGAGGAAGAGGCTGCCGGGTGCCTGGTGCCGGGTTCCTGATGCAAGCGAGTGGGAGACTGGGAGCTGCAGAGGAAGAAGCTGCCTGGTGCCGGCGAGCGGGTGACCGAGAGTCACAGAGGAAGAAGCTGCCTGGTGCCAGAGGCCTGGAGCTGCAGAGGAAGAAGCTGCCTGGTGCCGGGTTCCTGGTGCCGGTGACCGAGAGACCGAGCGCTGCAGAGGAAGAAGCTGCCGGGATGCGGGATCAGAAACGTGGAGTCAGGTAAGGCGCTGTTACAGCCGAAGATAGTAGCCTGGGGGGGACAGAGTGGGATAGATGGATGGATAGATGGATGGTGTGGCCTGGAAGAGGGGCAGAATGGGATGGATGTGTGGGGGGCATTATGGAAAAGGGGAGAGAACGGGATGGATGAATGGATAGGGGCGGTATAGAAAGGGGGGAGTAGCTGGATGGATGGATGGATGGGGGCCGGCATGGAAAAAGGGGGAGAAAATGGATGGATGGGGGAGAAGGTACATGGATGGAGGGGGGATGGGGAGAAGGTACATGGATGGTTTGGTGGATGGGGGAGAAGGTACATGGATGGGGGATGGGGGAGAAGCTACATGGAATGTGGGGGAGAAGCTACATGGAACATAGAAGAGGGGAGAAGCTACATGGATGAGGGATGGGGGAGAGGCCGCGTGGTGCATAGCAGGGGAGAGGCTGCATGGAACATGGGAGGTGAGAGGCTGCGTGTAACCTGGAAAGGGGATGGTGGGGAAGGATGAGCTGCATGAGACATATTGGGGAGGATAAGCAACATGGAATTCATGGGAATGGGGGTGAGGATGAAATGTATGCAACATATGGATGTAAGATGAGCTGCATGGGACACATCGGGGGTGAACAGTATGGGACATGTGGAAGGAGTATGAATAGTATGGGACATTTAATCTCCATGCACATTTATATAGGGAACGTACTGTTCTGGTGATGTAGTGACGGTGGTTCTGATTATGTATTATTGTATTGCTGATGGTTCTGGTTATGTACTGACAGGTGTTATAGTAATGTATTGTATTGATGGGGTTTCTGATGATGTATTGACTGTTTTGGGTGATGTATTACTGTATTGACAATGGTTCTGGTGATATACTGACAGTGGTTCTGGTGAGGAGTATTGACAGTGGTTCTAGTGATATGTGATTGTATTGACGGTGGTTCTGGTGATGTAGTCATGTGGATGCTGTAATCTTTAAAGGGAACCTGACCCCTAAAAATCACCCCCCATCCTATTAATACCTGTCCCTGTACCATCATTATGCTATTCTACCTATCCCTTTGTGTAAAAATTGTGTAGTTTGAAACTTTCAAAAAGTGATTTTGATACCTCTACAACTACGGCTTCTTGTCTCCTGAGAAGTCACACAGGGCGTTCCTGTGACTTCTTATCGCTGCCAAACGTAGTGTTCTGGAATTTCACTATATAAATAAGTATGAGCAGTTGGGTCCTTTTTATTAGGCTCAAAATAGCCCATAAGAGTGGAATTGTTATGTAGCTTGTGTCTGATGTTGGCTATGGAGTCATCCTCATGAAAATAGAGTTGTTGAGAATGAGGCAGATGTACGGCCAGGCGAATAATACTGTGCGATTGTTTGTGCATGGGATAAGCAAATATCCGCCAAGCTGCCTCAGGTGCACTAACATAACAGGAATCCATAAACTGATGTGTTTCATCATGTTGGATGCTTGTCTGGCAAATTTCCAGATTTGCTTTATCATGTCCTTTATATACATATTTAAATAAGTATTTGACACTTTGTATGGAACCACAAACTTCCACATTGATATGACACTTATATTTGAGTAGTAAGAAAGGATTATATGGAACTACCCACGAATTGTCAATCATGACGGAATGGTGTTCAAATGATGGTCCTGTATTTCGTCGATAAGTCGGATAGGCATCCTTTGCGATGACAGTCGAATCCTGAAAATGTTTGGGGAAACCTTTGCTACACTTCCCAAGATGCATACATGGTGAATTTGGCCTCAGTTCTCCACAGGGACCATGAATCATGTGTTGCATGACGATCTTATGAAGCTGAGGGTAGGTGATAGGATCTGGTATTTCAGCCCAAACAGTATTGTCAATTTCAATCTCTGTGCGTAATTTTGAGGTGGCGTCCAAAATAATCAAAATGTGAGCATGAGGTAGCCCACGTTTCTGAAACTCAATTACATGAACCATGGTGCAAACTTTCCCAAATAAGCCATTCTTAATGTCTTTTAACAGTGCTTCAAGTTTAATTCTGAAGACCCGTGCCAACAAATCTGGTCTGTTTTCCACACGCTGCCATGGTTCCAAATTGTTAGTGATCTCATTGCATTTGGGATTACATGTCAAGGTGATAAATAGATCTGGGCGACCAAATTTAGTGACTATAGCCATGGCATCTTGATAACGCTGCTGCATATTTCTGGGGCTGCCTTCGAAAGATGATGGTAGAATGACAGTTCTGCCAATGGGAATGCCTTTTTGAATGGATTTGTTGATGAGATGCTCTTGAAGTATGCAATAATCCTCGACTTTTAAATCTGACTGGTGTTGACGGATAAAATTCAGGCGATTGGCCTCAATTTTCACATAAGCATCAACTAAATACTGCTGTGTCAATTTTCCACCATTCAAAACGGGATTAAACTGATTGCGGACAGACAGCACATAACAGTAATATTGGAGTTGTGTAACCCTGCGTTCACTTTTTCCTTGATGCTTCAGTCCATCATGCCACCCTTGTTCTCCATAAGGGAAAAATAAAGGATAGAGTAACGCATCCAAGTTACTGTGAAGAATGCTGACCTGTTGTGTCTTTGGAGCCAAAGGATTTTGTGGATCGGCTTTTAAATGGATTAATATATCTCGGTTGAATGGTGGCTCCCCATTGTTATTTTCAAATACAACAGCTACTTCGTTGACAGTAGGATTGTTATAGCGTCGAGGGTCTTGACTGCGGTCTTGTTTAAGTGCCATTGTAATATTTGGCATGACAGTGCCATTTGTTTCAGCCTTTTGTTCTTCTTCCCGTTCCACGTCACGGAGCATTTTGTATACAGCTACAAAAGGATTGATGTTTTCTAATTGAAGAGCAATAATACTCATTAAAGTTGGATGGCATTGTAAATTTGGTTGACATTGCAAACGTTGTTCGTTGGCGGTAGCAGTATCCAAGATGTAAAGTTGAGCATACGCAGGAACTTGATCATCTGCCGGATGTAGTGTGCCAGTACGATGGTAAATTTGGCCATGTATGCGGAAACAGTAAGGGCCATGTCCAGGTGGTGGAGAAATATTGGCACCCATGGAGGCGAAAGCAAAAGAGCTGTTGATGGCTCGGATGTTGTCCATGAGATTACGACTGTACTCACTTTCTCCTTTAAGTAAACGCTTGAATACCTCAGGGTGTTCAGGGATAGGTATCTGGACCTTGCCCTTGTGACAGCAAAGTGTATAATTTTGGTCACATGGCATCTCAGCATGAAAATGTAGTGCCTCACAATATTGACATGTATATGTCATTGGACCACAGCTGTGCTCTACAATGGAAGTGTCATCATCGGTAAAACCAATGGGATGTATAAGGACAGTAGGAGGTAACAAAATATTATATTTTTTATGTAGGCCAACATATATTAGACGTTGCACTGCCTCAGGTTCCACACATTTGATGAATGAGGATGTAGATGGTATATTAAGCTCAGGCTGTCTGAATGTAGAGATGGAAGCAGTGTGTGCGCGTCGTCTGTGTAGTGCCGCAGCAGAATTGTGTAAGCGGAGTTGTTTGGACTTAGGAGACTCCACACTGATACGTGCTTTGAAAGCAGTTTGAACTTTCTTGCTGTGAGCCTGTTTGTCATATGTCATCTCGGCAGCACAGTGTTTTCGCTTACGTGCACACTTGGCCGGTGGTAAAGGAAGTTCAGTATGCGGCAATTCAACGGCTGTTGAGCTGGAAGCGGTGAGATCGGGAGAAGGTATGACTTGCTGCATTAACTTGGTCTTTCTGCGACGCTCCCGGGCTGCCAGAGCATTTTTTTCAATCTCTGGCTTCTCTCTTCAGGAGACTCCTTGCACATGCGTTTGTAATACGCAGCCTTCCCTTTCTCCGATCGAATGCGTCTGTCTTCAGCAATCTCGGTGGTGCGCTTCTTACGCTTTGGTGTAGCCAATGCCGCTTTCTTGGCCACGTCATCATATTACATACAGTCAGAACTTATGTTTCTGCGACGCTCCGGGCTGCCAGAGCTTTATTTATTAATCTCAGGCTTCTTTCAGGAGACTCCTTGGCAATGCGTTTGTAATATGCAGCCTTCTTTTTGTTCAATCGAATGCGCCTGTCTTCAGCACTCTCCGTGCTGCGCTTCTTAGCCTTCAGTGCAGCCACAGGCGCTTTCTTGGCCACGTCAGCAGATTTCTCAGAGCTCATGTTAGCAAGTGTAATCACAATACAATGCAATGTGAAGTAGAATATGTTTGTTAAGGAAGATATGAATAGTGAGAGTATATACATATAATTTTATTTGTTTAATTTTTGTAGGAAGAGTAAATTGAAATTTCTGTATATTTGTAAGTGGCAAAGAGTTACCTATAGGGAGTGTATGTACTTGTAATTAGAAATCAATCTGTATTACAACAAATTAAAAATAGACTTTAACGTCAGATGTATGACTAAGTAGCCGATGTAGTCCAAACTGTCAGGGTACCAATATAGTGCAGGTTTAGAAGGAGTTAATGTCCGACTGGCAGGACTCTATTAAAGTAGGAACTTATAATGATATCCAAAAGGTGATTGAAGGAGTTAATGTCCCACAGGCACTCCCACAACAGACTAAGCAGTGTAAATTATATCCAAAATGGTGTGCAAGGGGTTAATGTAGCACTGCCAGTAGTAATAGACACTACAAAGGATGCACTTAATGCAGAAATGGTATATAAGGGGTTAACTTGGCAGTGGCATTACAACTACACACTGTGTTATAGAAATAACACCAAAAAGGGAATATAAGGGGTTAATGTACCACTGCCAGTACTAATAGACACTAAAAAGTATGGAGTTAATGCTGAACTGGTATATAAGGGGTTAAGTTCGCAGTAGCAGTACAACTGGAGGACTTTGAGTTTCAAATTTACCGCTGTAAGTGAGGCGCTATGCTCATTGGTCGCTGTGTGCTCACTTCCCATTGAGATACATAGCGGTCTTTAGAGCTATGCATGGGAGGGCCCTTGGTTCTATTTTTGGCCACGGCGCTCGGCTCTCGTCGGTCGTCGCCGGGGCGGGAGGCCCTGCAACGGCTCGCAATGACCGCTTCGCCATAGATAGATATAGATATACAAAATAAAGGACTGCAGCACTCTTCTTTGTGAAACAACCGCCTTTATTCGGCCATCGGGTGGGTGGTGACAACGTTTCGGGATCCTGTCCCTTTCTCTAGCAGCTATACAATGTCAAGGCTAGGTTTTTTATACCCTTGATTTTCATATCTTATATATAATTGCCGTAGCTCACTTCCGTCATATTCGGCGCTACTTCCGTCGTCGAAGACGTGGCTGCCAAACGGAAGTAGCGCTACGGCAACTATATATAACAACAATACAACAATACAATAGAATATATAGTCAAGCCAGGGCCGGCGCCACTACAGGGGCCCACCGCTGCCCACGCACATTGTCAATGCTTCCCTGCATTCTCTGCATTCTTCTATCTTCTGAGGCAGGCCGGCAGGCAGCCCCTGTCCCTGTCACTAAGGCCGCGGTCGGTTATCCAGGGGGCGTGTCCGCACCACGCCCCCAGCAACACGCACATCCAATCCACAGGCGGCTAAGCAGAGTGAGTGGGACACGTCGGAGGAGACCGCCCCACTCCTCATTCATCACTGCTGTGCCAGTGTCCGCCCCATCCTCCTCGGCTCTATTTCCGGTAGTGATGCCGGCCTTCTCCCCGGCACTGTGTCTGCTGGGGGCTCAGCTTTGGACCCTGTACTTTGAGCCGCCGCTGCTCATCAACACCGGCCCGTTCTACACTGGTGACAGCGCGACACAAGCAGGTGAAGGTAGGAGGGCGCCGCTGACCCCCACTCTGCCCACTGACCCCCATTTAGCCCCTCACCCTGCTCTGACCACTCACCCCCCCTACTCTGCCCACTGACCCCCCAACTCTTCCCCCTGACCCCCTCTCTGCCCCCTGACCCCCTCTGCCCACTGACCCCCCACTCTGCCCCTCACCCTGCTCTGACCACTCACCCCCCTACTCTGACCACTGACCCCCCAACTCTTCCCCCTGACCCCCTCTCTGCCTCCTCACCCCCACTCTGCCCACGCCGCTGCGCTGACCACTCTGCCCACGCCGCTGCGCTGACCACTCTGCCCACGCCGCTGCGCTGACCACTCTGCCCACGCCGCTGCGCTGACCACTCTGCCCACGCCGCTGCGCTGACCACTCTGCCCACGCCGCTGCGCTGACCACTCTGCCCACGCCGCTGCGCTGACCACTCTGCCCCGTCCTGCGCTGACCACGCTCTGCCCACCGTCCTGCGCTGACCACAGAGCCCCCGTCCTGCGTGACCACGAGCCGCCCGTCCTGCTGACCACAGAGCCCCGCACTCACTGCTGACCACTGAGCCGCCGCACTCACTGCTGACCACTGAGCCGCCGCACTCACTGCTGACCACTGAGCCGCCGCACTCACTGCTGACCACTGAGCCGCCGCACTCACTGCTGACCACTGAGCCGCCGCACTCACTGCTGACCACTGAGCCGCCGCACTCACTGCTGACCACTGAGCCGCCGCACTCACTGCTGACCACTGAGCCGCCGCACTCACTGCGGACCACTGAGCCGCCGCACTCACTGCTGACCACTGTGCCGCCGTCACTGCTGACCACATGAGCCGCCGCACTCACTGCTGACCACAGAGCCGCCGCACTCACTGCTGACCACAGAGCCGCCAGCACTCACTGCTGACCACTGAGCCGCCGCACTCACTGCTGACCACTGAGACCGCCGTCCTTGCTGACCACAGAGCCACCCACTCACTGCTAACCCACTCACCACCGCACTCACTGCTACCCACTGAGCCGCCGCACTCACTGCTGACCACTGAGCCGCCGCACTCACTGCTGACCACAGAGCCGCCGCACTCACTGCTGACCACAGAGCCGCCGCACTCACTGCTGACCACAGAGCCGCAGCACTCACTGCTGACCACTGAACCGCCGCACTCACTGCTGACCACTGAGCCGCCGTCCTCTGCTGACCACAGAGCCACCCCACTCACTGCTAACCACTCACCCACCGCACTCACTGCTACCCACTGAGCCGCCGCACTCACTGCTACCCACTGAGCCGCCGCACTCACTGCTGACCACTGAGCCGCCGCACTCACTGCTGACCACTGAGCCACCGCACTCACTGCTGACCACAGAGCCACCCCACTCACTGCTAACCACTCACCCACCGCACTCACTGCTACCCACTGAGCCGCCTGTATACACACAATTAATTTCACCGCACTCCCCTAACTATTACTAAATAAACTATATATAGATTCTAGACTACCCGATTCTTTAGAATCGGGCTCACAGCTAGTGCTCACATAATTGCCAATTATCACATTCAGTTGTTTTTTATCTATATAGTGCCCTCTAGTGCAAAAACAGTGCTAGTGCACACTTATTCACCTTTTATATCATTATATTTAGCCCTTATTTTCCACATCATATATTTACATTATCTGTTCCATATTGATACTTATTTGATTGCTTTACATGTCGATATTCATCACCTTGCACAGCTATGACTTCCACCTGGTCCGCCCTCTCCTATGCAGCATACAGTTTTCCTACTTGCTTTCCTGCCGCCATTGCACGTGTCCAGCGTCTCTATGAGATCGCCCGCACATGCGCGGTGCAATTTGAGTAGTTTACCGTCGCTATGGCGATACCGGATATCCGGCGTCCGCCATCTTGCGACTCGCATTATATGCCTTTACACCTGCATTTGCATTTCAGCGGTGTTTACATGCCTGTTGTCAATGTCCACTTGGTAGTTTGTGCAAATTGAGCAAAATTGTGCATGTGCAGGCCACTTATATCCAAAAAGTGCTATGTGCACATGCTAAAATCTATTTTGAGACTATGCGTTAATTTTATTTTAAAACTACCGTTATCATTATTAGTCTCCCCAATTTTACTTGTCATTATCCCTCGCCCATGAATCACCAACCACAGTGTGTATACCACTGCGGTCAGGTGTCAGCCTTACATGGTGATAGGAAACCCCATCGCTCACCATGTATGCCGATCTTGGGGTCAATAGGATTTCTTAGGATACCCTAGATTATCCATTTAGTAGTTCCATGATTAATAAACCATAGTCATATCATATAGTCACATTATTTTATTTTTTTGTGCTTAAAGTGCTGAAGTTTCATACATTTAAAGTGCTATGCATTGCATCCATAAGATGCTTGTGTTATTGTATAGAATTAAAGTGCTTATCGTCATGTGCTTTGTGCATGGCATCTACAGGTCAACCAGATAGTCTGTTCTGCAAATTTGATAGCGGCCACTGTTTCTGCCTTGCTGTGCTTTCTACCGGAACATTGCTCTGGATCATTAGATGGGCTAAAATATGAATAATAATAATAATAAAACATATAAATATATTAAAATACATTAAAATTCATCTATATGAATACTAGTGTGCATCGAAATTACACCTAAAAGTGATTAATATCTGATTATCATTAAACTCGTATACAGTTTGTGCCTTTATTGTGACTAGTGCTCTCTATCTACAAGTACCATTTTTACGTCCGAGTTACTTTTCCGATCAGGGTTCTCTTGTTTATTTCCGATTTCCTTACTACCTGCTTTACTTTGTTACAAAATCTCTATAATGTCAGACTCATTTTGTATTCAACATTCATCCCTGACGGCCTCAGAGTGTTTAGTTTATAAATCCACTCTAATTCTCTTATCTTCAATAATTTGGTCCTGTCTCCGCCTCTTCTGTGTGGGGGTATTGCATCGATTAATCTAAATTTCAGATCCCTCTCTTTGTGATTTTTTTCTACAAAATGTCTTGGGACTGGCAGGTCTTTCCTCTTTGCTCTGATGTCATGTCTATGCTGGTTAAAACGCGTTTTAAATTCTAAAGTGGTCTCACCTACATATTTGAGGCCGCATGGACATTCTAACAAGTAGATCACGTGGTCACTATTACAGGTCAGATCTGAAATTTAGATTAATCGATGCAATACCCCCACACAGAAGAGGCGGAGACAGGACCAAATTATTGAAGATAAGAGAATTAGAGTGGATTTATAAACTAAACACTCTGAGGCTGTGAGGGATGAATGTTGAATACAAAATGAGTCTGACATTATAGAGATTTTGTAACAAAGTAAAGCAGGTAGTAAGGAAATCGGAAATAAACAAGAGAACCCTGATAGGAAAAGTAACTCGGACGTAAAAATGGTACTTGTAGATAGAGAGCACTAGTCACAATAAAGGCACAAACTGTATACGAGTTTAATGATAATCAGATATTAATCACTTTTAGGTGTAATTTCGATGCACACTAGTATTCATATAGATGAATTTTAATGTATTTTAATATATTTATATGTTTTATTATTATTATTATTATTATTCATATTTTAGCCCATCTAATGATCCAGAGCAATGTTCCGGTAGAAAGCACAGCAAGGCAGAAACAGTGGCCGCTATCAAATTTGCAGAACAGACTATCTGGTTGACCTGTAGATGCCATGCACAAAGCACATGACGATAAGCACTTTAATTCTATACAATAACACAAGCATCTTATGGATGCAATGCATAGCACTTTAAATGTATGAAACTTCAGCACTTTAAGCACAAAAAAATAAAATAATGTGACTATATGATATGACTATGGTTTATTAATCATGGAACTACTAAATGGATAATCTAGGGTATCCTAAGAAATCCTATTGACCCCAAGATCGGCATACATGGTGAGCGATGGGGTTTCCTATCACCATGTAAGGCTGACACCTGATCGCAGTGGTATACACACTGTGGTTGGTGATTCATGGGCGAGGGATAATGACAAGTAAAATAGGGGAGACTAATAATGATAACGGTAGTTTTAAAATAAAATTAACGTATAGTCTCAAAATAGATTTTAGCATGTGCACATAGCACTTTTTGGATATAAGTGACCTGCACATACACAATTTTGCTCAATTTGCACAAACTACCAAGTGGACATTGACAACAGGCATGTAAACACCGCTGAAATGCAAATGCAGGTGTAAAGGCATATAATGCGAGTCGCAAGATGGCGGACGCCGGATATCCGGTATCGCCATAGCGACGGTAAACTACTCAAATTGCACCGCGCATGTGCGGGCGATCTTATAGAGACGCTGGACACGTGCAATGGCGGCAGGAAAGCAAGTAGGAAAACTGTATGCTGCATAGGAGAGGGCGGACCAGGTGGAAGTCATAGCTGTGCAAGGTGATGAATATCGACATGTAAAGCAATCAAATAAGTATGAATATGGAACAGATAATGTAAATATATGATGTGGAAAATAAGGGCTAAATATAATGATATAAAAGGTGAATAAGTGTGCACTAGCACTGTTTTTGCACTAGAGGGCACTATATAGATAAAAAAACAACTGAATGTGATAATTGGCAATTATGTGAGCATATGAAAATCAAGGGTATAAAAAACCTAGCCTTGACATTGTATAGCTGCTAGAGAAAGGGACAGGATCCCGAAACGTTGTCACCACCCACCTGATGGCCGAATAAAGGCGGTTGTTTCACAAAGAAGAGTGCTGCAGTCCTTTATTTTGTATACTTATACAGCAAGGAGGAGAGGAGCTGTGACTGCTGAGCACCTAGGGGAGCTGTGCTGCACCAATATACTAATCTAGATATAGATATAGATAGATAGAGATAGATAGAGATAGATAGAGATAAATATAGATAGATAGATATAGATAGATACAGATAGATAGATATAGATAGATATAGATATATAGATATAGATAGATGTAGATAGATGTAGATAGATAGATATATAGATATAGATAGATATATAGATATAGATCGATATATAGATAGATAAATAGATATAGATAGATATAGATAGATATAGATAGATATGATAGATATAGTAGATTAGATAGATAGATATAGATAGATATATAGATAGATATATAGATAGATTAGATAGATGTAGATAGATAGTAGATAGATAGATAGATATAGATAGATATAGATAGATATAGATAGATATAGATAGATATAGATAGATATAGATAGATTGTAGATAGATAGATATAGATAGATTAGATATTAGATATAGATAGATAAATAGATATGATAGATATAGATAGATATAGATAGATATAGATAGATATAGATAGATAGTAGATAGATAGATATAGATAGATATAGATATAGATAGATATATAGATAGATAATAGATATAGATAGATATAGATAGATGTAGATATATATGATAATAATATAGTATAGATATAGTATAATAGATATAGATATAAATAGATAGATATAGATATAAATAGATAGATATGATATAGATAGATAGATATAGATATAGATAGTATAGATAGATAGATAGAAAGATAGATATAGATAGATAGATAGAAAGATAGATATAGATAGATAGATAGAAAGATAGATATAGTAGATTAGATAGATAGAAGATAGATAGTAGATTAGATACATAGATAGATATAGATAGACTGTTTTTGATAAGTAGCAAAGGTAATAGAAATAACACCCAAAAAGGACTATATAGGGTTAATATTCGTACTGTAAGTAGTACAATATATACAGTAATAATAAATTTATGGCAAAAAAGATATCTTATCTAAATTTCTGTTGATAATGTACAGGAGCTTGCTTCCTGACGTCACTGTGACAGGAATCGTCAAAGCAGGAATGACGTCTGAGGTAAAAATTCAAATTTCGCAGTCTAAAATGGCGGCCGCGAAATTTGAAATCATAAAATGGCGGCTTTCGCGAGGCGGTGTTCTGATTGGCGCCTGACTTCCCATAGAGATGCATGGAGGAATGAGGCGCCAATCTCATTGGTTGCAATGTATTTTTAAACATGGCGCCGGGAATCTGTTTTGTCGGCGCTCAGTGGGGAGACCGGCAAGTTGGATGCCCAGCGCCTGGTTCTGTTTTCGGCCAGGGCGCTGGGCTCAGGTCGGTGGCAGCGCGGAAGTCTGTAGCTGGGCGAAGACCTTCGGTGTTCGCCCAGCTACTGGCGGGGAGCAACGCCAGAGCCCGAGCTTGTAGCGAAGGGCCCCGCTGGAGATCGGGCTCGTGGCTGGGGGCACCGCCGGAGCTCGGGCTCGTGGCTGGGGGCACCGCCAGAGCTCGGGCTTGTTGCGGGGGGCCCCGCCGGAGCTCGGGCTCTTGGCGGGGACCACCGCCGAAGGCAGTGTGGAAGAGATGGAGGCTATATGTTTTTTAAAAATAGCGCTGAATGTGAGGCGCTATGCTCATTGGTCGCCGCAGCACACAGCGACCAATCAGCATAGCGCCTCACTTTCAGCGGTAAATTTGAAACTCAAAGTCGTCCATTATATCTCTATGGGAAGTGAGGCGCTATTCTCATTGGTCGCTGTGTGCTGCCGGCGACCAATGAGAATAGCGCCTCACTTCCCATAGACATATAATGGACGACTTTGAGTTTCAAATTTACCGCTGAAAGTGAGGCGCTATTCTCATTGGTCGCCGGCAGCACACAGCGACCAATGAGAATAGCGCCTCACTTCCCATAGAGATATAATGGACGACATTGAGTTTAAAATTTACCGCTGAAAGTGAGGCGCTATTCTCATTGGTCGCCACCAGCACTCAGCGACCAATGACAATAGCGCCTCACTTCCTATAGAGATATAATGGACGACTTTGAGTTTCACATTTACCGCTGAAAGTGAGGAACTATTCTCATTGGTCGCCGGCAGCACACAGCAACCAATGAGAATAGCGCCTCACTTCCCATAGACATATAATGGACGACTTTGAGTTTCAAATTTACCGCTGAAAGTGAGGCGCTATTCTCATTGGTCGCCGCCAGTACACAGCGACCAATGAGATTAGCGCCTCACTTCCCATAGAGATACATAGCGGTGTTTCGAACAATGCATGGCCGGCCCCTTGGTTCGATTTTCGGCCACGGAGCTCGGCTGTCGCCGGCCCAAGAAAATCGCAATGGACCTACGTGCCGGACTTACCGCGGCTGCAACGACTCACCTATCTATCTTTATATCTGTCTATCTATCTCTATATCTATCTATCTCTATATCTATCTATCTATCTCGATATCTATCTATCTATATCTATCTATCTATATCTATCTATCTATCTATCTATCTATCGATATCTATCTATAGATATAGATAGATAGATATGGATAGATACATAGATACATAGATAGATACATAGATAGATAGATATAGATAGGTAGATAGATAGATATAGATAGATAGAGATAGATAGATATAGAGATAGATAGATAGATATAGATAGAGATAGATAGATATAGAGATTAGATAGATAGATATAGATATATATAGATAAATAGATATAGATAGATATAGATAGATGTAGATAGATGTAGGTAGATAGATAGATATAGATAGATAGATATAGAGAGATAGATAGATATAGATATAGATAGATATATAGATATAGATAGATAAATAGATATAGATAGATAAATAGATGTAGATAGATAGATATAGATAGATATAGATAATGATAGATAGATAGATAGATAGATAATAGATATAGATAGATAGATAGATAGATAGATAGATAGAGATAGATATAGAGATAGATAGATATAGATAGATAAATAGATATAGATAGATGTAGATAGATAGATAGATAGATATAGATAGATAAATAGATATAGATAGATATAGATAGATGTAGATAGATAGATATAGATAGATATAGAGAGATAGATAGATATAGAGAGATAGATAGATATATAGATATAGATAGATATATAGATATAGATAGATAAATAGATGTAGATAGATGGATAGATATAGATAGATATAGATAGATAGATTAGATATAGATAGATAAATAGATATAGATAGATATAGATAGATGTAGATAGATCTTCGGTGTTCGCCCAGCTACTGGCGGGGAGCAACGCCAGAGCTCAAGCTTGTAGCAAAGGGCCCCGCTGGAGCTCGGGATCGTGGCTGGGGGCACCGCCGGAGCTCGGGCTCATGGCTGGGGGCACCGCCGGAGCTCGGGCTCCTGGCGGGGGGCACCGCCAGAGCTCGGGCTTGTTGCGGGGGTCCCCGCCGGAGCTAGGGCTCTTGGCGGGGACCACCGCCGAAGGCAGTGTGGAAGAGATGGAGGCTATATGTTTTTTAAAAATAGCGCTGACTGTGAGGCGCTATGCTCATTGGTCGCCGCAGCACACAGCGACCAATCAGCATAGCGCCTCACTTTCAGCCGTAAATTTGAAACTCAAAGTCGTCCATTATATCTCTATGGGAAGTGAGGCGCTATTGTCATTGGTCGCTGTGTGCTGGCGGCGACCAATGAGAATAGCGCCTCATTTTCAGCGGTAAATTTGAAACTCAAAGTCGTCCATTATATCTCTATGGGAAGTGAGGCGCTATTCTCATTGGTCGCCGCCAGCACACAGCGACCAATGACAATAGCGCCTCCCTTCCCATAGAGGTATAATGGACGACTTTGAGTTTCAAATTTACCGCTGAAAGTGAGGAGCTATTCTCATTGGTCGCCAGCAGCACACAGCGACCAATGAGAATAGCGCCTCACTTCCCATAGAGATATAATGGACGACTTTGAGTTTCAAATTTACCGCTGAAAGTGAGGCGCTATTCTCATTGGTCGCCGCCAGCACACAGCGACCAATGACAATAGCGCCTCACTTCCCATAGAGATATAATGGACGACTTTGAGTTTCAAATTTACCGCTGAAAGTGAGGAGCTATTCTCATTGGTCGCCGCCAGCACACAGCGACCAATGAGATTAGCGCCTCACTTCCCATAGAGATACATAGCGGTGTTTCGAACAATGCATGGCCGGCCCCTTGGTTTGATTTTCGGCCACGGCGCTCGGCTGTCGCCGGACCAAGAAAATCGCATTGGACCTATGTGCCGGACTTACCGCGGCTGCAACGACTCACCTATCTATCTATCTCTATATCTATCTATCTGTCTATCTATATCTATCTATATCTATCTATATCTATCTCGATATCTATCTATCTATCTATATCTCTATATCTATCTATCTATCTATCTATCTATATATATCTATATCTGTCTATCTATCTATCTATAGATATCTATAGATAGATAGATATAGATAGACAGAGATAGATAGACAGAGATAGATAGATACATAGATACATAGATAGATAGAGAGATAGATAGATAGATAGAAGATAGATAGATAGATATAGATAGAGATAGATGATAGATAGAGATAGATAGAGATAGATAGAAGATAGAGATAGATATAGATAGATAGATGATATAGATAGAGATAGATAGATAGATAGATAGATAGATAGATAGATAGATAGATAGATAGATAAAAGATAGATAGGTGAGTCTTTGCAGCCGCGGTAAGTCCGGCACGTAGGTCCATTGCGATTTTCTTGGGCCGGCGACAGCCGAGCGCCGTGGCCGAAAATCGAACCAAGGGGCCGGCCATGCATTGTTCGAAACACCGCTATGTATTTCTAAGGGAAGTGAGGCGCTATTGTCATTTTTTCGCTGTGTGCTGTCGGCGACCAATGAGAATAGCGCCTCACTTTCAGGGGTAAATGTGAAACTCAAAGTCGTCCATTATATCTCTATGGGAAGTGAGGCGCTATTCTCATTGGTCGCTGTGTGCTGGCGGCGACCAATGAGAATAGCGCCTCACTTTCAGCGGTAAATTTGAAACTCAAAGTCGTCCATTATATCTCTATGGGAAGTGAGGCGCTATTCTCATTGGTCGCTGTGTGAAGCCGGCGACCAATGAGAATAGCGCCTCACTTCCCATAGACATATAATGGACGACTTTGAGTTTCAAATTTACCGCTGAAAGTGAGGCAGCAACGGCTCGCAATGCCCGCTGCGGGGGCAATGCTTCGTGGGTCGCGTGGGTGCGAGGCAGCCACGTCCACGACGACAGAAGTAGCGCCGAAACTTACGGAAGTGCGCTACGGCAATTATATATTAGATAATAATATATATCAGTAACTAATACAAGTATATTCTGCTTTTAAAGAAAAGGGACAAAACTCATTGTTTAATTTAAGCCTCTAGGAGACATCGTGTCCAAGGTGACAATCCACCTCAACTCTCATTGGGCGAGAATCCTCCTCAAGTCCTTACCCCTGATTCCACCACCAGGTACTAATATACATGGTCAGGTTTTTTACTACTTTTTTATCAGCACTTGCTTTTTAATGTTTTTCTTTACAACAGAGTATTTTTTCACGTTTGTTTGACAAAGTTTTTTGTGCTTCAGTCTTTTGGAGGTGTGAACACTGTCCTACAGACACGTTCACTGTGTGCATGGCTCATTAGTTAGTTTTTTTAGTTTTTGCCTATGTACTACTATATAGAAAGAGTGACTTAACATAAATGACCTGTAAAACTTTCTGGGAATTCTCCATTGACTTTTCTCATTTCGTTCCCGTGCGGGGACTTGTGTTCCTGATCTGCAACTTTTTGGGAATTTTGTGGCTGCTCCTGTACAGGAGAAGGTAAACCAAAAATGTTCCCGTATGTGAGAAGGTAAGAGTCATACTCCCTTACCTGATCTATCTGTCACGATAAATGATATCACACTTTGCCCTGTAGCTGAAGTCCGCTGCCTCAGAATGATCCTTGACTCTGCCTTATCCTTCGGACCACATATTTAAGCTCTCACCACCTCCTGCTGCCTCCAACTCAAAAATATTTCCAGAATCTGTCCCTCCCTCAACCTTCAATCTACTAAACTACTAGTGCATGCCCCCATCATCTCCCGTCTCGACTACTGCAACCCCATCCTCTGTGGCCTCCCTGCTAACACCCTTGCACCTTTCCAATCTGTCCTTAGCTCTGCTGCCCGACTAATCCACCTCTCTTACCTCACTGCTCCTCCACTTCTACCCTCTGTAAATCCCTCCACTAGCTCCCAATTCCCCAATGTATCCAATTCAAACTACTAGTATTGACTTACAAAGCCGTCCACAATCTGTCCCCCTCATATATCTGTGGTGCCCCGCAACGAGTGCGTCACAGGAGGGTATTGCAGCCAAGACAGCAACAGCAATATTCTCTGACTAAGCAATGACACAGTTAAAACTCAGAGATCCATACCCTACATGCACATCAGCATAGAGGGCCAATAAGGTTCTGGTGGGCGGAGTGTAGTGGTAGTGTGTAGTCGAGAAAAGAACAACGTAGGAGAAGGAGCGAAAAGAACAAGCTCTGCATCCTAGGAGAGGGGACCTGCACAGTCCCGTGCAGCCCCCTGGCCATCACCCCGGTTGGGCGCCATTACTCCGGTGCCTCAACAACCGGACTCTGGGCGAACGCATACGGGTCAAAACATCACCCGTGCCCATTTACAACCGGATTACTGGTTCCGAAGCTGGGAGTCGTTTATCACTTCCATACAAACCAGGAGTGGAGGGACCGCTTTACAGGAGCACCCCACCACCGCCGCACACACAGAGTTGTCTAGCTAGCAGAGTACCCACAAAAGGACCCAAGGCTCCCCACAAATCCAGCCAGAATTCCCCGGTAGGGCAATTGAAGCAGCCTCCTTGTACCCAATCTGGCATCTCAAGGCAACTACGGCAACACAACTAGTTTAGAATGGAGGAACACCGCGGAGCTCTGAGAAACACTGGTCATTGCTGAGTCCACCCGGTCCGTTATCCATCACTGTATGCCATGTACTGCCTGCTGGTTACAGTAAATTACCCGTTACAGAGACAAACAGTGTCCGTGCCTTCTTATGAACTGTCTATCTCCGCATACTGAAAGTTAACTGCAGCTGCCTCCCAACATCTTGCGCAGCTCCTGGCTCCGGGGACTCCCGCTCAGCCTGTGGGGAGCGTTCCATCTTGCTGCATTCCATCCCCCGGAGGCCCGCGCAGCGCTGGTGGACTTCACCGAAACACTCACAGGTGGCGTCACGAAACAATTAACTCCTTAACTGTTCAGCCAACTCTCTTTTTGTATCTGGACCACCGAGCCCCACTACCGGCAGGCGCGGGTCCCGTGACAAGGAGGAAGAAGAATCGCCTGCCTCACGGAGTCCCGGCTACGGTGGGTCGAGATATCTTGATGAACTAATCTCCCGATATCATCCAACTTGAAATCTTCGATCTTCCCAAGACCTCCTCCTTTCCTCCACACTTGTTTGTTCCTAATCCAACTGCCTGCAAGACTTCTCCTGAGCATCTCCCATCCTCTGGAATTCTGCATCTCAACACGTCCGATTGTCCCCTACACTCAGAACCTTCAAACAGAACCTGAAAACCCATCTCTTCAGAACAGCCTACATCCTGCAATGACCACAGTGCGACCTCACCACCACTAAGGAAAGAAAGGGTTAGTTACTGGCTAAGAGCGCTGGGGGGCACAAATAAGGAGATTACTTATGGGTTAACACATCTATTTACCACAACGCGTTTCCACAACGGATTGTTGTCTTCCTCAGGTGGATTTTCATTAAATGGTGAGAATGAACACATTGAATAGTATCACAAGGCAATCAGGAGTTAACAATTAATGATGTCACTCTATTAACCCTGTCCATCCCATATATCCAGCGGTATGGAAGCACTTAGTGGAAATCATTGATAAAAATAAAATCAAGTGGCAGATAAAACATACAATGATCACATATATCACGTACATTAACAATAAACAAACACAAGAAGCATAATTCTGTATAAAACCATAAAAGTGTGCTATAAAATTTATGTGCGTGTAAACTGATGCGCCCCCAGGCTATGAGGTACTCGGGAGCCGGGCCGATGCTGTCTCTCTGGGGTATCACGGTAGTCGTGACCCGGTCTCGTGGCCTGGGATCAGTCCGAAAAGGGGTTATTTACAAGGGATTTGTCGTGACGCCACCCGGGGTATGTGGTCAATAGAACCACCGCTGCCGTATTCCTGCTGGGGAAGGTGACTTGGGGCAGCGTCATTGTTTCATTTAAGCCTCTAGGAGAGATCGTGTTCAAGGTGACAATCCACCTCAACTCTCGTTGGGTGAGAATCCTCCTCAAGTCCCCACCCCTGATTCCACCACTAATCAAATCAACACAACAAATCCTGAGTGACCTAGGATTACTGCCATGACATTTCTTAAAATATCTTGGCAGTGTATTCAATAAGGAGTCATCCATCACTTTTGCAGATGCCTCAATCTCCCTTACGTATTCTCTCACTCGAACACGAAGTTCTCGTGATCTTAAACCTACATAGATTTTTCCACAACCACACGTGGCATGGTAAACCACATGGGTGGAACTACAAGTGATGTATTGATTAATTATAAATTGTTTACTCCCATCACTTGAGTAAAAGTCCAGAGCACGATAGAGATTGGAACAAGCTAAACATTGTCCACATAAAAAAAACCCCTTCAGTTTTTTATCATTACCAAATATTCCTCTAGGTTTAACCACATAGTGGCTGTGGGCCAATAGATCTTTTAAATTGGGTGATCTACGTGGTGTCATCATCGGGTAGTCCGGGAGGTATTCCCGCAATGTCGGTTCTGCCTGCAAAACCGGCTAGTGATTTTTCAAAATCTGCCTCATCGACCCCCATCCATGATTGAATGTGGAGATGAAGCGTGTAGGGCCCCGTTCATCTCCCTGTTTGTCTTTTGGGGGAGCAGAAGGTCACTACGCAAACTGTTTTTGGCCCTGTCATATCCTCTTTTGATGAGTCTACGGCCATAACCTCGCTGTTTGAACCTCTCCCTAAGATCCAATGCCTGCTTCCTGAAATTTGCTTCATCCTTAGAAATTGACCAATCGGGACAGCTCTTATTGTGGTAATATCATGGGCAGATGCAGCATGCAGCAGAGAATTAACAGACGAACTTTTACGATATACGTCCGTCTGCAGCATACCGCGCCTATCTACCTCAATACGAATATCAAGGAAGTCAATGCAACTGCTGTCGTATTTAAACGTATGTTTAATATTCAGTTTGTTATCATTAAGCAGTTGCATAAACCCTGTAGCTGCTCCACCGTGCCCTGCCACACAATGAAGAGATCATCTATATAACGCATCGAGCACTGCACGTGGTTAACGGCCCACCCTCCCCCGCCAGCAAAAATCTCCCGTTCCCAATGTGCCAGGAATAATTTTGCATACGAGGGAGCGCAGGCCGCGCCCATGGCAGTGCCGCGTATCTGAAGTAAAAAGCATCCTTAAACTTAAAGAAATTGTGTGTCAGGACAAAGTGGAGCAGCTCAATGATGAGTTCACACAAATGGTCATCCCGATTGGTACCCTTCAGGAAAAAGCGGACTGCCTCCACACCCACACTGTGATCAATGCAGGTGTAGAGGGACTCCACGTCAGCAGTCACAATTATCATATCAGGTTCCACAAAGACCCCCTAAATCCTCTTGAGGGCATCCGTCGTGTCTCTAATGTACGAAGGCAATGTTTCAACCAATGGCTTTAAATAATACCGTATATACTCGTGTATAAGCCGAGTTGGCTGAAAAGTCTCCCCCTCGGCTTATACACGGTTCAATACGGTAGGCTGCTGTGGTGGGGGCTGTGTCCGGGGCTGGGGAGGCTGGAGGAGGCGGGGGGAGGCTGCTGTATGAGCGACCCGTCATGTCGGGCCGCTCATTATATATGCACTGCTTATCAGCGGCAGGGGGAAGCAGTGCATATCTAAATATATGGCCCCCAAATGCTGGCACTTGCCCTCCTCCGTTGTAAGGCCCCCCCCGGCTGCTCATCTTACCATCCCTGGTATTCTGCATCGCGCAGGTCCCTCCGTGCTCCCGTCCTCCGTGTTCCCGTCCTCGGCAGCATCCGGGGTCATGTGACCGGCCGGTCGCATGACGTCATCGCTACGAGACGGCCGGGACCCCGGATGCAGCTGACGTCGGGAGCACGGAGGACGGAGCATGGAGGACCAGCGTGGTGCAGAAGACCAGGGATGGTAAGTTAAGCAGCCGGGGGGGGGGCCTTGCAACGGAGGGGGGCAAGTGCCAGCATTTGGGGCTGCTATATACACCACTGGAGCTGCTGTATACACCACTGGGGCTGCTGTATGCACCACTGGGGCTGCTGTATACACCACTGGGGCTGCTGTATACACCGCTGGGGCTGCTGCTGTATACACCACTGGGGAGGCTGCTGTAATACCGCTGGGGCCTGTATACACCACTGGGGAGGCTGCTGTATACACCACTGGGGAGGCTGCTGTATACACCACTGGGGAGGCTGCTGTAATACCGCTGGGGCCTGTATACACCACTGGGGAGGCTGCTGTAATACCGCTGGGGCCTGTATACACCACTGGGGAGGCTGCTGTAATACTGCTTGGGCCTGTATACACCACTGGGGAGGCTGCTGTAATACTGCTGGGGCCTGTATACACCACTGGGGAGGCTACTGTAATACTGCTGGGGCCTGTATACACCACTGGGGAGGCTGCTGTAATACTGCTGGGGCCTGTATACACCACTGGGAGGCTGCTATAATACTGCTGGGGCCTGTATACACCACTGGGGAGGCTGCTGTAATACTGCTTGGGCCTGTATACACCACTGGAGAGGCTGCTGTAATACCGCTGGGGCCTGTATACACCACTGGGGAGGCTGCTGTATACTACCACTGGGGAGGCCTGTATACTACGACTGGGGAGGCCTGTATACATGTGCTGGGGTCCACCCTCGGCTTATACACGAGTCAATAGGTTTTCCCAGGTTTTGGGGGCAAAAGTAGGGGGGTCGGCTTATACACGGGTCGGCTTATACACGAGTATATACGGTAATCTATAAAGCGACATACAGGGTCGCATAAGCCCTCCATACCAGACACAATCGGACGCCCTGGAGGACTGATGGGGTCCTTGTGGATCTTAGGGAGTAAATAAAAAGTAGGCATCTTTGGAAATCTGACCGTAAGCCCATCATACACTTTTTTGCTAATGACCCCCTCCTCAAAAGCCCCCCTCAGGATTTTCGCAGTTGGTCGGCAAACACAAGTAAAGGGTTACTGTCTAGTCTAGAGTAGGTGTTTTTATCTCTAAATTGTCAGAAGGCCTCTTTCTGGTATTGCTGACAAGGAGAATATCATGATTTCCCCTTATCAGCCCCTTTTATCACCACATCATCCAATGACCTCAATTCCCTAAGGGCTTTTCTTTGTTGGTAAGTTAGATTATCTCTTTGGCCCTGTGTACTGATCTTCTTGAGATCATTTGATACTAACTTAGTGAAGATATCTATGGTGGGGCACAAAGACAGGGGATGGAATTTATTAGATTTTGGTGTAATAAAAGTTGGGAACCTACCCGGTTCATCTGGAGGCTCCTCATTGGCCAGGTCTTCCAACACGTGAATCGCCCTCTGTTCAACAAGGCCCTCAGAATTTTTTTAGTGAAGCTTTTTCAGTAACAACTTTCTGGAGAAAATATGTAGATCTTTCAGGGCTACAAAAAAGTCAAAATCATTAGTCGGTGCAAATGCAAGTCCCTTTGAAAGGACTTCGATTTAAGTAGGAGTTAAAATATGTGTCGACAAATTAATCACCTGCAACATATCAATCCCTTTTCCTCTAGGTTTCGGATTGACGGCAATTTGTTGACGCCTCACCATTTGCTGTTCCTCCAATTGTTTAGTGATTAGGGATCCAGACGCTTCATCTGCCAACTCTCCTTCCTGCGTTTCATCCCCAGATGTCAGGGACACTAATGAGGCAAATCTGGTGCCTTCGGTATTTCTTTGGGATTTTTTGGGGCTGGAGGTGGCTTCCCCTTCTTTGTCTTTCACTTATAAACTCTGATTTTTAAAATCTTGCTGAACTCGCTGAAATTTCTTTAGTTTAGCCTCTTTGATTTCTTTCTCCCATTTAGTTAAATCTGTATCCACATCACTTTCAAATTTTCTAAGTAATTCTTGACTGAGTCCTTTTTTAGTTTCAACAGAATTTTATTGTGACAGAAGAAAAGTAGATGCGTACAAACAATTGTTAATCAATACAATCTGAGAAAAAAATAGTAAATAAATCAAATAAGACAAATAAAACAAATGCAGCAGCCCCCTCGCAGGGGGCTTCAGGTTCATATAGCAAGGCGTTGTTATATCTACTTTATATAATCGCCAGTCTTGTGATTCGGGCACTGTAGCCCAATCCCAAGATGCTTTGCGGCCACTGCGAGCGATGACGCGCAGCGTCATCGCGAGCCGCAGCTGCACCACTGTAAAAAAAAAAAAAAGATTTTCTCACCTCTCCCCGAGCCCCCGCCGTCTTCCTCCAGCCTCCCGGTGGCTCCTGCAGGCTCCCCGGTGCCTGCAGAGCTCTTCTACACCAGTACAGGACCTGCGGTGATGTCAGAGTCACATGACACCACCTTACTCCATGGTAACCGTGGGTCACGTGACTCTGACATCACCGCAGGTCCTGAACTGCTGTAGAAGAGCTCTGCAGGCACCGGGAGCCTGCGGGAGCCACCAGGAGCCTGGAGGAAGACGGCGGGAGACGGCGGGGGCTCGGGGTCAGGTGAGCATAATATTTTTTTATTTTTTTTAACCCCTGCCTTGCTGGAGCGCCGCCACACACGCCTGTATACTCTGCCACCACCACAGACACCTGTATACTCTGCCACCACCACCACACACGCATGTATACTCTGCCACCACCACACACGCCTGTATACTCTGCCGCCACCACCACAGACGCCTGTATACTCTGCCACCACCACCACAGACGCCTGTATACTCTGCCACCACCACAGACACCTGTATACTCTGCCCCCACCACCACACACGCATGTATACTCTGCCACCACCACACACGCTTGTATACTCTGCCGCCACCACCACACACGCCTGTATACTCTGCCGCCACCACCACACACGCCTGTATACTCTGCTGCCACCACCACAGACACCTGTATACTCTGCCCCCACCACCACACACGCATGTATACTCTGCCACCACCACACAGTCTGTATACTCTGCCACCACCACAGATGCCTGTATACTCTGCCACCACCACAAAGTCCTGTATACTCTGCCAACCACCACAGAAGCCTTATCTCTGCCCACCACCACACAACAGCCTGTATACTCTGCCCCACCACCACAACACCTGTATACTCTGCCCCACCACCACACACACCTGTATACTCTGCCGCCACCACCACAAGCCTGTATACTCTGCCGCCACCACCACAAGCCTGTATACTCTGCCACCACCACAGATGCCTCTATACTCTCCGCCACCACCACAGATGCCTGTATACTCTGCCACCACCACAGATGCCTGTATACTCTCCGCCACCACCACAACAGCCTGTATACTCTGCCACCACCTCAGATACCTGTATACTCTGCCACCACCACAGACACCTGTATACTCTGCCACCACCATCAGAACCTGTATACTTCCTGCCACCACCACAGATGCCTCTATACTCTGCCACCACCAAAGATGCCTGTATACTCTGCCGCCACCACCACAGATCCTCTATACTCTGCCCCACCACCAAGATGCCTGTATCTTTCCGCCACCCCACACAGACACCTCTATGCTCTGCCGCCACCACCACACACGCCTGTATGCTCTGCCGCCACCACCACACACGCCTGTATGCTCTGCCGCCACCACCACACACGCCTGTATGCTCTGCCCCACCACCGACGCCTGTATACTCTGCCACCACCACCGACGCCTGTATACTCTGCCACCACCACCGACGCCTGTATACTCTGCCACCACCACCGACGCCTGTATACTCTGCCACCACCACACACGCCTGTAACTCTGCCACCACCACACACGCCTGTATACTCTGCCACCACCACACACGCCTGTACACTCTGCCACCACCACAGCCGCCTGTACACTCTGCCACCACCACAGATGCCTGTATACTCTGCACCACCACAGCCGCCTGATACTCTGCACCACCACGTCCTGTATACTCTGCTACCCACAGAGCCGCCTCTATACTCTGCTACCCACAGAGCCGCCTTTTATCTGCTACCCACAGAGCCGCCTCTATACTCTGCTACCCACAAGCCGCCTTTATACTCTGCTACCACAGACCGCCTCTATACTCTGCTACCACAGAGCCGCCTGTATACTCTGCTACGCACAGAGCCGCCTCTATACTCTGCTACCCATGCAGCCGCCTGTATACTCTGCTACCCACAGAGCCGCCTCGATACTCTGCTAACCACAGAGCCGCCTGTATACTCTGCTACCCACAGAGCCGCCTGTATACTCTGCTACCCACAGAGCCGCCTGTATACTCTGCTACCCACAGAGCCGCCTCTATACTCTGCTACCCACAGAGCCACCTGTACAATCTGCTACCCACAGAGCCACCTGTACAATCTGCTACCCACAGAGCTTTCTCTATACTCTGCTACCCACACAGCGGCCTGTATAATCTGCTACTCACAAACCCGCCTGTATACTCTGCTACCCACAGAGCCTTCTCTATACTCTGCTACCCACACAGCGGCCTGTATAATCTGCTACCCACAAACCCGCCTGTATACTCCGCTACCCACAGACCCGCCTGTATACTCTGCTACCCACAGAGCCGCCTGTATACTCTGCTACCCACTGACCCGCCTGTATACACACAATTCATTTCACCCTGCTCCCGATGCAATTGCATCGGGCCTTTTTACTAGTACTTTATAATTTGGTGTTAATGTTACGAGAAGAGAGAGTAATACAAGAAAATTAAGATAAAATAAAAAAATATAAAAATAAAGAAAAAATAAAGAAAAAAGAGAAGGAAGTATCTTGAGTAGCGGGGAAGCGGCATTCTCGTAGCAGTTCAACAGGGGTTAGCTTTTTTTTTGCGGGGGGGGGGGGGTAATTCTATGGGATGGCATGTGGGTATCTATGGGTTGCTCATTGATCTGGCTATCAAGGTGCTTCACTTTCTTTATAGAGCTGTGGTATTGTGTGTTTTATGTTGATAGTGACATTACTCTGTGAAGGTCGTGGTCTTCGTTTTTGGTTATCCAGGGTTCCCATATAGCCCTGAAGAGGTCCATGGTGTCATTTCTGGGTGCCTCTATTTTCTCGAAGAACATTATGGAGTGGATACGGCGCTTTACTTGCTCTAGTGACAGCAAATCCGTGTTCCATTGTTTGGCTATGTGGTTTTTGGTGGTCATGGTTATGTAGGTGAGTAGCCGATATGCTTTGTTACTCACATTAGGTGGTTTGTCCCCAAACAGTAGTGCTGGTGGAGTGAGTGTGAGTTTGTCATCTAGAGTGTCGATTGACTTTGTGACATCATTCCAAAGGGATTTTACGATGGGGCATGTCCACCATGTGTGGAGTGGGTCCCCTACTGTGCCACAGCCTCTGAAGCATCTGTCAGGCTTGGAGCTGTATATGTTGTGTAGGAGGCTGGGGACACGGTGCGTCCTGTGGAGAAGCTTAAAGGACGTTTCCGTTAGTGATACCTGATGGCTTCCCTTCATGATGCTTTCGTGACATCTGTACCATTTGTCTGGTGTGAGCGTGATTCCCAGGTCTAGTTCCCATTACTCCATAGCTTTTAGCTTACGACTATCCTTTGGGTGGTTAAGCGCGGTGTATATTTGGGATATTGATCCTTTTCCCAGTGGGTCATGCATGCATTTGAGTTCAAATGCTGTAACTTTTGGGTGTGTTATAGTTTTGAGTATGGAATGTATGAAGTGGTATATTTGCTCTAGTCTGAAGGTTTCTGTGGGTGGGATTTTATATCTCGTAATGAGTGCGTGCTTGGGCATAAGCGTCGAGTGGTTAAGGAGATGTTGTAGTCTGCGTACATTGTTTTGTTCCCACCATGTGTGGTTTTTGGAGGAGACCCCGGGTTGAAACATTGGGTTGTTAAATAGCTCCAATAGTGATGACGGGTGGGATTGGAGGGAGTATTGGAATCTTATGGATCTCCATAGTTGTAGGGTGTGGAGGGTGTATGGTGAGTACGTGTTTACCAAAAAACGTAGAGTCCCCGTGGCCCAGAGGAGACCTCTCAAGGTGTATGGGGCTAGTTGTGAGTTCTCTATGTGGCTCCATAGGAGAGTGTTCTGCTCTGCATGTATTGTTGCCATTTGTGCCATTTGTGCTGCCCTGTAGTAGTGTATGAAGTTTGGCAGCGATAACCTCCTTTTGCTTTGTGTTTATGTAAAGTCTGCATGGTCTCTTATGATTCCATATGAATTGGTTGATTTGGGAGTGGATTGTTTTGAATATGGACTTTGGGATTGGTATTGGTAGTGAGTAGAAGAGATATAGGAATTGGGGTAGTGTGACCATCTTTATCATGTGAACTCTCCTAAAAAAGGAGAGCGTTGGGGTTGACCATTTGTTTAGATTCTGTTCTAGTTTTTGTAATATGGGGCTGTAGTTTTATTTGTATAGGGTGTTTTTATGTGATGTTAGGTTGGTTCCAAGATAGGGAATGTAGTGCTCTTTGTGTGTAAACTTAAAGTTGAATAGAATTCGGTTTCGGTCATTGGCTGGGGTGTTAATAAACATTATTTCTGAATGTAGAAGGATCTGTTGAAGAGTAAGCACTACTCGAAACGGGCTCAGTCATCCCTGCACCTCCCTCCCCGCACCCTCCACCTGATATAATACCGCGACTGGAATAAAGAAACCTGTCTTCACCGGTCCAATGAGTGCCGCCTTCTTCTTTCTTTTTGGATAAACATGATTTCTGATTTATCCACGTTTATTTTCACTCCTGAAATCTCCTTGAATTGTTTGAGGATGGCTATCAAGTTTGGAAGCGATATGTGGGGGTTCGTTAGGGTCAGTAGTAGGTCGTCTTCGAAGAGGCTTACTTTATAGGTGTGTTTCCCTATTTTTGGGCCTTTGATATCTGGATGGGATCATATCTTTTGGGCTAGGTTTTCCATGATTATAGCGAATAAGGCCGGTGATAGGGGGCATCCCTTTATGAGTATTGGTTTCGGGGAGGTGGATGGGAGTTTTAGGTATGCGATCGGGTTATTGTAGAGGAGTTTAAGGGCGTTTATCAATGGTTGAGGCAGCACCAATCTGTTCAGAACTTGGAATAGGTATGGCCATGCAACTGAGTCAAAGTCTTTTTCTATGTCTAGAGCCAGGACAATTAAGGGTGAGTTGGATTTGTTGGCATTGTGTATTATATTGAGGTTCCTACATATGTTGTCTGGTGCCTGTCTCGAAGGTATGAAACCCACTTGGTCTTTGTGTATAAGGTTAGGGAGGCAGGTATTTATTCTGTTGGTTAGTATGGCCGTGAAGATTTTAAGGTCTATATTTAATAGGGAGATGGGCCTGTAGTTCTTGATGAGTAGTGGGTCTTTTTTTGGTTTTGGGATGACAGTAATATGTGCGGTGTAAAATTCTTGGGGCATGGTTTGTCCTGAGAGTAAGTTGTTGCAATATGCGTGTATGTGGTTTGTTAGTGTGTCCTGGAATTTTTTGTAGTATAATGCGGTCAGTCCATCCGGGCCTGGTGCTTTACCTGCTTTTAGTTGTTTGATGGTGGTCAGTATCTCTTCTTCTGTTGGTGAGTGTAGTTTTGCCGCGTAGCTCAGGGTTAGGGATGGTAGTGGTATAGTGGCTAGGAATTTGTCAATTTTGGGTTTGGTGGAGTGTGGGTTGTCATTATATAAATTCTGGTAGAATTTGTGGAATGCAGCATAGATTTCATTTGGGTTGTGGGTGGTATGTGATTGTTCATCTTTAATTGAGAAAATCGTGTTTAGGCGTTCTTTGTCTCTGAGTTTGCGTGCGAGCATTCTATCCATCTTATTGGAGTATTTATAAAACGTCGCTTGTGTCCACCTAATGGCTCTTTCAGTGCGGGTTGTCAGTATTGTGTTGAGTTGTAGTTTTGTGCCGAGTATTTTCTTGGTGAGATATTTGGAGGGGTGGGATTGGTTGGCAAATTCCAGTTTACTGAGCTTGTCTTCAAGGTCCGCCTGTGTCTCTAGTCTGTCTCTCTTTTTTTTTGGAGGCCAGTCGTATAAGTACGCCTGTCATGTATTTTTTATGGGCCATCCAAATGTTGCCTTCTGAGACTTCAGGCAATTTGATTGTGGCGAAGTAAGTTTTGAGTTCTTGTTCTGTCTACGTTCTAGTGTGGGGATTTGTTGTCTTTTTCAGGAATCATCTGGTTCCAGGGACAGTACATTCTCTGTAGGGTGGTTTTTGTGGGGTAGGGGTTGGAGGTTTGCTGCTTTGTTTTGGGGTCGTCGTTTGGGGGGGGTTGTGTTGTTTTATTCGGTGTTCTAAGATTTTTAATTGTTTTGGTCATGGTTTCTGGGGGGATTGGGGGTTAGAGTTTTTCAAGCGACAAACCCCTGTCCACTCTCTATTGGGTCTTGGTCATTGTGGTAGTGCGTTGGTGTCATTTGGAGGGATACCTGCCCTTTCCTGGGCTTGTTGGCCTTCTTCTTCCGTTCTCGGTGAGTAGGTTTTGTTGTTGTAGTGGAAGATCAGGGCGTGAGGAAAGCCCCACTTGTATTTGATGTGTGCTTTTAGTAGCGCAGTTGTGGTGCCTTTCATTGCTCTTCTTCTCATTAGGGTCGCTGGGCAGATGTCCGGGAATAGAGCGACTGTGTCTGGTAGTCCTGGCAGAGTAGGTCTGTTGCGTGCGGCTGTGAGGATCAGGTCTCTTGATTCTTCGTGGTGTAGTTTAAGAACCACGTCTCTTGGTGATGCATCTGATCTGGGTTTTCCTAAAGCTCTGTGTATTCTGGTTATCTGGAAGAGACTGGGGTCTGCTTGAGGAAGTAGAGATTGGAAGAGTTTGGAGACTGTTGCTTTTGGGTTTGTATCGTTTTCGGGGAGGCCTTTAATTCTAATGTTTCCTCTCCTTGATCGATTTTCCATGTCCTCGCTTTTCAGCTCCAGATATTCAATTCTGGCGTCTTGTTCTTGGAGTAGTTTCCTGTCGGTCTCTATAGCATCAGCTGTGTTGTCCATTCGTCTTTCTAGATCGTCTGTGCGTTGAGTGATGTCTTGAAGTTGGCGTGTGAAATTGTCGACCGCGGTGGAGAGTTCGATCCTGAAGGTCTTTTTGATGGATGTCAGGATTTCCTCCATACCCATCGGGGGTGCATTCTGTGGGGGGCTGCTTCTGGTTTGTTGGGGGCTTTTGGAGGGGTTGCTTGGGTGGGTGGCATTTCGTGAGGCTGTGGGTTTGATATCTTGTGGGAATAACTGATATTGGCTTTGGTTTAATTTCTCTTATTGTGGTTCGCTTTGTACGCATTATTTTGGGGCTTGGGGGGTATTTGGCTGGGTTTTTTCCCATTGGGGTTGGTCATGGGGAGGACCAGTAATGTCCGTGGTGCAGGTCCTAGCTTTGTGTGGGGTCAATTGGTCAGGGCTACTTATGTAGTCTTGAAGGCTTAGTAAAGGAGGGTAGAGAGGGGCTGATGTGGAGACAGAGTGATGGAGGTGGAATGGGGGGGGTAAACGTGGATGACTAATGCACAAAATAAGAAAGCATTGAAATGAAGGACTTTTGGTTGTGTTGGTAACTATTACAGTTAAGACAGGTACTAGATGGGTAGAGTTTTTACCTTCTGGCTTCCTCTGGCTTATCTCTGGAATATCTCTGCCGCCCACTTTCGAAAATTCCACTTTGAAAAATCACACAGGCCAAGGCACTATAGGCCTTGTGGTCTGCAATTTATAGCTCTTGTGGACAGCAGATGATAGGCCAGGTAAACAGAGGGGAGGGGGTCAGAGGAGAAAAAGGGCCACTGCACACCAGGGTACAATTAACAAATTGCTGCTAAGAGAAACATTTGGAGCCAGATCAGCAGGATGAGAGACAAGCAGGATGGAATAATATGGATATTTCTAAGGTACAAAGCAAATGGGTCAATGTGTTCATACCATGAAATATGTGCACAGCATACAGGGATTGGATACTACAGCAGAGATTACATACACCACTGAATCAATGTGTTCATACCATGAAATATGTGCACAGCATACACGGATTGGATACCACAGCAGAGATTACATACACCACTGAATCAATGTGTTCATACCTGCAAAGGAAGAAGATATATTGTCACAACAGAGCATCACAGAATTAGGAAGTGTAGGTAAGACATCTCTGGAATATCTCTGCCACCCACTTTCGAAAATTCTACTTTGAAAATTCACACACGCCAACTACTGAGTACTTTTTTGATAGCTTCCTGAAGCTCATCCATCTCAGCTTCCACCCTCTCTAGACTATTACTATTATCCACAGATAGCAGTTTAAGGAACCCTAAAGAGCAGGTGCTTGCTAAATTCTCCCACTTAATCTTTATATCAGCATCATCAATGGGGCAGGCAGGAAACACCTGGACCCGTAGTCCTCTGGGAATGAGGCCATACCCTGAATACCTATCTAAAAAGGCTCGATTCCACAAGAGCTTTGTCCGTTTCTTAAGCAGATCCTTGTATTTATTTAAGAGTCTTATCATGTACATCAGCAGTGTCTCCACCAACAGGTGCGTCACCTCCATCCTTGAAAGTCTGGTCAAGTAGCAAGGTCCACGATTCATCTCGTGTCCTGTAGTCCATGATTACCAATGGAAAAACTGTGAAAAACACAGAGACACCAATTATATACATATTAACCAATGGTAGTATACAGTGTTGGCCAAAAGTATTGACACCCCTGCAATTCTGTCAGATAATACTCAGTTTCTTCCTGAAAATGATTGCAATCACAAATTCTTCAGTATTATTATCTTCATTTAATTTGTGTTAAATGAAAAAACACAAAAGAGAATGAAGCAAAAAGCAAAACATTCAACATTTCACACAAAACTCCAAAAATGGGCCGGACAAAAGTATTGGCACCCCCAGCGTAATACTTGGTTGCACAACCTTTAGCCAAAATAACTGCGATCAACCGCTTCCAGTAACCATCAATGAGTTTCTTACAATGCTCTGCTGGAATTTTAGACCATTCTTCTTTGGCAAACTGCTCCAGGTCCCTGATATTTGAAGGGTGCCTTCTCCAAACTGCCATTTTTACATCTCTCCACAGGTGTTCTATGGGATTTAGGTCTGGACTCATTGCTGGCCACCTTAGAAGTCTCCAGTGCTTTCTCTCAAACCATTTTCTAGTGCTTTTTGAAGTGTGTTTTGGGTCATTGTCCTGCTGGAAGACCTATGACCTCTGAGGGAGACCCAGCGTTCTCACACTGGGCTCTACATTATGCTGCAAAATTTGTTGGTAGTCTTCAGACTTCATAATGCCATGCGCACAGTCAAGCCGTCCAGTGCCAGAGGCAGCAAAGACACCCCAAAACATCAGGGAACCTCACCCATGTTTGACTGTAGGGACCATGTTCTTTTATTTGAATGCCTCTTTTTTTCTCCTGTAAACTCTATGTTGATGTCTTTGCCCAAAAAGAGAAAACATTCTTCCAAAACGTTTTAGGCTTTCTCAGGTAAGTGTTGGCAAACTCCAGCCTGGCTTTTTTATGTCTCGAGGTAAGAAGTGGGGTCTTCCTGGGTCTCCTACCATACAGTCCCTTTTCATTCAGACGCCGACGGATAGTACGGGTTGACACTGTTGTACCCTCGGACTGCAGGGCAGCTTGAACTTATTTGGATGTTAGTTGAGGTTCTTTATCCACCATCCGCACAATCTTGCGTTGAAATCTCTTGTCAATTTTTCTTTTCCGTCCACATCTAGGGAGGTTAGCCACAGTGCCATGGGCTTTAAACTTCTTAATGACACTGCGCACGATAGACACAGGAACATTCAGGTCTTTGGAGATGGACTTGTAGCCTTGAGATTGCTCATGCTTCCTCACAATTTGGTTTCTCAAGTCCTCAGACAGTTCTTTGGTCTTCTTTCTTTTCTTCATGCTCAATGTGGTACACACAAGGACACAGGACAGAGGTTGAGTCAACTTTAATCCATGTCAACTGGCTACAAGTGTGATTTAGTTATTGCCAACACCTGTTATGTGCCACAGGTAAGTTACAGGTGCTGTTAATTACACAAATTAGAGAAGCATCACATGATTTTTCTAAGGGTGCCAATACTTTTGTCCACCCCCTTTTTTATGTTTGGTGTGGAATTATTAGGGTATAATGGTGTGCACACCGCGTAGGTGGTGAGTGGAGGTGCCAACTAACAGGATTTCTTCAATCCCAGTAAATACAAATATGGATACAAAGTTGCACACTCCTTTAAATGTTTTTGATGCAAGGTTTATTATGAACAGTTAATGGCCACAGATGATGGTGTGGAATTATATCCAATTTGGCTTTAGGAGAATTCTTTTTGAGTTTTTTTCATTGAAGGCAAATTAAATGAAGATAATAATACCAAAGAATTTGTGATTGCAATCATTTTCAGGAAGAAACTGAGTATTATCTGACAGAACTGCAGGGGTGTCAATACTTTTGGCCAACACTGTATATGCTGTATGGTCAATTTAACCAATATCTGGCGTGTTGCAGCTTAACACACAATAGTTCAATACAAAAAGCAAAAAAGTGGAGCTTATAATGCTTATAAATTTATTATATAAATTCTCATAAAAACCAGACAGTGTAAAACAATAAGTGCAGGATGAAAAGTGACACAAAGTCTGTAGTTAGATTACATGAACATTCAAATCAACACAAGATTTTGTTTTAAATAATACATTTACAATTGATGCATAAGTAATGATATACAGTTTTTCACCATGTGGCCATATTTACAAGGAATAGCCAACACATAAAGGGTTAATACCTAGAATGAACTTTTGTAAAGGGATTACACAGTACATCTGTTGGTATATCAATTGTGTAGATAAAGAGGAGGGCACTAATGGTACAGTGCATAGGGCGAAATCTTAGTTAGTATCATGTATCGTATTAACATTCACCCATGCCACCAATATCAAAAGCCCCGACCCCTTACCTGAGTTAAATGGATGTCATGGCAGACGAGTGGTGAGATGGAAATCCCAGGAATTCACCCCTACATACGTTTCGCTTATAAATCTAAGGTGCAAGTGCTGTGCTTCATCTTGGGGATTCAATCCGACCTCCGTTTGAAGTCTTAAATGCCGGAATAATCCGGTCACATGTTGTCGTCCATCCAATCGCTGCCCCATATGAGGCGCAAGCGCAACCACCGCGGCGACCAGCCTCCTTCCCCAGAGCGTGACCAGTGCTAGACCGGAAGCCCGACTGTAGTCAAGGCAACCATGCCACATGCTGGGGCCATATGACGCCGAGAGGGAAAAGGAGGAAAACCCGGAGGATCGCGCATGCGCACAAGGGCAGCAACAGGGCGGACAACTAGGGAAACAGGCTTAATCACAGTATACATCATCAGGCTAGGCATCCTAGGAACAAGGATTAAGAACCATAAATTCAAATTTTTATTTCTTCTGCATGCTTCATCATTAATATGGCAAGCAATTAAGGTATCCAGAGGATTGAGCGCTCCCAAGGAGATTTACCTTATGATAAGGACACTGACTCCTTTTTCCTTCTTGGAGATTTATTTCAAATGGCTTCACGGTAGTAAAAAGTCATAAAAGTCATAAAAGCATAATTAAAACAACGCGTTTCGGCTATAAATATCATAAAATAGCCTTCCTCAGGTATATGATATACATGAGGAAGGCTATTTTATGATATTTATAGCCGAAACGCGTTGTTTTAATTATGCTTTTATGACTTTTATGACTTTTTACTACCGTGAAGCCATTTGAAATAAATCTCCAAGAAGGAAAAAGGAGTCAGTGTCCTTATCATAAGGTAAATCTCCTTGGGAGCGCTCAATCCTCTGGATACCTTAATTGCTTGCTTCATTCCACGGGCTCATAGCTGGGAGTTCCGCTCTCTGGAGGATAGCAGCAGCATACCAAGGAGACAAAGACCCCTGTAAGACCCCCAGTGGGTTGATATGCGAAGAAACAAGACACAATAAAGGTGAGTTCTCTTGCCCAGTGTACTTCTGAGAAATATTGTACTTTTACATTTAGATCTGCGCCTGTTTTCTCTCTCCCCACCCTCCTCTGACCTACAGCCTCGAGGTCTATTGTGTGCAATTCATCATTAATATGTGCAGAAAGTCCAGCCAGTGGCATATAGATCCAGTTTTCATCGCCAGCCCTAATTCAAGATCACTATGGAGGTAGAAAAATACATTTTACCTAGATGATAAAAACAATTAAAAATACACATATACAAAGGTATAATGTGTATTGATCCTGGAATACCAGGCCCATCACACATCTGCTGGTGGGGCACTAGCAACCACTATGATAGTATTTTTTAAAATAATATATATCAGTAACTAATACAAGTATATTCCGCTTTTAAAGAAAAGGGACAAAACTCATTGCTTCATTTAAGCCTCTAGGAGACATCGTGTCCAAGGTGACAATCCACCTCAACTCTCGTTGGGCGAGAATCCTCCTCAAGTCCCTACCCCTGATTCCACCACCAGGTACTAATACACATGGTCAGGTTTTTTGAATACAACAGATAGAAACTGCTCTGACAAGGGTTACCGTGGAGAGGTAGAGCAGCTTAGCATACATTTTTTGCAAAAAATGTATTAACTAAATACCCTGTTTTTACTACTTTTTTTACCAGCACTTGCTTTTTAATGTTTTTCTTTACAACAGAGTATTTTTTCACATTTTTTTGACTATGTTTTTTGTGCTTCAGTCTTTTGGAGGTGTGAACACTGTCCTACAGACACGTTCACTGTGTGCATGGCTCATTAGTTAGTTTTTGCCTATGTACTACTATATAGAAAGAGTGATTTAACGTAAATGACCTGTAAAACTTTCTAGGAATTCTCCATTGACTTTTTCTCATCCCGTTGCCGTGCGGGGACTTGTGTTCCTGATCTGCAACTTTTTGGGAATTTTGTGGCTGTTCCTGTACAGGAGAAGGTAAGCCAAAAATGTTCCCGTATGGGAGAAGGTAAGAGTCATACTCCCTTACCTGATCTATCTGTCACAATAAATTATATCACCCTTTGCCTTGTAGCTGAAGTGCGCTGCCTCGGAGTGATCCTTGACTCTGCCTTACCCTTCAGACCACATATTTAAGCTCTCACCACCTCCTGCTGCCTCCAACTCAAAAATATTTCCAGAATCCGCCCCTTCATCAACCTTCAATCTACTAAACTACTAGTGCATGCCCTCATCATCTCACGTCTCGTCTACTGCAACCCCCTCCTCTGTGGCCTCCCTGCTAACACTCTTGCACCTCTCCAATCTGTCCTTAGCTCTGCTGCCCAACTAATCCACCTCTCTCACCTCACTGCTCCTCCACTTCTACCTCTGTAAATCCCTCCACTAGCTCCCAATTCCCCAACGTATCCAATTCAAACTACTAACATTGACTTACAAAGCCGTCCACAATCTGTCCCCCTCATATATCTCTGAACTAATCTCCCGATATCATCCAACTTGAAATCTTCGATCTTCCCAAGACCTCCTCCTTTCCTCCACACTTGTTTGTTCCTAATCCAACTGCCTGCAAGACTTCTCCTGAGCATCTCCCATCCTCTAGAATTCTGCACCTCAAAACGTCCGGCTGTCCCCTACACTCGGAAACTTCAAACGGAACCTGAAAACCCATCTCTTCAGAACAGCCTACATCCTGCAATGACCACAGTGCCACCTCACAACCACTGAGGAAAGAATGGGTTAGTTACTGGCTAAGAGCGCTGGGGGGCACAAATAAGGAGCTTACTTATGGGTTAACACATTTATTTACCACAATGCGTTTCCACAACGGATTGTTGTCTTCCTCAGGTGGATTTTCATTAAATGGTTAGGATGAACACATTAAATAGTATCACAAGGCAATCAGGAGTTAACAATTAATGATGTCACTCTATTAACAAGGGATTTGTCGGGACGCCACCCGGGGTATGTGGTCAATAGAACCAACGCTGCAGCATTCCTGCTGGGGAAGGTGACTTGGGGCAGCGTGGATGGTAAGCCCTCCTCGGGTAGGGCTGTGGGTCCCCAGGGCAGGAGTGGTGGTATTGAATGGGGCTTTGTGAGGGATCGTGAATCACACAGTCACTTACTTTGCTTCAGCTCTCCACTGTGTTGGTAGTCGGTGGCTCTGCAGGTATAAGGTTCTGTTGTAGAGCACAGGGCAACAGGCACAATCAACAGGCAGACTCACTGTTATGCGTTTTCTCAGTCTCTTTACTCGAGTTAAGGCAGATGTTATAATCTGTCCACGGAGTCTGGAGAGCAGTTTGAGGTAATTCTCACCCGGCTGGGTCTTGTTGGCCTCCTCACTGCGCTTGTGTTGCGGCAGTTGCTTAAGCTAGGCTGCCGGAATCAAGGCGGGGGGGCGTGGCTTGGCAGCTAATGGAGCCAGCTGCTTGAGCGGGGAGCTCCAGCAGGCTCAGGCCATATCTCACTCTTAACTCGGCACAAACAGCCCGAAAACAGCTCTGCTACATCTGTGCTGCCTCCTGCTCCCGGTGACATGCCCCGAGGACCTGCAAAAAAGCTGAACTCACCGCGCAGGATGACTGACTACTACGGCAGGGAAGGGGCACAGAGCACCAAGATGATGACGGCTCCTGCTCTAGATCAGTGTCCTCCCGCTCTTCTATGGACATCAATGAGGTGAGAGATGCGGAGGTGGAGGGATACCACTATCAGAAGCAACTATGGAGAGATTACTAGCTTCCCTGCGTACTGCTCTGCATGAACACTTTAAAGGAATGCTGGGTGAGCTTAATAGAGAGGTACAGGCACTTGGAGAGAGTACAGATCACTTAGAACACAAGATGACTGACTTTGCTGCTGCACATAATGGTCTGGCTGACAGCGTGGCGGCAATGGAGGACAAAATGACTATTCATCAGCTGAAACTATGGGATCTTGAAGATAGATCTCGCAGATCTAATGTGAGGCTTAGGGGGATACCAGAAAGTGTTATGGACTCGGAGCTGCCCTCTTTCTTTACTGATTTTTTGTCTACTGTTCTGCCTGACACCCAGGAGTCCCCCTTACTAAAAGAGGATAACTCTCGGGTGGTACATCGTCTGTTCCCCATAGCACTATTTTCCAATAACAAGGCGAAAAAGGCTGGGGTGTGTATATTTGTTAGGAATTCCATAGCCTTCCATCTGGTCAAAGATTTTTGTGATCCTGACGGGCGATTTATCATTATGTCCTGTGATATTCAAGGGACTAGATACAATATTGTGAATCTGTACGCTCCAAAGAGATATTGAGTAGGCTGAAGGATTGGCCAGATCAAAGGTTGATCATATGTGGTGACTTTAATATAATTCCTTCTCTGGATTGTTCAGCCAAGCCGGATGTTAGAAAGAAAAATATCAACCAGCTTTGTAAAGAAAATCATTTACATCATATTTGGAGGTACCTGCATGCTGCGGAGAGGGATAGTTCCCATTACTTGTATAGACACAAGTCTTACTCGAGAATTGATTTTTTCCTTGTGAACAGCGGACAACTTCACAATTGTGTCTCGGCTGAGGTGGGTCTGCTCTCCTGGTCGGACCATGCGCCGGTCAGACTTGAGATCTGCGTAGCGTGCAGACCTCGTCCCCAGTGACAGTGGAGCTTAAACCCAGCTGTGTTGTCTCATCAGAAAGTTTGTAACGAGATGGAAAAGAAACTGTTGGATTTCTTTGCTATTAATGATAATGGGGAGGTAAGGGACGAGTCCCTGTGGGAGGCCTACAAAGCCTATGCTAGAGACCTTTTTATCCAGAAGTCCTCACAACTTAAAAAAGATAGAGATAGACTCAGGGTGGAACTCATTGATTCCCTTCAGTCCTTGGAATCCCTTAATAAATCGGCCCCGTCTAGCCTGATTTCCCGGCAACTGTTCCAGGTTAGGACCCAGCTGAGATCACTCTTGCTGGAACAACACGAAAAACACATGAGAATAGTAAAGACCTTATTTTATGCTGGCGGGGATAGGACTGGTTCTTTATTGGCAAGAAGAGTTAAATGCCGAGAAGCTGTGGCGTGCATTTATGCTATTCGGAACCAGTCAGGTTCCATTGTCAGGAATCCAGTCCTTATAGCGGAAACCTTTGCTCAGCCCTCTATAATCTGAAAGATGACGGCAACACTTCTCCTCCTACTCCAGAATTAATTCTTTCCTGGATGGGATCTCCCTCCCTAAGGTTACGCGGGATCAGCTAGACCAACTAAATGCTCCATTTAACTTGTCAGAGATAGTTCAAACTATTAATTTAACTCAAATCCAGGCGACGATAATAACTATCCCGAAACCGGGCAAGCAAAGGGACGACACTGGTAGCTACCGGCTGATTTCTGTACTTAACTGTGATATGAAGATCTATTTGAAGCACCTGGCAGCACGGTTGCTTAAGGTCAATCCCTCCTTGATACATGTAGACCAGGTTGGATTTGTGACGGGGAGGCAGGCTCGAGATGGCACTCGCGGCATGTTGGATCTTTTTGGGGTAATGGAGGGGGCGGGGATCCCTGGTGCATTCCTGTCTTTAGATGCGGAAAAAGCGTTTGATAGGGTGCACTGGGGATACCTCGCCTCATTCTTGGATAAGTTTGGTATTTCCGGGCCATTCATGTCGGCAATTATGTCGTTTTACTCTAATCCGAATGCGAGGGTGCTCTTATCTGGTTTCCTGTTGGCTCCCTTTCAGATATCTAATGGTACGCATCAGGGTTGTCGCTTATCACCAGTCATCTTCTCACTACTTATCGAACCTCTAGCGGAAACTATACGCACAAATAAACAGATTGAGGGCCTTAGGGTAGCCTCCCAACGCCACGTAATTGGACTTTATGCAGATGACATAATTATCACATGTACGAAACTTGAGACCTCCCTTGACGAGATCATGCAAGTTTTACATAAATTTTCTCTCGCCTCTTATTACAAGCTAAATGCGAGTAAGTCTCTGCTACTTCCTGTTGGTGTCTCGCCGGGTGTTCAGGCGAGTTTAGAAGAAAGGTTTCCTTTTGTGTGGAAGAATGATGGGATTCCATATTTAGGTGTGACTCTTTCGCAGTCCCACAGGCTGGTGGCTTCTAACATGGAGAGACTCCTTTCGACCGTAAGGTCAGCGATTGGTAACCATCCTCTCAATAACATGTCGTGCTTAGCCCGTACTCATGCATTTAAAATGTTTGTCCTGCTACAAATTTTATATGTTTTCAGAGCTCTGCCTGTGCGGTTTGCGACGGGATTCCTGCGTAAATTGCAATCCTTAACGAATTCTTATATCTGGGCAGGTAAGAAAGCACGGGTCGCGGGGAGAATAATGTATCTTCCTTTTGCTGAGGGAGGCATGGGAGTTCCAAACATTATTAATTATTATAAGGTGGCGCTCTTTGAGTCAGTAAAAAAATGGTGGTTTTCCCCGGCAGAACCCCCAGGCTGGATGAGTATTGAAACCCAAGTTTTGGGAGGTGCCCCCCTGCGTTCCCTTCTAGAAGCTGAGTCACTAGCGTGTACAAATGTCAGGCCGGCACTTCTAGTTCCTTGGGCTACTTTGACCTTGTAGCCTGAGATGATCCCGTCCCTGGTTTCTCTCCCGGTTGGGGTCATTGGTTTGGAGGCTCTTTCATATTGCAGGTTTGAACTTAAGGCCGTGGCGGGATTTAGGGCTACATGTTCTTGGGGATTTGCTGTGGGACGATTCGCTTCCCCGTTTGACTCATTTTGTGAGGAATTCCCTGAGCTTAAAAAATACTTTCTCCAATACATGCAGATAAGCCATTTTCTCCACTCGGTAGATAAAAAAGAAGGCCCTTGATTTCTACATGCCCTTCAGCACTTCAGAAATTCCTACTCTCCGACCCACAAAACTATAAAGGATTATCATTCATTCACAAGGATCTTAACAAAATAGCATTTGAGTCTCGTCCGTCTTATGTGACCAAATGGGAGGCTGATCTGTTGTTTCGGGCAACAGAGGAGGAGTGGAGCGCAAGTCTTAAGGCAGTAGGATCGTCAACCAGATGTATTAGCCACCAAGAATCTCTGAAAAAGATCCAGCTCAGGTGGTATCTCCCCCCTTCTTGGCTGGTACATTTTACAGTGGGGGCATCCCACTTTTGTTGGAGGCAGTGTGGAGAGAAAGGCACCCTTTCACATATGTGATGCTTCTGTTCTAAACTAAAACCCTTCTGGAAAGTTATCTCCCAGCTTTTACACACACTGACGGGGCTGGAAGTTCCTCTTACCCCACAACTAGCTATTCTAAACATAGGTATAGACGGTTTACATAGAGATTTTCAGCCCATTGCCTCAATAGTTCTTACTGCCGCGAGAATGTCTATTGCCGCTAAATGGAGGTCACATTGTCCCCCTACTCTCCAAGAAGTGGCTGATAGGCTTAACTCAACTTTCCATCATGGGTATTGGCTATCACTTGACTCCAAATGGAGGAATAGGGTGATAGACATATGGTCAGGCTGGGCCTCTAATCCCCTGGCAGTTCCTATCCAGTGATAACTTGATGTTCGCCGCTTAGGCTATAATTATGCAAGCATATTTCTGGCTTTTTCTTTGTATTTAGAATGACTTGTGAAGTTGGATGGTCTCTGTCTTTCCTTTTTTTTTCCCACCAGTCCTCTTTTCCCCCTCTTCACCCCCTCTCCCCTTCCTACCTAGCATTTCTTGCACTATTGCTTGATTTTCTTTCCTACATTGTCTTTGTTTTCTGCACCCTTCCCCTTAGGTTAGAATTGGCATTCCCTTGCCTCATGTTGGTAACCTTATGTATGTTTCCTTGTGCTCATTTGACTTTTGGTTAATGTTGTTGTTATTGTTTATTCCCGATGCTTTCAATAAAAATTTATTGGAAAAAGAAAAAAAAAAGCTAGGCTGCCGGCCCAGTCTCTGTCTGCGTCTAGCAGTATAACAGGCAACTCGAGTCCTTCACTTCTCTACCCCACCCTTGGAAGTCAGTGTTACTGGATTCGATATATTGCTGTGTCCCTGGTACCATGTAGCTGGAGAATTTGGAGTCCCCCACTCTCCGGTGTTGACTGTCGGTGTATGTGAACCTGCACAGTCTCGGACTCCGGTGTCAGTTCTTGCATTGTTCCTCCCACGGAGGGGGAGCAGAGGGTGGCTCAACCTCCCGGTAGGCTTCTTTCTCTTCTATTTCCACAGACCCTAGCCTTAGGCCTGGTGTTCAGCGGCGGACCGTGGGATGAGCCTGCCACAGCTTGTTTACACCCAGGTCTGGTTCTCAGTCTGCACAGAACCTGTCCTCTTCACAGTCCTCACAGGAACTGCACTGTTCACAGCCATCCCAGGAGCTGAACTAACTTGCTCCTTCCCAGACCAGAATAAACAGGGGAGCTCACCCTGAAGCCAGGCTTGGTCTCCCCTTCTGTCTGGGAGGTGTTGGTGTTATTTGAGTGTTGCCTGAGTGGAATACCCCTTACTATTCTCTGCTGACACCTAACAATGATGACACTGTGGCACTATGACTCTGGGGTGCCACATTCACATTTAGTGAAGGACAGTACTCCGGGACTGTGGCAATTTTTCAACAACACAACATGGTAATTACAATTTAAATGTGTACAAAGTCTCAAAATTAAAAATTACAAAAACCAAAAAAACATAAAAATAGTCCAAAAAAGTTCAAAAGCAGTCTCTCCAGAGGTTAATCTATTTCCCTTCGGGGCTGGTAAACAATATATACAAGGTGTCTGTACCACAACCAGTCCAGTGGTCTATTTGGTCCATGTTTAAAAGTAGAAAGGATAAAAGTTCAAGAATATGCAATGAGTTCATACAGGAAAGTCTCTGTAGGTACTGGCCTTACTGTTTCAACGTTATGCATATATTTATACATCACACAAATAAACAACTTCCCTACGGGTGTCTCGGCGTAGGAGGCCTGGTCTCACTCTTCTCACCCCCAGGCACTTTGTCTCTAACTTAATGTGCATGGGGGTTAATCCAGTTCCTCCACCCTTTGGTACACTGTGTTTACCGGGTTCTATTCACACTTCTTTACACTAAAGCATATGTACTTTACTGGTATTCATATCTTACACTTTAATCCTTATGACGAGCTGGTAGCTGAACCTGCGTACTACATAGTGACCTCCTTACTACAGGTGTACCGGGTGTACTGAGCATAATGCTATGAGTAGAAGTGTACCTTGTAGGTATTTCTAATTCCGAGTGAGGCATAGATCTGACAGCAGGACTGGCAAGTTCACTGGGCTCAGGAATCTGTTCTTCCTGTTCTTCCTCTACGGGTTCTATTTCCAGTTCTTCCTCCCTTGAGATTTCTTGCTGCACGGGTTCAGGTACAGTTTCAGGTACTGCCACTTGATGAAATGCAAGCAGTGGAACTAAGACTGCTCCATGGTAATTTGTCCAGGTTTTTGGAAAATCTCGTAAAGAGACTATGGAGCACATCTTCTTCTTTCTTAGGTTCTTCTTTAGGTTCATCTGGTATTGTTACAGGATCTTCTGGTGTCTTCAGGGTTTCAGGACACAATTTTAAGTGGTCTCTTGATACTGCTGAGGATGTCTTGCCTCCATCTTTACTGATTAAACATAATTTAGTATTATTAAAGTTTGATGGGAGAACAGTGTATGGCGTTAGTTCCCATTGATTATTCAATTTGAGTTCTTCTGTTTCTCTTCAAGACTTGTTCACCAGGTTGCAAAGGAGCTGCTGAAGCATGTTGATTAAAGGTTCTTTCTTGCTTCTCTCTTGCTTGCTGGAGACTCTCTTCTACACATTCTTGAACTTGAAGGTATTTCTGTTTACGTAGAGTATCCTAATTAGTTGAATCTGAATCTTCTACATCTGATTTGACAATTCCCATATCAAGATCTATTGGCAGCTTACCAGGTCGTGCTCTCATAAGATAAGCTGGGGTACAATTGGTTGAAAACAAGGGAACATGGTTGTACAAGTCTACCACTATGTGGTTCATCTTCTCACATAAGCCATTTGTCTGTGGATGATAAGCTGTTGTCCCAATCTTCTTACATCCATACATGTTACAAAATTCTGAGAATAACTGAGACTCAAATGCTGGACCTTCATCTGCTAAAACCTGCTCTGGGTAGCCATGAGGTCTGCAAAAGTATATCTGGAATGCTTTCGCTGCAGTCTTCGCTGTAAGGTCTTTTACTGGTACCACCACAAGGAAACAGGAATAGTGGTCCACAATGGTCAATGCATAGACATAGCCAGATTTGCTTGGTGTTAATTTGACTTGGTTTAGGGCTACTAATTCCAGTGGTTGCTTGGTGATTATGGACTTGAGTGGAGCTCTCTGACTCTCTTGATCCTTCCTCCTCAGGTTGCACGGGCCACACTTTCTACAATATTCCTCGACTGATTTTCTCATGCCAACCCAGTAGAATCTTACTCTTAAGAGCACTTTCAACTTCTTCCATCCAAAATGTCCTGCACCGTTATGGTAAGCTTCTGGTAAGCTTGGGTGTCTTTCTTGGGTATAACGATCTGCCAGACCAACTCATGAGTCTTTGGATTCACATGTCTTCTGCACAACATTTCCTTATACAGGAACAATCTACCTCTCTCCTTCCAGAGTTGGTGAGCTTCAGCTGGAGCATCTTTATGAGGCCATGCACCTTTATGTGTCAATAATCTCTTGACTAATTCCACAGCCAGGTCACTGTCTTGTACATCAGCCCATCTATGATGTGATAAGGGGTTGAGCATTGCCTTTTGATGCTTCTGGTATACACCTGCTGCTTTAGGGCGGTGAAAGACCAGTAGCTCTATTACTTCCAGCTCCTCCGGGTCCGGGTCCTCTTCCACATCTCCTAAGTGTGGCATCCGGGATAAGTCATCTGCATTCCCATTCTTTCGACCTGCCCTGTATTTGATGTTGAAGTCATAATTAGACAGCCGGGCCATCCATCTCTGTTCCAACGCATCTAATTTTGCTGACTCCAGGTGTGTTAACGGATTGTTGTCAGTGTAGATGGTAAACTTTGCAGCTGCCAGGTAGTGTTTGAAATGTTCTGTTACAGCCCAAACTACTGCCAGTAGTTCTCACTTGAAGGAACTGTAATTTTCAGGGTTTTGTTTCAGTAAGCCAGAGCTTCCTGCTTATATAGGCGGTGACTCTTTCTTTGCCTTCTTGTATCTGCGATAGCACTGCTCCTAGTCCCATGTTGCTGGCATCCATGTACAGAGTGAAGGGTTGATGGTAGTCAGGATATGCCAGGATCTCTTCTCCCGCCAAGGCTAACTTCAGCTTCCTGAAGGATTGTTCTCTTTTTTCACTCCACTGAAAAGGAGGACTTCGGGATGAAGAAATTTTAGACTGTCCTACCAGGACGTCTTGTAGAGAAGCTGCTAGCTTGGTGAAACTTTGATAAATCTTCTATAGTAGCATAACAGTCCCAGGAACTGCCTCACCTCTTTCACGCTGGTGGGTCTTGGCCAATCCCTTATCACTGTAACCTTCTCAGGATCCGGTGCTACACCCTCGGACCTCACTACATGGCCCAGGTACTGCACCTTTGGTTTGAGCAGGTGACACTTAGATGGCTTGATCTTCATGCCGTACCCGGACAAGGCTTCAAACACTTCTGCTAGGTGTTGTAAATGCTCTTCATATGTCTTGGAGTAGACTATGATGTCATCCAGGTACAGGAGGACAGTTCTGAAGTTCTTATGGCCTAAGCAGCACTCCATCAGTCTCTGGAATGTACCAGGTGCGTTGCAGAGTCCAAACGGCATACAATTGAACTCACAGAGGCCCATGGTCTTGGTGAACGCTGTCTTCTCATGGTCAGCCTCTGCCACGGGAACTTGCCAACACCCACTAGTCAGATCTAAGGTGGAAAAGTAGTTAGCAGATTTTAATGCAGCTAATGATTCTTCTATTCTGGGTAATGGGTATGCATCCTTGTGTGTAATGCGGTTGATCTGCCGGTAATCTACGCACATCCTCATGGTCCCATCCTTCTTTTTAATTAGCGCTAAAGGAGCTGCCTAAGGGCTACAACTGTCTCTTATTACCCCTGCTTCTTTTATCGCTTTGAGCATGTATTTTGCACATTGGTAGTGAGCAGGTGGTACGGGTCTATACCTCTCCTTTATGGGTGTATGACTACCTGTGGGTATGTTGTGTTCTACCCCTTGGATCTGCCCAAAGTCTAGAGGGTGTTTGCTGAAGATCTGCTCGTACTCCCTCACTACCCGGTACTACTCCATGCTTTTGATGGGAGGGTGTAGAACTGGTACCCACATGTAAGTTCTGGCACCAATCCTCCAGTTTTCCCTTTGAGCCATTGCAATCCTCCTGACTTGATGGGTTCAACTGTGGTGATTACCTCCTCCTCACCGCAATTGATAAGGCATATTGGCACTCTCCCCCTGTGTACCTCAACTACTCCTTGGGCCGTCAGTGCAGTGGGCCTACTGTCTGAGTACACGGGTTCTACCAGAGTCTGATAGTCTTGCCCTCTTATGCCTATTGCGGCTCTACACCAGACCATCATTTCAGTGTTGGGAGGTATCACAATGGGTATTGGATCACTTACCATTGCACTGCCAATCTCTCCACCTGACAACTCTACCTGCTGCTTCATCATCACAGCCTTTATATTCTTCTGCAGGACTCGCTGTTGCCCGGAACTGCGCTGTAAAACACCAATAATTTTTGCAAGACAACTTTCCATTACATTCATGCCTAGCAAAATAGCTGGATCACACTCATGACGGTCAACATCAACAATTATCATCCCCTGATCTTTTAATTCAGCTCTCCCAATTTTAATGGTCATGTCCTTAAACCCAATCTGTGGTACAAGTTTACCATTGCTAGCCCATATATTAAAGTCATCATCTGGACCACAGGTAATGTCTGAATCAGCCTAGTACTGCTTAAAAAGGTCCAATAAAGCATTCAGGGGAATTCCATCCAGCACGACAGGTATAATTGGATGTCCTCCCACGTACCTGTCCCGCCAGCTTGAGGGGCCTTGGGAGTTCATTCCTGAGGAGCGTCCCACTTCTCCAGGGGATCCTCGTATAAAGCACACTCTCTAGCAAAATGGCCGGCTTCCCCACAGTGGCGACAAATGGGCTGTCCCATTGGTTGGTAGCGGTCATTGGGTTGTCCTCTAGTTGCTGGGTGTTTCCTGGGTCTCATCCATGGAACATCCTCCATGCTCGTAGCCAGCTCAATCTTCTCCACAGGCTTGGATCCACGCAGCTGTTGCATCACTTTGGCCATGTCAGCTACAATTTTAGTTAGGGCACCGATCTTTTGGTTTAGAGCCTCATTAGTGATGGGCTCTGAGGTTTTTATAGTAGCCCCTGGTATGGCTGATGGGTTTTGTGCTGTAGCTAAGCATTGAGCAGAGTCTGTATCATGAGGCTCTTCTGCCTGCAGTATGCATATTGCCCTCTCTTTAAATTGGACAAAGGTCAAATCCGGATTTTGTATGGCCATCATCCGCAGTCGTCCTCTATGAGGAGGGAATAATAGTCCATCAACAAACTGGTCTATCAGCAATATATCTTCCCCTTGTGCCAAGGCGGGTTCTGCCTGCATGAGTGCCCTGAGTGCCTCCTGCAAATTTAATGCAAAGTTTCTCACACTCTCTTGTGGTTTCTGCCGGCACCCGAAGAATCTCATTTTAGCTCTGGCATCTACACTGGTCTCAAAGGTAGCTTTTAGCCTGGCCATTACATGTTCCACAGTGTCTTTTTCATCATCTGACCAGGACTTTGTCTCCCACTGTGCATGTCCAGTTAACTGTCCCATAAGTATGCTGACACGCTGGCCCTCTGTAAGGGGATATATACTATAATAGCTGTCCAGCTTTTCTTTATTAAAGTCCGTGAGGGTATTGGGCTCACCTGAGTATTGCGGCAGCCACGTTGCTCCTGGGGTGTACGGCATCAGGAATGGCATGATCGGCAACATCCCTTGCCCGTGCTCCGTCCACTTGCTGTGCAGGCTCCACTGGCTGCGACATCTTTCCGCCCCCTTAGTTAATGCTGACCCTTCCGGTCTTCTTCTTCCATCGGGGTGTACAAGAATAGTTCCTCTGGCCCAGCAGGGTTTTGCATCCCCGCCGGATGTTGTCAGAGTGCAGGCCAGGCCTCGCTTCGTGCTCTTTGGATGGTGCCGCACATGATGACATGCCCCCTCTGCTTTCCACACGCCACACACTTTGCAATGGTGACAGTTCTAAAACACGTATTCCACACAATTCACGGCACACACTACCCGGTTCACCGGGCACGTTATCCTGTTTCTGACGCCAGAAAACTGATGCACCCCGAGGCTATAGGGTACTCGGGAGCAGGGCCGGTGCTGTCTCTCTGGAGTATCACGGTAGTATCATTCCAAAAAGGGGTTATTTACAAGGGATTTGTCGCGACGCCACCCGGGGTATGTGGTCAACAGAACCACCGCTGCCGTATTCCTGCTGGGGAAGTTGACTTGGGGCAGCGTGGATGGCAAGCCCTCCTCGGGTAGGGCTGTGGGTCCCCAGGGCAAGAATGGTGGTTTCGGATGGGGCTTTGTGAGGGTTCGTGATTCACACAGTCACTTACTTTGCTTACTCTGCAGGTATAAGGTTCTGTTATAGGGAACAGGGCAACAGGCGCAATCAACAGGCAGACTCACTGTTATGCATTTTCTCAGTGTCTTCACTCGAGTTAAGGCAGATGTTATCAACTGTCCACAGAGTCTGGAGAGCAGTTTGAGGTAATTCTCACCTGGCTGGGTCGTGTTGGCCTCCTCACTGCGCTTGTGTTGCAGCCCCTGCAGTTGCTTAAGCTAGGCTGCCGGCCCTGTCTCTGTCTGTGTCTACCAGTTTAACAGGCAACTCGAGTTCTTCACTTCTCTACCCCACCCTGGGAAGTCAGTGTTACTGGATTCTATACATTGCTGTGTCCCTGGTACCGTGTAGCTGGAGAATCTGGAGTCCCCCACTCTCCGGTGTTGACTGTCAGTGTGTGTGAACATGCACAGTCTCAGACTCCGGTATCCATTCTACCGTGTTTCCCCGAAAGTAAGACCCTGTCTTACATTTTTTTGGGGGCCAAAAGTGGCCCCCTGTCTTACTTTCGGGGGGGGTCTTATATTGGCAGCCCCAGCCACTGCAGCCTCCCATCCACACACAGCCACCCACCCATACACATACAAACACACATACACACACATATACACACACGCATACACACACACATACACACACACACACACACACACACACACACCGCTTCTTACCGTCTCCCCGCTGTCCTCCGGTGTGTCCAGGCTCCTCCGCTGTGTCCAGGCTCCCCCGGTGTGTCCAGGCTCCCCCGGTGTGTCCTGCAAGTGCAGCCGCGCTGGAGCAGATGGGGTTAATCACAGCCTAACTTGCTGTGTCCCCTGCTCATCTCCGCCCAGCCTGACGTCACTGCAGCCCGGCTCGAGCTCTGATTGGCTCCCAGGAACCAGCGGGCGCGGCCAGATGACGAGCCAATCAGAGCTCATAACGTCATCTGGCCGCGCCCGCTGGTTCCTGGGAGCCAATCAGAGCTCGAGCCGGGCTGCAGTGACGTCAGGCTGGGCGGAGATGAGCAGGGGGACACAGCATGTTAGGCTGTGATTAACCCCATCTGCTCCAGCGCGGCTGCACTTGCTGGACACAGCGGGGGAGCCTGGACACACCGGAGGAGCCTGGACACACCGGGGGAGCCTGGACACACCGGGGGAGCCTAGACACAGCGGAGGACAGGTACCAGGAGGCGGCGGCGGCCTTATATTCCCCAGCGCCCCCCCTAGGCGGTCTTACTTTCGGGGGGGGAGGCCTTATATTAGCAGACCCCCCCCCGTTCCCCCTACCCTGCCTTACTTTCGGGGGGGTCTTACTATCGGGGAAAGACGGTAGCGTTTTTCCTCCCACAGAGGGGAAGCAGAGGGTAGTTCAACCTCCCAGTAGGTTTCTTTCTCTTCTATTTCCTCAGACCCTAGCCTTAGGCCTGGTGTTCAGCGGCGGACCTTGGGGAGAGCCTGACACAGCTTGTTTACAACCAGGTCTGGTTCTCAGTCTGCACAGAACCTGTCCTCTTCAGAGTCATCACAGGAACTGCACTGTTTACAGCCCTCCCAGGAGCTGAACTAACTTGCTCCTTCCCAGACCAGAATATATAGGGGAACTCACCCTGAAGCCAGGCTTGGTCTCCCCCTTCTGTCTGGGAGGTGTTGGTGTTGTTAGAGTGTTGCCTGAGTGGAATACCCCATACTGCTCTCTGGTGACACCTAACAATGGTGACACTGTGGCACTATGACTCTAGGGTGCAACAAAACCACCACATATATTAATAGGCATGCACATTCCAAGAACAGAGCCAAGCTTTCCACTTATGCTCGTGCACAAACAATGCACATAGGTCCAGTTCACATCTGCGCCCCGGCCGCCCGGCAGCACCACACCAGCGCAGGCAGCAATGCAGCCAACGTACCGGTGCGCAAATGTGCGGAGGTGCACAACCATCACAGGTGAGAGGCGACCCCTCATTCAACCTGTAATTTGCCCCATTAGATTACCAGGTTCTCCCTATGGGAGCGCTTTTATCTTTAGTGTATTACTTCGCCGCCACTGGATCCGGTGCTCCACCACCACTGGACCCGGCACTCCACCACCACCCGAGCAGACCCAACCTACTGTTTCCCTTTCCATTACTCTGTAGAATGGAAGCCCGCAAGGGCAGGGTTCTCTCTTCCTTCTGTACCAGTCTGTCACTGTGAGTTTGTTCATTGTATTTTTAACTTGTTGGTATGTAACCCTTTCTCAGGTACAGCACCATGGAATCAATGGTGCTCTATAAATAAATAATAGTGTCTCCAAAACGTAGCCCAAGGGGCTGTATTATGGTTAATGAAGGAAGCAGGCCTCAATGGCCAAACAATTATGAAGCTAGCCTAGGACTACTAGCACAATAGTTGATGTGCCCAATGTCTAGGCATAGCCATAGGGTCTCCAAAAAGCAGTCCAAGGGGCTGTACCATGGTTGATGAAGGAAGCAGGCCTCAAGGACCAAACAATTATGAAGTTAGGACTACTAGCACAGTAGTTGCAGTGCCCAATGTGCAGGCATTGCCATAGTGTCTCCAAAAATTAGTTCAAGGGGCTGTATTATGGTTGACAAAGGAAGCAGGCCTCAAGGGCCAAACAATTATGAAGCTAGGACTACTAGCACAGTAGTTGCAGTGCCCAATGTGCAGGCACAGCCATAGTGTCTCCAAAAGCTAGCACAAGGGGCTGTATTATGGTTGATGAAGGAAGCAGGCCTCAAGGGTCAAATAATTATGAAGCTAGGACTAATAGGACTATTGCATAGTTTTTGAAGTGCCCAACGTGCATCCATAGCCATAGCGTCTCCAAAAAGTAGCCCAAGGGGCTGTATCAGGGCCGTATCATCCATGAGTCAAGTTGAAGTGTTTGTCTCAAGTGGCGCCACCTGCTGGTAGCCAGAGGGCGGCATCAGTAGGGGTCCTGGTGGTAGCATTGGCCCTGCAGATGCTGCTCCTTCTCATATGGTTCCGGCACTGCTACTGTCGGTCCCATTCTCACCACTACCACAGGAGAATGGTGCCATGTCGAGCGGCTGTGGGGGGCAGGACTGAGGACTCTGTGAAGCTCTCAGGGGAATACAGCTGCATCAGACCAGACTGTGAGCTCCCCCTGTGAGAATCCTCTGAAGTTCGGGGCAAAAGTAAACTGTAATCCTCAGTATAGAGCTCTGCCACAGCCTCCTGCTTACATAAATATCTTTCCTCTGTTTAACTCCTTAATTGCTGTCTTCCTGCTGATCTCTCCACATTTACAAGTGTGTGCACAGAACCCCCACAGGCCAGGCAGACACCTCAGCTCCTCTAGATCTGTGGCTTGTATTTCTGGCTCTGTGCTGCCTGTAGTCATGTTATCAGTGTGAACACTGAAGGGAGTCTGGATAATTCTGTATTTTACATGAATAACTCAGGAGAGATTGCAGTGAACATTCCCATACTTTACTAAAGGATTAACCCAGAGGTCTCAAACACGTGGCCCAAGGGCCGCATGTGGCCCCTGGGGCTTCACTATGCAGCCTTTGACACCTTGGACAACTTAATGATGCATCGCCCCAGTGCAAGGGGGCTGCTGCAGTCCCCGCTGTGTGATGACTTCCGTCCACGGCACTAACAAGCTCTGCCACTCAGCAAGATTAATGAAAGCTGCCAGCCAATGAGAGGTCCGCAGCTGATTGCGGAATATGACGTCACATGCGGGCCTCTGGCTGGCAGATTGCATTGATCTTGCTGAGCAACAGAGCTTGTCTGAGCGGCGGCTGGAGGAAGTCATAGCACAGTGGAGGCCGGAATTCAGCACAGCGGAGACCGCGGCGGCCCCCTGCACTGGAGCGATGCATCTGTCGAGCCCACTGGGACGGGGTACTCGGTGCCGGACCGGGGTTGCCGCTGGGGATGTCACGGGTGGTCCTGGTCCAGACCGTGTCCCGGGCCTGGCAACAATAAGGGGAATATTTACAGGAGATTATGTCAGTCGTGACGCCACCCACGGCTTGTGGTCAATAAGGGGGACCACCACTGCTGCAGGACCTCCGGGGATGATGTTATAGCAGCTTGGGATGGTATAGTTCTCCGCGGGTAGAACTTGGTTCCCCAGGGCAGTAATGATAGAGTCTATGGTGGCAGCCTGTATTCCTCTGCGGTTCTGTTGGGGGGAATGATATGCAGGCGATAGGAAATATGCAAGGGAGTCAGAGTCAGGGTTCACCGTGTTTACTTCTCAGCTTTCTCTCAGTTACAGTTCACAGTCACAGTTTACAGTCTTTACACGGGCATAACTCTCCCCTCCAGGTTCCTTTACTCCCTGCAGCCAGGTTGTTCCTTCTATGCCATCACTCGTTCTCTGTCCTTTCCAGGCTTCCACTCTCTCTGCTACTTGGTGTGTGAGAGACTCTGGACAGTATGGCGGTGGCTCGGACCCCTGTGGGCCCTCCGGGTTGCCACTGAGCTGCCTGTCCTTTGGGGTGGGAACCCTAACTTGTAGCTAGAGTCCCCTGTCAGTTGTCTGGGGATGCCGGGTGGATCAACGGTCCCCTTCAGAGCCGACACTCTGTTGATAGCCTAGCCTCCAATAGTCCTCCTGGGTGAGGCTCTACCAGGCTCCTTCTAACCGTGTCTTTGGGTTCAATAGGAGGGCTACTCCGCCTGCAGTCTGCCGTCTCAGCCGTGTTTCTAGGACCCAGTGCTACTGGTCCTCTCGTCCCTCACACTCCTGGGGTGCTGGCTCCGGATGGGCTTTCTCTCTGTGGCTCACACTGGCTCTCCAGATTCTGCGCTCCTTCCACCCCACTCTTCCAGGACATGTGCTTCTGTCTTTGTATCTCAGCCTACACCGGCCTACTGACTCATTTCTCCTACTGACTCCTTTCTAACCTCTGTCACCTGACCTGCTTGTTGGGCCACCCACTGTCTCTAAACCCACCACCCCTTGCTCGCCTAGAGTTCCCGGGCTCCGGGTTGGGTGCTGCTGCTCTCTAGTGGTTGTGTGGGCTATCTGTGAGGGTGTTGGGGTGCAACTGTCGTTCCTACCTTCCTGGCTGCAGTTCCCTTTGTGGCCTCCTGGTCGCAGGGGCGCCACATTCCCCGGAGTTAAACCAGCGTGTCCTCACGCTGCCCGACATGGATCCCCCTAAAAACATTTTTATTTTTATTCAACATTAAATATTAAGCATTCTTGGTTTCTTCCCATCCGGGAGGTACGAGTTCTTTTAACGTTTCATAACTTAACTATTCACAAGTGCAAGGGTGCATTAACTTCGTCACCCTTCTAGACCTTTGCCGGGTCTAATGCTACAACGCATTAACTTTTCTCTGGTAAAACACATAAAAGACATTACTTTCTAGCAAAAGTATAAAAGTTCTCTTTTCAGTTCAAAAAGTGCAAAAAGTTCAATGTTTCAAAAAGTCTCAAGCGGTTCAAAAAGGAGTTCAAACAGTTCAAAAGGGCACAAGTGCTTAAAATACTGCACGCAAGCACTCTGCCGTTTAGTGCACAGTCTCTCAAGTGCAAAGCTGGTTTTAAAACTAAAGGGGAACACACGAGGTGTTCAACCATATTCAATTCAAAGTTCGTACCAGCTCATTGTTCGTGGTAGAAATTGTTCAGATGACATATAAGACAGACAAGGGAAAGCTAACATTCATTCAGGATTGGGATGGGGACAGCAAGGGTTACATCACATTCACACTTACAGTTTCTTCTGTAGGATCCGGGTTTCTTCAGTTCTTCTCTTGCTTCATTTTCCAAGGCAATATCTGGGGCTCTCTTCTCCTTGGGAACATCTCTAATTCTTGCAATGCCTGGACTAGCAAGTAGCTGCTGGGCGTCTGTGTAACTGCTTCTGCTGTGGATCTTACTGGATCAGTCTCAATAGTATTGGTGGGACCCGTGTCAACAATTGGGTCCAGTTGTACCAATGAATCCGGGTTAGCTGGGATATCTGGATCCTCCAATGCAGGGATTTCATCTTCTTCTGGTGTTATTAACGATTGTCTCTTTACTCTGATCCCGTATGGACCTCTGGTTCCTTGCACTACATTATATGATGCCCATTCGCCAATAACTACTTTTCTATCAGGGTGATCTGCGGGTAGGTGTTCTTCTACATCTCGCCTATTGATGAACACGTCTCTGGGTGCAACGGGTTCTCGAGCAAATGCAAACCCTTTTGCTTCAATGATCTTTATAATCTGTCCTTGGTGCCGTGGCGATCTACGCACCTCTTGATCATGTCGGGCCTCATCTTTCTCTTTTAAAGTACGGGATATAATCATCTGTTTTTGGATTCGCCGCTCTTCTTCCACTTTCTCCCATCTACGTATGCATCGCTTAAGGTATTCCTCCCGAGTTACAATCTCTGCAGGGCCTACTGGGCCACCGGGGTCTCCTAAGAAGCCGATCATATCATCGCTGCTCTCATCTCTCTCTCACCAGCAGCGGAGCTGCTCCCCTCTCACCTCGGTTGTGATAGGTGCTGGTATCAGGGGTTCCGGTAACGGCAGGTATCCCTCTGGTAAGGCTCCTAGTGGGTCGAGCTCTTCTGCAACAGGACGCGGTGTCATCCCGGGGACAGATAGGTCTACCAGAGTCGCGGTGTGGCAGATCTGCTCACTTTCCGTACAATTATTCAAAGCGCCAACCCAGCCGGGTTGCGTGGATGAGGTCTGGTAAGTATGCCGTACATCAACGTGAATCCGGGTACGTTGCTCTGCATGAACACGGGTCATCTGCTGGGGTAGCAGCCGCAGCACACCTCGCCGGGTGTCTCGGACGTTCGGACGCTCTCTGCCGCCTTCTGCCATTCTGCCTCGGTCACTATAGTTCTTTCCCTGGCCGGGTTCCTCCACCGATTCGCTCCGTGGGCCCTCCAGGATCACTGTAGACCTTCCGATTGTAGCGCTCTCCTCGGCGTCCTCCGCTTCCATCCTCGTGTACTGAAATGGTGACTGCTTCTCTTCCAGTCGTCCGTCCAGCCTCTTTCTGATGACGATTTCCTGTTCGGCTCCCGCCAGCTTCTCATTGGTAGGTGGGTCTAGGGGCGGAGGCTCTTCTTTAGGATTGATGGCTGGCTCCCCCGGAGTTAATGGGAGCCAGGGCGGGTTCTTCTCTTCGCGCCTTGGACCGGGTCGGACCATGATGGGGGGTCTGGGCACGCCTCCTCTGCACATGGCGTTAGGCTTCTATGGCCACCATTAAGCCCAGATTTGGCGGGAAAGTCCAGAACACTTATTTAGGCACACGGGGTCCAATTCTTTTGGACCGGTACATCCTGTTCGTGACGCCAGGTTTATGTCGAGCCCACTGGGACGGGGTACTCGGTGCCGGACCGGGTTTGCTGCTGGGGATGTCACGGGTGGTTCTGGTCTGGACCATGTCCCGGACCTGGCAACAATAAGGGGAATATTTACAGGGGATTAGGTCAGTCGTGACGCCACCCACGCCTTGTGGTCAATAAGGGGGACCACCGCTGCTGCAGAACCTCCGGGGATGATGTTATAGCAGATTTGGATGGTATAGTTCTCCGTGGGTAGAACTTGGTTCCCCGGGGCAGTAATGATAGAGTCTATGGTGTAATGTATGGTGCAGGCCTGTGCTGGGTGCAGTGCACTTACTGTCCTGATGCTGCAGAAGTCTTCCTTCCAGATTCAGAGCTGAAAGGCTGTGGCTCTCCAGTTGCAAGCTGTATTCCTCTGCGGTTCTGTTGGGGGGAATGATATACAGGCGATAGGAAATCATGCAAGGGAGTCAGAGTCAGGGTTCACCATGTTTACTTCTCAGCTTTCTCTCAGTTACAGTTCACAGTCACAGTTTACAGTCTTTACACGGGCATAACTCTCCCCTCCAGGTTCCTTTACTCCCTGCAGCCAGGTTGTTCCTTCTATGCCAACACTTGTTCTCTGTCCTTTCCAGGCTTCCACTCTCTCTGCTACTTGGTGTGTGAGAGACTCTGGACAGTATGGCGGTGGCTCGGACCCCTGTGGGCCCTCCGGGTTGCCACTGAGCTGCCTGTCCTTTGGGGTGGGAACCCTAACTTGTAGCTAGAGTCCCCTGTCAGTTGTCTGGGGATGCCGGGTGGATCAACGGTCCCCTTCAGAGCCGACACTCTGCTGATAGCCTAGCCTCCAATAGTCCTCCTGGGTGAGGCTCTACCAGGCTCCTTCTAACCGTATCTTTGGGTTCAATAGGAGGGCTACTCTGCCTGCAGTCTGGCGTCTCAGCCATGTTTCTAGGACCCAGTGCTACTGGTCCTCTCGTCCCTCACACTCCTGGGGTGCTGGCTGCGGATGGGCTTTCTCTCTGTGGCTCACACTGGCTCTCCAGATTCTGCGCTCCTTCCACCCCACTCTTCCAGGACATGTGCTACTGTCTTTGCATCTCAGCCTACACCGGCCTACTGACTCCTTTCTCCTCCCCCTGCTCTATATCTACCTTCTGTCACCTGACCGGCATGCTGGCCCACCCACTGTCTCCAAAATCACCACCCCTTGCCCGCCTAGAGTTCCCGGGCTCCGGGTTGGGTGCTGCTGCTCTCTATTGGTTGTGTGGGCTATCTGTGAGGGTGTTGGGGTGCAACTGTCATTCCTACCTTCCTGGCTGCAGTTCCCAGACCAGGAAGCGGGTCCTCACTACAAAAGGGGTTCAGGACGGGCGACATCACTATTAAAGGGGATCGGGATGGGGGACATCACTACTAAGGGGGATCGGGATGGGGGACATCACAACTAAAGGGGTTCTGTATGGAGGACATTACTAGAAAAGGGGATCAGGATGCAGGATATCACTAGAAACGGGGATCAGGATGGGGATATCACTACTAAAGGGGATCCGGATAGGAATAACACTAGAAAAGGGGATCAGGATGGGGGACATCACTAGAAAAGGAGATCAGGAAGGGGACATGTCTCCAAAGGTGGATCAGGATGGGGGACATCACTAGAAAAGGAGATCAGGAAGGGGACATGACTACAAAAGGGGATCAGGATGGGGGACATCACTACAAAAGGAGATCAGTATGTGGACATCACTACAAAAGGGGACCAGGATGGATGGGGGACATTACTACAAAAGGGGATCAGGATGGGGGACATCACTAGAAAAGTGGATCAGGATGGGGGACATCACAAAAAAATGGGATCACTACAAAAGGAGATCAGTATGTGGACATCACTACAAAAGGGGACCAGGATGGATGGGGGACATTACTACAAAAGGGGATCAGGATGGGGGACATCAGTAAAAAAGGGGATCAGGATGGGGGTCATCACTAGAAAAAAGGATCAGGAGGGGGGACATCAATAGAAAAGGGATCAGGATAGGGAACATCACAAGAAAAGGACATTACTACAGGATGGGGACATTACTACTAGAAGGGGATCAGGATTTGTACTTTACTTCATTGAGCAAAAAATTCTGGTATTACTAAAAATATAATTTAGCCCTATAAGGGATTCGGCCCCCACTGTAAATATTTTTCTATGTGCTGCCCACCAACCCAGCCGACCCCTGGATTAACCTTTCATTACCAGCATAGAATAGTGCAGCAGACAGCACCGAGCAATAATGTAAAACACAGAAAAACTATAAACTATAAAAAGCTGATAAAAACTACAATTAAAAAAATATATACATAAATAGGCTCAGTTCACACCTGTGCTAGGCTGCGTTTGGCTGCATTGCGTTAACACTGCCATTATATGCTATGGGCGAACGCATGGAAACGCAACCCAAGCGCAAGTGCAAAATGGGGTTGCGTTTGAATGCATGCATTAGTTCTAGCGCACAGGAAACGTGTCCTGCTACGTTTTCTGTGCGCTAAGACTAGCCCATGCGTTCCAACACAACCCAACTTTGCACTTGCGCTTGGGGATGCGTTTGCATGCGTTCGCCTATAGCATATAATGGCAGTGTTAATGCACAGTGTTAGATTTGCGCTTGACTGCGTTTGCACAGCTCTAGCACAATGCAGCCAAACGCAGCCTAGCACAGGTGTGAAAAGACCCATAGTGTTTGGAATTTCATCTCTAAAAGTTTGAGCTGAAAAAATTATTTAACCCATGCAAAACATTTAAAAAAAATATATAAAAACCCTACAAGAATTGCTGTTATTTGTTCACTGCATCCAGAGATACTATGAATACCTATTAAGGGTATGTGCTCATGGTCCGGAGACACTGCATCTTGGAACTGAGGGAACCCACAGGTGCACACAACATGAACGCAGACGCCCTGTGTCCATGATCTGCACAGGTATCCACAGACTCACCCCCAGCTTGGATGGGTTTCCACAGCGGGTATACAGCTACATGCAACACCTTCCACCCCAGCACAGTAGGGGGAGCGCAACCTGCTGCTTTTAGGCAGGATCCCCTATAAATACTGGTGCTGGGGGCGGAGTTAGACAGAGTGTGTGTGCAGACGCTACAAGAGCTGTAAAAAAGTGCTGGTGTTCAGTGTCGCGTTAGGCCCGAGCCTGTCACCCTGCCCAGTCTCCTGTAGCCCTGCAAGGCCCGAGAGTGGGGTCGAGAGGCATGGAAAAGAGGCAGAACAGTGGGGGACCGTGGAGCCAGCGTTAGGTTCATCCCCGAGTAACCACCGGACACTGGAGTCCGCGTCCACTGGAGTGCACCAGGCCCAGTGGAGAACACCAGAAAACCGTGGAGACTCCAGTCTCCCGGATTCCTGCACAGTCACATACCAGGGAGCCAGGCACTGTGGGGAGAGAATCAGTGGTAGTCAACAGACGGTATCCCGACAACAGCACAGGAGGAGAACGAGAGAGCAGAGGTCCTTTATTGTGGAAGTCATTGTCATTACACGTTTTTTTGTTTTTTTTTTAATCACCTTGTACCTGCATCTGTTATTTTCCTGGATTAGCTTGCCACTATGGTTATCTGGACGCTGGAGGGTTTCTCTTACTACTATTATGTCTGATACTTCTGTGGCTGTGTATCTGTGCATTGTTTTGAATTGGTTTTAACTGTGTTTCTATGTGTCTAATAAAGTTTATAAAATCTTACAATTTGCTTGACTTTGTGGTGTGTTTTGGTCATGCCAACGCTTTCTCTTTATTATGAACAGTGTATGATGTTGACATTTGGCACCCCTTTTCTTTTGACCACAAATTATTTTAGCTGTGGTGCACCTGCATAATTAATACCGAGAGAGCAGAGGAGGCCAGCCAAGTTCTACACAGGCTGGGGCTTCACACACACACACACAAGGAAAACAACGAGGAGGCCTTATACCCACTTGCTGTAGAGACCCAGAAGTGCATCGTAAACACTCGGTGGTACGCTGGATGATTTACCTGCTTTAACACCAGTAAAAAGGTAAAGAGCAACCAGCGGTGTGTGTGTCAGTTCCTTCCCTGTGTCCCTGCCATCCTCAAGGACTGTCCCATTACACAGGTCTGCAACTAAAAAGCTGTTTGATTATTTTCATCTAATTTTCATGTATTTTGGTGTGCTGAAAACGAAAAAATATTGAAAAAAATCCTGGACGTCAGGATTTGCCACAAAATGCAAAATTCTCTCCAAATTTAGTACATTTTTTCTAAATTTTTGGTATTTTTTTTTATCTTACAGTTTTGAAAGTTAAATTTACTATTAATTAATTCACATAAATGCATTGAAGATACTGTATACAATACCAATAGAATATAACTTTCAAAGAAAAGAGCTTACAAAGTGAGTAAATGAAACCAGCATCAACCTGTTGCAAGCTGACAGTTTCTGTTACATTTGTGGTGAATATACAGTGTTGAAGCAGCAGCTGAATATTACAGACTTTGTGAAAAAAGTATACTTTGCATATTTCGGACTAAAGCTTGGAGATCAAGATAAAGCTTGGGCGCCTCATAAAGTGTGCAAACGGTGTGTTAGGGACCTCTGAAATTGGTTCAAGGGTAAGAAAAAAGCTTTCCATTATGGGACTCCTATGGTATGGCGAGAGCAAAAGAACCATAGTGACGATTGTTACTTTTGTTCATGCAATGTGAAAGGGTATAATTCAAAATGTAAGCTTTCCATTTCTTGCCCCAATATTAACTCAGCAATTTGTCCCATCCCCCATGGCACAGACATACCAGTACCCAAGGCCCCTGCTACCTTGGAAGAGATAACTATCTCCGATGAAGGTGGAGTCATACCTGAACCAGATGATGAATCAAGTTCTGACTTTGAAGATGATGCAAGACCAAAATTGTTTTCCCAGGAGGAGATGAATGATTTGGTAAGATACTTGAATCTTCCCAAAGATGCCACTGAGGTACTCGGCTCAAGGCTCAAAAGCAAGAATTTATTGTTGCTAGAAGTGTCTTTTTCATGGTTCAGACATCGTGAAGACGAGTTCGTTCCTTACTTTGCCCAGGAAGATAAGTTGGTTTATTGCATCGATGTCAAAGGTTTGATGGGTCAATTCAAGATTCAATATGATTCAGCGCAATGGCGTCTTTTTATAGATTTTTCAAAAAAAGTCTCAAAGCAGTTTTACTCCACAACGGCGTTTTTTATGCTTTCATCCCTGTAGGTCATTCCGTACACCTCAAGGAAACCTACATGAACTTGGAATTGGTTCTTCGTAAACTTAAATATGAAGACCATGGTTGGCAAGTGTGCTTCGATTTGAAAGTCTTGTGCATGCTGCTCGGGCAACAAGTTGGGTATACCAAATATCCTTGTTTTCTGTATCTATGGGACAGTCGAGACCGACAAAATCACTAGACCAAGCAGAATTGGCAGCCGAGGGTGCTCACAGTTGGTGAAAAAAAATGTCCTCCGAGAAACTTTGGTTCCTCCCCATAAAGTTCTTCTACCACCTCTCCACATCAAATTGGGATTGATGAAGTAATTCGTAAAATCACTTCCAAAAGATGGGAGAATGCTTCAAATATTTGGCCGCCAAGTTTCCAGGCCTCTCGGAGGCAAAATTGAAGGAAGGTGTGTTCGTCGGACCAGACATTAGAAGGCTTATAGCTGATCAAGAGTTTATCAATACCATGACGCATCCTCAAAGGGTATCGTCACACGAGGTGATGATGCCGGAGATATCGGCAGCGACAGGAGGGAGCGCGCACGTTTTTGGTGCCCCGCCAGCGTCGCCGTTGCATGTTTACATGTGGCGATACCTCCGGCAACACACCGGCGATCTTTCAGGCGCCATCGGCGCTTGGGTGTCCAAAAACCCCAGCGGCGATTCTGTAACATGGGAGCCTATGGCTCCCATCGCCTGTAAGATCGCCGTCCTCCTGTTACATGGGGCGATGTGTGCACATCGCCCCAGAGTGCTCGCCTGGTTTCAGAGCACTGCTGAGAAACCAGGTGACCACTCAAAGGTGTGGCCATCACCTATTTACATTAGGTGACGCACAGGCCATGTCGCGGCAATAGGCCACGCCCCTGCATCACCTATAAAATCGCGACTGATATGGCCTCGTGTGACGGTACCCAAAAAGAAAGGTGGATTGCATTTAAAGAGGTCGCAGAGAAATTTTTAGGCAATAACAAAGACCCTGACTACAAACAAATCGTCGGACGATGAAAGCATTTCAAGCTATAGGTGGCCTGATGAGTTTGAAAGTGCATTTCTTCCATTCCCACCTTGACAACTTTCCTGAAAATGTGGGAGCTGTGAGTGAAGAGCAAGGTGAACAATTCCACCAGGACATTAAAGAGATGGAAAGAAGATACCAGGGAAGATGGACCATTACAATGATGGCAGACTACTGTTGGACGCTTCAGAGAGACATTACAGATGCTACTCACAAGCGTAAATGCACCAAGAGAAACCTCACAGGGAAGAAGAATCGAATTTAGTGTGTGTTAGTGAGCTCATTGCAGTTAAAAAAATGATTTGCATGAAACATTTGTAATAAAAAATAAATTTTATGAGTCTATTTTCATTTATTTTGAGGTATTGTCTTATTTAACATAGTTACTTAAATTGTCAGAAAGCGTAATGTCCTATGACAAAATGGAGGTAATTTTCGGATTCAGCGCACTCAAAAACTTAAAGTTTATGTGAAATAACCAAAACAGCTCTCGAAAAAAATTTTTTTGCAGATCTGTGTTATCCAACCAACCGGCCAGGTCCCTGCTCATCCATCCATCCATCACCAGCACCCCTATCTTCACTGGTGCATCCCTGCCCCGGGGGGTTAGCTCCACCTGCAGGGAGCTGTACCATCAAGGCTGCTATACCACCACCCTCCAGAGGACTGAAGCAGCGCTGGTGCTCAATCACCAGAAGCTACGGGTGGTGTCACGTGAACTATATTATAAACTTTATTTCCCCTGAACATATATTCCCCTTTTTAAGTTCGGTCTCCAGGTCCACGGGTCTGGGCAGGCCACCAGTGACATCCCCCAACCACAGCGGAAAGGGCCCGGATACCTGAGTCCCCACTGCCCCGGGCGTCTAATGACCTTCTGGCGTCACAAACAGGATCCCGTGCCCGGTGCTATCGGGTATTGTGTGCTGCATTTTAAAACATGAATTATGACTGTTAGATTAAGCCACTATTAGTGTGCGCTGAGTGGGAAGAAAGAGGGCGTGACGGCTTGCAGAGCGCAAAAATGAAACACGACCACCGCTCTGCCGAAAACTCCCGAAGCGCAGCGGCCTAATCTGGAAACTCCTGAACTGTTCAACTGTTTAAAGACTGGCCATGATTCACTGGGGGGGGCCCTGAAAATGTCTGCTAAGTCCAGTGACTATGAAAACACCTTTGTAGATCCCATGAATCACCTCCAAACGACCATGGCTGCAACCAGTAGAGCTGCTGACCCACCAGGCGCAGTAGCCCCGATCATGCCGATCTCGCTACCGTATGTCCCGGGTGCTAAGTGGGTACCCCGGTATGACGGTCGCCCTGATATCCTGCCTGCCTTCAAAAGAAAAATCTGCAGCGTACTGGACATGTATGCAATGACTGGCAGGCAGCGCGCTGCTGTGGTATTGGGACAGTTAACTGGAGCAGCAGAGAGAAGTTGAATCTTGGTTCATGAACGGGGATCAGTAGCTGTAATTTTGGACAAATTAAAAGTTGCTTTTGAGGACTGTAATGAGGCTGACATAAGGATGCACTTTTATCATTGCTATCAAAAGCCTGAAGATGACATCCGGACCTATGCCTGGCGCCTGCAGGGGGCGCTGCCGGCCCTAAAGCAAGTCAACCCTGCTTGTGTCCCTAATGAAAATAAACTTTTGATTGAGCAATTTATCCGGGGGCTCCTATCACCAGACCCTGCGCTGGTGGTCCCTGAACAACCCGGACACTGACTGTAACACTTTAAAATACATGGCCAGAAAGGGGTTACAGCCAGTGGACACTCCTGAAGCTGCCATCCGGCGGTAGTGCAGTGGCAAGTTTCCGGCTACAACAACATCAGTACCCATGCCTGCAGTTGAAAGCAGTGTTCAGTCCACAACCTCTGACAGGATTGACATTTTATATGCCTATGTGCGCCAACTGGGTAAGAATCTAGTCACTGTCATGGAAGCCCTACAGCTGCAGCAGGGGCCAAAACTGCCTAAATCTTAGCCTCTAATCCAGCTTGCCAACAGCCCAGAGGACGTCCCGTGGATGAGAGGGGGGAAGACCACGTTGTCCAGAGGGAGGACCACCGACCGCTACAGCTCCACCGGGGAACCCATCTGCCGACGCTGCAACAAGACCGGTCACATTGCGAGGTACTGTCCTTTAAATGAGCAGACCCTGGGGGCCGGGGCTGAACCTCAGGAGTAACACAACAGGGCCCAGCCAGCTGGTATGATACCTACATTGGACAGCGACCGTTCCTGTCTATCATACTAGATGGCATTCCGACACCTGCTTTGTTGACCACAATACCTGATTTCCTTTACAAACAATTTTGGTCATGTAAGTAACTTAAATCACCCGATATGAACCTTAACATTTATGCTTCTAATGGTGAACTACTTACTATATTGGAGGTTAGAGAAGTACCCATAAAAGTGGGGCGGGTGGAATTACAAGACCAAGGGGTTATTGAAGTGAAAGAGAATCCCAATAATAGGGATCCATACATTACAGTACAAATGTTGTTAGCAATTGCATTGATGAGGTGTTGTTCTTGCTTCAACAGATTGCAGATACTGAGAGATGAGAGCCCTCCTGCATCAGCAACAGGTAAAGCTTACAGGTGGTGATACTGGTACCGCATGGGTAACAGACCCGCTTCCTATTGTAATACCTCCAATGAGTGAAATGATGATTTGGTGTCGAGCAGCAATAGGTTTGAGAGGGCAGGACTATCAGGTGGTAGTGGAGCCCATCAGCTTAGAGCACAGGCCTACACTCCTGACAGCCAGGGAGGTTGTTGATGTACACAAGGGAAGAGTACCAGTTCGCATCTTAAACTGTGGCAGTGAGGAGGTCAAACTACCCAGGTATACCACCGTTGCTAAGCTATATACTGTAAATAACAATAAAATACAAACAGTGGGACCCTTACCTCTCCCCAAGGAGGCAGAGGGTAACAATGCTAAGGAGCAGCTAGAGGATTGGTGTCAACAGGTCCATGTAGGAACCGACTCCACTCCTGTGCATAAAAAGCAAGGTGTCTATCGGTTAGTCCTAGAATTTGAACAAGTATTCAGTAAGCATCCACTTGACTTTGGTAGGATCAAAGGGGTACAACATCACATCCCTTCGGGAACACATCCACCAATCAAAGAGCGATACAGGCCTATTCCACCAGCACACTATCAGAAAGCCAAAGAGAAGTTACAGGACATGAAGGATGCAGGGGTTATCAGAGATAGTTGCAGTCCCTGGGCAGCTCCATTAGTCCTAGTCAGAAAGAAAGATTGCAGTATGAGGATGTGTGTAGATTACAGGCAAATAAATCGCATAACACACTAAGATGCTTACCTGTTACCACACATTGAAGAATCACTAGCTGCATTGAAGTCTGCCAATTACTTTTCAACCCTAGATCTCACTAGTGGGTACTGGCAGGTCTCCGTTGCAGAAGAAAACCGTGAGAAGACGGCATTTACCACGCCCATGGGCCTATGTGAATTCAACAGCATGCCCTTCGGACTATGTAATGCACCCGGAACGTTCCAGAGGTTGATGGAGTGTTGCCTGGGGGACAAGAACTTCGAGACGGTACTGCTTTGCCTGGATGACGTCATTGTGTATCGTAAGTCTTATGAAGAATACCTGACCCATCTAGCGGAGGTATTTGAAACCTTGTCCAAATACGGGATGAAGCTGAAACCATCCAAATGCCACCTATTAAAATCGAAGGTACAGTACCTGGGACACATGGTTCTGAAGGAATGGGCCCAGATCCAGACAAGGTCACTGTCATCAAGGAATAGCCAAAACCAAAACCTTCAAGGAGGTACGTCAGTTCCTAGGATTGGTAGAATACTACTGGAGATTCATAAAGGAGTACACGAAGAAGGCTGCTCCACTGCAGAGCCTTCTAGTAGGCCAACCCCAGAAAGGCAAGTCCAGAGATCCACCCTTGGAGTGGGGCAAGGAACAAGAAGTGTCATTCCAACAGATGAAAGAGGCCCTAACAGGTGAAGAGATCCTGGCTTACCCTGACTACAACCTACCATTCCTACTGTACACCGATGCCAGTAACGTGGGGTTAGGAGCAGTACTTTCCCAGAAGCAGAAAGGCTGGATCCCTGCTGAAGGTGCCAGGTGGGCACCGAAACGCGTCGGTGAATAAAAGAAGGATCTGATCAACACCTCATTTCCAAGTGTCTTCTTTGATGCGAGTCAGTCTGGCAGCGCGGACCGCCATACACCTTTTCCCAAGTAATCTGATGCTTCTCCACGTCTGAGTGCTTCGGTGAAGGTCCAGCAGCAGCCATCAGGATATTATTCCTAACAGGTCTTCAAACCAGTTGTGGGTGACACAACTGGATCAGGTGAGTGGACCGCCTTTGCTCACCGGGCTGTTGATTTAGTGTCTAGTGATAAGGGCACTATTGCGCCTCTTGTTCCCCACCCTCTTCTTGTATTTGGCCTTAGTCTGGGCAACCACAGAAAGATTTAAACATTATCTGGCATCAAACGAGTTTACTGCCTTTACAGATAACTATATATTAAAAAAGAAAAAAAAAAAAAAAGAAGGGGTATTTACAATTTAAAAATAAAGATCTTTCGGTTCATTGACCTATTTGTTATATTTAAAAAATGGAATTAGACTTACCGGTAATTCTCTTTCGGGGAATCCACCACGACAGCACAACAGGAGGTTGCCTCTTGGCCCTAATAGGGGCAGGAAACACAATAGCCCCTCCCACCTCCTATCACCAGTGTTTACCAAGGACCAACGGAAATGGAGATCCAAGATCCACTTAGGCTGCCTTCACACTTGCGGACCCCTCCGCAGCATCCTGCGGAGGGGATCCGCAAGCTGACCGCAGCCACCACCAGCCCCTATCTTTATAATGGGAACGCACGGTCATGCGCAGGTCTGCACATGAGCGTGCGCGCCCATTCACTGTAATATGTGATTTGTACGCAGGCAGATGCCCACACACAAATCACACACTATCGTCCGCACCAGGAACGCGACATGGTCACGTTCCTGGTGCGGACGAGAGTGTGCGATTGTGTGTAATTTGTGCGCGGGCATCCGCCTGCATGCAAATCACATATTGCAGTGAATGGGAGCGCACTGTCATGCGCAGACCTGCACATGACCGTGCGCTCCCATTATAAAGATAGGGGCTGCGGTCAGCTTGCGGATCCCCTCCGCAGGACGCTGCGGAGGGTCCGAAAGTCTGAAGCCAGCCTTACTCAAGGAGGAAGGAGGCAAAAAGAAAGTCATACAGAAAACAGGGAAGGAATTACTTGTGGTGTCGTGGTGGATTCCCTGAAAGAAAATTACCGGTAAGTCTAATTCCGTTTTCTCCTCCCATCCACCACGACAGCACAACGGTAGTAATACCAAAGAAACATTTCTAGGGAGGGACAACAGCTGGATGGACATTCCTTCCGAAGGCAAGAGCTGGATGAAAAAAAGGACATCTAGTCAGGAATAGTGGCGAAGGCAAGAACTACAGAACGAGTGGCAGCCATGCAGATATGCACGAGGGAAGCATTCACCTGGTCAGCCCAGGACACGGCTCGAGGTGAATGCACCTCCAGGGTAACTGCAGGAGATATATATTGAGAAGGACAAACCACTGAGATGGCATGCTTGACCCATGGAGCAATCATACTTCTGGACGCAGCCATCCCGCCATGAAGACCACCAACTGGACGAATAAATTGTTATCTTTTTCCCCTGAGCGTGTCTGTTTGAGGGTAAAACAAATATTGGACTATTAACATCCATCAAATGAAATTCACCATCTCAACATTTTTTTTTATTTTGGATCCTGAAAAAAACAGTATTAGATTTCATGGGAACTATGAAAGCCTGATGAAACCATTGGAAGAAAACATGGTTTCCAATATAAAATGAAGATATCGATCAACATGTTTAAGGAATGGTTCGATGATGGAAGAGCTCACTGACTTTCCAAGCAGATGCGATACCAACTAGAAAAACCATTTCCCAGGAGAGTCCATTCAATACAATATAGAGATCCCATGCCTGACAGAATGGAACTTTGTAAGGCGAATACGTGATGCAGTTCCCATGAATATCCAGACTCACGGATCATCGGCTAGATTCATGTCTAAGTGGGAGTGGAGACCAGAAACTTGCACCACAAGGGTACTTGGATGTCAAGCCCCTGCTGCAGGAAGTCCAAGAACTTGGCTATATTGGGGTGAATGGGTCTCGAGGCGAAAAAACCACACCGGGATTTGAAGACAACCCCCCGCCCCTCGCAGAAGCGCGGTCATCCCCGGCTTCCTACAGTGTTGAAGAATGGTAATCACAGTCATTAGAGAAGCCGTCAATCCTCAGACCGACGGCGTCGGTACCAGGCTGAGGGATGAAACCGGGGTGTGTTCGATTGAAGGATCTGACTCTGATGATCAAGGGCGTGACGCAGTTGGTAGTATAATCGGTCTGTTGACGTCATGGTGTTGAGAATGGCGAATCAACGTCGGTTGGGCCAGTATGGGGCAACGAGTACTGCGTTCATCTGTCTGACCCGAACTTCTGGATCGGCTTTGGGTAAAATGGATGTGTCCCGGGGGGTAAAGGCGCAAACTAGCCAGACCTCGACTGTGAGACTCCAGTTGCCGAGATGACAGGAGAAAAACTGAACAACCGTACATCAAGAAGATTTACAAAGAGATCAACTACCCGAGGGCCCCAGGTTCTTGTCAGCAGCCGGAATACCTGCCGAGTGAGACACCATTCGCCAGGAAGTAGAGCCTGGTCGCAGGGATAGACTGGCGGCCCGTACGATGGGACAATAGGTGAAGACTGAAGGGAACCCAGAATTTCTTCTTCCCAACATAAAATCTGAACGAGAAGTCCTGCAGAACTTCTGTATTGGGTGTCCCCTTGGCGACCGATGAGCCACAGTAGCCACATTGTCGGAAAAATCTCAACACCGTTTCCCTTGAATCAGGAATCCTGACATCTGGAGATCGTCAGCCAGTGCTCACAGGCACCAAAGCTGAGGACAGTCTCTTGTTTGGCAAGACCATGACCCTGAAGGCATTTTGGGAGACCAAAGCCCCTCAGCCATTTTTCCTGGCATGTGCAAAATAGTAACCCTCGGGGACAGTGCACACTGAATCTCCTGTCGTAGACTGACGTGGAGTAACCCCCAATTCAACGGGAGCTCGACTTCCTGAGGAGTGATATCATTTTGTCCAGGCTTGAAGGTAACCCTGTCCACTAAGAAAAGGATGCGGAGCTGAATTAAAACAGGAATGGGTATGAGCCTATGGACCCCTTCGGATACATGCTGTCACTGAACCCAGAGCCGACATGGTTGCATGGATGGAAACAGAACCCTGACTCAAAAGGTAATGAAGTGTGGCTCCCAGAGGAACCCGCCAGTCTGGAGACAATAAGTAGGATTGCTTGGGAGAGTCCAGCAGAAGTCTGGACGGACTCAGATTTGATGTAGGAAAATGTATCTACCTAGCGCAAGGACTTTAGGGTCCGAATCAGTTTCTGGCGTATGAGACTGCAGAATTGACCTGGCGGGAGCGGTGACGAGGAAGTCTTCGAAGGAGGGGGAACCCCGCTATGCCCCACGTCCTGAGAATGCCAGCAGGCTAGGGAACACGCGAGGCACTGAGGATAGACCGGATGGTACTCATAACTGAAAATTATTGACCTAGGCCGACAAGTACCGTAAATTTCAGAATATCTGATGTGAAGGACGCATGAAAATACGTGTCATTAAGGATCTAAGATGCCAATACAAAAGTCCTTCCCTCTCGAGGGAACAGAGGACCATATATACTCCATCCTGATTATGGAGTAAGAAATGTGTCCGTTCAGGAACTACAGGAGTATGATCCTACGGGGATTACAGACAAGAACAGTGTCCCCTTCTTATATCTCCTCAGGACAGGAATCATTGCTCCCCCCGAGGTGGAGACTCTCAATCTCCCTCCAGACGACTGAAAATGTGTAGACGAGAGTTGGGGAGGAGGGATGAATACTATGCACAGCCCCTAAAAAGCTGAAGGAGCGAGTGGCTTGATTGTATTGCCCTCCAATGGGGAAGGAAGTCAGTAAACTTCCCCTACAGGAATGGCATCATGACCTCACATGGTGCGAGAGGAGAAATATACTTCCCCATTAACCCCCTATGTAGTAGCACCAGCTACCAATCTTCCCATTGTCCGCTGCAGATGGGACCGAGGCTGCGTGTGCCAGGAGTTGGTGTAGGACCTGACCAAAAACACATTCAGCTTGGAATGAGATTGAATATAGCCTGCTTCTAGATGCCATAGCAGCACCTCAACCGCTGAATAACACTATACTTCCAGGTCTGGGAACTTGCTATCTACCTTATGGAGAGAAGCTTTCTGCAACCATAAGAAGACAGTTAAGTAGGTGAGGAGATTGTAGCCACATTCCCCCTCTAGGAAATATGCAAATTTGCACTTCAGTAAGGAAGTGGAATAACTCCAGTGCCACCTTTAAGTAGCTCCTTAATGTCATAATCGCTTTCCAACAAGCTTTTAAATATGACTAAGGGATTTGTGCCAGATCAGAACACCAAACTACAGACGCTGCGTTTCGGTGTAACTGCCCCTCATCAGTGTAGGGTGTGGGATATTCTGATCTGGCTGTGTGAGAGGGCTAAGACAAGGTCTGGGAACTTGCTATCTTGCCCAAAAAAGGAAGGGGGGGGCTGTACACACCTCTTACCCAGTACCTACTGGGCCTGAGGCAGCGCTGAGCCTTGCACTGCAGTGGCAGAGGAGGCAGAATGTAACACAACAGAACATCAGCATTTGTCATCAAATGAAAAAAGAAACTTTTTGTGAAAAAAAAAGTACTTTCATTTTTACGGATCAATTTGTGAAGCATCTGGGGGTTCAAAGTGCTCACTATGCATCTAGATAAGTTCCTTGGGGGGGTCAAAAATGGGGATCAATTGTGGGGGAGCTCCAATGTTTAGGCACTCAGAGGCTTCTCCATATGTGACATGGTGTCCGCTAACAATTTCAATGGAAAATTAGCTCCAATTGTTAGCGGACACCATGTCGCGTATGGAGAGCCCATGTGTGCCTAAACATTGGCGCTCCCCCACAAGTAACCCCATTTTGCAAACTAGACCCTCCAAGGAAATTATCTAGGTGGGTGGTGAGCACTTTGAACCCCCAGGTGCTTCACAAATTAATCGTAAAAACTTAAAAAAGAAAATGTTTATGGAAAAAAAGTACTTTTTCATTATTATGGACTAATATGTGAAGCACCTGGGGGTTCAAAGTGCTCACTGTGCATCTACATGAGTTCCGTGGGGGGTCTAGTTTCCAAAATGGGGTCACTTGTGGGGGAGCTACAATGTTTAGGCACACAGGGGCTCTCCATACATGACATGGTCTCCGCTAACAATTTAAATGGAAAATTAGCTCCAATTGTTAGCGGACACCATGTCGCTTATGGAGAGCCCCTGTGTGCCTAAACATTGGAGCTCCCCCACAAGTGACCCCATTTTGGAAACTAGATGCCTCAAAGATTATATCTAGGGGTATAGTGAGCATTTGGAACCTACAGCTACTTCACAGAATTTGATAACAATAGGTCGTCATATTGAACATTTTCTTTTTTTTTCACACAACTTCTCACTTTTAGGGCATGTGCACAAGATCCGGAGATACTGTATCCTGGTTGTCGCCTCTCCTGCATTTTTTAAAAATTATTTATTAAATAAAAAAAACAAAAAACTACGTGGAGCTTCGCCATATTTTTGGTCCAGCCAGGAAACCAAAAATATAGGGAAACTCTTTTTTTTCTTTTAAATTATTTCATGAAATAATTTTAAAAAAATACGGCGTGGGCTTCGCTATGAATTTGGGCCGGGCAGGTACAACTAGGCAGCTGGGACTGGAATCCTCAGCATAGGGAGGCCCAAGCTTCTGCCCACCCCAAAACTACCCCCCTCCCCGCTGTGAATTGCAGTCCGCAGCCGCCCCAGAAAATGGCGCATTCCTAGAAGCGCCATTTTCTGGCACTGTATCCAGCTCTTCCAGCTGCCATGTAGTGGTGGCAGACTGGGTAATAAGGGGTTAATGCCAGCTTTTTGGCAGCTGGCACTAAGCCCGAGATTCATAATGTCTGGCCAATATTAGACCGGGCCATTAGGAATCTCTAGTAAATTGTAAAGAAGACACAACACAGAGAAAGATTTATTTATTAGAAAAAAAACACAAACACAACTTAGTCCCCATCTTTATTATTCTGTGGTGTCCGACGTAGTCCAGTGGGGGTGATGTCCAACTTAGTCCAGTGGGCGGTCCTGTGAAGTTTCTCAGTGTTACCCCATATGCTATAAGAGAAGGCACTCTCCCAGGGGAATTATAGGTCATGAACTCCAAGTTCATGACCTATCATGATCCTGGGGTCACACAGGGGTTAACGGATCTTCATGATAATCTCTAAATCCTATCACCGTGAATAACACAGTTAACCCCTGTGTGACCCCTGGATTGTGATAGATCATGAACTTACAGAGTTCATGACCTGTTATTCCCCTGGGGTCACACAGGGGTTAACTGATCTTCATGGTGATCTGCTTTAGAGATCATGAAGATCAGTTAATCCCTGTGTGACCCCAAGGGAATGATAGGTCCATCACAATCCAGGGGTCACACAGCGGTTAACTGATCTTCATGATCTCTAAAGCAGATCACCATGAAGATCAGTTAACCCCTGTGTGACCCCAGGGGAATAACAGGTCATGAACTCTGTAAGTTCATGATCTATCATTCCCCTGAGAGTGCGCGCACACAGAAGAGGAGACAGACCGTCGGTGCCAACATCGAGGAGCGGGACCGGAGGCGGATAAGAGAATGGGGCTGTGGGAAGCAGAGGAGGGGGGCTGTGGGGAGCAGAGGAGGGGGGCTGTGGGGAGCAGAGGAGCGGGGCTGTGGGGAGCAGAGGAGCGGGGCTGTGGGGAGCAGAGGAGCGGGGCTGTGGGGAGCAGAGGAGCGGGGCTGTGGGGAGCAGAGGAGCGGGGCTGTGGGGAGCAGAGGAGGGGGGCTGTGGGGAGCAGAGGAGCGGGGCTGTGGGGAGCAGAGGAGCGGGGCTGTGGGGAGCAGAGGAGCGGGGCTGTGGGGAGCAGAGGAGCGGGGCTGTGGGGAGCAGAGGAGCGGGGGTGGAGGAGCAGTGCTGGAGGAGCGAGGAAAGAAGCTGAAGGAGCGGAGGAGGGGGCTGGAGGAGCTGGAGATGGGGAGGCTGTGGGTAGCAGAGGAGAGAAGCTGGAGGAGCGAGGCGGGGCTGGAGGAGCAAGGAGCTGGAGGAGCGAGAAGGGGGCAGGAGGAGCAAGGAGGGGCAGGAGGAGCGAGGAGGGGGCAGGAGGAGCGAGGAGGGGGCAGGAGGAGCGAGGAGGTGGTTGGAGGAGCGAGGAGGTGGTTGGAGGAGCGAAGAGGTGGTTGGAGGAGAGGACTGGAGACGGGGGCTGAAGGAGCGGAGGGGGGTTGTAGGCTGAAGAAAGTGTTGGGGGCACAGGGGGATGTGTTACCCATGCAATCTGACTTGTGACATGTGAGATCGCATGGAGCTGCAGGGGAGACAGCGCGTTTTTAGATGCGCCGCCATTTTGAGATGGTCCGGGGGTAATGAGGGTGGTGTGATCTCCGTTACCAGGGGTCTTGGTGGGCTAAAGGGTTAATGTTTCACTTTGATCCGACAAGTGTTTTCATGTCGGAGTAAAGTGAAAGTACTTTTTACTTGCAATGTAATTTTTTGTAATGTGATGCTTTTTTACCGTTACCAGTGACCAGTCATCACCATTACTGGTAACGGTAAAAAAGCAGCCGATTCATAATCTCTAGGGTCTCAGCTATCCCTGGTAGCTGACACACCAGAGATTTTTGGTCACCGGGCAGCGCACCAGGGCTTATTCCTGGCTTAAGTCTACAGACGTCGGCTAGGCATAAGTACCCTTTTATTCTGACGTCTGTAGATGTAAGGCCGTCGTTAAGAGGTTAAAAATGGAGGGGCGTGGCCTGCACGCTGATCGTGGTGGCTGCATAGACTGGGCTCTCCTGCTCCACAGGATCATTATCGGCACATAACGGCTCACCGAGGCTCCCCAGACATCCACAAACCTTATCACGGCTTTCCCCATCGCCCAGGGCTCATGATGACACGTGGCAGGTCGAACAGGCGGGCTTCACCTCCTCGTTTGCTGGACTTCTTCCCCGGAGGGCAGACTGTGCATGCTGCAGGAAAGATGGCACCTGCCTCCCCAGCCAGATCTTCCCGCTCTTCCCGCAGCTCCAATAGAGGTGAGAGAGATTCTACTCCCCCACACAGCAGCAGCAGCAGCTCTGCCCCGTTCACGAAAGGGGACATGAAAGACTTTTTAACAACAATGAGGGCCTCCCTGAAACAAGATATGCACGAGATGCTAAGAGAGATAAGGAGAGACCTGAACTCCCTGGGGGATAGAACAGCCCATGTAGAAGGCAAACTAGGAGAATATGCCACTACCATCAACGCCTTAGTAGATGAAAATGCTACACTACGGAATGAGATCTCCTCAGTACATGACAAACTGTATGATTTGGAGGACAGGTCTAGAAGACAAAACATAAGAGTCCGAGGCATTCCAGAGGAGATTGCTGATAAAGAACTAACTCCCTTCATGCTGAGATTTCTGGCCTCTGTGTTACCTGACTTGCCGCCAGGAGACCTGGCGATAGAGAGGATTCATAGAACCCCGAAACCTAAACACCTAGGACCTTCCGTACCCAGAGATGTACTGGCCAGAATGCTCAGGTTCCCCACAAAAGATGCTTTCGTACAGCGGATGAGAAAACCCCCCTTGCTGCCCGAGGAATTTCAGGGACTGCAGGTGTTCCCTGACCTGTCGCCGGCCACGTTGGCGAGGCGTCGGGAGTATGCACACGTGTGTGCGGCCCTTAGGGACGCCAATACTCGCTACAAGTGGGGTTTCAATCCAGTAAAGTTAATAATTGATCATGATGACCGGATGGTTACATGCTCCTCACCAAAGCAGGCAGAGGACAGATTGTCTTCATGGAGGATTCCCTTTGCTCTGTCACATGCTAAACCAACGGGGAAAAAGAAGGTGGCCATGGAGTGGTCCACGACCTGAAGTGGAGAACGGGATGATCCTGTGGACGGAGCATCAGACAGTCGCCTCTGAGGCTAAGTCCTAAACGGTACATTTGTACTGTGCCCCTGGATAGCAGATTTTTTTGGTTCTGCTCGTTGCCCGAGGAACTGGGCTTTTGACCCAGGTCTGTGGAGATAGACCCCGGTCTGTTGACTGTTTTACTTTTATTTTTGTTTTACTTTTATTTTTATTTTTTAATTTGTTTGTTTTTCCTTCACCTTTTTTGGTTGATGGTTGTTATCTTTTTATACTTGTTTTCTTTTTTGCAGCAACTCATTTCTGTCTTAGCATACACTGTTAATCTGTCCCTTACTGCGGAGGCAGCCATGGTTTCCAGCTTATATCCTTACTATTGTGTTCAGTGTTGGGGGACCGATGGGTCTCCGTGGACCGCTTTGCTCTCTGATTCTATACAATGAGTATAAAATTAATGTCACTCAATGTTAAGGGGATGAACTCCCCGGGTAAACGATCAATGGTGTGGAGGGAGGTGAGGAAGTCTCGGGCGGAAATTGTTTGCCTTCAGGAAACCCATCTTTTGGAATCAGATAATTTTAGGTTCCATAACCCCCAATTCCCTCATATATTCTTTGCCAATAATTTAGTTAAGACTGCAGGAGTGTGTATCATGATTAAGCATACCGTGGCCTTTAAATTGGAGGGATTACATATAGATCCGGACGGCAGATTGCTGGTGCTGGTCTGCACTTTAAATGGAGTCTTGCACACCATATCATCACTCTATGCTCCCAACATGGGTCAATGCAAATTTGTGAGACGCGCACTACAGACTGTCAAATCGTTGGCGCGAGGTGGTAAGATTGTTTGCGGTGATTTTAATCTCCCGATGAAGCGGGACCTTGATTGTTCCCACCGGGGGGGTGGAGGTCGGGGAGAGTTGAGGTTACACACCCTTGAGTTTCAATATCATGATCATTGGAGATATTCCCATGCAGCGGAGCGGGATTATACCTTTTTCTCCCCTCGGCATCACACATATAGTAGATTGGACTATTTTTTGGTGGATGACGCTGTCTTGTCCGGATGCCTCAACTCCGAGATAGGGTTGATAACCTGGTCTGATCACGCCCCTGTTTTCCTTACTATAGCTTTGTCACACCAGGCTCCCCCGGCTTTTAGGTGGCGCCTGAATGATGGCCTTTTGCTGAACGAGGATGTGGTGTCCAGGATCTCCTCAGAATTGTCTCTGTATTTTCAATTGAATGATACTGGAGAGATCACTGACGAGACGTTGTGGGCAGCCCATAAGGCGGTCCTGAGGGGCTTATTTATACAACAAGCAGCAGCTTTGAAACGTAAGAGGGAAGGGGACCGGAATACGCCGTTATCTAGGTTGCAGGTCCTGGAGTCCCTTAATAAGTCGGCTGTATCCACCTCTGTTACAGCGGAAATTTATTCTTTAAGATTTAAACTCCGAGATTCTATGCTGGCCTCATATGCTCATAATCTGAGAAAATTGAAAACAAATTGGTACTCTATGGGGGACAGGGCAGGGGCCCTTCTCGCCCGTAGAGTCAAAAAAAGAGAGGCTAAATCCAGGATAGATCATATTTTAAGCCCTGGAGGCCAACCTGTCAGAAACCCTGTAGAGATCGCTGCAGAGTTTGCTAAATATTATGCAGGCCTATACATTCTCGGAAATGACCCCTTGACTCCCCAGCCCACAACTCAGGGTATTGCAGAATACCTTGATTCCATCAACTTACCCGCTGTTTCTGAGGATCAATTAACCTTTTTAAAAGCCCCTTTCACGATAAATGAGATTCAGGCGACCATTAAACAAACTAAGAAGAAGAGCGCCCCGGGTCCAGACGGATTCTCCAATGCCTATTATCACACTTTTCAATCATCACTAGCCCCCTATTTGTTACGTTTGTTCTCCGCCTGGAGAGACAGGGGATCAGTGTCCTCTCCTGGCTTGGAGGCTACTATTACAACCTTACCCAAGCCAGGGAAGTCTCCAACCGCCCCGGGCAATTTTAGACCCATCGCTCTCCTAAATTGCGATGTTAAGTTGTTCACTAAATTGCTGGCCTCGCGCTTGAACCTGATCGTCCCCTCCCTGGTCTCCCCGGACCAGGTTGGGTTCGTGGCGGGACGAGAAGCGAAGGACGGGGTTCGTAGAATGTTGAACTTGGTGCGGGTGGCTGAATTGTCTGGCCTCCCCAGTGCATTCCTGTCGCTTGATGCTGAAAAAGCTTTTGACAGGGTGCACTGGGGATACCTCCAGGCGGTTCTCAAAAAGTTCGGCATGGTGGGCCCTATCTATTCGGCGATTTCTGCCATGTATTCCACTCCCTCGGCAAGAGTTCTCACTGCGGGTTTCTTATCGGAGCCCTTTCAGATAACTAACGGTACCCGACAGGGGTGTCCCCTCTCCCCTATAATTTTTGCCCTGTGTATGGAGCCTCTCGCGGAGAGGATCAGGGCCAACTCTGACGTTGCGGGCTTGGTGGTGGGGAAGGAGGCTCATAAAATCAGCCTTTACGCTGATGATGTTATTATTTCATGTGTGAATATTGGGCCTTCATTCTCTGCCATCATGTCCGAGTTGAGGAAATTTAGTGAGGTCTCCTACTATAGATTAAACCCGTCCAAATCTCTGGTGCTCCCGGTAGGGGTCCCAGTCTCCTGCCGGGGACACCTGGAGGAGGTGTTCCCTTTTCAGTGGTCGCCTGATGGTATACCTTATTTGGGAATAACTTTGACTCCCTCGGCACAGACAATTAAAACAAATTTCCACAACCTATATACAAAAATTAAAGCCCTTTTGGAAGATATGCATCAGATAATGACCTCGTGGTCTGCCCGAATTAATGCATTTAAAATGATAGCCCTCCCCAAGATCCTTTATTATTTCAGATCCCTTCCCCTCGACATACCCAAAAATCTTATTCTCCGCTTGCAACTATTAGCTAATAAATACATCTGGGCAAATAAGACACCACGTGTAGCAAAAAGGGTCTTGTACCGCCCCCTGGAGTCGGGAGGAATGGGAGTTCCAGAGTTGTTGACCTATCATAGGGCCTCGATCTTAACGGGGCTCAGAGATTGGTGGCACATGGATAAGGAGCACAGGTGGCTACAAATTGAGAGACTCTACTCTAGGCGGGGCTCTACTCGCTTGACACTGGAGTCTGAGGTACTCCGGACGGGTACGGTCTCGCCTCTATTACCTACAATGAGAGCTGCCCTGCGCCTTTGGAGATCTCTTGCCCCTACACTTCTTAGAATCCCTAGGGGTTCACTCTCCGTGCTTGCCATGGAAACTCATATTCCTTACCTAAACCTCCAACCCTGGCACTCTGCTGGTATTCAAACAATATCGGACTTAGAGGGACCCTCGAGTGTGACTCCCTTTGACCTACTATCCCGAAAACATCCGGGGTTAAGAAGATTTTTCTACCAGTATTTACAATTGAGACATTTCTTACATGGTGTCCCCCACACCTCTTATTCCTTTGCTGGTCACATGGATAGAAGGATCAATGGATACTTCCTGGTCCCGGGTTCTGGCTCAAAGGGAGTCTCTATTTTATACAAAGTATTGATAGATTCTGATCAAGGGGTAAAACTTCCTTACATGCAGAGTTGGGAGCGAGAATTGGGGGTGGTTCTGGAGTTAGAGGAGTGGAGGGACAGTATTTCTGAGATCAAGAGGGTATCCTCATGCACGACCCACTTGGAACAGCTGAAAAAAATCACACGAGATGGTATCGCTGCCCAGAACTGGTTGCCAGATTTGGCCCGCAGTACTCCCCCCTGTGCTGGCGAGGCTGCGGTCAGGTCGGCACCCAGACACATACTTGGTTCTCCTGCCCAGTTTTGTCATCTTTTTGGAAAGGGATGGAACAGTTGATCTTGGGAGCCACCGGGATCCGGCTGCAACTCACTCCCTCCGCAGCTGTCCTGCATATGGGCCTTGAAGCAATACCCAGGATTGTTAGAGGAACCATTTCCCACATACTGATAGCTGCCCGCTCTTCAATTGCATACAAATGGAAGGAGACTTCCCCGCCATCAGCTGTGGACGTAGTGAAAAGGGTTAATCTACATTGTAAATATGAGCTGGCTCTGGCACAGTCCCGATCCGCAAAGACAAAATCGACTCTGATTTGGGACCCGTGGATGACAAGTTCTTATTATATTGCGTAACTTGAAGTGTTGATCCTTACTAGGTTTGGTTGATCATTGTTATCACTGTTGGCTCTTACTGTTTAGGGCCCTGACACTAAAGTTTCAATTTGTGAAAATAGTGGAATGCTATATTCTTTAAAAAATTGATTATTAAGTACGCTGCAATTGTTCTTTTGGTTCCCCCCCCCCCCCACCTTTTTTTTTTTTTTTTTTTTTTCCCTCTGCCCTCCTCTCAGGTTTTTCCCCACCCCCTCCCTTTACCCCCTACCTACCTTTCCCCCTTATGTGCCCTCAGTGACAATCGCTATACGGCATTGAATGTGGTATGTAATACTGCTTGATCTCACTGCTTGTCACTTTGTTAAAATTTCAAATGCTTGTTATTTACTTCTGTTCAAAATAATAAAAATGATTTGGTAAAAAAAAAAAAAAAAAAAGAGGTTAAAAATGCTTTTTTTTTTTATTATTTGAGGTTTATTTATGCAGTATAATTGTAGTTGTGAGAGATCACGGTCCTCCTAAAAAAGAAATCGATGTCATAAGAATTGTGCACAGTATTGACATTGTTGTAAAATACTTTTCCTAACTGCTGACTGCTGATGCCCACATTATTAGCATGGCTTTTATTTTTTTTGGGAATGTGCCTGAGTTGTCATTTAGGATGTTAAAGATTGCCCACTGTGGGGTCAACAGGAACCGTACTCCACATATCCTCTGAATTTCGTCATGTGTTGACCTCCGGAGACTATTTATTTTCCTACATTCCCACAGATGGTGTAGAATCTGTGTTTCCCATACATTTTGTACATCTGAACCCCTCCAGTGTAGACATTTTGGATTTAATGAGAAGTGTAATGTATGCTCTATGCAATATTAACATGGCCATATCTGTGTAGCTACTAGACCCAATAATTTGTCTTTGTTTGTCAGTGGCGCTCACTATGTCTTCGACCGTCACATTCTCAAGTTCCGTTGCCCATTTTGCTGGTCCCGTGGCCTTCCTCTCCCACGACCACTCTCGTCTTAATACTGTATAAATACAACTAGTCGTCACTGATCTCGTCATAGCATTTCTGAGAAAGCTATTCATCTTATTTCCCCTGTGTCCTGTCTGTCTGGTTTGCCTTTTTGAGCTAAGCTTCTCGCCTGTAGGAATAGGAATGGTCTATTCGTAAAGATAGGGAAACGGTGTTTTGCTGTGTCATAATTTAGTATGGAAAATTTATTGTCTATCAAATCTATTGCCATTGTGCAACCCTGCCTCGCCAACTCTGCATAAATTGGGGATGGTCTTCCTCCCAGAAATTCTGATACAAAAAGATGGAAGCGTGATGTATGTTTGGGCGCTGAGGTAAGGAAGATCTCTGATGCTGGCTTCTTTTCCGGACTTTATTAAAATAATTGCAGTTATAATTATTCAAGCTTAAGGCTCTCAAAACCCACGATGCATTTCGACGTGCACACACGTCTTTCTCAAGTGAATGATGGTCAATGTCAATGATGGTGTTATAATGTTATGTATTTTAAATTATGCATGTTATAGTGAGGTTGGTAACTTGGTATTGTGGTAACTATTGAGTTAAAAATAGGAACCAATGATAAATGAGGGGTGGGAATATAAGATAGGAGGAATTGAAGGGCTCTCATTCACTTGAGAAAGACGTGTGTGCACGTCGAAATGCATCGTGGGTTTTGAGAGCCTTAAGCTTGAATAATTATAACTGCAATTATTTTAATAAAGTCCGGAAAAGAAGCCAGCATCAGAGATCTTCCTTACCTCAGCGCTCAAACATACATCACGCTTCCATCTTTTTGTATCATTCTGACTCCCTATGGGGAGAGTGGTGGAGTGAGCTGCAGAGGAGGGAGAGGACCTGAAAAGACGCCAGCTGGATCGGCCCCTTTACTAGACACGTGACGCCGCCCGGCACTAGTGTTTCCCCGGAGAAGACCTCGTAGGAAGCACGAGGACGGAACCGGAGGATTCTGCTGCTCCAAGAGCAAGAGTGGGGTGGGGGTATGTTTATGCCTGGTCTCCAAAGATGCCACCTCTGCCAGAGCATCCCTCAAAGCCTGGGTATATTTACGCTTGTTAGATGCCGCCAGTTTGAGTAAGTGGCCCCTCATAACAGCCTTATGTGCGTACCAGAGAGTGTCAGGCTGCACCTCAGGTGTATCATTAAGGCGAAAAAACTCATCCAGCAAGGCTTCTAGATGGGAGACAGCAGACTGGTCCGTTAAAGGCTGGGCATTAAGACGCCAACATGCAGGGGGGTTAAGGCCAGGGGGTCAATCAGTGAGACCGTTACAGGAGCATGATCTGGCCAGGATATGTTACCAATAGTATCCGCAGAGCAGTGAGGGAGAGCCACGTCGTATAGTATATAGTCAATTCTGCTGTAAGTTGCATGTCTGGAGGACATGAACGTGTAGTCTCGTTCACTGCAATGCAAGTACCTCCATATATCATGGAGTCCATGAGAGCGCACAACCTGGTCAGCCTCCGCTCTAGAATCAGACGGGACAGAGCAGTCCAACGTCTTCACCATCGGGACATTAAAGTCCCCTGCAATCAATTTATACCCGTGATGTACATCTCCTATAGTTTGCAAGAATGATTTTAAGAATTTGATTTGACCGGTGTTCGGGGCATACACTGAAACAATTGTATAGGGTGCGTCATTAATGGTACAGAGAAGAATCAGGGATCTCCCCGCTACATCAGCGACCACCCGGATCAATTGGAATGTCACATCTCTACTGATAAAAAGCAACTCCTGCCTTTTTCGTGCCTCTTCCTGCAAAGAATCGGTGCGGGTACAAGGTAGAAGACATTCTGGGTTCATCCTGTGCCAGGAGATGAGTCTCCTGAAGGCATACTATCTGGTGACGGGATTTATTTAACTGGCGCCAGACCATTGCCCTTTTGCACGGAGAGTTTAGCCCGTTAACATTTTGGGAGACCAGTTGTAACACTCATGGAGGGTCAAACATAGCAACAGATAATGGTACGGTACAATAAGTAAATAGCATAAAAATTACTAAAGCAGAGATACAGCTCTGTGTCCACCTAGGGAGAGAAAGGGGAAGTGGGGGAAAAGGGAGAGACAAACAAGACATACAAAGAACACGAAAAAAATAAGAAACAGAACGTCCATTCAGACCGGAGGTCCGAATCCACCGGTGACAAACAACGTCACCTTGGGGGCCAAAACTAGGACTCCAACAGTCCACAGGGTTCAGTACGTGGAAACAGCAGCCAGAGTCCGAGTCCCTCAGTCCTGCGCAGAAAGATAACCACACAGGAAAGGAGAGAACAAAAGAAAACAACAGGGAAAAAAGGTCCGACCAGGTTCATCGAACGGTTACCCAGTCAGGGTCAATGCGGCGGTCCACTTGCTTGGGAGAGTTCTGTCCTGAGTTAGGAGACTTATCCAAGTCTTTATCAATTGCAGGCTGGAATCCCCATCCAGAGAAAGATTTTGCAGCTTGCCGGGGGGTGAGGCAGGTAGTGAAGGTGCCATCTTTTTTAATGAGTCTGGTAGGGTAGTACCCGATTTGTATTGTATGCCCTTATCTCTGAGGACTGAAGTGAAGGGGGCAAAGGCTCGGCGCAGGGCCATGGTGCAGGGGAGATCCTGAAAGACCTTCAGAGAGGCAAACTTGTCAGGCAGCTGAGGTGAACCTCTGAGTGCCTGGAGGAATTCCTCCTTAAGTTCAAAAAAATGTACCCGGGCGAGAACGTCCCTCGGCACAGAAGGCGCCAACCCTGGGGGTTTGCGCAGGCGATGTATGCGATCAATCACCAGGAGGCTTCTGTCTGTCTGTGGAAGGGCTACCAAAATAACTTCCTGTAAGAAAGGTCTCAGGTCTGCATCTGATACCGATTCCTGGACCCCTCTGAGCTTGATATTATTTCTTCTGGACCTGTCCTCCAGGTCCAGGGCTTTAGAGTGGGTTTTATGTGCTTTACTCTCCAGAGCCTCATGAGCGTCCCACAGGGAATTATGTGAAGCCACCAGCTCAGCCATCTTCCTTTCAAGATGATCTGTCCGACCTCCCAGCTCCTCCACCTCCCCCCGGAGAGAGGACACCATGGCCCGCATATCCTCCTGTATGGAGGATCTAAGCTCCCCCAGCATGGCTTTCAGTAGTGAAGGGGTTACTGTAGCCTCTGGGATAACAATCTCAGAACTGCCTGAGGCTGAGGGGGGAGGATCACGCCGAGCAGCACGAGCAGCTCTGGGGGACTGCTGTGCCTGTGAATCTCCCTGCACCACGTGCAGAGGGGGGACAAAGAATTCAGCAATGCGGCGGGCCGGGTCACGGGAGCTGGCCTTACTTTTCCCCATGTCAGCAGGAGATCCTCCAGAGCTGGTACAGAGCGTTTTGGAGCCTCGGGGGCACGAGGGAACCGTGGAATTAGCCGGTGAAACAGGTCCCTGGTCGGAGCTCCAGATCCAAGCTTCCTACTTCATCAGAGGTTAAGACACGCCCCTGCTATAAGGGGTTTAATGTTAATTTTGTATAATGTGGATAAATCTGCCGGAATATGAACACCCAGATACTTTATGGAAGACTCACTCTACCTAAAAGGGATTGCCCCGATCATTTTCCCCTTCTCCTTGAGTGTCAGAGCTTCTGATTTGTTGTAGTTTATTTTAAAACCAGAGCATTTACTGTATTTCTCTATGATTTTCATTATTATAGGGATATCAACCTTTGGGTCAGAGATAAACAACAGGATATCGTCCGCAAAGGCTGCTATTTTGTAGGGTACCTTTCCAATTTTAATGCCTCTATATTCTACTGAGTTTTGTAGGGTTCTAACTAATGGGTCTAAGGCTATGTTAAACATTAAGGGTGACAGAGGGCAACCCTGTTATGTGCCTATTTGGATTCGGAAAGGTGTTGTAAAGGTACCATTTATGGCCATCCTGGACACTGGCACAGTGGAAATGCTCTTAATAGCATTATAAAACCATGGTCCAAATTCTCTCAGAGCCAAGATCTCAAATAAGTAATCCCATGACACTCGATGAAATGCTTTACCAGCATCCAGGCTGGCCACCATTGCTCGCCCACCCCCTCCGATCCTTCTATATGAGATTACTCCCAGCGCTGTACGTATATTATATGTGATAGATTTCCCATGGACGAAGCCAATTTGTTGGGGTGAAATAATTGAGGGGAGTATCTTTTGAACTCTGTTTGCTAATAATTTTGTAAGTATTTTAAGGTCAGAGTTTAGCAGTGAAATCTGTGTATAACCACCTACTTTTAATGGGTCTTTACCTGGTTTCGGGAGCACTATTATATCTGCATCTGTGAACCCGTCTGGAGCGTACCCCCCCTCCACCAGCTGGTTAAAAATATCACATAAATGTGGGAACCATTCCCCCCATAAGTCTGTAGTATTCATTATTATGCCCATCTGGGCCAGGTGTTTTCGAGGTTTTCAATGTACTAATGGTCTGCATTACCTCTGCCATTGTCACCCTGCAGCTAAGCAAACTTCTCTGTTCTGAGTCCGGGTACTGTCTCGGGTGTCAGAAAATCAGAGATAGCATCCGCTTCCTTCGGTTCTGCCCTGTAGAGTGTCTCGAAGAATGTCTTAAACTCCCCATTAATCCCCTCATCACTATTCTGGGCAACACCATGTTTATTTAGGATTTTATAAACTCTAGTCGCTTTACGATATGGTCTTGTGAGTGACGCCAGTAGTTTGCCAGGTTTGTTTCCCCATCCAAAGTATTTTTGTCTCTGGAAGTCCACATTATAGGCAGCCCTTTCATGAGCTAAGACTTCTGCCGCCTCCTTTGTCTCTAGACATTTTTTTTTGTGAGTGGCGTATTGTTGGTTTTAAATTGTTTGTATGCCTCTGTGAGCAATGCTTGCGATTCCAAAATTCTTTGCATTAGATTTTTCTTTTTATTGCTCACATATAATATGATATGGCCTCTCATTACCGCTTTGGAGGTATTCCAAAAAAGTTGGGGTGTTACTATATGTTCTATATTATTATTTTTATAGTTGTTCCATTGTAAATAGAGAAAGTTTTTAAAGTCTTCGTTTTGATATAGGTACGAGGGGAACCTCCATCTCTTATTAAAATTGATGGGCTTTCTCAGTCGAATATGCATAGTGATCGGTGCGTGGTCAGAGATATACATGTCTAAAATTTTTCTTCGTTGGACAGAAGGCATTAGTGCAGAACTCACCAGCCAGTAATCTATCCTGGCATGGGAATCTTGGGCATGTGAGTAATGTGAGAAGTCTCTCTCCAATGGGTGCTGTGCCCTCCAAGCATCCACCAGATCCAAACCATCTGACATGGATCGTAACAATTTTCCGGGGGTCCGTGTTGTTGGCTGTTGGGGATTAGACGAGTCCATAACATTATCATATATTTCATTAAACTCTCCCCCCACAATCAATGAGTGTGTGCCCCATTCTGCGATCTGTTCTAATATGGAAGTCTGGAATCGAGTGTCCGGTATATTTGGTGCATAAATGTTGACTACCTTATATGGTGTTCCCTCAATTACCAGATTAGCGCATACATATCTGCCTGCTGGGTCCGCCATCACATCCACAACCTCATGTCTGATATTATTAATTAGAATGACTATCCCTCATTGTTTCTTGGAATATGAGGCTTCGGCACATACCATAAATTTCTTGCTACGGAGCAACGGATGATTACCCTGATCCAGGGAGTCTCCTGGAGAAGGACTATATGAAAGTTTTTTTGATGCAGATAATTTGAGATTTATCATCTTTTTACTGGGGAGTTTAACCCGTTAACGTTCCACGAGCACCACTGGACAGACATCAGCTCATCCACCCCATTGCTCGTGTTTAGTGGCCATCATCCAACCCCGGTTTTAGCTATGTCAGACCAGATAAGTGTTTTAGGAAGTTTAGTTGGGACCCTTGCCCATCCCAGCGAGTAAGCCTTTGGGTCACCAGAGTTGGATGATGTCTTTGCTTGTTGCAGAGAGTTTTTCCCTTTCCCTACCCCTCCCGTAACTTTCTCAATATTAACATTAGAAACTTAATGACAGACCAGACTTATCTGGACATCACCTTCCTAGGTGCCTTATATTTACCGGCCACTCATGGCCAGTGTTTCAAGGTGGCTTGATAGCCTCCTGCAGACAGCTCAGAGCCTTTTGGAGGTCAACAAAGACCCTATTTTTCCCTGCCAATGAGAATCTCAGCGTTGCTTGGTAGTTTAGGCCAAAACGAATATCATTATCTATCAACATTTTACAAGCCGGTTGAAATACTCTTCGCTTGGCTGTCACCACCGCCGAATAGTCTTGGAACATTAAGATTCTGTGGTTTTGGTATAGGAGTTTCTGTCTTTTCCTGTAGGCATTTAACAGACGAAGCTTGTCTTGATAGTCTAAGACTAAACAAAACAGGTCTCAGGCCATCTTTCTCTCCAGTCTTTGGCGGTCCAAGTCTGTGCGCTCTCTCTACTGCAATCTTTGCAGCGTCTGGCGGGATGTCCAGAGCCTGCAGTAGCCATTGAGACGTTAACTGTACCAGTTCTGCAGGGTGAATCGACTCCGGCCGGCCCACCAATTTCAGATTATTGCGTCGAGACCTGTTTTCTAGATCGTCCATTTTGTCATATAGCTCTGTAATTATCTCATCTTTGCCCTCCAAGTTCTCTCTCATGGCACCAACCGTATCCTCCAAGGCAGAGATGCGTTGTTCGGCTTCTGACAGTCTAGTGCTCTGGGTTGCTAATTGGGAGAGTATGAGGTCTAGGGCCGTCTGGAATGTGACAAGTTGGGCGTCTATTTCGGGCATGAGACGTGCAAGTACAATGTCAGCTATATATTGCAGATTGTTTTTATCTAGATTTGGGCGATGGCGGAGTCGTCTGGCTTCTAGAAGATGCACGATTGCCCTTCTGCTATTTGCCCATAAATGTTTCCATTTTATCAATATCCAGGAGACTATCAATGTGAATGGTGATGTCCTCAGTTGTGAGGTTTTACATTGTCAGCATTCTCAATATAAAATGTTTATTTCTTTATCCTCATGTAGTTATCCTGCAGTTCTAGGCCACTAGATGGCACTATTGCACAAGAGTTCCAGTGCTGTGTAATGTAAGATCTCCAGTGTCTAAATACCAGGTTTAATGCTTTCCTTTCAATAGTCTCTGTGATTCTACTGTATTTACTCCACTGCCCAGCAAGTGCTTATTAAATGTCTTTCCAGGGGTCAATCTCTTCTCTCTGGATTATCAGAGGAGTCAGCACCTCTCACCCCGTGGAACACCTATACCGGAACGCAGATCACACTGCAATGTGGCTCAATTGTCACCCACCACACTATGTCTCTGTGAGGCAGGAGACACTAAGCAGCTCAACCCCCCCTCTTTCCTGTCCACCGCTCACCGTGCACAGTGTTATCAGATCTCCCTCCTCACTGCATGTTCTGCCTCCCGGGACTTCTGGCTCTCTCAAGCCTCGGTGCTTCTCTGTGCCCCTGTGCCTCTGCTCCCTCTAATCTCCGGCATCCACTGCTTACCGCGTGCTGCGCTGCCAGATCTCTCTCCTCACTGCAGGTTCTGCCACTCAGGACTTCAAGCGCTCTCAAGCCTCAGTGCTCCTATGTGACTCGTTTTCAGCTCCCTCTGGTCTCCACGTTTTTCCTCTGCTCCTCTGCCTCTAGCCTCTCTGTATATTCAGCTTATGCAGGCTTTTCATCACCTGCACGTGGTGTCAGCACACCAGAGGCCTCTCTCCACTCCCACGTTTTCAGCCTTATGGCGTCCCCTGTCTGTTAGGGCCAATTGCCCTGGTCTTCTGGGGGTTCTGGCACCCAGATATCTCAAGCTGGGCCTCCACAGCAAGCTACTCCACAAAATTCAGCCTCAGTGGCCTGCCACTGTCCGGATGGCTGCTGATTGTATCAGGCCCTGGGACAGCTTCTCTAACAAGCAGCCATTTTCTAGGCCCGCCTCCCGGAAGTCTGTCCCACATTTCTATCTCTTGAGCTGCCTGGGTTGGCTAGGAGGGAATGGTTGTGGAAATTAAATGGCAATCTCTTGCGGAATGCCGCCTGCTTGGAAAACCTGAATACAGATGTAGCGTCTTTCGCTGAGTCACATGTATCCGATACTATACCCCAACCCATTAAATGGGAGGCCCTTAAGTGCGTCTTAAAAGGCACACTAATCAAGCATGGTGCCAGACTTAAACTCCGTCAGGAACAGATTAGCGACCTAATGGCACAAATAAGTCTCTTGGAAGCGAGACATAAATCATCGGTCTCACAGGGGATACTGATATACCTAACTGCTAAGAGACTTGAACTAAAAAGACTGCTAGACGAACGATATCTCAGATACAGAGAGCGGACAGCTGGATTCTTTCACAAAACCGCTAACAAGTGTGGGCGGCCTTTGGCGAGATTGATACACCCTTGGGAGGGTCCCTTGTACATTTCATCCATAAAGTCCAGTGAGGGTCAGGTGGTCCATAGCAATGAAAAGATTAGAGCGGTCTTCCAAAAATTCTATACCGACTTATACAATTTGAGGGGACGTTTTCTGATATGGATCCTCTTGCTTTAAAAGCCAAAATTCGGTCCTATATTGACAAAGTGAAGATACCATCCCTTTCCGTAGACGACTCGCTCTTCTTTGAGGACACATTACAGTAGAGGAACTGCCCGCGGCGGTCAAGGCTTCACCATCCTCGAAAAGTGCAGGACCTGATGGTTTTACGTCCTTATTTTACAAAACCTTGTTTGATGTTCTGTCTCCCCAAATGCTCCTGACTTTTAATGCAATCTCGGAGGGTGCTGCTTTCGCCCCCCAGGCGTTAGAGGCACATATATGCGTAATACCGAAGCCTAACAAGGATCCTTTGGAGTCGGCAAGCTACAGACCGATCTCTTTGTTGAATTTGGACGTTAAATTATTTGCCAAGATCCTTGCAGATAGGCTCTCCCTGTTACATCATTAGATCCCTTCTTCTCGTTGATAGGGCTAGGATGTGGAAGTCCCCTCTATGTCTGTTATCAGTTGATGCAGAGAAGGCCTTTGACAGAGTCCACTAGGGTTTTCTGAAGGAAGCGCTAGACCACATTGGTTTGGGCCCCAGGTTCTTAGGTAGGGTTTTATCACTTTACTCGAAACAGTCAGCCCGGGTGAGAATTAATGGGAGTTTGTCTGATTCGTTTCCCATTTAGAAAGGAACAAGACAGGTTTGCCCGTTATCCCCTTTGATTTATACCATTGTTATGGAGCACTTGGCTAAAGCCATTAGAGACAACGTCGACATCGGGGGACTGTTGGTGGCTGATACCCACTATAAGGCAGCTCTCTTTGCTGACGATGTGCTCCTTTATGTTTCTCATGGGGTGGTGTCGTTTCCAGCTTTACTGAAGGAATTTGAGACATTTGGAGCTCTTAGCAACTTCAAGGTCAATTACTCAAAATCGGAAGCAATGAACGTCTCATTGTCCCCGTCAGTAGTTGCCTCCTTGACACGGGATTTTCCATTTCGTTGGAAACAAGGCCACATTTCCTATCTGGGGGTGAACCTTCCCGACGACCCTACTAAAGTATTTCACTTGAACCATCAGGTCATTTTAGATAAAATGGGGTCTCTCCTTGACTCGTACTGGCCTTTAAAACAGTCTTGGCAGGATTCATGTCATTACAATGGACATCCTGCCGAGATTTCTCTACATTTTCCAGGCAGTCCCAATTTGGCCTCAAAGATCATTTTTCCACAGAATCCGGTCTCTGATCTCTAGATTTATCTGGAAGGGAATGAAACCAAGGGTGAGTTTTAAGACTCTCTCAGCCCCTCGTACTGAAGTGTGTGCAGGGTTACCTCACTTTCAGAATAACTGTTTGGCGACAGTGTTGGTGAGGCTGCTAGATTGGAAATATAAGGTCAATTCCAAACAATGGATACAAATTGAACAAGCACATCCCCCTACATTACCTTCAATGGATCCCTCAGCAGTCTGTTAGCTCTCATGGGGGCCTTTCACTCGTCACTTTGGAGACGGTTAGGGCTTGGCGGACCTGTTTGGATGGAGAGTCTTTGGCAGGGAGGGAGCTCTTTGACCCCTCTGTTACGTAACCCGGCATTTTCCCCTGGTCTAAATGCCCAGACCTTCCTGAATTGGAAGTTTAGCGACGATGTACGTATTGGAGACATTTTAAAAACTGGGGTGTTTCCTTCCTTTACTGATTTACAAAGTTCCGCCCCTGATCTCCACTTGAAGTGGTGGGAATATTTACAGTTGAGCTCCTTCCTTCAGGCGGGTGATTTCCCTAGAGGCCACAACATTTGCTTGCTCCCCATTGAATCTGTCTTTAAGGCAGAGTGCCCGCCCACTAGAGGGATCTCTACACTATACTGCATTCTCTCCTCTGTCACGAAGGGCGATGCCCCCACGTATAGGAGGTCTTGGAAAAGGGACTTGGGAAGGTCCATACCTGCCAGCGAGTGGGAAAAAAGATTTCGTTGGTATCTCACCCCTGACAGGTTGCATCGAAGTTTTCCATCAGTATCTGACTTCTGTTGGAGGTGTGGGTCTGAAGTAGGTACAATTCTCCATGTCTGGTGGGGCTGCTCCCTGATCAAAGGATTTTGGAGTCAAGTGTTCCGAAATTACAGCCTTGTAAAGGGTAAACACATTGATGGCACCCCTGAAGTGGCCTTGCTTTCTATGCTCCCTGGATCAGTCAAATCGCAGAAAAAAACATATCCTCCGATTCTGTCTTTCGGCAGCAAGGTCTGTGCTACCCCGCGATTGGAACAATTAGAATCGCCCTTCGATTTTCGAGTGGTATTCTGAATGGAGGCGGTTTGTAGATTGGGGAAGATTTCTGCTGGGCTCACGCAAACTCTGGCCGACTTCACAACTGTGTGGTCGGAATGGATCCTCTTCAGAGATGCGCCTAATTTTTCCGCCCTCTTCTACACTAGGTAAACATTATCCGTCCTATTGGTCGAAGCCATTCTACTCTTTCTTCTCTCTCCTCCCCCTGGTTCTCCCCCATCCCCTGGACGATACTGGGTTTATTTATATGTTGGTTTTTACCTTCCTGTTACACCGGGTAGGAAGTCTAATTGGGTCAGGTCCTCCTACGGGAAGGTAACCTAGCTCTAACAATCCGTGGTATTCCATAATATCAAAAATGTTTTGTCCTTAGTATATAGAGTGCAGCCTTTACTCTTTTGTACTTTGTAATATTCCAACTTTTGTATGTGGAGGTGCAACATACGTTGCCTTTTATTTGCTATGTTCTATTTTTTTTATGCAAAAAGTTTAATAAACACATATTTACTAAAAAAAGGTATAGAATTTCAATCTCAGATACCATTATTAAATACTCTAAATAAACAACAGCTCTCTTCTAGCACCAGTCTGTAAGCAATTAGAATACCAGCGGCAAAATCTACCCTTCTGTTTTACTCCTTAAAGGTACAGTAACCAATTCTAAATAAAAGATATTTCTGCCTCTTAATATTTTTAAATATAACAAATAGGTCATCTGAAACATTTAATGAACCCAAAAAGCTCTACTTTTAAATTTGGAATACTAACCCCCCCCAGCCTTTTTTTTTTGTTATATAGTTATAAAGAAGGATAAAAGGGAAAAGGTTAAGAAGTGGAAGATACGCAGCCCTGTCTAAGGGTACCATCACACTTGACGACACACCAGCGATCCCGACAGCGATATGACCTGTAGGGATCGCTGGTAATATGTCAAACAGTCAGATCTCACCAGCGACGCAACGATTCATAATGATATGGAGGTAGTTGGGACCCTGTTTCTAAGACCTGTAGTATTGAGGTCGTTGGTTGTTGTCCCTGTCAAACACACTGATGCATGCTGCCCAGCGGGACCACAACGATCAAAAATGGTCCAGGTGACTTGACACGACCAGCGATCTCATAGCAGGGGTCAGGTCGCTGCTAACTGTCAAACATAGCAAGATCGCTGGCGAGGTCCTGTTGTGTCACCAAATTTGTGACTTTACAGCAATCTCGCTAGCGATCTTGCTTAGTGTGACGGGGTTTTACTCCTTAAGGTACATTTTTATTTTAACTGATTAAACGTGACAACCAGATAACTCAGAGTTGATCTATTTGTATTTTAAAGAGAGAGAAAAAAAAAAAAAAAAAAGAGAAATTTTTTTTTCTATTTTTAAGTGAGTGCTGTACATTTTATTCATATCCCCAAAGTGTAAAAGCCATCCCACCGCGAAAACATGTATCCATCAGGTCGGTCCCACTCTGGTATTAAAACCTTACCTGCACCAGTGCCATTAGTGTAAATAAGGGCACAGAAGACAAGGTCCAAACTATGACCACGGCCCCTGCACACTGCCCTCCTGTCTCTCAGCTCCTCCATGCCCCTCCTTATCGTCCAGTGTTAAATCCTAACCTCCTGCAACTTCCAGAAAACATCCAACATCATCCTGTGTTCTGTAGACTAGCATCAACAGTGTGAAGTATCAAATCTTTCCCTGCATTCTAACCCTCTGCTTCCCTTTATTACTTGTAATCCTAGACTTCCCCTTCTCCAGCTAACTACTACATCCCCAGCCATTAACCCTTGGTTTCCCCTCCGCTTCTGTGTATTAACCCTTGCTTTCCTTCTGCTTTGCTATTGTATGTTAACCCTCTATTGTATTGTGTTACTGTCTGTTAACCTTATTCTTGGGGATAGCTTGGTGTTAGGCTGGCGGTTGTAATCAATTAATAGTATGGATGTGTGTTTTACCGTGGATAGGGTATAATTATTAGTTATTGTATTAATTATTGTTTGTGTACTAGTATTGTGTTATTTGTGCTAGCTAAAATATATTTATATAACTAGTAAAAAGGCCCGATGCAATTGCATCGGGAGCGCGGTGAAATGAATTGTGTGTATAGATTGGCTGTGTGGGTCGCAGAGTATAGAGGCGGCTCCGTGGGTCGCAGAGTATAGAGGCGGCTCCGTGGGTCGCAGAGTATAGAGGCGGCTCCGTGGGTCGCAGAGTATAGAGGCGGCTCCGTGGGTCGCAGAGTATAGAGGCGGCTCCGTGGGTGGCAGAGTATAGAGGCGGGTCCGTGGGTGGCAGAGTATAGAGGCGGCTCCGTGGGTGGCAGAGTATAGAGGCGGCTGTGTGGGTCGCAGAGTATAGAGGCGGCTCCGTGGGTGGCAGAGTATAGAGGCGGCTGTGTGGGTTGCAGAGTATAGAGGCGGCTGTGTGGGTCGCAGAGTATAGAGGCGGCTCCGTGGGTGGCATGAGTATAGAGGCGGCTGTGTGTGGGTTGCAGAGTATAGAGGCGGCTCCGTGGGTGGCAGAGTATAGAGGCGGCTCCGTGGGTGGCAGAGTATAGAGGCGCTCCGTGGGTGGCAAGTATAGAGGCAGCTCCGTGGGTGGCAGAGTATAGAGGCGCTCCGTGGGTGGCAGAGTATAGAGGCGGCTCCGTGGGTGGCAGAGTATAGAGGCGGCTCCGTGGGTGGCTAAAATAAAAAAAGTTATGCTCACCTCACCCCGAGCCCCCGCCGTCTTCCTGCAGGCTCCCAGTGTCTGCAGACGTCTTCTACTGCAGTATAGGACCTGCGGTGATGTCACAGTCACGTGACCGCAGGTTACCATGGAGTAACCTGGTGTCACGTGACTGTGACATCACCGCAGGTCCTATACTGCAGTAGAAGACCTCTGCAGAGACCGGAAACCTGCGGGAGCCACCGGGAGCCTGCAGGAAGACGGCGGGGGCTCGGGGAGAGGTGAGCATATTTATTTATTTATTTTTTCTTTTAACGGTAGTGCGGCTCGCGATGACGCTGCGCATCATCGCTTGCAGTGCCGCAAGAGAGCTTGGGATTCGGCTACAACGCCCGAATTCCAAACTCCCGATTATATAAGTAGATTGTAGACTTTTTGGGTTGTTTAATAAATATTTTATTGGAACAGTCTCATCTCATTTAGTCGCCAGTATATAAATATTTATATTTAATTAGTCAGCTATGGAATAGAAAGTGTTAAGGAAGTATAGACTCTGGATATTGGTTACTAGAGGTCAGAACTGACACTAATAATCAACACTCAAATCCAACCCTACAACATATTAGCTTCCCAGGACAGTCAGCTGTCCTGGGAAGCCATGTACAGTTGGTATGGAAAGTATTCAGACCCCTTTACATTCTTCACTCTTTGTTTCATTGCAGCCATTTGGTAAATTCATAAAATTTCACTTTTTTCTCATTAATGTACACTCTGCACCCCCATCTTGACTGGAAAAAAAAATGGAGTTACTTTTGCAATTTTACTATAAAAGAAAAACTGAAATATCACAAGGTCAAAAGTATTCAGATCCTTTGCTCAGACACTCATATTTAAGTCACATGCTGTCCATTTCCTTGTGATCCTCCATGAGATAGTTCTACTCCTTCACTGGAGTCTGGCTGTGTTTAATAAAACTGATAGAACTTGATTTGGAAAGGCACACACCTGTCTATATAAAACTTCACAGCACATGTCAGACCAAATGAGAATCATGAGGTCAAAGGAACTGCCCAAAAAGCTCAAGAGACAGAATTATGGCAATGCACAGATCTGACCAAGGTTAAAAAACAAATTTCTGCAGTACTCAACGTTACTAAGAGCACAATAGCCTTCATACTCCTTAAATGGCAGGCGTTTGGGACTACCAGAAGTCTGCCTGGACCTGGCCATCCAGCCAAACTGAGCAATCGTAGAAGAGCCTTGGTGAGAGAAGTAAAGAACCACCTCAAGAACACTCTAGCTGAGCTCCAGAAATACAGTAGGGAGATGGAAGAAAGTTCCACAAAGTCAACTATCACTGCAACCCTCCCACTAGTCGGCCCGTTATGGCAGAGTGGCCCCACGGAAGACTTTCCTCAGTGCAATAAATCATAAAATGACAGCATCACCTGGACATGAAAAGGTGCTGGCAAAAAATACACATGAATTAAGGGGTTAATTGCCGCGACACTTAACATGATGTATATGAACTAGCATATGGCTATGTTCAAGGTTATGTACAGCTAAGGTGGCATATATGATACAGGAACACAGTAAATGCTGCTATAGAATATAAAGTAAAAATGAGAGTCTTAGCTTCAACAATGGCCATTGGGGAAGAGCCCGGTAACTGCGCCAAGAAGGAGAACACAAAATAAGCACATATATCTATTATATAATTGCCGTAGCGACTTCCGTCGCATACGGCGCTACTTCCGTGGCTATGTTCGTGACTTTGTGTGCGCATGCGACTCACTCGCAATGGCCGCTTCACGGCCATTGCGAGTCTCCCGCCCCGGCGACGACCGACGAAAGCCGAGACCCGTGGCCGAAAATAGAACCAAGGGCCCGGCTATACTTCGCTTGAAACACCGCTATTATTCTCTATGGGAAGTGAGGCGCTATGCTGATTGGTCGGCGCAGCACACAGCGACCAATCAGCATAGCGCCTCACTTAAGCGCCAAATTTGAAACTCAAAGTCCTCCATTCTATCCCTATGGGAAGTGAGGCACTATTCTGATTGGTCGCCGGCAGCACACAGCGACCAATCAGAATCGCGCCTCACTTCCACATTGGATAGAAATGTACGACTTTCTTTCAATGTACCGCTGAAGTGAGGCGCGATTCTGATTGGTCGCTGTGTGCTGCCGGCGACCAATCAGAATCGCGCCTCACTTCCCATAGAGATAGAATGGACGACTTTTGATTTCAAATTTACCGCTGAAAGTGAGGCGCTATGCTAATTGGTCGCTGTGTGCTGCGCCGACCAATCAGCATAGCGCCTCACTTCCCATAGAGATACATTAGCGGTGTTTCACCGAATTTATGGCCGGGCCCTTGGTTCGATTTTCGGCCACGGCGACCGCGGCTGCAACGACTCACCTATCTATCTATATCGATCTATCTTTCTATCTTTCAATCATCTTTTTTTCTTTTTAACTTTCTATCTTTTTATCTTTCTATCTATTTATCTTCTTATCTTTTTTATCTATCTATCTATATCTATATCTATCGAAGTGGCCATTGCGAGTCTCCGGCCCCGTCGACCGACCGACCACAGCCGAGCCCCGTGGCCGAAAATAGAACCAGGGGCCCGGCCATAAATTTCGCGAGACACCGCTAATGTATCTCTATGGGAATTGAGGCGCTATGCTGATTGGTCGGCGCAGCACACAGCGACCAATCAGCATAGCGCCTCACTTTCAGCGGTAAATTTGAAACCAAAAGTCGTCCATTCTATCCCTATGGGAAGTGAGGCGCGATTCTGATTGGTCGCCGGCAGCACACAGCGACCAATCAGAATAGCGCCTCACTTTCAGCGGTAAATTTGAAAGTCAAAGTCGTCCATTCTATGTCTATGAGAAGTGAGGCGGATTCTGATTGGTCGCTGTGTGCTGCCGGCGACCAATCAGAATAGCGCCTCACTTCCCATAGACATAGAATGGACGAAAAGTCGCCCATTGTATCTCTATGGGAAGTGAGGCGCTATTCTGATTGGTCGCCGCCAGCACACAGCGACCAATCAGAATCGCGCCTCACTTCTCATAGACATAGAATGGACGACTTTGACTTTCAAATTTACCGCTGAAAGTGAGGCGCTATTCTGATTGGTCGCTGTGTGCTGCGCCGACCAATCAGCATTGCGCCTCACTTCCCATAGAGATATAATAGACGAAAAGTCGTCCATTATATCTCTATGGGAAGTCAGGCGCTATTCTGATTGGTCGCTGTGTGCTGCCGGCGACCAATCAGAATAGCGCCTCACTTCCCATAGACATATAATGGACGACTTGAGTTTCAAATTTCCCGCTCAAAGTGAGGCGCTATTCTGATTGGTCGCCGGCAGCACACAGCGACCAATCAGAATAGCGCCTCACTTCCCATAGAGATACATAGCGGTGTTTCGAACAATGCATGGCCGGGCCCTTGGTTCGATTTTCGGCCACGGCACTCGGCTGTCGCCGGACTTACCGCGGCTGCAAAGACTCACCGATATCTATTCCATTTATCTTCTATTAATCTATCTATCTTTTTACATCTATCTATTATCTATTTATCTATCTTTAACTATCTATTTATCTATTATGTATCTATCAAATCTTATCTATCTATCTATTATTTAAGAACACTGCAGCATCTTTTCTTTATACTATCCCTTATTGGCTTCAGGTGTATTTGGCAACGTTTCGGAAAATTCTCCCTTCTACCTATCAGCCTATCTATCTATGTATTATGTAATGATCTATGTATATTCTTTCTATCTATCCCTATTATCTATATCTATCTATCTCTATCTATCTATTATCTATCTATCTCTATCTATGTATCTATTTATCTATGTATCTATTTATCTATTCTATCTATTATCTATGTATCTATTATCTATTATCTATCTATTTATCTTTTATCTATCTATTTATCTATCTATCTCTCCCTCTCTCTCTCTCTCTCTCCAGATTCTAGACTCTCGATTCTTCAGAATCGGGCTCAACAGCTAGTACCTTATAACAAAGTAAATTGTACTACATTTAAATAAAATAACTTGGGGCATGTGGCTAATACAGGCATATCCAAGATTGTAAAATCCATCCCACTGAGTATTTGTTTTGTGTACTCTGTAGAAATAGGTGTGTTTGTACCTCCCTCTGAGCAAGACATTGCATCTATATAGTTTCCCAAGAAAGGTGACTGCAGTCCAGATCTTGTTCTTCTCTGCCCCAATTACACTGATCTGTCACTGACTCAAGGTAAGGTTTTAATTAGACCTTCCCGATAGGTACACCTTGTAGCGGTGGGATGGTTTATTACGTGGTTCGATCAAACTACTATTTACTTTATTATAGGGTAAAAGTCCAATTTTTTTTCTTGGGTTTTGTTTACGAAATGGCCACGGTGTGAACGTGCTTCTATTGCACAAATGCCAACTTATACTTCGTCTCACTTTTTTTTTTGAAGCGTCAAGCCACAAGAATGTCAAAATTCATATATAAAACACTATACATAAGTAGCCAATTAAAATCATGTAAGAAAAAAATTAAGCTTTATTTTGTAATGTCAAGGAATTATGCAATTTTACAATTTTTTTTTAAAATAAAGGATATTACAAAAATGACACCCAATTAAAATCTCTCCTCTTTATTCTTCTTAGCTCTTTTTCTTCAGACTTTAGAAGTCTAAGAGGATTTATATCAGAACATGTGTTCTGAAAAAGATCTAGACTTTTTGTAGCTTCATGGTGCTCTTCATATGCTTTCTCACTTTGCATGTCAGAATCTTCATTACCTTGCTCTGTACTGTATAAAAAAAATAGCAATAATCTGTCAAATTTTGGCAAACTTGTACCTATTTTCTGCTCATGTCAAATGCAAGATATATGAAAGGCATTATCTGGACGTTCCTGGCAAATCCAAGCACTGTGACATTTTTTTTTTTATTTTATAACGGGATTGTCCCTGAGGAGTCAGAAAGAAGCTTTAACCTCTTTTTTGTCATTCTCGTTTTTTGCTCCCCTGCTTCCAAGAGCCATAACTTTTTATTTTTCCGTCAATATAGACATATGACTGCTTGTTTTTTTGCGGGACGAGTTGTACTGCCGCACACCTGTAAAGTAATACATCATTATACTTATCCCTGTCGCCGTTCTGACACCGCGCTCCTCCGGGTCTTCATGCTTCTTCATGCTTGTGACCGGCGGGCGTCATTGCCTGTGCGCCGGAGGAAGAATGAAGACCCGGAGGAGTGCGGTGTCAGAGCGCCGACAGCGACAGGGATAAGTATAATAATGTATTACTTTACAGGTATGCGGCAGCAAGGGGGGGCCCTGTATACCACTGATGGGGGGGGGCGCCTGTATACCGATGGGGGGGCGGGGGCCGTCCTATGACTCGTGTATAAGCCGAGCGGGGTAAAGAGATTAATTGCCGCGACACTGATCATGGTGTAAATGAACAAGCATATGGCTATGTTTAAGGCTATGTACAGCTAAGGTGGTATATATGACAATGAAACACAGTAAATGCTGCTATAGAATATAAGGAAAAAAAAGAGAGTCTTAGCTTCAACAATGGCCATTGGGGAAGAGCCCGGTAACTGCGACAAAGTGCTCTCTACCTACCGGGTCCTAACGCACTAGTGCTTCATGCGGTATGTAGTTGCTAGTTTGAGATTTTTATGTCTGTGAGTTGCAATTAAAACCTGCTGGTATAGTGTGTCTGTGGACTGGGGCTACAGCCAGATGGAGTCAGGTCACAGCCACTGGGCTGGGGGAGGGGAAAGGGAGCTCGTCAGAAAAATTATACTATATGTATCAATAAATGACGGCATCTCCCGCTAAGCCGAGCGGGGGACTTTTCAGCACATTTTTTGTGCTGAAAAACTCGGCTTATACACGAGTATATATGGTACATGATTGTTTTTTTTTTTCTATTCATCATGTTCACTATATGGAAAACCTGACGTGTCAGTATGATGCCTCGGGTTGGTACTAGTTCGTAGATACCAATTAGATATATTTTTATATAAGTGGTGAAAAAAAGTCAGAGGTTTTTAAAGACAAAAAAATTGCATTTTTGCGCCTATTTCCTCGACCCGTTGCACTCTCATTTTCTCAGGATCTGGTGCTGTGTAACGACTTATCCTTTTTGCGACTTGAGCAAACATTTATAATGATACCATTTTTGGGAAGATGCGCTTTTTTGATCACCTGTTATTGCAATGCTATGGCAACCATAAAAGCGTAATTCTGGCATTTGGACTTTTTTTCCATTACACTGTTTACAGATCTGATTAGCTGATTGTGTATTAATGCATATTAATATATAAAGATATGTAGCCAATGACCTGTACTAGAATATAAACCTCAAATATACATAATATTCTATTCCAAAAAAATAATTCTTGCAAAAAAAAGTAGATTTCACATCATGTTTAAAGCTTAACCATCATTTTAATTTTTATTTTATAATTCATCAGCGCACATAAAAATAACCAACTTTTTATTATTTTTAGTCATCAAAATTCTGAATTGTGAGGCAAAATCTATATTCAGTGACTACATGTTACGATGAGATTCTATGTAAATAGAAGAGGGAGAAGGGGTGAAGCTCTGCCTCTAGCTCCTCCCTCTATCTCTGGCTCCTCCCTCATATCATCATAGAATCTTATCAGTAACAACTGCCATCTTCTAGTTCAGTAATCCCAGTGCCAATCTCTACCCCTGATTTCCTGTGGATAATTGCTAGATGTCTGATAACTCATGGTCCCAATGTTGGAATCCCAATTCTCTTGATAAGTATCCAGTGTTATTGGATAGTGGAAAGGCTGCATCTTTTAAAATGATAGCAAGTATTTAAAGGGTTAGTCTGCTTCAATGCACACGATCACTGGGAAAAACCGAAGAGAGATCGCAGGATCAGCACTTGTATGGGAGCTTATTTTATTTTTTATTTGATTTTTTGTTAATTTTTCATCTTCTGCAAGACAGTAGCTATTAAGAAGAGGTTGTCCAGTACATTTCAACCAATTTAAGAACAGGTTTTTATAGCCAATGGAAATAGAAAACAGTACACCAAGCACCACAGTAGCATGTTTGGAGAGTGGATGGCAAGAATTCACTTGGTATCATGACAAAGTGTACAACTTTGTGCAATTCAAAAAAAAGTTAGGGTGAATACATTTGTACATATGCATTATCATCACTGTAAAGGTACAAAAAGGTTAAGCCTTATGGCTTACACTTAAAGGATGCCATTATAAACATTTGACATTGCATTTATGAGGAACCTTTCTCAATGATCATAATCATATATAATTGGATAGATTTCCAATTTTCTTGCTAACCTAGCAGAAGGGTAGGGCTCCAGTCATAAAGTTATCTGAAATTGCAGTTCATCACCACTCAAACCTGGGGAAATACCAGCTATAACACCCTACAGCACAATGGCAGCTATGGTGCAGAGGAGGAAACTGAAGCCATTCTAAACCCTCAGAAATGTCAGTAAACCCACTGAGCATGAGGTTAATGGAATATGTAAATTACTTTCCATACATAATGATATTACTCTATCAGCACAATACTAAAATAGACAAGCAATTTAAACTATAACAAAATACTGCAGCGGAAAGTTATAAAAAGATTTACCATTTGTGACGCTGAGAAATCAAAAACGAATCGACAAATAAGGAGCACAAGATGGCTGCGGGTGGCAAGACATGAGCTGGAGTGTGTAGAAGCTGAACAAAGAAGAACAATTTACGTAAATGCGTAATCTGATAAATTTCATCACACATCTATTCAACATCTTAAATGCAGCAACAACAGTTAAGCGGCCGTCACACACACAGATATTCGCTAGCGATATTGTAAGCGATCACGTGCACGCGCGATCGCTTACAATATAGCTCATAGCTCACATCGCTGGTGAGCTGTCACACAGACAGACTCACCAGAGATGTGGAGCCGCGATCTTGCTGGTTACTATGGTACACATCGGGTTACTAGGCGCCGCGCGTCGCTTAGTAACCCGACGTGTACCATAGTTACCATCTCCCAGCATAGGCTCTGCCGCTGGGAGATCGTTCATCGTGGTGTTATACACCACGATGAAGCAGATCGTGACATCGTTCATCGCTAGATCTGAGCTCCGGAGCTCAGATCTGCGATGTCACGATCAAGCGATTTTACATTGTAAATCGCTTGATTACATGCAACGATTTTAAGCCCGATATCGCTTAAGCGATCAAAAAGGAGATCGCTTAAACGATATCGGGCAAGAAATCGTTTCGTGTGACGGCCGCTTTAGTAAGATTAATGATGATAATATTAGCAGTATTATCAAGACACTGATAAAATGAAAGCAAAACATACCTCTCTAACAGCAAGATCTTCAGTTTTGCAACCCAGTGGAGCAGATCTTTCCAGTTGCACATCTACCTTAGACTTCACCTGTTTTTTCTGTCGCATTTTCTCCAACATGAAGAAAGGTGTAAAAGGTAAACTTTCTTCTGGTGCCAACTGAAAACAAAAAACAAAAAAAACATTTCTGTAATATTAAACGTGTTCTGATATTACCAACCAATGTACCAGTTCTTCATTCATCGAGAAGCTTAAGTAAGGGCCCTTTCACATCAGCGTTTTTTGAAATTCGCAGCAGATGCGGTGAAAAAACCGCATCTGCCGCTATTACCGCATACCGGCTGCACTTGCGGCGCGGTTGCGGTAAACGCCATGCAAAGTATAAGCGTACTTGCGGCAGGTGCGGTTTTGCACTTGCGGCAGGTGCGGCCGCGAAAAAAACCGCGTCTGACTGCGTTTTTTTTCGCGGCCGCACCTGCCGCAAGTGCAAAACCGCACTTGCCGCACCTGCCGCAAGTACGCCCATACTTTGCATGGCGTTTACCGCAACCGCGCCGCAAGTGCAGCCGGTATGCGGTAATCGTGGCAGATGCGGTTTTTTCACCGCATTTGCCGCGAATTTCAAAAAACGCTGATGTGAAAGGGCCCTAAGACGAGCAACTGATGAACTATACTAATTAAAACCATACGTGAGAGTTACCTCTTCCAAGACTAGGATGAGTTGTGCTAGCTCAGCTACATGATGGCTGAAAGGGCAGATATTTGGTTAAGGCTAGGTTGAAAATCTCAGAGTCCCGACAAAGGACTATCATACTTTTATGATGCTGACCGAGTAAATTTGAACAATGTCTGGCCCCTTGTCCTGGTAGTAATAGAATTTTCAAAAATACATAAAAACAAGGGAGGCAAGGGTTAACCCCTTCGGGTCATTCCATGTCAAGTGATCCAAATGTGATTATTTTTTTTACCTGACGCCTTTAGATTTTTTTTTTTTTTTTTCTATATTAAGAACAAGTGTAGTTAATTACAAAATAAAAGTTTTGAATTTTTTTTCTTCACCAGTTAAATTTTTTATACAGATTTTGAAAGTTTAAAAAAGCGCTAATTTTGGCCTGGTATGGCTTTACATTTTCTATCATAACTCGGGCTAGAAATAAGATAGAGAAACAAAATAAACACCATACTACTCAGAACTGTACAGGCTTTCACCAGATATGTCACAAGAGTATCTTTGTTCATATTTTACCCATGCAAACGCAAATTTTAAAACACATTTCCGAAAAATCGGTTTAATTTAAACATTTCCAAAAATCCACATGTGTCTGCTATGCTCCTAGCCACATCTGTACCAAAATTCAAGTTGGAATCGTGATGGGATCATATTTTAAAATATTTAACTATTATACTGTCAATTCGAAAATCTTGAATTCAGATCTGTTCAGAATGTGTTCTAAAAGTGTGGTGTCTATATTTACCAAATAATCCATGATTTTTAGCCTGGAGCCACCTTTCCAGCCTCCTGACTGAGCGACTGCCAGTAAGTTAGGAGCCATTTTTCAACATCTTTAAAAGGCACATTTACAGCTGACAGGGATGATTAGTGAGCAGCTAGGAATGTGTAGGGACAGCTAGTGATAGGTCAGGGGGGTAGAATGAGGCGACAGTTTCCTTTAAGTATCTGCTTACTGCAGAGTCAGGAAGTAAGACCGAGCTTCAGAGCTTTTATGTCTTGACATACCTGGACATGTTCACTCTTGAGCAAATAGTAGTCTGTACAAAGTCATCAAGGGAGTCGGTGTACTACAATATTAGTGAGTGTGTTTAAAGATTGAGCAAATTTATTTTTTTAAACACTCAAGAGTGAGTAAATCACTGTTTGCACTACTTTTGGATAGCCGCAATAGACGCAGCATTTATCACTATTTATATATTTAAAAAAAAGCTGCCATCGTTTTCACTAGCGATTAAAAAACTAATGCAGATGTGGTAAAACCTTGGTAGAAAAAATCTGCCAAAACTTCAGCGTTTATCCGCAGACAGAAAAAGCTACGTATGCACTAGCCCTAATACTCACTTTATAGTAACACAGTTCTATCTCAAGCATTCAGTAAATCTTTATTTTTATTACCCATCTTCCTTACTTGATATTAACTGTATTTTTCTCACACAGCAATGGCTGCTACTTCTCAACGAACAACATTTTAGAATATATGCTGTTGCAATCCTTTTGAAAAACTGGACACACATCAAGAAAAAATCTTAGGCAGGTACAAGATTGGAGGTTTCATATAAATCCATCAATCAATGCAGGCATGGAAAATATGATGTGATAAAGAAGTAAAGCATACCAGGCCAAAATTCCCGCTTTTTTAAAACTTTAAAAATTTGCAAAAAATTTACTGATCAAGAAAAAAATTCAAAACTATCAATTTGTAATTAACTAAAGTTGGACTTCATGTAGAAAAAACAAAAACAAAAGTCTAAAGACGTCAGGTAAAAAAAATATTAATATTTGGATCACTTGATATGGAATGACCCATTGATGCTATAATAGTTAAATATTTTAAAATATTATTTAATCGCGATCCCAACTTGAATTTTGGTACACATGTGGCTAAGAGCATAGCAGACGTGCATTTTTGGAAATTTTTAAATTAAACCTATTTTTCAGAAATGCGTTTGTATGGGTAAAATATTAACAAAGATCCTCTTGTGACATATCTTGTGAAAGCCTGTACAGTTCTGAGTAGAATGGTGTTTATTTTGTTTCTCTATCTTATTTTTAGCCTGAGTTATGAGGAGAAATGTAAAGGCAGGCACATCGAAATTCGCACTTTTTCCGAACTTTGAAAATCATTTAAAAAAAATTTTTTTAGACATTTTTTCTCCTCACATTTAGCATTCTCAGACATGCTATTATCAAATAACAAAATTTCAAAAGAATGAAAAATAATCATTGGTTACCTTGACATGGAATGACCCCTTCCCGACCCTTGAAATTACAGAGACGTCATGGAAGTCTGTGACTTCTCGACTTATGACGCCCCCCCAACGTCATGGCGGGATTCTGTTACTGCAGCATCGGTGACTGGTGTCGGTGAAATATCACCGATGCTGCAGGAACATAGAGACCTATTAGTTTACCCCAGGGGGGGTGGCTCAGCCCCCCGTGGCTATGATTGATCTGATTGGCAGTTGAAAATGAAACTGCCAATCAGACCAATTGTAATAGTTCACCAGGTTTCATTGGTGAACTATTACAATCCAGCCATGGCCAGTGCTGTTGTAGCACCGGCCATTGGCTGGAGCAGGCTGACCTCCATGTCACCCCTCCAGATCTGATTGGAGCTAGCGTCCATGTGAAGCCAACTCTTCAATCAGGTATGGAGGAGCGGTGTGACCGTCGTCTGTCCTTCCCCTCATCAGCCCCCCCGCCTTTGGTCCTTACCACCCCTTTCTCCCTTCCCTCCACCCCCTCACCTCCCGACACCATCTTCCCTGTGCTGCTGTCTCCGACGTCGGCCTCATCGCTGTGGAGCCCCACCTCCTCTCCCAATGATGTGGAGTGAGGTGAGTATGTATATGGATGGGTGCATGGATGGGTGCATGGATGTTTGCATGAATGGGTGCAACAAGAGATTAAGTGTCCACTTGTTGTAGTCTCTGTGATCAGAGTCATGGTGCACTGTATGTCAATGATCAGCCGTACAGTGCACCATGACTCTGACCCCAGAGACTACAAATGGACACCTGATCCCTTGTTGTAGTCTCTGGGGTCACAGTTATTATGCATGGTACGACAGATCGGCAGGTGATTGCCATACAGTGCATCATGAATCTGACCCCAGAAACTACAACAAGGGATCAAGTGTCCTCTTGTTGGAGTCTCTGGGGTCATAGCCATGGTGCGCTGTATGACAAATCATTGCCATACAGTGCACCATCAGTGTAACCCCAGAGACTAGGAAGAGGACACTTGATCCCTTGTTGCAGTCTCTGGATGTAGTAGTGTTGATCAAGAGTCGTGGGACCATCGCTGTGGACTACGTCAGGTGGTATGGAGTAATAAAGATGGAGTCTCGATTTGTGTTTGTGTTTGTTTTTTTTTTCTAATAAAAATAATTTTCTCTGTGTGGTGTATTTTATTCACTAGAGATTACTAATGGCTGGGTTTAACATTGGCCCGACATTATGAATCTCGGGCTTAGTGCCAGCTGCCAATAAAAAAAGCTGGCATTAACCCCTTTATTACTCAGCTTACCACCAGTACCAGGGCAACTGGAAGACTCTGGGTACAGCGCCAGAAAATGGCGCTTCAATAAATGCATTATTTTCTGGGGCGGCTGCGGACTGCAATTCGCAGCATAGGGGGCCCAGAACGCTTGGGCCTCTGCATGCTGAGGATTCCAGCCCCCAGCTGACTAGTTGTACCTGGCTGGACCAAAAATATGGCGGAGCCCCATGTCACTCTTTTTTCTGAAATTAGGCCTATAAATAAAAAAAAAGAAAAAAAAAAAGGGCTTTGCAGTATTTATGGTTGCCAGTCAGGTACAACAACTTATATAAACAAAGTAAAAGGCGGTCTAATGTAGCGCTAAGAAGGAGAGGATTACTAATCTTATATTAAAGCATCCAAACCTTTATTAAGATGTCCCCGATATGCCACAATATGTTTTGACAGTCTACAGCTGTCTTCCTCAGGTGATATCACCTAATTTTGTTTATATTTGTGGTATCCCGATTGGGAGGCTGGCAGGAGCTGCTGTGGGAAGGAAGATTAAGTTTTAACCCCGGAGCCATTCATCGGAGCTAAAGGACCTTTGGTTGCGAGGCGACTGGGACCATTTACAGGGGACCTGCGGTGACGTTTTTCTGGGTCCTGGATCACGTGAGGTCGACTTCCTGAAAAGGATCGCTGGAGTGACGGCGACGGTGCCTGGCGGGATCCAAAGGTCTAAAGCCCTGAGCGTTAACTGGTGTTGTGCGCACAACACACTAAGGGGAGAGATACTGCTACCCACCACAGACTAATTTAGTGTCTCAGGTGCTTCTCATTTACGCCCCTCTGTTTTTGTTTCGTATAGGTACAACAACTTGATAGTTGGGGGGCTGGAATCCTCAGCGTGGAGATACCCAAACATTGTAGCCCCCTACGCTGCGAATCACAACCCCCAGCCACCCCAGGAAATGGATAATCCATTATAAGCGCCATTTTTTTGGTGCTGTAGTCCAACTATTCCAGTTGCCCTTGTGCTGGTGGCACACAGGGGCTCTACATACGTGACATGGTGTCCGCTAACAATTAAAATGGAAAATTAGCTCCAATTGTTAGCGGATACCATGTCACGTATGGAGAGTCCCTGTATGCCTGAACATTGGAGCTCCCCCACAAGTGACCCCATTTTGGCAAACAGACCCCCCAAGGAACTTATCTAAATGCAAAGTGGGAACTTTGAATCCCCAGGTCCTTCACAAATTAGTCCGTAAAAAGGAAAAAAAGAAAAAAAGGTACTTTTTCATTTTTACGAATGAATTTGTGAAGCACCTGGGGGTTCAAAATGCTCACTATGCATCTAGATAAGTTCCTTGGGGGGTCTAGCTTCCAAAATGGGGTCAATTGTGGGGGAAGTCCAATGTTTAGGCACACAGGGGCTCTCCATACGCAACATGGTGTCCGCTAACAATTGGAGCTAATTTTCCATTAAAATCGTTAGCGGACACCATGCCACATATGGAGAGCCCCTGTGTGCCATTGGAGCTTCCCCACAAGTGACCCCTTTTTGGAAACCTAACCCCCCAACGAACTTATCTAGATGGGTGGTGAGCATTTTGAATCCCCAGGTGCTTCACAAATTAATCCATAAAAATGAAAAAAGGAAATTTTTTGTGGGAAAAAACAAAAAAGTACTTATTCAATTTTACGTATCAATTTGTGAAGCACTTTCAAGGTGCTCACTATGTTTCTAGATAAGTTCCTTGGGGGGTCTAGTTTCTAAAATGGGGTCACTTGTGGGGGAGCTTTAGGTATACAGGGGCTCTCCATATGCAGCATGGTGTCCGCTAACAATTTGAATGGAAAATTAGCTCCAATTGTTAGCGGACACCATGGCGCGTATGGAGAGCCCCTATGTGCCTAAACATTGGAGCTACCCCACAAGTGACCCCATTTTGGAAACTAGATCCCCCAAGCAACTTATCTAGATGCAGTGAGCACTTTGAACTCCCAGGTGCTTCACAAATTGATCTGTAAAAATGAAAAAGTACTTTTTTTTTTTTCCACAAAAATGTTCTTTTAGCCTCAATTTTTTTCATTTTCACATCGGCAATAGGATAAAATGGATCCTAAAATTTGTCGGGCAATTTCTTCTGAGTACACAGATACCTTATATGTGGTCATAAACCACTGTTTGGGTGCACGGCAGAGCTTGGAAGGGAAGAAGCGCCATATGACTTTTTGAATAGAAAATTAGCTCCAAAATTCAAATGGCACTCCTTCCCTTCCGAGCCCTGCGGTGCGCCCAAACAGTGGTTTAGGACCACATATGAGGTATCAGTGTACTCAGGAGAAATTGCCCAATAAGTTTTAGGATCTATTTTATCCTGTTGCCCATGTGAAAATGAAAAAATTGAGGCTAAAAGAACATTTTTGTTGGAAAAATTAAAATGTCCATTTTTTCCTTCCACGTTGCTTTAGTTCCTGTGAAGCACCTGAAGGGTTAATAATCTTCTTGAATGTAATTTTGAGTAGCTTGAGGGGTGCAGTTTTTGGAATGGTGTCATACTTTTGGGTGTTTTCTGTCACATTGGCCCCTCAAAGGGACTTCAAATGTGATGTGGTCACTAAAAAAAATGGTTTTGTAAATTTTGCTGGAAAAGTGAGAAATTGCTGATGAACTTTGAACCCTTATGACTTCCTAACAAAAAATCATTTTTTCCAAAATTGTGCTGATGTAAAGTAGATATGTGGGAGATATTATTTAATAACTATTTTGTGTCACATATCTCTCTGGTTTAACAGAATAAAAATCCTAAATTTTAAAATTGCGAAATTTTCGCCAAATTTTTGATTTTTTCACAAACAAACGCAAAAATGATCAACCTAAATTTATTACTAATATGAAGCCAAATATGTCATGAACAAACTATCTCAAACGCTAGGGTCCGTTGAAGTGTTCCATTGTTATTACCTCATAAAGGGACAGTGGTCAAAATTGCAAAAAATGGCAAGGTCTGTAGGGTCAAAATAGGCTAGGTGGTGAATGGGTTAATAAAGTATATGTGAAAGTTGATTATAATCACTTGCTCTACATGACTATTAAATAAAATAACGGTGAGCAGTGGTTATAACCATGCCCTGACACCAATCGTTGCCAGTCGTGCACAGTATCAGTGTGAAGCCGGCTGTCAGTCAGTGTAATAAGCGTTTACTGAAACGGCTCTTTTTGCGCCTCTATGACTAAAAGCTCAAGGCTGCCGGGAACATGAATGTTAATTTTCTCTCAGCAGCCGAACTTTTAGTGTGCGGGTCAGGCAGTTCTAGAATGCTATTAACCTGCAGATTTATTGAGTTTTCTTTTTCTACATAACAGGTTCCCTTTAAAAAGTATTGGACTGGCTGTCCCCACATCAGCCTGAGTGTACAAGGTGAAGGAAAAACCTAAGTTCAACCCATACCTGCATGCCTAAAGGTATTAATTTCTTCTCTGGAGATTTTGTACTAAATGTCATCAGCTCCTGAAAGGATAAAAACAATTATGTTTAGAAACAAGAGTATCATTCGTTCCCCTAAAAGAAATTATTCAAATACTTAAAAGGGGTTTTCCCAGAATGAAGTTAATTTTAAAGTGAACCTATTGCCTGTTGTGGGCATTATAAACTGTCCCCACCACCTTTAACATACTGTAATTGGGGTTTCTGTAACCCCTTTGTATCCCCAGACTGGCCCCTGCATACCTCATAAATCAACTTTTAATGTGTCCCGCACTGTATGTTAAGGAGTTGTTTAGGATCTGATGGGGTGTGGCACACGCTGCCTCGCTCCCTGGAAAACCCTCCCTGCTCCATTGAAAACACCGCCCCTCCTGTGTATGTACCAGTATGTGATTGACATACAATGTTATTCACAGCTCTCATGCCTGCACAGTGGCGTGGGTCTCTGTGCTTTATTGAAGTCGCACAGTGCCCGAAGTGTCACGCCTGCACTGTGCGGCTTTAATAGAGCAGGCGCGAGTGCTGTGAATGACGTTGTTTATCATTCACATACATACATACACAGGAGGGGTGGCATTTTTAATGGAGCAGGGCGTGTTTACCAGGCAGCGGGGATGATTGGACTGAAGTGTGCCGCACCCCATCAGACCCTTAACTCATTTATATACAATGCGAGACACATTAAAAGTTGACTTAAGAGGTATGCAGGGGCCAGTCTGGGGATATAAGGAGATTTTTGTGTACTCACCGTAAAATCCTTTTCTCTTAGCCTCTAATTGGGGGACACAGGACCATGGGTGTTATGCTGCTGTCTACTAGGAGGCTTAACTATGCAAAATCTGTAAAAGAGTTAAGTGGCTCCTCCTCTGCAGTATACACCCCTGGAGCAGGAAGTGCCTAACCAGTTTTGTGCTAAAGCAGTAGGAGTGTTAACGGATAATAACAATAACACAGGGCATGTAATCACAAATTCAACATGTGTACACAGATATAGCTAACCAAGTACTAACAGTGTAACAAGGCCTGTACCAAACAGGTATGTGTGTTAGCAGTTAAGAGCTAGCAGAGCAACAATAGTACCCCAAGGCCTGTAACTAACCAGGCACCAGTGTAACCTAAGAAGAGTTAACGGAGCAATGATCAAATAACAAGGCCTGTACCAAACCACGCTCACAGTACTACAAGACCTGTAACCAAACCGGTACAAGTGTAAACAGACAACCATCACCAGAGTGCTAAAAGACCAACATGCGTAAACATGTTAACCCTGCAACAGCTGAGAAGCTATATGAGAACTGTAGACAAGTCCGACAAGGCCAATAGGGCGGGTGCTCTGCCCCCCAATTAGAAGCTAAGAGAAAAGGATTCTACGGTGAGTACACAAAAATCTCCTTTTCTCCTTTGCCTCATTGGGGGACACAGGACCATGGGACATCCTAAAGCAGTCCATGGGTGGGAAACGGCAGTGGAACTAGAAACACTGAGGATGGTCAGTGAATAACCATGTAATGGTGCCTGGTGGACACGTCTACTTAGACCTGCGTGTGGCGAGTACTGAGTGTAATTACTGTAGTTGTTTGAGTACTTGTTTGGGCTGACCATTTGGCTGCCTTACACACTTGTTGCGCTGACCCCTGGTGTCGAGCAGCTGAGGAGGCCTTCACGGCGCAGTAGCATGTGTCGTGACACTGCTGTAATGGATGGAATGGGTGAGTGTTCTATGGTAGAAGCGTCTTAGATGGTTAGATGAATCCATTTGATTAAAGTAGCCTCCGAGGCTGATGTGTTCTTATTTCTGTCCTGCTGTGGAAGAAGGATTAAAGATAATGCGACTTCTACAACGTACACTGTCCTGGATACCTAGATGCGTAGGGCCTTGCTGAGATCTTGTCTCTGTGGATCCTTCGTGACCTGTTGGGCTAGCGGCGGGCGCAGCCTTGACAGCAAGATGTCTCACTTTAGGTGGAGGGACTATACCACCTTTAGAATGAGGATGGAATCAGCCGTAGTGTAATGATGTTTCAATGGGAGACCAGAAAAGATGGTATACATGAGCGCGCTGCTAGTACCGACCCTCTGTAGAGAACAATAACTGACAACGAAACCTACCACTGGTTGGATGAGTACGTTAAGGGTACCCATGTACAGAGGTTTGAACGGTGGTTATTGTAGGTACGCAAGATCGAAGATTCGGTGCTACGGGTGTAGTCTTGTTGTCTGAAAACTTTAACTGGCAGACCCTGTGAAGGAATAAGTTTGCAGACGTCTGGTGGCAAGACGTTCTTGGAATAAGGTGAAACTGGTTGAAACCTGCTGCGTGAGATACCATAATGGCAGACCTGAGCTCAGGCGTGTGTGGACAAAACGGAGAGTTCTTGGTATGAAATAGGTCCTAAGGAAGTCACTCGCAGAGGTTAGTTAAGGAAGTAAACAAAACACGACTTCACATGTGTGACGGTATGGGTTAAATAAGTCTGGTTTCCTCGCTGTGACTGTAGTTACCATTATATCCTTGGAAAAAAAAACCCTGGGTAAGCTCCAGGTGTCAAGTGCTACGTCATTAATGTTAGACTTGAGAAACTCTGAAGGATAACTGTCTCGGAGAGATACGGTCTGGCTTGTGTGGTAGTCGTCTTGGTACTGCTGCAATGAGTTGCATGAAATCTTCGAACTAAGCGCATTTGGGCCAGACTGAGGCCACAAAGATGATCCGGCGACATACTTGCTTAATATTCCACACTATCTAGGTAGTGGGGAACGAATATAGAGAATGCGGAGACGCGTCCAGTCTTGGACTAGTGCTTCTGTCCTATTAACAGTGGACTTTGGGACCTGGCGATGAAGGCTGGAACCTTGGCATTGAGGCGTGACTCTGTCACGTCTACGATTCATGAAAAAATGAATAAAGAAAGGCGTGTTCCGACGGCCTCTCTTTCTCTCTCCCCACCGCACCAACAATGTTTTAATGGACTAAGCTACCTGGATTAAAACATTCTTCCACCAGCCTACATGGTGAGTGCCGCCTTTCTTTATTCACTTTTTCATGAATCTTAGATTACTTATTCTAAGGCTGTGCAACACCAGGCAGCGGGGGATAGCCGACAGGCTGTTAGCAGAGCTCCATGTGTGTAGTGCCCGTCATTGGACTTTTTTCTGCACGATCTGTCAAGTCTACACTCATGGTGTCCTGCACTGACTACCTTTACTGAGGCTCTCTGGATGATTGGACCATGTCCCTGCGTCCATATATTGGCGCGTGATGAACTCCGGTTTCGAAATGTTTACACCTGGTATGAGACTAGCTGACCTTAGATTGTTTAGGGCCTTCCTTTAGTGACGGATACAGGGAACGTTTGCCTTGCTTGGCGACTGTGGTTTTCCCTTGGTGGTTGACATATGTACCATGTGTGGCATTGTCTGCTTGTATTCTGACATGTCCAACTGCTAGGGTGTGACTGTCAGAGCACTGCTCTGAAACCAGGCGACCGGCCAGCACAGCCGACATCGCCCCTTTACATGAGGCGACGTAGGGGCGATGACGTCAGTGATGGGCCACGCCCCCACGTCACCTCTGTAATGGGCGGCGATGTCGCCCCGTGCAACGGGGCTTTAGAGTTTAGACTCATTGTAGAATTACCTGTGCAACTGCAGCTGACAGCTTCCTAGCCTGTCTCTTTTGAGACTTGGCTTTCATCCTCGAGCACCCGAACTCCAGCTGTGAGACTGGATCAGGTAGTGAACCGCCTTGGTACGCCGTACACTAGTCCGGTAATTGCAGTTTAACTCAACTTTAACTGTTGTCTTCAACCTTAATGGGCCTAGTAAGAAACTTGTCAGTTAAACTTTTAGTAATGCCACCACAACCTATTGTGGTGTCTCAGGAATGTGTATGTCGGACGAGTCTGCGAGATGTTTGAATATCTGTTATGTCCCCCCACGATAGAGGCTCGAGGAAAAAACATGTCGGAGTGTTCTCGTAACCTAGCTTCTTTCTAGGTTCAAGCTTTAAGTGTGGCTAGGTGCACCAACTTGTTTTGACCCTGTGTGTAGCGTTGAGTGCGATCTACTGCCCGAATGCATGAAAATATGTTTACATAACTCTACGGTTGCCAAACCGGTTGTGGGGTGGGGCGCGGTGATCTTGCGACTGCCCTGATGAAGGCCAAACGCAAATTACCTGAGTGGTTTACTTGCACTAGTAAATGCGGAATGCAGATGCATGTATACTGACTGACTATTAAATGTTGTATTCTGTGCACCGATAGGTATGTTGTTTCTGATTTAGGGTTGGTAGTACCAGTATATGGTGATCCAGTGCTAGATCATCCGTGTTGGTACGTGTATGGTACCACGAGTGAGAATGCCAAGGTGCAGCAGGATATAACACTGCCGTTTGTCCTGCGATAGTGATTTGAGCCTATAGACTAGGGAATTTGTGTTCCCTGTAATTCAGGAGGCCGTGTTGTTGTAACTTTGAATAATAGCCAACCTGCGCGGTCGTCCGTGGTATTACCGACCGGTGTCACATTAGCTAAGGAAGTTGGGGGAACTTGTATTGCGTCCTATGCGCTCTGGCATGTGTACCAGATGATGCCTGCACATAAATATATTAGGGCGGCATTCACCGCTCAACAGCCAGATGGAAGTTGTGGCAGCTATTAATGCTGTCCTCGACATCGTGGATGGAGAATATGGAGATACGTCGACTTCAACCCAGTATCCGCAGTGGGTATGGGGAAGGATGACGGCATATGACTTTGAATCTCGACCTTACCCTGCACCCATACTGTGAGGTACGAGGAGGGAGCACGTCGGGTGCCGTATCGTACCCCCGCACAGCCGACTGTGTGAGCCGTTGTGTGTGAGATGACATTGTGGATACTGTGGACCGGTGTTACCCCGGTATGTTCCAACACAGCCCCTTTTCCCTGCGTGCATGACTACTGCAGCAGGCAAGAAGCTTTGTGAGACTACTAGTGTAGTAGGCTCTGTGTATAGATAGGAGCTGTATGGATGCCCTGCACTAGGATCGAATGTGCAGGGACAGTGCATCTATACATGGGCTTTGGCGGCATTATCTATTCTCAGGGTCCTTTCTAATGGCCGCCGGAAGAACGCAGTGTTTGCCTAAGGTGGGGGGCGGAGCGTGCAGGGCATAGAAACTTAATAACTGCGCCCTGCACGCTTTGATCCGCCACGACACTGGTCGCGTCATCAGGAGGCGGTCTAGGGGCGGGGAAATAGGCAGCGGCTTCGGCCTAGGCCGAAGCCGCGGCCTTTAGTAGCACTGTGCGGCCGAAAACGGCTGCAGGCCGGCGCAGAGGTCTCGGAAGTTACTGTAACTGACCCAGACCCCACCAAATCATCTGCGCAGCCTAGCGCAGGCCCCTAGGTAACCCCACAGGGGGACTCAGAGTACTGGGGCTTCCTGTAACTCAGCCACTAATGCAGTGTGCTGGTTGCTGCAGGAGCACAGACCTACTGTGCTCCTGTTAGTGATGTTACCACTACTTCTACATTAATGCTGGCTTCGCATGTCCCCGGCCCCATATACACAGCGACGCTGCGTCTGTTGGTCATTTACAGCAGCGTGTGCTGCAGCCTCCTTCCTCCACCGCCCTCCCCAGGGCTGAGAATTCTGGCTGGCTTTTCTAGCCCTACCTGAGGTGACTCCACCTAATAACCCCATGAGGGGTGAATTAGGGAGTGATGCTGCCGTCCACCGTCAGAGGGCCCTTGCTTATCCTCGACCTCAACCCAGAGACCCCAAAAGTGGGGACCAGGGGAAGGAGGACCATCATCTCAACCTCAACCCAGCACCCCAACAGTGGGGTGCCAAGGTTGGAGCGGCATGTGGATCGACCTCTCAACTTCAACCAGGTGTCCCCAAAAGTAAGGGACCGAGGAAGGAGCATGTCGGGAGTCTAACCAGAGACCCATTTTTTTTTCATCTTAAACGAAATAAATTCAAAAAACAAAAAATTTTGAGAAAAATAAAATTCAGGTGTTCCTCCTAACGACACTAAGCAAAAACTGGTAAGGCACTTCCTGCTCCAGGGGTGTATACTGCAGAGGAGGAGCCACTTAACTTTTACAGATTCTGCATAGTGTCGCCTCCTAGTGAACAGCAGCATAACACCCAAGGGTCCTGTGTCCCCCAATGAGGCGAAGGAGAAAAAGGGGTTACAGAAACCCCAATTACAATATGTTAAAAGTGGTGGTCACAGTTTATAATTCCCAAAAAAGGTCACAGGTGCACTTGAAAGTTGATTTTAATCAATAGATCTTGGAATTATAATAATTTCCCCGCGCTGATGCTGAGATAATCTTATATGTGTGTCCCTGCTATGTACTGCGTAATGTCGGTGTCTGACCATGCAGGGACATGATCTGATCATATCACAGCTGCTGGGCCAGGGAGGATGCAAAAGAGTATACAGACATTACAGCATGGAATCAAAGCTGATTTTTTGTTTCCCTGTCCGTAAAATGTTTGTGATGATTAAGCGATATTTGATGTGATGATTAAGCAAAATTTGTAAGGAATATTGCCCTATTCCCCAGATTTCATTCGTCCCAGAATGCAATAGTTATCTGTTCAGATAAGACACATCTCACTCATAAAGAGATAAGCCCCACCCTTGGTAGCCAGAGGTAATCTCTCTCTGGGAAATGGTCAATGCCAACAGGCCACACAAAAGGGCTCTTCCTCACCTGTGGCATGCTAATCAGCTAGGGAAATGTCATTTAGCCAGGTGTATGGAGCTTCATAGGAAATGGAGATTAGATTACACTTTGTACCCAGCCATTATCCAAAGGATACACATAAAAACAATAGTACAGCGGTCTCAGGGAGCGCCAAAGGAATACTGGACAAATTAGTGGATAAGAACCGACCTTTATTCTTCCTCCAATACCACTGCCACAACGCGTTTCAACGGTCTAAGCCGTCTTCATCAGGTGGGGTTGAGCACCTGATGAAGACGGCTTAGACCGTTGAAACGCGTTGTGGCAGTGGTATTGGAGGAAGAATAAAGGTCGGTTCTTATCCACTAATTTGTCCAGTATTCCTTTGGCGCTCCCTGAGACCGCTGTACTATTGTTTTTATGTGAGTTCTCTCTCTACGGAGCCAAAGCGGCAGGAGCAGCCTGGAACATCTGGAGTGTTGAGGACCTGTGGTTACCTAATTACCGGGATAAACATACTGAGGACCTGCGGTGACGCGGTATCCGGTCCGGTAGGATTACGTGAAAATCGCGGAGCACAGATTTGTGAAGGCAAACACCGGCAGGACGGCAGCACTAATAGAAAGAGGCGACCCGGAGCCCCATCACCCACACGTTTAATCTTGGTTGTGTAGACGTACACAACCATTATAGGTGAGTGCACTGGCACTTTTTATTTATACAAATAGCCCTGTGTGTCTACACATGCGCCCTTTTCTTTTTCTTTCTGCATTATCCAAAGGATGACTCCCTGCTGGGATTTGCAGAAGTGGCAAATCTAATTTCCCTGTATCACAAGTGGAGGGGAAAATCCTTTCAGCTAGCTAGACTGAGAGGAGACGAGTTATAAATTTTAATATTTCATAAGCCGTCCATCCTGTGATGTCGAATGTAAATATGAAATCTACATATCTAGACGGTCATAGGGCTTATATTTATATGAATGTAGGAAGACTGTAAGCCATCTAAATGTAATATTGGCTAGTAGACTGCTCTCAGAATAGTCATGTTTCATATCCAGATGAAGATAAAATCACACCTGAAAATATGAAAGCATTGTCTCCCGTCGAGGATGCTCACAGACAAGGCTAGGGCAGATAATAAAGTTTGAATATCTATATCTCCACTCAGAGGGGTGGGATTTGTGAGACAGCCCAGAGGTGCGAGATGGGTGGAGACAGGGGTCAGCCCATAATGTATAAAAATCTGCTGCCCCATCTCCATATTGTATTTCTTCTGAAGAGGCATTATTATTCCACCAAAGCCAGAGATTACCCCAGGAACAGATTGTCATCACGCCGCCCTTGTGGTGCCATCAGCATTAAGGTAACTGACTGATCACATGTGTGTGTAATTCTGTTAATTCTATTTAGCCTTGTATTTGCATAACTGACTAATATTTGTAACATCTTAACTGTAAATATATCTAGTGTACCATTAGGGTGATTAAATATATAATTTAATCTTGAGTTGCTCTTTTTATCTTGATCAAGCATTCCCACGTCCGTGTGCTCATTTAACGCTACCTGGGTTGGTTCCTGACCCAATATAAGCCCGACCACGGACCAGACTTATATTAAAACGAGGAGCTGGTGGCAGCAATAGTGCTTGGGGTTTATTCAGGGCCTCTGGCAGTGACGGAGTGGAGGATATTATATGTGCTTCTGGCTGCGGACTAGAAGGCATATACCACACTTGCTGAGAGGTGCCTTAATAAGCCAGCACAGACAGGGCAGCTGCGGCCCTTCTTTATCCTCAGGCAGTTCTCTGACTGACCTGGGTTTAACAGAAGGCGCTGTAGAGCTGCCAGGTTCGGTGGCCGATACACCACAATATGTTTTACCTCAATCTAATGATGTAAAATTCGTATACTCTCTTGCATCCCCCCTGCCCAGACCATGTCCCTGTACGGTCAGACAATTCTAGAAAGTATTATTATTCAAAGATCTATTGATTAAAAATTTACTTTAAAATTAACTTACTTTGTGGGAAAACACTATTTAAGCCCTGATTATCAAGACCAGAGTAGATTATGGGGCAACATCAGAATCTGTCATATACCAAAACCGGAGGCAGGATTTACAGTAACATGCTGTCAGTACAACACCGACAGTCTAGGACAATGCATGCAATTCTATGCTTAAGTCCCCTTTTGGGGTTTAAAAACTACTAAAAAAAAAAAAAAGTCTACTACTACCCCTCGAAAAAAAAAAAAAAAAAAATGAATAAAGAAATAAAATTCTAAAATCAAAGTTACCCAATAAAAAGTTTATTACCTGAGGAAAAGACTAGAACCTCCAAAAGAACATTATTTTGCTGCGTCCATAATGACTAACACTGTAAATCTACAAAGTTATTGAAATTGAATGCGGTTTTGGTTTACCCCCTAACAAATTACAGATTATAGGTAGTAAAATCGATGTAGTAACCAATGGAAAACTCTTGTTTATGGCGCTGTAATCAGAATGGTTTTCAAGTTGATGTGTATATTAATGTTTTTTTTTTTTTTTTAAAGCTACATATTCCAACATTTAAAAAAAATAAAAATCTGTCCAGCCCAGGGCCTTCAACAGGTAGAAAACATGATAGTGGTGATAGTACAAGAAAGGGATTTAAACTAGAATTAGCATTAAATGTAGGAAACAGCTCACATCTGCAATCTCAGAAATAGCATAATAGTAAAATAAAATATTGTTATAAACCTTTATTTCCAAAGCTATTGGGTACTCATCGTAAAATTTCTTCTTGCAGCCTTCATTTTAGGACACAGGAACTATGAATAAAGTCTGTTGCTACCTGAAGGCTGACACTAGCTATACACCTTAACGTCTCCTCTCTAACAGAGTACATGGGCCATCTGAAATGGCAAAAAAAAGAAATCCGAAAGTCTGAATGGAGTGGTGGCTTACAAGTAGTAATTAGTGAATTGGCCATAACACCCCCTTGTCAAGGTAGAAAAATTAGGGGATAACTATTTATCTTGTTATAGTATTTTAATGGTTAAAAAGAAGCACTTGGTGACAAAAAGGTGATATTGTGCAAACTATGTTATTAAAGACTTCCCACCCCCAAAGACAAACTACATAAATTACTCACGAGGTAATGTCAAGACAGAGGTCTGGAGGGTTGGATGACGTCACGGTATAGTCACAAAGCATACAATTTGTGGTCACCAGGGGGCCACCCGACACAAAATGTGTCTAGGGGAGGTCACAGAGGTTTCCACATACGATCATTTGCAAGTTAAAAACCGTCGTCCTCCTGTTCCGGGGTCCAGCCCACCAACCCGAGTCCAAACCCACACAGGTGGTGTTAGTCAATGTCAAGTTATACAGATCAGTGATATGGTCTGTTTAGCGAGAAAGATTTGCCCGACGCGTTTCGCCTATAGAGAGGCTTGTCAGGGGCAATATTGTTATGCTACATCAAGTTCATAGAAGGTTCACATAGTTTGTGTGAACCTTAAGTTTTACAGTTTATCAACCAGGTCCAGGGATAGAATCCTATGTTTAGGAGGTCAAAGTAGGCCAAAAAAACGATGGTTCTTCTCTTAATCAGAGGTTTTCTTAAGATACCTAGAAAGTTTAAAAAGGTAAGAAGGACCTTTGTCAGTTATGAAGGTTACCAGTACTGATTGCTTCCACCCATCTATGTTCTCTATGGTGTGAAAAAATATTTTTACAACACCCTTTAAATGTGATTTTTCGAGGGGTACTAAGGACGTACCAGGGGTGAGGAACAGACGGAAGGCTGCACTTCAAGATGTCCAGTCAACTTAACCCCTTATCTGAATGGAGTGTCCTCTCCTTAGTAAATTACAAAAGGAAATATTACTTGAATCATATTGGGGTTGTCTATCACCATATATTTATATAATAAAAAGGACATACCTTCATCTGTTTTAGAGTCCCTCTATATTAAACTCTCTCGTGTGATTTTATTTGTCTCATAATCAGCCTCTTTGTTTTCTCCTTTTTAGACATGAGAAAAGACATTTATCAGAATCCTGAAGAGTATTAATTATCAAAGAATAGTCTGAAGGTGTATCACTGACCTCCTTTCTTCACAGTTTTATACACAGGTCTGTAAAACACGTGGTGCAGATGCAAGCCAAAAGCTCAGATAAGCCCTTAATATACAGGTCTTGCTCCCTTAATAGTTGAGAATAGTCAAATTACTATTCCACCTATAAATGTAAATAAGAGACATTCTCTTATTCACTATATAAGGCCTTTTGTCTGAACATTGGTGACAAAGGGTTAAACAACAATACCTTGCTGAAGCAGCACAAACTGTCAGGCACCATTCCTGTGGAGCAGCCCCTCTATGGTCCCGTATAGCTGATGCCTCCCTGTGTGTGGATGGCAACAGACTGCCGCCTTTCTTGGGGCTTATATGAGGTAAGGGGCTTGTCCAACCTCTATTCCTCCTCCCCCTCGGCCGACTCCCACCAGGAAGCTGTCAGCAGGTTGGCCGCGCTGTTTGCGTTCCACCTAGAACGCAAGATCGTCTGCGCATGCGCATGACCTCACGCCCGGTGGGCGTGTTTAGGAGCTCGGAGCTCTGATAGTAAATAGAGCTCCGGGACTCTTTTCAAATGACATGGATTCTATGATGGACTTGCTGTTTGTGAGAAGCCCATATATCTGATATTGTCCAGGATCTAGTCTCCTGGAAATCTAGTTTACCCCCCCAAGGATCCCTTTTGGGTTAGAGGGGGTGTAACTGGTCTACTCAGCCCGGTTCACCAATATAAGAGAAAGATACCTTTTTAAGAGGGCCACCGACAGATTCACCTATAGAGAGGACCTCCCATGATTTTTACTCATGATTAGATGAAACAGGTGTATGTCTGAGTCTCATTGAGGCCGTTGGGAGTGACTGTCTTTAGTCTGTATATCCAACGGCTCTCTTTCTGGAGAATGAGTTTATCCCAGTTCCCTCCTCGTTTCGGTGGTGTAATGACCTCAATGGCCATAAACACACAACCTTCCATGTTCCCTCCATGTTCCTGATGGACATGTCTAGAGATGGGAGTATCCCTTCTGTGTCTTACATCGCCTAGGTGGTCTCCACTACGTCCTCTAAAGCCTCGTTTCGTTTTGCCGATGTATTCAGGATTGCATGGGCAGGCGAAACGATAGACCACCCCCGAGGTCTTACAATTTGCAAAGTGCCGTAAGGTGTACGTTTTCCCAGTGTTGGTGCTGGTAAACTCCATAGCAGTATTTATATATCTACATGCTATGCACTTTCCACATTTGAAGGTACCTTTGGCATGGTTGTCTAGCCATGTACCCTGAGATGTAGGAGGCTCATAAAGTACTGTGCACTAGTTGGTCTTTTAGATTTCTCCCTCTCCGGTATGTTATACTTGGGTATGGAGGTATGAGTCCTTGGAGTCCTGGGTCAGCTCTCAGAATACGCCAGTGTTTTTTCATTATATCCCTGACTTCTGTGGCCTTGTTATCATATTTGCCAATAATTCTCATGATTGAATCTTTTTGTTTGGTTCTGGGTTTCAGTAGTTCCACCCTAGATGTATGTTCCGCCTTCTTATACGCCTCACTGAGGACGCATTGTGGATACCCTCGATTCAGGAATCTCTGTTGTAGTTCATTCGCTTGTTTGTAGAACTCGTTGACATTAGTGCAATTTCTTCTTATCCGTAGATACTGCCCTTTTGGTATCCCCATCCTCAGACTCTTGGGGTGGTGGCTTTGCCAATGAAGCAAATCGTTACTGGCTGTAGTTTTACGGAAAGTGCGTGTAATTAGACGTCCGTCATCCTCCTTCACTATTGTCACATCCAGGAAATTTAGAGTTTTTTCTTGGAACTCAGACGTGAACCTGAGTCCAATTGTGTTGATATTGAGGTCTGTGATGAACTTGTCAAAATCATCTTTACTCCCGGACCATAGAATGAAGATATCATCTATGTAGCGCCCCCAGAATAAAATCCGGGGACACCACCACGACGTCTCCTCACCACCGAACACAACTGTGTCCTCCCACCAGCCCAGGAGCAAGTTTGCATAAGTTGGGGGCCATCGAACTCCCCATTGCAGTGCCCTGAGCTGGTGGTAGAACCTACCGTTATGGCGAAAGTAGTTATGTGTCAGTACAAACTCCGTTGCAGCCAGAATGAAGCGATTGTGTTCCTCATACTGTGTACCCTTGCGTTTAGAAAGTGTTTTATGGCCTGTAGTCCAGCCTCGTGTGGTATGCTACTGTAAAGGGCCTCTACGTCTATAGAGCCCAAAAACGTATCTTTCTCAATCATGATACCGTCAAGTTTGTTTAGGAGGTCCATGGTATCCCTTAGGTATGAGGGTAATGCCTCGACATAATTCCTGAGTACTTTATCTAGTAAATGCTAAGATTCTGTGTCACCGAATCATTGCCCGAAACTATGGGACGTCCCTTCAATGGTGACAGCCCATAATGGATTTTTGGTAACGAATAGAAAACTGGTATTACAGGGAACTTCATTAGTATAAATCTCCATTCATTTTTACTTCGTATTCCATCTTGGTATGCCGCGTCTATAAGAGTCTTTAGTTGGTTTTGGAAATCATCAGTGGGATCTCGTTTAAGGGTGGCATATGTAGTCGTATCTTGTAAAATGTCTTGGCACATCTTATTATACTTATTATGGTCCATTACAACCAGGTTACCACCTTTATCAGAAGGTTTTAAGATAACGTCCTTGCGTCTTGCAAAGTTGTCCAAAATTTCTCTGCTTGATCGATCCAGGTTAGGATGGTAACTTTTTTTGGTTTCTCGTAATTTTTCTAGATCTTCACAAACGAGTTGAGTAAAAATGTCAATGCTGCTATAATCCATTACTGGCGGGGTTTTTGTACTTTTAGGTTTTAAGTCAGTGAATGGACCTTGGCCTTTTTCTCTGGTGTTCATGAGGTTAATCATGTCCATGGCCAATGGTATGTCCTCCTCTTCAACACCCATCGATAAACACTTTTCTTTATCACTTTTTTCAAAAAAGCTGTGCCACTTCAGCTTCCTTGAAAAAAGATGAATGTCTTTTACCCATTCAAAAGCGTCAAAGTTGTTTGTGGGTACAAATGACAGGCCCTGTTTTAGCACATTGATTTCTTCTGTGTCAAGTATTTTCGTTGAAAGGTTTATGATTCTCAGTTCGTCGGGATCCTCCTGGTGATTCCTTCGATGTCTCTGATGTGTGTTTAATGGTAGCGTGGAGTCTGAGTACCGGATCGGTCCCTTAGGTCGTAACCCCGATTGTTTAGGCCTTGCTCCAAAAAAGATAGGGGTGGTATTGATGCAGGAAAAGAGGGTGGTTGTGGCGGTAAAGAGGAGCCAGAGGGTCCAGGTCTTGGGTCTGGTCTTGGAGTGTCCCATCTTGGCTTTCCTCTGCCTCGTCCCCGTCCTTTTGGTTTCTTGGGGCCTCTGTCGTTATTGGCCCTCTCTAGTCTAGTCAGTCTCTTGCTTAAGGTTGATGGATTAGTCTCTCCCTCCGATACTTCACTCTCTGAAGATGATGCGTCAGTAGGTATGGCTGGAGTTATTGGCGGAGCTGTTGGATTCCCTTGGGAATCTTGAAGAAAGGGGTAGGCTTTATGATCTCTAAGGGTACCTTTACACACGGCTACATTTGTAGCTTGTCACCAGGTAACTTACTGGTTGCAGTGAAATCATGGATACATGATTCCATTTGTACACAGCAACAAGATAGAACCATGTATCCATGATTTCACTGCAACCAGTAAGTTACCTGGTGACAAGCTACAAATGTAGCCGTGTGTAAAGGTACCCTAAAGTCAGTAAAATCCCTCTGATATTGCTTTTGCTTCCTATCTTTTAGGCTATTCTGGAATTTTTCAATAGTTTGCTGCAATATTGTTTCCCTCCTGGTAAAGTCTGTTTCGGTCTTATACTTGAGTGCTTGTTCTGTAAGCTGATTTAATCTGTGTGAAGTTTCCTCAAAGATAAGTTTTTCTTCTTTGAGAAGAATCTCCATCAACCTCAAAGAGCTATTTGTTAGTTCATTTTCCCAGGAGGTCATAAGTTCCGGGGATCTAGTCCTTTTAGCAGGGGCAAGGTTCACCCTTAGGCCAGCCGGTACGATTTTGTTTTTAATGTAATTTTCTAATGAACGAATTTCCCACCAGGATCTAATATTATCTTTGTAACACCCAGTAAGGGCCTGGAAAGTACTTTTAATGTTTATGCAAGGAATATTCCCTGTATTGCCAGTAGGCTCAGAATAGGCATCTTGGGCATCAAGGAGGAGTGAAGGAGGATGACGGACATCTAATTACAAGCACTTTCCGTAAAACTACAGCCAGTAACGATTTGCTTCATTGGCAAAGCCACCACCCCAAGAGTCTGAGGATGGGGATACCAAAAGGGCAGTATCTACGGATAAGAAGGAATTGCACTAATGTCAACGAGTTCTACAAACAAGCGAATGAACTACAACAGAGATTCCTGAATCGAGGGTATCCACAACCGTCCTCAGTGAGGCGTATAAGAAGGCGGAACATACATCTAGGGTGGAACTACTGAAACCCAGAACCAAACAAAAAGATTCAATCATGAGAATTATTGGCAAATATGATAACAAGGCCACAGAAGTCAGGGATATAATGAAAAAACACTGGCGTATTCTGAGAGCTGACCCAGGACTCCAAGGACTCATACCTCCATACCCAAGTATAACATACCGGAGAGGGAGAAATCTAAAAGACCAACTAGTGCACAGTACTTTATGAGCCTCCTACATCTCAGGGTACATGGCTAGACAACCGTGCCAAAGGTACCTTCAAATGTGGAAAGTGCATAGCATGTAGATATATAAATACTGCTAAGGAGTTTACCAGCACCAACACTGGGAAAACGTACACCTTACGGCACTTTGCAAATTGTAAGACCTCGGGGGTGGTCTATCGTTTCAGCTGCCCACGCAATCCTGAATACATCGGCAAAACGAAACGAGGCTTTAGAAGACGTATTGAAGACCACCTAGGCGATGTAAGACACAGAAGGGATACTCCCATCTCTAGACATGTCCATCAGGAACATGGAGGGAACATGGAAGGTTGTGTGTTTATGGCCATTGAGGTCATTACACCACCGAAACGAGGAGGGAACTGGGATAAACTCATTCTCCAGAAAGAGAGCCGTTGGATATACAGACTAAAGACAGTCACTCCCAACGGCCTCAATGAGACTCAGACATACACCTGTTTCATCTAATCATGAGTAAAAATCATGGGAGGTCCTCTCTATAGGTGAATCTGTCGGTGGCCCTCTTAAAAAGGTATCTTTCTCTTATATTGGTGAACCGGGCTGAGTAGACCAGTTACACCCCCTCTAATCCAAAAGGGATCCTTGGGGGGTAAACTAGATTTCCAGGAGACTAGATCCTGGACAATATCAGATATATGGGCTTCTCACAAACAGCAAGTCCATCATAGAATCCATGTCATTTGAAAAGAGTCCCAGAGCTCTATTTACTATCAGAGCTCCTAAACACGCCCACCGGGCGTGAGGTCATGCGCATGCGCAGACGATCTTGCGTTCCAGGTGGAACGCAAACAGCGCGGCCGACCTGCTGACAGCTTCCTGGTGGGAGTCGGCCGAGGGGGAGGAGGAATAGAGGTTGGACAAGCCCTTTACTTACCTCATATAAGCCCCAAGAAAGGCAGCAGTCTGTTGCCATCCACACACAGGGAGGCATCAGCTATACGGGACCATAGAGGGGCTGCTCCACAGGAATGGTGCCTGACAGTTTGTGCTGCTTCAGCAAGGTATTGTTGTTTAACCCTTTGTCACCAATGTTCAGACAAAAGGCCTTATATAGTGAATAAGAGAATGTCTCTTATTTACATTTATAGGTGGAATAGTAATTTGACTATTCTCAACTATTAAGGGAGCAAGACCTGTATATTAAGGGCTTATCTGAGCTTTTGGCTTGCATCTGCACCACGTGTTTTACAGACCTGTGTATAAAACTGTGAAGAAAGGAGGTCAGTGATATACCTTCAGACTATTCTTTGATAATTAATACTCTTCAGGATTCTGATAAATGTCTTTTCTCATGTCTAAAAAGGAGAAAACAAAGAGGCTGATTATGAGACAAATAAAATCACACGAGAGAGTTTAATATAGAGGGACTCTAAAACAGATGAAGGTATGTCCTTTTTATTATATAAATATATGGTGATAGACAACCCCAATATGATTCAAGTAATATTTCCTTTTGTAATTTACTAAGGAGAGGACACTCCATTCAGATAAGGGGTTAAGTTGACTGGACATCTTGAAGTGCAGCCTTCCGTCTGTTCCTCACCCCTGGTACGTCCTTAGTACCCCTCGAAAAATCACATTTAAAGGGTGTTGTAAAAATATTTTTTCACACCATAGAGAACATAGATGGGTGGAAGCAATCAGTACTGGTAACCTTCATAACTGACAAAGGTCCTTCTTACCTTTTTAAACTTTCTAGGTATCTTAAGAAAACCTCTGATTAAGAGAAAAACCATCGTTTTTTTGGCCTACTTTGACCTCCTAAACATAGGATTCTATCCCTGGACCTGGTTGATAAACTGTAAAACTTAAGGTTCACACAAACTATGTGAACCTTCTATGAACTTGATGTAGCATAACAATATTGCCCCTGACAAGCCTCTCTATAGGCGAAACGCGTCGGGCAAATCTTTCTCGCTAAACAGACCATATCACTGATCTGTATAACTTGACATTGACTAACACCACCTGTGTGGGTTTGGACTCGGGTTGGTGGGCTGGACCCCGGAACAGGAGGACGACGGTTTCTAACTTGCAAATGATCGTATGTGGAAACCTCTGTGATTCCTGGATCCTGGATGAAGGTATTTTTGACGATTCCTCTTTACAAAACAATTCCAGTTCAGTTAAGTTTGATGGTCGCCGAGCATGGACAGCCCGCTTCAAAACATCCCACAGACGTTCAATGATATTCAGGTCTGGGGACTGGGATGGCCATTCCAGAATATTGTAATTGTTCCTCTGCATGAATGCCTGATTAGATTTGGAGTGGTGTTTTGGATCATTGTCTTGCTGAAAGATCTATCCCCGGCATAACTTCAACTTTGACACTTGAACATTATTCTCAAGAATCTGCTGATACTGAGTGGAATCCATGTGACCCTCAACTTAAACAAGATTCCCGTGCTGTCATTGGCCACACAGCCCCAAAGCATGAGGGACCCTCCCCCAAATTTGACAGTGGATAGCAAGTGTTTTTCTTGGAATGCTGTGTTGATGTGTGGCGCCATGCATAACGCCTTGTTGTATGACCAAACAACTCAATCTTTGTTTCATCAGTCCACAGGACCTCCTTCCAAAATGAAACTGGCTTGTCCAAATGTGTTTTTGCATACCTCAGGTGACTGTTTGTGGCGTGCATGCAGAAACGGCTTCTTTCGCATCACTCTCCCATACAGCTTCTCCTTGTGCAGTGTGCGCTGTATTGTTGACCGATGCACAGTGACACCATCTGCAGCAAGATGATGCTGCAGGTCTTTGGAGGTGGTCTGTGGATTGTTCTTCTGCAGGACAAAGTACCTCGTGGTCCGAGCCGCTGTGTCTATATGATAGAAAGACCAGATACAGCGGTATGACAAAAAAAGAAGGAGGGGGGGACAAGAGGCACAACAGTGCTCTTATCACCAGACACTAGCTTGTGCAATGGTGAGAAAGAGTAATCCACTCACCTATTCCAGTTGTGAGACCCACAACTGGTTTGTAGACCTGTTTTTATAAATATCCTGATGGCTGCTGCTGGACTTCCACCGGTCTCACACACGTGGAGACGAAACCAGATGCTTAGGGAAGAGAGGTGTACCACAGTCCGTGCTGCCAGGGTAACTCGCATCAAAGAAAACGAGTAGACGATGTCCAGTTCAATCCCTCTTTACTCTCCTACGCGTTTCAGTGCCCTCCTGGCACCTTCATCAGGGATGTAGCACACAACCAGCGTGATCGCTCAGAACAATACAGCTGCTGCCAGGACCGTACCTCCACAGGTCACTGTGGTCACGATAAGCTTCTGCAGGACAAAGTACCTCGTGGTCCGAGCCGCTGTGTTCATATGATAGAAAGACCAGATACAGCGGTATGTCTGGGTAAAGTGGTAGCTATTTATTTTCCTACGCGTTTCGGAGTCGCATCCCAAACTCCTTCCTCAGATGTTCCCTCCGAAACGCGTAGGAAAATAAATAGCTACCACTTTACCCAAGTAATCAAGGTATCCAGATGATTGAGCGCTCCCAAGGAGATTTACCTTATGATAAGGACACTGACTCCTTTTTCCTTCTTGGAGATTTATTTCAAATGGCTTCACAGAAGTAAACAGTCATAAAAGTCATAAAAGCATAATTAAAACAACGCGTTTCGGCTATAAATGTCATAAAATAGCCTTCCTCAGGTATATGAAGTATTACATAAAGTTTGGAGGTTATATAGTGTGTGTTATCCCTCCTAATTAATCATATTGATCACACATGTCTGGCTCTTCAGTATCCAGTCTCATTAGTGTTAACCAGTTCCTCCCAAGATAAAAAAAGAGAACAATAGAATAAATATACACATATATCTCTCTCTCTCTCTTCCTTTTTGTATATATATATATACACATATACATATAAGGGTATAATTCAAAAAACCAATTGTATGTAAAACATTATTAGTTCCCTTTTGTTCCATTATTAATCTTTATCTTTGTTTTCTTTTCTATTTTCTTTTTCCTTTTCTTTTTATTTTTGTGTTTCGAAATCAAGGTCCAAATATCATAGTATTATTTTTATTTCTTATTAATTATGATCCACTTGATATCAAAAAATTATATTCCCAAAAGATAAAAAAAAAAAAAATTTTTAAATGTTTTTCAATAATTACAGATGGAATCGATCCTGCACATTTTCTATCAACATATCTTACCCAGTCAGAGGTATATACCACTAGGCTATACACTTCATCTGTAGGACACTTGCTCCAAGTCAACCCATTCATAAGTACCACATAATTGTTACGTCCCAATATATCTCTATCCCCCTCAAAGAGACAGCTATATTGGGTCGCTATATACTAGCGTGATAACTTCACCATAAAATATTTTACAATTTCCTTGATAATATATACAAATATATCTCATATATTGCATACTTCTACTGGGATCGATCTTGCTCTATTCACATTCGATCATTTTATCTTCACCCAAAAACCTGCTAAACCATTTTATCCTCCACCAGAGAGTGATTAAATCTTCTTTTCCCTACTGAAACAACTGCCTCCATAATAAAAGGTGGACCATTATACATTGTAAACAGTTTCACTTGTCATTCCAGGACCCAAAAAGCAGATATTTCTACTTCCCCAAGGGGACTAATACAAGAGTGCTCCATAGAAAACGTATCACTTTCCTTAATAATAGATGTACATATATCTCATATATTTGTTGGAATCGATCTTATTCAATTTATACTAAATCACCACCCAGAGTCCCAGTGTACCATCTTTTCCTTCTCTAGACAATGTTTCATATTATTTATTATCATTCAAGAGACAGCAGTTTGCTCTTCCTCTCCCTCCAGAGACCAATGCCTCCATAAATGCAGGTGGACCATTACAATGTCAGCACCAAGTTATGAACCGCTTCACATGTCATTTTAGGACCCACAGAGCAGACATTCCTACTTCCACAAGGAGAAACACTGCAAGAGCACTCCCGATAACCTCAATGTCCCCACCTCATAAAATGATGGGATCCCAAATATGAACCTCAACAAGATTTTTATCTCTATAAGGGCCCCTTCACATCAGTGCCCTCCGAAATCCGCGGCAGACGCGGCGAAAAAAACCGCATCCGCCGCAACCACCGCACACCGGCCGCGGCAACCGCCACGCAAAGCACAGGCGCACCCGCGGCAGGCGCGGCCCCGCACCCGCGGCAGGGAAAAAAAACCGCGGCTGACCGCGGCCTTCCCCGCCGCCGCACCCACCGCAAGCGCAAAACCGCACCCGCCGCAAGCACGCCCACACCCCGCACGGCGTCCACCGCAACTGCGCCGCAAGCGCAGCCGGCACGCGGCAATTGCTGCAGACGCGGCCCCCCCACCGCATCCGACGCAAACCCCAAAAAACGCCGATGCGAAAGGGCCCCTAGAAAACAATAAAGTTGTTCTCATCTATAAATTATCCTACTAAATGTTTTCAAGCTTATCATTTAGGCCATCCGGATATAGGCTTCGCAGCCTGTAAATCCAAAAAGCCTCCTTTTTATTCAGTTGTTGCATTCTATTAGGAGCATCCAAAGGTATCTCCTCAACTGGTGTAAGTTTTATTTTGAAATTTTTATTGTGATTTAATAAAAGGTGCCTTGATAAGCTATGGGTCATAAGGCCAATTTTTGCGTTATAACGATGTGAATTCAGTCGTGATCGGACCATCTGTGTGGTGCGACCCACGTACTGTAGTCCACATTCACAAGTAATAACATAAATAACGAAATTACTAGTACAGGTGAGAAAATTTTTGATCGGAAACATCTCTCCTGTACTAGACCTCTGTAAGACCCCCAGTGGGTTGATATGCAAAGAAACAAGACACAATAAAGGTGAGTTCTCTTGCCCAGTGTACTTCTGAGAAATATTGTACTTTTACATTTAGATCTGCGCCTGTTTTCTCTCTCCCCACCCTCCTCTAACCTACAGCCTCAAGGTCTATTGTGTGCAATTTACCACTTTACCCAGACATACCGCTGCATCTGGTCTTTCTATCATATGAACACAGCAGCTCGGATCACGAGGTACATTGTCCTGCAGAAGCTTATCGTGACCACAGTGACCTGTGGAGGTACGGTGCTGGCAGCAGCTGTATTGTTCTGAGCGATCACGCTGGTTGTGTGCTACACAACCTTATCAGGTGAGCAGTTCCCAGATTGCACCTTAATAATCCTGTCTCCTAAGGATAAGACCCTATATGCGCATTCTCACCCCTATCTTAGATTTCTGTGGATTGTTCTTGACTGTTCTCACCATTTCTTCTTCTCTGCCTTTCTGATATTTTTGTTGGCCTGCCACTTCTGGCCTTTACAAGAACTGTCCCTGTGGTATTCCATTTCCTTACTATGTTCCTCACAGTGGAAACTGACAGGTTAAATCTCTGAGACAACTTTTTGTATCCTTCCCCTGAACAACTATGTTGAACAATTTTTTTTTTTTTTCAGATCATTTGAGAGCTGTTTTGAGGAACCCATGATGCCACTCCTCAGAGAAGATGCAACTAGGAGAACAACTTGCAAGTGGACACCTGAAATAGCTTTTCTCATGATTGGATACACCGGTCTATTAAGTACAAAGCTCAATGAGGTTAAACGAATTTAGTGCTTCAGTAAGTCAGTAAAAAGTAGTTAGGAGTATTCAAATCATGAAAATCAGAAGGGTGCCCATACTTTGGCACCTGTCAAATTTTGAAATAATGCGTATTTCACATTTTAGGTTAGTACAATAAACCTCATTTCAAACCTGAAATATAACTGTGTCCATCAGTTATTACATACCTATATCACACTGAAATAGCTGTTGCAAAAAAACAAAAACAATTTAAAACGAGTAAGATTAAGAGGGGTGCCCAAACATTTTCATATGACTAAGACAAGACTGAGATCCCAAATATCAAAGATTGTATAAGGCCTTGTGTGAGCACAAACTGGAGCAAAGACTTGACTTGAGGCTTAGAAGCGAGATCTCTCAGAAATAGAATGGCCAAGGCAGAAACCTGGCCCCTGAGGAAAAATAATCATCATTAAAAACCCCAGACATGACTGCAAAAAGGAGAGGACCAGAGGCAAGGAGAAGTACATTGTGACAACATTTTTGGATTCACACCAAATGAGAAATAAGCCTTTCAAGTGCAAGCACTTGATTTTTTAATCATTTTCGGGGTGCAGCTGGGCCCCATGGGGTGCCTTTCATCTAGTGGTGCAGAAGCATCATACTGGGCAGCCCATTGGTTAGGTGGCAGAGCCAGAGGGTAGCTTTCAGACATCATTTGTATCAATGTGAATGGTGACCTAAGCAAGCCCATTATGTGCATGGCAGGTCGCCCTCCTACATTCTGTTGTAGGTAGAGGTGATTTTTATCAGCCTGCACCTGGTGCTTGCTTTACATAGTGGGGTCTGACTGCATCCTGCAAGTGCAGTGTTGGTTTTTGATTTTGGCATTGATGGTAAGTTTTTCTAATGCTGTTTTTCTCAGTAGCTTTTGTACATAATTTGTTAGGACTCATGAACTATGGGGATCTGTGAGGTGGATCATGAGCTTAAGTATCTTTGCCAATGCATGAACCAATACCCCATCTATAAGGTTTTTTGTTTATCACAAACTTTGTTGCATTTTTTTTTTTTTATCATTTTCGAGGTGCAGCTGGGCCCCATGGGGTGCCGTTCATCTAGTTGTGCAAAAGCATCGTACTGGGTGGTCCATTGGTTAGGTGGCAGAGCCAGTGGGTAGCTTTCAGACACTCCGCATCATTTGTATCAGTGTGAATGATGTCCTAAGCAAGCCCATTATGTGCATGGCAGGTCGCCTCCCACATTCTGTTGTAGGTAGAGGTGATTTTTTATCAGCCTGCACCTGGTGCTTGCTTTACATAGTGGGGTCTGACTGCATCCTGCAAGTGCAGTGTTGGTTTTTTATTTTGGTATTTATAAGTTTTTCTAATGCTGCTTTTTCCCAGTAGTTTTTGGAGAGCTTTAATCATAGTCTGAATAACAGCATTGAACAGGTTTGATGCCATCAGTATCACAGCTTCAACGGCCATGCTGTTAACCTAAGCAAACCTGAAACGGGATAGAAAAGCAGAAAGAAGATCTGGATGATTCAGGAGAGCCCAAGGGGAGTCTGCAAGGAGATTGCCCTTGTCCACATAACAGGTTCTTTGAGGCCAATTGGGCATGATCAGGATAATGAGAATCCCCCATACCCTGATCTTCTTGAGAACCCTAACTAGCAGGGGAAGAAATGGGAACAGGTATGGGTAGGGCCAACTGTGACCAAGGAATTGCCAAGGTGTCAACCACGACAATCAGAAGATCACAGGTCACAAGGGAAGGAATTCATCCAAGTTTTCCCAGGTGGTTAAGAATTTTTTTACAAGATTACATTATACAGTTGTGGCCAAAAGTATTGACACCCTGCAATTCTGTCAGATAATACTCAGTTTCTCCCTGAAAATGATTGCAATCACAAATTCTTTGGTATTATTATCTTCATTCAATTTGTCTTCAATGAAAAAACACAAAAAGAATTGTCCTAAAGACAAATTGGATATAATTCCACACCAAACATAAAAAAGGGGGTGGACAAAAGTATTGGCACTGTTAAGGCCCAGTCACACCTGGCGACGGGGCTGGAGATGTTGTCGGCGACTGCTGCGCGCATGTTTTTGACGCCCCGCCAACGTCCTCCATTTACATGGGGCGACATCTCCAGCCCCGCGCCGGCGTGCTGACAGGCGGCATCGCCGTCGGGGTGTCTGAAAACCCCAGTGGTGATGCAGGACAATGGGAGCCTACGGCTCCCATCGCCTGACAGGTCGCCGGAGGCCGGTTAAAGGGGGCGAAGTGTTCACATCGCCCCAGATCGGGCGCCTGGTTTCAGAGCACTGCTCTGAAACCAGGCGACCTCCCAGCGGCGCCGACATCACCCCTTTACATGAGGCGACGTAGGGCCGATGTCGCCGCCGGTAGGCCACGCCCCTACGTCGCCTATGTAATTGGCGCCGATGTCGCCTCGTGTGACGGGGCCTTTAGAAAAATCATGAGATGCTTCTCTAATTTGCGTAATTAACAGCACCTGTAACTTACCTGTGGCACCTAACAGGTGTTGGCAATAACTAAATCACACTTGCAGCCAGTTGACATGGATTAAAGTTGACTCAACCTCTGTCCTGTGTCCTTGTGTGTACCACACTGAGCATGGAGAAAAGAAAGAAGACCAAAGAACTGTCTGAGGACATGAGAAACCAAATTGTGAGGAAGCATGAACAATCTCAAGGCTAGAAGTCCATCTCCAAAGACCTGAATGTTCCTGTGTCTACCGTGCGCAGTGTCAAGAAGTTTAAAGCCCATGGCACTGTGGCTAACCTCCCTAGATGTGGACGGAAAAGAAAAATTGACGAGAGATTTCAACGCAAGATTGTGTGGATGGTGGATAAAGAACCTCGACTAACATCCAAACAAGTTCAAGCTGCCCTGCAGTCCGAGGGTACAACAGTGTCAACCCGTACTATCCGTCAGCGTCTGAATGAAAAGGGACTGTATGGTAGGATATCCAGAAGACCCACTTCTTACCCCGAGACATAAAAAAGCCAGGCTGGAGTTTGCCAAAACTTACCTGAGAAAGCCTAAAACATTTTTGGAAGAATGTTCTCTGGTCAGATGAGACAAAAGTAGAGCTTTTTGGGCAAAGGCAACAACAGAGTTTACAGGAGAAAAAAAGAGGCATTCAAAAAAAGAACACAGTCCCTACAGTCAAACATGGCGGAGGTTCCCTGATGTTTTGGGGTTGCTTTGCTGCCTCTGGCACTGGACTGCTTGACCGTGTGCATGGCATTATGAAGTCTGAAGACTACCAACAAATGTTGCAGCATAATGTAGGGCCCAGTGTGAGAAAGCTGGGTCTACCTCAGAGGTCATGGGTCTTCCAGCAGGACAATGACCCAAAACACACTTCAAAAAGCACTAGAAAATGGTTTGAGAGAAAGCACTGGAGACTTCTAAGGTGGCCAGCAATGAGTCCAGACCTGAATCCCATAGAACACCTGTGGAGAGATCTAAAAATGGCAGTTTGGAGAAGGCACCCTTCACATATCACGGACCTGGAGCAGTTTGCCAAAGAAGAATGGTCTAAAATTCCAGCAGTAAATGCTTGTGGGATTAGTGTGCACTCAATTTTGGAGTTCTTGAGGTGCTAGTGAAAGGATTGCTGAAAACCATATTCATATATGAAGAGATATTACTGCACTCTCAGAGGCGTTTATGATGCAAAGTGAAAGTTTTATTGTGATTGAACAACATGCGACCACTGATGCCGTTTCGGTCCACAATTTTGGACATTTCTCAAAGTGTCGCAGAAGCACAGGGCAGCGTACAGCATTCAGGTGCATTACCTTATACTTGTCCTCCACACAAACCACATTACCTAGGAGTGCTGGGACCATTTTGAACTTATGGTGGATCAGCACTACATCAATGGGACGGTCCAATTAAGTACCCCCGGAATTAATCAGCTTAATACTACCACAGAGACACTTTGAGAAAGGTCCAAAATTGTGGACCGAAACGGTGTCAGTGGTCTCATGTTGTTCAATCACAATAAAACTTTCACTTTGCATCATAAATGCCTCTGAGAGTGCAGTGATATCCCTTCATATACAAAATTCCAGCAGAGCATTGTAAGAAACTCATTGATGGTTACCAGAAGCGGTTGATCGACGTTATTTTGGCTAAAGGTTGTGCAACCAAGTATTAGGCTGAGGGTGCCAATACTTTTGTCTGGCCCATTTTTGGAGTTTTGTGTGAAATGAGCAATGTTTTGCTTTTTTCTTCATTCTCTTTTATGTTTTTTCATTTCAGACAAATTAAATGAAGATAATACCAAAGAATTTGTGATTGCAATCATTTTCAGGAAGAAACTGAGTATTATCTGGCAGAATTGCAGGGGTGTCAATACTTTTGGCCACAACTGTATATGAATCATCTGCCTTAGGAAATGATCGTTCTCTCTCACATCAAACACAGTATATAGCATTATTGTTTAGGGTGCCCAAGCTGCACTTACCCAATGTTGGGGAGGACCAATGTGCCGCCACCTGTTCCGGACCCACCCAACATTCATTTCATGTCTTTATCAAGGGCTGGGGAATGGGGACCTAGGAAAACTTGGATGAATTCCTTCCCTTGGGACCTAGTGTTAGGATTGGGTTTATTTTTGATCCATCATGGCTTGGATATACACTATATCACCTCCTCCACCCAGTGTTTTACTCAGATTTCTGTATTATAAGAAGACAGGTTTTTGCTGCTCTATGTTGCCCATGTGGGGATTACTAGATTACTAAGCATTAAGATTTATTTTTATAGACCAGCTATTAATAGTTTATACAAACTAGAATTTTGTAAAACCACCATTCTGTGGCCACTCTATCGTGGATTTCATCCCTTTTGTACCTCTGCTGTAATGTTTTTCAATATGTCCAATTGCCTCTTCTTTTAAATGTCCATGTAACAATTAAAGAAAGTAGAAATCAAATTGTAGATTTGTTGGAATAAACACTCTAGTGTGATTTTTTAACACAAGTATTATAAACTTACAAAATAGCAAGGGATAAAAAAATGATTTCCATCACTGTATACACCAGGATGGGGTGGCAATCCTATACACCAGGACGGGGTGGGAAGAATCCTATACACCAGGACGGGGTGGGAAGAATCCTATACACCAGGACGGGGTGGGAAGAATCCTATACACCAGGACGGGGTGGGAAGAATCCTATACACCAGGACGGGGTGGGAAGAATCCTATACACCAGGACGGGGTGGGAAGAATCCTATACACCAGGACGGGGTGGGAAGAATCCTATACACCAGGACGGGGTGGGAAGAATCCTATACACCAGGACGGGGTGGGAAGAATCCTATACACCAGGACGGGGTGGGAATCCTATACACCAGGACGGGGTGGGAATCCTATACACCAGGACGGGGTGGGAATCCTATACACCAGGACGGGGTGGGAATCCTATACACCAGGACGGGGTGGGAATCCTATACACCAGGACGGGGTGGGAATCCTATACACCAGGACGGGGTGGGAATCCTATACACCAGGATGGGGTGGGAATAATATACACCAGGATGGTGTGAAGATCATATACACATGGATGGGGGTGGGGTGGATTTATATACACCAGGATGAGGGGGGATTCATATACACCAGGATGGTGGGGGGAGGGGGGCGTTATTAGGGGTGGGGGGGAAATCATATACACCAGGATGGGGGGGGATCATATACACCAGGATGGGGGAAGGGGGGGGGGGGAATCATATACACCAGGATAGGGGGATGGGGGGGGAAACATACACCAGGCTGGATGGTGGGGGGAGAGGGGGATCATATAACACCAGGCTGGGGGGGATCATATACACCGGGGGGGGATCATATACACCAGGGGGAAGGGGGGGGATCATATACACCAGGATGGGGGTTCATATACACCAGGATGGGCCCTTGATGGGGGATACTTAAATATCTGGATAAGGGGTGGATATGCCAGGATGCGGAATCCTATACACCAGGATCGGCCCTTTGATGCGGAATAAATATATAAGGATAAGGGAAATATATACCTGGGTGTGTCCATGAAGGGGAATATTTATATATGAGGATGGGGGAGTCATATACACCAGGATTGGGGGGGTGGAAGAAATATATACACCAGGATGGGGGGATCCTATTCACCAGGATGGGGGGAGGGGATCATATACACCAGGAGGGGGGAGGGGGGAATCATATGCACCATGATGGGGAATCTACATGCACCAGGATGGGGGGCAGGGATCTATATGCAGCAGGATGGGGGGCAGGGATCTATATGCACCAGGATGGGGGGGGAGTGATCTATATGCCCCAGGATGGGGGGAGGGATCTATATGCCCCAGGATGGGGGGAGGGATCTATATGCCCCTGGATGGGGGAATCACATACACCTGGATGGGGGAATCACATACACCTGGATGGGGGAATCACATACACCTGGATGGGGGAATCACATACACCTGGATGGGGGAATCACATACACCTGGATGGGGGAATCACATACACCTGGATGGGGGAATCACATACACCTGGATGGGGGAATCACATACACCTGGATGGGGGAAATCACATACACCTGGATGGGGGAATCACATGCACCTGGATGGGGGAATCACATGCACCTGGATGGGGGAATCACATGCACCTGGATGGGGGAATCACATGCACCTGGATGGGGGAATCACATGCACCTGGATGGGGGAATCACATGCACCTGGATGGGGGAATCACATGCACCTGGATGGGGGAATCACATGCACCTGGATGGGGGAATCACATGCACCTGGATGGGGGAATCACATGCACCTGGATGGGGGAATCACATGCACCTGGATGGGGGAATCACATGCACCTGGATGGGGGAATCACATACACCTGGATGGGGGGATCACATACACCTGGATGGGGGAATCACATACACCTGGATGGGGGATCACATACACCTGGATGGGGGATCACATACACCTGGATGGGGGATCACATACACCTGGATGGGGGATCACATACACCTGGATGGGGGATCACATACACCTGGATGGGGGATCACATACACCCGGATGGGGGATCACATACACCCGGATGGGGGAATCACATACACCCGGATGGGGGAATCACATACACCCGGATGGGGGAATCACATACACCCGGATGGGGGAATCACATACACCCGGATGGGGGAATCACATACACCCGGATGGGGGAATCACATACACCCGGATGGGGGAATCACATACACCCGGATGGGGAATCACATACACCCGGATGGGGGAATCACATACACCCGGATGGGGGATCACATACACCCGGATGGGGGATCACATACACCCGGATGGGGGATCACATACACCCGGATGGGGGATCACATACACCCGGATGGGGGATCACATACACCGGATGGGGGATCACATACACCCGGATGGGGGATCACATACACCCGGATGGGGGATCACATACACCTGGATGGGGGATCACATACACCTGGATGGGGGGGATCACATACACCTGGATGGGGGGGGATCACATACACCTGGATGGGGGGGGGGGAAATCACATACACCTGGATGGGGGGGGGATCACATACACCTGGATGGGGGATCACTACACCTGGATGGGGGGGGGGGATCACATACACCTGGATGGGGGATCATATACACAAGGATAGGGCCATGATGGGGGACATATATATACCAGAATGAGGGATCATATACAACAGGATAGGCCCTTGATGGGGGATATGTATATACCTGGATAAGGGATGAATATGCCAGGATGGGGAATCATATACACCAGGATGGGCCCTTTGATGTGCAATATATATAGCAGGATAAGGGACATATATACCAGGTTGGGTCCATGAAGGGGGTATACATACCAGAATAAGGACATATACATCAGGATGGGCCTATGATGGATATTTATATATGAGGATGGAAAAATCATTTACACCAACATGGTGGAATCATATACAGCAGGATGGGCCCATGAAGGGGGGTATATATGCCAGGCTGGGGGGGATCATATACACCGGGGGGGGGGATCATATACACCAGGGGAAGGGGGGGGATCATATACACCAGGATGGGGGTTCATATACACCAGGATGGGCCCTTGATGGGGGATACTTAAATATCTGGATAAGGGTGGATATGCCAGGATGCGGAATCCTATACACCAGGATCGGCCCTTTGATGCGGAATAAATATAAGGATAAGGGAAATATATACCTGGGTGTGTCCATGAAGGGGAATATTTATATATGAGGATGGGGGAGTCATATACACCAGGATTGGGGGGGTGGAAGAAATCATATACACCAGGATGGGGGGATCCTATTCACCAGGATGGGGGGAGGGGATCATATACACCAGGAGGGGGGAGGGGGGAATCATATGCACCATGATGGGGAATCTACATGCACCAGGATGGGGGGCAGGGATCTATATGCAGCAGGATGGGGGGCAGGGATCTATATGCACCAGGATGGGGGGGAGTGATCTATATGCCCCAGGATGGGGGGAGGGATCTATATGCCCCAGGATGGGGGGAGGGATCTATATCCACCTGGATGGGGGAATCACATACACCTGGATGGGGGAATCACATACACCTGGATGGGGGAATCACATACACCTGGATGGGGGAATCACATACACCTGGATGGGGGAATCACATACACCTGGATGGGGGAATCACATACACTGGATGGGGGAATCACATACACCTGGATGGGGGAATCACATACACCTGGATGGGGAATCACATACACCTGGATGGGGGAATCACATACACCTGGATGGGGGAATCACATGCACCTGGATGGGGGAATCACATGCACCTGGATGGGGGAATCACATGCACCTGGATGGGGGAATCACATGCACCCGGATGGGGGAATCACATGCACCCGGATGGGGGAATCACATACACCCGGATGGGGGAATCACATACACCCGGATGGGGGAATCACATACACCCGGATGGGGGAATCACATACACCCGGATGGGGGAATCACATACACCCGGATGGGGGAATCACATACACCCGGATGGGGGAATCACATACACCCGGATGGGGGAATCACATACAACACCCGGATGGGGGATCACATACACCCGGATGGGGGATCACATACACCCGGATGGGGGATCACATACACCCGGATGGGGGATCACATACACCTGGATGGGGGATCACATACACCTGGATGGGGGGGATCACATACACCTGGATGGGGGGGGATCACATACACCTGGATTGGGGGGGGGGGGGGAAATCACATACACCTGGATGGGGGGGGATCACATACACCTGGATGGGGGATCACATACACCTGGATGGGGGGGGGGGATCACATACACCTGGATGGGGGATCATATACACAAGGATAGGGCCATGATGGGGGATATATATATACCAGAATGAGGGATCATATACAACAGGATAGGCCCTTGATGGGGGATATGTATATACCTGGATAAGGGATGAATATGCCAGGATGGGGAATCATATACACCAGGATGGGCCCTTTGATGTGCAATATATATACCAGGATAAGGGACATATATACCAGGTTGGGTCCATGAAGGGGGTATACATACCAGAATAAGGACATATACATCAGGATGGGCCTATGATGGATATTTATATATGAGGATGGAAGAATCATATACACCAACATGGTGGAATCATATACAGCAGGATGGGCCCATGAAGGGGGGTATATATGCCAGGATGGACCCATGAAGGGGAGTATATATGCCAGGATGGGCCCATGAAGGAATCTATACATACCAGGATGGGCCCATGAAGGGTGCTATACATACCAGGATGGGCCCATGAAGGGGGGTATACATACCAGGATGGGCAAATGAAGGGGGGGTATACATACCAGGATGGGCAAATGAAGGGGGGTATACCAGGATGGGCATATATATATACCAGGATGGGTCCATGAATGGTGATATACATACCAGGATGGGCCAATGAAGGGGGTATATATACCAGGATGGGCTCATGATGGGGGATACACATACCAGGATAAGGGATATATACACCAGGATGGGCTCATGATGGGGGTTATATATACAACAGGATAAGTGACATAATATACTAGAATGGGGATCATATATACCAGGATTGAGGCTATATATACAAAAAAGGGGCCCAAGATGGGGACAAATACATCAGGATAGTGGACATATATACCTCATGACAGAGTACGTATATACCAGGATGAGGGACACATCTGTAAGAAGCCAAGGATGGGGACATTACCCTTATAAAGCTGTGTTCTCACAGTCTGGTGAAGCTGCATCTTGGACGCAGTGCCTCCGGACCTGCGGGAACCCGCTGGTGAGCAGAGTAAGCCCACAGCTGCCCTGTAATAACTATCTGCGGTGGGTGCAGGGTGGCTTTTCCCTGCGAGCACCTGATGGCAGCCGCTATCAACTCCACAGCATTAAATGCACATGCGGAGGAGGGAATGCCGGCAACCGCAACGCGGTTCAAAGAATGCTGCAGTCGAGAGCAGCATAGTGAGGATGGGATTTCTACAAATCTCATCCACTATGCTGCTATTGGACGCCGCGGCAAGACGTTTTGTCCAAAATGCTGCGTAGACTGATCGAGTGCACACACCCTCACAGTGTCAGCAGGAGATCCCCCCATAAGAGTGCATCACGACTATATATTTAGCTTCAAATGTTTTTTTTCCTATTTTCCTCTAAAATGTAAGTCCGAAATCTACAGTATTTATTATACAAAGATAATACAAATGTAGATAAAACTACATGGGTTTTGTAAGAGGACCTGTCACCAGGTCAAAAGTAGCCAGATTTTGCTCCTATTTCATTGCTGCTGTATTTTTTTTTTCACAACTCTGCAATACAGGTCCAGATATATGGGTATTTTTATTAAGTGCTGACTTTTCTGTTCACTGTAATGAGGTGTTGCTCAGATGATGATGATGGTGCAAAGCAGCCTAAATATACACAGAAAATGATGTGAACCATGTCCCCTTTGTAGACACAAGACAAATTAATATTTGATAAAAAAAAAAAAAAAGCTGACAGGTCCTATTTAATCATAATGACCCACAGGACAAACAAATTGTCTATAAAATAAAAATTAACTTTCATAAAGTAAATAAAGAAACAGAAAACTAACATCAGCTGTACTTGTGTTTTTCTTACCTGCTTTTCATTGAGGAAACATAGCTGAGATTTATTTAACCACTTTTGACTATTGGAAAAGAAAGCTTCAGGTAGATCTCTTGGCACAAATGCAGCCCACTGCACAGCGCCCCGACAGATATTGGGATGTACATACAGTGGTGTGGGATTAGCGGGGCTGAATATAAACACTGAAAAAAAAGTATATAATTAAAGAAAGATTTTTTTAAGCTACCATTGTGGACATGAGCCAAACTCAATATTAAAATGTGTTGATTTTGGAAGGGAATATTGCTAACCAGCCAGAAGCCGTTGGTGCAGGATTTAGTAAAGCTGCAATCCAGTAGTAAGAAAGATGAGGAATTGAGCACCAGACGATATCTTCATTCTTCTTTTTATTTGTGCAAGAAGAATAAAATCACATAGCTGAGGGCACGCTGTCCCACACCGCTAGACGCGTTTCAGTAAGAACCTTTCTCAACAGCATATGTTACAGACTGAAAATCCCCCCATTACTACCTATATACAAATTAAAACCATTCCCAAAAAGCACATGTGTTACAAATAATCAATTAACATGTCACAGACAGAAGAAAAAGAACCTGTCTTATGGTGGGTTTACACGCTCAGATATCTGAAACGATATCGTTTAAACGTCACGCTTTTGACATCGTTGGAACAATATCGTTTTTGCATCGTTGCGTGTAAACGCAGGATATCTAAAGGAAAAATTGATGGATCGGACATCTCAAAAGTGTCTCAGGACCTCACTTTTATCGCTCGTCGTCCAATTAACGCTCCAGCAAAGTGCAGTGTGACACCAAGATGAACTATATCGTTTTGAATTCTCCTATTCCTGCCACTTTATCCAATCGTTCACAAAGTTGTAATGAACGACGATGGCGCGTTGCCAAATTACACATCGTTAACGATATCCTTGCATTTGACATCGCACTAATGATGTCGAAACGATCGCAGTCATGTGACATTCCAAGCGATATCGTTTCAGATATCTGACCGTGTAAACCAACCATTAGGGTGGCAAATGCAGTGCAAGGCAGCCCATACTGATGTGAACGCAGCGGAGAATCTCTGCATGCGTTCAAATTAGTATGCACCCCGGCCAGCCAATCAGCTGTCTCGGGGGCGGCCGGGAGGAGGAGATCAGCGGCAGAGATCTCCTCCTCCCGGCCACAGCTGATCTCCCACCGGTGTCGGCACGGGAGATTTGAAGATACAGCTGATCTGACAGCTGTGTAAATCTCCCGCGCCGACACCGAATAGGTGATATCGTGCAGGAGTAAGAAACAGCTGATCGCTGTTTCAAATCTCCGCGCCGACATCACCTATTTGGTGTCAGCACGGGAGATTTACACAGCTGTCAGATCAGCTGTATCTTCAAATCTCCCCGCCGACACCGCGAGAGCAGCACGGCTCCAGCTGATCTCCGGTGGCCGCCGGGAGAGATTTCAATGAGATCCGCAGCATTCTCCTGTGCCGTCATGCGAAGGACACTGCGGATCCATTGAGATCCATGCATTGTTTGTGCGTTTGCGCGCGCTTTGCTGATAAAACAAGCGCCCGCGAATGCACAAAAAATGCAACATGCTGTGCTTGGAGGGTGCACTAATTGTGTGCATCCGAACGCAAACGCAACCGAACGCAGCCAAACGCAGGCACATGCGTTCCCATGTTAAACATAAAAACGCATGTGCGCAAGCGTTTGGCTGCGTTCCGTGCGCTGCGTTCCAAACGCAAGTGTGGAGGTATCCTTAGTTGTTATATTAACATACGCAAACCAACTCAGTAAATGAAAGAGTTGTAAACCTGAATCATCCTAAATGAAAATTTTTTCTCAATATACAAGAATTCCATATCTGCCCCATTTTCCATGCACTTCCTAAGGTTCATAAACAGTGCTTTCCGCCACCTTTACGTCCTATAGTGGCAGGGATGGGTGGTACTAATGAGAGGTTATCAGAACGGTTGGATGATAAGTTGCAACCTTTATTGTCAAATTCCATTGGTAGCATCAAAGATTCCAAACATCATCTTAGTAGTTTGTCAAGTATGAAGTGGTTACCAGGTTATAAATGGGTCACATGTGATGTGATTTCATTATACTCCAGGATTCCCCACAACATGGCTTTAACAACTCTAATCCAGGTTTTGGCTAGGTCTAATATATATTCACCTGACCTACAACAGTACATCATTTCTTGCACCAAACACCTTCTGAAAAATAATTTTTTTAAGTTTGACACCGAATATTATGAACAGTTGTGTGGCTGTCCGATGGGGCTAATTTTTCTCCATCGCTTGCCAACATTTACATGATGGTATGGGAGCAGAATTATATACATTGTGAAAACAACCCTTTTCTTGATCAGGTTGTCTGGGGGGAGCGTTATATCAACGATATTGTCATTATCTGGTCTGATCTCGTCGATGCGCCCCCTACTGGAAATACCGTACAAGATTTTTTCAGGTACATTAATAATAACCCCTACGACATAAAATTCACCAATATGGAGTATGATAACATCGCCCCCTATCTTGACATCGAATTAATAGGAGATCCGGTATCCGGGTGTATTCATTCAAAACTGTATCGAAAGCCCACCAGTGGCAACTCTATCTTGCATGCCAATAGCTGCCATCCACGCCATGTTGTGCGAAATCTACCTTATGGTGAATTAATTAGGGCAAAACATGCCTGTTAGCAGGATTCTGCATTCACCGCAGAAGCAGCGATTATAAAAGATTGTCTTGCTAAGCGTGGGTATAAACCGCAGTGTTTGAATTATGCCCTACAACAGGTTAACACCATATCCAGGGCTTCACTTTTGCAGGATAATAAGATACCATCTTACCAGAGAAGTGACGTCCTAACTTTTTCAACCAGTTTTAGTCAAGATTATGACGGTATAGTTAAACATATGCGCAGGTTTATTCCAATTTTAAGACAGGATCCTATATTAACAAAAATATTGGATCGAGGATACAGATGTGCTCCAAGGAGGGCCAAGAATTTGGGCAACATCCTATCCCCTCACTTTTCTGAAAACTACGCAAAATCCCACTTGGTTATCCACTGTAGGCAACTATACTCGTAAGTGTGGAGGAAAGCATTGCAATCTATGCTGCCATATGGATGTCACACACACATTCTCTAATAGGATCACAAACAGCACATATAACATCCGTGCGTATATGCATTGCAATACTACCGACGTGGTTTACTTAGCAACATGTACACAATGCTGCAAGGACTACGTGGGTTGTACCACCAGGACCCTAAAGAAGAGAATAAGTAAACATATTAGTGCTGCAAACCCTAATTCTAATGTGTTACATAGGAGCCTATTGGGTCTATCCAGACACTTTAGGGAGATTCATATGGGGGATACACGTACATTACGGGTGAATTGCATAGAAAGGATATCCAGACCTGTTCGTGGGGGAGACAGAGAGACTAGTACTGTCCCGAGAATTATTCTGGATTATGTCGTTCAATGCTAGATCACCTGGTGGGTTAAACTTTCGTACAATTTATCTTATTTCTATTAAATGTCCTGCATTCAGCAGTCTTGCTTCCATCATATGACTCATTCTTATATATAATGTTTAAAAATGAAATATATATATATATATATATATATATATATATATATATATATATATATATATATATATATATAAAATAAATTTAATTCTTTCATTTACGGAGTTGGTTTGCTTATGTTAATATAACAACTAAGAGCCACGTCACACGAATCAATCTTCTGAACGATATCGGCTGAAAAGTCACTTGATCGATATCGTTAGAACAATGTATTGATATCGTTTGTGCGGTGTCACACACATAGATCTAGTTAACTATGTTAAATTTGGCAATGCGCCAGCGATCGACACCATCTAGTGTTAGGAATAGGCAAAATCGAGAATGAGATTGTTTGAGAGGTGTCACACAGAACGATGCAGCAGGTTGAACGCAGGTTAATTTAACGATGAACGACGGATTTGAGGTCCTGCTCACAAATCATCCACCAAACACTCAAGTGATTTTTCACTCAATGATCGCTCAATTACATGCAATGACGCACAAACGATATTGCTCAAGCGATCAAAATTCTGGATCGCTTAAGCGATATCGTTCACAAGACTGATGCGTGTGACGTGGCCCTAAGGGCTCGGACACACTCTCCTAGTTACATTCGAGTTTGACGGACGAGACTCGGAACAGGCTGGAGCAGAGACCCTGAACGGCTTCTCCCTGTCCAGACAGGGAGAGGCCGTTCAGGCTCACTGCTCCAGCCTGTTCCGAATCTCGTCCGTCAAACTCGGATGTAACTAGGAGAGTGTGTTTCTAGCCAAAGACATGTTCTTTTTCTTCTGTCTGTGACATGTTAATTGATTATTTGTAACACATGTGCTTGTTGGGAATGGTTTTAATTTGTATATAGGTAGTAATGGGGGGATTTTCAATCTGTAACATATGCTGTTGTGAAAGGTTCTCACCGAAACGCGTCCAGTAGTGTGGGACAGCGTGCCCTCAGCTATGTGATTTTAATCTTGTGTCACAAATAAACAGCAAAATGAAGATATCGTCTGGTGCTGAATTCCTCATCTTTATTAAAATGTGTTGGCCACTTAGGAAATTAGGAATTAAGTGTCTGCTATTGAAAGATCATCTAATGGCGGGAGAGGAGAAAACCTGAAAATAGAACCTCTTGCTATGGAAATCTAAACCATGTTCCAAATTATTATGCAAATTGGTTTTAAGTGTCATAGGGTTTTTTTTTCTTCTTCAATGAAACCCATAGATGGCATTGTGTCTCCAGATTCTTTGGATCACTGAAATCAATCTCAGATACCTGTAATAATTAGTTTGGCAGGTGAGCCCAATAAAAGGAAATCTGGGTGTTCCACAATCTACTTATATAATCGGGAGATGGGAATTCGGGCGTTGTAGCCGAATCCCAAGCTCCTTTGCACGAGCCGCAGCCGCACTACTGTTAAAAAAAAAAAAAAAAAAAAAAAAAAAAAACTGCCGCTGGACACCACTAACCCCCACACACTCCAACCACTGCCCGCCGCTCACCCGCCGCCACATCCTCCCGCTTCCCCGACACTCGCCCGCCGCTCACCCGCTTCCCTGCCACTCGCCCGCTCCCCCTGCAAATGTGAATACCACACAGCTCTGTAGCATGGGTCGCACACCAAGAGGTTCTGCAGCAGCTGCATCACCTGCTCTGTACACAGGACCAACCGCGCTGTGTGATGGGGAGGCCCTGCTGATGGCACAATGCAAGCGATGGCCCCGGTACTTACAGCCCAGAGCCAGATGCCCGCGGATGCCCGGGAGCCGCAGCCCTCCTCTCTCCGCCGCCCCCCATGTCCTGGCGGCGGGGGGTTAGCTCATGCTCCGGCACCACTCTGCAGTATCCAGCCTCCGTACAAGAATGCCCGGCCTCCGGCGGGGCTACACGGCACAGACACCGCTGCCCATCGCTGAACCCGAGCCTGAGATCACCGGCACCGACACCGCCGGAGAACTGAGCCAGAGAGGGAGCTCCGCCCACTCTCACGTCACAATGGATCCCACTCACCACGACCACACCTCGGTCATCAGCTAAGTCATCTCAGTGTGTGTCAGTGTGTCCTGTCACCTGCTGTCAGTGTGTCCTGTCACCTGCTGTCAGTGTCAGTGTGTCCTGTCACCTGCTGTCAGTGTCAGTGTGTCCTGTCACCTGCTGTCAGTGTCAGTGTGTCCTGTCACCTGCTGTCAGTGTCAGTGTGTCCTGTCACCTGCTGTCAGTTTCTCCTGTCACCTGCTCTCAGTGTGTCCTGTCACCTGCTGTCAGTGGGTCCTGTCACCTGCTCTCAGTGTGTCCTGTCACCTGCTCTCAGTGTGTCCTGTCACCTGCTGTCCAGTGTGTCCTGTCTCCTGCTGTCAGTGTGTCCTGTCTCCTGCTGTCAGTGTGTCCTGTCACCTGCTGTCAGTGCGTCCTGTCACCTGCTGTCAGTGCGTCCTGTCACCTGCGGTCAGTGTGTCCTGTCACCTGCGTCAGTGTCAGTGTGTCCTGTCACCTGCTGTCAGTGTGTCCTGTCACCTTCTGTCAGTGTCAGTTTGTCCTGTTGACCCGCCCATCCAGTATACAGGACAGGAGAAGTGGTACTGTGCAGTGTACATACACAAAATAATACTGAGGATTACACCCCGAGAGAAAACACGGGGAGCCAGCACAGCCAAATATTGCTGAAAAAATAAATGTGTAAGTACACCTCTCACTACCATACTGCATACAAATAAAGATATTTCCCAAAATATTACCGAAATAATCTTTTCAGCCACTCTCCCACGTCAAGAAATGTCTCAGATAAAGTGGTCCTACTCTACATATTTGTCAATTTCTGATGTGTCCGTAGACAGCATAATGTAATCTACTTATATAATCGGGAGTTTGGGATGCGGGCGTTGTAGCCGAATCCCAAGCTCCTTTGCGGCACTGCGAGCGATGACGCGCTGCGTCATCGCGAGCCGCAGCCGCACTACTGTTAAAAAAAAAATTTAAAAATTTCCTCACCTCTCCCCGAGCCCCCGCCGTCTTCCTGCAGGCTCCCGCAGGCTCCCAGTGTCTGCACAGGTCTTCAACTGCAGCACAGGACCTGTGGTGATGTCAGAGTCACGTGACACCAGGTTACTCCATGGTAACCCGCGGTCACGTGACTCTGACATCACTGCAGGTCCTATACTGCTGTAGAAGACCTCTGCAGACACTGGGAGCCTGCGGGAGCCACCGGGAGCCTGCAGGAAGACGGCGGGGGCTCGGGGTGAGGTGAGCATTATCTTTTTTAATTTTTTTCAACCCATGCCTTGCTGCCGCGCCGGTGCTCCCTGACCCCCCTCCCCACCCGCAGCCTACTATAGGGGTGGCCGTGCAGCATACCCCCACCCTCCGGTCCTCAGCAGCGGCTAAAGGGGCGGCAGTGCTGGCCTCTGACAGCACCCCCCTCCGCCCCCACCACCACAGATGCCTGTATACTCTGCCGCCACCACCACACACGCCTGTATACTCTGCCGCCACCACCACACACGCCTGTATACTCTGCCGCCACCACCACACACGCCTGTATACTCTGCCACCCCCACAGACACCTGGATACTCTGCCACCACCACAGACACCTGGATACTCTGCCACCACCACAGACACCTGGATACTCTGCCACCACCACACACGCCTGTATACTCTGCCACCACCACAGACACCTGTATACTCTGCCACCACCACACACGCCTGTATACTCTGCCACCACCACAGACACCTGTATACTCTGCCACCACCACACACGCCTCTATACTCTGCCGCCACCACCACAGATGCCTGTATACTCTGCCGCCACCACCCACACACGCCTGTATACTCTGCCACCACCACCACACACGCCTTTATACTCTGCCACCACCACAGACACCTGTATACTCTGCACCACCACACACACGCCTGTATACTCTCCCACCACCACCACACACGCCTGTATACTCTGACGCCACCACCACACAAGCCTGTATACTCTGCCGCCACCACCACAGATGCCTGTATACTCTGCCACCACCACAGCCGCCTCTATACTATGCTACCCGCAGAGCCACCTGTATACTCTGATACCCACAGAGTCCTTTCTATACTCTGCTACCCACAGAGCCACCTGTATACTCTGCTACCCACAGAGCCACCTGTATACTCTGCTACCCACAGAGCCGCCTCTATACTCTGCTACCCACAGAGCCGCCTCTATACTTTGCTACCCACAGAGCCGCCTCTATACTTTGCTACCCACAGAGCCGCCTGTATACTCTGCTACCCACAGACCCGCCTGTATACTCTGCTACCCACAGAGCTGCCTGTATACTCTGCTACCCACAGAGCCACCTGTACAATCTGCTACCCACAGAGCCTTCTCTATACTCTGCTACCCACACAGCGGCCTGTATAATCTGCTACCCACAAACCCGTCTGTATACTCTGCTACCCACAGAGCCGCCTGTATACTTTGCTACCCACAGAGCCGCCTGTATAATCTCCTACCTTCACAGCCGTCTGTATACTCTGCTACCCACAGACCCGCCTGTATACTCTGCTACCCACTGACCCGCCTGTATACACACAATTCATTTCACCCTGCTCCCGATGCAATTGCATCGGGCCTTTTTACTAGTATTAAATACTTGTGGGAATGGCGTGCACTCATATTTAGGCCACGTGCACACGCTGAGTATTTGATAAGTTTTTTACCTCAGGATTTGTAGCCAAAACCAGGAGTGGATAATTAAATACAGAAATGGTGCAGGTGTTTCTATTAGACTTTTCCTCCGATTGCTCCACTCCTGGTTTTGTCTACAAATCCTGAGGTAAAAAACTCATCAAATACTCAGCGTGTGCACGTGGCCTTTAAGTTTTGAGGTGCTAGTGAAGGGATTGCTAGAAGCCGTAGTCATATATAGAGGAAAATCACTGCACTCTCAGAAGCGTTTCAATGCAAAAAGTAAACGTTTTTATTGTGAAAGAACAACATGCGACCTGACGACATTTCGGTCCACAATTTTGGACTTTTCTCAAAGTGTCGCTAGAATTAAAACAAACGAAAACATGTATCAGCATAAGTAAAAAACTGTCAATGTACATATATACAGTATGAACAACATCATCAGAATAACAGCAAAAGAACATATGGCTGGTTCTTAGCATAGAGGCATGGTTCAACTGCAGAATGGAGCTGTAGATCAGAGATCAGGCAAGACCAGTGTGGAAGGAAAGGAAGAGAGGATTAGATATAGTTCATTGTCAGAGTGGGGAGACAAAGGGGAATCTGGTAGTTGGGTACCTTGGATGGTATAGAGCCTAGGGTACTGAAGATGGATTTAGAGGTAGCTCTACTTCTGTCTGGATGAGCTACTGAGGATAAGTAACCTAGGACTTATTAGAGAGGATAAGACTGAGTTGCAGTGTGTGTTACTATGTAATGGATGTATAGCCACATAGGGAGGATATATTCAGGTATATTCAAGAGCCCACCTGTGGTAGCTTTAGGCTGGTTAACTTTGGGGGTATTTAATTGGACCGTCCCAGTGATGAAGTTTTAATCCACCTGTGCAGGATATAATGTATAAGAGCTAACCTTCCTGTGTGAAGTTATAGCTGAGAAGTGTAATAGTGAATGTATACTTTTAGAATAAATTAAAAATGATCCCAGCACTCCTCGGTAATGTAGTTATGTGTAAGACAAGCATAAGGTAATACACCAAATCAGCACCTGTAACATACAGCAGAGTAGTTTAGGTCACTTATCTTATTGTGCAGCAAGCTGGGTGGGTCCAGGGGTCCTTGCCTGAATGCTGTGTGCTGCCCTGCGCTGTGGCTGGTGTGCGTAATGTGGTTACAGTGCATCTTTTTATCGGACTCCCGGCAGTCTCGTGTGACCGGAAGTGTATGTGGTCACGTGACCCGGATGTGACATCATCGGCTGCGCATGCGCGGTTGATATGAGCAGTTTACCTTGCCAACTGTATCTAGGAAGCGTCCTAGCGTTGGTTGAGGCCCCTTCTAACAGGCTGTGAGGTTGTTTTGAAGAGTGGGAGATGTGAATGAATGACTCACCAAGGAAAGTCTGTATTAGAAATGATTGATAGAGTGTTGAACATAAGTATAATAGCATCTACCTATAATTCCACTTGGCATCTTAAAACAAAAAAACAAATAACAGACTATTTGTTCACCCCACATGGGGAAAACATCTGTGGAGGCAATCTGCAATTGTTAGTATTATTATTATTATTATTAGGTATTTATATAGTGCTATTATGATACATGGCGCTTTACATTTTCGAGGGTAGACAAAGACAAGTGGTCAAAGATGGCCACAAACGAAGACAAACGACGACAAATCCACAATTAGTCATACGGGTACAATAGGGCCGGGGATCCTGTCCGCGAGGGCTCACAGTGTAGAGGGGGTGGGGAGGGAGACAGTAGGAGGGGGAGAGGTGAGATGGTGCAGTGGATAGGATCTCAGTATGTGTTGTAGGCATGTAGGAAGAGGTGGGTCTTCAGGTTTTTCTTCAAGGTTCCCAGGGTCGGGGAGTGTCTGATGTGGTGGGGGAGGGAGTTCCAGAGTCTGGCAGAAGCCCGAGAGAAGTCTTGTGTGCGGTTGTGGGAGGTGGAGATGCGGGGGGTTGAGAGAAGGAGTTCCTGAGAGGAGCGCAGGTTGCGTGAGGGGAGGTAGCGGGAGACTAGGTCGGAGATGTAGGGAGGGGACAGGTTGTGTATGGCCTTGTATGTCAGGGTTAGGGTTTTGAAGCGAGATCGCTGGGGGAAGGGGAGCCAGTGGAGGGCTCGGCGGAGAGGGGAGGCGGGGGAGTAACGGGGAGATAGGTGGATGAGTCGGGCAGCATAGTTGAGGATGACGCTGGAGAGGTACGAGGGAGGAGGCAGGGAGGCCGGTGAACAGGAGGTTGCAGTAGTCCAGGCGGGAGATGAGGGCATGGACAAGTGTCTTGGCCGTGTTGTTCCCTGAGGAAGGAGTTGGGAGATAACTCCGAAACATGTTGGACAAATAAAGAAGAATCCTGTTTGATCCAGACATTCCCGTGTCGCTGTTTTTTTATCTCCATTAATTGAAGTGGCAGCGCGGACCACGGTACTTTGTCCTACAAGTTGGCCGTGTTGTGGTCAAGGAAGGAACGGATATGGGCAATGTTTTTTAGTTGGAGTCGACAGGCGGTGGCGAGGGCTTGGATGTGGGGCTTGAAGGAGAGAGAGGAGTCGAGGATTACCCCAAGGCACTTGGTGTGGGGGAGGGGTGAGAGTGTGCAGTCATTGACGGTGATTGATAGGTCAGGAAGCGGGGCGGGGTTGTTCGGGGGAAAGACGATGAAACTTGGTCTTGTCCATGTTGAGTTTTAGGAAGCGGGTGGAAAAGAAGGATGCGATGGCGGATAGGCAGGGAGAAATTTTGGATAAAAGGGAGGAAATATCAGGGCCAGACAGATAGAGTTGGGTGTCGTCAGCGTAGAGGTGGTATTGGAGTCCATGTGACTCGATGTGGTTGCCTAGGCCGAGGGTGTAAATGGAGAAGAGTAGTGGTCCCAGGACCGAGCCTTGGGGGACACCTACAGAGAGGGGGTGGGGCGAGGAGGTGGTGTGGGAGTGGGTGACGCTGAATGTCCTGTCCTTTAGGTAGGAGGAGATCCAGGAGAGGGCAAGGTCAGTAATGCCAAGAGACTCAAGAATTTGGATTAAGAGGGAGTGGTCAACAGTGTCGAAGGCAGCAGAGAGGTCGAGAAGGATGAGGACGGAATAGTGTTGTTTGCTCTTGGCGATCAGAAGGTCGTTAGTGACTTTGGTTAGGGCTGTTTCGGTGGAGTGGTGAGGTCGGAAGCCGGATTGAAGGCGATCAAAGAGGGTACAGGAAGAGAGGTGGGAGGACAGTTCGGAATAGACGCGTTGTTTAAGAAGTTTTGAGGCAAACGGGAGGAGAGATATGGGGCGGTAGTTGGATACTGTTGTGGGGTCAAGGGATGGTTTTTTTAGGATGGGCGTGATTAGGGCGTGTTTGAAGGGTGAGGGGAATGTGCCGGATTTGAGTGAAATGTTGAAGAGGTGTGTTAGAGCAGGGATGAGGACTGAGGTGAGGTTAGGGATGAGGTGGGAGGGAAGTGGATCAAGGGCGCATGTGGTGAGGTGTGATCGTGCTAGGAGGGAGGAGAGGTGGTCCTCTGTCATGGGGGTGAAACTGCATATGGGTGCAGGGGGATGGGCTGGAGGTGGGATAGGGCGGGGGCAGTGAGGGTCGAAGCTTTGTCTGAGTTTGTCAATTTCGTCTTTGAAGAAGGTGGCGAAGTCGTCGGTGGAGATGAGGGGTGAGGGAGGAGGTGCAGGGGGACGAAGTAAAAAGTTGAAGGTTTTAAAGAGTTGTTTGGGGTTGCGAGAGAGGGCGGTAATTAGGGAGGAGAAGTAGGCTTGTTTTGCAGAGTCAAGGGCAGTCTTGAAGGTATTGAGGGAACGTTTGTATAGGGCAAAGTGCTCTGAGGAGTGGCATTTCTTCCATTTCAGTTTGGCTGCCCTAGTCGTCCGTCTGAGTTTATTGGTGAGGGTCGTGAGCCAGGGTTGTCGTTGTACTCGTGTTGTGTGAAATGTTAGTGGGGCGGCCAGGTCGAGGGCTGTGGTGAGAGTGGAGTTGTAGAGGGAGGCAGCAGAGTCAGCGTCTTGGGAAGAGGCCAAGTCGGAGAGGGGGAGGAGGGATTTATTAGAGTGAGTCGAAGTCTATGAGCTTAAGGTTTCTGCGGGGGTGGAGGAGTGTCCGGAGAGGGGGGGAGCGTGGTGGGGGGGCAGAGGGATGAGAATGTCAGTAGGTTGTGGTCGGAGTGGGTGAGGGTTGAGTGTGTGAGGTCGGTGAGGGAGCAGAGGCGGGTGAAGACTAGGTCAAGTGTGTGGCCACCAGTGTGTGTGGCGGAGGAGATCCATTGGGAGAGGCCGAAGGAGGAGGTGAGGGATAGGAGTCTGGAGGCAGCGGCTTTGGGGGGTGTCGATGGGGATGTTGAAGTCACCCATGATGATGGTGGGGATGTCGGAGGAGAGGAGGTGGAAAAGCCAGGTGGTGAAGTGGTCAAGGAAGGTGGAGGGGGATCCAGGGGGGCGGTAGACAACGGCCAGTTGGAGGTTGCAGGGGGAGTAGATGCGAACAGCGTGTTAGTAGGAGTCCCAACCTGCCAGCCACGTTTTAGAGGGGGAAAGAAGGGAAAAAAAAATCGGACAACAATATAAGAATCAACAGTGTTTTTATGTGCTACTATGTCTATAGGTCAGGTTGTGCTTACCACTTGTAGTGCCCCAATATTAAGCAGGCCACAGTTTTCAAGTAACATGGGAAAGAAAAGGATCTCTCTGCTGCCAAAAAGCAACAAATAGTTCAATGCCCTGGACAAGGGATGAACACTTAGATATTGTACGAAAACGTAAGCGTGATCATATTGTGAAGAGATTTGTGCCTGATTCTGAGCACAGACGTGTTCGTGCAGATAAAGGCAAAATGAGGAAGGTAAGTCATGCCAGGCAAGTAAGACTTGCCAGGCAAGTTCATTGGATTACGAGAGCAGCTGCTAAAAAGGCCTTACAAACCAGCACACAGATATTTGATGCTGCTGATGCCTCTGGAGTCCCTCAAACATCAAGGTGTAGGATGCTTGAAGGGCTTGCTGTGGTGCATAAACCTACTATTCGGCCACCCCTAAACAGTGCTTACAAGCAGAAACGGTCGCAGTGGGCCCAGACATACATGAAGACTAATTTTCAAACAGTTTTGTTTACTGATGAGTGCCGAGCAATCCTGGATGGTCCAGATGGATGGAGTAGTGGATCGTTGGTGGATGGCCACCATGTCCCAACAAGGCTGCGACGTCAGCAAGGAGGTGGAGAAGTCATGTTTTGGGCAGGAAACATTGGGAAACAGCTGGTAGGCCCCTTTAAAGTTCCTGAAGGTGTGAAAATGACCCCTGCAAAGTATATAGAGTTTCTGACTGAGTACTTTCTTCCATGGTACAAAAAGCAAAAACGTGCCTTCAGGAGCAAAATCATCTTCATGCATGACAATGCACCATCTCATGCTGCAAATAATACCTCTGTCATTGGCTGTTATGGGCATAAGAGATATATTCATGGTGTGGCCACCATCTTCCCCTGACCTCAACCATATAGCGAACCTTTGGAATATAATCAAGCAAAAGATCTATTGAGGGTGGGAGGCAGTTCACATCAAAAATCTAAATTACTTACTGGTAATAGGTTTTTCTGGAGCCACGACAGCACCACCTGAGAGAGAGGACCGCCCACCCAAGACAGGAAACCTCTGAGATAAAAAAGGAGGTACCTCTCCTGCTCTTCAGTTGGTTTAACAGAGATTGGAGAGGAGTAACAAAAAATGTTAGTACACAACCACCACTGAAGAAGTCATCAATCATAACACACCAACCGTGAAACACATCAACAGGAATAAAGGGAGGGATGCGGTGGTGCTGTCTTGTCTCTGGAAAAACCCATTACCGGTAAGTAATTTAGATTTTTCCATCATCGCCACAACAGCACCACCTGAGAGATTTCAGAGCAAAGAAACCTTAGGAACCACCACTTGAAGAACCTGTCTACCAAAGGTCACCTCTTCAGTGGAAGAAAGAGCAAGTCTGTAAAGCTTGGAAAAATTAGGAGAAGACCATGGAGCAGCCCGACAGATTAACACTAAGGGAACATCAGCCTTCTCTGCCCATGATGCTGCGACTGCCCTGGTAGAATGTACAGTAACACCCTCAGGAACCACTTACTGACTAGCAGAATATGCCAAGGTTATAGCCTGCCGTAGCCATCTGGCTAAGGTACCCTTAGATACAGGTTTACCTTTTGAAGCCCCTTGAAAGGACATGAAGAGGGTCTGAGCCCCTTATCCAGTCTTTGGACCTGTCCAAGTAAGACGAGCCCTCCTGACATATTAAAGTGTGTAAGGCCTCCTCCTTTTGAGTAGACGGATAGTCATAAAAGGAAGGTAGCACAATCTGCTGCACCCTGTGAAAATGCTTAGCCACCTTCGAGAGATAGGAAGGGTCCAATCTGAGGATGACCCGATCCTGCAAAATCTGAGAATAAGGCCCCACTACTGATAGGGCATGCAGGTCGCTAAGCCATCAGGCTGACATCAAAGACACCAACAGGACCACCTTAAGAGTAAGGACCTTTGGAGAAGCAGAAGACAAAGGTTCAAAGGGAGATTTGGTTAAAGCCTCAAACACTAAACTTAGATCCCACGAAGACATTTTTCGGACAGGGTTCGAAGATGCTCGTTTGCAGGACTGGATAAACTGGGATACCCAAGACAACCCAGCTAAGTTAGAATTTTACAATGTCCCAAGGGCCGAGACCTGGAGTTTTAGGGTATTAACTGAGAGCCCCAACTCCCTCCCCTTCTGTAGCAACTCCAATATTGCTGTCACTAGCACCTCCCCCTCTGGGCTTTCTCCTGAAGAGAGCAGGAATTTGTTCCACACTTTACTGTACATTATAGCAGTAACCGGCTTCCTACTGGACATCAGAGTATAAATCAGACCAGCGCAGAACCCTCTTCGCGACAGGAGCCACCGTTCAACTTCTAAGCCGTCAGTCGGAGACCCGAGACCTGCGGATGACAGACCGGCATCTGGGAGAGCAGAGACTGGGACACCGGGAGAAGCCAGGGCTCCTTCTGCGACATCTGATGATGCCAAAAGAACAGGCCCTCATGGCCAGGAGGGTGCTACCATGATGACCCCCCCAATCTTCCGGAGTACCGCAGGAATCATTCCTAAGGGGATTCTGACGTTCCTGTAATAACTGGAAGATAGGAAGATAGCCTGTGTGACCTGCAGCAGAGCCTGAGACTGAGTGCCTCCATGAGGGTTCAATATGCCACCAACACAGTTGTTGGACAGAATTCTGAGATGGCGACCTCGGAGGCAAGGAAGGAAAGTGGAAATTGCCTCCCTTACTGCATGCAGCTCCCGCATATTTGAGGACATCTGAGAGAGGCACGAGTCCCACACTCCCTGAGTCGACTGATCTCTTCGGTGCGCTCTCCACCCCCAGGAACTGGCGTCCATGGTGATTACGTCGGAGACTGGAAGCACCCAAGGGACTCCACTTGTGAGGTTTTCCTGAACTAGCCACCACCCCAGTGAAGCAATCGTCTGGGCTGAAAGACGGATTTGTGTGTCCAAGGCTGACCCCAGGACCTGTTGGTATCTGAGGGAGCCTAGGAGACACAGTCCTCCGTAATGTCAATCATGGAGTCTCTATAACGGCCCTGACAGACGTCTGAAGTCGTTGCTGCTTGACCTCCGGAAGCAGGCAAAGCTGAGACTGAGTCCAGAATCCTTCCCAGGAACATCTGCCTTGTGGTGGGGATTAACCTGGACTTTTCCAGGTTGACAAACCACCCGAGATCTTGTAAGGTGGAGCATACAATGGACAGGTGACTTATGCAGTGTTCTCTGGAGTGTCCTGCAATCAGGAGATCGTCTAAATAAAGGTACCGTCACACCATCCAACATCGGCTACGATGTCTGATGCGATGCCGCGGGTGCGCTCGCGTCCGACATCTCAGCCTAGCTGTCACACGGCAAGATGTTGCTGGTGACGGCGCTGCGATGCTGGCGCCGCGATGGCTCGCTGGGCTGGGATGAACCCGGCGAGCAATCAGCTGCAATGCAGCGAATAGGCGGATCGGCCGTGACATGGCTATTGTGGTGTCACACTGAACGATCCTGCCGGTTGTTTAAGTTGAAAGGTTTTCCTGCATGCAGGAAAACCGGTCAACTCCGACTTAAACAACTACCGTTGTTGAATCATTTCAACATCGTTCCTGACGTCACTTTCGAACGACGTCGGAAACTATGTTGAAAGGTGTGACAGTACCTTAAGGGATTATCAGAATCTGCTGGTGACGAAGGTGAGCCATCACCTCGGACAACAATTTTGTAAAAATTTGTGGTGCCATAGCCAGCCACAACGGGAGAGCCCGGGATTGACAATGGCAGAGGCCCCCCTATGTACAGGGCAAATCGCAGGAACTGCTGGTGGAGCAGGATGATCGGAACGTGTTTATATGCGTCCTGTAGGTCTAGCACAACCATGAAACAGTGTGGAAAAAGCAGTCTAATGGCCCATTTTAGTGTCTGCATCTTGAATATCTGTTGGACCAGAAAGCCGCTCAGGTGCTTCAGATTGATTATCGTCCTGAACGAGCCATTCGGTGCCGGAACTAGAAACAGTGTGGAATAAAATCTCCTGCCTCGATTGGCTATTGGCACAGGTGTGATAACTGCCTTCTGCTCCAGGGATAGCATTTCGGCTATTAAAAGCCTGCATTTTTCTGGGTTGCTGACAGATGTTGACTACCCAACGCCCTACCGGCCCGAAGCACATTCCAGCCTTAACCAGTCACTGACAATACTTATTAGCCCAATCGCAAGCATTCATCCGGGACCAGGCTGGGAGAAATCGGGAGAGTCTTCCTCCCACCTGGAGCGAGAAGTCATTTGGCTGGCTTCTTCTTGTCAAAGGAGGACCCCTTGAACAAGAATCCCAACTTCATATTATCCCTCCAGTCATACCAGGAGTCTCTGGATTGCATAGGGGACTTCCGCCTAGAAAACCGTGGCCTACGAAATGAACTACTGAGGAAGGTGGAAGCAGGAAGGAAGAGAAATTCTTCCTCTAATCACTAGCATGTTCTAGGATTTCATCCACCGGTTCACCAAACAGAAAATCCCCCGTACAAGGCAAAGAGCACAATTTAGCTTTTGACTGATTGTCCCCTGGCCAGGACTTCAACCATAAGGCACGCCGTGCGGCATCGGAAAAGGAAGTAGCCTTCGCCGCCAGTTTGAGAGAGTCAGAAGAAGCATCCGCCAAAAATGCAGAACCTGAGTGCACCAAAGGAAGGACAACAAGATCTCCTCCCCTGGTGCATCGGCCCTGACCTGGGACTCCAACTGTCGCAGCCAGATCATGAGAGAGCGCGCAACGGATGTGCCAGAGATTGAAGGCTGAAATATACTAGCAGTGGTCTCCCAAGAACTTCTCAGGTAACCATCAGCCCTTATGTCTAAGTGGTCCTTAAGATTCCCTAAATCTGGATCCACTTGAGGAAGACGCATTGGGCGTTGAAACATGTTGTCAGCACACAGCGACCAATCAGAATACCGCCTCACTTCCCATAGAGATACATAGCGGTGTTTGTGAGAATTTATGGCCAGGCCCTTGGTTCGATTTTTGGCCACGGTGCTCGGCTGTTGGCGGTCTACGAAAATGGCAATGGACCTACGTGCCGGACTTACCGCGCCTGCAACGACTCACCTATCTATCTCTATCTCTGTATCTTTCTCTGTATCTATCTCTCTATCTATGCATCTCTATCTATTTATCTATCTCTTTCTATATCTATGTTATCATTTCGGTCCAACGACCGACCACAGCCGAGCCCCATGGCCGAAAATAGAACCAGGGGCCCGGCCATAAATTCTCACAAACACCGCTATGTATCTCTATGGGAAGTGAGGCGGTATTCTGATTGGTCGCTGTGTGCTGACGGTGACCAATCAGAATCGCGCCTCACATTTAGCGGTAAATTTGAAAGTCAAAATCGGCTATTATATCTCTATGGGAAGTGAGGCGGTATTCTGATGGGTCGCCGTCAGCACACAGCGACCAATCAGAATACCGCCTCACTTCCCATAGAGATATAATGGACGAAAAATCGTCCATTCTATCTCTATGGGAAGTGAGGCGCTATTGTGATTGGTCGCTGTGTGCTGGCGGCGACCAATCAGAAAAGCGCCTCACTTTAACCAGTAAATTTGAAACTCAAAGTAGTCCATTCTATGTCTATGGGAAGTGAGGCGCTATTCTGATTGGTCGCCGTCAGCACACAGCGACCAATCAGAATACGCCTCACTTCCCATAGAGATACATAGCGGTGTTTGTGAGAATTTATGGCCGGGCCCCTGGATCGATTTTCGGCCACGGGGCTCGGCTGTTGCCGGTCCACGAAAATCGCAATGGACCTACGTGACGGACTTACCGCGCCTGCAACGACTCACCTATCTATCTCTATCTCTATCTATCTCTCTATCTATCTCTCTATCTCTTTATCTATGTATCTCTATCTATTTATCTATCTCTTTCTCTATCTATCTATTTATCTATCTATGTATCTATCTATCTATGTATCATTCGGTCCAACGACCGACCACAGCCGAGCCCCGCAGCCGAAAATCGAACCAGGGGCCCGGCCATAAATTCTCACAAACACCGCTATGTATCTCTATGGGAAGTGAGGCGGTATTCTGATTGGTCGCTGTGTGCTGTCGGCGACCAATCAGAAAAGCGCCTCAGTTTAAGCGGTAAATTTGAAACTCAAAGTAGTCCATTCTATGTCTATAGGAAGTGAGGCGCTATTCTGATTGGTCACCGTCAGCACACAGCGACCAATCAGAATAGCGCCTCACTTCCCATAGACATAGAATGAACGATTTTTCGTCCATTCTATCGCGATGGGAAGTGAAGAGGACGTAGGAGCCGGAGATGGCAGAAAGAAGACAGAAGGCCCCCGGGGCCGGAAGAAGAGGACGCCTGGCCGGACGGAGGACTTCTGGATCGGATGGATGATGAGATGAAGAAGAAGGCATGTAAGTGATCGACGGCGGCGGTGGCTTAAGGGGCGGCGGGGGCTTAGGGGGTGGCGACGGCGGCGGGGGCTTAGGGGGTGGCGACGGCGGCAGGGGCTTAGGGGGCGGCGGAGGGTAGTAGGTGGCGGGGTGGTTTGTAGCGGGTGGGGGGGTAGCGGTGGCTCCGGAGCAGTGTACGGTGGGGTGGCGGGGCGGCGAGGGGAGGCAGACGGAGCAGAAGAGAGGGGTTGCTCCGGAGCCGCTGCTGTCACCGCCTGGTGACACAGTGCTCCGGAGCAACCCGGCTCTTCTGCCCGCGGGGTTCAGGCGGACAGAGCGGGGTAGCGGCGGCGAGGGTAGCGGGGCGGACAGGCGGCTGGGCATGGGGCTGTAGTATACCATAGCGGTGTACACTACAGCCCCATGCCGGCGGCGAGGCGAGCGGGGCAGACAGGAGGCTGGGCATGGGGCTGTAGTATACCATAGCGGTGTACACTACAGCCCCATGCTCAGGGGTGGGGCTGTAGTATACCATAGCGGTGTACACTACAGCCCCATGCCGGCGGCGAGGCGAGCGGGGCAGACAGGCGGCTGGGCATGGGGCTGTAGTATACCATAGCGGTGTACACTACAGCCCCATGTTCAGGGGGGCATGTTCGTGGCTTTGTTCGCGGGGCAATGCTTCGCAGGGCGCGTGGCCGCTACGCGGCCACGGACAGAGTCCTGGAGAAAGTGCCGAGCCACGCGAACAAAGCCACGGAAGTAGCGCCGGACGCGACGGAAGTCGCTACAGCAATTATATAATAGATATATATATATATATAACTCGTTGTTTTTAGGTTTATGAGTGAGCTAACAATTGTTTCATATTGATAAAGTTTTTGTCTGTTTTTTTAAATTTTTTTCATGTTGGATTGACGTTGATGACGTTCACCTGTTAAGTTTTAGTATATATAGGAGGCTGACATGTGTATGTGATTCCTGTATCTCCTGAAGAAGTGAGGGTTACTCACAAAACACGTCGAGATGAAATAAAGGATACTGGGATAAGATGTTGGATCCACTTGTTTTCCTGGTGTGGCAGCGCACGCAAAACTCCTATCCCCCCTGTTTTTCCCAATTGATTCAACAGGTGGTTGTGACTTGGCACAACCGGCAAAGGTGAGCACAATACATCCAAAGGATCTCCTTGTAACACACAAGACCGTATTTGCGCTATTTCTTCCCCTTAGTGTGCATATAAAGAACTCTGTCCCATGAGGGGAGGGTTAGAGCTGAGGAGCAGGTAGGATTTTATCGATAAGATCTACAGATACTAGAATTGCAGTGTACAGCTTTGCTTCATCATTTAGCAGGGCAGGAACTGTACTAAAATATTTTCTCTCACTGGAGTTTACCTTTAATAAGCCTCGTTGGGAAATTGTAGATGGGTATGTTTCTCTCCATCCCAATCCAGTTGATTGGCAGGTCTCTCTCCATGTACAAGAGACTTGTCAGTCAACTGACCACAGAGGGAAGAAGGCGGCCTGGGGTGTGCCAGACTACAGTAATAGGTGCACTGTCACTAGGTCCCAGATGGCTTTACAAACTATGCTTTGTCTAACATGACAGTGCTTCAGTGAAACACATACCTAGCTGCAATCACATATCCAGGTTCTGACACATGCTGTCCATGGTTGGCATCAATCTAGTGACAGGCGTCCTTCAAAGGGACAATGCAATCCAGTCTGAGTACATTGGTATAGTATTTTGTAAGAAAAGATTCAGTATAACATGTGTTTTCATCATCTAATTCTCTGATCTTTCTGGGAGTTACGGTCACACGGATCCGAGTTGGTCCCCATGTTATCCTATGGGCACAGATCGGATCGGATTTGGCCTTATTGCCATCCGATTTTTGTTGGATTCGAAACTGATTTTTAGCTGTGCCCAAAATCGCAGACTGCTGCGATTTTGGGCACAGCGGGTCAAATCTGACCAAATTGGATCCGACCTGATCAGCGCCAAATAACATGGGGCCTATGGTGCGCGGGTCCGAGGAAACAACTGACCATTCCTCGGACCCGATTTTAGTGTACTGAGCATGAATAAACCAAAGATTTATTGGGAATAAAGCAACAAATTGAAAGCTAAATATATGGACACCTTTATATCTAAAAAGTTTTCCAAACCAAGGCTGTGGAGTTGGGAGTCTGTGTCCATTTTGGCCATTTGGAGTTGGAGTCCGTATACAATGGACCGACTCAGACTCCTAAATTATATAATAAATTAGGTACAGTAGTTCAAGGCAATATGTGCTAAACATTATTATGAATTATAATATTCTATCTAAATATCTTGATTATTGTATCATAATGATTAAAGCCTGATGATCACATTTTACTACAATAAATTTATCACTAAAACTTGAGCTGTGTGTGAAGCAGTCGTGGAGTCGGAGTTGGAGTTACGGAAATTGAGGAGTTGGGAGTCGGTGGTTTGGCTTACCGACTCCACAACCTTGCCCCAAATGCTGTAAAGGTATTAGGCCACGTGCACATGTTCAGTATTTGATGAGTTTTTTACCTCAGGATTTGTAGACAAAACCAGGAGTGGAGCAATCAGGGGAAAAGTCTAATAGAAACACCTGCACAACTTCTGTATTTAATTATCCACTCCTGGTTTTGGCTACAAATCCTGAGGTAAAAAACTATCAAATTCTCAACGTGTGCACGTGGCCTTAGGTATAAAACAACCAGCTCCAATCTGGCTGCAGAGGTGATTTAATATAGGCTACAGAGGTGAAGTGAGTTGTCAATGTAATGTCACAGACCTGTGCGCTGGTGGAGTGCCAACGCTGGACCCACGGAGGGGCAAGTAACTGCCCTGTTATGTTTGGATTCCACTTTGCTGAAGGATGAAAAGCCATTAAGACACACAGCACATATTCTAGCCATTCCAGATTTATTTATATGTCCATGGTGAATGACCAAATATGATGAATATATTACAGGATTTAAACCTAATTCTTTTATTTATAGGAACCTTTAAAGAGAGCCATTAAGCAGGATTTTGCTAACCAACAAGGACACATTGATGCTGTCACACTAATTGAAGTGATACCTGCAGTGAAGAAATCGTTTTGTAGATTTTGTGTAATGAGGGATTGAAGTTTACTTCTATTCATAGCATCGGGCTGGGCCTGTAGGTAGGGTCATTTTTGACTGACACCAACCCTTGGCTGCCTCTGGTGTCTATAGTCTTCATGGTTTAAATTATGCGCCTACGCCATTCTAACTGCATCGCTTGCGCAGATTGTCCTTCATGCAGCTTCCAGGGAAACGGCACCGATGTTGGAGCAAGCACAGATTGAGATCTCTGCTTGACAGGAACATGATAAAGACAGCTGAGGGGCTGTGGCAGAGCTGAAAACCCTACTCACAGGCCCGACACAATGCAGGAAACCATGATTACAAGAAAATGTTACACAAAATCTTTAAAAAAAAATAAACATTTATTCAACACAGATATAATTTTAATCAGTGTAAAGCACCAAAATAGTCCTGTCTGTACTTTAGTTAACAAAATCCTGCTGACAAGTTCTCTTAAAAAACATGCAGAATTATTTTGTTTGTTTTTGGAGCAATGGCAATATTCTGGTATGTGTTGAAGGTGAAAGTGGTTTGTGCTTTTTAAATGTTATGTTTGCTCAGTGTTCACTTACTGGCTGAACTTCCAGAAACAGAAGAAAATGCAGCAATATTCTCTGAAACGCAATCAGGCTGCAGGATGCAAGCATTCAGTTGAGCCTTCCATGTTACTGTTAAAAAAAAATATAATAAAAATATATATATTATTATTATTCTCTATTTATATAGCGCCAACCGGGGTAGTACATTTAACACAAACACGTCACATAATACATTACTTTCCACATTACAGTACATAGAATATTGCACACACACATTTACGGTAACCCGGGACCTGTAACCACGACACTTTCCCCATTGGAGCTCTATCAACCGCTCCCGTGGTGATCACGGCCTCCGGCCTATCTATACATTTACAATACATTTATAATAAACAAATTAGTTACATATCAACGATGACCCCTCTGGGTTCAGAACAGGGATTGAGCAACCTGAGTACCGGGTATGTCATGTATCCCCAAGGGGCTCCTTCCTGGACGCATCTCAACCTATGTCCCGGTCAGAGACCACCTGGTTCAACCATGGTGTCCCCACTCTAGGAGCCCTTTTTAACCCCTGCTTCTGACCTTCGCTACATACACCTCAATGGGCCCAGTGGGTCCCAATGGCGGTACCAGCCGCCCGGCTTTAGTTACACAGCACGATGACTTCATATTTACCCCGTAGTCAGGATTCCTGCCTGTCCGGGACCTTACATACCACATGTGATCCATCCTACTATATTCATGGACCACATGCATCCTTATACCCGCTCACAGCCCATCATAATATATCCATGGACTGTGGCTCCTTCATGACCATAACAGGGATCTGGTCAACTGTAGAATCCGGGCTAACCATGCATCACCATGGCCTACTCAACACGGTACGGGCCACCAGTCGCCACCAAACCTCCATCTCATGGCAGGTCTCCAGGTCGACGACTGTACCCTGCGTCTGAGTAGCACCCTATCGGATCAGCCATGGTTACCCTTCTAGGAGCCTTCGTGACCCCTGTCTCTGGCCATAGGCACACCCACACCATTAGAGGCCGTGGTTGAGGGACAGGTACCCGCTGCAAGCAGCAGGCCAAGCCTCCCTCTCGTCCCACAGGGATGGAACGCCTCCAATATCATCCATACTAGCTGGGTCATTCTCTCACCACATTATACATGGCTCTTACACATAGGCCATCGTCTCTCATTCAGGGCACTTTTACCTAAGCCCTCACATACATCTACGGGTCCTTTACCGACTGCCTAGTCGGACCCAAAGGCGGTTATGCCCGCCTGGCATGATACACACGCAGCTCACTTCATTACATGGGAACTGCCGTCTTACCGGGCACGGATTCGGGTCTCGCTACCTGAGGTAACAGGTTGGCCAAGCCTCCCCACGGGCACCTTCCTGGACGTGTTTCACCCCACGTCCAGTCCAGCATCCACCAGGTCAGCCACAGCTTCCCCACTCCAGGTGCTGGAACGACCCCGGTCCTGGCTACCGGCATGGAGCTAGCATGCTCCCTTCACCATCTCTCAGCATGGCGGTATGGACTATCACTCAGTCCCTCACACAGACTGGATCTGCATCTCTCTCTGGATGTCTCAGGCTGATCTCACACAAGTCTGTGTTCCCTCAATCACTCAGCTGGCAGGCTCTTATCGTGCCTGCCACCCCCACATGGACACACCCACTTGGCTGCTAGTAATCAGCTCCTCTAGTTCCTATACAGCTGCTCATCTCTGTGCCTGATCTCTACAGCTTTCACACAGCTTATTTTAACCCCCTGTGTTCCGGGTTGGTTCACACAGTACACCCAATGCTCTAAGCTGCTCATTGATCTCAGGAGCCATTCACTGCCACTCATTAGGCTCATGAATCCTTCATACATTGACATACAGGTGCCGGACATGATTATACAACACACCTACGGTATAACCTGGCTCATGTGCACAGGATCCTATACTGATCCTGCATGTGATGCGCCCCAGCCATGGGGACATGCCGGTGGTGCCTCACAATATATATAATAATAATAATGCTTTATTTATATAGCGCCAACATATTCCGCAGCGCTTTACAATGTAGGGTTAGAGTACAGAAAATATAATACAGTAAGTAATTACAGTAGAGAACAAATATAGTACAATAATTGGATACAAAACAATAGGCATAGAATCAATGTAAAAAAGAAAATACAATAAATAAAGCAAGAAATGAAGGTGACCCTGCTCAAAAGAGCTTACAATCTAAAGCGGGATAGAGGTTGCACAAGGTACAGGGGCTTATTGCACTGATGGTCCAGGCATCTTGAGGAAGTGGGGCATAGGACTAAGCTTACATGGATGGTCATTATACAATCTGTGTAGACCTTTTTGGTTTGGTGGAGTTTGTAGAGGAGTAATGTCCAGAGGGATAGCCCATTCACTGTCTACAGTACAATGGACTTCTATTAGGGAGTATGATAGGCCGCCTTAAAAAGATGCGTTTTTAGGGATCGCCTGAAGCCATGCAAGTTGTGGATAGTCCTGATTTCTTGGGGTAAAGCATTCCAGAGTTTTGGTGCAGCTCTGGAGAAGTCTTGGAGTCGGGAGTGGGAGGATCGGATTAGTACGGATGTTAGTCGAAGGTCATTTGAAAAACGTAGAGAGCGGGTGGGGTGATAGACAGAGATGAGGGAGGAGAGGTAGGGGGGTGCTGCACTGTGAAGAGCTTTGTGGGTGAGAACAAGCAATTTGAATTTGATCCTGTAGTATACGGGCAGCCAGTGCAATGACTGGCAGAGAGCAGAGGCATCTGAGTAACGATTGGCCAGGTGGGTGATCCTGGCTGCTGCATTAAGGATGGACTGGAGAGGAGAAAGTCTGGTGAGGGGGAGGCCACTTAATAGAGAATTGCAATAGTCAAGGCGGGAATGGATTAGGGCCACAGTGAGGGTTTTTGTTGTTTCCATGGTGAGAAAGGGGGGGACTCTAGAGATATTCTTCAGGTGTAAGCGACAGGAGCGGACGAGACATTGTGTGTGGGAGGAGAAGGAGAGATCGGTGTCAAACATAACACCCAGACAACGAGCCTGCTGCCTAGGCGTTATCGTGGTGCCGCATACTGAGAGAGAGATGTCCGATTTAGGGAGGTTAGTGGATGGGGGGAGCAGAAGAAGTTCAGTTTTGGAAAGGTTTAGTTTCAAATAGAGAGTGGACATGATATTGGAAACTGCAGCTAGACAGTCATTGGTGTTCTTTAATACCGCAGGGGTAAGGTCAGGGGCTGAAGTATATAGTTGTGTGTCATCAGCATAAAGATGGTACTGAAAGCCAAATCTGCTGATGGTCTGTCCAATCGGGGCCGTGTAGAGAGAGAATAGGAGGGGGCCAAGGACTGAACCCTGAGGGACCCCAATAGTGAGGGGAAGACGGGAAGAAGTGGAGCCAGCAAAAGATACACTGAAAGAGCGGTCAGAAAGATAGGAGGAGAGCCAGGAGAGAGCCGTGTCCTTTATGCCAATGGAATGCAGCATAGAGAGTAGGAGCTGATGGTCAACAGTGTCAAAAGCTGCAGAGAGATCAAGGAGAATAAGCAGAGAGTGGTTACCATTACGTTTTGCTGTCAGAAGGTCATTGGTCACTTTGATGAGGGCAGTTTCTGTAGAGTGAAGGGGGCGGAAACCAGACTGTAATGGATCTAGAAGAGAGTGAGCGGAGAGGTAACGGGTGAGGCGGGAATAGACCAGGCGCTCCAAGAGTTTAGAGATGAAGGGGAGATTGGAGACTGGTCTGTAGTTATTTGTGCAGGTTGGGTCGAGAGTGGTTTTCTTTAATAATGGAGTAATGATCGAGTGTTTGAAGGAGGAGGGGAAGATGCCAGAAGAGAGGGAGAGATTGAAGATTTTGGTTAGATGAGTGGTGACGACTGGAGAGAGGGATTGGAGCAGGTGTGAGGGAATGGGGTCAGTAGTGCATGTGGTGGGACGAGAGGAAGAAAGGAGCCTGGAGACTTCTTCTTCTGTGACTGGGTCAAATGTGGAGAGTGAGCCGGAGGAGATGTGGGGAAGAATGGGGGTGGCAGCGCTTGGAGGCTGAGAGCTGATTTCCTGGCGGATGTTGTCTATTTTCTCCATGAAGTAGGAAGCCAAGTCATCAGCACAGAGGTCAGTGATGGGGGCCTGCACTTTAGGACTGAGGAGAGAGTGAAAGGTGTCAAAGAGTTTTTTTGGATTGTTGGATAGTGAGGAGACCAGGGTGGTGAAGTAGGTCTGTTTGGCAAGGTGAAGGGCAGAGTTGTAGGTTTTTAGCATGAATTTATAATGGATAAAGTCTCCTGGTGAGCGAGTTTTCCTCCATAGACGTTCAGCACTCCTAGAGCATCGCTGGAGGAATCGAGTTTGTGGTGTGAGCCAGGGCTGTTTTGTTCTCTGTTTGGAGGTTCTGAGGGTGAGGGGCGCTACTTGGTCCAGGGAGCTTCTGAGAGTGTCATTGTAGTGATTTACTGCCTGATCTGGACAGGAGATTGAAGAGATTGGGGACAGAGATGAGATGAGGGAGTCTGTGAGTGCCTGAGGGTTAATGGCCTGTAGATTTCTGGATGTGTGATAGGTAGGATTGGGCTCTGTTGGCCGAGGGTTAGTGAGTGAGAAGGAGAGAATGTTGTGGTCAGAGAGTAGAGTTGAGTTATCCAAGGGGGAGGATGAGCAGAGCCGGGTAAAGACCAGGTCAAGGGTGTTACCGTTTTCGTGCGTCTCAGAGGTTGAGAGCTGTGATAGGCCAAGAGTATATACACACACACACACACACACACACACACACAAACACACAGGTTATAATGTGATGTGTGGAGCCAATAACAGAAATGAGCAGTGTTCCCTCAATCTTGATGGCCTAAACTATTTATAAAATACTTGAAAACTTGGATTCAGTAATTCATGGCTCCAGGCTATAAAGAAAAAATACTTGGGTAGCTTCGGTTGCAAAGTAAAATGTTTAGGAGCCAAACTTCAAACAAATAAAAGCCCCATAAAAAAATACAGTGGCTTCCCAAGCAACTGACCAGTAAAAAGTGATGCACTCCCCTACAATGTGTTTTTCAACATACAATACAGTAGAATATTAATCCATGCTATATGAGGCAGCATTCTATTCCAAGTGCTGTCATCTCCACATCAGCTCTGCAGACGGATAGGGCCCTTTCACATCAGCGTTTTTTGAAATTTGCGGCAGATGCGGTGAAAAAACCGCATCTGCCGCAATTGCCGCAGTCAGCCGCGGTCGCACCTGCCGCAAGTGCAAAACCGCACCTGCCGCAAGTCCCCCTATACTTTCTATGGGAATTACCGCAACCGCGCCGCAAGTGCCGCGGTTATGCGGCAATTGCGGCAGATGCGGTTTTTTCACCGCATCTGCCGCAAATTTCAAAAAGCGCAGATGTGAAAGGGCCCTAAAGCACATTTGTAGCAGGCTTCTCTGAGATTCAAGAGCTGCTGTTTACTATTGTTAGTAATATGACCGCTGCAGCTCATCATTCAGTATCCAGAATACTGGTTGTCCAGTACTAGATAATTAATTTAAAGGGGAACTCCGGGGAGATAAAAACATTTTGTACTGTGCCTGCCCTCCTACACGATGAAGCAGAGCGGGACGCTACAGTTCTAGGATCTATAGATCTCTTATAAATCAATAAAATCATCTCCTCCTCAGCCCTCACCCCTCCCTTCAGGGACAGAGAAATTCAGTCATGCATAGTGCTAAAGTTTTAGGGGACAGGAAGCTATCAAGTTGATATGGGGGAGGGGAGACCATGGCAGTGTTGAATCAATCAATGCATGGCTCTGCCCCTGCTCCTAGCCTGATACATGAAAGTACCACATTATGCACCATATCATACCATTGTACAGCAGGAGATCACAGCGTGTATTTATATCTGCTTGGTGACATGATTGCTATTTGAAGAGAGAGCACCCTTGTTCTTACATTACATAGGGTGGTATATCAGGGGCAAGATTGTAGTGTGACAGTGAAGCTGGCAGCCATGCCCCTGCCATGCCCTCTGCCTATACAGAAGTATGAGGGGGCAGGAATGTACGATGATCCTAAAGTCCACGCCCCTGACACACCTCCTGATCTCTGAAGCAGCATGAGGCTGAATTTCTCTGTCCCCGAAGGAAGGGGTGAGTGCTGAGGAGCAGATATGATTTTATCGATTTGTAAGCGATCTGTAGATCCGAGAACTGCAGTGCCCAGCTCTGCTTCATTATGTAGGAGAACAGGGACAGTACAAAACTGTTTTTTATCTCCCCGGAGTTCCTTTTTAAAGTTTTGTTTTAACATACTGACTAAAGATTTAAAGCATTAAAAGGGTTAATCTGGCACTTAGGCTACGTTCATACACTGCGTATTTTGGCGCGTTTTTTTACGCGCGCTTTTGAAAATACGCAATGTGCCTTTTGTCTGCCTGCAAAGTGAATGGGAAATTCACTTTGCAGTGCAGACATTGCGTAAAAATACGCAGTGCTTTTTCCGGGAGAAAGTGCAGCTCCGTAAACAATTGATATGTCAATTGTTTACGCAGCTACTTCTACGTATTCTCCCAGAGGGGAGGAAGAATCCTGCTTCCTCCTCCCCTCTTTGACAGCTGTGGCCGCCCATTAGATTTCACAGTGTATTAATATACACTGTGAAATCTAAATTAAACAGAGGCAAATGTATGGAAAATAAAAAAGAATGAATACTTCACCTGTCCGACGCCTTCTGCCGCTATCTGGTCTCCGATTCCAAGTGAGAGATGTACTGACAGGACCTGTGGTGATGTCAGAGGGGCGTTCCCGGGCACTCGCGGTCATATGATACATATCACATGACCGCGAACAGCCAATCAGCGCTGGGAACGCCCCGGGAACGCCCCCCTCTGACGTCACCACAGGTCTTCTCAGTACACCTCTCACTTGGAACCGGAGATCGCACAGCGAGAGAAGGCACCGGACAGGCTAAGTATTCATTCTTTTTTATTTTACATACATTTGCCTCTGTTTAATTTAGATTTCACAGTGTATATTAATACACTGTGAAATCTAATGGGCGGCCACAGCTGTCACAGAGGGGAGGAGGAAGCAGGATTCTTCCTCCCCTCTGTGACATCACTGCGCTTTCTGGAGTAAAGAAAGTGCAGTGTGTGAAAGCCCCTGCGTATTTTGTTGCGCTTCCGAAAAACGCGGCAAAAAGCACGCGCAAAAAAGCGCAGCAAAACACGCAAATGTGTGAACGCAGCCTTAAGGAGCATTAGAAAGGTGCAGAAAATAGTGTGTATCAATAATTATTTATTATATAATCAATTATTTTGAAAACAAAATTCAATTCACTCTTGTTTTTATTTTGCAGCCACTTGGGGTGGCTATTTGCTGGTGTCTTAACAGAACAAACATCTCAAATAAAGCAGCCCTGTACATAGGAGCCTGTGGTTGCCATCCGACACCATCTTCAGTACTGTAAGCTGCCTCCTGCTGTGACTTGGGTGCACCCCTGGGGCTGTCCATGCCACAGCTGTGGAGAACGGGAGAACATCAGCACCATCTTTGTGAAGCCACAGCTACTTTACCCCTGTCACTGCTCAGCATGAAAAAAAATAGAGGAAATATGTGGAATCCAACTGCGCAGCTGTACAATCAACCATATACCAAGGAAATCGGTGAATGCAAGTGGCTTTATTCAACGAATTTCAAGGTGAATTTCTCCCCCCTTTGTCAGGTGATGGTTGTACTGATGAAGGGGTGAGGAAAACACTTGAATAAAGCCACTTGCATTCACCGATTTCCTTGGTATATGGTCGATTGTACAGCTGCGCATTTGGATTCCACATATTTCCTCTATTTTTTCTACAAATGCTTCGGTCTGTGGATACTGCAGCAGCTGTTTGGAGCCTTTTATACTGGATGTGTGTGTCAACCCTCTAAAGGTGAGCACAGTTTTTATCCCAGTTTTTCATTCACTGCTCAACAGGAGCAGAGTGGTGACAGGAGCTGCTGGGCTGTGAGTGGTGACGAGAGATACTGAGAGCAAAGGTAAAAAATAAGGAGAGTATTGGCGCCAGGGAGCGGTGATTGCAGGCTGACATCATCAGTACAATATAAGGCTGCAGATCATCACTCATCGCTGTATTCAGAGCACAGCAGAGATCATCATGCTGTTGTGATTGGAACACACTAACATCACTAATAGATCATTCTAAACACACATAGCAGAGCCATGTATTTAATGCTCACCTAAGTGACTATACAGGGCCATTATACAGTGTGGAGAACTACATGGGGCACTATATAAGACACATTATACTATATTGATCACTATGTAGGGCTATTATAAAGTGGGGCCATTATACAATATGGACTATTATATGGGGCCATTTACTGTATTGAGCACTTTGTGGGACACATACTGTATGGAGAACTATATGGGATGCATTATACTGTATGGGAAAACTATATGGGACACATACTATATGGAGCACTATATGAGGCCATTACACTACAAGGAGCACTATGTGGAGGTGCATTATACTGTGTAGAGCATTATATGGGATCATTATACTATATGGCGCACTATAAAGAGCTATTATACTGTATGGAGCACTCAGTGGGACACATACTGTATGAAGCACTATAATAGGCTACTATACTATATAGATCACTATGTGGGGGTACATTATACTGTGTAGTGCACTAAATAGGGCCCATTATACTGTAAGTCAATGTAGGTCCTATTGCAGGACTTGGAGAACTATATGGGGAATTTACAGGGTAAGTCAATGTGGAGGCCTATTGCAGGACTCGGGAGAACTATATGGGGAACTTACGGGGTTCAGTAGGATGAAAATTATTTTGTATGGCTGCAAAGTTATGAGATATGCCCTAATGTGATCTGGCTAATTATTTATCTCTTAAAAATGGGGTGGGGGGGGGAAATAGAATTTCTGCTATGGGGCACCATTATTTCTATGTATGCCCCTAGCGATACCCCCAAGGACCGGTGTATTTAATGCACATTGCATTACGTCACAGATCCCATAGATGTGAACAGAGGATGATGACATTTTTAACCCCTTCATGACCTTGCCATTTTTTGCAATTCTGACCAGTGTCCCTTTATGAGGTTATAACTCGGGAACGCTTCAACGGATCCTAGCGATTCTGAGATTGTTTTTTCATGACATATTGGGCTTCATGTTAGTATTAAATTTAGGTCGATAATTTTTGCGTTTATTTGTGAAAAAATAAAAAATATGGCAAAAATTTTGAAAATTTTGCAATTTTCAAATTTTGAATTTTTCTTCTGGTAAACCAGAGAGTTATGTGACACAAAATAGTTATGAAATAATATTTCCCACATGTCTACTTTACATCAGCACAATTTTGGAAAAAAGAAAAAATTTTGTTAGGAAGTTATAAGGGTTCAAAGTTCATGAGCAATTTTTCATTTTTCCACCAAAATTTACAAAACCATTTTTTTTAGTGACCACATCCCATTTGAAGTCCCTTTGAGGGGTATACATGACAGAAAACACCCAAAAGTGACACCATTCCAAAAACTGCACCCCTCAAGCTACTCAAAACTACATTCAAGAAGATTATTAACCCTTCAGGTGCTTCACAGGAACTAAGCAAATTGGAAACAAAAAAATGGATATTTTAATTTTTCTAACAAAAATGTTCTTGTATCCTCAATTTTTTCATTTTCACATGGGCAACAAGATAAAATGGATCCTAAAATTTGTTGGGCAATTTCTCCTGAGTATATCAATACCACATATGTGATCATAAACCACCGTTTGGGCGCACGGCCTGGCTCTGAAGGGAAAGAGAGCAATTTGACTTTTGGAGCTTATTTTCCATTCAAAAAGTGAAATGGCGCTCCTTCACTTCTGAGCCCTGCCGCGCGTCAAAACAGTGGTTTATGACCACATATGAGGTATCGGTGTACTCAGGAGAAATTGCCCAACAAATTTTAGGATGAATTTTATCCTGTTACCAATGTGAAAATGAAAGAATTGAGGCTAAAAAACATTTTTGTGAAAAAAAAAGTACTTTTTCCATATTCACAGATCAATTTGTAAAGCATGTGGGGGTTCAATATGCTCACCACCCATCTAGATACGTTCCCTGGGGGGTCTAGTTTCCAAAATGGGGTCACTTGTGGGGGAGCTCCAAAGTTTAGGCACACAGGGGCTCTCCAAACGCGACATGGTGTCCGCTAACAATTTGAATGGAAAATCAGCTCAAATTGTTAGCGGACACCATGTCGCATTTGGAGAGCTCCTGTGTGCCTAAACATTGGGGCTCCCCCACAAGTGACCCCATTTTGGAAACTAGACCCCCCAGGGAACATATCTAGATGCATAGTGAGCCCTTTGAACCCCAGGTGCTTCACAAATTGATCCGTACAAATTAAAAAAGAAAATTTGTGTGAAAAAAAAGGATTTTTACCTTATTACGGATCAGTTTGTGAAGCACCTGGGGATTCAAAGTGCTCACTATGCATCTACATAGGTTCCTTGGGGGGTCTAGTTTCCAAAATGGGGTCACTTGTGGGGGAGCTCCAAAGTTTAGGCACACAGGGGCTCACCAAACGCGACATGGTGTCCGCTAACAATTTGAATGGAAAATCAGCTCAAATTATTAACAGACACCATGTCGCATTTGGAGAGCTCCTGTGTGCCTAAACATTGGGGCTCCCCCACAAGTGACCCCATTTTAGAAACTAGACCCCCCAGGGAACATATCTAGATGCATAGTGAGCCCTTTGAACCCCCAGGTGCTTCACAAATTGATCCGTACAAATTAAAAAAGAAAATTTGTGTGAAAAAAAAGTATTTTTACCTTATTACGGATCAGTTTGTGAAGCACCTGGGGATTCAAAGTGCTCACTATGCATCTAGATAGGTTCCTTGGGGGGTCTAGTTTCCAAAATGGGGTTACTTGTGGGGGAGCTCCAATGTTTAGGCACACAGGGGCTCTCCATACGCAACCTGGTGTTTGCCAACAATTGGAATTGCTAGCGGACACCAGGTCGCGTATGGAGAGCCCCTGTGTGCCTAAACATTTGAGATCCCCCACAAGTGACCCCATTTTGGAAACTAGACCCCCCAGGGAACATATCTAGATGCACAGTGAGCACTTTGAACCCCCATGTGCTTCACAAATTGAGACGTATAAATGAATAAAGAAACTTTTTGTGAAAAAACATACTAGTCTAGTAGTTACAATTCGCAGCATAGGGGACCCAATACATTTGGGTCTCTCCATGCTGAGGATTCCAGCCCCCTAGCTGCCAAGTTGTACCTGGCTGGCAACCAAAAATACGGCAAAGCTCCATGTCATTTTATTTGTAGAATTAAAAAAAAAAAAAAATGACATGGGGCTCTGCCATATTTTTGGTCCAGCCAGGTACAACTTGGCAGCTACGGACTGCCACCAGCCCCAGCTGCCTCATTGTACCTGGCTGGAACCAAAAATACAGCGAAGCCTATTTTTTTTTTTATTTCTAGAATTATTTCTAGAAAAAAAATGACATAGGGCTCCGCCATATTTTTGGTCCAGCCAGGTACAACTTGGCAGCTACGGACTGCCACCAGCCCCCAGCTGCCTCGTCATACCTGGCTGGAACCAAAAATACAGCGAAGCCCTTTTTTTTTTTTTTTAATTTCTAGAACTAATTCTAGAAAAAAAATTACGTGGGGCTCCGCCATATTTTTGGTCCAGCCAGGTACAACTAGGCAGCTGGGGGATGGAATCCTCAGCATAGAGAGGCCCAAGCGTTCTGGGCCCCCCCTGGTGCGAATTGCAGCCCGCGGCCACCCCAAAAAATGGCGCATTCATTGAAGCACCATTTTCTGGTGCTGTACCCACGCTCTTCCAGTTGCCCTGGTGCCGGTGGCTAACTGGGTAATAAAGGGGTTAATGCCAGCTTTTTATTGGCAGCTGGCACTAAGCCCGAGATTCATAATATAGGGCCAATGTTAGACCCGCCATTAGGAATCTCTAGTACGGTAAATAGTCAATAAATACACACAGAGAAAAATCTTTTTATTTGAAAAAAAAACACAGACACAATTCGGACTCCATCTTTATTATAAAAAGATCCGACGTAGTCCACAACGAAGGTCCCACGACGCCCGATCGCTCCGACGTAGTCCATAATGAAGGTCCCACGACGTTCGATTGTCTCCGACGTAGTCCACAACGAAGGTCCCACGCCGCTCGATCGCCTTTGCTTTCAGATCGCTACTCTGGAGCCCAATCCGCCAGCATGGTGATCGAGCTGCAGAAAGTGATATGACACCCCGGGCACAGTGACCCACTATGTGCATCACTGCGCCTGGGCTGTCAGATTGCTTTCTGCAGCTCGATCCCCAGGATCCAGCTGCAGAAAGTGATCTGACAGCTCCAGCACAATGATCACATAATGGTCACTGTGGATCACTGTGCTGGAGCTGTCAGATCATTTCCTGCAGCTAGATCCTCAGGATCCAGCTGTAGAAAGTGATCTGACAGATCCAGCACAGTGATCCACAGTGATCACATAATGGTCACTGTGGATCACTGTGCTGGAGCTGTCAGATCACTTCCTGCAGCTAGATCCTCAGGATCCAGCTGTAGAAAGTGATCTGACAGATCCAGCACAGTGATCCACAGTGATCACATAATGGTCACTGTGGATCACTGTGCTGGAGCTGTCAGATCACTTCCTGCAGCTAGATCCTCAGGATCTAGCTGTAGAAAGTGATCTGGCGGCTCCAGCACAGAGCTGTCAGATCCGGAGGCGGTGAAGAGGAGGAGGAGGAGCGGGACGCAGTGGAGACAGAGCGGCCGCCGGAGGGGTGAGTGGGAGAGGCGATCGCCGCTCCGGTGATCGGGGGGCAGGAAGGGGGAAGAGGGGGGGTGACAGGAGAAGTAGGGGGGCACTTAGGAGGAAGCGGGGGCAGGCAGGAGGAAGCGGGAGCAGGCAGGAGGAGGCGGGCGGCAGGAAGAGGAAGCGGGCGGCAGGGACAGGAAGCAGGCGGCAGGAAAAGGAAGCGGGGGGGGTAAGAAAGATGAAGAGAGGGCAGGAAAGAGAGGTGGGGGGCAGGGGGACAGTTAGAGGATGACAGGGGAGAAGATTGGAGGGTAGGGATAGCAGCGGCAGACAGGGAAGCATTACAGGCGCGGTGATTTTCACTTTCACTTTTGAGTGCCAATCACCGCGCCTGTAGCCGGGGGGGTGGGGGTGGGGGCAAATCGACCCCCCCTGGGGTGTTGTACAACTCCCCATGTACCTGCAGGCCGAGTGACAGGTCAGTGACACCCTCACTCGACCTGCAGGAGCCCGATCATTCCATGGCCCAGGGGGTGGGCCAAGGGTCTGGAAGGGGTTAAGGGAGCAGTAGTGTAATGAGACCTTGCTCTGTCCACTTCTATGGGATCAGTAGTGTAATGATGTGACACTGCTTCGTCCGCTACATTTCTACTCCCACAGTAGACAGAGCGGTGGGGGGGTCACTCAGAGCACTGCTCCCATAGAAGCAGATAGAGCTAGGTCACATTTCTAAGGAGGTAGTAGTGTAATCATAGAATCCTAGAACGGTAGATTTGGAAGGGACCTTCTGGGCTATTTGGTCTAACCCCCTGCTCACAGAATTCACTAAATCATTTCAGGCAGATGTCTGTCGAGCCTCTGTTTGGAGACTTCAATTGAAGGAGACCTCACCACCTCTCATGGCAGCCTGTTCCACTTGATCACTTTCACAAACTTTTTTCCAATATCTAATCTGTCAGTTTCACCCCATTGCTTCTAGTATTTCCTTGTAAAATGACAAAGTTGATCCCTCTACAGTGTGACAGCCCCTTGAGATATTTGTAGACAGCTATAGTCTCCTCTGTCATCAAGCTAAACATTCCCAAATCCTGTAACAATTCCTTATAGGACATAGTTTGCAGAGTGGTCTCCAATCTAGTCGCTCTTCTCTGAAATTGCTCCAGTTTGATGTCTTTTAAAATGTGATGCCCAGAACATCCTAGTAACCGGGGAGCCCCACAACCTCGTATAGCGGAGGCGCCATCAGTCACCACGTGGCAGGCAGTGTGGGCAGCGAGGTGTCCTAGTCATAAGCACCGAAAGACCCTGAGGGATAACCCAATCGACCTCCAACTCTTCACTGCCAAGCAGCACGTGTGCTAAGACCCATAGACCCTGGGACAGCTCCTTGAGCCCTGATCCAGGGACAAAGCAATAAAGACAATATTCATTAACCATTCCCTGCATTACCAGGCTACCCCACTCCCTACACCATCTGGCTGACACAATCACATAGGGACTGGATCTCCCACACCCTTGCTTCCAAAGCATCAGGAAAATTTAACACAAACAACATCAATGGATCATGTATAGGTGTGTAGGAACATCCTGAGTCAACATAATCATCTTTTTTGGGGCTGACATGGTGCTGCATGACATGATTTACCTACACTTGAGGGGCTGAAGGGACACTTTGGTAACGCATTAATTGACCCCCAACCAATTTAAAAAGCGGCCGGGCCCCAGGCAGACCAAGCATAACCACCATCACCCACAACACAGGGACCTATCACCCACAAACTGAATAAAGAGCAAGCAGCTGGGGAGCTTATAACAAAGTCAGAAGAGACCCAGCAGAGGGGCACAAAGAACACAGGGCTTCCTCTGGGGCAAGGGGCTCAGTGCAATCTTCTTAGACCCTGTATACAGTGCTCACCTCCTCCAGCCAACCCAGGCCCCGTCCACTGACCCAGTGCACCGAGGGAACACTCTTCGGTCTAAGCCAAAGTTGGCTAATCGGGTGTGGAGCTCCATTAATTACTGCCACGCTTGCCTATCCTATAATACAAAAGATCACCGAATAGGACATAAAAATTCAGAAAATACTCACCAAAAATCGGCCATGTCAAATACTCATTACACCTAGCAGGAGGCTGCCAGCTCCACTGAGAGGCAACACAAATGTCTAAATACCAGTGCGCAACTTCCTGCAACCCAAGCGATGGGGGCGGTTGTGGCACCTGCGACCAGCCATGCTATCAAGGAAGTGATTCGTGGTATATGAAGACACAATGGTAACCTTGTGTCTTCATATACCACGAATCACCTCCTGTGGTAATGGAATTTAGAGATACATATCCAAAGGGCACTGACTTCCTCTGAAGATTCCCCAATTTTCTGTGGACACGCAAGTCATTTACCTCTCCCTCTGGTTATAGTGGAAGGAATTTTTAACAGACGAGATACACCGCGTTGATCCCTCCATCCTGTGGTAAACGGCAAAAGCAGTATTCAGAGGTAGAATCATGGCACATGTGTCCTCCTTAAAGAGGAACACCATGAAACGGTACGGGGGAACTGACAGAGGAGCTCAGGATAGCCTATACTAACTTTCTAGCAGACCCATCACAGGCCAGCAAAGATTGCTGGTTGCGAAAACAAGCAGACTTCAATGCCCAAGCAGACCAAATAGAGAAACTATTTCTGTCTCAGAGAGATACACTTTTACTGACAACAAAGCCAGTAGAATGCTAGCTAATCTGGCCAAAGGAGCTAGACCACAACAGGGAATATATCAACACTTCAATCAATCCAGACAAATTCAATGCAACCCTCAGACCATTAATCCTATCCTAGGATCATTCAATGAATCTCTATATAAAGATCCCATACAGTGAGACCCCCCCACCACACACCCCTTTTAGACTAAGTAAATATGCGGACGTTCTCAGATGAGCAGCTAGCGTTTTTGAACAGGCCAATATTCAAAGAGGAGATAGATACCCCAATAAAAAACCTAAAAACCAGTAAGGCACCGGAACCAGACGGCTTTTTGGCCAAATTCTTCAAGCTGCTTGCCCCCGAAATTTCACCTACAATAGAACAGTTCACTATTCACACTTCTGCCAATAGAGCCTATACTAAACTACTACTGAAGCCCAAGCTCTTAACTATTTATTTAATAAACACAGACATTAAACTGATGTCATAAATAATGGCCGACACGCTGACCCTGCTCCTGCTAGATTTTATATCCCCTTCCCAAGTGGGTTTCATAAAGGGCAGATCAGCAACCCTGAATGTACAAAAGGTCCTCCCAGCATGGGACAGGGTTCACTTGGACAGGGCATGGCCTGGAGGAAGGGTAACACCGGCGCTCGTCATTATCGATGCGGAAAAGGCCTTTGACAAAGTCAGATGGAACTGGCTATTCCAGGTCCTGGCCAAGATGTTATTGTCGGGCTCCTTTCTCGAGTATATCCACGCCCTGTACCGCTCCCCAGTGCACATGCTTTAACTCCATACCCTTTCCTCTGGAGAGAGGCACGAGACAAGCCTGCCCGCTCTCCCCACTCCTCTTCAACCTGGCGATGGAACCACTGGTCCGCACCCTGTCAAAACCGTCCACTTTTTAAGGCATTAAGATCAACAAAAAGACATTACAAACTACATTCTTTGCAGACGATACCATCCTATTTATGGGCCAATCCAAAACTCCATCTGCCAAAGATTGTCACCCTCCTTAAACAATATAGTGCATACTCGGGATTTAAGATCAATCCAACTTAATCTGTACTCCTGCCACTGACAGCGCAGGGAGAAGCCAAACAGCGATGAGCTCCCCTGGGGGTGCATCACAATAGCCCCCTCCTACATTACCTACCTGGGGATCAAAATCGGTCGGACACCGTCAACCATCTATACTCTAAACTATACTCCACTGCTGACCAAGATTGGCACCCAATTGAAGGGATGGCAACATCTGCCGTTGTCACTTATGAGCAGGGCCCACCAGGTCAAAATGATCAGCATAGCCAAGCTGATGTATCCGCTTCAAACAATACCTCTCTTGCTTAAACACTCTGTTGTCAAACTGCTCAATAATCAGCTTAGCCAATTTCTATTGAGGAAAAAGCGCCCTAGAATTGGCCTGTCCAAAGTAATGACTGCTATGGAGGATGGCGGCATAAACTTCCCCAACGTCAGGATCTATAACTTGGCCTGCCTCACAAGATACATCGACTGGATACACAATAGACGTACCTATGCAGACTCCTCATCGGAGGCAGATTTCGCACACCCCCTCTTCCTAACAGCACTACTACACTCACGTATAACCTCCCTCCCCCCACCATGAAAGGATCGGTCACGTTTCAGGACATGATAGCAACGTGGAAGGCAGCAAGGAAAAATACAGCCTCTCATTTAGGATCTCTAAACATCTTTTCCTGTGGGCCAACCCCAAATTCCCCAGGGGATGGGAAAGAAGCTTTTCATGACTTGGCGACAGAGATGTATATTGACTATCTCACACCTCTCCCCACCTTCCCCCCTGATGGAGCCCAGATGGCTGACGTGCTCAGAAATACTTACACAATTCTGACTTCCCTCCTCACATTCCTTTAAATACGAACAAGTTAGACACTCGATCACGTCAAACCTACAGACGTCACTTTTGAAAACAAACAGAACGAGCTGGACGGTGTGCTCAAATACCCAGGGGAGACCCCATCCATATCTACACTTTACTCTATGATCAAACTGACAATAATAGACCAACATCCGGACACCTTTTACAAATATTGGAAACAACAGTTGGACGATATTGAGGCCCCTCCAGCATCAGAAGGGGCTGGTCCCTTTTCAGGAAACATAAATGAATCCTGGAGTGAGACCCAATTTAAACTCATGCATGGAGCCATCTATACCTTCAATGTCAACAAACCAGACCCTCACTCAGATAAATTCACCGTGTGCCCCAGACATCAGCTACCTAACTCAGACCTGTTGCATGGGCTGTGGTCATGTCAAAACATCGCCACATCTTGGGACTCAGTTTCAGCTGTTGTGGCTACACTTTGGAGCTCTATCAAACCGCTTACCCCATGGTCAGCACTCCTGGGAAGAATCTGATCAGGGAACACACGGTAACATGAGTTCCCCAAGACTTCTGCACACAATACTGATATTGTTCAAAAAACATATTCTTAAACACTAGTTAAGCCCATCCACCCCAAAACTTCCAGACCTGATAACCCAATTACACCACTACCTTAAGGTAGCAGAGAAACACTCTGCTGAACAAAAACGCAGGCAGGCAAATTTCTGATGAAATGGAGGCAATTTTTTGGCAGACTCTGCAACTCTAGAGAGAAATGGGACCTCATAGGGCCCTTCATCACCACAAAATGGTACCTGATGGAAAACCTAAAAAATACTCTAGGGTACCTCGATTTAGCCACATGACTCCACGGGCTAACCGGGGAACAGCATCTGGTTCAAACGGAAATGCTGTGCCGAGAGGAAACGGCTAAATTTAATTAGCTAATATGAGAATCCTCGAGGCGATCACCTATGGAAGTCAACTTCCCCAGGCTGAAATGGTAATTTGCAAAGATCGCTTCAATAATCGGGCACACTCTCGTGCTTAATTATATACTTTGTCTTCTGTTGTTTTATTTATTCTTGCTTAAAACTACAATAAAAAAGTATATTTAAAAAAAAGGTAGCAGATTCCCTTATTTTCTCCTCTACTTTTTGGAAGGTAAAGTTGTCAGCAAGGATAAGAGATCATCCATATTTTCATCTTGCATCCTGTAATAAATGCCTATGATGGTGTCCTTCCCCTTGTTCGCTCAATGTATTCTTATACAGTTTCCAGAGAGATCTCAGTCTCTGAAGCTTCAATCTCTCTGGAGATGTATGCTTTTCTAACATACAATGCAACACCCCCTCCCCGTTTATCCAGGTTTCTTGCAAATACGTGGTAACCTTCTAGCCTTGCATTCCAATCATGTGTATCAGGTAATAGGGAAGAAAATGGTGTGTCACAGTCCGCGCTGCCACGATCATTCACTCCAAAGAAAAGCACATGAAGATGGAACTTCAAAACGAACTCCTTTATTTCCTCCTGCCTCCTACGCGTTTCGGTGCCCTCCTGGCACCTTCCTCAGGGATCATGTGTATCGTACCACCAAGTTTCAGCGATTCTAATGACATATTTCTTTTCCTGCATTAGTAGTTCCAATTATTGTTTGTTGCTCATGCTTTGTGCATTTGTATAGAAACATTTTAGTTTGTTTCTCCTTCTCCAATATTTGTATTCAGATTTTTTCAGTATTTGTTAGCTGAATGGCTTTCCCTGGCCTTTTGCTTCCCTTATCACATTATACTAGTTTGCAGCTCGCCTGAAGAGTGTAGAAAGGTGACTTCCAAATATGTGTTTTCCAGTCTTGGTAAGGTCATGCCCATCCTTAGCAAGTAGTACATCATATAGGTAAGTCACTGTAATCCAGAGATCCAAATCCTTGCTGACTGCACCATTGACATAGCCAGTTCATCTGTAGAATCTTGTTCCACCTCCCAGTTCCATGGCCATCCACTGGAAGGATGAATGAGAAGACCACTTGTGCTTCACTTATTTGCCTAAATAATCAAAATCACTGCAGATGGTTTCCAGGTCCTTTATTGCGGTGTTATTTGCCTCAACATTTAGTAACAGGAATGAGCAGTCACCGGTAGGTCAGAAGATACCTGAAATCCTGTCAGATATATCTTTGGTTTTTGCACCTGGAAGACAGCACATTTCTGTTGAGGTTATATCATGTCTGCAGATAGCGGTCTGTGTTCCCCTCAACAGGGAATCCCTTATGACCACCACTCTTTCTTCTTCACAGCAAGACTTTTCTTTCTCCATCCTAGGGGTCTCACAGCTTACAACATTGTTCTTTGTGGACAAAGTTTTACCTTGTTGTATTTGATTATCGTTCTTTTACATGAGTACCTGGTACTGGTTCCTGAGCAGAATGGGTGCCAAATGCCTCCCGATCCACCTGCTTCTCTGGGTCACATGCTACCATTCCTCTGTTTCTTCAGGTACACAACAAACTTCTTTTTGTTTTGTGAAGCGATACTTCTGATCTGTTTAAGAACTCCACACCTTTCTTAATATTTTTCAATGTAGCCATTCTATCCTCTAGACTTTGTAGTTTTACCTCCAACAGGGGCACAAGATTGTATTTCTGGCAAGTGACGTTCGGCTTTTCCACAGGCAAGTTGTGAACATGTACCATAAAATGCTGCACACCAAATGGCTCCTACCCTTTTCTATGTTCTTAATGTTTGTATGATATCAAAGTGGTGAAAACCATGCCAACATTTTTCAGATACAATGGCCAAAATTTGGTATTCCTTGAGCTTGGAAAGACTTCACTTCTCCCAGAATGCACTGGGAATGTGCAAATTATCTTCGCAGGACTCCTCCCCTGGTGTGACTCTGCTCCGTTCACTTCTATGAGAGCAGTGGTATCATTTGTTTTCTTTAATCAGATATTTTTTATTGACTTTTTCAAAAATAACAGAATTTTACAAAAATGTAACAAAACAGACCCCAAACCACCCAGCCCCCCCCTCCCTCCCCCAACCCCTTGAAACCAGGTCCACCAGGAATATCTTGACCAAAAATCCATACATAAAAGGTACAGTCCCGAGATGAGAAGAACCAGACACTATACAAATACAATCAAATGAGAATTGTAAGCTTTAACAAAAGACGAGTAGTTTAAAAGAAAAAAGAAAAATTACGAAAGACAGACATTAGGTAGCTAAGTTTGCAGATGGCAAACCAGGAGCACCCACCCAGCCCACCCAAATCTTATCAAATACAGTAGGGCAGCACCTTTTGGTATAAATAGCCTTCTCCCTATACAGAATAAAATTAATTTAATTAACATATTCCGCACAAGAGGGGATTTTATCCGAAATCCAATATAAAGCAATAAGTTTCCTGGCCACATATAGCATTCTGGGATCAAAGGTGTGTTACAGTCCGCGCTGCCCGATCATCCAAAGGATCACAGGGGAAACAATGTTCCAAACGAAATTCTCTTTATTCTTATAAACCGACGCGTTTCGGCGCCCAATCCTGGCACCGTCCTGAGGACGGTGCCAGGATTGGGCGCCGAAACGCGTCGGTTTATAAGAATAAAGAGAATTTCGTTTGGAACATTGTTTCCCCTGTGATCCTTTGGATGATCGGGCAGCGCGGACTGTAACACACCTTTGATCCCAGAACTCTTGAAGTACCCACGGTCCCGTGGAGGTGGAGGTCCAGCAGCAGCCTACATTACTAAAACCAACGCTCTTATTCCAGTTGTGGGATTCACAACTGGACCAGGTTAGTGCAAACCTGTTTGTACCGTTTAGTCCCTAATCTATGCCAAATGATAGGGCACCATTGCGCCTCTGTTGTCTCCCCTTATATTTTTATATACATATAGCATTCTGGCCACCGCCACTTTAAGACTCTCATCACCTCCCACATCCTTAAAGTAGCCCAGAACACAGACCACCGGGTCCCGTGGGATATCCTGCCCCGTGGTCAAATGTATCAATTGGAGAACTATGATCCAGAAAATTTGCAGGCAGGGGCACGTCCACAACATATGCAGAATATCCGCATCATCTAGTCTGCACTTAGGACATCGTGAATCTGATCTCAATCTTATATCAAAGAGCCACTTAGGGGATCTATAGACCCTATATATATAATATATAATTGAGACAAACGGTTGGGCTCACAGAGACAGTCTGGGGACCATCTGATCCGTGGATAACGGGTCCAGCTGACGCTCCCACCCAGCCAGCGCCCCAACCGGGTGTCCCAACAGAAACACAGAAAGTAGGCAACCATATACAAAAGAGATCAGACCCCTGGTGGAAGCCTGCAAGCCATGCCTGCTGACAATGGCATCCTGATGTATAAGCATATTCTGCGTTTGCATCTGCATAGAGTAAGCGTGCCGTAGCTGCAAATATTGATAAAATATACGGTGTGGGAGCAGGAAATCCTGCCGTAACATTTCAAATGACTTGAATCCCCCACACTCTGTCAGTTGTGATACCCATTTAATCCCTATATGCCTCCAGTGGGCAAATCCCTTGAGTTTCTGTAGTTGTGGTAAATAAGAGTTGTCTCAAATGGGGGAATATTTAGTGAGGCCAGCAACACCTCTTAATTGCTTTATTTTATCCCATACTTTAATCATGAGCTGGACTGTAGGGAACCCAGTTGCTAAGGGTCAGAATCTTCCCGCCTCCAAATTAGATATTATCGATCCCCGGTCTGCTAAAAATTGCAGAATCCCTCCACTCCCCACTACTTCAGCTGAGAAATCCTCCATACCCGCCGCCAAATGCTGACACTGGGATGAAAGAAAATAGAGCCACGGGTTGGGCAATGGAGCGAGGCCCTCCTCAGATTTTTGTAGATGCTCCAATTTAATTCTTGCACTGTTTTTCAACCAGATAAGTTCTCTAAATATAGCATTGATTTTATAGAACCTATTCTGAGGGAGCAATATAGGAAAGTTGTGAAGGACATACAAGAGCTGCGGCATGACCACCATTTTGAGCAGATTCACCTTCCCGACTACAGAGAGACGTAGCTTTTACTTTCAACTTAATCCGTGACAGTAATGGTGTGAGATTCAGTCGCTCAAAATCCATCAGTTTATCTGATATCATAATACCCAGGTACTTAAAAGTTTTGGTTACTGGCACCACAGAGTGAGGTTCCCATCAGGATCTAAAGGGAGAAGTGCAGATTTGTCCCAATTGATAATGAGCCCTAAAATAGCACCAAACGAGTCAAGAAGTCACATTGTATTTTCGCAAAGAATTGTCAGGGTCCGCGAGAAACATAAGTAGGTCATTGGCATAAAGAGCAACCTTCTCTTCCAGTCCGCCATACCTGAACCCCTCAATTCCCGGATCATTACGAATTCGGGATGCCAAAGGCTCCACCGCTAGGGCAAAGAGCAATGGGGATAGAGGGCAGCCCTGCCTCGTTTCTCTGTAGAAACTAAAAGGGTCAGACAGAAGCCCATTCGCTCTTATTTGTGCTCTCGGATCAGTGTACAGAAGTCTAACCCAGCCAATGAAACCCGGCCCAACCCCCATACACCGAAGCGTAGCCCAGAGGTACTGCCATTCCACACTGTCAAATGCCTTCACAGCATCAAGAGACAGAACCACCCACCTCCCCGCATTATCCGCACGTGCCTGCATTTTCAAAAACAGTAGTTTAATATTGATGGCCGTAGACTTACAGGGCATGAATCCTGTCTGATCCGGGTGAACCAGGGACTCCACCACCTTCGAAAGACGCGTGGCGAGAACCTTTGCCAAAAGCTTAATATCAATTGTCAGAAGGGAGATAGGCCTGTAAGACCCAGGGAGTGTCGGATCCTTATCTTTTTTCAGCAGCACGGTTACTATGGCCTCCCGCATAGAAGATGGGAGGACCCCAGAGCGCAGACTGCCATTATATACTTCCAATAGCATTGGGAGCAGGACAGATCGGTATTTTTTATAAGCCTCAACCGGCAATTCATCTACTCCCCGCGCCTTACCATTGGTCATAAAACTGAGAGCTTCCTCAAGCTCCCCTAAATCCAGCGGTTCATCTAATAAACATCTATCCCTATCCATCAACTGTGGGAGCCTAGAGAGTTCCAAAAAATTATTAATGTCCTCCGCCGAGGGACTAACGAGAGGAGTAAAGCTCTGTATAGAAAGACCCCAAAATCCTCAAAATACCTGGTGTATCGCTGAAAAGTCTCCCACCTGTATCCCTGAGGCTTGCTATAAACGAGGTCCCCCTCTGTGCTGCCATAATGATCGAGAGCATGTGGCCCACACTCTCCGCACATTCAAAATATTGGATGGATTGGAACATACGTTTACGTGTCGCAGCTTCCAAAGTCAGTCTAGGCACCCCTCTCTGTGCCTCCTGCACTCTCATCTGCGCAGTGGGAGTGAAGTGCTTCGAAAAAGCCTCCTCCACAGCCTTCAACTCCTGGAACACGGGTTAGGAATCCGCTCTAGATTTAGATTTAAGTTTAGAAATTTCTCGGATGAACATGCCTCGCATATATGCCTTCAGTGTCTCCCACACAACCAAATCAGAGGTCGAGTGCAAGTTAAATCTAAGGTGCTCTTGAATTTCAAGGAGGAGGGTGTCAGCCCAGTCTACCAGTTGCAACCAAAATGGATTAAGTCGCCAGAGTACGGTAGAACTCCGATCACGCGGGGCCCCTCTGATTGTAATGGATATGGGCAAATGATCCGACACCGTTCTTAGCAAATATTGAACATCTAAAACATTTCTCAGTATCCGATCATCGCCCAGGACCAAATCAATGTGAGACATGGACACATAAGTAGAAGAAAGGCACGAATTATTGATAAATATCCGGATTGCGACTTCTCCACAGATCGGTAAGGGCTAACTCCCGCAACAATATCCCAAAAGGTGTGCAATTGCCCTCCTGCCTTAAAGGCGCATGATTAGCTCTATCCCAGTGAGAGTCTAAGACACTTTTGAAGTTCCCCACTAGTATATATGGAATCCCTGGAAAGTCCCTCAAAATTTGAAAAAATTTATAAATAACCTTGCTGCTAAATGGGGGGGAACATAGACAGAAATCGTCCCTCCTCGTCTACCACTACCCGATTACAGGTGAATGGAGCACCCGAATATATCAGCGCACTGACCCCCCGTGAGTATTGAGAGTATGTGGCATGGTAGCCACACTGTACCCATCTCTTATCTAATAAAGCAACAGTCTGAGCGGTCAAATGCATTTCCTGTAAACAGACAATAGTGGGCCTCTGGTCAGTTATGAAAGAAAATATAGCTTGCCTCTTAACCGGGGATTTTAATCCCCTAACATTCCAACTGATTACTTTGATCTCGCCTCTTTATAATTTGCAATATAGTCAGTATTAAAATCCATCCCATCACGGTACTGAACACATCAATGTGCACACATAGAATATATGGCCTGGTTAACCCTAAAAACTCCCTCCCCATCATTGCCAACAAAACCCTAGGCAATGCCAAGGGTGCTTGGAATAAAGGCGATGTTATTCCCTCCTGTACCAGTCCTTTGGCGTAACAGTTCCTAGCCACCACCCGCTTAAGACAGTATAGTTCCCCACAGCACAGAGCAGTAAATTAATCGGCTAGTTACCATCCCTTACTCCACGTGCACCATAACAACGATGCCCAGAGATCCGAACATATGCATGGCACTTTATCATTGCGCCGTTTAACCCTCTGCATCAAGTCCAGAGGTGAAGAAGAAACAAACTATTTGTCACGGCACCAAAAAACCCCACATGGCCAATGTCACCATCAATCATCACCACGATCCTCCTCGGACCGGTTGAGCAACTGTTCGTTACGATCCAGCCAATCCACAGCCGCGGCAGAGTCTAGAAAAAAATGGACCTTCTTGCATGCCTCAACCCGCAGCTTGGCGGGAAAAATCATTGAGTACTTGACGCCCAGGGCCCTTAGACGTTTTTTAATATGTTTAAATTTAGCCCTCATTCTCTGGACCTCAGGCGAGTAATCCGGGTATAAGGAAACTCTGGAGCCCTCTACAGTGAGAGCAGGGTGGTCTCTTGAAAATCTCAGAATATTATCCCTGTCCCGGTAAGGTAGAAGTTTGGCCAGCATAGGTCTCGGTGGGTATCCTGGGAGTGGAGGGCGAGCAGGAACTCTGTGAGCACGTTCAATTGCATATAGATGTGTCAGGTTATCTACTCTAACCTGTTCCTTAAGCCAGTTTTCAGCAAAAACCGTGAGATTGGTGCCTTCATAGCGTTCTGGTATGCCAATAATGCGCACGTTATTCCTTCTAGACCTATTTTCCAGGTCATCGGTTTTAGCCCATACAGCCCCAAGTTCCTTCTTAAACTCCTTATGGTATTTCACTGTTTTAGCCTCAGTGTCCTCCAAAACTACAACCCTTTTCTCCAATTGACCAGATCTTTCTTTAACCGTACGCAGGTCATGTCTCACAGTTAACATGGATTCCTGCATATGCCCCAGTTGAGTGAGCACACTGGAGATAGCTGTCCCACACTGTATGACTGCAAGCATCACATCTTTTATGGTAGGCTCTGTGGGCATTTGTTAGCTGCAGTGCCCTGAGCTGTAGCCTATTGTTTTGCACCATCTCTCCCCAGCTGGGCTCAGCAGGCTGCTTCTCCTGCTCTCCGATGGATGAGCTGTCCTCCTCCCCCCTCTCATCTTCCTCCTGCACCATACCTCCAGAGTCAGACGCCCGTTCATTCTCAATCTCCTGGATGGCTTTCCGCTCTGCCTCCTCCACTCTTGCAAAGCGCCGCAGCAGTCTCTCCATTACCTCCCGGTTTCTGCAGGCACTGTCTGCAGCTGCCTCCTCCTGAGCGCGCGCAGAGCCAGCGGCGCCATCTTGGGATCCAACCCCCACCTCACCGGTCACTCTCCTCTGGCCTTTTTTTTGCCATGGTGCGGGGTCTAAGAATTTCGGTACCGGGTTCCTCCACGTCCCCCTGTACCAGGGCAGCTCTGTGGGTAGAATTCCGCCGTGCTGTGGGGTTATTTCGGCGGTTTAAAGCAACGGTGTGCGGGAGCTCTGCACAGCCACTTCTTCCTCACGTGCCGCTAGGCTCCGCCCCTAGTGGTATAATTTGTGACCCTGCTCTGTCTGCCTGGAAAATGCAATTTTTCCCCATTTAAAAAATTTACTTTTAATTAAACATTATTATTTCACGGCCTTCAGCTAGATCTTGAGCCAAGGCGACTTCATAAATGAATGCCCTGTAGTAAGATCAATCTTTTGGGTTCCTAGATATGTCCCCCAGGGATGATATCTCCATTTTCTTGATAGTATTAAGCCATTGGGTTGCTAGTCTTCATCTTCAATTTATTCCTTTGGCCTTGATTTCTTTCTCAAGCGATTGGACAGATCATACGAGAGAGCAAAGTAGGCAAGTTGTAGCTTGTTTATCCTTGTTTTAAGTGACATACATGGCTTGATTTGTTCCAAAATGCATTAGTTTGTTCTTCTTGCCATCCATGCTATTGATAACATCCTTCTCCAGCATATTTCAAAGCTGTTAATTCTTCTTCTGTCTTGTTCCTTTATCATCCAGGTTTCACATCCATATATTACTTCAGAAAAGACCAGACCATGTACGTACCGTGCCTTTGTCGCCAGTGAAACGCTCCCCGATTTGAAGAACTTGTCCAGTGATTTCATTGTTGATTTACCCAAAGCATTTTCCTACCGACTTAGTGTTGTTGCTTCATCTTTATGATCATTAATCCGGGTAGATTGAAGTTCTTTACAACTTCCAGTTCATCGCTGTCCAGCTCAAATGTGTCCTGGTTGTACATGGCAGTAGTAGTCTTCGTGTGAAGTAGCAGTCGCATCCTCGAGCTTTGCATTTTGACACTCCATAATAAATCCTTCATTCCATCGTTGCTCCTTGCTATTAATACTCAATTGTCTGCGTACTTAAGATTGTTATAAAGATTACTCCAGCAATTTTGATTACATGTTTTTCGGCATGCTTGGCCTTCCTGAAAATAGTTTAAGCATATATACTGAACAGTAATGGTGAAAGGATGAAATCTCACCTGACACCTTGCACTACTTTGAACCATGCCATATCACCATGTTCCATTGGGACTGTTGCTTCTTTGTTGATGTAATGAGACTGATCAGATAGTTTAGCACACCCATATCCTTCATGGTATTCCAAAGTTTCTGGTGATCTACACAGTCAAAGGCTTTGCTGTATGCGTTGAAACAAAAATATATGTTATGTTCCTTGGCTCTTACTATTAACCATCTAATAATAACAATTACGTTTCCTGTTCTTCTGCCTTTTCTGCTTATTTCTCTGGCAGGTCCTTGTCAATGTAAGGCTGTAGCCATCTTTGCAGGCTCTTCAGTAGTGTTTTGCTGCCATGAGGTATCAGCTCAATAATCCAATAATTTCCACAGTCCGTAACATCTCTTTTATTCGGAATGGGAATAATCACCGATGTGGTCTGGTCCTTGGGCCATTTACCAGTTGTCAATATCTGCTGATACAGGCAAGTCATAACATTAATTGCTGTTTCAGAAGACTTTACTACCTCTATTGGAATACTGTCACATCCAAGTGCTTTGTTTTTCTTTTTAGAAGCTTTATCACAGCAACAACTATTATCCTTTCTCCAGTAATAGGAGGGTAAGACCCTATTTGCGCTCCTCTCCCTCCAGCTCACACCCTTTATTTGTGAATACTTGTTACACAGCAGCATAACATTTTAATTCATTATACATCTATAATTAAGATTTGAATAACTTACACTGTTAAACAAGGTTTTTGTTTCCTGTATGAAATTGAATGAATCTTATTTGAATTTTCATGCTGAGTTAAGAAAGAATTTCAGAATTGCTCTATCAAGTAAGATTTTTGAGAAAAATGTAATTATACTGTATGTATGCATTGAATACTATCAAATTCGAAGTGCATGTGATATTCCAAATGCAAAAGTCAGCAACAGTGATCAAGTTTAGAAATGTTTTGCTATTTATTTTCATTTATATTCACTGTCTGATAATTCATGGACAAAATTGCAACAACAGTCAGCCAGCATTGAGGGGCTCCATCTTCCCTGGTACCATTACTCCATCTGGGAAATGTCTTAATGAAACCTTTCACCATGTTCATCCCTTACAGTGCTAAGGTCTGGTGGGAAAAAGTCTAGGTGTGAAAGAAAGAAATGTAATTTACCGTATATACTCGTGTATAAGCCGACCCGTGTATAAGCCGACACCCCTACTTTTGCCCCCAAAACCTGGGAAAACCTATTGACTCGTGTATAAGCCGAGGGTGGACCCCAGCACAGGTATACAGCCCCCAGCAGTGTGGTATACAGGCCCCCTCAGTGGTATACAGCAGCCTCCCCAGTGGTAGTATACAGCAGCCTCCCCAGTGGTAGTATACAGCAGCCTCCCCAGTGGTATATACAGCAGCCCCAGAGGGGTATACAGCAGCCCCAGAGCTGTATACAGCAGCCCCGAGGTACAGCAGCCCAGGGTAACAGCAGCCCCACGAGGGGTATACAGCAGCCCCGAGGGGTATACAGCAGCCCCAGAGGGGTATACAGCAGCCCCAGAGCGGTATACAGCAGCCCCAGAGCGGTATACAGCAGCCCCAGAGCGGTATACAGCAGCCCCAGAGCGGTATACAGCAGCCCCAGAGCGGTATACAGCAGCCCCAGAGGGGTATACAGCAGCCCCAGAGGGGTATACAGCGGTACCCAGTGGTAACAGCCCCCCCCCTGCTTGTGGCAACCTGTAAAAGATGATATCATTATACTTATCGTGTCGCCGCCGCTCTGTCACCGTCACCGCGCTATTCCGGGTCTTCAAGCTTCCTTCTCCGGCACACAGACAATGACGTAATTTCCTGTGCGCCGGTGAAGGAAGCTTGAAGACCCGGAATAGCGCGGTGACGGTGACAGAGCGGCGGCGACACGATAAGTATAATGATATCTTCTTTTACAGGTTGCCACAAGCAAGGGAGGACCATGTATACCACGGGGGGGGGGGGGGGGGGCTGTATACCACTAAGCACCGTATATGACCCGTGTATAAGCCGAGGGGGGACTTTTCAGCACATTTTTTGTGCTGAAAAACTCGGCTTATACACTAGTATATACGGTAAATGACATGTAAGCCTGAAGACGACTTTCAACCTGTTCAGGATAGTCTGGCGCCTTCTAGTTGCCTAGAAAGTTGAAAACGGCATTCTTGAAGGCTGACCATGCTAATTGTTCTGCACCATGCAGAAGACCATCAAAGTTACTATCAGTTACTAGCTCTTGGATTTGTGGATTAATGAAAACACCCTTGTTTATTTTGGCATCACTTTTGTGTGGAAACTTCTGTCAAAAGAGATCAAAGGCTTCAGTTTGCTTGTTCATTCCTTTAACAAAGTTCTTCATTGTTCCTAGTTTGATATGCAAAGGAGGAAGGAATATCATCTTTTCATCTAACAATGGTTCGTGTTTAACCTTCTTCCACCCTGGAATCAATTTACTGCACAGTGGCCAGTTCTTCCTTATATAATGCAAATCTCTTGCGGGACTGTCCCATTCACAAAGGATACAGTACTTAGTGTATCCCAGCTGTAAACCTAGTAAAACTGCACCTTCCCTCAGATCACCACATATATTCCATTTGTACCTTGAGTATTGAATGTGAGTGAGCAGAAGCTGCATATTTTCTCATTCATATATGAACGGCATGTCCAATAGGTACCTGAGAGTGCACAACTAATGCAATGCATGATTAAACAATTAAACAGGGCTTAAGTGCTGTATATTATAAAAAAGAGACCATATTACAGTGATGTGCAAATTAATTGGGACAAAAAAAAAAAAAAAAAATTTAAGTAAAGTCGTAAGTTGGTTACCAGTCAGTGATTCAAACCAGTTTTAACTGCTTCGAAAAGGTGTGAATGTACAACCTTGAGTAACAAAGTGTGGTTTGACTGGGTTTAGTCAGAAAATAACAGTTAGCTGCTTCCTCAGCTTCAGTTGAGAGCTTGTTTCTGTGAGGAGTGGTTTAGTGTACTTTTTCTCTCAGTGTGATTTGTGCCTGTAAAAATGGATGTTACTCCATGGAAGAGGTCTAGAATTATTACTCTTAATGAACATACAAGTCTGACTGTAAGAGAAATCGCTCCCACCATTGGTATTGGAAAATCTACCGTTTCAAGAATAATTCACACACACAATGAAACTGGATCGTTTTCTCCAAAGGGAAATGTGAAAGAAAAAGGAAAATGACACCAAGAACTGATAAAACACTTATCAGAAATAGTAAAATTATCCTTATTCACACTATGGAACGCCCACAAAGCGACTATAAGAGGGTCACTAATTTATTTAAATGCGAAACACAAAAAAGCTCAACAAGAGGACACGAAAAAGCTGATCCACCAAATCTCCAACTTAGAAAGAGATATCTTGGCAGATCCATCCGAGAGGAAACACAAAGATCTTCTTGAACTCCGGATCCGACTGAAATCTCTTCTTTTATCAGATTATGATAAAATGGCCCGTATCTCCAGATCAAATTTCTACTCTAATATGAACAAGCCCTCCAAAACCTTCGCAAATTTGATTAAGATCCATAGATCTAAAACTTGTATCCACCAAATCAGGAACAAACAAAACCACGTGGTTAAAACCCCCTTGGAAATCTCTAGAGCCTTTGTAGAATTTTATAAAAGCCTCTATAATCTCAAAAATGATCCATTGGAGCATCAACCCACAAAGCAGAATATTAAGTCCTTTCTGGATTCCATTACACTCCCGACCCTTACAGAGGACACCCTAAATAGACTCAATCAACCTTACACCGAACAGGAAATAAAAGATATTATCATTAAACTTAAAAAGAATAAATCCCCAGGCCCTGATGGTCTCCAAAATGAATACTTCATAGCTTATGAAAGTTTACTTACTCCCTACATCACTAAATTAATTAATTCTTTATCCAATAACAATCAATCGGTTCCGCACGAGATGCTTCAAGCATTAATTTCAGTGATTCCGAAAAATAAAGGAGATAGAGAATTGGTATCTAATTACAGACCCATTTCTCTGCTCAATACTGACATTAAAATTATCTCTAAAGCAATTAATGTCAGACTGCAAAAAATTATCCCGCTTTTGATCCACCAGGACCAGGTGGGTTTTACCCCAAAAAGAAGCTCCACTGACGCGACGAGAAGAATTTTAAACCTGTCAGCTCACGCTGAATCCTCTGGAACCCCTATGATAGTGGTCTCTGTCGACGCAGAAAAAGCGTTCGACAGAGTCCACTGGGGATACCTATTTGAGGTCCTGCACAAATTTGGAATAAATGGCCCCATATTTAACTCCATTCAAGCCTTGTACACTGCCCCCTCGGCAAGGTTACTCACTAATAATCACTTATCTGCCCCATTTATGTTGACTAACGGCACAAGGCAAGGCTGTCCCCTCTCGCCCTCTCTTTTTAATTTATTCATTGAACCGTTGGCCGAAAAAATCCGATCTCATCCGCAAATCACTGGTATTACTCTGAACAGCGAATCCTATAAAATTAGTCTATTTGCGGATGACATAATTTTAACTCTCACAGATCCAATATCCTCAATGTGTAATCTCCTTTCCCTCATGGAAGACTTCACTAAGGTCTCCCACTATAAAATAAACATCGCTAAAACGCAAGTACTTAGTTATAACCTCCCAGACCAGATTATTTCCTCCTTACAACAAAATAATGGTTTGGATTGGGAGAAGAATGTGTTGGATTATTTGGGAATTATAATTACTAAACCCATATCTCATACTTATGAATCCAATTTAGGAAAGATATACAAAACTGTACAAATAGACCTAACTAATATTTCCAAAACTGAGTTGACATGGTTGGGCAGGATAGAAGCGTATAAACTATTCATTTTACCTAAACTACTTTATATTTTTCGCTCGATCCCCCTCCAGGTCAATTCTAATTGGTGCAAAAAACTTCAAACCCAATTATCCAACTTCATCTGGGGAGGGAAAAAACCCAGAACTGCTCTTTCTACTTTAGAAAAAAGCAAACCACATGGTGGTTTAGCTGTGCCCAACATATCGGCCTATTACCATTCGGCGTTGATCAAACTGAGTCAGAATTGGTGGGGTTCGGAGGAGACTCCAAGATGGATAAACATAGAGAAAGCATTTCACAGACGGCAGATCTCCACTGGTCATTACTCTCCTATCTGTGTGACAAAAACAAGAAGTTACCCTCTATGCCTACATTAAAAGCAACCATACGCGCATGGAGATGCCTGACCATGAAATCACAAGCATCAAATCGATTGTCTTCTCCTTATTGGATTCCTTTGTCTCTCCTACCAGCACTCTCGTCAGCTGTAGATATCAATACATGGACTATTAGCGGTATTCACACCTTGTCTGACATACTCGATGAGGATACACAACTTAAATCCTTTACAATCCTGCAGACCAAATTTGGCTTACCAGAGGAAGAATTCGGAACTTGGACCAAATCAAACGTATACTCAACAAAAACAGTCTCAATCTTAACCTCCCGCTAAACATTACCCAGCTCTTCCGTTTCAACCAGTCGAAGGTTTTCTGGTCTTTCAAATCCATTTACAGAGAATGGATTCTTGACTCTGCATACTCGATCACTCCCAACATTGAAGCCTGGAGTAGAGAACTTCAAGTCCCGCTCCCTATCAACTTAATTGAAGAAACATTACAAACTGTGCTCAAAAGTCTCTCATGTGCAACTTTACTTGAGTCCTATTACAAAACCTTGACCAGGTGGTATTTCACTCCACAAGACTTCAAAAATTTTCTAACACCTTGTCTCCTTTGTGTTGGAGGAACTGCGGTCACCCTGGCTCAATGTCACATATATTTTGGGACTGTCCTTCCCTTCGTCACTTCTGGGGAAAAATTCATCTACTTCTTTGTGATAAAACTGGACTTAATTTAGATCTTACTCCAGAACTTGCATTGCTATCAATAGGAATCAACGACATACCTTCAGACCTCAGAGCCCTTATAGTGCACATTCTCATTGCGTGTAAAAATGGTATTGCAACGCGTTGGAAGGACCCGGATCCACCCACGCTTGATGCAGTTTTTGGGGACCATCGCATCACATAACTCTTACGAATATATGCACTCTCTGAGAAATAATCTCCAAGCAAAATACAAAAAGAAATGGACGCCATGGAACCAATTTTTCTATCAACAAGATGTCCCTTTTTACTCGGACCTGAATTGACTCCTTTCCAATTTGCTTCAGAATAGTCTAGTCAAGCATAACTGTGAATCATTTCTCTCCCTTCCTTCTCCCCACTGCCCTCCTTCCCAGTTCACTCCCCCCCCTCTCTGTTTGGAATTATCGAGAATACCGAACTTTCTTATTGTTTATTGTTTGATATTTTCCGTTATCATCATACTATTGTAACATGTATTTTTATTTATTTATTTTATTTTTTTTTTGATCATCCTATTGTACCGTCATTGTTAAGGCGACCTTTGTAAAATTGTGTATAACCAAATAAAAATGTTGAACAAGAAATAGTAAAATTAATGCAAGAAAAACTTGCTTTTTCCAATGAAATGCATACTGTGCTGTGCAAATTAATTGGGTTATTTCTACCAAAAAGGCACTTCTGAAATAAAAAGATTAATGTAAGTGCCAATGCACTTATGCACTCTGTACAGTCCTTATCATTATAATCGTAACATGAAAACATCTCGGGAACTGTATGTGCTACAGAAATTCTGATTACATTTTCTGAAATCGGAGCCTCAAAATACATAGAACATTAGACAACATACTTTAAAACAGTAAAACCACAAAAGAAAATGCGATCATAGCCCAATTTTATGCAAAAAGTGAAATTATTTTATAAATTGGGAAAAGGTAGAAGTGTATGCTCCGGTGAGGGCAACACAAGTGTGGAACAGTTAATCAAAATAATAATTCAGTATATCCATACGTAAAAGGCATTTATCAAATCAGTATACACTATATGTTTGTATTCATGGTTATGTGCCATACAAATATATGCCATTGTAATTATCATGCAATAAACATCACAAAGAGTTTATATTAGTAAGCCACTACAGCACCTGAGGTTAATCATTCTGAAAGAATAGGAGCTCACTGCTTAACTACGCAGTGGGGATTACTTAAGGCCCAGCTACACACACAGATAACTGTGCAGATATTGTTCGCAGATCTCTGGTTGCAGTGAAATCATGGACACATTATTACAATGTGTCCATGATTTCATTGCAACCAGAGATCTGTGAACAATATCTGCATAAATTATCTGTGTGTGTAACTGGGCCTTTAGGCTACGCTCAGACGCGACGCTTTTTGCCGCGTAAACGGCAGTGCTGCTTTTTAGTGTGATTGGCGAGCACAAAAGCACTACTGCAGGCATGATGCTGCGCTTTTCTCGGCGCGCTGTCCCTGAGGCCAAGTTAACATTTAGCCCCAATTGAGAGAAGCTTGCCGGTAAATAAAAGCGACAAGCATTGCCATGTCAATTATATTTTGGCGCTGCGCTTTTGCCTTTGAAATCGCCCCGGCACAATAAACACGGCAAAACACGCCATGGACTGGAACTTCTTCCATGCAAAAAGCCATTCACATTTTAGCATGAAGGAGTTTTCCAGCTTTCTGGGCACTACTTTTATGCGAGCCGCGCTCTAAAGCTTCCCGGTAAAAGCAGGAATAAGGCATCTATATACGCTGTGTCTGAATGTACCCTAACAGCTCTCATCAGCTCAATGTTATGGCAGCTAGCCTCCAAAACATTGTGTCTATATAGAATGCTGATCCTCCTTATAATGTGCTTGTATTCAGCATCCACAGCAGGATTCGTGGACTTGCCATGCTCCTGCTAATGGTTTATTAGAGCAACTTAAATAGCTGTTTTATGGCCGGCTGTTACGACGTCCAGATAACCGGTCGTTCAACCTTTCTATAGAAAAAAAGTCACGAGGTGTATCCGTGCGTTGGCTGTCGCGATATCTGTTCGTGCATTGTGGTGGTGGTAAATGTGCAATTCGATCAAGAACGATGCCAAAGAGCGATATTGCATCCGCAAATCACTGGTATTACTCTGAACAGCGAATCCTATAAAATTAGTCTATTTGCGGATGACATAATTTTAACTCTCACAGATCCAATATCCTCAATGTGTAATCTCCTTTCCCTCATGGAAGACTTCACTAAGGTCTCCCACTATAAAATAAACATCGCTAAAACGCAAGTACTTAGTTATAACCTCCCAGACCAGATTATTTCCTCCTTACAACAAAATAATGGTTTGGATTGGGAGAAGAATGTGTTGGATTATTTGGGAATTATAATTACTAAACCCATATCTCATACTTATGAATCCAATTTAGGAAAGATATACAAAACTGTACAAATAGACCTAACTAATATTTCCAAAACTGAGTTGACATGGTTGGGCAGGATAGAAGCGTATAAACTATTCATTTTACCTAAACTACTTTATATTTTTCGCTCGATCCCCCTCCAGGTCAATTCTAATTGGTGCAAAAAACTTCAAACCCAATTATCCAACTTCATCTGGGGAGGGAAAAAACCCAGAACTGCTCTTTCTACTTTAGAAAAAAGCAAACCACATGGTGGTTTAGCTGTGCCCAACATATCGGCCTATTACCATTCGGCGTTGATCAAACTGAGTCAGAATTGGTGGGGTTCGGAGGAGACTCCAAGATGGATAAACATAGAGAAAGCATTTCACCAGACGGCAGATCTCCACTGGTCATTACTCTCCTATCTGTGTGACAAAAACAAGAAGTTACCCTCTATGCCTACATTAAAAGCAACCATACGCGCATGGAGATGCCTGACCATGAAATCACAAGCATCAAATCGATTGTCTTCTCCTTATTGGATTCCTTTGTCTCTCCTACCAGCACTCTCGTCAGCTGTAGATATCAATACATGGACTATTAGCGGTATTCACACCTTGTCTGACATACTCGATGAGGATACACAACTTAAATCCTTTACAATCCTGCAGACCAAATTTGGCTTACCAGAGGAAGAATTCGGAACTTGGACCAAAATCAAACGTATACTCAACAAAAACAGTCTCAATCTTAACCTCCCGCTAAACATTACCCAGCTCTTCCGTTTCAACCAGTCGAAGGTTTTCTGGTCTTTCAAATCCATTTACAGAGAATGGATTCTTGACTCTGCATACTCGATCACTCCCAACATTGAAGCCTGGAGTAGAGAACTTCAAGTCCCGCTCCCTATCAACTTAATTGAAGAAACATTACAAACTGTGCTCAAAAGTCTCTCATGTGCAACTTTACTTGAGTCCTATTACAAAACCTTGACCAGGTGGTATTTCACTCCCACAAGACTTCAAAAATTTTCTAACACCTTGTCTCCTTTGTGTTGGAGGAACTGCGGTCACCCTGGCTCAATGTCACATATATTTTGGGACTGTCCTTCCCTTCGTCACTTCTGGGGAAAAATTCATCTACTTCTTTGTGATATAACTGGACTTAATTTAGATCTTACTCCAGAACTTGCATTGCTATCAATAGGAATCAACGACATACCTTCAGACCTCAGAGCCCTTATAGTGCACATTCTCATTGCGTGTAAAAATGGTATTGCAACGCGTTGGAAGGACCCGGATCCACCCACGCTTGATGCAGTTTTGGGGACCATCGCATCACATAACTCTTACGAATATATGCACTCTCTGAGAAATAATCTCCAAGCAAAATACAAAAAGAAATGGACGCCATGGAACCAATTTTTCTATCAACAAGATGTCCCTTTTACTCGGACCTGAATTGACTCCTTTCCAATTTGCTTCAGAATAGTCTAGTCAAGCATAACTGTGAATCATTTCTCTCCCTTCCTTCTCCCCACTGCCCTCCTTCCCAGTTCACTCCCCCCCTCTCTGTTTGGAATTATCGAGAATACCGAACTTTCTTATTGTTTATTGTTTGATATTTTCCGTTATCATCATACTATTGTAACATGTATTTTTATTTATTTATTTATTTTTTTTTTTGATCATCCTATTGTACCGTCATTGTTAAGGCGACCTTTGTAAAATTGTGTATAACCAAATAAAAATGTTGAACAAGAAATAGTAAAATTAATGCAAGAAAAACTTGCTTTTTCCAATGAAATGCATACTGTGCTGTGCAAATTAATTGGGTTATTTCTACCAAAAAGGCACTTCTGAAATAAAAAGATTAATGTAAGTGCCAATGCACTTATGCACTCTGTACAGTCCTTATCATTATAATCGTAACATGAAAACATCTCGGGAACTGTATGTGCTACAGAAATTCTGATTACATTTCTGAAATCGGAGCCTCAAAATACATAGACATTAGACAACATACTTTAAAACAGTAAAACCACAAAAGAAAATGCGATCATAGCCCAATTTTATGCAAAAAGTGAAATTATTTTATAAATTGGGGAAAAGGTAGAAGTGTATGCTCCGGTGAGGGCAACACAAGTGTGGAACAGTTAATCAAAATAATAATTCAGTATATCCATACGTAAAAGGCATTTATCAAATCAGTATACACTATATGTTTGTATTCATGGTTATGTGCCATACAAATATATGCCATTGTAATTATCATGCAATAACATCACAAAGAGTTATATTAGTAAGCCACTACAGCACCTGAGGTTAATCATTCTGAAAGAATAGGAGCTCACTGCTTAACTACGCAGTGGGGATTACTTAAGGCCCAGCTACACACACAGATAACTGTGCAGATATTGTTCGCAGATCTCTGGTTGCAGTGAAATCATGGACACATTATTACAATGTGTCCATGATTTCATTGCAACCAGAGATCTGTGAACAATATCTGCATAAATTATCTGTGTGTGTAACTGGGCCTTTAGGCTACGCTCAGACGCGACGCTTTTTGCCGCGTAAACGGCAGTGCTGCTTTTTAGTGTGATTGGCGAGCACAAAAGCACTACTGCAGGCTGATGCTGCGCTTTTCTCGGCGCGCTGTCCCTGAGGCCATGTTAACATGTAGCCTATGGAGAAAGCGTGCCGGAAAAAGCGTCAAGCATTGCCATGTCAATTATATTTGCGCTGGCGCTTTTGCTGTGAAAGCGCCCGCGCAAAAATACACGGCAAAACGCCATGTCTGGACGTCTTCCAGCAAAAGCCACATTTTGCTGGAAGGAGTTTTCCAGCTTTCTTGGGCACTACTTTTATGCGAGCGCTCTAAAGCGCCGTGTAAAAGCAGGAATAAGCAGCTATTACGCTGTGTCTGAATGTACCTTAACAGCTCTCTCAGCTCAAGTTATGCAGCTAGCCTCCAATAATCATTTGTATATAGAATGCATGGATTACCTCCTTATAATGTGCTTGTATTCAGCATCCACAGACCGTGACTGCCATGCGCCCTAATGGTTATTGGAGGCTAGCTTATAAGGCTGTTTTATGGCCGCTTTACACGTCCAGATATCGTCGTTCAACTTCGATAAAAAAGTCACGTGGTCCGTGCGTTGGCGCCGATATCGTTCGTGCATTGTGTGGTGTAAATGTGCAATTCGATGCAAGAACGATGCCAAAACGATATTGGGGGAGAAATGAGCAGGCTCTCCAACTGGCCGATATTGGATGGACGATCTGGCAGGATCGTTCCGTGTGACAGCCCAACACCGACTTGGAGAGCAACTTCCCCTATTCACTGCCATGTTAAATGGTCGTTCCCTGGTTCGCGCGTACAAGGGGGCGTAGACACCGCAGTTGTGTTGCTTGCCAATATCTCCCTGTGTGACAGCTCCTATGCGATCTTGGATTTCAGCCAAAAAAGTGTGCGCTCCCGTGCCGTTGTATACAATATCGAAACAATGTTGGGGCGTGTAAAGTGGCCATTAGTGCATAAATTGAGTTGAGAGAGCTGTAATTCCCACTTTCATAGTGAAGCAGTGAGCTCCTGTTTTTTCAGGATGATTAACCTCAAGTGCTGTAATGGCTTACTAATATAACTCTACAACATGTTATTGCATGATAATGACAATGGCATGTATATGACTGTATAGCACATAACCATGAATGCAGATATATAGTGTATATTTATTTGATAAATGCCTCTATGTATGAACATACAATTATTAATTTGATTAACTGCGTTCCCCTACCTACATTGCCCTCACTGGAGCATACACTTCTACCTTTTCACCAATCTATGAAATGAAGAATTTCACTTTTTGCATAAAATTGGACTATGATCATTTTTTTCTTTTGTGGTTTTACTTTTAGCAATGGTGATTTGTCCTTAATGATATTTAATATCCTTTATTCTACCACTGGTATTGTTAAGTATAATTAACACATAGTTTAATACCACTGTGTATCTATGGTGCAGTATGAGTGGCTGTGGTTCTTGCTACCAATGTAGAATTTAAAACAGAAAAATAAAAAAAAAAAAGTTAAAATATGTTGACGAGTGTCATCTTTCCCCAGACTACGACACACCTTACCATAAGACTCACACCCCAGGTTTACAGGTTTATACTTTAGAAAACAGGAAAATCATTTTTTCTATTAATCACTACTTCCCTAGAGGTGTAATGTGGAGGAGGTCATCACTAATTTTTATGTACTAGGGTAGAACAGTTGAGTAATTAATCTTTAGCCATTGTCTTTCTGCAGTGTGTATTGTACAATGAGCTGCTACAGTGTAGAATGCTGATAATAAAGGTCACTATAACCACTGCTGCATCGCTTTTTATTATTGCTGACAATAATAAGGCTGCTTTCACATCTGCGTTTTTACAAAGCGACAGAAATCCACCGTTTTTGCAAAAAACAGATGCACCACATCACGCTTGAGCTAATGTATTGTTAATGGACCGCCGGACATGTGTGGCGAATGTGGAGCACTTCAGTTTTCAGCACTTCCGGCTCGTCTTAAAACCGCAGGTGACAGCGGTTTTTGTCCGGCAGCAGACGTTACGGATCGCGGTGAAATAGTGAGTCACCACATATGCCCGGAGGTCTATTAAAGGGAACCTGTCAGCTCATTCTAACCCCTTATGCTATCACTACCTGTGCCTGCACCTTGCTAGCTGATCCCTAACCATGCCTGTCTGATCTAAAAGTGCCCTATAAGGTTTAAGAAAAATGATTTATAATTTACAAGCAGTCTACATTCATAGATTGAAAAGGCGGACTTCGGGGATTCATTCTACCCTCCTCAATGGCACCTAGTATGCCCCGCTGGGCGTCATTTCTTGTGCTGTGCCATCTCTTTTTGAAATTCCCACCTCCTTTGCTGGTATGATATGCCAGGCCGGAATGTCATATCCAGCCCGTTGCATTATGGGGGCTTAAAACATGTAGGGCCTGGCTTCAATATGCGCTCCGAGGCCTGGCCATACCACGTGATCAGCTCCACAATGCACTGGGCCGGATATGATGTTCTGGCGTATCATAGCAGTAAAGAAAGCGGAAATTTCAAAATGAGGTGGCACAGCACTAGGAGCCAGCAAGGAAGGGAGAATGGAGCCCCGAAGCCCGCCTTTCCAGTCTACGAATGTAGACTACTTGTAAGTTATAAATCATTTTTCTTAAAGTGATCCTGAACCACAAAACTGACCCCCCCGCATCTTTATACCTGTTCCTGCACCCCCTCTTATCATTTTTAGCTATCCCTGTGCGAGTTCTCGGTTTCTGAGGAAGCCGCAAATAGGCAGGGCCTGTCTGCTGCTCCCTTGTAATTATGCACGCTCCTCTCTGCTTGCTGCCTTGGTAAGAGCATGGCTGCGTCACGAAAGGGGACGGGCTACCGGAATGACACAATTTAGCCTCGCCCCTTTCATGACGCGGCCAGGCTCTTACCAAAGCAGCAAGCAGAGAGGGGCGTGCATAATTACAAGGGAACAGCAGACAGGCACGAGTATTTGCGGCTTCCTCATAAAGAGAGAACTCACACAGGAGGAGGTAAATATAATTTTTTCTCTACTTTACAAAATCGATTTTTTCTGCAAAAGGGATAGCTAGAAATGATAAGAGGGGGTGCAGGGACAGGTCAAAAGATGCGGGGGGGGTCAGTTTGTGGGTTCAGGATCACTTTAAACTTTATAGAGCACTTTTAGATCAGACAGGGATGGTTAGGGATCAGCTAGCAAGGTGCAGGGGACAAGTAGTGATAGCATGAGGGGTAGATTCCCTTTAACAATACATTAGCACAAGTGCAACCTTGCCGCAAGTGGGGCACATCTTGTTGTTCGCAAAACAAAACAAAATTCCGCCGAATTTGCAAAACGGCAGATCATACAAAACTGAAGTTTAAAAGTTCAGGTTAGCTGATCTGCTGGATGTGCTAAAAAGGCAGATCTGAAAGCACCCTAACATCACCTCTGGCCAATGATGTGATATATGAGACCTTGCCAAGAGATTACCTAAGCTACATAATACACTATTACTTGTATACTGGGACTTTAGTGACACACAGCTGCATAGATACTAGAAGTGATCAGCATGCAACAGTGATCCAATACAGTGCACATTCAGTCTAAACGCTGAGAATATTATGCTTTATTATTAAATCTCATAAAAAAAATTAAACTAAAGCTTTCCTTATATATAAACAGATTTTGTTTTCACCACATACGGTATATACTCGTGTATAAGCAAAGTTTTTCAGCACAATTCTTGTGCTGAAAAGTGCCCCCTCGGCTTATACTCGAGTCACTCGGTATTTAATTGGGGACGGGGGGCTGTGACCGGGGGCTGGAAAAAGCAGGAGGGGCCGCAGTGACCGCGGGAGGTCATGTAGGGCCGCTCATTAGTGTAATGAATATGCACTGCATCCCCCGTCCATCAGCGGCGGGGGGAGCAGTGTGTATTGCACTACACTGGCCCCCAACAGTGTTATACAGGCCCCCTCCTTAGTATCTGGCCCCAGGCTGCGGCACACATTAAAATAAACATTTTATACATTACCTTTCCGGCGACTCCTTGCTGGCACCGCCGCGTCCTCTGGTCTCCCTGACCAGTCATTTGACTTAATGTTCTTGAATTCCTCACATGGAAGGTCATTCAGCTGCTCAGCTCCTGTAGCTTCTGTTCAGATCTCAGTCACGTCTTCTCCTGTTCAGCATCGATCCCATAGCTCAGTGCAAAGCAGGAGAGAGGGCAGGTCTCTGTGATCGGGAAGGACACTGTCAGCGTTCTTCTCCAGCACAAGAAGCTACCTCCAGATAATAAATAGCACACAATTTTAATAGTATATCTTCTTAAAAAAATGCATCTTCTACTCCAAAAAAAGAGTACATGTATTAATTATACTGCTCAAGTAAAAATAATGCAAATAAAAGAATGTTTCCTGAAACGTTGCATCAGGTGTGAAGACACAAATTCCATCTAGTATCTTAGGTGTCAAGCTACTGCACTGTCAAAAAAGAATCTCAGCATGAAAAAAGGAGATTTTTGTGTACTCACCGTAAAATCCTTTTCTCTTAGCCTCTAATTGGGGGACACAGACCGTGGGTGTTATGCTGCTGTCCACTAGGAGGCGACACTAGGCAGAATCTGCAAAAGAGTTAGTGGCTCCTCCTATGCAGTTATACACCCTGGAGCAGGAAGTGCTTCTCCAGTTTTGTGCTAAAGCAGTAGGAGAGCTAACAGATAATAACAGTGACACAGGAAGTCTACGCAGGCAACCTGTGTAAACAAATATAGTTAACAAGGTAATAACAGTGTAACAAGACATGAAACCAAACAGGCACGTGTGTAAACAGTTAAGGGTTAGCAGAGTAATACTAGTACCACAAGGCGCGTAACTAAGCAGGCGCATGTGGAACAGTGAAGAGTTAATGAAGTAATAATCGTATAACAAGACCTGTAACTAAACAGGCTCACAGTACTACAAGGCCTGGAGCTAAACAGGCATAAGTTTAAACAGTCAACAGTTAACAGAGTTATAATAGGCAAACATGTGTAAAACATGTTAACCATGTAACAGCTGAGAAGCTATGTGAGAACTGTAGAAAAGGCCCAAGGGCAATAGGGTGGGTGCTGTGTCCCCCAATTAGAGGCTAAGAGAAAAGGATTTTACGGTGAGTACACAAAAATCTCCTTTTCTCCTTCGCCTCATTGGGGGACACAGACCGTGGGACGTCCCAAAGCAGTCCCTGGGTGGGAAAGAACAATGGAACTAGTAACACTGAGCATGGTCAGTGAAGAACAATGTACCGACAGGTGGGCTGCTGCCGCCTGGAGGGCACGTGTACCCAGATCTGCGATTGTCGAGGACTGAGTGCAGGCACGATAGTGGCTTGGGTATGAGTGTAGGCTGACCGTTTGGCTGCCTATACACTCGTTGCGCCGATACCTGTTACCGAACTGTCTAGGCGGCTTCCACGGGTGTAGTAGAATGTGCCGTGACCTGCCAGAAGGGATAAGTTTTCGATCGTATAAGCGTCTTGGATGGTTAGAGAAATCCAACTGGTTAGAGGAGCCTTAGAGGCTGACGTGTCTTTATTTCTGCCAATTGGAAGAAGTATAAGGGAGAATCTGACCTCTTGGATGGGCAGTGTCTTGGATACCTAGACGCGTAGGGGCCTGACAAGGTCCCGCATATGTAGATCCTTCGCGACCGAGCGGACTGGAGTCGGGCGAAGCGATGGCAGAGGGATATCTCCATGTAGGTGGAAGGAGTAAACCTACCTTAGAAGAAGAATGGAACCAGCCATAGGACAATCTTGTCCAGATGGAAGACTAGAAAAGGATGGATTACGTGAGACCGCTGCAAGTACCGATACTTCTGCAGAGACAAATAAATGCCACCGAACCATACAACTATTTGGATGAGGATGCCAAAGGTAATATCCCATCGAGGCTGAAAAGGTGGTTCTTGTAGTGACGTGGGGACCAAGTTCAGGTCCCCACGGTTGAAAGCCTTGTTGTATGGAGACCTTAAATAGTCGACCTTTCGAGGAAGGATTTCATAGAAGTCTGGTGGCAAGTGAAAAACAGCTGACAAACCTGCTGTGTGAGAGATCCTAAGGACAAACCTGAGTCTAGGTCTGAGTGGAAGAAAACGGAGAGTCCCTGGTATGAAGTAGGGCCAAGGGGAATGACCTCTAGAGGTGCCCCAACCAAAAAAAAACAAAAAAATTACACGTGTGATGGGATATCGCTGACAAATCTGGTGTCCTCTCTGGACTACGGACATTACAATATCCTGAGAAAAGAACCTCTTGGGTTAAGTTCCAGGTCTCAAAGGTTACGCTAGTAACCTGGGATGCGAGGAATTCTGAGGGAGAACTGGCCGTGAGCGAGCAGGTCTGGACTGTCTGTTAGACGTCCTGGTACTGCTACTATAAATTGTACGAGTCTGCGCACCAAGTGCGTGTGGGTCAGTCTGAGACCACGAAGATGATCCGGCGACATTCTCGTTTGATATTCCAGACTATCTGATAGTGGGGTAAGAATATAGGAGATACAGATACCGGTCCATGCTTGGACTAGTGCGTCTGTCCCACTGACTGTGTATCCTGAGACCAGGCCAGGACAGCCGGGACCGTGGCATTGAGGCGTGAGTCCGACAGGTCCATATCTGTGGTTTCCTGGCGTTGGCCTTTCGACGGAGGACCTCTAGATGAAGGGGCCAGTTCCCTGAGTCCATCCCTTTGAGGATTAGGAAATCCGCCTCCCAGATGAGTACACCTGGTATGAGAACAACTGGCAGTACAGTGTTTCAGGATTCCACCTAGTGAAGGATGTGGTGAACTTGTCATCTCTTAGAGACTGCGGGTTCCACCCTGGTGGTTGACATATGCCACAGCTATGGCCTTGTCTGACTGTATCCTGACATGTCCGAATACTAGAAGGTGACTGAATGATTTCAGTACCAGAGATACTGCACGAATGTTCGTAGATTGAGGGGCATCATCGAGACAGGGTAAGACTACTGCCATGTGCATTGTGATGGGGGTACATCGCACCCCATCCTGTTCTCGTGTAACGCCTGAGCATGGAGAATTGCAAAGGCCGGCGATGTAGCTGAGCCAATGGAACTGACTCCCAAGCTGCCACTATGCTGTCTAGGACTCTTATGGCAGTTGTGAAGGATTGAGGAGACCTCTGACGGAGGCTGTGGATCCCAAGACGAAGAATCCGTGACTTGTCTAGGGAAATTAGACTAGAGCTGTGGATGTGTTGCACCTAAAGCCCGCGGTGTTCATGCGATGCTGTGCGTCCAATACGGCTGAGACTCCATATGTGATGCTGCAGCATGCGGCCGTTAGGAGTAAGCAGCGGAGCAGGGACTCCTGGGATGTGTGTGCTGTGCTGCAGCATGTGCCTTGGAATTGCGGTAGACCTGTGGAGGTCGATCCCACAGAGTCTTCTTAACGAGCACGGTGCAAATGCCACTGTGATCGCAGTTCTTGAAAGTCATGCATTGATAAGGGAGTCATCCAGATATAGGAGACTTCTGAAATGCAGTATAGACATTGCCAACTTCAGGCTGGGAAGAAGCTTTGTATTGTTTGCGCTTCAGCCCTTTTAAGCCTCGCCCCACTCCCTGTGCTGACGCTTCGGAGACTCCGACGTCAGGCGGTGTGGCGGGCGGATAAGCCAGTGATGTCACGGCTAGGCCAAAACCTCGTGTAAAACGCGGGGCCCGGGAACGGCAGAGGCCCGGCACGGAGGTCCGGAGGGAGCCAGAAGTCAGGAGCGGCGCTGGCCGAAACCGGAGACTGCGCCCACAATAGTTCAGTCGCCGGTGTCCTGCGGTGCACACAGCGAGCGCTATCCCACCATGAGTATTCTCTTATTGACTCCTGAGTCGAGAAGGGACAGATGGCGTGGAAGAAGGTTCGGGCCACGGTCATACGGGGTCCAGAAGGGCCCATTCATTTGGTTAATGTGGTCGGGGGTCTGCGAGGTCCCGCTTGAAGCAGGCTGCGCAGAGTGCTTGCACGTGTTATCTCAACCCAAATACCTAATATCGGTATAGTGAAGAGATTGGCAACAGGGCTAGTACTCCAGAGTTTCATCTTTGTAGTCTGGGGACGGAGGCCGGCCAGGCCTTGGGCCGTCGCAGCTTCAACCCGAGTCCCCAACAGTGGGGAGTCGAGGAAGGACTATGGCATATAGCAAGCTCGGCTACGACCCAGCGCCTCCAACAGTGGGGAGCTGAGGACGGAGTATGCTATAGTCTTAGCTTCCAGAGACCCGTAGCTAAATTACTTGTGCAGTTGCGGATCACGGTGTTTCATCCTGCGTCTTGTGAGACTCGACTGTCATCACCGCCAACCAGGGCTCCAGCTGTGGATTTGGAAAGGATTGGCAGACAGTCCTGGGACCCTTGTAGTTGTCAGGTAATTGTAGGTTACATCAACTGCAACTGGGCTCTCCAACAATGGAGGGCCCAGGAGAAACCTGCGAGTTTAAAGTCGTAATTCCACCACAACCTAGTTCTCTCAAAGGGGATCTATATGAAGCTGTAGCCCATTGACGGTTGCCAAGCTGTTTCTTAGGAAACTGCAGCAGGGAGGAAGTACCTCTGTGTGCCCTGAGAGTTGCAGTAAGGAGGGAGCGCCGCTGCGTTTCTTGATGCTGGGCCGCAGCTGCAAGGCATGTGTCTTGAGGGCTGCAGCGGAAACACTGCTGAACCCATTAGGCACCGACTACCTGATAGATGCAGCAGGGGGGTAGGGTGGGGCCTGCCGGGCCCCAGATCCTGGCACCTGCTGCTGTTGTGTCATCATGTAATGGCCACTGAGGGCACCTGGCCCCAGCTGTACTGTGCGGAGCTAAGGAGGAGGGAAGGGGGGGGGTATGTAGTAGGGGGGAAGACCACAGAGCCCCTGGTTATCATGTGCCGCAGGGGAGAAGCGTGTGGAGCTGCAGCAGGGAGGAAGCCCTGCTCGGCTCCGCTGTACAGTGTGTGCATAGTGAAAACTGCTCGTGTGGGGGCTGTAGGGGAGTCTTTACTGAAGTTAAGGGGGCTCCTGTTCTGTATCAGGCCCCCTAACTTCAGCACCCTATGCTCCTAATCCCCAGTACAACTCCCTGAGTGCTCTAGTTGCAGCTCAGGGCTTGTATGGGCAGAGGGGGGAGGGTCTGTGGCCAAAAAGGCGCGCATGAAATCTTGCAATGAGCGAGAGGTGCCAGGAATAGCCGTCCTGCCCCTGTGCAGCTCCAGTCCGCCCCCTCCATGACGCTATCCGCGTCATTTTAATCATCCAGGAGGCGGGCCGGGGGCGGGAAAAGAGGCGGCGGCTCCGCGCTAGGCCGAAGCCGCGGCCTCAAGTAAAAATAGAGGCCGCAAATGATCGCAGGCCGGCGCGGAGGTCCAGTCCGGGACCGGAACGGATTTGGACCCGGCTGAACCCCAGGGGCTGTGGCCACATGAGCGCTGGCACAGAGCAGCCCCTCCATCAGAAGAACCCAGAGGACTGGGTCTCCTGGAAGTGGAGGAGAGAGTGGCAACCCCCATCAGGAGAACTGGGTCTCCCACCGTCCAGGTATTGTTCTGGCTCTGTAAGGAGCCCAGAAAAACTGGTGCTCCTGCTCACAGTATGGGCCCCTTCAGGAGAGAGCAGCGAAGGCTGATCTCCTGGAGCAGGGTGGCAGCCCACATCAGGAGAACCCAGGGGACTGGGTCTCCTGAGGTCCAGGTACTGTGCTGGCTCTGTAAGGAGCCCAGAAAAACTGGTGCTCCTGCCCACAGTATGGGCCCCCTCAGGAGAGAGCAGCAAAGCTGATCTCCTGGAGTGAGGGAAGAAATGTTGCAGCAGGTGGTAGCCCCCATCAGGAGAACCCAGGGGGACTGGGTAGCAGAGGCTGTGAGCAGCCTTGGGGGACCCTGCAGCCGAGGGAATTGCCATGTACCAGACAGTGCTATGGAAGGCACCTAAGGCTGGTGACTCAACCCAAGTTCCCAGCCAGGGGGAATGGGGAGGGCATCTGTAGATCCCATGGGCCCCAATACTGCAACCCAGATGTTACCTGGTGCCGTCATGTTGTCTCCATTTTCCCATGGGAGCCGAGGATCGGGGCCCCCTTCTTTTTGCCGGTTTTTTGTTTCCAAGTGTCTTGCTGCTTGCGGTGGGGACATGGGGCATTTCTGCGACCCAGAGCCCCATCAGTGGGGACTGGGGAGGAATGCGGGCCTCAGAACCGGCAGGTCTGGAAATCACTTTAACCCTGCACCTCCAACAGTGGAGGGCCGAGGAAGGAATAGCCCTTATCTGACAAAATAGCTCAACCCAGAGGCTCAACTATGGAGTCTGGGGAGGTATCTGTGGTCGACATGTCCCTTCAAAAGTAAAAATGCAGCTTCAAAGTAAAATAATAAAGAAATAGTAAGAACGTGTGCCTCCTTACAGACACTAAGCAAAAACTGGAGAAGCACTTCCTGCTCCAGGGTGTATAACTGCATAGGAGGAGCCACTAACTCTTTTGCAGATTCTGCCTAGTGTCGCCTCCTAGTGGACAGCAGCATAACACCCACGGTCTGTGTCCCCCAATGAGGCGAAGGAGAAAAATTCACAATAGTGATTATATTGCGGCACCCAGGGGTGTTCACTGACATTCATTACACAGGCAACATCATCAGGGCTCTGTAAAGCCTTATACCCATGGAGGCATTAGTGACCCCAGATACCGATCCTACATGGCAGGCTACAAAATTGTGTTCAGGTAATTAGGAACATTAGGCGACATGGTGAAGTTACAGTTTATTTACATACTATATACCTACAGCTGCAAGTAAGTAGGTCCCAGCAGTTTATAAATCCATTTTCAGTTGAAGCCAGAAGATATTTGGAAGAACTCATCCTTCCAAAACAGAGGCTCCTAGGGGGGAGGGAAAAAAGGACAAAAAAAATAAATTAACTTGCAAAACTAAACTGGTAATTGTAAAAACATTTATTAAAGCACATGTCCACCTACTTGTTGTCTTTAAAGGACCACTCAATTGCTTTAAAGGGAATCTGTCAAAAGGTTTCTGCTATGTAATCTGAGGACAGCCTGAGGTAGGGTTTACAACACAAAGCTCAACAATGTGTCACAAGTCAAGCTCCTGTGCTGTTTACTTAAACTGAATGTTTTATCATTAGGACATTATCATAGCCGTGAATAGCTGGTTCGTGCCATGTTGTTCAACTCCGCCCTATCATGATTAGCACCTCACTGACGACATTGAAAGCTACATCGAAAGCTTGGTGTGAGCGGGGTCAGCTTTCTCAGCTCTGCTGTCAAACCCATTGCACCCAATAATTAAGGGATAATATAAATATATATATACACTATATATATATATTATATATATATATATATATACACATATACATACATATACATATATATACATATATACATACATATACACACACACACACACACACATAAACATATATAGTTGGAGTCAGGGATTTTTTTGCCTACAATATGCTGCTCTTCTCAATTCAGGTAACAGAAATCTGCAAATAGATTCTCTTTAAGTGGTTGAGTGATTCTCTTTTGAGGGTATGTACTCACGGTCAGGAACTGCAGCGTTTTGGATGCAGCATATAGCCGCTGCGTCCAAAACGCTGCATGGTACAATACAAGCACAATGGATGAGATTTCAAGAAATCCCATCCTCACTTTGCTTCTCCTGATCGCAGCGTTATTACATCTGCGGTGCGGGTTTCCAGACTTCTACATCCCAGGAGTCGGAAGAGATAACCATCAGGTGCATGGAGGGAGAAGCCGCCCTGCACCTATTGCAGATCGTGAGTTCAGGGCGTCTGCGGTCTCCCTGCGAGGGCACCCACTGTGTCCATGCTGCAGTGCCTCCAGATTGTGAGCACATACCTGGAATAGTGAATGAAGTTTTAAGCTTCTGATGCCAGGTGGCACTTCTGAGCCCTGTGAATGCATAAAATCGTTTCTATTTGCCAAAGCAAAATGATATTGAAACACTTAATGATACCTAAAATAAACATAACGATAGCATAGTAAAAAGAGGTATTTTCATTATCCTAACCTAAATAAAAAAGTAATAAAAGTGGATCAATTCATAAGTACTCATAATGAATATTAAAGTTTATGACTGCAGTAACACAAAAAGTTCTGGAAAAGTGAAGCGGGTCATTCCATTCAAGTGATCCAAATATAAATATATTTTTTTTACCTGACGTCTTTAGATTTTTTTATGAAGTACAACTTTAGTTAAAGGGAACCTGACCCCTAAAAATCAGCCCTCAGCCTATTAATACCTGTCCCTGCACCATCATTAATGTATTCTAGCCATCCCTTTGTATAAAAAATGGGTATTTATAAAGTTTATAAAAGTGATAATCTGTGATAGATAGATCTGTGATGAGCTGCTGTAAAGCAACCTCACGCATGCGCAATGAGCGGTCCTCTACACCCAAATGGGTGTACTGACGTCAGTATAGCCGGATGTGACGCGATTAGCATCATACTGGCTACACCGCCCATGTAGGAGGACGAGGAGGATCACTATTGATTAGCACGCCCATCAGGGCGTGAATAATTGAATTACAGGGGGGAGAAGAAGAAGCCCTGTGTGACTTCTCAAGCACTGAAGCCACAGTTCAGCAGGTACTAAAATCACTTTTATAAACTTTATAAATACCCATTTTTATACAAAGGGGTGGCTAGAATACATTAATGATGGTGCAGGGACAGGTATTAATAGGCTGGAGGCTGATTTTTAGGGGTCAGGTTTCCTTTAATTACAAATTAAAAGTTTTGAATTTTTTTCTTCATCCGTTAAGTTTTTATAGACTTCTAAAGTCTTGATAAAAAGCGTGAATTTTGGGCTGGTATGGATTTACATTGTTTATCATATCTCGGGCTAGAATTAAGATAAAGAGGTGGGAGAGGCATCATATTTCTCAGAACGGGACCGGCTTTCATTTGATATGTCACAAGACCATGTTTATTAATATTTTGTTTTGGAGAAATCAAATTCAAAATTCTGATGTGCAATTGTGAAAAAATGCATGTATGTTACTTGTGTACTTGGGTATATTTCTACAGGGATTCAACTTGAGACCAAATTGGGATCAAATATTTTTTTTTTTTTTTATTAAATCCTCTTAAATCTTTCTTTTTTGCAAGTTGCTTTCTACAACTGTCACAAATTTTCATGCCTGTATTTATTGATGGATTTATATGAAACAGCCAATCTTGTACCGACCGGCCTAAGAATTTTTTCTTGTTGTGTGTCCAGTTTTTTCAAAAGGATTGCAGCAGCATACCGTATATACTCGAGTATAAGCCAAGGCCCTTAATTTTACCCTCCAAAGCTAGGGAAATTTATTGACTCGAGGATAAGCCTAGTGGGGGAAATGAAGCAGACTCATCACGGTATACAGCCCCTCTCATCATGATAAAAGACCTCCATCACTGGTATACAGTTCCCCCCATCAGTGGAATACAGCCCCCCATCAGTGGTATATACAGCCCCCCATCAGTGGTATATACAGGCTCCCCATCAGTGATATATACAGGCCCCCTCAGTGGTTTACAGCCCCCATCAGTGGTATACAGCCCCCATCAGTGGTATATACAGGCCCCACATCAGTGGTATATACAGGCCTCACATCAGTGGTATATACAGGCCTCCCATCAGTGGTATATACAGGCCTCCCATCAGTGGTATATACAGACCTCCCATTCAGTGGTATATACAGGCCTCCCATCAGTGGTATATACAGGCCCCCATCAGTGGTATATACAGGCCCCCCATCAGTGGTATATACAGGCCCCCCATCAGTGGTATATACAGGCCCCACATCAGTGGTATATACAGGCCTCCATCAGTGGTATATACAGGCCCCCCCATCAGTGGTATATACAGGCCCCACATCAGTGGTATATACAGGCCCCACATCAGTGGTATATACAGGCCCCACATCAGTGGTATATACAGGCCCCACATCAGTGGTATATACAGGCCTCACCATTAGTGGTATATACAGGCACCCCTCAGTTGTTACAGCGCCTATCAGTAGTATATACAGCCCCCCCCCCCCATCAGTGGTTACAGCCCCCATCAGTGGTATTATACAGGCCCCCCCTCAGTGGTATATACACGCCCCCCCATGGATACAGCCCCCCTCAGTGGTATATACAGGCCCCCCCTCAGGGGTATATACAGGCCCCCCCTCAGGGGTATATACAGGCCCCCCATCAGTGGGTATATACAGGCCCCACTCAGTGGTATATACAGGCCCCATCAGTGGTATATACAGGCCCACATCAGTGGTATATACAGGCCCCACATCAGTGGTATATACAGGCCCCACATCAGTGGTATATACAGGCCCCACTCAGTGGTATATACAGGCCCCACATCAGTGGTATATACAGGCCCCACATCAGTGGTATATACAGGCCCCACATCAGTGGTATATACAGGCCTCACCATTAGTGGTATATACAGGCCCCCTCAGTTGTTACAGCGCCTATCAGTAGTATATACAGCCCCCCCCCCCCCATCAGTGGTTATACAGCCCCCATCAGTGGTATATACAGGCCCCCCTCAGTGGTATATACAGGCCCCCCCCTCAGTGGTATATACAGGCCCCCCTCAGTGGTATATACAGGCCCCCCCTCAGTGGTATATACAGGCCCCCTCAGTGGTATATACAGGCCCCCCCTCAGTGGTATATACAGGCCCCCCCTCAGTGGTATATACAGGCCCCCCCTCAGTGGTATATACAGGCCCCCCTCAGTGGTATATACAGGCCCCCCCTCAGTTGGTATATACAGGCCCCCCTCAGTGGTATATACAGCCCCCCCCCTCAGTGGAATATACAGGCCCCCCTTCAGTGGTATATACAGGCCCCCCTCAGTGGTATATACAGGCCCCCCCCTCAGTGGTATATACAGGCCCCCCCCTCAGTGGTATATACAGGCCCCCTCAGTGGTATATACAGGCCCCCTCAATGGTATATACAGACCCCCCCCATCAGTGGTATATACAGGCGCCCCCCCACTCAGTGGTATACAGGCCCCCCATCAGTGGTATATACAGACCCCCTCAGTGGTATATACAGGCCCACCCCATCAGTGGTATATAGGCCCCCCCATCAGTGGTATACAGGCCCCCCATCAGTGGTATACAGGCCCCCCTTCAGTGGTATACAGGCGCGCCCCCCATCAGTGGTATACAGGAGTCCTCCCCCCCATCAGTGGTATACAGGCCCCCCCCCATCAGTGGTATATACAGGCCCCCCCATCAGTGGTATAACAGGCCCCCCCATCAGTGGTATATACAGGCCCCCCCATCAGTGGTATATAGGCTCCCCCATCAGTGGTATTACAGGCCCCCCCTCAGTGGTATACAGGCCCACCCCATCAGTGGTATTACAGGCACCACCCCATCAGTGGTATACAGGCCCCCCTCAGTGGTATACAGCCCCCCCCCCTAGTGGTATACAGGTCTCCCCACATCAGTGGTATACAGGCGTCCCGTCCCCCCCCTCAGTGGTATACAGGCCGCCCCTGCCCCCAGGGTATATACACATTCTACATCCTTTCAGTGATCAAGCGCGTCTCCGGCCTTCATGCTTGCGGCTTTATTCTGTGGCGGGCGCAGCCCCCCCTCAATGGTATATACAGATCCCCCCCCCCATCAGTGGTATACAGGCGCCCCCCCCCATCAGTGGTATACAACAGCCCCCCCCATCAGTGGTATATACAGACCCCCCTCAGTGGTATATACAGGCCCACCCCATCAGTGGTATATAGGCCCCCCCATCAGTGGTATACAGGCCCCCATCAGTGGTATACAGGCGCCCCTCCTTCAGTGGTATACAGGCGCGCCCCCCATCAGTGGTATACAGGAGTCCTCCCCCCCATCAGTGGTATACAGGCCCCCCCCCCATCAGTGGTTATAGAACAGGTACACCCACCCCATCAGTGGTATACACAGGCCCACCCCATCAGTGGTATATACAGGCCCCCCCATCAGTGGTATATAGGCTCCCCCCATCAGTGGTATACAGGCACCCCCCATCAGTGGTATACAGGCACCACCCCATCAGTGGTATACAGGCACACCCCATCAGTGGTATACAGGCCCCCCATCAGTGGTATACAGGTGTCGTCCCCCACATCAGTGGTATACAGGCGTCCCGTCCCCCCCCATCAGTGGTATACAGGCCGCCCCTTGCTGCCGCACACCTGTAAAATAATACATCATTCATACTTATCCTTGTCGCTGTCAAAGCGCGTCCTCCGGTCTTCTTCCTGCTTGCACCCGGCTTCTATTCCTGTGGCGGGCGCAGCAGCGATAACGTCATTGCTTCTGCGACGGTCACATGACGCCGGGTACAAGCAGGAAGAAGACCGAAGGATGCGCGGTGACAGCAACAGAGATAAGTATGAATGATATATTATTTTACAGGTGTGCGGTAGCAAGGGGGGCCTGTATACCACTGATGGGGGGGCGGGGGCCTGTATACCACTGAGGCAGGAGGGGGGGCACTTACATGGTGCAATGTAGTATGGACCGCTCCCCTGCCACTGATGGACAGGGGGATGCAGTGCATATTGCATTGCACTAATGAGCGGCCCCACGCGACCGGACGCTCCTATTACAGCCTCCCCCCACCTCCTCCAGCCTACAGACACCGCCCCCCCCACTGAGCCGTCACTGTGACTCGAATATAAGCCGAGGGGGGCACTTTTCAGCACAATTTTACTTGAGTATATATGGTATATTATAAAATGCTGTTCCTTGAGAAGAAGCAGCCATTGTTGAGTGAGAAATATACAGTTAATATTAAGTAAGGAAGATGGGTAATAAAAACAGGGATTTTTGTGTACTCACCGTAAAATCCTTTTCTCCTAGCTCATCATTGTGGGACACAGGACCATGGGTGTATGCTTTTCTGCCACTAGGAGGCGACACTAAGTAGAGTTAAAAGTTAAGCCCTCTTCCTGCAGTATACACCCGTACGTAGGCGTAGCTATTCAGTTTAGTGCTAGAGCAGTAGGAGAGCAGGTAAAGTAATAATGTACAAATGGTGTAAGGTAAGGTATTGTACAGACGGAGTACAAATAGTGAAGGGCAATGTACTGTACAGACTGTTGAAAAATTAGAGGGTGGGTGCTGTGTCCCCCACTGATGAGCTATGAGAAAAGGATTTTACGTTGAGTACACGAAAATCCGTTTCTCCTTCGCATCATTGGGGGACACAGGACCATGGGACGTCCTAAAGCAGTCCCTGGGTGGGAATCAGTTGAGTAGTGGTCGAGCATCGTGCGCTGGCTGCTTACAAATGCGCGACTATTGCCTGCAAAATTTTTCTACCTAGGCTTGCGTCTGAGGAGGCCTGGGTCTGAATATTGTAGTGTTTGGTGCAGGCATGCAGGCTGGACCAAGTTGCTGCTTTGTAAACCTAAGTTGCCGGGACTTGGTGCGGAATAGCCTATGAGGTGCTCACTGAGTCAAGTGCGTTTTCACTCCTTCTGTAGTTAGCCTGTCTTTGAAGCAATAGGGATTTTGGATCGTGTAGCCGATTCATCTTGCCAATGTGGACTTAAATGCTGCTTTTCTTTATCTAGGTCCCTCGGTTATGACGAATAGCGTTTCTGTTTTGTGGAATGGAGCTGTTTGGGTAGAGGGACGGGAGATCGATGTCCTTGTTAAGGTGGATGTGGGGTACTATCTAAGGCAAAGACGGGGACGGCCGGAGGACTACTTATCTTTGTGGATGGATGAGTGGGGGGGGGCCACAGGATAGGGCGGCCAGGTTGAGGCGCCTAATTGACGTGATTGCATTTAAGAAGGCGATTGTAGACGAGAGATGGGATATGGGTACCTCCTTCAGAGGTTCAAATGGGGGCTCCTGAAGAGCACCTAGAACTAGGTTTAGCTCCTAGAAAGCCACGGTTGTCCTGTCGGGGAGCCGTGTATGAGAAGGCCCTTGGATGAAGGTCATCCTCTGTGGTTTGGGGATGATCCTTCTTGGAGAAAGACACTTAAGGCCGAGATTTTTCCTTTTATGTGTTTCGTTGCTAGGCCGGGGTCCGGATCCAGGATTCAATCGCCACGTGGTTAAAGACAGGGTTTCTGAGTTCTGTGGTAAAAGGGGGACCCTGTGATAGGGGCTTCAGCAGTTTGGAATTGGGCAGGGCGCGTCGGTGGGGAGCCGTACGAACTCTCTGTACCGTGCCCGTCGTTGCCTGTCTCTGGCAAAGAGAATTACTTGAGGCCTTTCTGCTGTTGATCTTTCCGATTACTGGGGGGACTAACGCGAGTGGAGGAAAGATGTATGGGAGCTGGAATCGACGCCAGGGGAAGACTAGCGCGTCCGTTCTTTAGGGTAAGCGGGTCCCGGGACTTGGTTACAAGGGTCAAAGCTTTTGAGTTCATTCTTGGCGCCATGAGGTCCACGTGGGGGGTTCTCTAGCATCGACAGGTTTGTAGACAGACTTCCAGGTGTAGGGCTATCCTCCTGAAGTCAGCCCCTGGCGGCTTAGGAAGTCCGCTGTCTAGAAGTCTTCCTCCAGGATGTGGACTGCCGATATGATTGAGTGGGCATTTTCAGTTTAGAGTAGTACGTGCTCCACTTTGCACATTGGCAATTTGCTGCGTGTGATGCCTTGGTGATTGATGTACGCCACCGCTGTAGCGTTGTCTAACTAGTTGCAAATAGGGCGACCGACCAGGAGGTGGTGAGAATGATGGGGTGCTAAGCGAAACGCTCGCCGCTCAGAATGTTGATTGTAAGGCTTGACTACTGGGGCGTCTAGCAGCCATGGGTCGTGTGCTGGCGCTAGGCGACACCCCCCCTATCCCTCACTGCGTAGGCTAGTATCGGTGGGTACTACAAGCAACTGGAGTGGGAGGAGGGATTTTCTTTGCGTGAGCGTGGCTAGGTGGTGCTTATTGTTGGGGCTTTGAGAGAGAAGTCACACTGGTAGATGGTGTAGGGACTGCCAGTTTTGATGAGTAGACCCTTGCCGGGTAGGATGGCTGTAGTCTATGGTGTGAGGAGTTGGTCCTGCCGGGGAGTATCTGAGAGCGGGACAACAACTAGAGGGTTACATGGGTCGTGCTGTACCCAATCCATGGGTTATATGGGTAAGGCACATTTTTTTTTTCCGGCTGAGCAATTGAAACGTATGGCGCTATACTGCCAGATGCTGGACAGGGCCCTTGCTCCGTTTAGAAGTGAATTAGAGGCGGTAGGGGGTAAGTAACCTAGCAAGGGAGACTAGCCTAGCTTGTCTGACGGGGGCCTGATTAACCTTGATTACCTTATGTGTAGAGATCAGAGACTTCGAGGGATCTGAATTTGTACCTCTGTTGTGGTCATCTACGGATCCTGCTTGAGGGAACTAGACATTTGTTGTCGAAGGTCTGACCTTTGAATGAGTCCAGGTTACTTGCAAATACTCTGCAAAGGCGAATTAAGAGGCAACCGACAGACCTGGGCACTGATCCAGAGACTTTGTAGACTATCTTGTGATAGTGGATTCAATACAGTCCTAGTATGGTAGGAGTAAGGTTTAGTATACTGGATGGGCTGTGAGTCATGTTGAGGTTGCGTGACTAAAACCTGGTGTGTTAAGATATACGGTATGGATATACGCTATGTCCGAGAAACAGCACTGAATTCGAGGTTCGCATTTTTATATGTTCTAGAGGTTGAGATTCTGCCCCGGTAGGTAGTTTAGCAGATGTTACATTCCACAGAGGTAGCTGTTTTAGTGTCTTGATTACTGCTTTTGTCAGTTGTGCAGTGCCAAGAAGCGATCTGCCCTGTCTACCGATGGTTAGGCGAGCCCTACCAAGGTCGGCCTGTGTAGGCTTGTATACCGGTGGTGGTATGTGAATTTTGTTTCACAGGCGGTTGGGCCAGATGTCATAAGGCGCAGGAGTGGGGGGGTTATGTAACGTGTGGCAGTGGTGTTCTCTGCCTGCTGATTAATTGAAATGTTATGGGCTAATGATGTGGGCAGTTAGCCTGATCTTGCTGGTTAGGGTTGTGCACTGAGATGACCTCTGGAGCGTGTTTGTGGATTCCTTTAGCTGTTGAGATAAACAGATTTTAAGGGTAATCCTGTAGGCGGTTCTGTGATGTGTACAGCTATGTGCACTATACACCGCCGTGCAACCTTAGGCCCTGGGGCCTTGATGTGAAAGCTCCTATTGGGCCCCTAATCAATGCAAATCCTAAATAGTATTAGTCTTTTTGTATAGGCCGAATGGACTGTTGGACTGCAGGGTCCTGGTGCGATCGCAACCCTTGCACTGCTTGTAGTTACGCCCATGATTATACGGTTATGGGCCTGTTATAGGGGCCAATTTTGCAGTTACCGTCATTGGGGTGTACATGGGGGAAGTGGAGCTCATGTGCCATGTGCCTTTTGAGGCTTACAGATCTGGTGTTCTTACCCCTATGCCATGTTATGAACTTGTAATTCACTATCAGTGCCTGCAATACAGTAGGAGTTGTGATGGCTACTGCTGTGGGTGACTGAGGGTAACTTAGACTGTGAGGCAGGTTCTGTACCCCGATGTAACTTGCTTACTGAGAGTAGCAGAGTTTCAGATTCCGTTGTGGGTGATCCCCAGTGTGGGCTGCCGTAACCTGTTTTGTGGTGGACAATTGGATTGAGAGTCGACACAAGGATGGGAATAATCATTAATTTGTTATAGGTGCATTGATCTGTTATGGATAACAGATACTGAGAGGACTGCATGAGAGGGTTCTCTGGGCCCATAGTATTTAGCTGTGGGGTAGGAAATGGCACTATGGACGTTGCGGATATGAGGTGATGTACAGGACCTATTTGACACGGAGCGGGGTTGTTGCTTTACATCTGGCTGACGCTAGTAACAGTCGCCAGTACGGGGGCGGTTTGTGACTGGTCACAGTGACCATAAGGAGAGGTGACACCAGGACGCTGTGTAATGCTGCCCTGTACGTGGCCTGTGTTAGCCCTTTATCCATAACTTTTACAGGGTCATTTTTCCTGTTGTCACAGGGGCAGTTACTATAGGCTCACCTGCCTCCCCTGTGCCCAGGGCCGCTGGCGAGGGGGCGATGTAATCGAGTATGACTTATTGCTCAATTCCACGCTGTACAGGGCCGGATTGGTACAAGTTGCAGCTTCACCCGGGTAGGAGACTTGGTGCAAGGAGTGCTGGGACTTGTAGTCCAGCACTGACTGGGCCCCTGTTAGCGGCTGCTTTGTCCCCAGAGGCTACCTTTATTAGGCGGCATTCCAGCAAATGGAGGAAAACCCAGAAAGATAAGCTGCTGCAGTCTGCAAGAGAAATGCCCTTGTAGATTTTGAGAGGATCCAATTACTATATGGCACCCCCTTACAAGGCCCTAGGTCAAAGTACCCAGTGAGGGCTGGAAGCCGCCACTCACCGCTGTCAGTCAGTATTTTACTGTTTATGGTGATGTGGCTATAGGCTCACCTGCCTCCCCATGTGCGGTTCCTTTGTTTGCAAGATTCACGCCGTTTCGGGAGCGTGGTGTAGCAGTGTGCATTCTGTGTTTTGCGCTGCACATACTTTGCCCCAGTTTCGCGCCGATTCGGGGGCATGCCTTGGGGCGGGGCAATGCAGCATGGCTGTCATATGGTTGGCTGCTTGATTAAGGGAGGCGTGTGTCTAGCCCTGCGTAATAGTAGTGGGTGTGTGTAGTTGCGAGTGACTCTTGCAGCGCCCAATCGCGGCTATCCATGTCCCCTGCGTCATTGTGGCCACCCTTATGACGCTGGGCGGTCACCTGACGCGCAGCCAATTATAGGCGACCTGGGCGGCGTTAATGTGCAGGCCCAGACCGGGGACTAGATTAGTGCCTGGCTACCGGGAGCGGCGCCAGGGCTAGCAATGCCAATGGGCTTTCACTGCGGCGGCGGATCGCGGTGCCACAGCGTGTTGCCACTGCCCTCCAGCCCTGGACACGCACCGGCGGTGCCGCTGCGGAGCGCTGTGGATTGAGGCTGTGGGGGCCGCTGCCAAGACTTGATCCCCTGAGATTAGTGCCTGGCTTGGGCTGGATCTGTGCCATTGTATCCTCGATCACCAACTCCTTGGTTTGAGAGGGTGAGTGGTGGTGGCATGAGCGCTCCTTGCATCCCACTGTTGCGCAGGGGGATGTAGTGAGGCACGTGCTGCAGCTGACCGGAGGCTCTGTGAGCGAGCAGGGAGAGCGGAGCCCTTTATGGGATCCGTCTCCTTTCCACGTAGGAGCTGTGGCCACATACTCTGGACGTGCGTCCTGCATTTACCAGTAGTGCACGTCCCGACATGGGGCCGCCACGGCTGGAGCAGGGGAATGGTGCCCCGTGTGTGCAGGCTGCTGCTGTGCATCCTTGGGGGTGGATCGGTGTGGTGGCTGGGCACGCTGGTGGCCTCAATCACCTGCTCCTTTGTTGGAGGAGGTGAAAAGTGCTGTACTCATGTCTCCTTGCATCCCACTGTCCTGCAGAGGAATGCTTTGGGTATGCACGGTGGCTGCCTGCATGGTTTGGGGTAGTGAGAGCAGAGCCCCTTTATGGGGATCCGTTGGCCCTCCAAGGGTGGTGTGCGCTGCCTTGGAATCCTCCATGCTCTTATAAAGAGGCTTTTTGGTAAAAAATAAGAATTAAATAATAAAAGTAAGAGTAAGAATGGTACATGTGGTCTGAGCTACAGACACACATGTGCCTCCTTGGACACTAAGCAAAAAACTGGGTAGCTACGCCTACGTACGGATGTATACTGCAGGAAGGAGGGCTTAACTTTTAACTCTACTTAGTGTCGCCTCCTAGTGGCAGAAAAGCATACACCCATGGTCCTGTGTCCCCCAATGATGCAAAGGAGAAATAAAGATTTACAGTACACTTGAGATAGAACTGTGTTCCTATAAAGTGAGTATTAGGGCTAGCGCATAGGCAGCTTTTTCTGCCTGAGGATCAACGCTGCGGTTTTGGCAGCATTTTTCTACCGAGTTTTCACTATATCTGCATTATTTTTTTTAATCGCTAGTGAAAACTATGGCAGCTTTTTTTTTATATAACTAGTGATAAATGCTGCGTTTATTGCAGCGATCAAAAAGTAGTGCAAGCAGTGATTTACTCACTCTGAGTGTTTCAAAAACACTGCATGTGTTTAACCCCATTGAAATCAATGGGGGGGGCACGTTTTTCTGAATGATGATCACTCAGAATAATGCTGTGTGTTTATTAGCCCTTAATAAGAAAAACATTAAACTATTAATATAAATTTACTCACACTCACCAATATTGTAGCACATCGACTCCCTTGATGCCTGTGTAGAAGACTAATGTTTGTTCAAGAGTGTATTTGTCCAGGCATATCACGACATGAAAGCTCTGAAGCTCTGTCTTACTTCCTGACTCTGTGGTGGGCAGATAGTTAACATGATTGACAGAGCTGCTGGCCTGTCATCTGCTCTGCATTTACTGTCTACCCCTGCTCATTCTCAGGTTGAGCCCTAACAAAGCTTTCATCCTCTGTCCTCTCCTGCTTCTAAGCTGTAACATAGTAAAATAATACAGTAATATCTAAAAATCATGGATTTGGTAAATATAGACCGCACAAGATTCAAGATTTTCAAATTGACACTGTAAAGGTACCTTTACACGCCGCTACAACAGGATTGATACAATCCGCTACTTCACGTGCACGAGCACGCCCAAACGGTTACAAACGGTAAACGCACCTCCTTTACACGCCGCCACTAGGTGCGCTACGCTACATCTACAGCTAGATACATCGCCGGGTGTCTCAAGTAGCCATCTGTAGCTCATTTACACATCGCTACAACCAGCTACTATGGGCGTACCTGGTGCAGCAGGGACAGCACATAGGCGTGCTACAATTGTGGATTACGAGACGTCCGTACGGTGATAGGACAAAGCAATAATACCATGATTGGCCAGGCATCGCAGGAGGCTGATTAATACTTGACGCTCGAGCAATTGTGTAGTGTGACTCGTCAGCTCCTTAAATATGCCGCCCTGTGCGGCGACAACCAATCGCAACGCAGGAGCTTCCTCCAATGATCGCTGAAGGGGGCGCGGAAACCCGGAGCCTGTGTCACGCCCCAGCTACATAGCATGGTGTAGAAACAACCCTTCTGTTCCTTCTTTACACGCCGATACAGCTCGCTACAATCGGCTTTGTAGCCATCTGTTTTCAAGCAGTGCTGGGAAACAGATGTATCTGTAGCCGGCTGTGTCGTCCCGTCTTCACACGCCGCTACTACGGGTTATATTGACGCTACAAGCTACATTTGTAGCCTGTAGCGGGTTGTATCCATCCCGTCGTAGCGGCGTGTAAAGGTACCTTTAGAGTTATATTTTTATATATGATTCCATCGCAATCCCAACTTGAATTTTGGTACAGATGTGGCTAAGAGCGTAGAAGAAACGTGCATTTTTGGAAATTATTAAATTAAATGTTTTTTTTCGGAAACGAGTTTTAAAATTTTGTGTTTGCATTCGCATGGGTAAAATATTAATAGACATTCTTGTGACATATCTGGTGAAAGCCTGTACAGTTCCCAATAGAATGGTGTTTATTTTGTTTTTCCATCTTTTTTCTAGCATGAGTTATGAGGAGAAATGTTAAGGCAGGCAACACCGAAATATGACTTTTTCTGAACTTTGAAAATCAATTTAAAAGAAAAAAATCTAGAATTATTTTTTCTTCACAATTAGCATTCTCTGACACACTAATACCAAACAGCAAAATCTCAAAAGAACTCAAAATATAGAGGTAAAAATCATTGGTTCACTTGACATGGAATGACCCAAGCATAATATTTTTTTTGCATGAAAATCTGTTGTTTACAAAAGTAGTAAAATATAAAAACTACATCTTATTATAGCTTAGTTACAGAGATCCGCAAAAAAAACAACAAGTTATTCTTGTGGCACAGTAAAAAAAAAAAAAAAGTGTAAATTTAAAATTACAAGGGACAAGGGTGAAAAAACCTGCCTCTTATAAAAATCCACAGTAAATTGAAGTTACCGTAATCAAATTGTACAATTGAAACATATGTAAACTGACTGTGTAACAAAAAGACCCATCTAGAAAACCAGGAATCCTCTGAAACCATTCAAGCATCACCAGCAGGAACCATAAATGAGAAACTGAAAGAGGGGCTACATACAAGAACGACCACACCAAGATCACAAGATTAATTAGGATTATCAGAACCCATACCCTAAACCAGCCTAAACAGGAAGGTGAAACAGACCACCTGAAAAGCCAGTGAAACCATCCATCATCTCTTAAAGGGAAACACAAATAGCTAAATGCTATATAGAAGGTAAAACAATTTATCATTTTATACCGAAAAAGGTTTTAAAACAAGTTTTTATTTACCTGTTGTACAAATAGTGTTTAATGAAGATCCCTACAAGGGTAAAAAGACAATTTGTCCTAGAATCTATACCTGTAGCCATAGAAAGAAGGGGGCTGGTTTAGCGTGGAGAACCACATATACCATATAGCTACAATTGAAAAATACAATGAATCCCACAAAAAAAATCAAGCTCAGTTAAAGGAAAACTGTCGGGTCAAAAATCCATATGTGGGGGCGTGGCTAAACCATGAACAGGATGGCAGCATGGTAGAGGAGCTCTGCTCACCGCCGTTCTGAATCCCACTCTCTCACCCTCAAAACTGCTACAATTCTGAATGGGCAAGTCTAATAAGTGCCCAGGTATATATAAAGAGTTAAGACGGGCATCAACCACTTTGGTGTAGGTGCTGGCAGAAAAAACATTATACTTACAATTGTGAACCGCCGCGACACTACTATGTTTGGGAATAAAGTGAATAAAATAAATAATGAGTAGCACCAACAAGACAAGGATCTATGAATATATTTCAATTGTGTACTGCAGAAACTGCCCTTTGCTATATATGAAATCGGAGAACTTAGTCTCATTAGTAGCTACTAAGGAATAAGCTTGGCATCCACATCAAGGAGTCTCCACTGCCAAGTCCTATCACTATGCCTTAATGAAAATGGTATGAGGTGGATGGATTTATATGTCCTAGGTGTAATTAAAAACGACGTACAGGTGTGATCTAGGATCTAGCAATGGTGTCCATGTGTGGTTACCAAACTAATGCAAATATGGAACATGGGAAAAATTATGGGAAAAATTATAGAGTGGGAGCTCAGTCTAAATAAGCAATATATATATAAAGAGTTAAGACGGGCATCAACCACTTTGGTGTAGGTGCTGGCAGAAAAAACATTATACTTACAATTGTGAACCGCCGCGACACTACTATGTTTGGGAATAAAGTGAATAAAATAAATAATGAGTAGCACCAACAAGACAAGGATCTATGAATATATTTCAATTGTGTACTGCAGAAACTGCCCTTTGCTATATATGAAATCGGAGAACTTAGTCTCATTAGTAGCTACTAAGGAATAAGCTTGGCATCCACATCAAGGAGTCTCCACTGCCAAGTCCTATCACTATGCCTTAATGAAAATGGTATGAGGTGGATGGATTTATATGTCCTAGGTGTAATTAAAAACGACGTACAGGTGTGATCTAGGATCTAGCAATGGTGTCCATGTGTGGACATGGACACCATTGCTAGATCCTAGATCACACCTGTACGTCGTTTTTAATTACACCTAGGACATATAAATCCATCCACCTCATACCATTTTCATTAAGGCATAGTGATAGGACTTGGCAGTGGAGACTCCTTGATGTGGATGCCAAGCTTATTCCTTAGTAGCTACTAATGAGACTAAGTTCTCCGATTTCATATATAGCAAAGGGCAGTTTCTGCAGTACACAATTGAAATATATTCATAGATCCTTGTCTTGTTGGTGCTACTCATTATTTATTTTATTCACTTTATTCCCAAACATAGTAGTGTCGCGGCGGTTCACAATTGTAAGTATAATGTTTTTTCTGCCAGCACCTACACCAAAGTGGTTGATGCCCGTCTTAACTCTTTATATATATATTGCTTATTTAGACTGAGCTCCCACTCTATAATTTTTCCCATAATTTTTCCCATGTTCCATATTTGCATTAGTTTGGTAACCACACATGGACACCATTGCTAGATCCTAGATCACACCTGTACGTCGTTTTTAATTACACCTAGGACATATAAATCCATCCACCTCATACCATTTTCATTAAGGCATAGTGATAGGACTTGGCAGTGGAGACTCCTTGATGTGGATGCCAAGCTTATTCCTTAGTAGCTACTAATGAGACTAAGTTCTCCGATTTCATATATAGCAAAGGGCAGTTTCTGCAGTACACAATTGAAATATATTCATAGATCCTTGTCTTGTTGGTGCTACTCATTATTTATTTTATTCACTTTATTCCCAAACATAGTAGTGTCGCGGCGGTTCACAATTGTAAGTATAATGTTTTTTCTGCCAGCACCTACACCAAAGTGGTTGATGCCCGTCTTAACTCTTTATATATATATTGCTTATTTAGACTGAGCTCCCACTCTATAATTTTTCCCATAATTTTTCCCATGTTCCATATTTGCATTAGTTTGGTAACCACACATGGACACCATTGCTAGATCCTAGATCACACCTGTACGTCGTTTTTAATTACACCTAGGACATATAAATCCATCCACCTCATACCATTTTCATTAAGGCATAGTGATAGGACTTGGCAGTGGAGACTCCTTGATGTGGATGCCAAGCTTATTCCTTAGTAGCTACTAATGAGACTAAGTTCTCCGATTTCATATATAGCAAAGGGCAGTTTCTGCAGTACACAATTGAAATATATTCATAGATCCTTGTCTTGTTGGTGCTACTCATTATTTATTTTATTCACTTTATTCCCAAACATAGTAGTGTCGCGGCGGTTCACAATTGTAAGTATAATGTTTTTTCTGCCAGCACCTACACCAAAGTGGTTGATGCCCGTCTTAACTCTTTATATATATATTGCTTATTTAGACTGAGCTCCCACTCTATAATTTTTCCCATGTTCCATATTTGCATTAGTTTGGTAACCACACATGGACACCATTGCTAGATCCTAGATCACACCTGTACGTCGTTTTTAATTACACCTAGGACATATAAATCCATCCACCTCATACCATTTTCATTAAGGCATAGTGATAGGACTTGGCAGTGGAGACTCCTTGATGTGGATGCCAAGCTTATTCCTTAGTAGCTACTAATGAGACTAAGTTCTCCGATTTCATATATAGCAAAGGGCAGTTTCTGCAGTACACAATTGAAATATATTCATAGATCCTTGTCTTGTTGGTGCTACTCATTATTTATTTTAATAAGTGCCCAGGAGCCACCGGACCTGCTGACACCCCACAGGGAGGAACAATAGACCGGTATCTCCGCTCACACACAGCCGCATCTACCGCTCACTCATCATCTAAGATGGCGTCTCCCTCCCTGCACGAGGCAGCCCCCAGAGCTGAGCGCTCACAAAGACAAAGAGGGAACCGCTATGCCGTCCTGGCAGAGGAGCAGCAGCACATGGAAGTCATGGATGGAGCCTTGATTCCCCTGGAAGGAGCCTCACAAGTGGAGATAAGTACTTATCTTAGATCTCTCCCCACAAAGGGGGATTTAGAAAGACTAGCGTGCAGGCTGGAGAAATCATACAAGACTGAGATTCACACACTGCAGAGGGAATTTACTGCCAGGGTGGAGGAGGTGGAGAGGTCCCAGGACGCGGTGTTAGATGAGCTGAGAGCACACAGAGAGTCCATAGAATCTCACTCATCCCTGCTGGAGGATCTGCTCTACAATCAGGAGGATCAAGAAAATAGAAACCGCAGAAACAACATCAGAATCAGGGGACTCACTGAAAAGGTTTCAGCTCAGTACCTGGGGAGAACAATCCAAGATCTTTTCAAGCAGATATTGGGAGATGTAGGTGGCCCTGACATTGAATTGGACAGGGTTCATAGGGCCCTCTCCCCAAGACCCTCTGCAGGGATGACGCTATCATGAATGCTGCAAGACTCTCTGGCCCCATCACTTAAGCCAATTCATCTGTGACTCTCCTCCCGGATTTAGCAAGGAGAACCCTTCAGCAAAGGAGAGGACTGAGGCCCCTGCTAGCAGTACTAAAAGAGAAGGAGATCAAATATAGATGAGGCTTCCCCTTCCAATTGATAGCAACCAAGGATGGCCGCTCCGCATCCTTCTGTCGGCTTCTGACCTCCCTGCATTCCTGAAAGCTTTGGATTTACCGGAGGTGGAATTGCCGGACTGGCCTCGTCACCCGACCCTGCCGGTTTCCCCAGATGAGATGGTCCAGATCCCCCAGGGCAAATGCGCCTAGGGGTGCTCCTACTTGATTGGGCTTTCCTTTCTATGCTCTTTGTTTATATTTTTAACTATCTCTGTAACAGGAGGTTACTGTTAAGATGGCTGCCAGGATGGCTGCTAGCATCGAGCCCAAAGACTCCTAAAGCTTCCTTGTGTTATTTGGAGGATGGTCATTACTGTGTTATACATTTCCCTCCTCTTTTCCTATACCTAACCTTTTCCATGCTGGTCCCTGCCTACCCACCCTTCCTTCCTTCTCCATAACTTATACAGCATCTGAGACGTGCATACATACACTATCTTTTACACTACAAACTATCCTTCTGCACACCGTTCACTCCTAACTTTACACTATTATCCCTTCCTTCCATTTCCCTTCCCTGCCCTTGCTATCCCCCTCTACACCCCTCTTATCACATACTCTTTCCTCTCCCTCCTCTCCATCTCCACTTACATAATACGTGACCACCTCTCTTCTACATACCTATATTGTGGGAACACGTCTTGGATCTACTCCCCCCTCCTCCCACTCTCCCTGGTCTATCCACTCCTCCCTGCTCATCCCTTAGTTCCCGGTTCATATTTCATATTTCATGATTCCCAACTCCCTTTTCTCACTTAGATTATTGACAATCCTATTTACTGTTATTTACTGTACTAAAATAAGTTACTGATAACCGCACAACAAGTTTTGCCTGTCTGAGATCTTTGGGCAAGTTGCCCTATAGATGTTATATTATAGAAGCAGTTTCTATATGTTTAATGTTTCATTGTAGAGGGTGGGGGACAGGCGGTGGAGTGCATGCGCTCAAGCCTGTTTGGTCCTACGCCTTCCCCGAAGTGCTGGTTAGGTGTTACTATCCATTGTTTGCACATCCTTTTTCTAGATAGAGCCACATGGCTCGATGTGGACATAGTTTAGTCCTCACTCACATGTGTTTTCACCTTTCATTTTCTTTCCCTTTTCTTTTTCTGCTTTCATCTCCTAATTTCCTTCCCCCTTTATTCCTCTTCCCCCCTCATCCTACCCTACCTACCTCTCACCCACCCTGGACTGGGACATCACATAAAATGAGACATCAAGGTTAATGCTAATATGACGCACATATCTGATTTAAATTGTTGCTCTTTCAACGTGAGAGGATTGAACAAACCTGAAAAGAGACAGCAGGTTTTGATAGCGGCAAGGAGGTCCAAAATCCATATTCTGTTATTACAGGAGACACACTTCAGATCCGACGCTCTCGCAAAATTTAATTCCAGAGACTTCCCGACCTGGCTGCATAGCACCAATCCTATATCCAAGTCTAAGGGAGTGTCGATAGCCTTTTCCAGATCGTTTACTCCAGATATTCTAGACCAGAAATTAGATCCAGGGGAAGATACATCTTTATTAAAAAAGCTTGGCAATCTCATACCTATGTCATAGCTAACCTGTATTATCCTAATAGACATATGCTTCGATTCAGCACCAGGGTCCGATGGTCACTTGACGAGTTCGCTGGCACCACACCTATCATCTTGGGGGGAGACTTCAACTTCCCATCAGATCCGAAAAGAGACACCTCTGCTGGTAAGTCGTATTTATCGGTACAATCTCTCCACCAACTATCTAAGCAATGGGTTCCGTTACGTTTGGTAGATGTCTGGCGAATATTGCACCCAGACGATAAAGACTTTACGTTCTATTTACAATCTCACCTGGTGTATAGTAGGATAGACAAATTCATGATATCTCACTCATAACTGGATCGGGAGGTCAGATCTTCTATAGGAAATATCATCTGGTCAGACCACGCACCAATATACTTCTCCATGAAACTTGGTCCGCCGATCAGGAGGGACTACACATGGAGACTGAATGAGTACCTTCTAAAGGATCCCTCCTGTGTGGGAGACCTGACGTCTGCGATTCAGAATTTCACCGTAGATCACAAACATGACACCACTTCTCCCCCCTGTCCAATGGGAGGCTCTCAAAGCGGTATTGAGAGGTATCCTAATTTCACATGGGTCTAGAATCAAGAAGTTGAGGGCGCAGGAAATGGAATCCCTGCTTCAGGAAATCTCTGAACAAGAGGCTAAACATAAACTGGATCCTACCCCCACCATTTACGCTCAGCTGTCCACTACAAGGCACAAATTACTCACGATTCTGGACCAAAAGGATAAAATACAAAGGGACAGGGTTAGCGCAAAATACTATTCCCTAGGCAACAAATCTGGCAAGTTACTAGCCCGAGCACTTCACCCTAGAACACACCGTACCTTTATCTCACACTTGCTGACATCTACAGGAGACAAAATACACTCTACCAAGGAGATGGTGGGATGCTTCCGCTCCTTTTATGCATCTCTATACGACATACAGGGAGAGGGGTCGGATGTGCCTAACGTCACACCTAGCTGACCATTTCAAGATTACATCAAAAAATTTGGTCCCCCTCCCACATTCGAAAAAAACGCGATGGACCGCTCCGCAGATTTTACGATAGACGAGGTGATAGAAGTGACTAAATCACTCAAAAGGGGAAAGTGTCCTGGACCAGATGGGTACTCCTCGGGTTTTTACAAGACGTTTTTGGATGCCCTGGCCCCTCGGTTCCTAGAGGTGTGCAATAGCGTATCCAAGGGAGAGATCTTCCCTCCCCAAGCCTTGATGGCCCACATCGTGGTCCTCCAGAAGCCCGGAAAGGACCCATCACTATGCGGCAGTTACAGGCCAATTTCGCTAATGAATATAGATGTGAAAATGTTTTCTAAATTAATAGCGAATAGGTTGAAAACACATATGCCCTCCCTGATAAATATAGGGTGGGTTTTGTCCCCGGAAGAGAAGCTCGAGATAATGTGATTAGATCTACCGCTCTTATTGATAGAGCGAGGAGGAAGGGGACCCCCCTGTGCATCCTGTCCATTGATGCCGAAAAGGCCTTCGACAGGGTGCACTGGGGCTTCCTATTTGAGTCCCTCACGCACATAGGTCTGGATGAGGTACTGCTCCAAAGAATTAGAGCCTTGTACACGGCCCCAACGGCACGGGTTCAGGTCAACGGATTCTTATCCGAGCCCTTCCCTATTAAAAACGGTACACGCCAGGGGTGCCCCCTTTCACCTCTAATATATATCATTTGCATGGAGTCCCTGGCCGAGGCCCTCAGATCTAATCCGGCAATTCGGGGAGTGGAGACGAAGCACAGAGAGCACAAACTTGCACTGTTCGCAGACGATTTGTTGTTATTTGTAATGAATCCTCTGATATCTATTCCTAATATTATGGAGCTACCTATGGCTCTTTGAGCAATTATAAAATGAATGCCTCCAAATCAGAAGTGCTCAACGTCTCCCTCCCTGACCTGGTGGTGACCTTACTAAAATCGCAGTTCCCCTTCACTTAGAGACGAGATGACCTCACCTACCTGGGGATGAAACTGACAAGGACCCGAATGACCTGTACTCACGTAACTTCTTGCCTCTACTTTCCAAACTGGAGAGAGAGCTGAGAACCTGGAATGGCCTTGCTTTATCATGGTGGGGGAGGATCCACTCCATCAAAATGGACCTGCTGCCCTGACTTCTTTACCACTTCCAAGCCATCCCAATAGCTCTACCTGCCTCCTTTTTCTCAAGGCTAAAGACGATGACTACTCGATTTATATGGACCCACAAACATCCTCGACTTTCCCAATGCCTCCTGACTGGGGGAGTGGAGGAGGGGAGAGTGGGACTGCCCAACCTGATGATCTACCATCTAGCGTCTCTAGGTAAATGTGTGCTTGACTTGTTCAGAAGGGAGGGGAGACAATTATGGGTGGATGTTGAGATGTCAGATAAGGGGGATTATCCGTTGGCGGCGATCTGGCTCTTCCACACACGCCCATCTACACATCTGCCCTTTATTTCGACTTAATTACTTTCTTTTCTCAAAAAGAACAATTCCACCCTCCATCTGACGACGCAGCCAGGACCCCTGACTCCCGTACTTGGTAACCCTTCCTTTCGGTGGGAGCCCAGCGGTGACTCTTTTCTGGGAGTCCCTTGCCATTCCAGCCCCGTAGTGAATGAATGACTATATTACCCATACAGGGGTGAAGACCTTGTCAGCCCTATTTCAGGTGACACCTATTCCCCCAGAGGCATGGCTGCAATACGCCGCGCTGTCTGGTTTCATTCGCTCCCTGGGATGGGAGGCGGTCAGTAGACCTCTGACGGCCTTCGAACAGCTATGCATGACGAGAGAAGTGGTCCCACATACCATCTCGGTATTATATACCATGTTCAGGAAAGAACGTAATGTTACTGACCCATACCAACCCAAGTTTAAAATCAAATGGGAGAGAGACCTCCAGATCTCAATATCTCAAGCGGATTGGGAGAAAATGTATCTATTCACAAGGAAGTCGACCTCATCGGCGACTACCCAGGAGAGAAACTACAGAGTGATGGCCAGGTGGTACCGATGTCCAGCAGAACTTCATACGATATTCCCATCAATATCTGATAGGTGCTGGCAATGTGAGGAGGCTTCTGGCACATACTTACACATTTGGTGGGAATGCCGGCTTGTTCGACCGTTCTGGATGCGGGTGGCGGAACTGATCAAGATGTTATCCACCTTTGACTTGGTCATGACGGCACCTGTGGCTCTTTTGAGCATGTTAGAGATACCCATATTAAAGTACAAAGCTGGACTGTCCAGGTATGTCTTATCTGCTGCCAGGACGGTTATAGCTAGAAAATGGAAAGATGTGACCAGCCCATCTAAATCGGAACTGGTAGCCGAATTGAATCGGATTTGCAGGTTAGAAGAATTGGCTAGTCAGAGCTCGCCAGACGCTGATAGCGTAGAAAGAAATTGCCGCCTATGGCAATCATGGATCTTTTATAGAGATTCGGAATCCCTGAAGATGTGGCTGACCTGTGATGACGATGAAAATACCTCCCAGACATTTCCACAGGACAGTGTGGGTGCCCCCCGCTGCTGTGTAGTCATAACATCCCTCACATATCCTTGCCATGAGAAAGAACAGCGTGTTGTTCCAGTCCACCCACCTCCAATCCCTCTCCCTATTAAGGGAGTAGCCGTCTAAGCCCATTCCTTCCCCCCACAACCCCCTCATTACCTTCTCTGTCTATCCCACTATTCTATTCCCCGCTATACTTACCCTTTTCTGTCTATTCATCTCTTAATCTTTTTAGATTATGATTTATTATCAGGTCTCCACCCCGTGGAGACCCTCAAGAAGTTGCCTTACTTATACGGTTTATTTTTTTGTTTCTTAGACCTATTGTGCCTTTTTGAGAATAGACCAATTATCCTTTGAGGTCAATTGTAAGTTGGCTAAATGACCAAACTGTATATTCCATTGTAACCCTAGTTGTGAAATCTTTACTGCCAAACATTGTTTATATTTTACATTAATAAAATCTGATTTAACCAAAAATCCATATGTAACTGCTATCATTTTCTAATTCCTCGCTCTAAACTCTCTCTATTTATGTATGTCATTTATATTTTCCTATCCTATATATCCTTAAAATAAAGAGATTCATTCCATCTGTCACGCACAGTGAATGATCTACTTCATTTTCTGCTGTCGACTCCCTATAGCATGAATATGCATGTCACATTCACACCACATCACTGCACAGGAGATCACTGGGGTGGGGGACCATATTCTCCTCTCTGCTCTCTGTGTTTGCAGCATCACAGGAAGTCAAATACAACACAGAAACTGTTACAGCAGGGATACCTGCTTATAGAAACAATTGGAGTTTAGATAATGAAGATCTGTATCAGCTCTCTCACTCCTCAACAGAACAGAAGCTGCTGAAACCTGACACTGCACTGTCTGAGAGCAAAGGGAGGAAGGAGGAGAGAGCTGCTGAGAGGGAGTGCATAATTACATGACAGTGTATACAGCAGCAGGACTATTCATGTTTGCTTATAATGGATAGGACTAATCCAGGAGATCCCCACAGGGTCTGACAATGCTGTTAACATGGAAACTACAAACGGTACAATAATGATTTTACATGATTTTAAAGGTCTGCCCAGGCCCTATTCAAGGGTAATATTAGTATCATAGTGAAAAATGACCTGACAATGTCCCTTTAAGTATAAAGATAAATTCAAAAGGAATGTCAATGACTATGAAAAATGTAGATACTCAGCAGTTATTTGGGTAGACATGATAGCTTTGATGAGGTTTTGGAATTCTGGAAAACCCTTGTCTCTGTGCTTTTTTAAAGGGAACCTGTCAGCCACTTTAGAACCCCTTCCCCAAGCTTTCACCATCTGTCCCTACAGCTTTCTAGTACATCCCTGTCTGAACTAAAAGTGTAGTTTACAAAGTGGCAAAAAGGAGAATTTTGTGTACTCACCGTAAATTCCTTTTCTCTTAGCCTCTAATTGGGGGACACAGGACCGTGGGTGTTATGCTGCTGTCCACTAGGAGGCGACACTAAGTAGAATCTGCAAAAGAGTTCAGAGACTCCTCCTCTGCAGCATACACCCCTGGGGCAGACACTGCCTCACCAGTTTTGTGCTAAAGCAGTAGGAGCAAGTAACAGATTAACAAAATAATAGGCCTGTAAAAACCAGGCACCTATAGAACAAGTAACAGAATATTAAAATAGCCAGGCCTGTAAAAAAACAGGCACGTATGTAATAGCTCAGAAATAACCTGAGAGACCAGTAGCTTCAGAAGCCAGTAAGAAGGCCCGAACGGGCAACAGGGTGGGTGCTGTGTCCCCCAATTAGAGGCTAAGAGAAAAGGAATTTACGGTGAGTACACAAAATTCTCCTTTTCTCCTTCGCCTCATTGGGGGACACAGGACCGTGGGACGTCCTAAAGCAGTCCCTGGGCGGGAAAAGAATACATTAGAGACTCTTATATAACCTACACCCCACCGGTGAACTGCTGTCACCAGGGAGATGCATCAACTAGATCTACATCTAATAAAGAAAGAAAATGAACACTGAAGTTCCACAACAGTGTAAGCGTACGAACACTGTGCTGTACCGCAATAGTGTAAAAACTGAACTAGGTGACAGCCTCGGCCACCTACAGCGGAGAGGCCTGGGCCCAAAGGAGGTAGAGTGCCCTCAGTCGTACGAGTGCATGCGCGACCTTATACCTGATGTAAATGGTATGTTTACAACCGCTAAACTTCCTGAATAGGAAGTGTGTTCGTGTAACCAGTTTGGCTGAGGATGTTGGCATGCGCAGACAGTGGCCCACCGCGAGGATGAAGAACGATCTGTCAGAGTTCCTTCGAAGGACGGAATGAACCTCTGGAAGCTGCCATCCTAGCCTCAGACACGTAGAGGTCGGGCGATCTAACGTGCGCTGAGTCATGTTGATACGGTGCATCAGTGCTGAACGACTGAAGAGGAGTCGGAGCGGTGTGGTCTTTGTTTAGATGGAATGACCCTGCCATCTTAAGAAGAAAGATGGTACAGGTCGCATCCCAACCTATCTTGGCGACCACCGAAAAAAAAGGCGGTTCGAAGGGAGCGCTAGGGTCAGAGATAGCGGTATTTTTCTGTTTTTCACCACCTCTGGTAACAAAGGTGAAAGAAAAATTTCCGTGAAGGTGTGAAGGAAAGGATCCTGCAGCACATAGTAAACCTGAATGAAGCCCCATGTTACCCGCAGTTATCGTAAGGAAGGAGGGGACAATGTGTGAAAATGTCCCGGATGGAAGCTGCTAACCAGAGCCTACAGCCACGCAATGGAGGCGTTACCGAGAAGGTAGCATGAAGACGTGCCCTCTGAGGAAATCGAGAGAAAGAGAGGGAGAGAATCAATGTGAACGGAAACAGGTGTGTACCCCGAGTCAAGGATGTAGCGCCTGTTCGCGAAAGGAGAACTAGGTATCGGAGCTACAACCAGGTGTCAGGGCCACACTATGAGGATTAAAGTTTCTGAATTTTGTGAGAAAAGACCCTGAAAAGAGGGCCTGTACGGTTTGGAGGATGTCAGGAAAAAACAGTGGTGAGTGAAAATATTTCGGCATAGTAAGTGCGCCTGGGCCAAACCGGGATCCTCTGGAGGACTGTAACGTCATTGGACCTGAACCTTGCCAAGGTCATCTGGGTGATTGCAAGGCCGTGAGATTAAATCCTCGCCTCAGACTAAGCAAGAGAGGCAGAGGGGTATCCGCTCTCATAAGTTGTGAATTGTGAGCTATAGCCCGAACACAGGTACGTGCTGTGTATTAGTAACGGAGCTGAAGACGAAGAAAACCGGAGTGATCTGACTCGCTCTATACTGGGTCCTAATTTGGACATTACATGCGTGGTGTAGGTTACACCTGCGTGGCACCAATGATGAGATACCAATCCCTAGGCGAGTGATAGGCAGGAACAACCGAAAGGTCGCCCGCTGCCCCGCACCGTGTGATGACAGGGCGACACTATCCTTCATATAGGTGTGCGCCAGACGGCATGTGAGAGGAAGGACAGGTGCGGTCACCAGTGAAGGAGAAACGGTTGAAAACCTGAGTCAGACTGAATAACCTGACTGGAAAAAGGAGAATCATGTGGAGAGTCCAGAAAAATGGTTGGTCAAGATGTAACCAACCCGTATGCCCCAACATCTCGAAGAGAGAGGTGAGGACTGAAGAGGGTCTGCGTGTGTGACGATGGCGTCTGGATCGGAACTGGAGAAAATTCTCGGTATGGAATAACTAGGTTAGACGAGTTAGGGCGTTCATTGTAGTGTAAACACCACTGCGCAGACCCAAAAGAGGGCGTCTTGATGAGTGTATCCTTGTGAAGCAACCAGGTTAACTGAGCTGAGAAGGGTCACTGTAGCGTGCAAACGCATCTGCGCAGCCTCCAAGTGCAAGAGCCTGGATAAGGAGAACCTCTAGGTAAGGGAGGACAACTTGTCCTTTTGATTGAGAAATGGATATGATCGCCGGTATCACGCGGAGCCACCGAAGGGCTAGGTAGAGAGAAGAAAACTATGGAGCACTCGGAAATATGTAGAAAAATGTGTCAACATACATGAGGGCCAGGAACCTTTGTACTACCATGGATGAAAAAAAAAAATTCAGGGAGGTCCGTGACGTTTCCCTGTTTTGGAACTACGGGGGAACCTGATGACGATCAGTGAAGATATACGTCCGCTTCAGCTGCGACTTCAATGCCATGAGGAAACGGATGGGAGCCTGAAGATTACTAAAGAAAACGGTCCCATATTGGAGACGGTACTGTGTACGTGCTGCAACCCAATGTCCTGAAGAGACGGATGGGGAGACTAAGGAGTAGCAAATAGTGGTGCCATCCATTGCAAACCACACATCCAGCTGTGGGAGCTGGAGAGGACGAATCTTCAAAACCGCGTGATGAGGAGTCTCATATTGAAGACGACAATATAAATGTGCTACAACCCAAGTGCCCTGGGGAAGGCTAATGGGGAGACTGAGGCTACTAAATCACAGTGCTATGTACTGCAAACCCAAACCCAGCTCCAACAGTGGGAACTGGGGAGGACGAGTGTCCGGATCCGCGTATCAAACTGTTATGCATTGAACAGGAACCAGGAGAGACGATTGTCCGGATCTGCGAGCCAAGCAGTCCTGTATTGGAGATTGGAACACTTAGGAACCGTCGCCAGAATTGATGTTTCTCCGCAATCCAAGCCGTCCTGTATAGGAGATCGGAACCCTTAGGAACCGTCGCCATAAACGATGTTTCTCCGCCGGCCAAGCCGTCCTGTATAGGAGATCGGAACACTCAGGAACCGTCGCCATAAATGATGTTTCTCAAATCAGGAGGGGAAACGTGGAGGTAACACCCCGCGTTGCCGCCTGTTGGTTTGGGAGATCGGTACACACGGGTACCGTCGCCCTACATCTTCCCTGGGGAGTACTGAAAACAGTTTCTGTCGTTCCTCATGTGGCTAGATTGCACCTCTAGTCTTAATGGTGCTTGAAGCCACTACGGCTGCACCATCGGTTGTCATCTGCATTGTTGCGTATCTGACGGTGTGATGCGTCCTCGTGAAGACTCTATCCTGGAGGGAGGGAAAGTATCAGATGATCGTCTGAATCAGTTTTCAAAACAGTCCTTAGATGAGGATCGGAAGGCTGAGAAACAGTCGTCATAATGATGTCCCTCGGAGCAGGAGGGGGTACGTGGAGGTAACACTCCGCGTTCCCGCCTGTTGTTGGTTTTGGGAAATCGGTACGCATAGGTACCGTCGCCCTTCATCTCCCGTGGGTGGTGAAGGTGGACTCCAGTTGGCACCGGGAGGATATTCGGCGTGAATGGGACATATATATCTGAAGGACCACCTGTAATGCGTGAGAATTGTTAAACATTTGTGCGGCCCGTTTTCTTTCTGTGAATGAGTCCGTGAGACATGGGACTGCGCAAGGGTAGTGTTTGTTAACGGCCTGAGTAGGGTAAGAACCCTTGCCAAATGTGCGACACGTCCAGTAGGGAAAGCGTCCATACCCGGTCTCGAACCGGGCACCTTTGCATTGGCAGGCCGCTGTGCTAACCACTACACTATGGTTCCTATATATTTTAAAGCGTCCGTACCTGTGGAAAATCAGGGCCGTAGTCTAGAGATTAGATTTGACGGGCAATGTCTAATCCAGTCGACTGTACCTGCGTCCTTTGTCGTAATATGCAAATAGAGTCTGTGGAGACTCGGTTAGGAGTCTGAAACACAGGATTAGCCAGATATCCCTCCAGGGAAGGGCCCAGCCAAGGGGTGGCTTCTGCGGATAAAACCATAACTACCATGGTAAGTGGCACTTTAGTCAATATCCAGCTACAAGCTTAGAGATATGACAAGGAATACCAAGGCCAAGTATGCATCCACAGACAGCTGTCTTATATTGTATTCCGCTGCAGGCATCGATGGTAGAGACGCCTGAGGAGGTGTGCTGTCTGTACGTGGATCCCCACGTTGCGATTCGGACCGGTGTGAGTCACACGTTGGGCGACCCTGTAGGACCAGAGGTCTTGTCCCTGTACTGAGATGTAGAATGGACCCAACCTGCCCAGTATGTAGGGGGGAGAAATGGAAATCTTGTACGCTGGTAGGAGCACGATTCTGACAGCGGGGGAAGACTGTGCCGGAGGCAGGAAAGATCTACATAATAATGAATATCCTGCATTGCCTCGACCTTGTGAAGTATAGGGGAAAGAAGGGAACAGGCCTAAATGTGAAGGCTTGATATCCCTATAGTCATTGTGGCCCATGGAGGCCTCCGAACACTCAGCTTGGAACCATCAGCCTGGCACTGTCCTTGGGGCCATTAGGGGCTACTTGAGCCACAGCTGCAGCTATTGCAGGCTACTGTAGACATGGCAAGCAGGGCTGTGCAAGCGGAAGAGCACTTACCCTGCTCGCCACAAGATGTGCCCCACCAGGGTCCGGGTATCCAGCGGCGCCAGCGCGCCACACGCTGTTGCCCTTTCAGGGTCCGGTATGCAGCGGCGCCCATATGGTATTCAAAGTGCCCCGGGCGGAAGTGGCGTCCGCTGACCTGGAGGAAGGGGCGGGCCAGATGAAAGGGCTCCGTGTGAAATCACGCGATGCGCGAGAAGCGCGCAGAGAAGGCCGTTCCGCCCCCTTCTGACGCGGCCTGGGCGGGCTCTGCCGCTGTTGCGCGTCACGCGAGGGGCGGAGGGAGGCGGGACTAACGTGGCTAGGCCGAAGCCGGGGCCTGGATTAGAACGCGGCCCCGGAAAAGAGGGGGGACCGGCGCGCAGGACCCGCCGGACCCGGACAAAAAATAATGGCCAGATTGCTGCTGCGGCACGGGGGGAGTCCCCAGGTGCAGAGAACTGGTAGTGTCCGGGTCCAGTCGGTCTGGAGACCGAAGGCATGCGGCCGCTGGAGCACGGGAGTCCTGGCAACGTGGAGGTGGAAGGGAGGGAAATCATACTACCTGTCGTTGGCTCCTCTACCCGGAGTCCCCGTAAGGGAGGATGGGGAGGGCAAGCGTCCGTCTTGCGTGTAGGAGAGACCGGTCTGCATGCTACCAACCAGATGCATAATGGTATCCTGGGATGGAGACGGAGACTAGACCTTCATCCTTCAACCCAGGGCTCAGCTCCGAGGCCTGGGGAGGGCTGTAAATAAAGGATTCTGACTGAACCTTGGCCCAGGATATAAGATGTAGCTGGGAAGGAGATGATTAGGTTCTATAAACTCAGAGCCCATGTGGGGAGCTGAGAAAGATTCTTCTTTTTCTTAGGAGTTGTAGAAAAAAAAAAGAGGGAGAAAAAGAAAAAACTCTAAAAAATCTAAAAGAGGGAAAACAATAAAAGAGGTCTGCCTCCTGAGCGACACTAAGCAAAACTGGTGAGGCAGTGTCTGCCCCAGGGGTGTATGCTGCAGAGGAGGAGTCTCTGAACTCTTTTGCAGATTCTACTTAGTGTCGCCTCCTAGTGGACAGCAGCATAACACCCACGGTCCTGTGTCCCCCAATGAGGCGAAGGAGAAAACGCATTTTATAACTTACATTTTCCCATGTTAATGAGGCATGGTCTAGTCCAGGGTCTCAAACATGCAAGCTTGTGGGCTGCCCCTCGGGCTTCCCAGTGCGGCCTATGGCACCGTGGACAACTTAACCATGTCGGCGGTCCAGTGCAGGGGGCCACTGTGGTCCCCGCTGTGTTATGACTTCAGGCCGCGGCACTGACCAGCTCTGTACCTCAGCAAGATCAATGCAATCCGCCGGCCAATGAGATGCCCGCAGCTGACGTCAGTGTATGACGTCACATGCGGGCCTCTCATTGGCTGGCAGCCTGCACTGATCTTGCTGAGTGGCAGAGTATGTCAGTGCCGCAGCTGGAAGACATAACACAGCGGGTACTGCGGCAGCCCACTGTACTGGACCGCCGACATAGTTAAGGTTAGAAAAGTGTCAGAGTGAGTGAGAGTGTGTGTGTGTGTCAGAGAGTGAGTGTGTGTGTCAGAGAGTGAGTGTTTGTGTCAGAGAGTGAGTGTGTGTCAGAGACTGAGTGTGTGTCAGAGACTGAGTGTGTGTGTCAGAGTGAGAGTGTGTGTGTCAGAGTGAGAGTGTGTGTGTCAGTGAGAGTGTGTGTGTCAGAGAGTGAGTGTGTGTGTGTCAGAGAGTGAGTGTTTGTGTCAGAGAGTGAGGGTGTGTGTCAGAGTGAGTGTGTGTCAGAGAGTGAGTGTGTGTGTCAGAGAGTGTTTGTGTCAGAGAGTGAGTGTGTGTGTCAGAGTGAGTGTTTGTGTCAGAGAGTGAGTGTGTGTGTCAGAGAGTGAGTGTGTGTCAGAGAGTGAGTGTGTGTCAGAGAGTGAGTGTGTGTGTCAGAGAGTGAGTGTGTGTGTCAGAGAGTGAGTGTGTGTGTCAGAGTGAGTGTGTGTCAGAGAGTGAGTGTGTGTGTCAGAGTGTGTGTCAGAGAGTGAGTGTGTGTGTCAGAGTGAGTGTGTGTGTCAGAGAGTGAGTGTGTGTGTCAGAGTGAGAGTGTGAGTGTCAGAGTGAGAGTGTGAGTGTCAGAGTGAGAGTGTGAGTGTCAGAGTGAGAGTGTGAGTGTCAGAGTGAGAGTGTGTGTGTGTTTGTGAGTGTGTGTGTGTCAGAGTGTGTGTGTGTCATGTGTGTCAAGAGTGAGTGTGTGTCAGAGAGTGTGTGTCAGTGAGTGTGTGTGTCAGAGAGAGAGTGTGTGTGTGTCAGAGAGTGAGTGTGTGTGTGTGTGTCAGAGAGTGAGTGTGTGTCAGAGAGTGAGTGTATGTGTGTGTCAGAGAGTGAGAGTGTGTCAGAGAGTGAGAGTGTGTCAGAGAGTGAGTGTGTGTGTGTCAGAGAGAGTAGTGTGTGTGTGTGTGTCAGAGAGTGAGAGTGTGTGTGTGTGTCAGAGTGAGTGTGTGTATGTGTCAGAGAGTGTGTGTGTGTGTGTCAGAGAGTGTGTGTGTCAGAGAGTGAGTGTGTGTGTGTCAGAGAGTGAGTGGTGTGTGTGTCAGAGTGAGTGTGTGTGTGTCAGTGAGTGTGTGTGTGTCAGAGTGTGTAAGAGAGTGAGTGTGTGTGTGTCAGAGAGTGAGTGTGTGTGTGTCAGAGAGTGAGTGTGTGTGTGTCAGAGAGTGAGTGAGTGTGTGTCAGAGAGTGAGTGTGTGTCAGAGAGTGAGTGTGTGTGTGTCAGAGAGTGAGTGTGTGTGTCAGAGAGTGAGTGTCAGAGAGTGAGTGTGTGTGTCAGAGAGTGAGTGTGTGTCAGAGAGTGTGTGTGTGTCAGAGAGTGTGTGTGTGTCAGAGTGAGTGTGTGTGTCAGAGTGTGTGTCAGAGAGTGAGTGTGTGTGTGTCAGAGAGTGAGTGTGTGTGTCAGAGTGTGTGTGTGTGTCAGAGTGTGTGTGTGTGTCAGAGAGAGTGTGTGTGTGTCAGAGTGAGTGTGTGTGTGTCAGTGAGTGTGTGTGTGTCAGTGAGTGTGTGTGTGTGTCAGAGAGTGAGTGTGTGTGTGTCAGAGTGAGTGTGTGTGTGTCAGAGTGAGTGTGTGTGTCAGAGTGAGTGTGTGTGTCAGAGAGTGAGTGTGTGTGTCAGAGTGAGAGTGTGAGTGTCAGAGTGAGAGTGTGAGTGTCAGAGTGAGAGTGTGAGTGTCAGAGTGAGAGTGTGAGTGTCAGAGTGAGAGTGTGTGTGTGTTTGTGAGTGTGTGTGTGTCAGAGTGTGTGTGTGTCAGTGTGTGTCAGAGAGTGAGTGTGTGTCAGAGAGTGTGTGTGTCAGTGAGTGTGTGTGTCAGAGAGAGAGTGTGTGTGTGTCAGAGAGTGAGTGTGTGTGTGTGTGTCAGAGAGTGAGTGTGTGTCAGAGAGTGAGTGTATGTGTGTGTCAGAGAGTGTGAATGTGTGTCAGAGAGTGAGAGTGTGTCAGAGAGTGAGTGTGTGTGTGTCAGAGAGAGTGTGTGTGTGTGTGTGTCAGAGAGTGAGAGTGTGTGTGTGTGTCAGAGTGAGTGTGTGTATGTGTCAGAGAGTGTGTGTGTGTGTGTGTCAGAGAGTGTGTGTGTCAGAGAGTGAGTGTGTGTGTGTCAGAGAGTGAGTGTGTGTGTGTCAGAGTGAGTGTGTGTGTGTCAGAGTGAGGTGTGTGTGTCAGAGTGTGTAAGAGAGTGAGTGTGTGTGTGTTCAGAGATGAGTGTGTGTGTGTCAGAGAGTGAGTGTGTGTGTGTCAGAGAGTGAGTGAGTGTGTGTCAGAGAGTGAGTGTGTGTCAGAGAGTGAGTGTGTGTGTGTCAGAGAGTGAGTGTGTGTGTCAGAGAGTGAGTGTCAGAGAGTGAGTGTGTGTGTCAGAGAGTGAGTGTGTGTCAGAGAGTGTGTGTGTGTCAGAGTGAGTGTGTGTGTCAGAGTGTGTGTCAGAGAGTGAGTGTGTGTGTGTCAGAGAGTGAGTGTGTGTGTCAGAGAGTGAGTGGTGTGTGTCAGAGTGTGTGTGTGTGTCAGAGAGAGTGTGTGTGTGTCAGAGAGAGTGTGTGTGTGTCAGTGAGTGTGTGTGTGTGCAGTGAGTGTGTGTGTGTCAGAGAGTGAGTGTGTGTGTGTCAGAGTGAGTGTGTGTGTGTCAGAGTGAGTGTGTGTGTCAGAGTGAGTGTGTGTGTCAGAGAGTGAGTGTGTGTGTCAGAGTGAGAGTGTGAGTGTCAGAGTGAGAGTGTGAGTGTCAGAGTGAGAGTGTGAGTGTCAGAGTGAGAGTGTGGTGTCAGAGTGAGAGTGTGTGTGTGTTTGTGAGTGTGTGTGTGTCAGAGTGTGTGTGTGTCAGTGTGTGTCAGAGAGTGAGTGTGTGTCAGAGAGTGTGTGTCAGTGAGTGTGTGTGTCAGAGAGAGAGTGTGTGTGTGTGTCAGAGAGTGAGTGTGTGTGTGTGTGTCAGAGAGTGAGTGTGTGTCAGAGAGTGAGTGTATGTGTGTGTCAGAGAGTGTGAATGTTGTGTCAGAGAGTGAGAGTGTGTCAGAGAGTGAGTGTGTGTGTGTCAGAGAGAGTGTGTGTGTGTGTGTGTCAGAGAGTGAGAGTGTGTGTGTGTGTCAGAGTGAGTGTGTGTATGTGTCAGAGAGTGTGTGTGTGTGTGTCAGAGAGTGTGTGTGTCAGAGAGTGAGTGTGTGTGTGTCAGAGAGTGAGTGTGTGTGTGTCAGAGTGAGTGTGTGTGTGTCAGAGTGAGTGTGTGTGTGTCAGAGGTGTGAAGAGAGTGAGTGTGTGTGTGTCAGAGAGTGAGTGTGTGTGTGTCAGAGAGTGAGTGTGTGTGTGTCAGAGAGTGAGTGAGTGTGTGTCAGAGAGTGAGTGTGTGTCAGAGAGTGAGTGTGTGTGTGTCAGAGAGTGATGTGTGTGTCAGAGAGTGAGTGTCAGAGAGTGAGTGTGTGTGTCAGAGAGTGAGTGTGTGTCAGAGAGTGTGTGTGTGTCAGAGTGAGTGTGTGTGTCAGAGTGTGTGTCAGAGAGTGAGTGTGTGTGTGTCAGAGAGTGAGTGTGTGTGTCAGAGTGTGTGTGTGTGTCAGAGTGTGTGTGTGTGTCAGAGAGAGTGTGTGTGTGTCAGAGTGAGTGTGTGTGTGTCAGTGAGTGTGTGTGTGTCAGTGAGTGTGTGTGTGTCAGAGAGTGAGTGTGTGTGTGTCAGAGTGAGTGTGTGTGTGTCAGAGTGAGTGTGTGTGTGTGGTCAGAGTGAGTGTGTGTCAGAGTGAGTGTGTGTCAGAGTGAGTGTGTGTCGGAGTGTGTGTCAGAGTGAGTGTGTGTCAGAGTGAGTGTGTGTCAGAGTGAGTGTGTGTCAGAGTGAGTGTGTGTCAGAGTGAGTGTGTGTGTCAGAGTGAGTGTGTGTCAGAGTGAGTGTGTGTGTGTCAGAGTGAGTGTGTGTGTGTCAGAGTGAGTGTGTGTGTCAGAGTGAGTGTGTGTGTGTCAGAGAGTGAGTGTGTGTCAGAGAGTGAGTGTGTGGGTCAGAGAGTGAGTGTGTGTGTCAGAGTGAGTGTGTGTGTGTGTGTGTCAGAGAGTGAGTGTGTGTGTGTGTCAGAGAGTGAGTGTATGTGTGTGTCAGAGTGAGAATGTGTGTCAGAGAGTGAGAGTGTGTGTCAGAGAGTGAGTGTGTGTGTGTCAGAGAGTGTGTGTGTCAGTGTGTGTGTGTGTCAGAGAGTGAGAGTGTGTGTGTGTGTCAGAGAGTGAGTGTGTGTCAGAGAGTGAGTGTGTGTGTGTGTCAGAGTGTGTGTCAGAGAGTGAGTGTGTGTGTCAGAGAGTGAGTGTGTGTGTGTCAGAGAGTGAGTGTGGTGTGTGTCAGAGAGTGAGTGAGTGTGTCAGAGAGTGAGTGTGTGTGTCAGAGAGTGAGTGTGTGTGTCAGAGAGTGAGTGTGTGTGTGTCAGAGTGTGAGTCTGTGTGTCAGAGAGTGAGTGTGTGTGTGTCAGAGAGTGAGTGTGTCAGAGAGTGAGTGTGTGTCAGAGAGTGAGTGTGTGTGTGTCAGAGAGTGTGTGTAAGAGAGTGAGTGTGTGTGTGTCAGAGAGTGTGTGTGTAAGAGAGTGAGTGTGTGTGTGTCAGAGAGTGAGTGTGTGTGTCAGAGAGTGAGTGTGTGTGTCAGAGTGAGTGTGTGTCAGAGAGTGTGTGTGTAAGAGAGTGAGTGTGTGTGTCAGAGAGTGAGTGTGTGTGTGTGTGTGTGTCAGAGAGTGAGTGTGTGTGTCAGAGAGTGAGTGTGTGTGTGTGTGTCAGAGAGTGTGTGTCAGAGAGTGAGTGTGTGTGTCAGAGAGTGAGTGTGTGTGTCGCAAGTCTTCCTGATGAAGAGAGGCATGCCCTTTGAAACCGGTCGATAGCCAGACCTGTCAGACCTGCAACTGTTTACAGAGCAACCTTGTCTAGCAACCCCTAACGTCCTGTACACCGTATAGTCCTCAGTCACCGCCCCCTAGTGACGCGGATGACCAGCTGACTCAGTGACGTAGCAAACCCGTGACCACAACCAGGAAGACGCCGCAGACAGAGGACAGCCACGCAACAAAGAGCGGGCCAGCAGGCCTGACCCCCGTCTTCACTCACTGGCAGAAGCCTGCTGCATCTAGGAGACCTGGAAACACTGGGTGAGTGTTCAACTAGTCCGCACCCTGCTCATTGACATGCTATGTACGCCAAGCTGCACTAATACAGAGGCAGCTAACACATTATATTGAGACTAAAGTATAGATTTGGCACAGAACAGTGCAGACCTAGCGATTATAGGAGAAAGGTGAAGCAAATCTATCACCTCATGTGAATATGGTATGTTCCTTACTTAACTTAAACTACACAGAGCACAGCATTACATTGGAGGAAGTATAGAGAACCATCGTGATAAAGAAAGGTCGTAGGAGTATATGCTAGCAGAATATACACACATCTTGAGCCAGAGCTTACTTTCTACTGTATGAATTGTATGCAAGTAAAAATCTGTACAGTTAGTACAAGTAGAAAGCCTCTTCATATAGAATTGTTTATTCTTTAGTAATTTCAACGGAATGATTAATTTTGCATGATTAAGTTATTAAGTGACATTTTTATCTTCAGATTAGGTAGACAGCCTCAACAATATTTCTAAGAACGTAGAAAAATCGTGTCTAATCATCATACAGGTACAAACTGCCCTCTATTAAATAAATCTGCATGCTAAATTCATATAACCACGTATCAAATAGGAAATTGACTCACTTGTCTCTTCAGAAATGCAATAAGCCCAATCACCCTGGGCTAGAGCATAGATAGTACTGTTCAAAATATAACCCACCACCTTAACGATAACCATATACTCTGTCCTAGATAGGAAGAGATAAAGCTGAATCCATTTCAAAGTTGGAACAGCCATGCAAAGCTCACACAGATAAACAATTAACATTTCTCTATCTGAAAGGTAGGCTACAATTCAACCCCCTGCTATATCAGTTACCATTAATACAAGAAATTTTAGATTAATATAATTTTACCTTTGTAGGCACATGGATTAGTTTTGTAAAGTCCTGCCTATACCATTCATCATTCAATACGAAGTTGACAGCTTAAGTGGAGATATGAAAAAAGACCTTCAGAGGATTCCTACAGATTGCACAGTACCCTGAATGGATCCTGAGAGACTCACGTTTTTAGATTGCACATTGATCTAGTTTTTATCACGACTTGTTTGATACCAATAAATATCTTCAAATTTTTTAAATCGGTGTTTTATATAGAATTAATTTTTATCGAGTGCGCTGAACCCCAAACCCTGTTTGCATTACTAATTTAAAGGTCGAGGTCACTCAGCCACACGGAGTTCTTCAGGGGTCTACTAGCAGCACACGGGGATTAATTACTATCCGTCCATCAAATTATATTACCGTTAATAAATAGGCCAGCTCCAGTGTTAATATAAAAATATAGATACTGAAGTTTTTAAAAAACAAACAAAACCCCCCCAAAGAATGAAGATACACACTTGAATGTTAATCTGATCAGCTGTTGTGTCTGCATGATGTGTCTGTATTCCATCATTTGATCATGGATTAATAAACAAGCACTTTGGAATTTTATATTGATTGGTATGAAGGGACATTTTTTCCTATGATTATTTTAAGTGCTTCAGGGTTCAAAAAGCTGTAAAGAAGCAAAGTGACCATTCTTCAAGCGGATTCTGCTAGGAGCTGCCAGTATTTCATATGCGACATAAAAAAGCAGCTGAAAAAATTACCGAAGAAAATGCTTCTGGAAAACACTGCTGGAGTTTTCCTGAATTGTGTTCAGGTTCAAAAACTATGCAGGTATAACGGATTCTTAAAGATGTCGTGTGCATATAACTAAGGTGAATATTAAGTGAACTGAAAAAAGAAAAAAAAAACGATTGTAGAAAATATATATATATTTTTCCACAAGTTCTACAGTAATTAAGTATTCATCCATAGCACGGGACATCATTACTCCATTGGTGGATACCTCATACCCAGACCCACCACTGATTAGCTGTTCACAGCTCCTACAGCAGCTAGATGTAACTAAAGCTTAAATGATATTAATTTCAATGTAAGAAGATCTGCAGCTACAGAGGACAGTAACTACACAGACTGCAATACACGCTGTACGTCCAGCCACAACAGGACAGTTGCTGAGTGGAGTGACAGATCCCCTAAAAATTGGTCAAATACAGGACAAGCCCATAATTAATAAGCCTTTTTAGTCTGTTACACAATAACTATATACTGGTTTCTGCCTGTCCGTGAGGCCCTCAGACTGACACTGAAAGCTTGTGACCACTACTAGTGATGAGCGAGTGTAATTGTTACTATTCGTTACTCGCATGGATAGTATGGTATTTGCGACACTCGTTACTTGGCAAGTATCACTGGTGCTCGTGAGTGATGTGTGGATCATTATCGATCTGACACAAATTGACAGCTCCCTTCAGTACACAAAGTGAACTGGCACCTCTGGGAGAGCGGATTGAATGTTTGGCTCCCTCTGGGGGACACAGCATGGTGTTCAAGGCATTGTAATCATAAAAACGCCCACCCTCTCGCCCTGTCCTGGAAAGACTCGTTTTATAGCCGGAAGTGTGTGGGCGGAGCCTATCACTAATTTATTAACATTGGACTCGCTTTTCGGACATGTATGTGAGTATTAAAAACTACTCGTTACGAGTATAGCAAGTGCGAATATTTCGCTACTCGCTTATCACTAACCATTAAGTCTGAGTTCCAGTCAGTCAGAAAATGTCCTGAGAATAGCTGAAGACAGCGGATCGTGAAGGCCACTTCACACACACAGATATCTGAGTCCAATATCTGAACAGATCTCTGGTTGCAGTAAAATCATGGATACATTGCTCCATGTTGTACACAGCCACAAAATGGAGCAATGTATCCATGATTTCACTGCAACCAGAGATCTGTTCAGATATTGGACTCAGATATCTGTGTGTGTGAAGTGGCCTTCAGTGTTAGAGGCAGGGAACTTGCATTAACGCCTTCACTCCAGTACTGGAATAAAAGTGTCTCTTGAAGTGAGGAATACATACTTGTTCTCTCTTGACAGATTCAGACATAGAGCTACTTCTAAAGAAAAATGTTTTATGAGAACTATTCTATTTGCTTTAAAAAAAGAGCAAAAAAAACAGGATGTTACTAACCTGATTTTGCCAGGTGGTTGACAGAAGGTATATTGCAAATCCCAAAAATTAGAGTCCCAAATAGTTATTATGTCTTCAAAACTAACAGCAAGAAGAGACCCATCTGCGGAGAAACTGCAAGCAGTGACTTTGAATCCATGATAGCTGCCAAAAAATTCACAGCTCCAGCCAGTGCTTTGCCCTGAAAAACAAAGAATTCACAAACATAACTAAATTAGTTTAAAAAAAATAAATAGGTGGACAAGAATTTCCATTATTTGTCACAAATAACAGTATGATACAAATGTAAAGAGTTAAACAGAGTTTTTAATACCTAAAATAAATATTTAATAGTCAATACAGGGATAAAAGGGATTTATCCTCTATAAAAATCATACTAGCACCCTACCCATTAGTGACATAGTGCATGACAAAAATAAGGTGTGGCTACAGGTCAGTGCAATGTTACCCCTGCCTCTTTCAGTTTGCATTTTGAGTGCCTCCCCTTACTTGCGCATAGTGCCAGTGCAGGCGCGCACAGTGTCAGCTCAGGTGCGCACAGTATGTTCTCCTCCCTTTCTCCTCTGTTTGGAAGCTGTTCATATCACCTCAAGACATCAGTGTAGTCAGTGGCATCTGCAAACAGGAAACGGGGACGGCACTAACACTGTAAGCAGGTGCAACTGGATCAAGACAATGTCAGTGTGCACACATGTGGGCTGAGTTCAGCCTCTGCTCGCTCTGAGTTCCACCTCCTATTAATGATTTGTCAATGTCATGCAGGAGGAAAAGTGCATGCCCACTGGGACCGATCACTGAAGATGTCCCTTTGGTCTTTGTAAAGTTTAGATTCTTATTTATGCTAAACTCAATTCCATGATGTGACCAGCTTACCAAACTAATTCTGGTTCAAGATTCTCTTTAAAGAAAAATTGTCATCCTACAATCACTGATCTCATAGACATATTGAAGTCTAAAAAAAATAATCATATATTTGCTTTTCTAAATGAGGCTTTTCTTGGGACTACAAAATATCTAGCTAACTACGCAAATTAGAGTGTTTGACACATCTTAGTGTGGCACCCCAGGGTACATGTGCCACAGTAACACCACAAAGGGTTAACTCCCCACACAACCCTACACTAGCACCTCCAGGCCAGAAGGGGGAGCTAAAGCTGCTTCCCTATATATTCTTGTGTGGAGAGGAAGTGGCAGTTAGTTCAGTGCGGTGCAGCACTGACGAAGACAGACCTGGGTGTAAAAGGGCTGTGTTAGGCCCAACCCACGGTCCATTGTCAAGTTCCAGGCCGAGCCAGGGTCTGAGGACAGGAGAAGGAGCCGAGAGGAACATACCTGGGAGACGGAGTTCCCTGTAACTTACCCCAGAGACGCGCACAGAACGGATACCGGATCCGATGCTGTGCCTGACACAAACAGCACAGTGAACACTGGATTAGTGAAGGTCCCACATCTTCACTGTACCACAGCGAAGTAACACGGCGGGGTCAGGAACAAGCTGCCTAGCAGATTGGTACCAGTGAGAGGAGAAAGGGCCGGCAGCTTAGCTAAAGCGGCAGCAGGGCCACACACACAGCGCAAGAATAGGGAGCCAAGGACCCGGTCAGGGTGGGAGCAACCCGGCCCCTGTACAGACCCCGTGGACAGTACTTGCTGAATGCCATCTACAGTAAAGGAGTTGGAAAACTACAAAACCTTGAGTCTGTGTAATCCTTGCGCTCGAGCCCCGCTTCTCCCTCACAAACTGTCATCATCACTACTGCCCCGGGGACCAAGCTCTGCCCGTGGAGAGCAGTCTCATCAGAGGCTGCCATCCATCATCCCCGGATGTTCAGCAGCGGTGGTCACCCTGACAACATACCATGGGTGGCATCACGACTTTCTCCCCTGTAAATAACCCCCAACCTTTACTTGTGGGCTCAGGACACGGTTTGGACCAAGACCGCCATGATAACCCCTGTGATACCCGGTCCGGTACCGAGTACCCCGTCCCAGTGGGCTCCACATTAGCATGGCCAAGCGATAGAGTGCAACATTCAGCTTTCTTGTTTCAACATAAACACCACTTGCTCTTGTGTGGTGTGACAGCGCTCACTGGTTGAGAGTGAGAGCAGTCTTAAAGGGACTTTCAGCACAGAATGACTGTTCAAACCAAGTACAGGAGGTTGTGCATCATGGCAGGGCTAATCATTTATATACACCGTCCAACCTAGTTCTCGTTCTATCTTCACCCTCCTGTGACTTTTTGAAACCAGAGCCGTCAAAGTAGAGAACAAGGTGATGATAGAAAGAAAACAAACAAGGAAGGTGCATTTAAAGAGCTTTTCCCACAAACAAAGATCATTTTAAAGTTGATTTTAATGAATATATTTTGAAGAAATAATTTCCACAATTGGATGCATTTTTAAAAAAAAGAATTATTCTTACCGTTAATTCAGTCACCTTCCACGACAGCATAGGAGGAATGCCAACGAATCATAAGCTAGGGGGAGACTACAGCCTGCAGGACTTTCCTACCAAAAGCCACATCCCTAGATCTAGTCTTATAGTGCATGGTGAAGGTATGCAGAGATGACCAGGTACCCCCTTGCAGATCTGCTTAGAAGCTCCTGCTTGCTCAGCTCAGGAGTCTGAAGTGGATCTGGTTGAATGAGCTGTGAAACATGATGGAGGGGTCAGATTCTGGCCGAGATAGGCTTCAGTAATGGCCTTCTTGATCCAATTGGCTATCATGCTTTTTGCCACTGTTTTGCCCTTATTGTGTGGATTTATAAGCTGTATCCCCACCCACCCTCGTAGACTGTGAGCCTTTGTGGACAGGATTTCTCCCCTCTTGTATCTGTATGACCGAATTGTCAACACTTATTGTTACTTGTATTGTTACTATGTTATTTGTCCTAGTCTGCCTTTTAGCATGTAAAGCGCCTTGAATATAATGGCGCTATATAAATAAATAATAATAATAATAATAATAAATCAATTCACCAAGGCGTAGTTAGGTCTAGAAAATGTAACACTATTCTGCGGATATCCAGTGAATGAAATTCTTCTTTTTTTGGTGTTTTCGGATGTTGACATAAGGAAGGAAGAATGATAGGTTGCGATGAAAATCAGAGACTACTTTGGGTAGGAATGAAGGATCCAGCTGAAAAACTATGCGGTCATCGCGGATTGTCAAGTAGGGTTCCCTGATGGATCAGGCTTACAGCTCCCCCACTCTCCTTGCAGATGTAATAGCGACAAGAAATGCAGTCTTGTGAGAGAGAGACCTTATGCTACAGGATGACAGGGGTTCATAAGGAGAAAGGGAGAGTCTGGTAAGGACCACATTCAGGTCCCAGGAGGGTAAAGTTTATTAACCGACACCATAAAGCGTTTTATCCAGCGGTGGAAGGCCAGAACCACATCAAACACTGAACTTAGAGCTAATACCTGAACTTTCAATGTGCTAGGTTTTAGGCCCAAGTCCAGTCCATTCTGTAAAGAAGTCCAGTATCTGAGAGATGTTAGGCTGGAGTGGATCAGGCGGATTGGGGCCACACCAGGAGAAGATTCTTTTCCAGATTTTATTGTAAATTGAGTTTGTGACTGGCTTTCGACACTTTTGTAAAGTAGCAATACCTTTTTCAGAAAGGCCCTGGGCCTTTAGTAACCAGGCTTCAGAAGATAGGCAGCTAACTTGAGTTTCTGAGGATGCAGATGAAATTGTGGACCCTGGGACAGCAAGCTTGGGTCTGGACTCAGGAGGACTGGGCCGTCGACTTTGAGAGCCATGTTGTAGCAACGCCTCTTTGGCCACAGAGGAGCAACTAGGTTGGTTGTAACCCTGTCCTCTCTGATCTTTTTCAGGGTTCTTGCTAGAAGAGGAGTTAGCGGAAAGGTATAGGCCAGACGAAATCTCCAAGCGTGGGAGAAGGCATCCACCCCGATAGCATTGTCGCATGGATTCAGGGAGAAGAATGTTGCAACCTTCTTGTTTTGGTTCAACAAGTCAATCTCCGGGGAACATCACCTTGCCACTAGTGTGCAGAAGACCGCTTGGTCCAGGCTCCACTCCCCTGGGTGGACATCTTGGCGACTCAAGAAGTCTGCTTGAAGATTTAAAGATCCTTTTAAGTGGACTGTCGATAGGGACAGCAGGAATTGTTCGGCCCAGGGGAAGATCCGACTGGAAATTTATCAGATTGTCAGAACTTGTACTGCCCTGATGACAGAGATGTGCCACTGAGGTGACATTGTCCAAATAGACAGGAACATGAGAGTCTGTCAGATCCTGGGCTGCCAGGAACGCTTCTTCGACTGCCTTCAGCTCCCTGTAGTTGGAGGACTGGGAGCGGTCTTATTGACTCCAGACACCCTGGCTCGGGCTTGGGAAACCATAACACCCCAGCTTTTCTGGCTGGCATCTGTTGTCAGAGTAACAACAGGCGTTTGAGACCAGGTAACTCCCCTGAGCAGGTTCCTGGGATTCAACCACCAGAGGAGGGATGAGGTTACTCGACCCGACAAGTGAAATTTTTTGTTTAGGGAAACAGGATGTTGGTTCTAATGTGACAAGATACGATCCTGAAGACAGCAAGAGTGAGCTTGGGCCCACAACACAGATGGTATGCAGGACGTCCTTGACCCCAGGGCGGACATGGCTGCACAAAGGGTGGGGGTCCTCTGCCTTCATAGTGTCGAGATCTTTGAAATGAGGGTCCTCTGGGAGGAATGACGCCTGTTTGTCAGAGTCTAACACAGTATCACCAGGAACCTCCTTGTCAAGGAGGGTTGTAGCGGAGATCTCTTTAGATTGGGAATCCAGCCCAAATGTAACGCCGGTGGTCTGGTGTCGTGGTTCCCTCGGCGTTACTGCGCTTTCACCCAATGCTCCTTCCCCCCTGACCAGCTGAAAGACTGTAGTATGTTACCTGGATAGGATTCTGCTCAGTTCCCAGCTCCGCTGCGTAGCCGCACATGTGTTGTAGTGTCAGTGCTTCGCTGTTTACCTTCCACCTGGACCCTGGCTCCCGCTGTGGAAGCTACCTGCGGGTTGTGAGGTCCTCTGCAGCTGGTGCATGACTTTCCACGTGTGTCTAGGCTTGCAGCCGCTGCCAGGTGCCCTGGGCGTCGGTTCCTGTGCTGGCTATGCTGTATGGGTTCTGACTGTGCCTAGGGTGCGCGCCGCCACACCTTCCCCAGTTTTGTAAGATGGAGGGTGTGCGCTTGAATTGCTGTCCCCAGCCTATAGCTGAGGGTCAGCTCATATTTAAAGTTCCTCTTCCCTGTTGGGCGTCGCCAGAGCCTCTCATTAGGTTGCTTAACCTAGCCCTGTGTGTTTGGTCCAACATGCTGCTCCTGGTCTGCTGTGTCTTCAGCTCCTGTTCTGCCTGCAATCAGTTCTGGGAAAGCTGAGGTCTGTGTCCCTGGACCTGTCTTGTCTGTGTTGGTGCCAACGTCCTTGCCTTGTTCCTGATTGTGTCCTGAAGTTCCCTGTCTGGAGCCGTGTCTGTTGCATGGAGTCCAGACGTCCTGCCTGTCTGTTCCGGCCGAGTCGAACACCCGCGGTCCCGCCCGGTGTCCGAGACGACCCCGCGGTCCCGCCCGGTGTCCGAGACGACCCCGCGGTCCCGCCCGGTGTCCGAGACGACCCCGCGGTCCCGCCCGGTGTCCGAGACGACCCCGCGGTCCCGCCCGGTGTCCGAGACGACCCCGCGGTCCCGCCCGGTGTCCGAGACGACCCCGCGGTCCCGCCCGGTGTCCGAGACGACCCCGCGGTCCCGCCCGGTGTCCGAGACGACCCCGCGGTCCCGCCCGGTGTCCGAGACGACCCCGCGGTCCCGCCCGGTGTCCGAGACGACCCCGCGGTCCCGCCCGGTGTCCGAGACGACCCCGAGGTCCCGCCCGGTGTCCGAGACGACCCCGAGGTCCCGCCCGGTGTCCGAGACGACCCCGAGGTCCCGCCCGGTGTCCGAGACGACCCCGAGGTCCCGCCCGGTGTCCGAGACGACCCCGAGGTCCCGCCCGGTGTCCGAGACGACCCCGAGGTCCCGCCCGGTGTCCGAGACGACCCCGAGGTCCGCCCGTTCCAGCGACCCGAGGTCCCGCCCGTGTCCGAGACGACCCCGAGGTCCCGCCCGGTGTCCGAGACGACCCCGAGGTCCCGCCCGGTGTCCGAGACGACCCCGAGGTCCCGCCCGGTGTCCGAGACGACCCCGAGGTCCCGCCCGTGTCCGAGACGACCCGAGTCCCGCCCGTGTCCGAGACGACCCCGAGGTCCCGCCCGGTGTCCGAGACGACCCCGAGGTCCCGCCCGGTGTCCAGCCTTCATCTCCGATTACAGCCCTGCCTGCAGTGCTTGGATCTGACCAGCCGAGTTCCTGGACCTGGTGCTCTCCTTGTTCCGTCTGTGTTCTGAAGTCCGGCCTGTTCCCTTATTCGTGATGTGGAGAATCGGGCTTATTGTCTTGCATGTTGTACTGTGTTCTTGTTCAGTAAACATTACCTTTTGCTATACCTGAAGTGTGCGTTGTGATCATGTCCTGCAGGTTACCACCTTGCCCACATGCTCAGCTGCCACAGAACCCGGTCGCTGTTCTACCCTAGTCTGGGCAGGCCTGGGTCCCCCCTGTGGTCCAGTGGGTCCACATACCCCTTACCCCATGGGTCGTGAGCGCGACCGTGACACCAAGGATCGAAGTGTGTTTAGTGATGTCTCTACATGGCTCCCGAGGGTCTGAGCTGAAGAAGCGATGAGAAGGAGGTCGTCCAAATACGGTACTAGACAGATGCCTTGTGTTCTTAGGAAGGCAACTACCTCTGACAATTTTTGAAACACCCTTGGGCAGAGGAGATCCTGAAAGGGAGCACTTAGAATTGGAAGTGAAGGACTGTGCTGTTGTAAAGGATCGCATATCTCAAGAACTTTGTGCCGGTGGTGGATGGGCACATGGCAGTAGGCATCCTTTAAGTCTATTGTAGCCATCTGGTAGTGTCGTCCTACCAATGGAACAACTGATTTTATTGACTCTGTGGTGAGTCACTGCTTGTCCTGCTGCTGTTGCTGCTGCTGCTGGGAAGGGACGAGGATGTTTTTTGCCCTACCCTTCTGATGGCTCCATCTACCAGTCTTTACCTTGCCATTGGGCTGGGAGGTCTGAGACATCGAGGGACAAAAAGGCAGTTTGCTGGGGAGCTATTGCTTCGGAAGGGCCTTCCTGTCTGTCACCTTCTCTAATATGTCATCAAGAGCGGGTACAAAATCAAACTCCCCTTTAAAGGGTATAGGGCAGAGCCTCATTTAGGAAGTGGAGTCCCCAGCAACTCTTCCCTAGGGGTACTTTGAGATATGTGGGTTTCAAGCTGATCCAACGACCTGAGCAGGGACGCAGGTGGAGGCGATGTTAGCCTGGAAAGTAGAAGACGACGCCTCCCAGGATCGTTTCATTAATCCTTCGATCTTACGATTCATTTGATCTTTAAGCTGGGAAATACCCTCAAAGGGAAGTGCAGTTTCTTTTTAGCAACATGCGCCACCTGCACATCCACCTTTGGGACGTCCCAGTTAAACATGTTCTCCTTCAGGGGGAATCTGTTTCTAAGATCACTATTGAACCTTTTCTCAGGAAATTCCCATTCTTGAGTAATGAAGTTCTGGATGTTTGCATGGACAGGGAAGCCAACCTGTTTTGCCGACTTCAAACATCTCCTCTTGGACCGAATGAAGGACTTGTTCCTCTTCTAGGCTCAGTGTGCTATGTACAGCACTAATGAGCTCCCCCATCTTCTGAGGAAAACAGGAATTTTTTAACTTCTGCCCGCCTGGAGGATGAGGCATCATCCATTTTATCAGAATCTGAATCGGGTTGTTCCTCAGAGTCTGAAGGGTCTGTCTGGAGCTTCCTCTTCTTAGGGGAGGGCCAGGTACAGGGGCAGCAGGTGTGAGGGGGGCTAAGGAGGTCTGGATCTCCTGCTTCACCACAGATCTTAATTTGTCCACCAGGGAAGGATGTTCAGCCGTAACAATCGTGTCTGTGCATCCCTGACAGAGTTTCTTATCCCAAACAGAGGAGTTTCTTTGCACATATGGGGCATTTGGTGGATTCTTAGTGGCAGCCTTGTCTCCCTGAAGAAAACACAAGACAGTGGTTTCCATCAGTATCAACCTGACTATCGGTCATAGGGACCCCCCATCCCACAGACTTACTGTGGCTGGGGCAGCGCTGGACTCAGCAGATGCAGGGGAAGACAAATCTGCCATTATGATCAAGGATCTGTGGCTTACCATGTCAGATGTCTTCTGGACAGCTTTATACTCGAAAGCTTGCCCCTCAGCGCCAGGTGTGTATGTGTCCACCTCCTGCCCAGGGTCCCACACTGTCCTCACCGGGATCCGGAGGCTGGAACCGCCGCGCTCCATGGGTGATCACGTGACCCGGAAGTTCCACCTAGTGATATCATATCCAGGTCACGCGAGCTTGAGGAAGCCGGCCAGGGAGCCCACAGCCCGCATTGCCCCAGGGAGGTATCAGAGGGCCAGGAAAGCGGTCCCGCCACACAAAGAAGATGGGAGAAGAAAAAATAGTATGCCACGGTCGCCGGCCACGCAGCATAGGAAAAAGAAAAAAAACCTCTCCATGCCCCATGGGGTCAGATAAGACACTGGGTAATGGGAGGTTGGACGGTCCTTTTAACTTCTGTTGTGCTTCCTGTACCTATAAGGGTGTGGAGAGGCAACCTCCTATGTGGTCATGGAAGATGACTAGAAAAAAAAATGTTCATTTTTGTGACGTAAAACATTTCCTGGAATATTTAAAAAAAAAAAAGTTTTACCTCAAGAAATAATTAAATATTTGCGATCTAATGCTGTACTATCTGTATACTCTTGTGTCATCTTCTGCCCAGGAGATGTGGTATTATCAGACTACTTCCCTGTACAGTCAGACACAGCCATTACACAGCACACATCAGGGACACATTTAAAAGATTACCTCAGACTTCCTGTCTGAGCTGGGATGTGATAACACCTAGGAGCAGCAGCTCTCACAGCACAAGAATCTTACTGACAAATCTGCTATCCATCACTCCAACACTGGAGGAAAGACGGGCTACCACCAGCTCTCACTCCACACCACCTATAAAGGTCAGTCACTTCAATCCTGGATAATTTCTGAGACCTGGAGGGTACTGAGTCCTGCTGCCCCCGTGTGCAATCAAGGCCAGCACTGGCTGCTATTCACATTGCAAAAATCCAGTGCGACTAAAGGTATAGTCCTACAAGTCGCACATAAAAGCCCCCTTTCCCCCTAATGGAAACACAGAGGGACCTACTTATCAGGGTAGATTCTAGAGGACTTCTCTCTCTCAGGACCCGTCCTGGTAACAAAGTGGCCTGTGTAGGGGCCCCTAAAAGTGGGTCTGTGATCACACTAAGCAGAGGGAAAAAAAGTCTCTCCAGCACCGACACACACAGAGCCCCAGGGAGGGGGTTTAAAAACATACAACTGGTCATTTCGCTTGGTGCCAGCTCAAAAGGAAAACTGGTGACATCTGGTGGTCGCCATAGTGAACTGAGACATGGAATAGCTCTGCTGCCAATTAGTGGACAAAAAAAATAACACACAAAAAAAATATAAACAAACAACTGCAAGTAACTACGGTGTACTGCAGCACAACAAATTCCCATAGCTGCCAACAAACATAAGAACTAGTAATCTCAGGAGAAAGGCCAAACAACAGCAACAGAGGGTATAAATTAGCTGGGTATAGGGTCTCCAAGCCGAGAGGAGTCACTACTCGTAATTTGGAAGCAGGGTTACCAAAGTAGCAAGTTTTAGGTCACTGTAATTAAAACTTAACCTTTAATGTATTCAATTAAAAAGGGTTGCACCTGACCGGTGTTATCCTCAGGACGATAAAACCAACAAGACAAACAACATATATCTACACCACAAGTTTTGTAGATTCAGTATTGGGGAAATATCCCCCAGGAAACTCAAATCCACAAAGGTGTGTTACTCTAGTTTCAAGAGTTAACACTTAACTAGAGTGTCCGGGTTCACAAGTACCTTATAGTAGGTTTAAACCGAGACCCCACTACATGCATTTATCAGTACCCCGTGATCACTCAGTGCACAAATCAAGTATACATAGGCAAAAACAAGGGGTAGGTAGTGTGTAGGAGAAAGTAAACTTGTCCCATTTAATGGACACTCTCACGGCTTAATGCCCATGGTCACACTTCAAGATAGCCACGTCAATACATGTGTCCTTCAGGCAGAAAACACTCCAGTATTATGGACCATCAAAACAATCATAATTGCCATCTTCGTCAAGTAGCATACACTCCCTACGTGTTTCAATGTTCCCACTCATCAGGGGACTTATGGTCTTTTAGAGGGATCACAAATCATTGGATACCCTCATGCTCAGAATGGCATGCAGAGGATAGTCTACAAGAAAGAACCAAAAAGTGCATAAGATTCTTTTTCACCTGGTATCCCCATGATCCACATGTGGCCCTAGGTGTACATATACAGAGTTGAATGTGGGCACAGATGTCCAGGCCAGTTTCTCATGTTTTACTCACCAGACATGGCTCCTCTGTCAGTCCTCCTATGTGTGCAGCATCGCAGGAGAGACACCGCTGTTAAATGCGGTCTCTCCCGCCCTCATTTGCGCTGCCGGTGGGACCGGACCTGACGCACTGCCGATCGCGTCATCACGCTTTCAGTGTTGCATCACTTCCCCTCTGACGAGGGCCGTGGAACGCACGCTTGCGTTCCACGGTATCCATTTTTGATAGTGCAGCCCAAAAGGGAGCTGGATAATGGTTAGTACACCGGTTATTTCTCAGAGTAGCAGTGCACAAATTCTTTATCAAGTGTGGCACAGTCCAGTGTCCTGACTCCAGAGCCCAAACCTAAGTATATTCATGTGTAGTCTACTACTAAAAAAACACATTATTGAATACATGGTTCAGCTGTAACAGGGAAAGTGTATGTATCAGACGGATTTGATCAGGAAGGAAAATACACAACCACCCCGCATCAAATGGGCTATTTTGATCAGAAACAACAAAGTATCAAAAGGATGGTGACCTTATATTGTACCACATTAAGTGACTGCGTTAATAGTGAATTACCCTTGCTTTGGGGTCTGATTACAATCATAGAACATTGGATTGTAGGAAAAAAAAAAAGAGGAGGAAAATGGGTAAGTGTTTAAGAGAAGGGAGAACTATTGTGGAGGGACAGTCGACGTTGAGTGGGGGCGCCGGTCTCGTTATCTCTTAGGGTGCCAACCTCCACTGTAAGGTAGTGTAAGATCCAGTCTAGGGTTAGGGGGTTGTGTGTCACATTAGTTCTCCCTTCCCTCAAACACTTTCAAGCACAAGGGCCTGCCTACATGGAAAATAACAAAAAACAAAGTTTTTATAAGCCTATATATCGGAGTAGCAGCCCCACAGAGCCATGGCGGACCCATTCCCTTAATGCATGCAGCATTCAGTGCTGGACTTGGATTCTAATCCATGGGGGTGGGTGACAGGTCCTCTTTAAGGTTTAAATCTCTATCGTCTTTTATATCTTTATGTCTTTTTCTTTCTTTTTTTTTACCCTTTTTTACCCTTCTCTAACCACCTGACTATCTTCTTTTAATCACTAGAACCCTCAAAAGGAAAACAAAGCAAGAGGTAATAGGCTGTAGTGACAAGGACTATGAAGGTCATCTCCTGGAATGTGAAAGGCCTAAGGTGCCCGAATAAAAAAGTAAAGATACTGAGACATCTGAACAGGTCCTCGCCCGATATTGTATTGCTTCAAGAAACCCATCTAAAGGAAAAGGATTTTTTTAGGCTCAGCAAATTGTGGGTGGGGAAAGTAGTGGGCTCGTCAGCTCAAGGTAGACACGCAGGGTAGTGATACTGTTCCATCGTAATTTTGTATTTTAATTTTTTTTTAAATACATTTATTCTTTATTAAAGGGTTTTTTCAAAATAGAGATATTGCACAACACTGTGTTAAACTTATGCATCAAAATGCCATTGGTCACTGGGGATGGGGGGGGGGGGGGGCGGCATGGGGGGCAGACGAGGGAAGAGACAGCGAGAGGGGAGGGAGGATGGGGAAGGAGGGCTGGGGGGAAGGGAAAAAACCAGGAAACAGCTGATTACCAAAAATGCTAGTACAAAATTAAACTGGAGAGCATGGAGATATCAAAAGTTAGCGAACTTACATACAAACAACTATAGTTATTAGAGATAATAATTTAACTATGCAATATATAGCTTGATACCCACTGGCAAGAAGGTCCAAGTTCCTAGAGGGTTGGAATTGGGGCAGCCGAGGGGTGAGAGGCTCATAAAACGCAACGCATCCAACGTGGGTTTCTTATCATAGGAGGTAAGTGCAAGGTGATACTCAAAGGCAAATATTGAGTTGACTATCAATCACCTCAGAGAGAGTCGGCAGAACCGATGCCTTCCCCTTTGCCGCCAGACTCATTCTGGCTCCCGTCAGGATATAAGTCAGGGTCTTATGAGTCATAGGAGGAAAACCCTCCGTCCCAATATGCAGAACGGCTATCTGCGGGGAGAGAGGAAAGGAGGCCCCAGCACAGACGTGAGCAGACAGGAAATCAGGTGCCAAAAGGGTGAAATCTTAGGGCATGTCCACCACATATGGGCCAAATCTCCTCGACCACCACATTGCCTCCAGCACAGTGACGGGTCTTGTCCGCCAAGCTTGGCCAGTCAAGTCGGAGGGAGGTACCACCGTAGATTAATTTTTTCAGACACTCCAAATGATTTATGCATCTAGTTGACTTGAATAAGGAGCTCAAAGCCCCCTCCCAGTACTCTACACAAGAGGAAAAGGATAGATCACTCTCCCATTTTTGCATGAATTTCAAAGTGGAAAGCCAGTATCTTGTAAATAAGAGTAAATGATCGACAAGCCCTTTGTTCTGTGGGGTCAGACAGTAGGAACCTCTGAAAGGTCGGGGAAGGGGGGGCTACACAGTTCAAAGCATGGTGACATGCAGAGTACTGAAGAAAATGTCTAACCTGTAAAAACTGCAGGAAGGCTTCGTCCAAAGTCAGGACTCCTCCGCAGTAACTCCTCATACGGGACCATTCTACCATCAGGGAATAAGTCACTCAGCGAAGAAACCCCCACTCACTCCCAAGTATCCAGGGCCAGGGAAGGAATGTGTAGCTGCAGCGCAGAAAGAGGAATCTACGTCAGAGGCAATGTAGTCCAGGCCTTAGGTGCTCTCCTCCACAACTCTAGTAGTGCTCCCATCTTACCCAAACCAGGTGCACCTCGCTATACTCCCAGGGACTCCGCAGCCAAGACCCAGCATAAGCAACCGCCTCTAGAGCAGTGATTTTCAATTTGAACCCAACCAACCTGGTCAGGGGAGTTCCACCACGATTTGGCCTCCTCAAGGATCACCGCCTTGTGGTATAGATTTAGGTCCGGCACCCCCATTCCTCCCCTTTGTAGGGGATAGTACATTACATTTCTAGATATTCTAGGTTTTTTCCTCGCCCATATGTAGGAGTTGACTAAAGACTGAAGTTTTGTAAGTAATTTGTTGGGGATGGAGAGCGGGACTCAGCGAAAACTATACAAGATCTTGGGCAGTAAAATCATCCGGAAGGCCTGTATCCTGGCCATCCAGGACAAGTCCTTTATCGGGTGACTCTCAAGACTCTGTCGGAGTGATTTACATAATGAATCCACGTTGGCGGCCACAATTGAGACGGAAGAAGTCAAAGCGATACCGAGGTAGGGGATCCCCTCCCTACACCACTGGAAAGGCAAGGAAGACACCAGATGAGCTGAAAGGCCAGGAGGCACTCGAATCGGGAGAATCATTGATTTGTTGACATTCAGTTTATAATGTGATACCTGGGCAAAGGAGACAAGGATGGACATGACTGCCGGAAGAGACACCGTCAAATTGGTACAGGAGATGATAAGGTCATCGCCGTAAAGCCCTATTTTGTGAACCCTAACGCCAACCTATATGCCCGAAACACAAGGGTCCTCCCGTATAGCCTCAGCCAACGTCTCCACAACCAAGGCGAAGACCACCGGGGAGAGCGGACAGCCCTGTCGTGTGCCACTGGAAATGGTAAAACGTCGGGACATGAAGCCGGAGAAGAGGACCCTAGCATTGGGGTTTGAGTACAAGCAAAGTATAGCTGCCAAAATTGGGCCTGAGAAACCAAACTTATGTAGCATCGCCCGGTGGTAACCCCAGTGCACTATGTCAAACGCCTTTTCTGCGTTGAATGACAGGAGTGCAACGGGGGTCCCCCCTCTCTCCAGCACCTCCACGAGATTCACCATCCTCCGGGAGCCATCCTTTGCCCGCCTCCCCGGCACAAGGGGCCCTAAGGGAACATCTCTCCCCATTGCTAAAAAGTTATTACAACACCATCCTCTTAATGGGGGTCATAGCAGAAAGATCTAAAGAAACATATATTAAAGTCATACCCAAACTAGGCAAGGACCCCCTGGAGGCCTGCTCTTATAGACCCATCTCCCTTATTGATGTAGACAAGAAGATTATGTCAAAAATAATGGCGGACAGATTGCAGCAGTATTACCACAACTGGTGAACCCTGAACAAGTAGGATTCGTTAAAGGGAAGGGCGACGGTGAAAAACATACGAAAGGTACTAACTGTGTTGGACGGGTGGGGTCGCCACAGCCAGTCGGGAGAAAGAGCGCCTTTGCTGGCTCTGGATGCAGGGAAAGCTTTTGAAAATGTTAGCTGGGACTGTTAGGGTACCTTTACACGCAGCAACTTTTCCAGGAATTTCACTGGCAACTTACTGGTTGCAGTGAAATCATGAATACATTGTTCTATCTTGTTGCTGTGTACAAATGGAACAATGTCTCCATGATTTCACTGCAACCAGTAAGTTGCCAGAGAAATTCCTAGAAACGTTGCCGCGTGTAAAGGTACCTTTATGGGCGCCTCTAGACTTGTTCAACATAAAGGGCAACTTTAGAATATACCTGGAGGGTGTGTATAGAGACCTGACTGCTAGAATACACACGCCAGGCTTCCTCTCAGAGCCATTTCACCTATATAAAAGGAACCAGGCAGGGGTGCCCGAAGTCTCCATTGCTGTTTAACTTGGCATTGGAGCCCTTTGCTTGGTATATGGAAGAGTCGGATCTATTTGGGGGAATCAGGGTGGGTGCTAGCAACACTAAAATAACATTATTTGCAGATGATTTCATCTTCTTGTACCGGCCACTGGAACAATTAGGAAATATCTTTAAGTTTATCCAGAAATATGGGGAATACTCAGGCTATAAGGTCAATATCGCCAAGGGCGAGCTCTTAGAATAGGGGTGAAAACCACCTGTGGAACAATGGAGGAAACTAGGCCTAGAACTACATATTGCAAAGACAGATATCACCTGTCTGGGAATTAAGATAGGCAGGCTTCTGGCACAACTATACTCACTAAATTATACACCACTGATCGAAAAGATATTGGGAGAAGTTCGGAGATGGCAGAATCTGCCACTCTCTCTTCTGCTAAGCTGCCATTTAATTAAAATGATCAGCTTTGCCAGACTCCTATACCCATTACAGACATTACCCCTGATACTCAAGCATCTAGATATAAACAAAATAAATAGAGCTTTGACCCATTTTATTTGGGCAGGTAAAAGGCCTAGAATCGCATTGGGAAAACTGATGCTAAGGAGAAGTGAAGGTGGGATCAATTTTCCGAATGTCAGATCCTACAACAAAGCAAGCCTTTTTAGACATTGATAGAATAGCAGTTAGTCTCCTGTAGCCACTCTAATATCCAACTGGAAAGACGGTTGGCAGTGCCGTGGGAACTAAATGCTCGCTTACATATAAAAGAGGCTAAACTCCCGCAGAACGTAAAATCATCCCTACTGCTTCGGGATGCCATCGTATGCTTGAAGATAGTAAGAAAGGCATTTGGCCTTCCCTTACAGATATCTGAACATATATGCCAATATTTGGTCACCCGGAATTACCCCAGGGAACGGAAATCAAAAAAGCGATAGGACAAGCAGGTGATAACATGAGGAAAGTGGGGGTTATTATGCATACGGTAGTTAAACGATGGCTAAGCCCACAAGAAATCATGGACAAATTCCATATAGAAAGCAGACACTTTCTACAGGTCATGCAAGTCCATTCTTTTTGCCTATCTAGACTTTGCAAATTATTTCATGAAGTGGGAATGTATAATAAAGATAATAGAGCAGATCTAAATATCCGGAATGCGAGCATATCCTCAATATACAATACTGTAAGACATAAATTCCTGAAGTTAAAGCAGAACAAGCTATTTAAGACTTGGGAGAAATGGACTGGGGATAAAGATATCGCAGAGACAATTCTACAGGGGTGGGAACAGGTCAAAAAATCACTTCTTAAGGGGGCGTGGCTAACCCATGAACAGAATGGCAGCACAGTAGAGGAGCTCTGCTCACCGCCGTTCTGAATCCCAGTCTCTCACCCTCAGAACTGCTAAAATTCTGAATGGGCAAGTCTAAGAAGTGCCCAGCATCCACCAGACCTGCTGACACCCCACAGGGAGGAACAATAGACCGGTATCTACACTCCCACACAGTCTTATCTCCTGCTCACTGCCCTGCACTCTGGGCAGCCCCCAGAGCTGAGCGCTCACAAAGACAAAGAGGGAACCGCTATGCCGTCCTGGCAGAGGAGCAGCAGCACATGGAAGTCATGGATGGAGCCTTGATTCCCCTGGAAGGAGCCTCACAAGTGGAGATAAGTACTTATCTTAGATCTCTCCCCACAAAGGGGGATTTAGAAAGACTAGCATGCAGGCTGGAGAAATCATACAAGACTGAGATTCACACACTGCAGAGGGAATTTACTGCCAGGGTGGAGGAGGTGGAGAGGTCCCAAGACGCGGTGTTAGATGAGCTGAGAGCAGCCAGAGAATCCATAGAATCTCACTCATCCCTGCTGGAGGATCTGCTCTACAATCAGGAGGATCAAGAAAATAGAAACCGCAGAAACAACATCAGAATCAGGGGACTCACTGAGGAGGTTTCAGCTCAGGACCTGGGGAGATCAATCCAAGATCTTTTCAAGCAGATATTGGGAGATGTAGATGGCCCTGACATTGAATTGGACAGGGTCCATAGGGCCCTCTCCCCAAGACCCTCTGCAGGGATGACGCCCAGGGATGTGATATGCAGAGTTCACTTTTTCACCATAAGATACGCTATTATGAATGCTGCAAGACTCTCTGGCCCCATCACTTATGCCAATTCATCTGTGACTCTCCTCCCGGATTTAGCAAGGAGAACCCTTCAGCAAAGGAGAAGACTGAGGCCCCTGCTAGCAGTACTAAAGGAAAAGGAGATCAAATACAGATGGGGCTTCCCCTTCCAATTGATAGCAACCAAGGATGGCCGCTCCACATCTTTTCGTCGGCTTGCTGACCTCCCTGCATTCCTGAAAGCTTTGGATTTACCGGAGGTAGAATTGCCGGACTGGCCTCGTCACCCGACTGCCGGCCCCCCAGATGAGATGGTCCAGATCCCCCAGGGCAAATGCGCCTAGGGGTGCTCCTACTTGATTGGGCTTCTCTTTTTATGTTCTTTGTTTATATTTTTCACTACCTCTGTGACAGGTTGTTACTGTTAAGATGGCTGCTAGCATTGAGCCCAAAGACTCCTAAAGATTCTTTGTGTTATTTGGAGGATGGTCATTACGGTGTTATACATTTCCCTCCTCTTTTCCTATACCTAACCTTTTCCATGCTGGTCCCTGCCTACCCACCCTTCCTTCCTTCTCCATAACTTATACAGCATCTGAGACATGCATACATACACTATCTTTTACACTACAAACTATCCTTCTGCACACCGTTCACTCCTAACTTTACACTATTATCCCTTCCTTCCATTTCCCTTCCCTGCCCTTGCTATCCCCCTCTACACCCCTCTTATCACATACTCTTTCCTCTCCCTCCTCTCCATCTCCACTTACACAATACGTGATCACCTCTCTTCTACATACCTATATTGTGGGAACACGTCTTGGATCTACTCCCCCCCCTCCCACTCTCCCTGCTCATCCCTTAGTTCCCGATTCATATTTCATGATTCCCAACTCCCTGTTCTCACTTAGATTATTGGCAATCATATTTACTGTTATGTACTGTACTAAAATAAGTTACTGATAACCGCACAACAAGTTTTGCCTGTCTGAGATCTTTGGGCGAGTTGCCCTATAGATGTTATATTATAGAAGCAGTTGCTATATGTTTAATGTTTCATTGTAGAGGGTGGGGGACAGGCGGTGGAGTGCATGCTCTCAAGCCTGTTGGTCCTACGCCTTCCCCGAAGTGCTGGATAGGTGTTACTATCCATTCTTTGCACACCTTTTTCTAGATAGAGCCACATGGCTCGATGTGGACATAGTTTAGTCCTCACGCACATGTTTTCACCTTTCTTTTTCTTTCCCTTTTCTTTTTCTGCTTTCATCTCCTAATTTCCTTCCCCCTTTATTCCTCTTCCCCCCTCATCCTACCCTACCTACCTCTCACCCACCCTGGACTGGGACATCACATAAAATGAGACACCAAAGTTAATGCTAATATGACGCACATATCTGATTTAAATTGTTGCTCTTTCAACGTGAGAGGATTGAACAAACCTGAAAAGAGACAGCAGGTTTTGATAGCGGCAAGGAGGTCCAAAATCCATATCCTGTTATTACAGGAGACACACTTCAGATCAGACGCTCTCCCAAAATTTAGTTCCAGAGACTTCCCGACCTGGCTGCATAGCACCAATCCTATATCCAAGTCTAAGGGAGTGTCGATAGCCTTTTCCAGATCGTTTACTCCAGATATTCTAGACCAGAAATTAGATCCAGGGGGAAGATACATCTTTATTAAAATAGCTTGGCAGTCTCATACCTATGTCATAGATAACCTGTATTATCCTAATAGACATATGCTTCGATTCGGCACCAGGGTCCAAAGGTCACTTGACTAGTTCGCTGGCACCACACCTATCACCTTGGGGAGAGACTTCAACTTCCCATCAGATCCGAAAAGAGACACCTCTGCTGGTAAGTCGTATTTATCGGTACAATCTCTCCACCAACTATCTAAGCAATGGGATCCGTTACGTTTGGTTGATGTCTGGCGCATATTGCACCCAGACGATAAAGATTTTACGTTCTACTCACAATCTCACCTGGTGTATAGTAGGATAGACAAATTCATGATATCTCTCTCATTACTGGATCGGGAGGTCAGATTTTCTATAGGAAATATCATCTGGTCAGACCACGCACCAACATAAAAGAGATAGCACCAATATAAAATACAAAGGGACAGGGTTAGCGCAAAATACTATTCCCTAGGCAACAAATCTGGCAAGTTACTAGCCCGAGCACTTCACCCTAGAACACACCGTACCTTTATCTCACACTTGCTGACATCTACAGGAGACAAAATACACTCTACCAAGGAGATGGTGGGATGCTTCCGCTCCTTTTATGCATCCCTATACGACACACAGGGAGAGGAGTCAAATGTGCCTAACGTCACACCCCGCCGACCATTTCAAGATTACATCAAAACATTTGGTCCCCCTCCCATATCCAAAAAAAACGCGATGGACCTCTCCGCGGATTTTACGATAGACGAGGTGATAGAAGTGATGAAATCACTCAGAAGGGGAAAGTGTCCTGGACCAGATGGGTACTCCTCGGGTTTTTACAAGACGTTTTTGGATGCCCTGGCCCCTCGGTTCTTAGAGGTGTGAAATAGCGTATCCAAGGGAGAGAACTTCCCTCCCCAAGCCCTGATGGCCCACATTGTGGTCCTCCTGAAGCCCGGAAAGGACCCATCGCTATGCGGCAGTTACAGGCCAATTTCGCTAATGAATATAGATGTGAAAATGTTTTCTAAATTAATAGCGAATAGGTTGAAAACACATATGCCCTCCTTGATAAATATAGAACAGGTAGGTATCGTCCCCAGAAGAGAAGCTCAGGATAATGTGATTAGATCTACCGCTCTTATTGATAGAGCGAGGAGGAAGGGGACCCCCATGTGCATCCTGTCCATTGATGCCGAAAAGGCCTTTGACAGGGTGCACTGGGGCTTCCTATTTGAGTCCCTCACGCACATAGGTCTAGACGAGGTAATGCTCCAAAGAATTAGAGCCTTGTACACGGCCCCAACGGCAAGGGTTCAGGTCAACGGATTCTTATCCGAGCCCTTCCCTATTAAAAACGGTACACGCCAGGGGTGCCCCCTTTCACCTCTAATATATATCATTGCATGGAGTCCCTGGCCGAGGCCCTCAGATCTAATCCGGCAATTCGGGGAGTGGAGACGAAGCACAGAGAGCACAAACTTGCACTGTTTGCAGATGATTTGTTGTTATTTGTAACGAATCCTCTGATATCTATTCCGAATATTATGGAGGAGTTATCTACCTATGGCTCTTTGAGCAATTATAAAATGAATGCCTCCAAATCAGAAGTGCTCAACGTCTCCCTCCCTGACCTGGTGGTGACCTTACTAAAATCGCAGTTCTCCTTCACTTGGAGGCGAGATGACCTCACCTACCTGGGGATGAAACTGACAAGGGACCCGAATGACCTGTACTCACGTAACTTCTTGCCTCTACTTTCCAAACTGGAGAGAGAGCTGAGAACCTGGAATGGCCTTGCTTTATCATGGTGGGGGAGGATCCACTCCATCAAAATGGACCTGCTGCCCCGACTTCTTTACCACTTCCAAGCCATCCCAATAACTCTACCTGCCTCCTTTTTCTCAAGGCTAAAGACGATGATTATTCGATTCATATGGAGCCACAAACAACCCCGACTTTCCCAATGCCTCCTGACTGGGGAAGTGGAGGAGGGGGGAGTGGGACTGCCCAACCTGATGAATACCACCTAGCGTTTCTAGGTAAATGTGTGCTTGACTTGTTTAGAAGGGAGGGGAGACAATTATGGGTGGATGTTGAGATGTCAGATGAGGGGGATTATCCGTTGGCGGCAATCTGGCTCTTCCACACACGCCCATCTACACATTTGCCCTTTATTTCGACTCAATTCCTTTCCTTCCTCAAAAAGAACAACTCCACCCTCCATCTGACGACGCAGCCAGGACCCCTAACTCCCGTACTTGGTAACCCTTCCTTTGGTGGGAGCCCAGTGGTGACTCTTTTCTGGGAGTCCCCTCCCATCCCAGCCCGGTAGTGAATGACTATATTACCCATACAGGGGTGAAGACCTTGTCAGCCCTATTTCAGGTGACACCTATTCCCCCAGGTGCATGGCTGCAATATGCCGCGCTGTCTGGTTTCATTCGCTCCCTGGGATGGGAGGCAGTCAGTAGACCTCTGACGGCCTTCGAACAGCTATGCATGATGAGAGAAGCAGTCCCACATACAATCTCGGTGTTATATACCATGTTCAGGAAAGAACGTAATGTTACTGACCCATACCAACCCAAGTTTAAAATCAAATGGGAGAGGGACCTCCAGATCTCGATATCTCAAGCGGATTGGGAGAAAATTTATCTATTCACAAGGAAGTCGACCTCATCGGCGACTACCCAGGAGAGGAACTACAGAGTGATGGCCAGGTGGTACCGATGCCCAGCAGAACTTCATACGATATTCCCATCAGTATCTGATCGGTGCTGGTGATGCGAGGAGGCTTCTGGCACATACTTACACATTTGGTGGGAATGCCGGCTTGTTCAACCGTTCTGGACACGGGTGGCGGAACTGATCAAGAGGTTATCCACCTTTGACTTGGTCATGACGGCACCTGTGGCTCTTTTGAGCATGTTAGAGATACCCATATCAAAGTACAAGGCTGGACTGTCCAGGTATGTCTTATCTGCTGCCAGGACGGTTATAGCTAGAAAATGGAAAGATGTGACCAGTCCATCTAAATCGGAACTGGTAGCCGAATTGAATCGGATTTGCAGGTTGGAAGAATTGGCTAGTCAGAGCTCACAGGACGCTGATAGCGTAGAAAGAAATTGCCGCCTATGGCAATCATGGATCTTTTATAGAGACTCGGAATCGGCTTTCACATCAGCGTTTTTCGTAATTCGCGGCAGATGCGGTGAAAAAACCGCATCTGCCGCGTTTGCCGCATAACCGTTCCACTTGCGGCGCGGTTGCGGTTTTTCCCATAGAAAGTATAGGGGGACTTGCGGCAGATGCGGCAAGTGCGGTTTTGCACTTGCGGCAGGTGCGGCAGCGAAAAAAAACGCGGTCAGCCGCGGTATTACTAGGATGGGGGACATATATACCGGTAATGGGCACATTAGTACTGAATTTGGAGATATTATCTCATAACAGTGTCAGCAGCAGATCCCCTTTGAATAGTGCATCATAACCTAATTTTTTGCTTAACTGTTTTTTATGGTCCGATGCATATTATAGTCCAAAAAATACAGCGTTATTACAAGATGTATTGATTAAAATGAACTTTGTTCATTGGAAATCTCTTTAAATGATTAGCCCCACCATGATGCATGAGCGCCTTGCACTTAGTTTGAACATTCTGAGCTGACAGTGCCTTAAAGGTACCGTTACACGGTACAACTTATCAGCGATGTTGTCTGCGTTATCGGGACCGAGCTCATTTTGCTAACACCTGTGTGATATCGTGGACAACTCACCAACGATGTTGTGAGCAGGGATTGTTCGCAAACACTGCAAACGATCCCTGCTCACTGCTGTGAATGGGCGAAGTCGGCAGTGACACCGCTATTGCGGTGTCACACTGAATGATGCCGCAGGTTGCTTAAGTTGAAGTTGACAGGTTTCCCTGCATGCACTCAGACTTGAACAAATTTCGTTGTTGAATTGTGCGTTTACACTCAACGACACAATAACGATGTCGTTTAAACATCGTTTCAGACGTCACTTTTGAACGATGTCGGGAACGATGTTGAAACGTGTAACAGGGCCTTTAGAGTATCCTCAGAGTGAAAGCAGCAGATCTGTGCTCACAAGCCCTTGGGAATTCATCAACTGGTGTATTGACTAGTTTAATCCCAAAGGTGTTTCTTTTGCAGAAAGATACTACAGAGTGAACAGCTTGTGCTTCTTGGGACAAACTCCCTGTGAATTGTTAAGTCTCCTCACCTGATTATGAAGGTGTCATATATGTGGATCCAAACTGCGGATGTTAAATGGGCCCATGGAGGAGTCGAAGTCGTGGAGTCAGAGCCCATTTTGGTGGAGTCGGTATAAAATGGACATACTCTTAAAATATACAATTAATTGGGTACAGTAGTTCAATGCATAATGTGCTGAATATTATTATGAATTCACCGAGCAAATCTTTTTCCTTTTTTATTTCAGAGTCCTCTTTACATGGTTTCTCTGCGATGGGGGAGGGAGTGAGGAGACACACAGGTGACGGATTCCGTTTCGGAGCACCTGCCCCTTCTACGGACTTTGTTGTCTGGCGTGTGCCGTCATATCCACCCCTATAAAGGCGGCGGACACTGACGTCGACGCCCACCACACATTGTTGTAGTGAACAATTAATGAAAACACATTTAAAAACAAGATTTTAAATCAAGACACAGTGTTAAATGACATAGAATAACTTTAAAATGCAGTACCTTACTCATTATTCATCCAAACTCAGACAGTCCAGCATAAATCCTTCTCTGAGTCACGTGTATAGAGGCTTGCAAAGCCCTGTGGAAAAGTACCGTAATGGCACTACTAAATGCTCATCAAACCGTGCACCATGTAATATACGGGGCTATGCACCTAGAAGGGGAAAACTCCTCGAGTAGCAATTACCAAAAGCTCCCATACTCGGATTATTCCATATTTTTTACATATTTTCTATCTCTGATAGTGTTAGGGCTAAAAATATATATAAGAAATCATGGAAATGGTAAACAAATTCACCTTCCATAAGTTCCCAAAGTAATACAAACAAAGTGTATACTTAGATTTTAAAATTTTTTATTTTTTTGGGAGTGTTAGGTCCCTTTCACATCAGCGCCCCCCTCAATTACGGTACTTTTCCACAGGGCTTTGCAAGCCTCTATACACGTGACTCAGAGAAGGATTTATGCTGGACTGTCTGAGTTTGGATGAATAATGAGTAAGGTACTGCATTTTAAAGTTATTCTATGTCATTTAACACTGTGTCTTGATTTAAAATCTTGTTTTTAAATGTGTTTTCATTAATTGTTCACTACAACAATGTGTGGTGGGCGTCGACGTCAGTGTCCGCCGCCTTTATAGGGGTGGATATGACGGCACACGCCAGACAACAAAGTCCGTAGAAGGGGCAGGTGCTCCGAAACGGAATCCGTCACCTGTGTGTCTCCCCACTCCCTCCCCCATCGCAGAGAAACCATGTAAAGAGGACTCTGAAAAAAATAAATAAATAAAAATAAAAAAGGAAAAAGATTTGCTCGGTGAGTGCCGCAATTTTTTCTTATCCATTGATATTGCTGTCTAATAAGCGTGCACCCGGGCACATGAACCTGCTTTACTCGCACCCTTACATGTGTAAGTAGCACCGGTCCCTGTAGCACAGCAGTGCCCAGTATATACTGCAAAACCTATTATTATGAATTAGTATTTATTCTATTTAAATATGTTGATTATTATATAATGATTAAAGCCTGATAATAACACTACATGGAGGCCTGATGCTATTGCATCAGGAGGGCAGTGACGTCACAATGGTGGCGGGCTCTGTGGTGCTGGTGGCCATCTCCCTCTCCACCCCTCATCCCCGTGCATTGCCCGTCAGCCCTATCTCTCTCTGTCCCCTCATGTGATCTCTTCTTTGAGCTTTCATTTCACTGTGCACGCTCCCCTCGTGATCTCTCTCCTTTGAGTTGTCTCCCTATGTGCGCTCTCTCCCCCCACTCTGTCCATTGAGCTGTCTTCGCTCTTTGTGTAATGCATGTAAATAAATGCATTTTTACTTAACCCCTTAGTGACGGAGCCAATTTCCACCTTAATGACCAGACAGTTTTTTGTAATTCTGACCAGTGTCCCTTTATGAGGGTATAACTCTGGAACGCTTCATCGTATCCTAGCGATTCTGAGATTGTTTTTTCGTGACATATTGGGCTTCATGTTAGTAGTAAATTTAGGTTGATAATTTTTGTCTTTATTTGTGAAAATATAAAAAAATTGGCAAAAAGTTTTAAAATTTAACAATTTTCAAATTTGTAATTTTTATTCTGTTGAACCGGAGCGTTATGTGATACAAAATAGTTAATAAATAATATTTCCCACATGTCTACTTCACATCAGCACAATTTTGGGAAAAAAAAAAAATTTTGGGTTAGGAAGTTATAAGGGTTCAAAGTTCATCAGCAATTTTTCATTTTTCCAGCAAAATTTACAAAACCTTTTTTTAGTGACCACATCACATTTGAAGTCCCTTTGAGGGGTTTACATGACAGAAAACACCCAAAAGTGACATCATTCCGAAAACTACACCCCTCAAGCTACTCAAAACTACATTTAAAAAAGTGATTAACCCTTCAGGTGCTTCACATCAACTAAAGCAATGTGGAAACAAAAAAATGGACATTTTAATTTTTCCAACACAAATGTTGTTTTAGCCTCAATTTTTTCATTTTCACATGGGCAACAGGATAGAATGCATCCTAAAATTTGCTGGGCAATTTCTCCTGAGTACACCGATACCTCATATGTGGTCATAAACCACTGTTTGGGCGTACAGCAGGGCTCAGAAGGGAAGGAGTGCAATTTGACTTTTGGAGCTAATTTACCATTCAAAAAGTCAAATGGCGCTCCTTCCCTTTCGAGCCCTGCGGTGCGCCCAAACAGTGGTTTATGACTACATATGAGGTATCAGTGTACTCAGGAGAAATTGGCCAACAAGTTTCAGGATGCGTTTTATCCTGCTGCTCATGTAAAAATGAAAAATTCGAGGACAAAAAAAAATATTTGTGAAAAAAAAGTACTTTTTCATTTTTACGGATCAATTTGTGAAGCACCTGGGGGTTCAAAGTGCTCTCTATGCATCTAGATAAGTTCCTTGGGAGGTCTAGTTTCCAAAATGGGGTCACTTGTGGAGGAGCTCTAATGTTTAGGCACACAGGGGCTCTCCATATGCGACATGGTGTCCGCTAACAATTTGAATGGAAAATTGGCTCCAATTGTTAGCGGACACCATGTGGCGTATGGAGAGCCCCTGTGTGCCTAAACATTGTAGCTCCCCCACAAGTGACCCCATTTTGGAAACTAGACCCCCCAAGGACCTTATCTAGATTGGTGGTGAGCACTTTGAACCCCCAGGTGCTTCACAAATGAATCCGTAAAAATTAAAAACGAAAATTTTTGTGGAAAAGAAAGTACTTTTTCATTTTTACGGATAAATTTGTGAAGTACCTGGGGGTTCAAAGTGCTCACTATGCATCTAGATAAGTTCCTTGGGGGGTCTAGTTTCCAAAATGGGGTCACTTGTGGGGGAGCTCTAATGTTTAGGCACACAAGGGCTCACCATACACGACATGGTATCCACTTACAATTCCAATTGTTAGCGGACACCATGTCGCATATGGAGAGCCCCTGTGTGCCTAAACATTGGAGCTCCCCCACAAGTGACCCCATTTTGGAAACTAGACCCTTCAAGGAACTTATCTAGATGCATAGTGAGCACTTTGAACCCCCAGGTGCTTCACAAACTGATCCGTAAAAATGAAAGTACTTTTTTTTACAAAAATCTTTTTTTTTCCTTTTTATAGGCTAATTTGTGAAGCACTTGGGGTTGAAAGTGCTCACTATGCATCTAGATATGTTCCTTGGGGGGTCTAGTTTCCAAAATGTGGTCACTTGTGGGGGAGCTCCAATGTTTAGGCACACAGGGGCTCTCCATATGCGACATGGTGTCCGCTGACAATTTGAATGGAAAATTAGCTCCAATAGTTAGCGGACACCATGTCGCATATGGGGAGCCCCTATGTGCCTAAACATTGGAGCTCCCGCACAAGTCACCCCATTTTGGAATCTAGACGCCTCAAGGATTATATCTAGGGGTGTAGTGAGCATTTGGAACCTACAGCTACTTCACAGAATTTGATAATGTCATATTGAACATTTTCTTTTTTTCACACAATTTCTCACTTTTAGAGCATGTGCACAAGATCCGGAGACAGTGTCCTGGTCGTCTCCTCCCCTGCATTTTTTTTAGTATATCTTTATTAAATTTTAAAAAAAAAACGACGTGGGTCTTCGCCATATTTTTAGTCCAGTCAGGTACAGCAGGCAGCTACGGACTGCCACCAACCCCTTCTGCCTAGTTTTACCTGGCTAGAAACCAAAAATACAGGGAAGCCCTTTTTTTTTTTATTTCATGAAATAATTTTTTTTAAAAAATGGCGTGGGCTTCGCCATATTTTTGGGCCAGCCAGGTACAACTAGGCAGCAGGGGGCTGGAATCCTCAGCGTAGGAATGCCCAAGCCCCCACTGCGAATTGCAGCCCGCAGCCGCCCCAGAAAATGGCGCATTTATAGAAGCGCCATTTTCTGGCGCTGTATCCAGCTCTTCCAGCTGCCGTGTAGCGGTGGCAAACTGGGTAATAAAGGGTTAATGCCAGCTTTTTGGCAGCTGGCACTAAGCCCGAGATTCATAACGTCTGGCCAATATTAGACCGGACCATTAGGAATCTCTAGTAATTTGTAAAGAAGACACAAGACAGAGAAAAATATTTTTATTAGAAAAAAAAACACAAACACTACTTGGACTCCCATCTTTATTATTCTTTGACGTCCGACGTAGTCCAGTGGGAAGGTCCGACGTAGTCCAGTGGGAGGTCCCGCAACGATTCTCAGTTTTATAGCATATGGGGCATCCCCCATATGCTATAAAAGCAGGTTCATTGTCAGGAGGATGACAGGTCATGAACTCAGTGAGTCCATGACCTATCAGAATCCTCGGGTCACAAGGGGTTAACTGTACTCTTCATGGTGGTCTCCACATCAGGTCAACATCAGTGGTGATCTATCAGGATCCTGGGATCACATACAGGGGCGTAACTAGAACTGGCAGGGCCCCATAGCAAACTTTTGAACGGGACCCCCTACAAGACACGCCCTCAATGACATGCCCCCTTCAAGACACGCCCCCTTCAAGACACACCCCCTTACCGAATCGGTGTTAACAGTCTGACGCCACCCAGTTTACCGTATATACCCGTGTATAAGCCGACCCCCTACTTTTGCCCCCAAAACCTGGGAAAACCTATTGACTCGTGTATAAGCCGAGGTTGGACCCTAGCACAGGTATACAGCCCCAGCAGTGTGGTTACAGGCCCGTGGTATACAGCCCCAGTGGTATACAGGCCTCCCCAGTGGTAGTATACAGCAGCCTCCCCAGTGGTATATACAGCAGCCTCCCCAGTGATAGTATACAGCAGCCTCCCCAGTGGTAGTATACAGCAGCCTCCCCAGTGGTAGTATACAGCAGCCTCCCCAGTGGTAGTATACAGCAGCCTCCCCAGTGGTATATAAAGCAGCCTCCCCAGTGGTAGTATACAGCAGCCTCCCCAGTGGTATATAAAGCAGCCTCCCCAGTGATAGTATACAGCAGCCTCCCCAGTGATAGTATACAGCAGCCTCCCCAGTGGTATATACAGGCCCCAGAAGTATAGTGAGAAGCGGGGGGAGGGGGGTGCTAGTGGTGCCGGCTGGGTGAGAAGTGGAGGGGGGATGTATGCTAGTGGTGCCAGCCGGGTGAGAAGCGGTTGGGGGGGGGGGGGGGGGGGGTATGGGGCTAGTGGTGCCGGCCGGGTGAGGAGCGGGGCGGGGGGGTATGGGTGCTAGTGCTGCCGGCCGGGTGGGAAGCGCACAGTTACCTGCTCTGCCTCTCCCCGTCTCCCGGTTTTTGGTGGGGCGGGCACTGCGCACTCCACTTCCTGCAGCCCCTCTTCCGGCTCCTCTTCCAGGATAGCGGTCGCGGCGGGCGGCTGGGGGCACAGGCAGCAGGGCCCCCCGGGGGGCTTGGGGCCCCCCGGGGAGCTCGGGGCCCGCCGACCGCGGTAGTTACGCCGCTGTATTGCAGCTGACCGGCATAGCAGACGTAGCGGCGCTGGCTGGGCCCCCCACAAGCGCCGGGCCCCAAAGCGACCGCTACGTCTGCTATGCCGGTAGTTACGCCCCTGATCACATAAGGATCCTGGGATCACCACTGATTGTGATCTGATGTGGAGATCACCATGAAGAGTACAGTTAACAAGGGGTTAACCGTGCTCTTCATGGTGGTCTCCACATCAGATCACCATCAGTGGTGATCTATCAGGATCCTGGGATCCCACAGGGATCCTGGGATCATCACTGATGGTGATCTGATGTGGAGACCACCATGAAGAGCACAGTTAACCCCTTGTGACCGGAGGATTCTGATAGGTCATGAACTCACTGAGTTCATGACCTGTCATTCCCTGGGCCGCACACAAGGGGTTAACAGCGGCGCGTGCCTGCGCGCACACCAGGGTGCGCACACAGAGGAGGCGCGCGCCGCAGGAGAGACAGAGAGCAGCAGGAGCCGCCGGCAGGAGAAGCCCCCAGGACCGCGGAACCGGAATCAGGATCGTTGGTAGGCAAGAGTGGTGAGGGGGGGGCATTACTGGGGGACGGGGGTCTGCAAACTCCATCCGATGTGATGTTTGGTCACATCGGATGGAGTTTAGAGGCGGCGGGGCTGGCATGTGGGCTTTGGGGAAGGGGTACCGGACACCGGGGAAGGGGTACCGGACACCGGGGAAGGGGTACCGGACACCGGGCATCGGGGGAGGGGGGTGTCCGGAGGCTGGGGGATCCCTGGAGGGGGACTAGGGAGCACCGGGGGAGGACATTCCCATGCAGCCTGACGTGTGACATGTCAGGCTGCATGGAGATGCAGGGGAGGCAGCGCACTGCCACCATTTTTACATGGACTGGGGGGGGAAATGGAGGTGTGGGAGGTGTGATCTCCGGCACCGGGGGCCTTGGGGGTTTATGGATCACTTTGATACGACATGCGTTTTCATGTCGGATCAAAGTGAAAGCATTTTTTACAACCACTTTCACTTTTTGTAATGTGATGATCGGTAAACGGTGTTTACCGGTCATCACATTACAGGTGCCGGTAACAAAGCAGCTAATTACTAATCTCTAGGGTCTCAGCTACAATCGGTACGCTGACACCCTAGAGATATTAGCTCCAGGGGCGGCGCTACAGGGCTTTTTCCTGCCTTACGTCTATAGACGTCGGCTAGGCTTTAGTACGTTTTTTTTCCGACGTCTGTAGACGTACGGCTGTCGTCTAGAGGTTAAAAACCTGTTTCTGTGTTTACTGGTAAAAAATGTGTAGGGCTTCTCTATATTTTCAATTGCCAGCGCAGTTAAACCAAGCAGCTACTGGCTGTCAACCCCCGCTGCCTGGTGTTACCTTCGATGGCAATGAAAATGACTGGGGAGCCTTTTATTATTAATTCTTAGCGTGCTGAGGCCTGAGCGTTTCTCAGCAACCGCCCCAGAATTGGTGCCTCTGTAAGAGATGGCAAAACTGGCGGTTACCCCACTTCTCCAGCTGTCGTAGCAGTGGCAAACTGGGTAATAATGGGGTTGATGTCATCTTTTTTTGACAGCTGACATCAAGCCCTATTGCCAATGGCTTCTCTCCATAAGAGCTCCTGTATGGCCGACATCTTCGTGGACTCTTGGATATAGCGAAGGAGACCTGGGAGGCTGAAGTGACACGAAATGTCATTGAACACATCGCCCAGATGCAAGAAAGAATTGCGAAAGTAATGCCTACAGTAAAGATGCATCTTCTCCAGGCAAAGGAAGAACAAGCAAGAGTCTACAACTGGTCAGCCAGGGTGAGGCAATCCAACCCTGGAAACAGGGTGCTTGTGTTGAATTCTACTGTGGAAAGTTAGTTTCTGGACAAATGGCAGGGTCCCTAAGAAGTGGTACAGAAAATAGAAGAGTTGAACTACAAGATTCAACAACCCGAAAGACGGAGGCCATATCAAGTATCCCATGTTAATCTGATTAAGCTGTGGTGAGACAGGGACCCTTTGGAATCTCTGTGTCTAATGACTAAGTCTGAAGCCGACAATGAAGACGTCATAGTTGAAGAGACATTGTCAAAGGCCAGGAGCAGAGACAAAAAGCAGGGTGCACCACAGTCCTCAAGAAAGATAGAATGGTGCTGCACAACAGTGTCAAAATTAATCAAGAGAGAAGAGAAAGACACTGCAAGGATAGGTGCACACAATATCATGTGAAAAAGTGGTTATTATTTATTCAATTTTTTCTCTTTTGCTTTGACATAGTGATAAGGTGGGGTCAAACAGACAATTCTAAAAACATTTAAAACGAGTTACGATGACTCGGTAGCATGTCACTATCACATTCCTGAGTGAAGGTAGCTCAGGAAGAAAAGGGTTAAAGCAGGTATGCACATAGGTGTGCCAATTAATAATATATGATCAATATACATTCAGACAGTGTGATAGTATGAATGGTAACCACCAGGTGGCTGGAGTACCAGCCAAATTACCAGAATATATGGTGATATGGTCAAAAAATTTCATACATGAATAAAATTCACTGTCAGCATGAAATGGGATTGCCCAAAATTACAGACCCAAAATACCAAGTGTGGATGAGGTCATATAAAGTGGATAATTAGAACAAGTATATTATTCCTCAACAGTTTGTACAATAATCAACAGATCTTTGATACGGTATTAAAACAGAGGAAAGATATATCAAAGTGTATTATCAAATTAAAGGGTCCATTATACCTGGACACCCTGACTGGCAGATAAGAAAACGCAAGGATCCAGTCAAGAGGTTAAACATTGTCAGAAATTAATATGAAAAAAAAAAAAAAAAAAAAGAAGGACAAAATCCATGTAATGACAAGTGTATCCCTGTAGAGCACTATATAGTACAAACCCAGTAAACTCGTACATTCAGAAATCCAGCATCTATGATAACAGGGATACAGGAATACACAGTCAAAACATAAGTGCAGTATAAACCTCAGTATATGACTATGAGTCAGCAGCACAGTGCTGTCAAAAGCTCTGCCAATATGCATAAACCAATCAATCAGTACTGCCCAATGCTCTGCAGAGTAGAAATACCCCACATTAAAGTTACATGTAACGATCTGTGTGCAGATCAAGCTAGTTAGGGGAATCAGAGGCACCAGGATTGAACCACACTGGGAGTTTAGGTCTGAGGATATTATACCTGTGTATTCCAGCCTGGAATGGGGGAGAGGTGGAATTCAGATCCCCATCCTGGGCATGTGTAGTGACAGGAGGGGCCCAAGGTCAGGAGAAGCAGTGTCGGGAAATTGCTTTAAGAGAACAGAGATCTGTTCTCAAGAGTTACCAGGCTCTACACAAGTCACCGAATATGAGGTCCTGACAGACCCTCAGGTGAGGGTGAATGTAAAACCTTACAGAAATCCCGAAGCGAGATGGAAGGTGATCTCAAAGGAGGTGAAACGAATGCTAAACCTGGGAGTCATTAAAGAATCTCAAAGTGGCTGGTCCAGTCCGATTGTCCTGATGCCAAAGCCAGATGCAGAATGGACGTTGTGAAATGACTATCGGAAGCTGAGTGAGGTCTCCAAATTTGATACATACCCGGTGCCCCGTGTCGATAAACTAATCAAAAGGCTGGGGTTGGTGCGATAAATAAACACGTTGGATCTAACCAAAGGTTATTGGCAAGTCCCTATGGCACAACAGGCTCAAGAAAGACAGCTTTCTTTACGCCTCATGGGTGTTTCCAATACACCAGGATGCCATTTGGACTCCAGGGAGCACCGGCGACCTTCAAGAGGGCCATGGACAGGATTCTGACACCCCATAAGTGTACCTTTACATGCGGCAACTTTTCTAGGAATTTCATTGGCAACTTACTGGTTGCAGTGAAATCATGGACACATTGTAATCATGGACACATTGTTCTATCTTGTTGCTGTGTACAAATGGAACAATGTCTCCATGAGTTCACTGCAACCGGTAAGTTGCCAGTGAAATTCCTAGAAAAGTTGCCGCGTGTAAAGGTACCTTAAAGGTACCGTCACACAGGGACATATCGCCGGCGATGTTGCCGGCGATCGCGGGAGCGCGCATCCCTGACAACATCGCCGGGGAGATGTCAGACTGAGCAACTTACCGGCGATGTCGCCGGCTAGTTGCCGCGGCTATCGCTCGCTGGGTTGCCCAGCAATCCAGCGAGCGATAACTCGCAATGTTGTAGATAGGCGGAATCGCCCGCAACATTGCAGGTTGCCGCGTTACACAGGGCGATCAGGCATGATCGCCTGACCAACATCGCCAGGTTTCCCAACATTGTTGGGAAACCTGGCGATGTTACTCAGGCGATTTTTCCCCTGATTATCGCCCTGTCACACGAGGCAACTCTCCGGCGATGTCGCCGCAACCTGGCCACGCCCCTCAGTTGCCGGCAACATCGCCGGAGATATCTCCCTGTGTGACGGTACCTTAAGAGATATGCAGCGGCATACCTTGACAATATTGTGATCTTAAATATAAGGGAGTTATCTGCTGCGACACTAAACACTAAGTGCACTTTTAATGAGTGCCAGCAGTAGCTAAACTGCACAGCTAATACAGACACAGTGTGAATAGGGGTATAGCAATCACTGCTGGCACTCATTAAAAGTGCACATAGTGTTTAGTGTCGCAGCAGATAACTCCCTTATATTTAATGTATTTTTTCTGCTTGCACCTACACTTAGAGGTTGATGCCAGTCATTCATATTATTTAGTTATAATTGTATTTCTTATGACTGAGCTCCCTCCTTATCCCCCTTCCCCCGCCCTGTGACCAGCTGAGGCCTCCATTTTGTCTGAGTCCAACACATACTTTTCTTGTTTTTAATCAGAATAGAGGCATATAAACCCAGCATCTCACATACCACCATTAGTCATAGCGTTAGGACCCGGAAAAACGGAAGCACCTTGGCGTTGGTTTCCGGGCACTCCGCAGTAGCTACTGTTGAAGCTGAGTCTTCCATTTTGCATTGTATCTAGAGCAGTGATTGCTATACCCCTATTCACACTGTGTCTGTATTAGCTGTGCAGTTTAGCTACTGCTGGCACACATTTAAAGTGCACATAGTGTTTAGTGTCGCAGCAGATAACTCCCTTATATTTAATGTATTTTTTCTGCTTGCACCTACACTTAGAGGTTGATGCCAGTCATTCATATTATTTAGTTAATATTGTGATCTTAGACTGTGAGCCCTCATGGACAGGGTCCCCTCCCCTCCTGTACCTGTATGTCCTGATCGCCTAGGTTTAGTGTACTTGTTCTTGTCTCCCTTATCCTCATGTAAAGCGCCATGGAACCTAATGGCGCTATATAAATAAATAATAATAATAATAATAATCTTCAGCCCGGATTGGGGAAGTCTTCTAGGAAAGTTCACTATAAAACCTTCACTATAGGAAGGTTCACTATAAAACTGAAGAAATGTGCCATGTGGAAAGAAGAAGCCAACTACCTCGGTTATGTCATAGGTAGGGGCGATATTAAACACCAGATTAACAAGGTGGAAGCCATACAGAAGTGGCAGAGACCTCTCTCAAAAAAGCAAGTAAGGGCCTTTCTAGGTATTGTGGGATACTACAGAAGCTTCATCCCGAACTTTGCGATGACAGCTGCACCATTGACTGACCTTCAAGGTCTGCTATGGCCAAGTGGACTCAAAGGCGGAGGTCACTTTTTGAGAATTGAAGATAGCTCTCTGTAAACAACCAGTCCTGGTGGCAGCCAACTTCAATAAAGAGTCTGTGGTCCAGACAGACGCCTCTGAAGTTGGTCTGGGAGCAGTACTGTTTCAAGAGGTAATCGGCGAAGAACAACCCATTCTCAGAGTAGTAAACTGTCTACTTCTGAGAAGGATTACTCTATAGTGGAGAAAGAGTGTTTGGACATAAAATGGGCGCTTGATAAGTTACGTTAGGTTTAGACTAGTCTCAGATCATGCCCCACTCAGATGGATGAGCGAGAAAAAAGGGAAAAATGCCAGTTACTCAATGTTTCTTGGCCCCCCCCCCCCCCCCTTTGTCTAAATGGAGACAGTGCCAAGCCCCACAGCTTTAGGCAGAGGGGGGAGGTATGCAAGAGGGCTGCTGGGTGTATAATCGATGGGAGATATGTACCACAGAGATGGCTGGCTGTTATGTTAACCCAATTTTGGTCTGGTAAATTGAGAGTTACGTTAGGTGGTGGGGCAAGACTATAAGTTTTCATGGCCTCAGCCTTGGAAAATAAACATGTGGTTTTAAAAATGATCCCTGGAAGTTACACACGCTGTCTGTGTGCGAAGTTCTGGAGAGGACTTCCATGTAGATGGACAACGTGCTGTGGTGCACAGCAGAGACTGCTAATACCAGACTTTATGATTTTTCTTTATACCATTTTTATGCTAAAGAAAGGCACATTTTCTGTTTTCCCTACTAGAATAAGTAAAGAAAGACGTGTGGAACTGACTGGGATCAAATGCAATTATACCGGACAAAGGTCTTAATAAAATATTCAAACTTTCTTTTAACATACAAAATTCAAGGACACAAAAAGATAATTAAAAACATTTAGAACAAGTGCAAAGCACAACAAAATGTGCCCACAACCATATGACCAATTGATTATGTATGGGGACGGTTGAATAAACTCATCCAGTGTTAAAACATATGGCTCATTAACTAGGTGCCTTGTGGGCATTAGTCATACTATGATAGCTGACAAAACTACAATCTGATGCTTGTAAGTAGAAAAAACACAGGGTCACAAATGAAGTGAAGAAGACAAAACAGGGGGGTAAATGTTTACACCTCCTCAGGGTGCAATAAGAATAGAGCAGATGCGGAAAAAACACTTCGCATAGATCATACAGCTGTTCAAAATCAAACAATCAAGCAATAATAGATACTGCTTTTACACCTGTTCTGAGAAAAGCTATCCAAATTCCTGTTAGAAAACAAAAAAAAATAGATCATTAAGACCGCTGTGGAATGGAGCAAAATAAGCTGGGGAAGAAAAAAAAAAACAAAATCAGCAAATTGTGAAATACCAGCACAAGAATAATGTACCAGTGTCATCAGATATTAGTAGATTGCACTTAGAAAAAAAGGAGCTGTGCAAGTTAGGAATAAACGAGTCAAACAGATGATGCCCCACAAGTGATTATGTGTCACTTAAGAGCTAAGAGAGTCATGGGTTGTGGGTAAAGGAGGACCCCAACACCCGACGCGGGTCGCTGCCAGCAGGCAGCTTCCTCATGAGCAAGGAGCGCATGTGTATACGTGTATATGTGGACCTGCTGCGTCATGTGACCCGCCGTGTGTGTATATATACAGCTCTGGCAAAAATTAAGAGACCACTGCAAAATTTTCAGTTTTCTTGATTTTTCTATTTATAGATATATTTTTAAGGAAAATGTACATTGTTTTTGGTTTTTTTTTTGGGGTAAATCTGTTTTATTCAATAAAGATTTTAACAGTATAAGCAAAGAAGATCTCGCAATTTTCGAGAATCAGGAAAACATATGTGACCAGAAGAAGGCCTGTTAAAACAAAGTAGATGAAAACAAATACATAGAGAGGTTATCGAATATTCCTAATGTTCATAATAAACATCGCCGTGTGCTCAATGCTATTAGTCTCTGTTATATCTCCCTGTAGTCTGATAAGAAAGCATTAAGTTGGGGATCTACGCAAAATAGTGACACCCCATTTTGACCCTGTATAATAACCAATCCATCAGATCTTGACGGAAACGCTCAACTTAAGCGTTCCCATAGTTTCAATAGATGGATAAAAGCCTCACTCTGGTATGGTACATGTGAGATAAGAAGTATAAATGAAAAGTCAAAGAGAATTGTGAGAAAGGAAAGATCAAGGCTGAGTAGGAAAGAGAAGAATCTAAAGATTTAAGGAACAGAGGGGATTAGAGTAAGTGAATTGGGAGTGGGGAAGGGAGGAGACAACAATGCGGTAGTCCACTACATTTACATGAGCAACCCCACTTCATTAGTGAAGGATATCCTGGAAGTTGGGCGTGTTCTGAAACAATATCCAATCAGTCCAGGTATGGGTGAATTTGGCTCGAGTGTCCGTTGACTCCGCAACAAGTTCTTCCATGCGGAATATGTCAGTTAACTCTTTATACCACTCTCGGATGGATGGTTGCTCCTTTGATTTCCAGAGGCGTGGAATAACAGCCCGGGCAGCAGTAACAAAGAATCGCAAAAGGTCTTTTTTAATATAACCAATGGAGCCAGGCAACAGGGAAAGGAGGGCCATCTCAGGTGAACCCTGTATGACGTGGCCCGTCACCAGAGTATAGTTCCTAAAGACTTTGCTCAAATAGTCATGTACTCCATCACACTCCCACCAGATGTGCTGCTCAGTATTAAATGACGCTTCACACCTCCAGCACATGTTAGAATGTGATGGGGAGATTCTGTGCAGCCTGGCCGGGCACAGGCACCACCTGGACAGAATTTTATAGTTTCGTTCCTGAGCCGAACATGGTGAGGCCAATGAATGGGTACAGAGGAAACTCTTCTGCCACTCAATAGGGGTGAGTTCACGTCCCAGGTCCCTCTCCCATGCCTTCTGATAGGCCCATTTCTCCTGGTGCCTTCCCAATACAATAGATCTATAAAAGTAAGAAATGGCGTGAGCAGGTGGCGACCCAAGGTTAAAAATAATTTCCAAAGGGTTCAGAACTGTGCGTATCCTGCAGGAATGACCCGATGGCGAGAGATATGACCTGAGCTGAAGATACTCAAACCATTGCAATTGTATAGAAGGAGATTGTTGTTGAAGGTCTGAGAAAGACCGCAATTTCCAGTCTACAGTAAGTTGTCCGAGCCGAACCTCCTCCACACTTTCGCATCCAAGGAACTTCCGTCTACCTACCGCCAGGGGAAAGGCTGGGTTGCTAAATAATGGTGTGAGGAGACTGAGAGCATCCTCTCCCGAGAAAGAACGTTCTATAGGATGCCAAACTGTCAGAGAGTCCGTGGTGAGATCTGTTTCTATCCCCAAGCACCCCACATCAAATGGAGTCATCCAAGGCAAATAGTGTAGCGGGACCGAGACTCCCTCCTGCTCCACCGTCACCCACTTCTTCAAAATGCCTTTGTATTGCCAGTCCAACAACCTAACCAATGTAGCTGCTTGGTAATAGGCTCTAAAGTTTGGGAGGCCCCATTTCACCACTACCCTTTGGGGCCGTTGAAATTGAAAATCTTAATCTCTGACTCCTGCCTCCCCAGACAAACCAAGACACAATAGAGTCCAGTCTGGTGAAGAAGGTCTTGGGTAGCTTGAAAGGGTCTGTCTGGAAGAGATACAGGAAGCTTGGAAGAATATCCATACGGATCACAGCCAACCAACTGTCCCTCCACCTGTGTCATCAGAGCGTCATGATTGCGGAGACCAAAACTGGCTAGATCACTGGGGATATATACCCCTAAATATTTAATGGAGTCCTTTTTCCACTGAAAAGAGAAAGAACTACTAATATGGGAAGGTTCTTCAGGTGGAAGAGATATATTCAGAGCTTCCGATTTCGTATAATTTACCTTAAAATTGCTCAGGGAGCCAAACGCCTCAAACTCCCTCATGATATTTGGAAACGAGGCACGGGGTTGGGATACATATAACATTATCCGCGAAGATTGCAATTTTATGATGTTGTTGACCCAATTGGATTCCCGTTATATCTACGCTGTTACGCAGGGCTACTGCCAGATGCTCCATGACCACAACAAAGGAGTGGCGATAAAGGGCACCCCTGTCATGTCCCGTTGCCGATACCGAAGAGGTCCGACAACGCCTCATTCACCCGAACCCTCGCAGACGGCTTGGAATACAAGGAGAAAATCCTAGCCAAGAATCGGGGCCCAACCCTTTCTGGCGCAGTGCTTCCCTCATAAAGCCCCAGTGGACTCTGTCAAAGGCCTTTTCAGCATCCACCGACAACAAACACAACGGGAGCTGCCGAAGCTTAGCCTTCTGTATCAAGAGCATGGTTTTCAGGGTAATGTCCCTGGCCTCCCGGCCCTTGACAAAACCCACCTGGTCCAAATCAATAATGGAGAGGAGCAACTGTGCCAGTCTGTTCGCCAGGATTTTTGAGTAAATTTTTATGTCCACATTCAGTAGAGAAATGGACCGATAGTTGGAAGCTAAGATCGGATCCCTCCCAGGTTTGGGGAGAATAGTGATGTGGGCCTCCAATGATTGTGGGGTGAAATCTGTCCCCTCTGATATAGAATTGAATGCGGCCAAAAGCTGTGGGGTGAGCACGTCCTGCAGGGTCCTGTAAAAGACTGGGGTGAAATCGTCTGGACCAGGGAATTTCGAAAGTGGCGTGGCCTTGATAGCGTCTAAAAGTTCCGTCTCCGCAATGTCTGACTCCAAAGCTAAAATGTCAGTCTCTCCCAAAACAGGCAAAGCGGTTGAACCGACATAGGCCTTGATTTTTTTAGTTAAATGTTCCCTAGGGAGGTCTGCAAATTTCCCTTTGAGGTTATAAAGAGAGTTATAGTAAGACCTGAAAACTTCCAATATTTCTTTGGAGTTATGGGTAACTCCGTTTCTGTCATTTTTAATTTTAGGAACAAAGTGTCCCTGTCTGGGGTGCAGCATGCGAGTGAGAGGCCGACCCCAATTGTTGGCAGAACTATAAAATTAGTTTTTGAAATTCTCCATCTGATGTTTATAATTTCGCTCGAGCAGAGCTTTTAATTCCAGCCGCTTACTCACAAGTTCCTCTCCAATCACTATGGATAATGTCTGTTTGTTCCCTTCAAAATACACTTCAAAGTCTCCCATTTGAGGAGTTGGGGTGTCTCATCTGTGGCGTGGACCGACACAAAACTGGCCACATCCTCCTTAAGCTCCAAAAGGCACACATTGATTCCAAATACTAGGGGCAGAGAGGACACAGAATAATGCCGCCCAGCGGGGCATGCACTACACCACGGAGGAGTGGTGAATGAAGCGTGGCCACGCCTACCCAGTCCCCCAACCACGGGGACTGCAGTAAGTTTAAATTTCCTTTTCACATGTTTAATAGGGACACTTTAGATGAGAAAGGGATAGATAGGGAGCAGCTAGGAAGTTGTAGGGACAGCTAGTGATAGTGTAGGGACTTAGAATCAGGTGACAGGTTCCCTTTAATCTGTGTAATATCACTTTAGCAGTGTATCTATATACACTGCTAAAGTGATATTAAATGAAAGGATGGTTAAAAATAAAAAAATAATAAATTCTCACCTTCCGATGACTCACGAGTGTTCCGCGCTGAATACATCTCCCGGCATGTTCGAGGACCTTGTATGATGTCACTGGAGGGGCGGGGCAACCCAATCACACAACCGCATTAGCCCGGTTTTTAAGATTTAAACCTCGCGCGCTGATGCTGTCATGAGATTGGGTTGCCCAGCCCCTCCCAGTGACATCATGCAAGGTCCTCGAACTGCTGGGAAATGTATTCAGTGCGGAACACTCGGGAGTCGTTGGAAGGCGAGAATTTATTATTTTTTATTTTTAACCATCCCTTTATTTAATATCACTTTAGCAGTGTATATAGATACACTGCTCAAGTGACATCGCTGACAGCACTTGTCACAGGCTCGGCTCCTAGCTGCTCTTTCTGTGTCCGGATACTGGACCGGAGACAGAAATAGCATCTGGAGTTGCCAATCCGATGCTGTCCGTTCCTGTTTGTTGGATCTTGCAAAAAAAAAGGATCCAGCGAACAGGAACAAAACCGTAGTGTGAAGCCACCCTAACAAAAATAAAATGTGGGTCCTCTGGCACACGTCTCTCAGGCAGCAGACGTGTACTGGAGGACCCTATTGTTAGCCATTAAAAGGTACCACAACTACTAGATTATCATGACCACACATGAGGCATGTGAGTAACCCACCAATCATTATAATGATAATAAAGGTATAAGGTAATTCATTTTGTTTGGTATGCTAGTGATAAAGTGGCATTGAGAGCTCCCGGTGATCGGACCTGGTCTAATATGGGGACCTGTGCATAGGGGTTATCCCCTGTACAGTGTCCTGTTAGAGGTGAGCTGTGAAGTTGTGTGGTCATGATATGGCTTAATCACAGCCTGGTACTGTAGGGGGCATTACCATAAAGAAACGATTATGCACTATGCAGCCTTACTGTAGCCTTAATATAGTATGAAGTATGGGCAGAGATATGCCCTTAACAAAGATGGAGGACGGAGGCTAGAGTATAAACAATCTATGTCACTCTGCAGCAAGGCTGTGATTGGCTGCAATACCATGTGACCACCCAGGGGGCGGACGGATTGGTGGAACACACACTATGCAGGGATTGGTGGTGTACTGAGCATGCCCGGGGCACCCGGAAGACACTGGTCTTTGGAGGAAAGCATGATAAACATGAGATGGGTGAGCCTGATAATATAGGACACATGTGAATAATATAAATCATTTATAAGCACTTTATGTATTTAATGTATGTATAACATGTACACATTACTGTAGTATTATGAAATGAGCACTAGGCACTTTATATGTATTAATGTAATAAGGCATCTGATGTCGTATAATGAAAAGGGAGTTTAAAACACCTCAAAACTGCACTTTATAGATACCGTATATACTCGTGTATAAGCCGACCCGTGTATAAGCCGACCCCCCTACTTTTGCCCCCAAAACCTGGGAAAATTTATTGACTCGTGTATAAGCCGAGGGTGGACCCCAGCACAGGTATACAGTCCCCAGCAGTGTGGTATACAGCAGCCTCCCCAGTGGTATATACAGGCCCCAGCAGTGTTACAGCAGCAGCCCCAGTGGTATATACAGCAGCAGCCCCAGTGGTAGTATACAGCAGCAGCCCCAGTGGTAGTATACAGCAGCCCCAGTGGTATATACAGCAGCCCCAGTGGTAGTATACAGCAGCAGCCCCAGTAGTATATACAGCCCCAGTGGTAGTATACACGCAGCCCCAGTAGTATATACAGCCCCAGTGGTAGTATACACGCAGCCCAGTAGTATATACAGCCCCAGTGGTAAGTTATATCAGCCCCAGTGGTAGTATACAGCCCCAGTGGTAGTATACAGCAGCCCCAGTGGTATATTCAGCCCCAGTGGTAGTATACAGCAGCCCCAGTGGTATATACAGCCCCAGTGGTAGTATACAGCAGCCCCAGTGGTATATACAGCCCCAGTGGTAGTATACAACAGCCCCAGTAGTAGTATAAAGCCCCAGTGGTAGTATACAGCCCCAGTGGTAGTATACAGCAGCCCAGTGGTATATTCAGCCCCAGTGGTAGTATACAGCCCCAGTGGTAGTATACAGCCCCAGTGGTAGTATACATACAGCCCCAGTAGTAGGATACAGCCCCAGTGGTAGTATACAGCCCCAGTGGTAGTATACAGCCCCAGTGATAGTATATAGCCCCAGTGGTAGTATACATACAGCCCCAGTGGTAGTATACAGCCCCAGTGGTAGTATACAGCCCCAGTAATAGTATACAGGGCCCCAGTGGTAGTATACAGCCCCAGTGGTAGTATATATTACAGCCCCAGTGGTAGTATATAGCCCCAGTGGTAGTATATAGCCCCAGTGGTAGTATATAGCCCCAGTGGTAGTATATAGCCCCAGTGGTAGTATATAGCCCCAGTGGTAGTATATAGCCCCAGTGGTAGTATATAGCCCCAGTGGTAGTATATAGCCCCAGTGGTAGTATACAGCCCCAGTGGTAGTATACAGCCCCAGTGGTAGTATATAGCCCCAGTGGTAGTATACAGCCCCAGTGGTAGTATACAGCCCCAGTGGTAGTATACAGCCCCAGTGGTAGTATACAGCCCCAGTGGTAGTATACAGCCCCAGTGGTAGTATATAGCCCAGTGGTAGTATATAGCCCCAGTGGTAGTATACAGCCCCAGTGGTAGTATACAGCCCCAGTGGTAGTATACAGCCCCAGTGGTAGTATACAGCCCCAGTGGTAGTATATAGCCCCAGTGGTAGTATATATACAGCCCCAGTAATAGTATACAGCCCCAGTGGTAGTATACAACCCCAGTGGTAGTATATAGCCCCAGTGGTAGTATACAGGGCCCCAGCAGGGCCCCCCTCATAATTTGGCGCCCCCACCTCACTTTCTGGGCCCCCCGCATGCAGCGCTGCGCATATACATTACCTGTCTAGCAGCTGTCACCCTCCGATGGCAGATCGCGGCTCCCGGCTCCGGGCTCCATCTTCCTCGCTGTCTTCCTGCATTGTGACCGGGGCTCATCGCGATGACGTCATCGCGACGCCGGCCGGTCACCTGACAAGCAGGAAGACAGCAAGGAAGATGGAGCCCGAGCCGGGAGCCGCGATCCGCCATCGGAGGGTGACAGCTGCTAGACAGGTAATGTATATGCGCAGCGCTGCATGCGGGGGGGCCCAGAAAGTGAGGTGGGGGCGCCAAACTTTGAGGGGGCCGTATTGACTCGCGTATAAGCCGAGGGGGGCACTTTTCAGCCCAATTTTTGGGCTGAAAAACTCGGCTTATACGCGAGTATATACGGTAATTGATTTTAATGGCTCTAATGAGTGTCACACTATATAACTTTGTCACAATGTATGAGTTGTTCACTGCTGGAAGAAGGTTCTTGAGGAACCGAAACATTCAGTCCTGATGGGCCAATAAAGAAAAGCATGGTTTGCAACGAGGAGTGCTGTCCGATTTTTTTTGGCAACTGCTTGTCCTATAGGATATGGGTATGTGTGTAGGTTGTGGGAGGTTGACGAACTTGTAAATTCAACATGATTAATGGACTGTGCACTTTATCATATGGGTTTGACTGTGATTAATGCTCCCTTGGGGTGGATGAACTGGAGGAGTGATGCATAGGACTTGTCCAGCACTACTCCACAGGGCTCCCCCGGTGTGGGCTGTTTACACAATACACAGTCAGCCTATGGTCTAAAAGTGACCTGCAACAAAACTTTGCACAGCATAGATGAAATGTTTTTACATTTAATGCCCACATACCCTTGATCACTACCCCATGTCCTTGTAGAGGGGATATTACTTTGCCACATGGAAATTTTATTGTCACAACGTCACTTTAAACAATGATAACCCCGTAAATAAATAAATAATGTAATCTATGTATATATTTTGTATGTGCTATGTAATGAATTTTGTATGCACGCATAATTTATATGTATGCATAATTAACTAATAAATTCATGAATTAAAACATAACACTAGTGACTTTGTTATACATAGTATAAAAGGACCGTAAACCTCCCACTTCTTTGTTTTGGATATTTGCATAAATAGAAGGGGTCCACTCTTGCCAATGGCAAATCTGATGATATACATTGTAAAGACAACCAATTTGATGTTACTATGCTTGAAAAGGTGTCTACCCACAATTTTTGGGGCTGTGTGAAATTATGCCCTTTTTTGTGTTGCTCCAATAAATACAAAGGAAATAAACATGTGTATGACAATGTATAATTGCAATAGTTTTTGGATAGAAATATTTAATTTTCTGGAACAATTTCAAGGGTGCCAACAGTTTTGGCTACGACTACTGTTTTTTCAGATTATAAAATGCACTTTTGTTTCCCCAAATTTTGGGGGGAAGTGGGGTGTGTGTCTTATAATCTGAATCTACGGTCCTCTACTGCATGGGAGGGTGGGGAGTGGTGTCAGGGGCTGGCTGCGGGCTTCAGAAAATCACATGCTCCAGCTCATTAGCCTCATGTAATATGCACTGCACCCACTGTCCATCACCTCTGTGTTAAAACCGCGCCTCCTCTTCACTCTGTATGGCCCCCCACGCTGCTGCCCACACTAAAATAAACACTTTGAACTTGCCTCTCTGGCACCCTCCTCCATCTCTCCCTGCTTGTTGCACTTCCTGAGTCCCGGGGAAGCCAGTCATGTGATGGGGCGAGCAATGATAATGTCAGTCTGCTGTGCTGATCAGGACTGTCTCCCTGAGACGCAAAAGCACTCAGGAAGTGCGGCAAGCAGGGAGCCATGGAGGACAGCGCTGGAGAGGTAAGTTCAAAATGTTTATTATTTTAGTGAGGGCAGCAGCGTGGGGGGCCATGTAGTGATGGGGAGGCTATGTGCCATTACAGGGGGCCATGGATCTGGCACTGGAGGCTGTGCGCCATCACAGGGGGACGTGTACCAGCACAAGGGGGCTATATCCAATATAAAGGGGCCCTATCCAGATTAAGAGTGCCATATCGAGGATGGGGGGGTATATCCCAGAGAAAGGGACCATGTACCAGGATGAGGGGGCTATGAGGGACATATATATGATTTGTAAGACTGACACTGGCATTATAAGACGGACCCCATTTAATGTTGAAAAAAAAATTTTTTCTCTCTTTTCCTTAACCAAATTTGGGGTGTGTCTTATAATCCAAAGCATCTTATAAAGCAAAAAAAGGAGAATTTTGTGTACTCACCGTAAATTCCTTTTCTCTTAGCCTCTAATTGGGGGACACCGGACCGTGGGTGTTATACTGCTGTCCACTAGGAGGCGACACTAAGCAGAATCTGCAAAATAGTAACAGTGGCTCCTCCTCTGCAGCACTACACCCCTGTAGCAGGAAGTGCTTCTCCAGTTTTGTGCTAAAGCAGTAGGAGATTAACAGAAGAATGACAAGAATCACAGTTAGGATAAAGGCCTGTTAGATAAACAGGCAGCTACATAATAACAGTAAGGTAAAAAACCCGAAGCCGAACAGTATAATGAGGCCTGTAAAATAAACAGGCAACTATATAACAGCTTAGGATTAACATGATAACCTAGCAACGGCCCGAAACGGGCAACAGGGTGGGTGCTGTGTCCCCCAATTAGAGGCTAAGAGAAAAGGAATTTACGGTGAGTACACAAAATTCTCCTTTTCTCCTTCGCCCCATTGGGGGACACAGGACCGTGGGACGTCCTAAAGCAGTCCCTGGGTGGGAACAGCAATGGAAAATCACTAATGATAAAAATAACGATGCACCTACAGGTGGGCTACTGCCACCTGGAGAATACAGTTTCCCAGACTTGCATTTGCAGAGGACTGAGTGAAAACCTAAAGCGTCTGGCAAGCATGTGAATGCTGGCCGCGTGGCTGCCTTACACACTTGTTGAGGTAATTCCTGGTGCCTAATAGCTCAGTAGCCCAGGAGACCCCAGCAGTCATAGTAGAATGCGCTGTGCCCGCAGCCGGAAGGATACAGCACCATGGATGAATGGTGCTACCTAAAAATTAATAATATAATAAGAGTACTAATAATATAAATGATATTCATTTATGTTTCACTGTTTTTTTTTTTTGTTTTTTTTTTTGTAACAATGCAACAAGCATGGATGGTGGATTTAAGCCATTTGATCAAGTATTTGTAGAACCTGGCCTGCCTGCCGTGTTTATCCTTCTGGAAGAAGGAAAAGAGGTTTCTAAAGGGAACTTGTCCTGGGCGCGTATATGCGTAGGGTTCTGACCAAGGTCTAGTAATGTAGTGCAATTCTGACCGGATGAACTGGCGCTATGCTTAGGCCGTCAGAAGTATATATTCAGGTAGGCGGACAACAAAAGACACCACCATCTTGAGGAAAAAACTAACCGGACGTAGGACAACATTGCCTGGGAGACCAGAAAAAAACAAAAAAGGTGTGTGGCGCCCCTGCGGGTATTAGCCACAGTATAAGATCATAATAGTTGCACTCACTTAGAAAGCCAAGCCACTGCACTACCACCTTTGGCCAGTAGGGGGAGCTCCAGAGACACCAGAGACTTCCCTAGAGATAAAACACTGGTTTGAGGTAAATTTTCAGACAGTTGGAGCCAGGAGCTCAGAGTGACAGGAGCTGCATTGAGTTCCTGAGGACTGACTGACAATTTCCAGGGCCAAGCCATCGGTCTGAGGAGGAGAAAACTGATAAGAGGAACACTTTCAGAATCGGGTAGCATCATTATCTACCCTAGATAAAAAGCGCAGATACGGATACCGGATCCGTGGCTGCATTAGTTATATACAATACAGCAACCGGAAAAACGTGAGGTAACAACAAGCTTCACAGGGCCAGACACAGCAACATACTAAGAGTTCAGCAGTACTCCCGGAGGGGGTAAGCAGAGAGAGACAAAGGACTCAAGTTGCCTGTTGAGTGGGACCCAGAGAGGACAGATTTGGGCCAGCAGCGAGTTCACACACGGCAGCAGGGCCACATAGACAGCGCAAGCAGGAGGTAAAGGACCCGGTGGGGCCTGAGCAACTGAACCCCTATTGCAGACTCCGGAGACGGGACTTGTTGTATTATAGTTTGGTTGAAAGTAAACCAGTTAAACCTCATCTGTGCCTCAGCCTCTGATTTAACAGCTACCATCTATCCAGGATTGGGACCATCACCGCTGAGAGAATTTGCTGTGAATCAAGTAAGTGTCTGTGTCCTTAACATCTCCTCACCATATTTCCATCTTCATCCATCATTAACTTTAACATCACCTGTCCAGGGGACCCTACAGCCCTACCCGGAAAAGGGCTATACCATCTCAGCTGCCTCTCACCATCATCCCCTGGCCAGTACAAGGCAGCGGTGGCCATATATAGCCACATTATTCTGGGTGGCGTCACGACAATAACATCTACAAACTTTATAAATTATATAAACTTCTAAATCCCCTGTAAATACCCCCTTTTAGGAGTGTGCCAGCCTGGGGCCACGGCCTGGGTCCAGCCACCAGTGACTCCCCCAAGGAAAGGGACCCTGCGCCGGGTATCCCGGTCCCCTAAGCTGGGCGGCACAGGTGGTTTACCTGAAAACGCTGCAAATTTAAAGACTCTGCGGAGAGAGGCAATTGCCATCCAGAAAAAAAAAGAAACAACTCCCTGTGTGAGAAAACAAAGGGATTTTTCCCTCATGGCTTAAAATGTGGTTAGCGTAAAGCCGCGAGGACGAGGGTCAGGACCCCTGGGTCTAGTAGACCGAGAGGGAGGAACAAGTCGGCAGACTCCTTGAAGAAAAGATAATAATTGAGGTCTGGTAACAAGGCGATGCCGAGAGGGGTATGAAAAGGGTTGAAACTTGTCCTTTGAGAGGACCTAAGGAACAGGCGCGAGTGTAGATCCAATTGGATGGAACTGGAAATCCTTGGGAGGGAACACTGCTAAGGTGAAAGACCACGAGAAGAAAAGAAAATGATCTTCCAAGTTGATGGAATATCTCGTCTGAAGGCGGTGTGCGTGCTCTGATTGAGGTTGCGACAATATTACGTGAACACCTGGGCCTCCAGGGTCACGTTGCCGATTTTAGAGCCGATGAATTATGATGGTAAGACGGCCTTGAGAGAGAGTCTGGACGATTCAGTAGGCGGCATGGTATGTCTGCTATGAGGTTTGCGAAATCGGCGTACGAAGCGCGATTGGGCCAGTGTATGGACGCAAGGATGATTTGCTGACAGTCCAGTTTGATTATTTTCACTACCTTAGGATAATGGTAGCCTGGGGAAAATGTAGTGGAGTTGGAAGTGGGTCCAGTCCAAGATCAGGACTTCCGACATCCATGACTGTGGGTCGTGAGCCTGGCTATGAAGCTAGGAACCTTGGTAATGAGGTGTGACACTATTACGGCTACTTCCAGAGTTTTCCGGTGACGTCAGAGTTGTTTAAAGACATCTAAATATGGCAAACATATCCTGAGGCAAGCCCTTGGCGACGGAGAAACTATCTGTCCTAATCATCTACAAGCTGTAGAATAACAGCCGGTAGTACTGAGTTTGTGAATTCCGCCTAGTGAAGAATGTGGTAAAATTCCTCCATTGCTTGGAAACTGCGGGATTCGCTCTAGCGAGTCGACATATGCCACGGCCGTGGCATTGTCAGACTGCCTTCTGAAATGGCGAACCGCCAGAAGAAGGGATAAAATCTTCAGTGTTGGGAACCTCGCCCGAATCTCCCGAAGGTTGATGAGCATCGTTGACTCTGATCAGGACCAATTGTACCGAGTAGTGAGATGTAGGTACAGCGCACCTCATTCTGTCCGACTTTCGTCGGTGAATAGTATCTTTCAACTTGGTGGAAGAAATTATTTCCCCTGCGTACTAGTGAGTGGCTGAGCCACCACAGGGGATACTACATGGCTGGTACTGGAAGAAGACACCTCCTGATACGAGATCGTACAATGTTATCTCATGATGTGAGCCTAGATAACTGGGGAGGCCTGAGGAGCAGCTGCGTCAAGGAATAACTACCAGTGCTGCAACCGTGCTGTCACTGACCGTCATGTCAGCTCCGACAGGCTGAGGCGACCATTGAAGGAGAGTGCGGACTTCTAGTTGAAATGCCCATGCCTAGTCTTGGAAACATCTGACTAGTGCTTTGAATGTATTGGACTGGGTTCTGAAAATACTAGAGACTGTAGTGAAACTGGCGTAGACTTGTGGAGGATGACTAGCCAACCAAGTGTTAATAATGTGTTCACCGCAATAAAGACGCTGCGTTCTCAATCCCTGAAGGTCGTGCGTTGAGGAGGAAATCAACCAAGTATGGAAGAGTGACGACGTCCCTGGAACGCAGGAAACCATGATGACTGCCACAAACCTTGTGACCACTTAGGGACTGTAACGAGTGTGCACGGAAACGCCACGCTGAGGAATGGTCTTTGCACATTGTAAATATGATAAGTGGCTGCAAGGAGAACAGGCGGGTAGTCGTCCTGTATATCTAAGGATGCAAGACATTCTTCGTGTTCCATGGAAAAATTATAATGGAGCGGAGGGAGTCCATGCGGAAAAATCTGCCCCAGGTGAGTTTGTCTAGCTGAGGCAGTCTAGCGTGGGACGAAGTGCACGTTCTTGTTTAGGGACTACAAGGTAATTGGAATAGAACCTTTCAAACCACACTGTGTGTGTAGCACAGTCATAGAACCCTTAAACACGCTCTGCGTGTAGCACAGGCATAATGACTCCCTGAATTAAGGGGGAGCCCTAGCTTGGAGGGTTTTCGGTGATCGCCAAATGTGCGTTGATCGAGGTTGTGTCGATCTAGACGAGGATCCGCTACATGAATTCCCAAAAGGTTGGAATCTGGATTGCTGACTGCGAGCGAGGCACCGTCTGGTGCCATGCGATTGGCATCCTCAAGGTATGGTAGCAGACACTGATGCCTGCTGTTGTGTTCTGTTCAGCAGAACTGTGTCCCTAGGGGGAACCCTGTTTCGGATAGGTTACCACACGAACATGCCATGGAGTCCCAAACCAACAAAACTCCCTTATGGTAAATGGGGTGCTGAGAGCCCATGAAGTACGGTCTTGTGTCCTGTCAGACACAGTTTAATCGTTGAAGTATCGACATTTAGATTCCTTTGATGGAACGTGGATTTAGGGTTCTACCAAAGATGCATAAAAGTCAGAGTCTGGGATTTGGATTGCGAAAACCATCAGACGTCGGAGCCCTCATCCTGCTGCATGAAAGTTTCCTAGAAACTGCGACATAGCTGCAGACGTAATGACTGTGTATTTAGATGTGACATTATGTGCTCAGACAGGTACTTGCACCATTGGCGGTTGTGCCTAGTGTGTCAACCGCACTAGGCAGAGGGACTCCGCTCGCTGGGTGAGAGTCATAAGAGGTAAAAACCTCCAATGTGGTATGAACATAGGCGAAGTTGTGTCCTTGTGACGACACAGAATAAACACAATACATCCATAGGGTATGCAGTGGATTACGTGTTCCCTGTGCGTACTGAAAATAGTCTGACACCTAATTTCTTCCTGACATTGTACAGTAGCCCGGTATGTTGGTTAAGATCTTGTAGGGCACGGTACACTCATTGATGTGAGGGCAGCACCGTGCTGCAGCAGTTTATAAAATTGAAAATTTCACAGAAAAAAACTGTATTCACAGCAGCACAGAGTATTTCAGGACAGAAATATGTCGGTCTGCCCACTTTTGTACTGGCCCTCCTATTCCTGTGGGAGCCAGAGGGATGAGAGAGAGAGAACAGCAGGGAAAATCCCTGTCCTTTCTGTAAATGCCTGTGACACATGGCACAGCCTGTCACACATGGTATACAGGGGGAGAGGAAGCTGCAGCAGGGAATTAGATCCCTGCTGGCTTTCCTGTATCTGCCCCACAGCCTGTCAGTCTGGTGTACAGGGAGAGAGGAAGCTGCAGCAGGGAATATATCCCTGCCGGCTTCCCTGTATTTGCCCTACAGCCTGTCACACTGGTGTCCAGGGGAGGGGGGGCAGAGAGAGCTGCAGCAGGGAAGGATCCCTGCTGGTTGACCTGTATATGCCCCCATAGCCTGCTACACTGTTGTGTCATTCTGCCTCACAGTGTTTGTGCCCCCGGTGTAATGGCGCCCAGGCTGCATTTGGCGCGTCAGGAGAAGGAGGGGGCGGGAACCTGAATGGGCGCGCAAAACGAGTGCTCAGAGGAACTTCCCGCCCCTCTCTGATGCCGCCCCGCGTCATTTGACGCGATCCGGAGGGCGGGCGGTGGGCGGGGATAGGCGGTGCCTAGCGTGAATTGCGGACCCATGGATGGCGGGGGGGTCGGCGCGGAGGTCCGGAATCCATCCGGAACCTCCGGTCTGGCAGCGAGGGGGGCCATGGATCCCTGCCACCCCAGGTACCGTGCTGCCTGCTTTTGAAGGGGCAGCATAGGTGGAGCAGGGTACCTCTTTCCCCTGCCTATGCTGAGGGAGCTGTGCAGGGAGAAGGGGAGCAGGCTCTGTCCCAGGTCCTTGGAAGGAGTACAGGGCTGAGTGGGGCTGTACCCGGACCCCACCGGGATCCTGGGGAGATAAGTGCAGCTGCGCTTGTAAGCTGCGCTCCTGCAAGCAGCCATGTGCCTCAGTCTAATAGCCCACAAGGTGATTAGAATCTCAGCCCAGAGTGCAGCGAGTGCTGCTGGTACCTATGGTGCCACAGCCTAATGACCCATAGGGTGATCAGGGGGCTTCTGCAGGCATCCATCTAGAGTCCCAGGCCAGAATGCAGCATGTGCTGCTGGTACATGTGGTGCCACAGCCTAATGACCCATAGGGTGATTAGGGGGTCGTCTCTGAGCCTGTGCTTCTGCAGGCATCCATCCAGAGTCTCAGCCCAGAGTGCAGCGAGTGCTGCTGGTACCTATGGTGCCACAGCCTAATGACCCATAGGGTGATCAGGGGGCTTCTGCAGGCATCCATCTAGAGTCCCAGGCCAGAATGCAGCATGTGCTGCTGGTACATGTGGTGCCACAGCCTAATGACCCATAGGGTGATTAGGGGGTCGTCTCTGAGCCTGTGCTTCTGCAGGCATCCATCCAGAGTCCCAGCCCAGAATGCAGCATGTGCTGCTGATACCTGTGGTGCCTCAGCCTAAGCACCCAGAGGGTGATTAGGGGGACGTCATCTGGCAGGTAGTCCAGCTCTGGCTTCAACTCAGGACCCCGAGGGAGTGAGGAAGGTGGATGTTATGCTGGGCTGTCTCAACTTTAACCCAGCAACCCAACAGTGGGAGGCCGAGAAAGGAGTACGGCATATGTAAGGATTCTCAACTTTAACCCAGCGCCCCAACAGTGGGTGGCCGAGGAAGGAGCATGCCGGGGACCCCCCCGCCGGACCCACTTTTCTTCATTGGAAGAAAAAAAGGATGAGAAAAAATAGTCGTGTGCCTCCTTCGACACCAAGCAAAAACTGGAGAAGCACTTCCTGCTACAGGGGTGTAGTGCTGCAGAGGAGGAGCCACTGTTACTCTTTTGCAGATTCTGCTTAGTGTCGCCTCCTAGTGGACAGCAGCATAACACCCACGGTCCTGTGTCCCCCAATGAGGCGAAGGAGAAATATGGTATTTGTATAACAGTAGCATTGGTCTAATGTACAGCAGTACTCCTGTACTGCGGACAGAAACCTGAATGACACAGATCCACCTATAAGCTGTGTCTACCGTGCTATCAGGTAAAACTGTTTATCATATGAAACTGGTTATCATATGACCTTAGGATACCATGAAAATGATCTGGATCCGTGAACGTGTGGGGAGATTCTGTTAACAGTTTTTTTAACCCTGTAGTAACCACTTGGATACAGCCGCCATGATTAATAGCGCTGTTTAAGGGGATAATCAGCCCTGATGTCCAGGACATTCCCTGATGAAGGAGTTGGGGAGATAACTCTGAAACGCGTTGGATAATTAAGAAGAATCATTGATCCAGGCATTCTCTTGTACTGGCTTCTTTTGTTCCTTTGTGAAGTGGCAGCGCGGACCTCGAGGTACTGTGTCCTGGGAGCTGATTATACCACAGGGATCTGTGGAGAGTACGGTCCTGCAGCAGCTACTTGTATTTGAGCGATCATTACCAGTTGTGGGTTTTCACAACTACATCAGGTGAGCAGCCTCTTTGTATAAACTTCTTTGCTCTTCTTTAAAGAAGATATCACCCTATGTGCGCATTCTTGAATTTTATAGATGCATTTACATTTATGGAATTTGAGATATTTATTTTCTGTATTTTTCAAACATACAAATCCCGAAAAAATATTCCAGAAGAAAAAGCAGAAACCCAGTAGACACTTGATAAGCATCTAAGGAGGTAAAGTTCTCTTTGTGAAGAGTTTCATGCCAGATCTGGCATGCCAATATTAGGAGACAAATGATTTGCAATGCTCCTCTAGTAAATTTAATATTTAATTTCCCAGAGAAGCAATGCAAGGCATTTAAGTCTCCGTATACTGGCATGTCACTCTCCGCAAGGAGAAACCTTACCTCTTGAGATCCCCAGTCTTAGCCTCTCACCTAGCCAAATCAGATCTCATACATTGCAGTGAAAAGGAGCAAACACTTAAACACTGTGTCTACAAATTTAGATTCTGGTTTTGCACTTATCCGAAGTCACATGGCAAGGTTCGTTAAAGGGTCTGCATGGCCTTGTAGGATTGCTACTTCCAATCAATAGGTAGTGCTAGAATTCAAGTCCTCTTCGACGAGACAATTTGCATATATTAACAAGCACGCATACCATCCAATAGACAGGGATTTCAGATTATTTTTGTTATGCTGTAAAAATAAAAATTTGCTTGTTTGCTGGCCTGTAGTGCATTAAGAAAACAAATGTCCAATTGTAGTTCAAAGGTAGAAAGACAAATGCCAGCTGAGCAGCTATACCATATCACTGATCAATTACCGTACATAGTCTGCCACTGCTGCTGGCACCTCTCTTTTCTGTATCTGTTCTTATCTATTGCATCTGTATTATATGCAGACAACTCCACTCATTTTCAGCGCTGAATTTGGACAATGCACTTTTGTCTGGAGTATCTGTCCAATGTTGCAGTGATTTCTCTTCCCATCACTGTTACCAATGTGCGGCATTCTCTCATTGATTTTGGTCAATCTAAAATGGCTCCTGAATTCCCTGCCTCAACTCTCATACAGGCTATGATAGTCCATTCTGATTGACTGCACTACAACAAATTATGAGATTATTGCATGTAGGGTAAATCCCACAAGATCAAATAACTGATCTATTATATCTGATGCAATTTTCTGCTACGTGTAAAATGACATCGGACATTTTCTGGGCAATCCGCACAAATCAAATCACAAACTGTTTGAATTCAAGAATGAGCACATTTGTTTGGAGGGAACTGAAAATGGATTCTGCCAGGTAATGACGATTTACGTAACAGGGTGCAAAAAATATATAAAGCTGAGGGAGTTACCACATTTTTTTTTCATCATTTTATACCAAAAATATTTTACATATTTGACTAACAAATTGGGTCATAAAATGTATATTTGACTTACGATATATGTCAGAATTGTCCTGCAGTACCCAAACTTTAAATAGGCCATCAGTTCCTGTAGTTACCAAAGTGGGAGCATCTTTTTCTGAAACACATCCACACTGGAAAGAAAGGGATGTGACTTCGTTTTCATGAGGCGAATTGATTGTGGTGTTCAAGACAAAGCTTTAAAACAAAAAAGTTTACTAGAAAAATGCAAATAAATAGAAATAAATACTTTATGTTAATAACATACGGCATGTACTGAGCCCCACATTGCATGGTTAGTGCTTCCTGCCACTATAATATGGAATCTAGATTAGATCTCAACGTCATAATAAAGCCCAGAATTTAGCAGAAAAATTATACCAAGATCAAAATATTGTTGAGGCTGAGAACCAGATTGTTGGATAAAACATCTTGCATCACTTAAAGGGAACCAACCACCCCAAATGACCCCCCCGGACTATTAATATCGTTCCCTACACCAGCACATACATGTGCTGCAAGGTTTTTTGCTAAAAAAACTGCTTTTTAAAAGTTGAGATAATGATTTATAAAGTATTTAACGAAGAGACGGGTGGGCGTTACTTAGCTGGGGCTAACGCCGAGTTGCAGTTGCCAGTCATCCTCCTGTCTCCCCTCGCAGCAGTAACGGCCAGCCCTTTCTTGTCGTCACAGCCTGCTGAGCCTGGTGCACGGGATCTCATGCCCGTGCACACGTCATCAGCTACAGCCGGGTCGCGAGCACACACGCTCTGACTTCCTGCGCTCGGCTGTGGAAGTCAGAGCGCGCGCTCGCGACCAGGCTGTAGCTGATGACGTGTGCACGGGCATGAGATCCCGTGCACCAGGCTCAGCAGGCTGTGACGACAAGAAAGGGCTGGCCGTTACTGCTGCGAGGGGAGACAGGAGGATGACTGGCAGCTGCAACCCGGCTTTAGCCCCAGCTAAGTAACGCCCACCCGTCCCTTCGTTAAATACTTTATAAATCATTATCTCAACTTTTAAAAAGCAGTTTTTTTAGCAAAAAAACCTTGCAGCACATGTATGTGCTGGGTGTAGGGAACGATATTAATAGTCCGGGGGGGTCATTTGGGGTGGTTGGTTCCCTTTAACTCCTGCAAATGACAATAAAAAGAAATAGGGGTGAGGCGCTTTAAGTTTGAGCTATGCAGGTTAAGTGCATCCATAGAACCCTATTGTCCACGTGTATGTAAATACTGGAAATTTGTCCTTTAAGCATAAAGTAAAGCGCACAGTAGTAAAAATGTGCATTTAGAATTAGTGCAATTGTCATCCTGTGCAATGGCATGCAGGAAGTTTCAACTGCAAAGCAAAAAAAAATAAATGTTTGCAGTATTGTCAGGTGGTAGTTACATATCCTCCCACAAAATGCAAAAAAAAATCTATAGCTAAACTATTACACCATCTATTTAGTCTATTGAGCCTTCAGGATTATATTTTACGGTGACCAATCAAAAACCGCCAACACAGCTCCGATGACTTAATCCTAATTACAGTTGTACTACCTACTTTTATAAATGTTCTGTGTAAGGTATACAGTTTTTGGATTTCTTAAATAAAATGGCCTAACTCAGACTACTAAAATATATAATAAATTGGAAGATGAAATTCCAGCAGGACGGTTCCATTATTTTTCTTTTTTTATTAAATAATAAATAACATCCATATAATAGGCAGTACAAGTGTACAAACAGGCCAACGCGTTTCGATGCACTCAGGTCTTAATAATGGCTCTGAGCCATGATTAAGACCTGAGTGCGTCAAAACGTGTTAACCTGTTTGTACACTTGTACTGCCTATTATATGGATGTTATTTATTATTTAATAAAAGAAGAAAAATACTGGAACCGTCCTGCTGGAATTTCTTCTTCTAATTGCACCAGCCCACAACCAGGGAGTTGTCCTTGCCGGCCCGGAACCAGTGGAAGCTGATCCTTACTGACGGTGAGCTGGTCCCCTTCCCATTCCCATTTTCTGCATATAATAAATTGGGTACAGTAGTTCAATGCAGTATGTGCTGAATAATATTATTATGAATTATAATGTTCTATCTAAATAAATAGATTATTGTATCATAATGAGTAAAGCCTTATATTCCAATTGTACTACAAAAATTTATTTCTTGAACATGAGCCATGTATGAGGGAATCAGAGTTGTGGAGTCGAAGTCGAAGAATTGAGGAATCAGAGTAGGTTTGGCTTACCAATTCCACAGTACTGCATGAAGAAGCTGTTCAGGTGCCTGAACTCTGATCAACATTTGTGGCCCATCTGATGACAAAGGTAGATGCCCTACTACTTAGTCTCTAGGGTGGATACACAAAGTACGTCGGCTTTCTGGAAGAGTGGGATAATTACATAGTAACATAGTTTTTAAGGTTGAAGGAAGACTAAGTCCATCTAGTTCAACCCATAGCCTAACATGTTGATCCAGAGGAAGGCAAAAAAAAACCATGTGGCAACACATTGGGGTAAAAATTCCTTCCTGACTCCACATACGGCAATCAGACTAGTTGCCTGGATCAACGCCCTATCAAAGAATCTAGTATGTATAACTGGTAATATTATAGTTTTCAAGAAAGGCATCCAGGCCCTTCTTAAATGTTAGTAGTGAGTCACTCATTACAACATCATGTGGCAGAGAGTTCCATAGTCTCACTGCTCTTACAGTAAAGAATCCACGTCTGTGATTATGATTAAACCTTCTTTCCTCCAGACGTAGAGGATGCCCCCTTGTCCCAGTCTCAGGCGTAAGAGTAAAGAGATCATTAGAAAGGCCTCTGTACTGTCCCCTCATATATTTATACATTATTATAAGATCACCCCTAAGCCTTCGTTTTTCCAAGCTAAATAACCCCAAGTTTAATAACCTGTCTTGGTATTGCAGACCCCTTAGTCCTCTAATGACTTTTGTCGCTCTTCTCTGGACCCGCTCTAGTTCAGCTATGTCTTTCTTATACACCGGAGACCAGAATTGTACACAGTATTCTAAGTGTGGTCGCACTAGTGACTTGTATAGAGGTAAAATTATGTTCTCCTCATGAGCATCTATGCCTCTTTTAATGCATCCCATTATTTTATTTGCCTTTGCAGCAGCTGCCTGACACTGGCCACTAAATGTGAGTTTGTCATCTACCCATACACCCAGGTCTTTTTCAGTGACAGTTTTGCCCAGTGTTTTACAATTAAGCACATAATTATACCTTTTGTTTCCTCTGCCCAAGTGCATGACTTTACATTTATCCCCATTAAAGCGCATTTGCCATTTATCAGCCCAAGCTTCTAGTTTACATAAATCCTCCTGTAATATAAAATTGTCCTCGTCTGTATTGATTACCCTGCAGAGTTTAGTGTCATCTGCAAATATTGAGATTCTACTCTGTATGCCCCCTACAAGGTCATTAATAAATATATTAAATAGAAGCGGGCCCAACACTGACCCCTGTGGTACCCTACTGTTAACTGTGACCCATTCTGAGTGTGTTCCATTAATAACCACCCTTTGTTTCCTATCACTAAGCCAGTTCTTAACCCACTTACACATATTTTCCCCTATCCCCATTGCCCTCATTTTATGTATCAACCTTTTGTGTGGCACCGTATCAAAAGCTTTTGAAAAGTCCATATACACCACATCCACTGCATTTCCTTGGTCCAGTCCAGAATTTACTTCTTCATAGAAGCTTATCAGATTAGTTTGACAGGAACGGTCCCTCGTAAAACCATGTTGATAATGGGTCATGAGGTTATTTTTGTTCAGATACTCCAGTATAGCATCTCTTAGAAAACCCTCTAGGATTTTACCCACAGTAGAGGTTAAGCTTACTGGCCTATAATTTCCAAGTTCAGTTTTTGTCCCCTTTTTGAATATTGGCACCACATTTGCTATACGCCAGTCCTGTGGTACAGACCCTGTTATTATGGAATCTTTAAATATTAAAAATAATGGTCTATCTATGACAGTACTTAATTCCTGCAGCACTCTGGGGTGTATCCCATCCGGGCCCGGTGATTTGTCAATTTTAGTGATTTTTAGACGATGCCGTACTTCCTCTTGGGTTAAGCAGGTGACATTTAATTGAGACTTTTTGTTATCACTGATCATATTGTTTGTCATGGGATTTTCTTGTGTAAATACTGTTGAAAAAAAGTCATTTAGCATATTGGCTTTTTCCTCATCCTCATCCACCATTTCACCCAGACTATTTTTAAAGGGGCCAACACCATCATTTTTTAGTTTCTTACTATTTATGTAGTTAAAAAATATTTTGGGATTCTTTTTACTTTCTCTGGCAATGAGTCTCTCTGTTTCAATCTTTGCTGCCTTGATTTGCTTTTTACAAATGTTATTTAATTTTCTGTATTTATTTAATGCTTCATCACTACCTACTTGCTTTAATTCCCTAAATGCTTTCTTTTTGTCACATATTGCACTTCTTACCACTTTATTTAGCCATAGTGGTTTCCTCCTATTTCTAGCATGCTTATTCCCATAGGGTATATATTGTGCACAGGTCCTATTCAGGATGCTAATAAACATCTCCCATTTGTGTTGTGTACTTTTATGTCTCAGGACATCGTCCCAGTTTATTGCACTAAGATCATCTCTCAACCGTTGGAAATTTGCCTTCCTGAAGTTTAGTGTCCTTGTGGCCCCTCTACTACACGTCTTAGTAAAGGATACTTGAAAGCTTATTAAGTTATGATCACTGTTACCCAAGTGACCTCCAACCCGTATATTTGATATGCGGTCTGGCCTGTTGGTTAATATTAGGTCCAGCAGTGCCCCCCTTCTTGTTGGGTCCTGAACCAGTTGTGAAAGGTAATTGTCTCTCATAGTTTTCAAAAACTTATTACCTTTGCTGGAACTGCAGGTTTCTGATCCCCCATAATAATGACTTCTCCCTGAGTCGCTGCTTCATCTATTTGCTTTATGAGGATATTCTCCTCCACTTCCATTATTGTTGGAGACTTATAACAAACTCCTATCTGTAATTTATTATTTTTTCCCCCTCCCCTCATCTCCACCCACAGGGACTCTACATTTCCATTAGATTCACCTATATTATCACGCAGGATGGGTTTTAAGGATGATTTTACGTATAAACATACACCTCCTCCTCGCCTATTTGTACGGTCATTTCTGAACAGACAATAGCCCTGTAAATTAACAGCCCAGTCATGGCTTTCGTCCAGCCAAGTCTCCGAAATCCCCACCATGTCATAATTATTTTCCAACAAAATCAATTCTAATTCCTCCATTTTGTTGGTGAGGCTTCTGGCATTAGTGAACATGCACTTTATGCATCTCTCTTTACCTCTCTTCCTTCCTACTAGATTGACTGTTCTAACCCCACCCCCCATGCCACCCCCAATTTTATTACTTGTGCCCAGGTTACTGTTTACACTATCTTCCCCTCCTATACAATGAATACCCTCCCCCCCAATCCCTAGTATAAACACTCCTCCAACCTTCTAGCCATTTTCTCCCCCAGCACAGCTGCACCCTCCCCATTGAGGTGCAGCCCGTCCCTAGCATAGAACCTGTAGCCAACAGAGAAGTCGGCCCAGTTCTCCAGGAACCCAAACCCCTCCTTCCTACACCAATTCCTGAGCCACTTATTTATCTCCCTAATCTCCCGTTGCCTCTCTGGTGTGGCACGTGGTATAGGCAGTATTTCAGAGAATACTACCTTGGAGGTCCTTGCCTTAAGCTTGCAGCCTAATTCCCTGAAATCATCTTTAAGGATCTTCCACCTACCTCTAACTTTGTCATTTGTGCCAATGTGCACCATGACCGCTGGGTCCTCACCAGCCCCTCCCAGTAATCTGTCAACCCGATCAGCGATGTGCCGGACTCGAGCGCCAGGTAGGCAGCACACTGTTCGACGATCCCTGTCTTTGTGACAGATTGCCCTATCTATTCCCCTAATAATTGAGTCCCCCACTACCAGCACCTGTCTGGCCTGTCCTCTCCTGTTTTCCCCCTTACTGGAGCAACCACTCCTCTGGCTTTCAGAGGTCATGCCCTGCTGCAGCAGTGCTATCCCTGAACTCACACCCCCCTCATCTGCCAACATAGCAAATTTATTGGGGTGTGCCAGATCAGGGCTAGCCTCCCTGGCATCCTTCCCTCTACCCCGCCTTCTAACTGTCACCCAGCTAGCTACCTCATGGTCCTGCAGCTCCATACTACCATCCTCCCCAACATCTATCCCATTGAGCAGCTGTTCAGTGAGCAGCAGACTCCTTTCCATATTGTCTATGGATCTCAGCGTTGTCAGTTGTTCATTTAGATCCAGTATCTGGGCTTCCAAATGCACAACGTACTCACATCTCACACAGCAGTATGCACCCTCGACCGGCTGGTCAAGGAATGCATACATGTGGCAAGATGTACACTGGATGGCATTGCCAATCATGGAGCTCATTTCCTAATGGGGATTGCACCAGACAGAAATGATAAGTAAAAAGAAATGCAAAGTATTAATAAAATACAACCAGACATTCACTTCGGCCAGGAAGTTATGTTCTGCATCCAGCAATTTTTGACCCACACAAGATTTTGTTACCATCATTGCATATCAAGTTGGGCTTAATAAAAAACTTTGTAAAGGCAGTGGATAAAAATGCAAAAAAATGTAAGTAACTCATTGATAAATTTCCAAGATGAGGAGTAACTCTGTTTCAGAGTAAAGAAAAGGCTGCCTGTGTAGCATTTGCATTAGTGGTAACTTTTTTTTCTTTAGCGGGGTGGGAGTGGAGTCAAGAGCAGATAACTGAGGAGTTGGTGGAAAATATCCTCAAAACATATGAAAATATTAGCTGTAACATGTTCTTGAAGGTTAATTTCTTGTATTTGCAATTAAAACTTTTGGCCACTTTGGGCCACCAAACCGTGGAGAAGTGGGCTGCGAGCATGGTGACAGATTTCACCAATTTATTACGGCTATGGAGACAAGATATCAAGGAAAACGAATCTATCAAAGCTTGCAGATTACTGCTGGATAATTGTAAGAGTTTATCTGATGCAGGAGTACAAGAGACAAGCAAGAAAGTTGTCACTGAATGAGGACCAAATTTTGTATCGCAATATTTGTTAAAGGGAACCTGTCACCTAATCTATGGCCCCTAAACTATCACTACCTGCCCCTACAGACCCTAACTAGCTCCCTAACCATCCCTGCCTGTCCTAATAGGGCTTTATAGAAGGTGAATAAACCACTTTATAAACTTACAGTTTCTGTGACAGTGGGGCGTTCCTGTGGGCTCTTGTCCGAAGGGCGGGTTCCCCAGAGCCGCGCTCCCCCCGCCTCGCTCCCTTCCTAACGCCCTAATGGGCGGCATTATCGATTTGAAGAGCGGGGAGCCCATTGGAATCATCCCGCCCCGCTCTTCATGACGCGCGGCCCGGAAATGACGATGAGAGCGCGTCATTTCCGTGCCGCGCATGCCCAGTGCAGCGGGTGAAGCCGATGCGAGTGCCGTCGTCGCTAGGCAACGATCGGCGTCTTCGGAAGGTGAGTATCGGCGGCCCCCTCACCCTCCCAAAACTGCACATATATATGTGTGTGTAATCCACATGTACATATGGATTACACACACACATATGTACATTCACTTTTATTAGGCACATTTCATATGTGCATCTATATATATATATATATATATATATATATATATATATATATGCACATATATATAGTTAGATTGTGTGTGTGTATACGTGTGTGTGTGTGTGTGTGTGTGCGTGCATGTGTGTGTATACATACTTGTCTGTGTGTGCATGTGTGTGTATACTTACGTGTGTGTGTGTGCATGTGTGTGTATACGTGTGTGTGTGTGTGTGTGCGTGCATGTGTGTGTATACATACACGTGTGTGTGTGTGTGCATGTGTGTGTATACATACACGTGTGTGTGCGTGCGTGTATACATACTTGTCTGTGTGTGCATGTGTGTATACTTACGTGTGTGTGTGCATGTGTTTGTATACATACACGTGTGTGTGTGTGCATGTGTGTGTATACGTGTGTGTGTGTGTGCGTGCATGTGTGTGTATACATACTTTGTGTGTGTGCATGTGTTTGTATACATACTTGTGTGTGTGTGTGCGTGCATGTGTGTGTATACATACGTGTGTGTGTGTGTGTGTGCGTGCATGTGTGTGTATACATACGTGTGTGTGTGTGTGTGTGCGTGCATGTGTGTATACATACGTGTGTGTGTGCATGTGTTTGTATACATACACGTGTGTGTGTGCGTGCATGTGTGTGTATACATACTTGTGTGTGTGTGTGCATGTGTGTGTATACGTGTGTGTGTGTGTGCGTGCATGTGTGTGTATACATACACGTGTGTGTGTGTGTGCATGTGTGTGTATACATACACGTGTGTGTGTGTGCGTGCGTGTATACATACTTGTCTGTGTGTGCATGTGTGTGTATACATACGTGTGTGTGTGTGTGTGCGTGCATGTGTGTGTGTGTGCGTGCATGTGTGTGTATACATACGTGTGTGTGTGTGTGTGCGTGCAAGTGTGTGTATACATACGTGTGTGTGTGCATGTGTGTGTGTATACATACACGTGTGTGTGTGTGTGTGTGTGTGCATGTGTATATATATTTTGTAGAGATAGAGAGACTGAGGGTGAGAGGGTCTGTGAGTTTTGTGTAACGCTGGGACCTGGGTGACGCAGTAAACTTCACCTGAGGTCAGAGTTAATCCTCGTCACTCTATCTGACCTCAGGTGATCTACACTGATGTCACCCTGTTCACATCGGTAACAGAAAACTCACTCTATGTGGGTCACGCTGTGAAGTGGGAAGTTTCACATGAGGTCAGAGAAACACATTGCTTTATCCGACCTCAGGTGACACAGACCATGAATGCTTCACTGCACGAGCCTTCAAATATAATTGTTAGTGAATCTTCACTAACGGACGGACCTCTACCAGGATCCTGGATGGGTATGTGGGAGTAATAAAGATGGAGTCAAAATACGTGTTTGTGTTTTTTGTTGTAATAAAAAAATTTTTCTCGGTGTTGTGTCTTCTTTAATACTAAATAGAGATTCATAATGGCCGTGTCTAACATTGGCGCGACATTATAAATCTCGGGCTTAGTGCCAGCTGCTAAAAGAAAGGTGGCATTAACCCCTTATTACCCAGTCTGCCACCGCCACAGGGCAGCTGGAAGAGCTGGGTACAGCTCCAGAATATTGCGCTTCTATAAATGCGCAATTTTCTGGGGCGGCTGCGAGCTGCAATTCTCAGCGGGGGTGGCCCAGAACGCTTGGGCCTCCCTACGCTGGGATTCCAGCCCTCAGCTGCCTAGTTGTACCTGGCTGGCAAAGAAAAATGCGGCGAAGCCCCACGCCGTTTTTTTTCTTGTCAGCCAGGTACACCTAGGTAGTTGGGGGTGGATGGCAGCTCCTAGCTGCCTAGTTGTACCTGGCTGGCAAAGAAAAATGTGGCGAAGCCCCACGCCGTTTTTTTTCTTGCCAGCCAGGTAGACCTAGACAGCAGTGGACTGCCATCCACCCCCTACTACCTAGGTGTACCTGGCTTGCATGAAAAAATGGCATCTGTCTTCACCACATTTTTCTTTGCCAGCCAGGTACAACTAGTCAGCTGGGGGTGGATGGCAGCTCACAGCTGCCTAGTTGTATCTGGCTGGCAAATAAAAATGCGGCGAAGCCCCACGCCGTTTTTTTTTCTTGTCAGCCAGGTACACCTAGGTAGTTGGGGGTGAATGGCAGCTACCAGCAACCTAGTTGTACCTGGCTAGTAAAGGAAAATACAGCAAAGCCACATGCCATTTTTTTCTTGCCAGCCACATACAACTAGTCAGCTGGGAGCTGCCATCCACCCCAAACTACCTAGGTGTACCTGGCTGGCAAGAAAAAAAACGGCATGGGGCTTCGCCGCATTTTTCTTTGCCAGCCAGGTACAACTAGGCAGCTGTGAGCTGCCATCCACCCCCAGCTGACTAGTTGTACCTGGCTGGCAAAGAAAAATGTGGTGAAGACAGATGCCATTTTTTCATGCAAGCCAGGTACACCTAGGTAGTAGGGGGTGGATGGCAGTCCACTGCTGTCTAGGTCTACCTGGCTGGCAAGAAAAAAAACGGCGTGGGGCTTCGCCACATTTTTCTTTGCCAGCCAGGTACAACTAGGCAGCTAGGAGCTGCCATCCACCCCCAACTACCTAGGTGTACCTGGCTGACAAGAAAAAAAACGGCGTGGGGCTTCGCCGCATTTTTCTTTGCCAGCCAGGTACAACTAGGCAGCTGAGGGCTGGAATCCCAGCGTAGGGAGGCCCAAGCGTTCTGGGCCACCCCCGCTGAGAATTGCAGCTCGCAGCCGCCCCAGAAAATTGCGCATTTATAGAAGCGCAATATTCTGGAGCTGTACCCAGCTCTTCCAGCTGCCCTGTGGCGGTGGCAGACTGGGTAATAAGGGGTTAATGCCACCTTTCTTTTAGCAGCTGGCACTAAGCCCGAGATTTATAATGTCGCGCCAATGTTAGACACGGCCATTATGAATCTCTATTTAGTATTAAAGAAGACACAACACCGAGAAAAATTTTTTTTATTACAACAAAAAACACAAACACGTATTTTGACTCCATCTTTATTACTCCCACATACCCATCCAGGATCCTGGTAGAGGTCCGTCCGTTAGTGAAGATTCACTAACAATTATATTTGAAGGCTCGTGCAGTGAAGCATTCATGGTCTGTGTCACCTGAGGTCGGATAAAGCAATGTGTTTCTCTGACCTCATGTGAAACTTCCCACTTCACAGCGTGACCCACATAGAGTGAGTTTTCTGTTACCGATGTGAACAGGGTGACATCAGTGTAGATCACCTGAGGTCAGATAGAGTGACGAGGATTAACTCTGACCTCAGGTGAAGTTTACTGCGTCACCCAGGTCCCAGCGTTACACAAAACTCACAGACCCTCTCACCCTCAGTCTCTCTATCTCTACAAAATATATATACACATGCACACACACACACACACACACACGTGTATGTATACACACACACATGCACACACACACGTATGTATACACACACTTGCACGCACACACACACACACACGTATGTATACACACACATGCACGCACACACACACACATGCACGCACACACACACACACACGTATGTATACACACACATGCACACACAGACAAGTATGTATACACGCACGCACACACACGTGTATGTATACACACACATGCACACACACACACACGTGTATGTATACACACACATGCACGCACACACACACACACACGTATACACACACATGCACACACACACACAAGTATGTATACACACACATGCACGCACACACACACGTGTATGTATACAAACACATGCACACACACACACGTATGTATACACACATGCACGCACACACACACACACACACGTATGTATACACACACATGCACGCACACACACACACACGTATGTATACACACACATGCACGCACACACACACACAAGTATGTATACAAACACATGCACACACACAAAGTATGTATACACACACATGCACGCACACACACACACACGTATACACACACATGCACACACACACACGTGTATGTATACAAACACATGCACACACACACGTAAGTATACACACATGCACACACAGACAAGTATGTATACACGCACGCACACACACGTGTATGTATACACACACATGCACACACACACACACGTGTATGTAACACACATGCACGCACACACACACACACACACGTATACACACACATGCACACACACACACGTAAGTATACACACACATGCACACACAGACAAGTATGTATACACACACATGCACGCACACACACACACACACACACACGTATACAACACACAATCTAACTATATATATGTGCATATATATATATATATATATATATATATATATATATATAGATGCACATATGAAATGTGCCTAATAAAAGTGAATGTACATATGTGTGTGTGTAATCCATATGTACATGTGGATTACACACACATATATATGTGCAGTTTTGGGAGGGTGAGGGGGCCGCCGATACTCACCTTCCGAAGACGCCGATCGTTGCCTAGCGACGACGGCACTCGCATCGGCTTCACCCGCTGCACTGGGCATGCGCGGCACGGAAATGACGCGCTCTCATCGTCATTTCCGGGCCGCGCGTCATGAAGAGCGGGGCGGGATGATTCCAATGGGCTCCCCGCTCTTCAAATCGATAATGCCGCCCATTAGGGCGTTAGGAAGGGAGCGAGGCGGGGGGAGCGCGGCTCTGGGGAACCCGCCCTTCGGACAAGAGCCCACAGGAACGCCCCACTGTCACAGAAACTGTAAGTTTATAAAGTGGTTTATTCACCTTCTATAAAGCCCTATTAGGACAGGCAGGGATGGTTAGGGAGCTAGTTAGGGTCTGTAGGGGCAGGTAGTGATAGTTTAGGGGCCATAGATTAGGTGACAGGTTCCCTTTAAGGTTTATAATTCACAACAGTGTTTAGACATGTTTTAGTTATTTGAATTGTTGTCAAGTTTCCTCTAAATAAACAAAAAATTGGCATAAAAATGTTCCACATCTTTACATTTGCAGAAATAATTAATAATTTGGAAGTACACTGAGCTGTAGGCTTATTTTCTGCTAAGGGAAAAAAAATAAAAAATTTAAATCTTATTTCTTAGCGAGTGTGACACAAGCTTAGTGTGACCGGGAGCGTAAGTGCGGACGGAAGTAAGTGTGTGATTTGTGATTCAGTGACTTTGGATTAAGGGAATTTGGAAGGGAGGACTTACTGAATTGCTGGTTGTATTTTATTAATATTTTGCATTTCTTTTTACTTATCATTTCTGTCTGGTGCAATCCCCATTAGGAAATGAGCTCCATAATTGACAACGCCATCCAGTGTACATATTGCCACATGTATGCAATCCTTGAACAGTCGATCAAGGGTGCATACTGCTGTGTGAGATGCGAATATGTTGTGCATTTGGAAGAACACATACTGGATCTAAATGAACAACTGACAACGCTGAGATCCATAGACAATATGGAAAGGAGTCTGCTGCTCACTGAACAGCTGCTCAATGGGATAGATGTGGGGGATGATGGTAGCATGGAACTGCAGGACAGTGAGGTAGCTAGCTGGGTGACAGTTAGAAGGCGGGGTAGAGGGAAGGGTGTCAGGGAGGCTAGCCCTGATCTGGCACACCCCAATAAATGTGCTAACTTGGCAGATGAGGGGGTGTGAGTTCAGGGATAGCACTGCTGCAACAGGGCATGACCTCTGATGCTGGTAGTGGGGGACTCAATTATTAGGGTAACAGATAGGGCAATCTGTCACAAAGACAGGGATGGTCAAACAGTGTACTGCCTACCTGGCGCTCAAGTCCGGCACATCGCTGATCGGGTTGACAGATTACTGGGAGGGGCTGGTGAGGACCCAGCGGTCATGGCGCACATTGGCACAAATGACAAAGTTAGAGGTAGGTGGAAGGTCCTTAAAGATCATTTCAGGGAATTAGGCTGCAAGCTTAAGGCAAGGACCTCTAAGGTAGTATTCTCTGAAATACTGCCTGTACCACGTGCCACACCAGAGAGGCAAAGGGAGATTAGGGAGATAAATATGTGGCTCAGGAATTGGTGATGGAAGGAGTGGTTTGGGTTCCTGGAGAACTGGGCCGACTTCTCTGTTGGCTACAGGTTCTATGCTAGAGACGGTCTGCACCTCAATGGGGAGGGTGCAGCTGTGCTGGGGGAGAAAATGGCTAGAAGGTTAGAGGAGTGTTTAAACTAGGGAATGGGGGGGAGGGTATTCATTGTACAGGAGGGGAATATAGTGTAAAATAGTAACCTGGGCACAAGTAATAAAATTGGGGGTGGCATGGGGGGGTGGGGTTAGAACAGTCAATATAGTAGGTAGGAATAGAGGTAAAGAGAGATGCATAAAGTGCATGTACACTAATGCCAGAAGCCTCACCAACAAAATGGATGAATTAGATTTGATTTTGTTGGAAAATTATTATGACATGGTGGGGATATCGGAGACTTGGCTGGACGAGAGCCATGACTGGGCTGTTAATTTACAGGGCTATAGTCTGTTCAGAAAAGACCATACAAATAAGCGAGGGGGAGGTGAATGTTTATACATAAAATCATCCTTAAAACCCATCCTGCATGATAATATAGGTGAATCTAATGAAAATGTAGAGTCTCTGTGGGTGGAGATGAGGGGAGGGGGAAAAAATAATAAATTACTGATAGGGGTTTGTTATAAGTACCCAACAATAATGGAAGTGGAGGAAAATATCCTCATAAAGCAAATAGATGAAGCAGCGATTCAGGGAGAAGTCATTATTATGGGGGACTTCAACTATCCTGAAATACATTGGCGAACAGAAGCCTGCAGTTCTAGCAAAGGTAATAGGTTTTTGACAACTATGAGAGACCTTTCACAACTGGTTCAGGACCCAACACGAAGGGGGGCACTGCTGGACCTAATATTACCCAACAGTCCAGACCGCATATCAAATATACGGGTTGGAGGTCACTTGGGTAATAGTGATCACAAAATAATAAGTTTTCAAGTATCCTTTAATAAGATGTGTAGTAGAGTGGCTACAAGGACACTAAACTTCAGGAAGGCAGATTTCCAACGGTTGAGAGATGATCTTAGTGCAATAAACTGGGACGATGTCCTGAGGCACAAAAGTACACAAAGCAAATGGGAGATGTTTATTAGTATCCTGAACAGGGCCTGTGCACAATATATACCCTATGAAAATAAGCATGCTAGAAGTAGGAGGAAACCACTATGGCTAAATAAAGCTGTAAGAGGCGCAATAAGTGACAAAAAGAAAGCATTTAGGGAATTAAAGCAAGTAGGTAGCGATGAGGCATTAAATAAATACAGAAAATTAAATAACATTTGTAAAAAGCAAATCAAGGCAGCAAAGATTGAGACAGAGAGACTCATTGCCATAGAAAGTAAAAATAATCACAAAATATTTTTTAACTACATAAATAGTAAGAAACTAAAGAATGATTGTGTTGGCCCCTTAAAAAATAGTCTGGGTGAAATGGTGGATGAGGATGAGGGAAAAAGCCAATATGCTAAATGACTTTTTTTCAACAGTACTTACACAGGAAAATTCCATGACAGACAATATGATCAGTGGTAACAAAAACTCTCAATTAAAGAGGACCTGTCACCAACCACACATGGTGATCTAATTACAGCACTGAATGCAGCACGTCTGCTGCATCCAGGCAAGGGGTCCCCCAGCCCTTGAGCCCCCCTGTACCCCGAGATAATACACTTTGATAACTTACATCGTGGAGTCAAATAGGAGGTGGCTTGTGGCTGCAGCCAAAGGGCAGATTCACACCCCCTGCATGTTTAATCTGCCCACCGCCGCCTCCCTGATGCCAATCATTGTCTCCTTCGCCTGCAGCATAACACAGAGCGAGGGGTGCGGTTCTGACCGCATTGCCCCGCCCCCTGCGATGTCGTCACCGCTTATACCCGCCCTGCTTTATGGTTAACATGGAGCAGGGCGGGGAAAGGCGGCGATGTCAGAGCAGGAGGCCAGCCGCCCCGCCTCCTGCAGTGACATCATCGCTTATACCCGCCATGCTCCATGTTAACCATGGAGCAGGGCGGGAAAAGGCGGTGACGTCTCTGCAGGGGGCGGGGCAATGCAGCCAGAACCGCACCCCTCGCTTTGTGTTATGCTGCAGGCGAGGCGTGGAACTGCCCTTTGGCTCCAGCCACAAGCCACCTCCTATTTGGCTCCAGTATGTTAGTTTTCAAAGTGTATTATCTCGGGGTACAGGGGGGCTCAAGGGCTGGGGACCCCTTGCCTAGATGCAGCAGACATGCTGCATTCAGTGCTGTAATTAGATCACCATGTGTGGTTAGTGACAGGTCCTCTTTAAATGTCACCTGCTTAACCCAGCAGGAAGTACGGCATCGTCTAAAAATCACTAAAATTGACAAATCCCCGGGCCTGGATGGGATACACCCCAGAGCGCAGCAGGAATTAAGTAATGTCATTCATAGACCATTATTTTTAATCTTTAAAGATTCCATAATAACAGGGTCTGTACCACAGGACTGGCGTATAGCAAATGTGGTGCCAATATTCAAAAAGGGGACTAAATCTGAACTTGTAAATTATAGACCAGTAAGCTTAACCTCTACTGTGGGTAAAATCCTAGAGGGTTTTCTAAGGGATGCTATACTGGAGTATCTGAAGAAAAATAACCTCATGACCAAATATCAACATGGTTTTACGAGGGACCGTTCCTGTCAAACTAATCTGATAAGCTTCTATGAAGAAGTAAGTTTTGGACTGGACCAAAGGAATGCAGTGGACGTGGTGTATATGGACTTTTCAAAAGCTTTTGATACGGTGCCACACAAAATGTTGATACATAAAATGAGAGCAATGGGGATCGGGGAAAATATGTGTAAGTAGGTTAAGAACTGGCTTAGTGATAGGAACCAAAGGATGGTTATCAATGGAACACACTCAGAATGGGTCACAGTTAACAGTGGGGTACCACAGGGGTCAGTGTTGGGCCTGCTTCTTTTTAATATATTTATTAATGACCTTGTTGGGGGCATACAGAGTAGAATCTCTATCTGCAGATGACACTAAACTCTGCAGGGTAATCAATACAGAGGAGGACTATTTTATATTACTGGAGGATTTATGTAAACTAGAAGCTTGGGCTGATAAATGGCAAAGGAGCTTTAATGGGGATAAATGTAAGGTCATGCACTTGGGTAGAGGAAATAAAATATATAATTATCAGCTAAATTGGGTAGATGACAAACTCACATTTAGTGGCCAGTGTCAGGCAACTGCTGCAAAGGCAAATAAAATAATGGGATTCATTAAAAGAGGCATAGATGCTCATGAGGAGAACATAATTTTACCTCTATACAAGCCACTAGTGCAACCACATTTAGAATACTGTGTACAATTCTGGTCTCGGGTGTATAAAGAAGACATAGCTGAACTAGAGCGGGTCCAGAGAAGAGCGACCAAGGTCATTAGAGGACTGAGGGGTCTGCAATACCAAGACAGGTTATTAAACTTGGGGTTATTTAGCTTGGAAAAACGAAGGCTTAGGGTGATCTTATAATAATGTATAAATCTATGAGGGGACAGTACAGAGACCTTTTTAATGATCTCTTTACTCTTAGGCCTGAGATGGGGACAAGGGGGCATCCTCTACGTCTGGAGGAAAGAAGGTTTAATCATAATCACAGACGCGGATTCTTTACTGTAAGAGCAGTGAGACTATGGAACTCTCTGTCACATGATGTTGTAATGAGTGAGTCACTACTAACATTTAAGAAGGGCCTGGATGTCTTTCTTGAAAACTATAATATTACCAGTTATATATACTAGATCAGGGGTCTCAAACACGCGGCCCGAGGGCCGCATGCGGCCCCTGAGGCTTCACTGTGCGGCCCGCGGCACCTTGGACAACTTAATGATGCATTACCCCAGTGCAGTGGGCCGCTGCAGTCCCCGTTGTGTTATGACTTTCAGCCACAGCACTAACAAGCTCTGCGGCTCAGCAAGATCAATGCAAGCCGTCAGCTAATGAGAGGTAGCTGACGGCGACGTATGACTTCACTTGTTGACCTCTGGTTGGCAGATTGCATTGAACTTGCAGAGCAACAGAGCTTGTCTGAACGGTGGCTGAAGGATGTCATAGCACAGCGGAGGTCAGAAGTCAGCACAACTGGGACCCCGGCGGCCCCCTGCACTGGAGTTATACATCATTAAAGTGAAAAAAGTGTAAGTGTGAGAGAGTGTGTGTGTGAGTATGTGGGTGTGTGCGAGTGTGAGTGTGCATGTAGTGTGTGAGTGTGAATGTGTGTGGGAGTGTGTAAGCATGTCTGTATAAGAAAGTGTTGTGTGGGGTGTGTGTTTGAGGGTGTTGAGTGTTTGAGGGTGTGTTGAGGGTGTGTGTGAGGGTGTGTGTGAGGGTGTGTGTGAGGGTGTGTGTGTGAGGGTGTGGTGTGTGAGGGTGTGTGAGTATGAGTGTTTGTGTGTGTATGTGAGGGTGGTGTGAGTGTGTAAGAAGACAGTAAACCAGGATGGGGTGCATCACTATAAAAGTAGATCAAGATGGTGGACATCACTAGAAAAGGGGATCAGAATGGGGGACATCACTAGAAAAAGGGATCAGGATGAGGGACATCACTAAAAAAGGGGATCAGGATGGGGGACATCAGTAGGAAAGGGGATCAGGATGGGAGACATCACTACTAAGGGGGATCGGGATGGGGGACAACAGTACAAAAGGGAACCAGGATGCGGGACATCACTACTAAAGGGGATCGGGATGGGGGACAACACTACTAAGGGGGATCGGGACGGGGGACAGCACTATAAAAGGGGATCGGGGGGCATCACTAGAAAAGGGGATTGGGATGGGGGACATCACTAGAAAAGGGGATCAGGATGGGGGACATCTCTACAAAAGGGGATCAAGATGGGAGACATCACTGCACAAGGGAACCAGGATGCGGGACATCACTACTAAAGGGGATCGGTATGGGACAACACTACTAAGGGGGATCAGGATGGGGGACATCACTAGAAAAGGGGATCAGGATGGGGGACATCACTACTATAGGGGATCGAGATGGGGGACATCACTACAAAAGGCAACCAGGATGCGGGACATCACTACTAAAGGGGATCGGGATGGGGACAACACTACTAAGGGGGATCGGGATGGGGGACATCACTAGAAAAGGGGATCGGGATGGGGGACATCACTAGAAAAGGGGATCGGGATGGGGACATCACTAGAAAAGGGGATCAGGATGGGGGATATCACTAGAAAAGGGGATCAGGTTGGGGACATTATTACATGATGAGGACTAGGATGGGACATTACTACAATATTGGGACCAGACTTTACTTCAAGAAGGGGATCAGGATTTGTACTTTACTACGTAGAGCAAAAAATTCTGGTATTACTAAAAATATCACTTAATCCTACAAGGGATGCGGCCCCCGACATAAATTTTTTTCTATGTGCGGCCCACCAACCGAGCCGAGTTTGAGACCCCTGTACTAGATTCTTTGATAGGGCGTTGATCCAGGGAACTAGTCTGATTGCCATATCTGGAGTCAGGAGGGAATTATTTTCCCCCAATGTGGAGCTAGTGTTGCCACATGTTTTTTTTTTTTTTGCCTTCTTCTGGATCAACATGTTAGGCTATGGGTTGAACTAGATGGACTTAAAGTCTCCCTTCAACCTTAAAAACTATGTTACTATGTTACTATGTTTTATGGTACTGAAACTCCTATACATTAAATTCCATGTTTGCAAGGGTAAAACTGTTAAAAACAGAAGTGGTAGTTTTTATATACTTTTGATCACTGCATTCAGAAAAACTATTGAAAAAAAAATCCAATGTACAGTTTTTTCATATGAAGTCCACAGGCTTTTCCTTGCACCATACTAATTGTCACCTTGACATTTGGTGGTTGACTTTGGTGGCATTAGATTGATTAGAAATTAATGGATGCTGTGCTGCAACTGGCTGCTGTGGGAAGAGAATTTGGACTCGATTCTCAAGTAACCTAACTACGAGGATCAGGGATTGCGGATATGTAGTGATCCGAAAGTTCTCTCATTCCTACTTGCACATTAAGGAAGAAACACAAAGTACCCATGTTTTTTATGTGAATGGGACAGCCAGGATAGGACTTATCACTGAAGCCAAAAAATGGCCAACCATGGCTGTGGAGTTGGTAAGCCAAACCCCCAACTCAGACTCCGCAATTTCCTTCACTCCGACTCATTTAAACATGGCTCATGTTTGAGTGATAAACTTATTGTAGTAAAAATGATCCCATCAGGCTTTTAGTCATCATTATTATAATACAATAATCAAGCTGTTTAGATAGAACATATATCATAATATTCAGCACATACTGTACTCAATTTATTATACACTAGATGGTGGCCCGATTCTAACGCATCGGATATTCTAGAATATGTATGTAGTTGACATACTGTGACTGACAACTTGTTCAGTCAACGTGAGTGAACTATATATATATATATATATAAAGCAGCGCTATGGTATATGGTAGTACATTACAGCACATGTATAGCAGCACTATAGTATATTGCGGTACATTACAGTACATGTATAGCAGCAATGTGGTATATGGCAGTACATTACAGTACATCTATAGCAGCACTATGGTATATGGCGCTACTCAGCTCCCCGCAGCCCCCCGTTCCTCCACAGTAAAAGTAAAAAAAATCCTCAGTGAGGATACTCACCCGTCCGCCGGCTCGCTCCACCTCCGTCTTCTAGGTCCTACAGGCCTTTAGGACCTGTCGTTGTCTGGGAAACCGATCAGCTGATTGGTCACATGACTGCTATCTGCCGGTGGGGCAGGATGGTGACGGGGGGCAGCGCTGTGGGTGGCTGGGTGGTCAATGGTGGCTGGGTGGACACATACACACACCACACTGTCCGCTTTACTTACCACCTGCGTCTTCCCCGGCGCCTGGATCCTCAGTCCTCCTTGATGGAGACAGGACTGGATCCAATATGGTATTCGGGAAGTCTCGCGAGACTTCCCGGACGCCATCTTGGACAAAGTATGTCATCGCCCCCGGGGGACTGGATCCAATATGGCGTTCTGAAGTCTCGCAAGACTTCCCGGACGCCATATTGGATCCAGTCCCCGGGGACGACGACATACTTTGTCCAAGATGGCGTCCGGGAAGTCTCGCGAGACTTCCCGAACGCCATATTGGATCCAGTCCTGTCGCCGTCAAGGAGGACCGAGGATTCAGGCGGCGGGGGAAGACGTAGGTGCTAAGTATAGCGGACAGTGCAGTGTGTGGTGTGTGTGTGTGTGTGTGGTGGTGTGTGTGGTGTGTGTGTATGCGGCGGCCATATCAGAACACCCACAGTGGGTGTAGAGGCTACTTCAGCCAGGATGTGATGTACCATACCATTACATCCTGAAGGAAGTAGCCTTAGGGTTTTATTATAGTAGATTTCAGGCGTCAGAGTCAGTCCATTTTCTACAGTCTCAGACTCCACAGCACTGTGGCCAACAATTACACCTTTGCAATCTGGACTCAAGAGCATAGTTGTGGAAAGTTTAGTTGACCCCACTAAAGTCCTCCCATTATGTTTGGATTGATGAAGCAGTTTGTGAAAGCTCTACCGAAATAAGGAGAGACTAAGGGTATGTGCCCACAGGAAGGTTTTGCTGTGTTTGAGATCAGGTTTTGCCTTGGTTTTATGTAAACCTATGCTAATCTAATCCTGAGTTTTTTGTTTCCATCAAAACCTGTGTGTGCAGGGAAAAACTTTCATACACACAGTTTTTTTTCTCTACAGAAAATGGAAATACCACAGTTTTCCACTTCCTTCACCAAACAAAAAACCAATGTGTTGGGACAGCTAATTCTAGAATCATAGGTTTTGCTGGAAAACAAAAATGCATCAAATCCTGTGGTGTTTACACTGGCTCCAGAGAACAAAAACCAATGTGTGTGAAAGCTTTTCCCTAATAACATAGGTTTTGTTGGAAACCAAAAACTCAGGATTAGATTAGCATAGATTTACATAAAACAAAGGCAAAACCTGATCTCAAACGCAGCAAAACCTTCCTGTGGGCACATACCCTAAGGCTACATTCACACACACCATTTTTCTCTTTTTCTGCTGCAAAACTGGATCAGTGTTTAAATAAATAAAAAAAAAGCACCAGAAATGGATCATCTGCTTCTGATGCTTTTTAGGTGCTGCATTTCTTTTTTTTCTCCATTTAGAATGCCTCTCCACTCTTCCTCCAGACTCTGGGACCTTGACTTCCAAATGAAATGTAAAATTTACTTTCATCTGAAAACAACACCTTAGACCACTGAGCAACACTCCAGTTCTTTTTCTCCTTGGTCAAGGTAAGCTGCTTCTTGTGTTGTCTATTGGTCAAGAGTGGTTTGATACAAGGAATGTGACAGTTGTAGTCCATGTCCTGGACACGTCTGTGTGGTGGGTCTTGAAGCACTGACTCCAGCAGCAGTCTACTCCTTGTGAATCTCTATTCTATTGCTGACATTTTTTGAGTAGTTTGTTTTTTTTTTTGAGTATTTTGTTGACACTCGTAAGCATGGGGATCTGTGATGTGGATTCCAAGTTTAAAGTGTCTTGTCCAAAACTTCTAACCAATACCCGATAAAATAATTATTTTGCTTATCATATGAAAATTCTTGCACTTAACATCTTTGCAGGGTGTAGCTGGGCCCTATGGGGCGTCATTCATCCAGTGATGCAGAAGCATTGTACTGGGCTGCCCATTTGGTCTGGTGGCAGGACCAGTGGATAGCTTTCAGACACTCTGCATCATATGCATCAATGCGAATGGCGTCCTATGTATGCAAACCTTAAGCTGTGCATAGCAAATCACCTCCCCCATGTCTTGGTAGGTTGATGGTGATTTTATCGGTTCTATGTACCTGTGTTTGCTTTATTTATTGGGGTCTGGCTGCATCCTGTTTAGGTGCTGTGTTGGATTTGTTTTTGGCTGCAACTGGTGGGTTTTTCCATTGCTGCCATTTTTTGAGTAGTTTTTTGAGTCCTTCTGAATCTCCCCCAAATTTTTGAATATATGATTACTGCAAAGCAGTCTGTGGAGTGCTCAGGAAAGGCAGGCAGGGTAAATAAATTATAGATAAAACTTAGCTTTTTATTATTCTCCTTCACAGCCACAACGCGTTTCCACTGACACAGCAGTCTTCCTCAGGTGGAATCCTGAGTATAATAAATCATAAAAAGCTAAGTTTTATCTATAGTTCACCCTGCCTGCCTTTCCTGAGCGCTCCACAGACTGCTTTGCATTAATCATATGTTCCAGTTTCTCCTTTGGAGGATCAGCATCAGGAGCAGCTTGGAAGGCACATCAACAAAAGGACCTGTGTGGTGTGAGGTGAAGGCCTGGAGCTACAGGACCTTTCCTGTCTGAGCAGTCACGTGTTCAGAGCTGGGGCTGGAGGAAGCAGCTCACAGGCAGCAGCACACAGAGATTCCAGGGAGAGCGGATTAAGCTCCACAATTCAAGTGATTTACCGGGGCTGTGCAGGGCAGTGCACAGCCTTCCATGGTGAGCAGCTTTTTTACTAGTTAGGGAAAGAAATTGTTTATACAGGTGCACCCATTGCGCATCCTTTTCTGTTTATTTACATACCAAATTTTCGAATGGCCTTTCCTTAATGCTTTCAAGGCTGCAGTTATGCCGGTTGCTTGTGCCCTTTTTACTACCACACGTTTTCATTCCACTCAACGTTCCATTAATATGCTTGGATACAGAACGTTGAACAGCCAGCTTTTTTAGCAATGACCTTTTGTGGTTTACCTTCCTTGTGGAGTGTGTCAATTACTGCATTCTAGACATGTATCAAGTCAGCAGTCTTCCCCATCATTGCATGGCCTACTGAACCAGACTAAGATACCATTTTAAATGCTTAGTAAGCCTTTGCAGTTGTGTTAATTATTCTAATTTTCTGAGATAATGACTTTTGGGTTTTCAGTGGCTGTAAGTCAATCATCAACATTAACAGAAAAACCTATTGAAATAGATCACTGTTTGTAATGAATATATATATCATTTGCGTTTCAGTTTTTGTATTGAATTATTTTTTATGATATTCTAATTTATTGAGATTCAATTGTAATTCTTTCTCTGAGATAAAAAAAAAAAAAGGAGTGAAATGTTTAAAATGAACTTTAAAATGACCTTTGTTTGAGGGGAAAACCCCTTTAAGGCTGGCTTCACACCACGTTTTTGGAGATCTGGGTCTATCCGTTTTGAAATGGATAGATCAGGATCCGTTTTGGTCTCCCATATGGTGCCGGAATTGGTCATACATGGTCATCCATTTGTGTGAATTCAGCCCGCAATTCGTTTGTGCCCTGTTTTTTCTCATCCCCCAAATGGGAGACTGCTCCGATTTTGGGCACACTGGACAAGAAAGGACAGAAATGAAACCGATGCAGTCTGATGCACTTAACATGGGGACCTATGGAGTCACAGCGGGATCCGGGAAAAAAAGGATTGTTTCCCGGATCCGATTTTTGGTACTGAGCATGCTCCGAACAAATGCACTGCCCTTTCTCAGCCCAAGTTCTGTTCAGGAACGTTGTCTCTCTCTGGGCTGACATTACCATTATTTCCAATGGCTGCACACCTTGCTGCAGCTTTTCTATGGGGAAAACAAATCCAGCAAAAAACTGATCCGTTAACATAATTGCTATCCATTTTCACACATCGGTGACTGTCTGTCTAGTCCTGCAAATTACAGGATCCAGACAGACAGATGAAAAACGTGATGTGAACCCAGCCTAACACCTTCATAACCTGTTGATTTTCAGTTTTCCATTTTTCCTCTTCTCAGAGCTGTAACGTTTTATTTTTCAGTCAAAATAGCCATATGAGGGCTAGTTTAATGTGGGGACGAGTTGTACTTTTGAATGACATTCATATTATCATATAGGGCAGGGGTGGAGAACATTATTCTGCCTGGAGCCATTTGGAAATTTCTACCATCCTTCGGGGGCCGCACAAAATTATCAAATTGAAAATGTACCTGCTACATTTGGTTAAACTATCAACTCACCTTACTATGGAGGCTAAAGCTGCTTCTCTTTGCCTTAATTGATGTAAGGGGAGTATGATCATGTTGCTTTCCAACTGTTTTTTTCAAGTTTGCTAACATTAAAGGCATCACAGGAGAGGCTGGGGGCATATATGTCACTGGGGAGGCTGAGACTGGGGCATAGAGATAACGGAGAAACTGGATTTAAAGGGCAGGCAGTCAGCATAACGTGTCTGCCAGCCCAAGTACTGAGATCCCAAGGAATCTGTCCAAGGGCTGCATGCGGCCCTGGGGCCTGAGGTTCCCCACCCTTGATATAGGGTAAAGGAAAATTGGAAAAAAAATTCCAAGTGCTGTTAAATTGTAAAAAGGTGCAGTTACACAACTTGGGAGGAGGGGTTTATTCACCATATTTACTATATAATCAAACCAATGTGTCGGTATGATGGCTCAGGTCGGTACGAGTTCGTAGATATCAAACATATATACATTTGGCTGTAGAGTCTGAGTAGGTGTCCATTTTGGTGAAGTTGGAGTCAGTATGAAGTGGACAGACCCAGACTTCTAAAATATATAATAAATTGGGTACATTAGTTCAATGCAGTATGTGCTGGATATTATTATGAATTATCTTCTACTTAAATATCTTAATTATTGTATCATAATAATGATTACCTGATGTTCACATTGTGCTACAATAAATTTATCATCTAATCATGAGTCATGTATGAGGGAGTCGTGGAGTTGGATTTAGGGAAATAGAGGAGTTAAAGTCTGAGTCAGAGATTTGGCATACCGACTCCGCAGCCCTGCTTTTACTTTTATATAAGTGGTGTAAAAAAATTCAGAAGTTTACCAGCAAAAGGAATTGTGGTGTTCTCATTTTTTCAGGTCTGGGGCTATGTGACGGCTTATTTTTTGTGTCTTGAGCCAATGCTTTTAATTATACCATTTTTGGGGTAGACGTGATCTTTTGATCGCCTGTTATTGAATTGTTCTGCAAAGTGGCGGCGACAAAAAAAAAACAAAAAAAACACCTAATTTTGGTGTTGACTATTTTCCTGTTAAGCACTTAACAGATCTGATTAACTGATTTTATATTTTAATCAGGCATTTCTGAACGCAGCAATACAAAATTGTGTATTGTTTTTTTTTTTATAGTTTTATTTTCCAATGGGGCAAGAGCAGGGCGATTTGAACTTTTAGAATTATTTTAATATTTTTTTAAAACTTGTGTGCCTCAGCACAGCAGTGTCTGATCGCTTCTGTTCACAGCTGTGTTGATCGACGGTTCCGACCAGGAGAAATGATCACTTCTGTAAGGCTGGAAACACACTCCGAGTGACATACGAGTTACTCGCACGAGTCTCGGATCATTCACCCGGGATGGCCTTCCCCCTCTCTGGACAGGTGCAGTGGAGCTACATAGAAAAACATTCCACTGACAGTATCCCGTCCAAGGAGGCAGGAGTCGCGCCGGGTGAATGATCCGAGACTCATGCGAGTAGCTCGCATGTCACTCGGACAGTGTGCTTCCAGTCTAAGTCTATTATATAGATATGACATGGGTCTGCACCCGTATGCTAGCACCTTTCCACACTCTAGTTGTCAGAGATAAACTGTTGCCCTCTGGTATAAGTCCCTAGCACGCCTAAGGGGTTAACCTCTTTTCCCAAGGTACCAATTAGATATTCAAAGCACCTGTCTTTAGTTATAAGACTGCATATCAATTGTTCTCTGGTATCAGCCGATGAGGAAAAGCCCAGAAAGACATCAGGCAGTTGCATTAGTGTTAGGACCCAGTTAATAGAAATCGCCTCAACGTGGCAACTGGGTGAATTATCGATTTGGCCATTTCCATAATACTAAGTATCTCTACTGTTTCATTTATCATTTTGTCTCTATTTGAAAAAAATCTATGTCGAATGCAACTATTGTATATTTGAAATAGAATTGTGTTTAGTTAGCACCTTCATAGACAGGAATGAGTGCAGCATAGCATTGTATAGATATTTCCAGTCTAAGTGACACTCCTGCAGGATCGCTTTAAAGTGATCCTAAACCCAGAAACTGACCCCCCTTATCTTTAGACCTGTCCCTGCACCCCCTCTTATCATTTCTAGCCATCCCTTTTGCATAAAAAAATCGCTTTTGTAAAGTAAGAGAAAAGGATATAATACTTTGACCTGTGTGAGTTCTCAGTTTCTGTGGAAGCCGAGATAGGAGGCGCCTGTCTGCTGCTGCCTGGTAATTATTCACGCCTTTCTCTGCTTGCTGCCTTTGTGAGTGTGTGGCCGCGTCAAGGAAAGGGGGCGGGGCTCCAGCATGACGCGATTTAGCCCCGCCCCCTTTCATGACGCGGCCACACACTCACAAAGGCAGCAAGCAGAGAAGGGCGTGAATAATTATCAGGCAGCAGCAGACAGGCGCCTCCTATCTCGGCTTCCACAGAAACGGAGAACTCACACAGGTCAAAGTATTATATCCTTTTCTCTTACTTTACAAAAGTGATTTTTTTATGCAAAAGGGATGGCTAGAAATGATAAGAGGGGGTGCAGGGACAGGTCTAAAGATAAGGGGGGGGGGTCAGTTTCTGGGTTTAGGATCACTTTAAGGGAGTCGTGACAGCATCTGGGATCATCAGCTGAAACCTCACTGTCATGGTAATGCATTGAGGTGCCACCAATGTCGGCGGGGAATGGTGCAATCCCCGACACAGTGCTTTAGATTGAGTTGTCAGTGATTGACAGCACAATCTAGAGAGTTAACAGTGCCGATCGGATCATTGATATGTTCGATCCTGTTAACTTCCCATCAGCTAATCAGATCAACTGTAGTGCAGGGAATGATGTGCAGAAACTCATAATTTTCAAACCAAAAATGAAAGCGGTTGTAAAAAGGGCTTTGGATTCTTTTAAGTTATGAAGACATTTCTAAATAACAAAGATCCAAAATTTAAGTCCATCGTAGGGAACATGTTGAAACATTTCATAGCATTGGGTTATCTGCTCACTGGCTTTACCCATCATGAGATGTTCCTTGTGTAGCATCTTGGCAAAAAACCCGCTTTTTATAGGCCATCCGATGAACGAGCTGATCACATTTTTCATGATTGCTCTCTAGTTACTGATATTTTTCAGCTGGTGTCATGACTTTCCATGGGTATTTGCACGTCTCATTCTTCATGTGGTTAAGACTTTTTCTCATTTCTCATTATTACATTTAACTTTTACAGTCCTCTATTTTTTGAATGTGTAAATTGGATGGCTACTACTGGCATCTGGTGAGAAATTCATGCCAGTAGATACTTTAGAAACATTTACTTACAAAAATGGTGACGTGTCCAATACTTATTTTACCCACAGTAGAAGAAAACTAAAGTGAATGTGTGTATACGTATGAATGTATTATATGCTCCTTATACAAAGGATGTGGCATAGGGAGTCAGACCTCATATCATCACAGAAAGTGCTATACTGGTAGTAAGCAGCTTTGCTCCAGTCATTGATTCATCCACTCACCAAAATTACAGCAGGCCAGCATATTCATTTACTGCAAACCAGGAACATAAACTAGGCTTTAGTTGGTCTTTCCAAGTTTTGAGCTATTTAAACTCAGTCAGAAATGGCTGGGGGCACTCACAATGTCATCCTAAGGCACATGTGATTCATGAGCATCAAGTTATTCACCTTTGTTCGTTTCTTTTTCACAGCCAAATATTTCATGGACAGGGGATAGTAAACACATCAACCCATATTGAAAAGGTATAAACTGGTTCTGTCCCCTCAATGTCAGATTACATCACATCAGACTACTGCTATCCTTCATGAATCAATGACAAAAGTTGTTCAAAGCTAAAGCATGAGGTGAAAAGCCTAAATAGGTGGCACGCCTAGATGAGATGCACAAGGCAGTACACCTAGAAGGGAAGTGCAAAGCAGCAGGCCTACACCGGAAATGAGAGGTGGCTTGTCTAGACAAGCCATCAGGCATGAAACAGCATACAAATCCACATATTAAGTGGCAGGACATGTGGACTGGAAGACTGCTCCTAGTTAAGAGTTATATCCTACTAGCTGTGAGCCCGATTCTAAAGAATCGGGAGTCTAGATTCTGGAGAGAGAGAGAGAGAGAGAGAGATATATAGATATAGATAGATAGATAGAGATAGATAGATATAGATATAGATAGATATAGATAGATAGATAAATATAGATACATATAGATACATAGATAGATAGATACAGATATAGATAGATATATATAGAGATAGATAGATGGATACAGATATAGATAGATACAGATATAGATAGATATAGATATAGATAGATAAATAGATATAGATAGATATATAGATAAGTAATTGTGAAAAAGGCTGCAGCACACAAAATTGAGATGATTTCTGCCTTCATTGGCTTTCTAAGGCATTGGATTAGCGACGTTTCGGTCAAATATTGACCTTCTTCCAGCCTGGAAGAAGGTCAATATTTGACCGAAACGTCGCTAATCCAATGCCTTAGAAAGCCAATAAAGGCAGAAATCATCTCAATTTTGTGTGCTGCAGCCTTTTTTCACAATTACTTGTCTGGAGTTGGTGGTTGATTGCCACCCCAAGGACTGCAAAGCACTGAGCATATGCTAAACAAAGAACCGCTGCTCACAATTTTTTTCTATATATAGATAGATAGATAGATAAATAGATAGATAGAGATAGATAGATAGATAAATATAGATAGATAGAGAGATATATAGATAAATAGATAGATAAATAGAGATAGATAGATAAATAGAGATATAGATATGATATAAATAGATAGATAAATAGATAAAATAGATAAATAGATAAAGATAGATAGATAAATAAATAGAGATAAATAGATAGATAAATGGAGATAGAAGATAGATAAATAGATAGAGATAAATAGATAGATAGATAGATACATAGACTGTTTTTAATAAGTAGCAAAGGTAATAGAAATAACACCCAAAAAGGACTATAAAGGGTTAATATTGGTACTGTAAGTAGTACAATATATACATTAATACTAATTTTCAGCCAAAAAAGATATCTTATCTGAATTTATGTCAATAATGTACAGGAGCTTGCTTCCTGACGTCACTGTGACACTATGACAGGAATCGTCAAAGCAGGAATGACGTCTGAGGTAAAAATTCAAATTTCGCGGTCTAAAATGGCGGCCGCGAAATTTGAATTCATAAAATGGCGGCTTTCGCGAGGCGGTGTTCTGATTGGCGCTTGACTTCCCATAGAGATACATGGAGGAATGAGGCGCGAATCTCATTGGTTGCGATGTATTTTTAAACATGGCGCCGTGAATCTGATTGGTCGGCGTCAGCGGGGAGACCGGCGAGTTGGATGCCCAGCGCCTGGTTCTGTTTTCGGCCAGGGCGCTGGGCTCAGGTCGGTGGCGGCGCGGAAGTCTGTAGCTGGGCGAAGACCTTCGGTGTTCGCCCAGCTGACAGGGAACAACATCGGAGCCCTGGCTTTGTGAGTCTCCGGGCTCGTGGAACGACCAAGGAGAGCCGAGCCCCGTGGCCGAAAATAGAACCAAGGGCCCGGCCATGCTTCGCTCGAAACACCGCTATGTATCTCTATGGGAAGGGAGGCGCTATGCTGATTGGTCGTGTCGCAGCACCAGACCAATCAGCATAGCGCCTCACTTTCAGCGGTAAATTTAAAACACAAAGTCGTCCATTCTATCTCTATGGGAAGTGAGGCACGATTCTCATTGGTCGCTGTGTGCTGCGCCGACCAATCAGCATAGCGCCTCACTTTCAGCGGTAAATTTAAAACACAAAGTCGTCCATTCTATCTCTATGGGAAGTGAGGTGCGATTCTTATTGGTCTCCGCAGCACACCGCGACCAATGAGAATCGCGCCTCACTTCCCATAGAGATATAATGGACGACTTTGTGTTTTAAATTTACCGCTGAAAGTGAGGCGTTATGCTGATTGGTCGGCGCAGCACACAGCGACCAATCAGCATAGCGCCTCACTTCCCATAGAGATACATAGCGGTGTTTCGGCGAATTTATGGCCGGGCCCCTGGTTCTATTTTCAGCCACGGCGCTCGGCGCTTGTCGGTCGTCGCCGGGGCGGGAGAGTCGTCCCTGCAACGGCTGACAATGGCCGCTTCGATAGATAGATTAGATAGATAGAGATAGATAGATATAGATAGCTTGGCGAGTCGTTGCAGCCGCGGTGACTCCGGCACGTAGGTCCATTGAGAGTTTGATGAGCCGGCGAGAACCGACGACAGCCGAGCGGCGTGGCCGAAAATAGAACCAAGGGCCCGGCCATGCTTAGGTGGAAACACCGCTATGTATCTCTATGGGAAGTGAGGCGCTATGCTGATTGGTCGCTGTGTGCTGCGCCGACCAATCAGCATAGCGCCTCACTTTCAGCGGTAAATTTAAAACACAAAGTCGTCCATTCTATCTCTATGGGAAGTGAGGCGCGATTCTTATTGGTCTCCGGCAGCACACAGCGACCAATCAGAATAGCGCCTCACTTCCCATAGAGATAGAATGGACGACTTTGTGTTTTAAATTTACAGCTGAAAGTGAGGCGCTATGCTGATTGGTCGCTGTGTGCTGCGCCGACCAATCAGCATAGCATCAGCATAGCGCCTCACTTCCCATAGAGATACATAGCGGTGTTTTGGCGAATTTATGGCCGGGCCCCTGGTTCTATTTTCGGCCACGGCGCTTGTCGGTCGTCGCCGGGGCGGGAGAACAAAGAACCGCTGCTCACAATTTTTTTCTATATATATATAAGATAGATAGATAAATAGATAGATAGAGATAGATAGATAAATATAGATAGATAGAGAGATATGATATAGATAGTAATAAAATAGATAAATAGAGATAGATATATAAATAGATATAATAATAGAGATAAAGATAGATAATAATAAATGAGATAATAGATAATAATGAGATAGAGAGATAGATAGATAAATAGATAAAATAGATAAATAGATAGATAAATAGATAGTAGATAGATAAATGAGATAGATAGTAAATAATGGAGATAGAGTAGATAAAGATACGAAGATAGATAAATAGATAATAGTTATAGATAAATAGATAGATAGAGATCGATAGCTAGATAGATAAATAGAGATAGATAGATAAATAGATAGAGATAGATATGAGATAAATAGATAGCGATAGATAGATAAATAGATAGATAAATAGAGATATATAGATAAATAGATAGATAGCTAAATAGATAGATATAGATAAATAGAGATAGATAGATAAATAGATAGAGATAGATAGATAAATAGATAGAGATAGATAGACAGATAGAGATAGATAAATAGATAGATAGATAAATAGAGATAGATAGATAGATAAAGATAGATAAATAGATAGATAGACAGATAGAGATAGATAAATAGATAGATAGATAGATAAATAGAAAGATAGATAGATAGAGATAAGATAATAATAGATAGATAAAGATAGATAAATAGAGATAAATAGATAAAGATAGATAGATAAATAGATAGAGATAGATAGATAGGCGAGTCGTTGCAGCCGCGGTGACTCCGGCACGTAGGTCCATTGCGAGTTTGATGAGCCGGCGAGGACCGACGACAGCCGAGCGCCGTGGCTGAAAATAGAACCAGGGGTCCCGGCCATAAATTCGCCGAAACACCGCTATGTATCTCTATGGGAAGTGAGGCGCTATGCTGATTGGTCGGCGCAGCACACAGCGACCAATCAGCATAGCGCCTCACTTAAGCGGGAAATTTAAAACAAAGTCGTCCATTCTATCTCTATGGGAAGTGAGGCGCGATTCTCATTGGTCGCTGTGTGCTGCCGGCGACCAATCAGAATCGCGCCTCACTTCCCATAGAGATAGAATGGACGACTTTCAGTTTCAAATTTCCCGCTTAAGTGAGGCGCTATGCTGATTGGTCGCTGTGTGCTGCGCCGACCAATCAGCATAGTGCCTCACTTCCCATAGAGATACATAGCGGTGTTTCGGCGAATTTATGGCCGGGCCCCTGGTTCTATTTTCGGCCACGGGGCTCGGCTCTGGTCGGTCGTTCCACGGAGCCGGAGACTCGCAATGGCCGCTCCGCGGCCACTGCTCGCGCTCCAGCAACGGCTCGCAATGGCCTCGCGGCCATTGCTCGCGCCCGGCAACGGCTCGACAATGCCCGCTACGCGGGCAATGCTTCGTGGGTCGCTTGGCTGCTAGGCAGCCACATCCACGACGACGGAAGTAGCGCCGAAACTTACGGAAGTGCGCTACGGCAATTATATATTAGATGGGCCTACCCAACTGACATATTATGCAATCTCTAATGGAAGCTGATCAGTCTTAAGACTATCAAGCTGGATATATCAGTCTTCTCAGTTCAATGGAGAGGTAACCACTAAGTGAGAAAAAAAGATGTTGTCTTTATAGTTGTCTGTTTCCTATCCAGCTGTAGGGAAGGACTTTCTCTCTTGTTCTGTCATGGGTGAAGGGAAAACAACACACACCAGTGAAACTTCCAGAATATTTCTGGGACAGGAATACTATTATACTGTTGTTTCCGCACATTTCAAAGTACATTATGGAATAAATTAATGTAAAATGTGGCAGACTAAACTAGTCTTCAATATATTAACCCTTAAGGCCCAGTTACCCACACAGATAATTGTGCAGAGATTGTTCGCAGATCTCTGGTTGCAGTGAGATCGTGGACACATTGTTCCATTTTGTGGCTGTGTACAAATGGAACAATGTGTCCATGATTTCACTGCAATCAGAGATCTGCGAACAATCTCTGCACAATTACCTGTGTGTGTAACTGGGCCTTTAGTCTTTACAGCCAATTTTAATTTTTAACGTTTGCATTTCTCCCCTTCTTCCAATACTCATAATATCTGTACTTTCCAAAGACATAACTGTATAAGAACTTCTTTCTGAGACTAATTTTAAGTTTTAATGACATCATCCACTTTACCATACTATGTACTGATAAAATGAAAAAGTCCAAGTGAGATGAAATGGTAAAAAAAGTAATCCTATGATTCCTTAAGGGATCTCGCTCTACTTAGTTAATGTAAGGTCCAAATACTTGGAAACACGATCACGTCATAAATATGAGCTAAACTTATATATGTTATTATATTACATATGGTGCCCATGACATGCATCGGATTCTACCGCGATCTCTGACTCGCATGGCGCTTCGCGCCAATGCTTCGCGCTGCAAAGGCGATCGCCATGCCCGCTGCGCGGCATACGAGTCGCCTAGAATGCTCGCAATGGCCGTTCGCGCCAATTCGTGCTAAGGCGACTCGCCATGCCGCCGGGCATAGCGAGTCCCTTACAATGTGATTGGCGTGCGGCCAATGCATTTTTCGTATCCAATGACACGCTGAGTCGCATGCACTTTGTGCGCAACCCATTCTGATTAAATAGATAAGTGGTAATTTAACAATTCAGAAGACTGTGAAAGATAAAAAAAATGTTTTGTCCTGCCATTTGTTTGTGAGACTTGCAAGGTTGTTTTTTCCTGCTACTGTGGGGTTGCTTGTGAGTTGTGCACTGAGCCAATAGTTTACTGATACCAATTTCTAATTTAATTTTTTTTTTTTTGTTTTTTTTTTGTTTACAAAGGGGTATGTGGGGGAGGGGAATGGCATTTTTCTTGTTACCATGTTAACTGGAGATTGATTAGTTATAATAGACCACACTTTTACAGATGTGGTAATACCATATATTTGTTTTTTAATATCTATTTGTAATGGGGGAAAAGTGGGTTATTTAAATTTAAATTTATATTTTTTTTAAACTCAAATTTCTAATCCCCTTAAGGGACTTAAACCTGAGCCATTTTATCACTTATTTCAACATATTGCAGTATAGTCAAAATAAGCATTCTGTGACTCACCTCCACAGGTGTACAATGGTGGCAGTGTTAGGGACTCTTTAGCTGAAACGCAAACCAGTAAACCGATAGACTAAAATGCTAAGTTATAGAAGGATAGTAACATTTAGGCTGCGTTCACACATTGCGTATTTTGCCGCGTTTTTTTACGCGCGCTTTTCAAAATACGCAATGTGCCTTATTGTCTGCCTGCAAAGTGAATGGGAAATTCACTTTGCAGTGCAGACATTGCGTAAAAATACGCAGTGCGTTTTGCGGGAGAAAACGCAGCTCCGTAAACAATTGATATGTCAATTGTTTACGCAGCCACTTCTGCGTATTCTCCCAGAGGGGAGGAAGAATCCTGCTTCCTCCTCCCCTCTGGAGCAGCTGTGGCCACCCATTAGTCTTCACAGAGTATTAATAAACACTGTGAAATCTAAATTAAACAAAAGCAAGTGTGTGAAAAATAAAAAAGAATGAATACATCACCTTCCGACGCCTTCTGCCGCTGTGCGATCTCCGGTTCAAGTCAGATCTCTTCTGACAAGACCTGTGGTGACGTCAGAGGGGGGGCGTTCCCGGGCACTCGCGGTCATGTGACCGCGAGCGGCCAATCAGCGATGGGACCGCCCCGGTAACGCCCCCCCTCTGACGTCATCACAGGTCCTGTCAGAAGAGATCTGACTTGAACCGGAGATCGCACAGCGGCAGAAGGCGTCGGAAGGTGATGTATTCATTCTTTTTTATTTTTCACACACTTGCTTTTGTTTAATTTAGATTTCACAGTGTTTATTAATACTCTGTGAAGTTCTAATGGGGCGGTCACACATGTCACAGAGGGGAGGAGGAAGCAGGATTCTTCCTCCCCTCTGTGACATCACTGCGCTTTCTGGGGGAAAGAAAGCGCAGTGTGTGAAAGCCCCGGAATATTTTGCTGCGCTTTTTTGCGCGGCCCAAAAAAGCGGCAAAAAGCGTGCGCAAAAAAGCGCAGCAAAATACGCAAATGTGTGAACTTAGCCTTAAATGACTAATAGCAGCACTTGGAAAGTCTCTCTGGCCCCTGCGGGTCAGACACATATGCCGTCTATGTACCATCATCCATGTATGAAGGGAGCTCTGCTCTGAGCCCTCTCTGTACACTGTGTCGCCAGCACTGAGGCAGATGTATGGCATGTGTGGCACGTGGATCAGTGGTTAGCACTGCTGTCTGGCAGCGCTGGGGTCCTGGGGACAAATCCCACCAAGGAGTTTGTATGTTCTCCCTGTGTTTGCATGGGTTTCCTCCGGGTTCTCCAGTTTCCTTCCTCACTCCAAAGACATGCTGATAAAATGTTTAGATTGTGAGCCCAGATGGGGGAGAGTGTTGCAAATGTATGTAAAGTGCTATGTAACTAGTAGCGCTAAATGAGTGAAAAAATATTATTATATTATGATATTGGACTAAGGGCTTAATGTTGCCCACTACCAGACAACCCCTTCTTAAATGCCAATATCCATACCAAACGCTGTTCCAGCAACATCTGTGCTATCTCTCCAGGCAAATCACTTAACATTTTGTCACATGAGCACTTGCAGTCTTTACAATCCAATCAGCCAACCCTTTAAATTATTGCCCATTATTACTCGATGAAATAATGGTCAGAATAGTAAGGTGTTTTTTTTGTTGTTGTTGATTTGCCTATTTTTTATTTTTAATGACAATAGACTAATACTCCCAATAGTTCTGTCTGACATGACATACAGGTGTAATCATAAATTCCTATGTTGAAGTAATGTATTTGTAAATTTTACAAGTTCATCCCCAGTTTTGACCATTGTGGCTTCAGGATTAGAGATGGCAAAGAAAGAAGAAAAGTTCCAGCACCAGGTGTCTCTTCATTAAAATCTTCTATTTTATTTCCATGTCAAGAATAAACCATCATGCAGGGACGCAGCCCCTAAAAGCCTGACGCGTTTCGAACAAAGTTCTTAATCACAGGCATTAAAATTGAAGATTTTAATGAAGACATGTCTGGTGCTGAAACTTTTCATCTTACTTTACTATTGCTAATGAGCTAGTATTCAGCTAATTGTTCCTGGCACGTGTTCATCCGAATCCGTTGAGGCACCACTAATCCCCTTTCCTGCTCAAAGTATGATTCAGGATTAGAGCACCTAAAAACATTCACTCTGATGTTTATGCTATAATGTGGTAATATATAGTTACCTCTGCAGCTTGTCACTATATTCCCAGAACTTCATCTGTACTTCAAGATGATCTGCTCCCTTTCTTTTAAACTCTTCGACAGTTGCAAGCCAGTTTCCTTTATCATTCAACGCAGCCTTTACCAATGATATATGGTGTAGACCAGCTTCATTCACAAACTCTTGTTGCACTATGTCAAGCTGTGTGCAAGAACTCATGTTACAATAAAGTAAGCAATTCATACATGGGCATAATCACATTTTTCTGGGGGCCTGAAAAAAGACAACTTACTGCCTGGATGTAGCCCTTCAAGTGAATGGTTCCTGTCACAATACAGAGGAGCATTGCAGCTTTAAATCTCCTTAAAATATCTGTCTCCTTATGGCTGCAGGGAAACTCATCTCCATAAGGTAGATAGCTAGTTCCCCAGACCTTGTCACAACACAGTTTTTCAGGGATTCTGAAAGTAACCTTAGTATAGTACCTGGCAGAAAGCAATGTATAAGTGTGAACCTAGCTTTAGCCAGAAAGCCTATGAAAGAATTGGATATTATAGACTGATGTTTAAAATTGTAATTTATAAAGCAACTAGCTGTAGAGCCTGGCATTGCCCGGGTATAGTAACTGTTCTCATTCCTGTAAGCCTTGCTTCTCTCTGGTGAGATGTTTCAGTGGCCCTTGAGGATGCAGCACTTGTTCTCATTTCTATAAACCTTGCCTCTCTTTTTTCAGATGTGCTCATTGAGGCATAATACAGCTTTTCTATTAGTGTCAAGTGACTTACGTAGCCTCTTAACATCATATTAACTGCCAAAAATGATCAGGCAGTGACATGACATATATAGGCTACATTCTATTCTATTATGACATCACAAAAAAGGGGGCAAGACTAACCCAGAGGGGATGGAACCATATGCATCCCTACAGACCGGATATCATATATTCAACAGTACAGATTTGCAACAAAACTGTTCTCAGGAGACACAAATATCAAGAATGATGAGGCAGTGATATGACACGGAATTGTGGGTGACTGGCAAAAAGGCATTTTTTTGGGGGGTGCTGGTATGGGGGGAATTTTTTGGGGGTGTGGGAGTTTTGGTTGGGTGTTTTTTTGGGAGGGCGGAGGTGCGGGTTTGGCTTGAGCGGACTTTTTTTTTTGGGTGCGGCCAGGATGAGGGGGTGGTGTTTTTGGAGGTTACGGGGTGAGGGTATGAGTGGCAAGGGTGTGATGGAATCTAATTTTGGGGGGAAAGAGTGTGTTTTGGGGAACATTTTTTGTGGTGGCGGGGGGTCAGGTTTGGGGGGTGGGGGAGTTTGAACGGTGTGGGTTTGGTGAGGCGTGGGAATGCGGGGGTTTGGTGAAGCGTTCTTTTTAGGGGTGCGAGTTTGCTGGGGAAGGGAGTTTTGGAATGAGACAGGGAGCAGATTTGGTGGGAGGGGTTATGGGGCAGGGGTGCAGGTTTGTGACGGGGGCCATATGTGAAGCTGGATTTATTTATTGGGGGGTGGGACCATAAAAGAGACAGAGCTATGAAGGGGTGCGACTACCTGGAGGGGGCAGAGCTACGATACATACATACATACACACACTCAACTTTATATATTAGATAGATAGTAAATATATAAAGAAGCAAATTTGTAATACATTGGGTATGGAAAGTATTCAGACCCCTTTAAATTTTCCACTGTTTCATTGCAGTCATTTGGTAAATTCAAAGTAGTTCATTTTTTTTCTCGTTCATGTACACTCTGCACCCCATCTTGACGGAAAAAAAACAAATGTAGGTATCTGTGAAAATGTATTAAAAACATAAATATTCTCAATACAGAGTTTGAAAAACTGGGCACTACCCGTGTTAAACAACTTAGGCAGATTCAAAAAATCCTTGCTGACTGAGGGTTTTCAACCAAAGGAGGTGTTCACTTAATGTAAGTGCACAATGTAGTTAAAAAGAAAAGAGACAGTGGCACTCACCGAGTTGATCTTCATAATTTATTGCGGTTTTCAACGGAACATTCCGGAGGAGCAAGTGGAGGGGGAGGGAGGTGCGGGAGCGAGGACGACGACAACCGTTTCGCGACTCAGCGGCCGCTTCTACGGGTCCTGACATGTCAAAAACATAAATATCACATGGTCATAAGTATTCAGACCATTTGCTTAATATTGAGTAGAAGCACCCTTTTGAGATAGTACAGCCATGAGACTTCTTGGGAATGATGCAACAAGTTTTTCACACCTGGATTTGGAGATCCTTTGCCATTCTACCTTGCAGACCCCCTTCAGTTCAATCAGGTTGGACGGTGAACGGACATCCATTTTCAGGTCTCTCCAGAGATGCTCAGTTGGGTTTAGGTCAGGGATATGGCTGGGCCAGTTAAGAATGGTCACAGAGTTGTTCTGAAGCCTCTCCTTTGGTATTTTAGATTTGTGATTAGGATCATTGTTTTGTTGGAAGGTGAACCTTCAGTTAAGGCTGGGGTTCAGAGCACTCTAGAAGAGGTTTTCATCCAGGATCTCTCTGTACTTGGCTGCATTCATGTCTCCTTCAATTGCAACCAGTCATCCTGTCCCTGCAGCTGAAAAACACCCCCATAGCATGATGCTACTACCACCATAATTCACTGTTGGGATTGCATTGGAAAGGTGATGAATAGTACCTGGTTTTCTCCATACATACCACTAAGAATAATCACCAAAAAGGTCTATCTTCATCTCATCAGACCAGAGAATCTTATTTCTCAGTCTGGGAGTCCTTCATGTGTTTTTTTGGAAACTCTATGCGGGCTTTCATATGTCTTGCACTGAGAAGTGAGGCTTCCGTGGGGCCACTCTGCCATAAAGGCCTGCAGGGATAATTGGCTTTATGGAACTTTCTCCCATTTCCCTACTGCATGCATGGAGCTCAGCCACAGTGATCTTGGGGTTCTTTACCTCTCTTACCAAGGCTCTTCTCCCACGATTGCTCAATTTGGCTAAATGACCCAGGTCCAGGAAGACTTCTAGTGATCTCAATCTTCTGCCATTTAAGGATTATGGAAGACACTATGCTCTTAGAAACCTTGAGTACTGCAGAATTTCTTTTGTAACCTTGGCCATATCTGTGCCTTGACACAACTCTGTCTCTGATCTTCTTGAAGTTACCTCAGGGGAAATGGTGTATCAGTGTCCGCGCTGCTGAAATCCCAAGAAAACGATCCGGAAACCATATGTAGGTTGCATCAATCATCCATTTATTCCTTTCCTACGCGTTTCAACACTGTCCTAGTGTCTTCCTCAGGGATGTCTAGGTGAGTGAATTCATACCCACCGCATACATTAGTGTCACTAGTGATAGGGCACTATTGCGCCTCTTGTTCCCCCCCCCCTATTTTTTTACTCTGATCTTCTTGGGCAGTTTTTTTGATCTGATGAATCTTATTTTGTCTGACATGCACTGTGAGCTGTCTTATATAGACAGGTGTGCACCTTTCCAAATCAAGTCCTATCAATTTAATTAAACAAAGCTGGACTCCAATGAAGGATCATCACAACGAAAAAAACATAAAGGAATATACTGCTAATGTTGTAGACATATATTAAATAAATATTATTGTAATGTAGTCTTATTAAAAATGATGCCTTGTTTGAAAGATATAAACTAATGATGTTAGGTATGCTCCCCCCATAGTGTCAGTGGTACTGGCCGCCCTGTCCAACCTTCTAACAGTCTTCTACAGGTCGGACATGCGCAGTTCTCCCTCTTTGAAGTGGCTGCCCCTGCTCTGAATCACTCCTGCGCATGAGCCTCCGGATCTCATCCAGCTGAAGTAGTGTAATATGTGGCCTGTGCTGGAGGGTCTGAACTGCCTGTAGAAAATACATGGGGGCGCTCCCAGCACAGGCCACCAGGGCAGGAAAATTTCCCGTCATCACCTGCATGATCACACCTGCAGCCCGACATCTTCGGTGATCAGCGCAGCAGGCGGTGTCATTCCTTGTCCTCACGTCCTGGCCGTCACACTGCAGAGAGAGCGCCAGAGCCAGGTGAATCCTGTGCTCTCTGATCGCTGCCCAGCCATGTCTGCAGGCTGTGATTCCCCTCACTGTGGGGAGGGAGAAGATTAGACCCACAGCAGAGAAACTAAACCTCTGTACAGCACAGTATCCTCTCCTCTGTCCTCTCTGCCGCAGACAAGTGTGGGCTCAGGAGGTGGAGGGGTGGCACTGACACAGAACGGAGGAGAGCAGCAGGAGACATGATGATGGAGTGTGATCTGCCGACAGACAACATAGGTCACAGAAAGTGTGCTGTGTATATAAATGTGTGTTGTGTGTGTGTATATATGTGTATGTATGTATGTGTGTGGTGTGTGTATATATACGTGTGGTGTATATATGTATTTGTGTGCATATGTCTGTATATGTGTGGGGTGTGTGTATATATATGTGTGGTGTGTATATGTGTGTGTGGCGTGTGTATGTGTGTGGCGTGTGTATGTGTGTGGCGTGTGTAGGTGTGTGGTGTGTGTATGTGTGTGGTGTATATACGTATATATATATGTGTGTATATGTGGGATGTGGTGTGTGTGCGTCTTGTGTTACGAGTATGTATGTATAGTGGTGTGTGTAAATATATGTGCATGTTGTGTGTGTGTATGGGTGGTACGTGTGTGACGTGGTGCATGTATGTGTGTGTGTGCTGGGTGTGTAGATATGTATGAGTGTTGTGTGTTTGTAAATATGTGTGTATGTATGTGTGTGTGGTGCATGTATGTATATATGTGTGTGTCTGTATATGTATTGGTGCTTGTATGTATGAGCGTGTGGTGCGTGTGCATTTGCGTGTGTATATTTGGTGTGGTACGTGCGTGTATATCTCTAAGGATGTGGTGCTTTTGTGTATTTATTAGTGATGGGCGAGCATGCTCGCCGATACTCAGTGCTTGCCTGAGCTGAGCGGTAAAAAGCCAGCTTTTTACCGGGACTTAGACGAAAAACTGATGCTGTCAGGTGAAAGCATCAGCTGATTGCCGGCAGATCCTGCAGCCGAGGGGATGTGTCTGCAGAGAGGCGAGTATGGCTTTTTTTTTTTCTACCGATGCATAACATGATTGTTTTAACCTGCTTTTAAACAATCAGCTGATGTGTCATCTCATTCAAAAACCTTGAACCTGATATTGATCATTTGATAGGTTTGCCGGCCAGCAAATCAATCAGATGATGCTGGATCTGGATTGGACGTCACGGGACCCTTGACCCAGGACTATGTTGGAGGATTGGGGTTCTTTTGTTCAATAAAGATGGAGTCACTAATTGTATTGTGTTTTATTTCTAATAAAAATATTTATTTTCGGTGTTGTGTTTTTTTATCTGATTACTGGAAATTCATGGAGGCCGTGTCTAATATTGGTGTGGTACTATGAATTTTGGGCTTAGGGCCAGCTGATGATACAAAAGCTGGCCCTAACCCCATTATTACCCAGTGATTCACCCGGCACCAGTGCTCTGGATGAGCCGGATACAGCGCCAGAAGATGGCGCTCCTATGAACGTGCCACTTTCTGGGGTGGCAGCGGATTGAAATTTGCAGGTGGGGAGCCAGAAAGCATGGGCCACCCTGTGCTGCGGATTCCATCCCCCAGCTCACTAGTTGTACCTGGCTGGACACAAAAATAAGGCAAAGCCCACGTCTTTTTTTTTCATTTATTTCATGAAATTCATGAAAGAACTAAAAAAAAAGGGGCTTCCCTATATTTTTGGTTCCCAGCCGGTTACAAAAAGGCAGCTGGGGTAGGGGGCAGCCAGTACCTGCCTGCTGTACAAGGCTGGCATACAAAAATATGGCGAAGCCCAAGTCGATTTTCTTTTAAAAAATTAATTAAAAAAATTGCATGGGCTCCCGTTGCATTTTCTATTGCCAGCTAAGGGTAACCCCAGCTGCTACTGTCTGCTAATTCCCACTGCTTAGTGTTACCGTCACTGGCAATGGAAAATCCAGGAAAGCCCCTTTTTTAAGTTTTTAAAAATAAAATTAAAAAAAATGATGTGGGCTTCGCTATATTTTTGTATGCTAGCCAGGTACAGGCTGAGCCCAACCCCCAGCTGCCTATTTGGACCCGGCTTGGAACCAAAAATATGGGGAAGCCCTGTTTTTTAATTATTTCATGAAATAATTACAAAAATTAAGTGGGCTTCGCCTTATTTTTGTGTCTAGCCAGGTACAACTAGGCAGCTGGGGGCCCAAGCTTTCTGAGCTCCCCATCCTGCAGCCTCCCCAGAAAATGGTATGTTCATAGAAGCGCCATCTTCTGGTGCTGTATCCAGCTCATCCAAGGCCCGGGTGCCGGGAGGCTCATTGGGTAATAGTGGGGTTAGGGTCAACTTTGTATCATCAGCTGGCCCTAAGCCTGAAACTCATGGTGTCACGCCAATATTAGACACGGCCACCATGAATTTCTAGTTATCAGATCTTAAAAAACACAACACAGAAAAAATATTTTTATTAAAAATAAAACACACATATTCACCACACACACATATTCACCACACACATACACACCACACACACATTCACCACACCACACACACATATTCAACACACACATACACACCACACACACACACCACACACATACACACCACACACACACCACACACATACACACCCACACACACACACATATTCACCACACATACACACCACACACACATCACCACACACATACACACCACACACACATATACACACCACACACACATACACACATACACACCACACACACATCACACACACACACACATACAACACACACATATACTACAAACACAAATACCCACCACACACAACACACACACACATAACACACCACAACACATACACACCACCACACACACAATACAACACACACACATCACACAACACACACACACCACACACACATACACACCACACACACATACACACCACCACACACACATACACACCACACACACAACACCACCACACACAATACACACCACACACACACCACCACACACACAACACACACACACAACACCACATCACCACACACATCACCACACACACATACACACCACACACACATCACACACACACATAACACACAACCACCACACACACACATATACACACCACACACACATTAACACCACACACACATACACACCACACACACCAACACACACACCACACACACATTCACACACACACACATAACACACACATATACACAACACACACACACACATATACACACACACACACATATACACACCACACACATATACACACCACACACACACATATACACCACACACACACAATACACACCACACATACCACACACACATACCACCACACACATATAACCCACAACACACACACACCACACACACATACACACACACACAACACACACACACAATACACACCACACACAACACCACACACACACAACACAACACACACACACACACACACACAAACACACCACACACATACACACCACACACACACACACACCACACACATATACACACCACACACACATAACACACACCACACACATACCACACCACACACACCACACACACACAACCACACACATACACACCACACACACATACACACCACACACACACCACACACATATACACACCACACACACACACATACACACAACCCACACACATACACACACACACCACACACACACACACACACCAACCACACACATACACACACCACACCACCACACATATACACACCACACACAATACACACCACACACACACCACACACACACATACACACATATACACACCACACACACCACACACATACACACCACACACACATATACACACCACACACGTGTGGCGCCCCTGCGGGTATGCGCCACAGAATGGTATTACACTTGAATATAAAATGTGTTTTTCCTTGTAAGTTGCCAGGTTACGATTTAAATCTTATGGAGTCTATTTTTAGCACTCACTTAGGACCGCACCACTTAGTGTAGGGGAAACTGACTATATGGTAGGTTCCACAGGTGGTGGGCGGAGCTTAGGATAGAGTTAGAGTGACAGTTGAGAATTTACCTCAGACGGCTTGGGAAGGCAGACCGTGTGGTCACGCCTGGCGGCTCAGCTGAGTGGAGGGTACCCCATCTTTATGAGGGGGCCCAGGACAGATGGCAACGGACCAAGACTGGTAGGAACCAGCTGGTCATGTTGAGGGTTCACAGGTGACACGGACAACCGAGGCAGCCAGGAGTTCAGCCCTGACTGCGAAGCCGACGAACTGCAGGCCCAACAGGACCGGGTTAGCTGACAGCACCACAAGGTACCTCACCCCTCATGCCCAAAAGACGGTCCTACACTAGTGAGGAAAGACTGAAACCCGGTGTCAGGTGGGAAACTTGTGCGTTCCTGCTGTTCCCATTTGGACCGGTAATAGTCAATTAAGCCTACTAGACACAGACTGCAGGACTGGCGGGTGAGCTCTTCCAAGGTGGGAAAGACAGAAAGATCTAGAAAGAGAATAGAAACCCTGAAAGACAAAGAAGGAACATCTAAAGACTCCTTAAGAGAAATCCTGACTTGGTAACAACACCCTAAACCAAACTGTACCGTGTTTTGTTATGCCATCAGCCGGTACCGAGTAAAGCAAAGTTAAAATGGAAACGGTTTCTGTTATTCTTCCTGCCGCAGCTCAAAGGACTTAACATCATCAACATCAACAGCAGAAGGGTAAGAACTGTACCACCATTTAACATCACTGTCCTCCCTCACTGTCTCACCACCACAGCTGCCCTGAGGTAAAGCTCCACCTGTGGGAGCTGTACCACACACTGCTGCCCCCCTCCATCACCTCAGTGGCCGGCTGGCAGCGCCGGTACCACCTTACCGGACTCTACAGGTGGCGTCACGTCCCCCTGTAAATAACCCCTTTCACCCCCACCGTTTTACCATTAACACCTGGTATAGTTGTTCGCCAGGGCACGGCACCGGGATACCGACCATCCGTGACATCCCACACAGAAGCCCCGGTGACCGAGTACCTCATGCACCCCAGCTCTGGTCGAAACACACACATATACACACCACACACACATATACACACCACACACATATACACACCACACACACATACACACATATACACACCACACACACATACACACACACACACAACACACACACATACACACCACACACATACACACCAACACACATACAACCACACACATACACACCACACACACATATACACACACCAACACACACACATACACACACACACCACACACACATATACACACCACACACACATATACACACCACACACACATATACACACACACACACATAACACACCACACACACACACACCACACACACATATACACACCACACACACATATACACACCACACACACATATACACACCACACACACATACACACACCACACACACATAACCACCACACACACACACAACCACCACAACACAAACACAAACCACAACACAAAACACAAACACAACAAAATACACACAACAAAACACACACACAAAAAAAACACACACACACCACAAAAAAACACACAAACACACACAAACACAACAACAACAACCACACCAAACACAACACCCACAAAACCACACCACAAAACAAACCAACACAAAAACACACCAACCAAAACACACACACACACAACAACCACACAACACACCAAACAAACACAACACAAAACCACACAACCAAAACACCAACACACAACAACACAACAACAACAACCACAAACAACACAACCAAAAAACCACACACCACACACACCACAACACAAACAAACAACAAACACAAAACACACACACAACCACAAAAAACACACACACAAACACACAACAACAAACCACAAAACAAACACAACACAACAAAACACAACCAACACAACAAAACACACACACAACACACAAACACACAAACACACACAACACACAACACACACACACACACACCAAAACAAACAAACAAAACACACCAAAACCAACACACAACACACCAACACACACACACCCAACTACACACACACACCACAACACATAACACCCACACAACATACACAACCACACACAAACACCACACAAACCAAAACACACAAACACACAACACACACAAACAACACACACACATAACACAACAACACAACACCACAAACAAACAACAAACACACCACACACACACACACAAACCACCCCACACACAAACACACCAACACAACAAAACACCACAACACACAAAAACCACACCACAAAACACACCACACACACAACACACACAAAACAACAAAAACACACCACACACAAAACACCACACCACAATACAAACACCACAACACAAAAAACACCCACAACACCTAACACACACACAAAAAAAAACACACACACACACATAACAACACACACACACACAAACACACACAACACACACACAACACACAAACAACCACCACAATAACACAATATATACACCACACACATATACACACATATATACACCACACACATACACACATATATACACCACACACATATCACCACACTATATACACCACACACATATACACACAACTATATACACCACACACATACACACATATATACACCACACACATACACACATATATACACCACACACATTCACCACACACAATATACACCACACACATACACACATATATACACCACACACATACACACATATATACACCACACACATATATACACCACACACATATATACACCACACACATACATACACCACACACATACACACACACACATATATACACCACACACGCACACATATATACACACCACGCACACATTGCCTCCATCAGATCCTCCTTCATAGATGACCTCAAATCTGAACTAATATAACTAATAATTTTAAGGCTAGAGAACCACATGAGCAACATCTCTAACAATCTCGGGATATAAAGGAATGGCCTCATGCACAGTCAATTTTGATGAACGGTTTCTTGGAGAGCAACAGAAAAATTTCGCAGAAACATGGTCAATCTGCTGGCCATAGGAGACGGAGTGAAATTTTCTTCCTTGTGACAAGGCTTTGCCTGCTCCATGTCATCCAAATACTTGTCAAAGTCAAACTCCTCATCTGATGAGGATGAAGATATGGCAGCAGTAGCACCGTCAGGAGGACCCAAGTCCTCTTGAAGCAGTCTTGAAGGCCACTCATCCTAACTGCTACCTCAGTCAGAGCTTATTTTCCTTTAGCACACTGTTGATCATCAAGCAGTATACGATGACTTGGGTCCACATAAAAAGCTGCTAGAAGAATTTGATTTTCCAATAGCTGTGTCTCTCTCCATTTCATTGAAGCAGAAATGCCATCTGCGATTGAACCTTCTCTTTGGGAAAAGGCAAAATAGCAAGTTCTTCCACTCCTTCATGAAAATGCCAGGAGTTAAATCCTCAGCTTGGAATTTTTTAGTCACGGTGAATGGGTGATTAAGCAATTCCTTCAATTCAGCCACCTGTGTCCATTGACCTTCATTTAAGGTCACCTGATAGTTCGCCATATCTATAAGAAACGGTTTTAGTTCAAGCAATCGCTCAATCATTAAATAAGTGCTGTCCCACCGAGTGGCTTGATCGACAATTGCCCTTTTCCCAGCACGTCTCTTCAAGATGGAATCAATTTTTGGGGTTCTGGCGGCAATAACCAATTTCCTCACTTTTGCAAGCAGATTTCTATAATGTCCCTCTTGCAGACCATCTCTTATTGCCAGCTGCAACATGTGCACAGCACAGATCATGTGATCGATACTAAAGTGTTTTGAAGCAGCTTCAACAAGATCATCTAATTGTAAAGTATCATTTTGCTGTTCTTCTGCTGGTATGCAAAGTAGATATAAATAAATATTAAGATATGACACAGAATAACCAAGCTGTAGTACATGGACACTATAGCATTAGTAACAAAAACACCTGATTAATTAATTCTAGTGTATACAACAAGGGGACAAAGAACTAAGATCCGTATTCAGCACATACAGCATTGAACTACTGAACCCGGAGTCGGTCCATTTTATACCGACTCCGACTCCACAGCACTGCTCTTACAGTAAAGAATCTGTGTCTGTGATTATGATTACACCTTTTTTCCTCCAGACATAGAGGATGCCCCCTTGTCCCAGTCTCAGGATTAAGAGTAAAAAGATCATTAAAAAGGTCTCTGTATATATTTATACATTATTATAAGATCACCCCTTAGCCTTCGTTTTTCCAAGCTAAATAACCCCAAGTTTAATAACCTGTCTTGGTATTGCAGACTCCTCAGTCCTCTAATGACTTTGGTCGCTCTTCTCTGGACCCGCTCTAGTTCAGCTATGTCTTTCATATACACCGGAGACCAGAATTGTACACAGTATTCTAAGTGTGGTCGCACTAGTGACCTGAATAGAGGTAAAATTATGTTCTCCTCATGAGCATCTATGCCTCTTTTAATGCATCCCATTATTTTATTTGCCTTTGCAGCAGCTGCCTGACACTGGCCACTAAATCTGAATTTGTCATCTACCCATACACCCAGGTCTTATTCAGTGATAGTTTTGCAAAGTGTTTTACAATTAAGCACATATTTATACCTTTTGTTTCCTCTGCCCAAGTGCATAACCTTACATTTATCCCCATTAAAGCTCATTTGCCATTTATCAGCCCAAGCTTCTAGTTTACATAAATCCTCCTGTAATATAAAATTGTCCTCCTCTGTATTGATTACCCTACAGAGTTTAGTGTCATCTGCAAATAAGAAGATTTTTGTGCACTCACCGTAAAATCTTTTTCTCTGAGCCTTCATTGGGGGACACAGGATACCATGGGTGTATGCTTTTCTGCCACTAGGAGGCAATACTAAGTTAATTAAAAAATTAGCTCTCCTAGCAATATGCACCCCCATGTAGGAGTGAACATAGTTTGTACAAAAGCAGTAGGAGAAGCAATATGAAGATTGTGTGATGCTGGTCTAAAGGATGATACGAAGTCAGTGTGGGTGCTGTGTCCCCCAATGAAGGCTCAGAGAAAGAGATTTTACAGTGAGTACACAAAAATCTTCTTTTCTCTATCGCTTCATTGGGGGACACAGGATACCATGGGACGTCCAGCAGTCCCTAGGGTGGGAATAAGCCAAGACCAGAGAGCAATGGAGAGGGCGACTTTCTTTGGAGTAAGGTGGCCGTTGAAGGTTGTGGTGTAAGTAGCATCCAAGTTGAGAGATCATATTGATTTCTCAGACCTTAGGAGGAGGACCCTCTCTGTAATAAAAGAGGAGAGACTACTGTACTCTATTCGGGACAAGAAGGGGCGTCTGGCACAACCGGTTTTTTTTTTTCTTAATATCAAAAAAGGGAAAAATAGGGGCACACTCACACTGCAGTCTTGTATTAGACATAGGGAGTAGAAGTTGGCTCCGTGATTTAGAAGTCGCTTTCTAGCGGAAGGCAAATTGAAGGAAGGGAGTGCCCGTGAATGATGGGAGGAGATTCGGAGTGGGAGACTGAGGCAATGGAAGGAATCTCTTGGACCCTGCATAACTGAGCAGGCAGTATACTAAAGTAGGTCTAGCTTGGAGTCTGCAGTCAGGTTGCAATAGGTCTTTGGGACAGGTGTACCAAAAGGTGGAATGACCTGAGCTCTGCTGGTGGGCGTAAGACCGTGTCTCTGTTCTGGTCTGACCGGGTTCAGTATGAGATTTCTTTAGACTAGGCAGATTCGGTGAGTAATTGAATGCTGCTAAAAAAATGTGGCCAGGTAGCGAAGCAACGTTAGTGTTATAGTGAGGAGTTTTTAAGCGTCAGGTGGCACTGCCTGAAAGGGTGAAAGACTGGAGAAGTCTAGGAGCATTGGATGATGCTGGTGAGGACCAGTGTCGAACAGCGACTGAGACTGACAAAGGTTTGAGAAGAGAATGGTAACCAGCCCTGCGTTAGGGTTGTGCTAATGTCTGCTAGGATTAGTATGTGTCCTGCAGAGGCAAGCACAGGCGCCGAAGCGAGAGGTGGAAGGGCGTTTGACGTCTCAGTAGTCTATGGGATGGCTAGGTAACCTTTGAGAAAGAAGGAGTAACAAGTTTTGAGGTCTGAAAGTGGACATATAGTTGGCTAGCGTAGGTGGCGGTTGTTTGCGTGGGCTTCTTCTTACGGTTAGAAGTCTAGGGTCTTGGCCCGAAGCGCACTTGGCTGATGTAGCCAGGCTAAACGCTCGGTTTCTAAGCTGAGTCTATCAGTGATAGGCGTGACTTACTAGGGGTAGTTGGCTGGGCGTATCAGTGATAGAAGTGATGTGCCATTGGTGTAAGGTGTAGCCAGTAAGGTGGCCGATGTGGGGTACTTGAGTGTTAGCACCTATTTGCGGTGGGGAACAGACGCTCTTGCTGTGCGAATTTGTTTCGATACGTGGTTGCAGTGTTTTGCGTCGCGGGCTAAGTTTAGCATTTGCTAGCAGTTGGCGGTAGAGGGTCGGGCGCCCAGTGAGGGACTGAGGCCCTGTTAACGTTTTTGGTTAGGCAAGGACAATTATATAGGGTGGTTTTTTGGCCCACGTTCCAGGTAGGCAAAAAATTGGATTTTATACTGTGCCCTCCTCTAAACTCTACTTCGCAACCCTCAGCTAAATGAAAGACAGGAGGTTTATTACCGACAGTTGGATTAGCATATTGTTCTACCAGCACTGGGACAGGAATTTTGGCTTCGAGAGGAAGGCCTTTGAAGAGGGAGGTCAGACTGGCAGATGGTGTAGGGATTGCAGTTTTGATGATTAGACATTTTCTGGATAAGTAGATTGTAGTCTGTGGTGTAAGGCGCTGGTGCTGCCAGAGAGCAGCTAAACGCGGACCACTGCTAGAGGGAAAAACGGAGATATCGGGGATGGAACCCAGGGCATCCTACATGCAAAGCCCTACCACTGAGCTACATGCCCTTCCAGTTACTATAACGTTTACTTGAGTCGTGACCTAAATAATCCGTGGATTATACAGGTTAAGTCATCTGTTTGGTTTTTGGGGCTGAGCAGCCAGTACGTATGGCGCTGTCCTGCTAGATGCCGGGCAGGTCTGTTTGCTCTGTTTGAAGGTGGATTAGAGGTGTAAGGAGGTGCGACATACCTGGCGAGGTGCTAGTGAGGTGGGCTAGATCGGATTGTCTGAAGGAGACTTGATTAAATTCAATTACCTAATGTGCGGACATCAGAGACATCGATGGTTCTGCGGCTGTACCTTTGTCACTGTTCGCGAGAAAGCTTGCTTGAGGAGACTTCAATTTTCTGTAGGTGTTAGGTACAGGTTCCAGATGAGGTTAGGTCACTTGTTGATCCTTTGTGAAGGAGAATTAAGAGGCGACAGACAGACATGAACACTGAAGTGGAGACGTTGTAGGCTCTTTTGATAAGAGATGTAAGCATGGTAGGCTCTTTTGATAAGAGATGTAAGCGTGCATATAATAAGGTCGCTGTATGGAATTCAGAGTTGGTGTACTGAGATGAGGCGTGTGAGCCATCAGTTATCTTGTGGTTCTGCGACTGATATTTGGTGTGGTAGGATATATACACTATATCCGAGCACCAACGCTGTTTTATATGTTATAGTGGTTGGGATTCTGACCCGGTAGGCAGTTTGGCAGATGCCTGTTTTCGGGCTAATCAGCGGAGCCTTCTGATCACTGCTTTCGTTTGTTGCGCAGTGCTGAAAAACAGTTTGACCTGGTTACCGAATCTTAGGCGGGTTCTACCAAGGTCTGCCTGTAAGAGCTGCATCTCGGCCGTGGTATGTGAATCACTGCCCGACTGGCGGTTAATATTGGGTCAGAAGTCTTAAGCTGTTGAAGTGGAGGGCTATGGAACACATGGCAGTGGTGTTTTCTGTACACTGCCTGGTTGGAAAAACTATAGACTAATGCTGGAGCCAGTTAGGTAGAGTTGTGCGCTGGGATGACCACTGAACAGAGCTGTAGATTCTGTTAGCTGCTGAGACAAATTTGTAACTTAATCTAGCAGGCAGTTTTTTACGCCTGTTTATATGCTGCTAGCTTTGCTTATATTGCTAGACAACGCGGTATGTCTTGTGTTTTGTGAGCAGGTTATGTGGCGTTGGCGGTTTTTAGCGCAACGTGTTTCTGCGCACGTGAGCTATGGTGGAAGAATCAAGGTTGGTAGGAGTTTGGCTTACAAATAACGTAAAGTGGTCGTCCCACTTTCCCACGTGGTATATGGGGGCTGACTGTTTTGGCTTGCTGAGTGGCGAGCAGACTGAACAGTCAGTGGTGCAGGTGCGTGTGGTAAGCGCCAGTTCTGACCGATGGACGGCGGGCAAAATCCAGAGTCCCCTTAAGTTCTAAACTACGGGGAGTGGGAGATCTGGCTTACTGTGCTGTGAGTGGAGTTGGAAAACTGTCCCCATTGGGGCCCGTGCCCAGAGTGAAACCTATACAAGCACGGGGAGAACATAAACTCTTTGCCGATGTTGTCCTTGATGGGAACTGAGCCCAGGACCTCAGTGCTGCAAACTTGCAGTGCTAACCACTAAGGCACCGTGCCCCCCCATTGATGGGGCAAGTTTGGTTTACCGGACTATGGGAGAGAACCTGTGTGCCGATGTAATATGACCGTAGCCTGTTGGGTATGTCTGCTTGCAGACAGAGTAGCAGATTCCTTGATTCTGTTGCCAGTGTGGGCTTCTGTAACCTGTTGTGAAGACCAGGTATGTCATGGGGTGTAAACTATGATAAGGGACCCCATGTGCAGTTGCCATGCATTAAAAAGGAGCCAGCGTAAGTGCTTGGAAAAACTGTGCAGATTTAAGCGTGCTGGTGGGGTGGAATGTAATTTCGTTAAGACAGTAGACCGGAGGTTACTGAAAAATGGTGCAATATGTGTTTTGTAGTGGGACAACTCTGGCGGTTTAAGTTTATGGCCTTCAGGTCTATGACAGACTGTTTGCTGTACTGAAGGTGGTGGACATTTAACTGTGGAGAGCTGTATTAAGTGAGCTTTAGCACATGTGCCGCTTTTGCATGTGCTGTGCAGGGGGGTAAAAGTCTTCCTGTAGCCTTTAATTGCATTACTCCACAATACTATGGGCTCTACTCGCAAGGTTAAAGCTGTCCATGTTTGACCCGTTATGTGTCTGGATATGCTAGCTGATGGCAACTGGGGATGAGCTGGAGTCGTCAACTTCAGCGTATGTGCTGCCATGCAGGTTGAGGACTCGGCCCACCCTCCCCGTGGGATACCCTTGGTGGACAAAGGTGGGGGGACAGGGAGGGCTAAGTAAACTGAGCCTTTTATATGTGCTGGGCCATGTGCAGTTTCTTTGTTCTGAAGCTTCGCGCCATTTAGGGAGGCATGATACTGGAGCATAGGCCGTGCTGTGATTGGGCGCCGCAACCTCGTCATTCAGAGGGCTTTGCTGTGGGCGTGGCTTGTTCTGTGTGACGTGGCCTGATTGGCCACGCGTGACATGGTATGGTCACGTCATTAGGGGCCAGGCGCGATGACGCGGCGGCCCAGGATTCGCCATGTAAACTGTCAATTGCGGGTGGGTGGTGGCGCGGCCGTGATTAGCTGTGTGTCACTGACCCGTCCGCGTCATCGGGGGGGATCAGGCGCAATGACGTGGCAGCCTTGGCTTGCCGCAATTGGCTGCTGAGGCTACCAATTGTGGCCTTGGGGGTTGGAGCGAGGGCTGAGACCGGGGCCTGAAGTAGATCAGGCCCTGGGGGTGCGCTTGGAGGGGGGGATGCCCCAATGGTCATGGGATCACAGCTTTGGGTCCTGGGGCGAGCGCCCAAACCGGGGCCCGGAGTTCCTGCTATGGGGCGGCCGTTCATTGTCTAGGCTCCTTGCTGTGGCCGTGCGCCCTGAACTTACCAGTGGTGCGTGTCCCGGAATGGAGCCGCCGCAGTCTGAATTTAACAGAATTGCTCGTCTCGGACCAGAGCTAGGTCGTCTGCAGCAATAATCCAGCCTCTCCTTTAGAGGAGGGAGAGCATAGGTGCCTGCAGCCTCAATCCAGCCTCTCTTGTAGAGAGGGGAGAACATAGATGTCTGCAGCCTCAATCCAGCTTCTCTTGCTGAGAGGGGAGAGCGTGGGTGCCTGCAGTAATAATCCAGCCTCTCCTGTTGAGAGGGGAGAGTGTGGGTGCCTGCGGCCTCATTCCAGACACTCTTTGTTGAGATGCAATGGAGAGTATACTCGATTAAAAAATCCTTCTAATCCATGTAATAGAATAAAAAAAAATAAAAGTAAAAGAGGATTGTAGAAAAATTAGGATATAGATGTGGAGTGAGTCAGGACACGTCTGCCTCCTGCGACACTAAGCAAACAACTGACTATGTTCACTCCTACATGGGGTGTATACTGCTAGGAGGAGCTAATTTTTTAATTAACTAAGTGTCGCCTCCTAGTGGCAGAAAAGCATACACCCATGGTATCCTGTGTCCCCCGATGAAGCGATAGAGAAATTGAGATTTTACTCTGTATGCCCCCAATGTTATTAATAAATATATTAAAAAGAAGCGGGCCCAACACTGACCCCTGTGGTACCCCACTGTTAACTGTGACCCATTCTGAGTGTGTTTCATCAATGACCACCCTTTGTTTCCTATCACTAAGCCAGTTCTTAACCCACTTACACATATTTTCCCCTATCCCCATTTCTCTCATTGTATGTATCAACCTTTTGTGTGGCAACGTATAAAAAGCTTTTTAAAAGTCCATATACACTACGTCCACTGCATTTCTTTGGTCCAGTCCATAACTTCTTTATAGAAGCTTATCAGATTAGTTTGACAGGAACGGTGCCTCGTAAACCCATGTTGATATTGGGTCATGAGGTTATTTTTCTTCAGATACTCCAGTATAGCATCTCTTAGAAAACCCTCTAGGATTTCACCCACAGTAGAGGTTAAGCTTACTGGCCTATAATTTCCAAGTTCATTTTTCGTCCCCTTTTTTGAATATTAGCACCACATTTGCTATACGCCAGTCCTGTGGTACAGACCCTGTTATTATGGAATCTTTAAATATTAAAAATAATGGTCGCTCTGCTGAAGATAGGATACTAGAACTTGAAGACCAGGTGGAGGCCCTACAAAAACGATCCGATTATGCATTTTCAAGGATGGAGGATATTGAAAATAGGTCACGAAGGAGCAATCTTAAAATAGTGGGTCTCCCAGAATCTGTTTCAGTGGGTCAGCTTGAAGAAATCTTTGAAGTGGATCTTCCTAAAGCTTTAGGAGTAATGCATAGATGCAAAACAGAAAGAACTCACAGACTTGGGCCACCTAAAGAGCCTATGCCAACTTCAACAGGTGACACCAGAAACACTCCCTCTACGAGAAATATTAATGGCAATAATAAACCGAGACACGCCATCGCTAAATTTCTGAATCACAGGGATAAGGAAGAGATCCTGAGAGCATATAAGGCCAGAAGACACCCTCTGACACTATATGGCCATAAAATTTTGGTATTTGCGGACTACTCGGTGGAAGTTACTCGCCGCAGAAGAGCCTTTAGTGAGGCCTGTTCCTTACTCTACAAAAGAAATGTGCGATTTCAGCTAAATTTTCCTGCTATCCTGCGATTTACATCGAGAAAGGGTGCACCAATGACATTCACGGACCCAGGAGAAGCAATGAAGGAGATATTAGAGAACACTCGTTCACCAAGAGCTGTGACTCCACCGAGTGCACCCGCGGACGAACTGCCAAAAGCATCGGTACCAGAGATGGAATCTGAGGAAGACCGTGACTCTGTCAGATCCTACAGATTGCGTTCGGCAGTCACGAAAGAAAATTCATCTTCCAGTAATGGGACTCCTAAACAACAACGTCAAACAGGAAATCGCTGGCACAAGAAGAAATGATGCGGTAGAAACAGTATACAGTAATGAACATATTTAAGAACTATCTAAAGAGTTGGCAAGCTGAACACTTTTTATCCAGCAGACCAAACTCAGTGACCTTGAGACGACATTGATTCATTATTCAGCGCCACGATGTTTGGGAGCCATGTTGATTCTCGACGACAGTCCGAAATCCTTGGACATACTTGGCCCCTTCCTTTTCTCCCCCCCCCCCCTCTTTTTCTTATTCATTTAAATCCCTGTGTTTATTGTTTGTTTGCTTTTGTTTCAGCTCTCTATCCCCTTCCCCCTTGTTTGTTTTGTTTTCTTCTCCTTTTTAACAGCATGTATGTACCAGCAACGAGAGGAAAACGGAAGGCATGATGGGAACCGTTACAACAGGAACATTCCAGGTTGCACAAGATATCATAAGTGACAAACTTTATGGACCCTTATTGTTTATGTGGGGGGGGGTGGGGGGAGGGGAACGGATTGGGGGTACTTTTGGAAAAGGGAAAAAAGTTATTTCTCTTCAAGCAGAGTTTTGGGAGTCCTCATATGTTTAAAAAGGATAGTTGTGTGTTGTTTGTAATAACCAGAATCCCCCTAAGGGGTTTCGAACCCAGTGTTACTTGGATGGAGATTCTAAACATAGTTAGGTGGCGATGACTACAACCAGAAATAAGGTGAAGGGGCGGTTAGTCAATGAAGAATTAGGAAAACTAAGGGCATATGTTAAAACATGAATATGCAATTAATAATTTGCTGGTTGTCGTGGCGGGATGGGACGTTCGCATTTGGGTTGTATTGAAGGGAAGAAGAGAAGTCAAATACAAGGAAGAAAAGGAGAAGAAGTGGACACTATCATGTGGGAAAAATTGGGGAAAGGGAAGATACCTAGAGCTAGCAACAACAGCTTAAAGAAACATCAGCACCACACTTGGGAATCTTACACCATTATAGAGAGGAAGATGCGGGAAAAAGAGATAGTGGACCGTATGGAGTACTATTTGCCAGACAATTACCAAGATAACAGCCACGATGGTTAGGTGGGTCTCCTGGAATGTAAAGGGTATGCGCTCCCCGACAAAGCGCATGATGATTTTGCGACATCTTAAGAGACTCCGCACAGATGTTGCCTTGCTCCAGGAGACCCACTTGACGTCTGAAGACTTTTTCAGATTAAAGAAGTTGTGGGTGGGGGAGATTTATGGATCGGGAGCGGTTGAGAAGAAGGCTGGTGTGTTAATTTTGATTCATAGATCTTTACCACACAAAATCCTGTCCACACAGGTAGATAATGGAGGCAGGATAATACAGATGACCATACAGATTCAGAAAGACATATTTTCTGTATATAATATCTATGCGCCAAATACTAATCAAAAGACATTCTTCCGGGATCTGCAAACTAGACTCTTGGTGGATGAGGGACACAACAGGATAGTGGGTGGCGATTTCAATATGGTACTAAACCAGGAGGAAGATAGGAGACATTCGACACCTTTGAGAGGAAGAGATCAGCCGCCAACAAGACTACACACAGAAAATTTTCTTGAATCTATTTTCACAGTGGCGAATAAGACGGATGCATGGAGGACGGTACATCCTCTGGACAGAGAGTACACCCACTTTTCCCACCCCCATGGGTCTTGGTCCAGAATAGACATGTTCTTCACTACTCCTGCTATACTACAAAGGCTAATCGAAATCAAAATTGAGGATATGGTGATTTCTGACCATGGCCCATTGGTGATGGAGTCCAAAGACACTTATGAGAAAGGGTCAGATTATCTATGGAGGTTCCCAGACACGTTTACTAAAGATGAAAATTTTGTTTCCCTCCTCAGAGAATGGTGGTCGGCTTACTCGAGAGACAACGAAGCGCATCGCTCTGATCCGGGCTTATTCTGGGAAGCAGCGAAGGCGGTACTGAGGGGTAATGTAATGTCTTACAGCATGGGGATGAAAAAAAAAATAAAAGAGCAATTTGTAAAAGCTAGCCTGGAAGTCAGAAATGCCTCCTCTAAATATAAAACCACGATGGCTGACCCTGATAAAGAGACCTGGCAACTAGCCAAAGAAGTATTTGATATATGGGCAAGACGTAGAGAAGCTATCTATAAAAGTAGACTGGAACTTAGTCTCCATAAATTCGGTGATAAAGCCGGTAGATTACTGGCACGGCTATCCCGGGGTAATCAGATCTCACCTCCCATCCAAAAAATAATAGACAATAAAGGTAATACGTGGACCAATCCTAGAGATATTAATCAGGCATTGGGAAAATTCTATGCTTCCCTGTATTCAGATAAGACCCGGAAATACCCATCCAGACAAATTTACTACATATGCTCCGTCTCCCTGAACTAACAGAAGAAGATAAACAATTCCTAAACAGTCCAGTTACATCAATGGAAATAGAGGACGCAATTAAAGCCATGAATTCAGGTAAAGCGCCTGGACCAGACGGTTACAATGGGGCGTTTTTTAAAGCCCTTAGAGAACAGATTTCCCCCGTACTGAGAGACCTATTTAACTCTATACTACAGGGAGCTCCCATACCTGATAGGATGAATCTGGCCCATATCAAACTCATACCCAAACCAGGAAAGGTGCTAACAGACCCGGCGAGTTTTAGACCGATCTCCCTGATAAATCAGGATCTAAAACTCCTTTCTAAAATAATGGCGGACAGATTAGCAACAATTATGCCTAAATTGATACCTCCCCACCAGGCCGGATTTATTAAAGGTAGATCGACCACTACTAACATCAGAAGAGCGCTGCTGCTGATAGATGTCATGGGAAAGAAAGTAGGATTGGAGAGGGGGGACCCAGCCATGATCACGCTAGATGCCGAAAAAGCATTTGATAATGTAAAGTGGTCATGGCTGGGTATAGTTTTAGATTCCATGGGGATGGAGAGTCCTTTCAGACAATATCTCAAATCTTTGTACAATAACCCAAAAGCATGTATTAGCACTCCTGGCTACCTGTCCGACACCTTCTCCCTGCAAAAAGGAACAAGACAGGGGTGCCCGCTATCCCCTCTACTTTTTAATTTGGCAATAGAACCCTTGGCACTCTATCTAGAAAAAAACACGATTTACGAGGGTTTTAAAGTGGGAACCAGAGAAATCAAATTATCTCTTTTTGCGGATGATATTATTCTTTACGTTCAAAACCCAACGAGAGATTTACCCCAAATATTAAACGCCATTGAAAATGTAGGCAAACAGTCGGGCTTTTTCTTAAAGAAAAATGCGAAATACTGTTCATCAATCCGAAAAGTAGACACTCACAAAAAACACAATTTTGACCTCCCGATAGCTAAAGAGAGTATCAAATACTTAGGCATACAATTGGCTAGACATCCTAATCTGACATACAAACTAAATTTTACACCAATTCTCTTGAAAATTGAAAAAGAATTGACGGGTTGGGCTAAGCTGCCCCTATCTTTGATGGGAAGATGCCATCTGCTTAAGATGATTAGTTTCACCAGGCTCTTATATCCGCTTCAGACTCTCCCCATGCTGCTGAGACATACAGATATACTTAAACTGAATAGAGCATTCGCATAATTCCTGTGGAGGGGAAAAAAATCTAGATTGGCTCTTGGTGTCCTGATGCAGTCGAGACAAGAAGGAGGTTTACAACTCCCAGATATCCGCGGATACAACTTGATATGTATCCTGCGTAATGTACTCGACTGGATAAAGGGAACCAACAGACACTCTGATGTGGTATTAGAAGGAGAATTTGCTAAACCATGGGAATTGTCAGCATTGCTGCATTCTCCAATGCCTTATATACCCAAACAACTTAAGAACACGGTTATTTACAGAGACACAATAGCTACATGGAAGGGGGTGAGGAAAAAATTAAGCTTATCATGGAAAATATCCAAGATACTTAACCCTTGGAAATGTCCGGCTTTCCAACTGGGTCGTGAAAAATCAACTCTTCGCGGCTTGGAGGGAAAGAGGCATCAACACCTTAGGCGACCTTTTTAACACTAGAGAGAGAAGATGGATGACGGAAAATGAGGTCCTACAAAACTATAATCTCCCTCGATTTCAGGCTATACAATATCGCCAGATTCACCACTATCTCCTCTCTCAATTACGAGATATCTCTGGGGAGATAGATGATAATCTGTGGTCCAATATAATGGAACTAAACGAGGGAGATATCTCCATTACATCTCTCTACGCTAAACTACAGACAGCTTTGAGACCGACAAGGAAGACTACTCTCTTTACAAAATGGAAAAAACGTATAGAAGACCCTGACCTCGCACAGAAAATACTGGAAGGATGGGGAGATTTTAGGAGATGTATCCACAATGAAAGGTGGAGAGACTCACAATTCCGGGTCATGCATGGGACTATACAGGCATTTAATATACCACATACTCAAAATAGCCAGGACCGATGGATAGAATGCCCTAAATGTAAATCCCCGTTGACAGATCTGGAGCATGGTCTATGGTCTTGTCCTGCCTCTCAAATATTCTGGAAGGGGGTGGAACGATGGGCGAGAGGTCTTTGCAAGGGACTAGATAGGTTGAACCCAATGATGTGGCTTTTCCACTATAAAGGAGGCTTAGAAGAGAAGGAGCAGTTGCACATATTGTTCCACTATATCGCGATCACTGCTAAGAGGCTTTTATTGCAGTCTTGGCTGAATGATAAACCGCCTGATTTACAGCAGGTCAAATCTTCACTACGAGCTGTTCTCGCAATTGAATCCTTAGATGCACTACGCAATCCCAGCAAGTTAACATCAAAATTCTTCTACAAATGGAGGTGGTTCATTGAACTTGAATTCACAGACGCTGAAATTAAGACCTTTATGGTACCCCATAGATCATCTACTTGGTACGCCAGAAAAGACCTAGAAGGCAAGATGGGCAGGCTCAAATGCGATAATTAGTGTTAGACCACCCAAAACAGTCGTATATGATTAGAATGAACAAACACAAAAGCTGTTGTTGCGCTCTAGGAGGGGAGGGGGGAGGATATAAGGGAAACTATATATTTCTATAATTACTAGATGTTATACTATCAGAGCATATACATAAAAGTGATTACATGTATTCTACTGTTTTACATATTGTAAATTTATGTTATTGAAAGAACCTGTTATGTAAGATATGTCATGGAACGTATGTATTAGTTACATGTTAAATAATAAAAATGATGGTTCAAAAAAAATAATGGTCTATCTAGAACAGTACTTAATTCCTGCAGCACTCTGGGGTGTATCCCATACGGGCCTGGGGATTTGTCAATTTTAGTGATTTTTAGACAATGCCGTACTTCCTGCTGGGTTAAGCAGGTGACATTTAATTGACAGTTTTTTGTTATCACTGATCATATTGTCTGACATGGGATTTTCTTGTGTAAATACTGTTGAAAAAAAGTCATTTAGCATATTGGCTTTTTCCTCATCCTCAACCACCATTTCAACAGATTATTTTTAAAGGGGCCAACAAAATAATTATTTAGTTTCTTACTATTTATGTAGTTAAAAAATATTTTGTGATTATTTTTACTTTCTCTGGCAATGAGTCTCTCTGTCTCAATCTTGGCCGCCTTGATTTGCTTTTTATAAATGTTATTTAATTTTCTGTATTTATTTAACGCTTCATCACTACCTACTTGCTTTAATTCCCTAAACGCTTTCTTTTTGTCACTTATTGCACGCCTCTTACTGCTTTATTTAGCCATAGTGGTTTCCTCCTATTTCTAGCAGGCTTATTCCCATAGGGTATATATTGTGCACAGGCCCTATTCAGGATGCTAATAAACGTCTCCCAGTTTTCTGTATTTTCAGAACTATGAAAATAGTAGATTCACAGTGAAGGCATCAAAACTATGAATCAACACATGTGGAATAATATACTTAACAAAAAAGTTGAAACAACTGAAAATATGTCATATTCTAGGTTCTTCAAATTAGCCACCTTTTGCTTTGATTACTGCTTTGCACACTCTTGGCATTCTCTTGATAAACTCCAGGAGGTAGTCACCGGAAATGGTTTTCACTTCACAGGTGTGCCCTGTCAGGTTTAATAAGAGTTCAATAGGAAGTGATCCAATTCTATAGTGGCCGCGCTCCCCGTGGTAATGATTTTAAGAACTTCTTGTCCACAAAAAATTTTATTCCTCAAAACATGCGAGATTATAAAAAACGGATACAATGCGCAGGTGATACCTGAGGAAGGCGGTTGTCTCCGCCGAAACGCGTTGTATCCGTTTTTTATAATCTCGCATGTTTTGAGGAATAAAATTTTTTGTGGACAAGAAGTTCTTAAAATCATTACCACGTGGAGCGCGGCCACTATAGAATTGGATCACTTCCTATTGAACCTTTATGCCTGTGGGAATCCGTGGCAGGACCCAATACAGGATCAATTCAAGGCGAGCAGCAGACCCGGATAAATATCCAAAGCGTGAGGAGGCTTTGGAAAAACCATATGCTTGAAGTTTTATGGCAAGAGGTGAGTGCATAAAACTTCTTTAAAAGGGCACCAGAGAGTTACATTGGTAACGCGCTGAGATTGGCGCCGCATGTTTGTTTTTTATATATACCCTACAGGGAATCACCTTACTTCAGGTTTAATAAGAGGGATTTCTTGCGTTATAAATGGGGTTGGGACCATCAGTTGTGTTGTGCAGAAGTCTGGTGGATACACAGCTGATAGTCCTACTGAATAGACTGTAATGGCGGGTTTACACGTCGCGATATCGCAGTACAATTTCAATCAAAAGTCACGTGGTTCGCTCGTTGGACCCGATATCGTTCCTGCGTTGTATGGTGTGAACGTCCAATGCGATGCAGGAACGATGTCAATGCGATATCGGGGATCGAATGAGCGTGCTATTCAATGCCCCGATATTGCATAGCGATTGAAGCCGGATCGTGCTGTGTAAATGCCCAATTACGATGCGATTTGATACGTCACCCATTCACTCCCATGTTAACTATGCGATCCTGGGTTGGGAGGCGGAGACATCGCACGGACGTTGTATTTCGATATCGCAGCGTGTAAACAGTCAATGCGATGCGGGTGAAACGTGCACTAATTGCGCGCTCCCGCGCCATTGAGTTGCGATATCGAAACGATATCGTGGCGTGTAAACCCACCATTAGGGTACCATTACACGTCACAACATTGCATGCAATTTAATTTGCAACTTACTGGTTGCAGTGAAATGATGGACACATTGTTACATTTGTACATGGCAACAAAATGGAACAATGTGTCCATGATTTCACTGCAACCAGTAAGTTGCAAGTGAAATTGCATGCAATGTTGCGACGTGTAACAGTACCCTTTGAATTTGTATCATGGCAAGAAAAAAGCAGCCAAGTAAAGAATAGCGAGTGTCCATCATTACTTAAAGAAATGGAGGTCAGTCAGTCCGAAAAATTGGTAAAACTTTGAAAGTGTCCCCAAGTGCAGTTGCAAAAACCATCAAGTGCTACAAAGAAAGTGGCTCATTTGAGGACCGCCCCAGGAAAGGAAGACCAAGAGTCACCTCTGCTGTGAAGGATAAGTTCATCCGAGTCACCTGCCTCGGAAATCGCAGGTTAACAGCAGCTCAGATTAGTGACCTGGTCAATGCCACACAGAGTTCTAGCAGCAGACACAGCTCTACAACAACTGTTAAGAGGAGACTTTGTGCAGCAGGCCTTCATGGTAAAATAGCTGCTAGGAAACCACGGCTAAGGACAGGCAACAAGCAGAAGAGACTTGTTTGGGCTTAAGAACAGAAGGAATGAACATTAGACCAGTGGAAATCTGTGCTTTGGTCTGATGAGTCCAAATTTGAGATCTTTGGTTGCAACCACCGTGTCTTTGTGTAACGCAGTAAAGATAAGCAGATGGACTCTACATGCCTGGTTCCCACCATGAAGCATGGACGAGGTGTGATGGTGTGGGGGTGCTTTGCTGGGGACACTGTTCGGGATTTATTCAAAATTAAAGGCATACTGAACCAGCATGGCTACTATACTATTCCATCCGGATTGAGTTAAGTTGGAACATCTTATTTCTCAACAGGACAATGGCCCCAAATACACCTCCAGGCTGTGTAAGGGCTATTTGACCAAGAAGGAGAGTCAAATGACCTGGCTTCCACAGTCACCAGACCTGAACCCAATCGAGAGGGTGTGGGGTGAGCTGCCCGCAGACTGAAGGCAAAAGGGCCAGCAAGTGCTAAGAATCTCTGGAAACTCCTTCAAGACTGTTGGAAGACCATTTCCGGTGACTACCTCTTGAAGCTCATCAAGAGAATGCCAAGAGTGTGCAAAGCAGCAATTAAAGCAAAAGGTGGCTACTTTGAAGAACCTAGAATATAAGACATATTTTCAGTTGTTTCACACTTTTTTGTTAAAGGGATCCTGTCACCACCAAAACACCTCTAAACCTATTAAAAGCTGTCCCTAGAGCATATTAACACTTTCCCTACACTCCTTTTACCTCCTAAATGCACAGTCAAAGTGAATAAAAACGTTATTATAGTACCTCATTACTGATGATAATGAGTGACTATGCTATTCATAGTCACTCATCCAGGCTGCCCCTCTTCTTCATATCACGCCTGAATAGGCGTGATCTACAGCACAGATTCAAATTGCCGCCTCCCTGCGCGCCTCCCCTCTCTCCCATTGCGTCCGGGCTTCAGTGTGGGGCTGTATGACGCGATCCGCGTCATTCCCGGCGCCGGGTGACGTATTTACACCGGCGCCGCGCTGTCAGCTTCAAAATGCGCACTGCGCATGCCCATGCGCATGCGCAGTGCGCATTTTGAAGCTGACAGCGCGGCGCCGGTGTAAATACGTCACCCGGCGCCGGGAATGACGCGGATCGCGTCATACAGCCCCACACTGAAGCCCGGACGCAATGGGAGAGAGGGGAGGCGCGCAGGGAGGCGGCAATTTGAATCTGTGCTGTAGATCACGCCTATTCAGGCGTGATATGAAGAAGAGGGGCAGCCTGGATGAGTGACTATGAATAGCATAGTCACTCATTATCATCAGTAATGAGGTACTATAATAACGTTTTTATTCACTTTGACTATGTGCATTTAGGAGGTAAAAGGAGTGTAGGGAAAGTGTTAATATGCTCTAGGGACAGCTTTTAATAGGTTTAGAGGTGTTTTGGGGGTGACAGGATTCCTTTAAGTAAATAATTCCACATGTGTTAATTAATAGTTTTGATGCCTTCAGTGTCAATCTACAATTTTCATAGTTATGAAAATAAAGAAAACTCTTTGAATGAGAAGGTGTGTCCAAACTTTTGGTTTGTACTATATATATATATATATATATATATATATATATATTATATATATTATATATATATATATATATATATATATATATATATATATTATATATAAGATTGCAGATACTCTGCTGCAAATTGCACCCTCATCGTAGACAGGTGATGGAGGGTATAGATGGAGTCTGCCCACTGAGAGGTGGGGGAGCGGAAAAGGGGGACTTGTGTGTCAGCATAGGACTCGTCGTGCCTGAAGTCACTTTGTCGCAGTCAACGAGCAAACAGACCTTGGCCAATGTTTGTACTAAGAACTTCAGAATTAAAAGATAAGATTTTGAGTTCTTTTTTCTCAACCACATGGCTTATAGCATTATGCAACATTGGTGATAGCTGTGTGCTGCAAGGAATTTTTTCTAATATATATATATAGATATATACACACATACACATATGCACACATATATATATGCGCACACAAGCATGTATTATATATTTTGTCTGCAGACGAATAAGTAGGTGTTGGCTAGCCATCCAAATATCGTATTTACTGCCGGATTTTATTTCCCAAGCGTCCCTGTTACGGGATAGACTTAGGAAAAAAAACTATCCTTGGAAGCTATTGAATTAAGCTTTCATAGAAAACAAAAATATGTCACAAGAACAATTGATTGATACGACAAAAAAAATTGCAAAATGAAATTTATGCCTATAATTTTATTACTGTCTACTCTAGACAGCATGAAAGTATCAGATATATTCTAAAAAAACATTGGGGTATACTAAAAAATGATGTTATCCTTAATAAATTGATTTCTGAGGCACCTAATATTACCTTCAGGAGGGCTCCCACACTTAAAAGTACGCTGGCCCCCGGTAGGTTAAAAGAAGGAAATAAAAAAACTATTGAAAAAAATGAAAAAAAAAGAAAAAAAATGATAAACTTGGTTCTTATAAGTGTGGTGCAAAGAAATGTTTATGGATAAAAAATCCTTTGGTATAAATATAGGGGATGATACCTTCACCGTCAATCACCATTTGAATTGTCAGTCATCCTTTGTTATATATCTGCTAAGTTGTAACTGCGGTAAACAATATGTGGGTAAGACTACACAAAAATTACAACAACGGATGTCCTCCCACAGATTTAATGTAAAAGAAGGATTAATGACACATGGAGTGTCTAAACACTGCACAATGCATCATGCAAAAAAGGTGTCCTTCAAAGATACACCTATAGATTTCATACATGAATCTATCCCGGACAGAGATCGAACTCTGTCACGGAGAGAGGTTTACTGGATTTATAAATTAAAAACCTTGGTGCCGCAAGGATTGAATGAAATAAGCGACCAATTCAGGAGATTGATGTTATCCTGAAGGTTAGGATGTCTTCACACTTATAATGGGAGCCTGAGTCCGGATTGTGTATTCCTCCCCTTGGAATCCAATTGTCAGCCACATCTGAGATGGCTGAACTAATAAGGGCATGTGGAAAATAGCCATAGGGACTGTAACCTTGTGAGTTTGTGTCCCCTAACCTACCCTTTTTTTTTTCCCCTCTTAGAAAAAAAGTGCATTGGATTGAAAGAATATGCTAATTGATTTTAATTGACATCAGGATGGGATGATGGGAGTGCCATCTACCTCCAGGTTCTATTAATAGCCTGTTTTTTTTGTATATGTCTGTAAACCTTGCGGATCTCTGATGAAGTGATCTGAAGTACCACGAAACGCGTAAGAATTAGACATTGAAGATATTGCTTTTAACATCTTGTGATTCCTTGAATTTCTTGGAACCAACGGACAGACGGCAGCGCACGAATTACCACCTTTCATCTAATGCTTTAATCGGTTTCCCTTGGGCGGAGAGCTGCAAGCCGGCTTATGCTTCAATAGTTGTTGTGACTCTCACAACAACATAAGGTTAGTGCAACAGCACACAATACAACACCCCGGTTACACCCGGATAAGCACTCAAACATATTACTGTATATATTTTGTCTGCAGACGAATACCGTAAGTAGGTGTTGGCTCAGTGGTTGGCACAGTCCACGCTGGCTCAGTGGTTGGCACAGTCCACGCTGGCTCAGTGGTTGGCACAGTCCACGCTGGCTCAGTGGTTGGCACAGTCCACGCTGGCTCAGTGGTTGGCACAGTCCACGCTGGCTCAGTGGTTGGCACAGTCCACGCTGGCTCAGTGGTTGGCACAGTCCACGCTGGCTCAGTGGTTGGCAATCTATATGGTAGCTCAGTCGTTAGCACAGTATCGTGGCTCATTGGTTGGGTCAGCGCCGGATGGAGGGCCAGGGTAAGCGCCGGATGGAGGGCCAGGGGTCAGCGCCGGATGGAGGGCCAGGGGTCAGCGCCGGATGGAGGGCCAGGGGTCAGCGCCGGATGGAGGGCCAGGGGTCAGCGCCGGATGGAGGGCCAGGGGTCAGCGCCGGATGGAGGGCCAGGGGTCAGCGCCGGATGGAGGGCCAGGGGTCTGCGCCGGATGGAGGGCCAGGGGTCAGAGCCGGATGGAGGGCCAGGGGTCAGAGCGGATGGATCCCCTCTCCCATCCGCTCTAGTCTCATCTGCATCCGGTGTTTACATCGCAGCTACAGCATGGTAATAAATATCTGTCTATTCATTTGGATCTTCAAGTCCCACAGGATTTTAGCCCTTCCGTTCTCCACCACTTCTTCTGGGGTGTCCTACCTAGACTTAGGGGAATTTTCCTGTATACAATTCCAGCTACTTGGTTGTGGCATTCAGTGTATGCTGTTGCTGCTTGCATTTTTGCATTCTGCCACTATGTTTTGGACTGTTTCGAAGGTTTCTTTATATAGTCTGCACCTTGGGTCTTTGTCTTGTGTGGTAGAATCCTGCTTCTATGGACCTGATACTTAGTGTGTGCTCTTGTGCCGCTATAATTAGTGCCTTAGTGGTGTCCTGGAGTCCAGCTTTCTCCATCCATTAGTAGGATTTCTCAATGTCGGCCACCTCCATTATCTGTCGATGGTAAATCCCATGCAGCAGCTTGTCTTGCCATGACACTTAATGTTCCTGCTCTTCCTTCCAAGACTGTTGTTGTTGCTGCTGTAGGCTCTCGCTCAGCATTTCATCTTTTGGTGGCATTTTTCTGATGTATTCCAGGATACTCCTTGTTTCATCCTTGATGATGGCTTGGATGCCTATGAAGCCATACCACCCTCACTTCTGTTGTTGTATAATCTTTGGGCGTTAGACTTGGGGTGGAGACCTCCATGCATTGTAAGGAGCTCTCAGGTGTTCACATCTGCAACTTCCATTTCTTCTTTTGGCCAGCACACTATGCAAGCAGGGTATATGATAACTGGCAGGGAATATGTATAGATGGCGTGGATCTTATTCTTCACATTGAGCTTGGCTCTTCAGGACCTGTCTTACAGTCTGATGGTATTTTGATGTTGCCACTTGTCCTTCCTCATCATGGTTACCGTATCCCTGTGGGATACTGAGGTATTGTAGCAGGTCTGTACATTTGATATGTACCCTGCTGCAACACACAACATAGAAAAAACAGACGGCCAGATGTCCTTTTCACATGTGAAAAAGCAAGCTGCATTTTATTTTCACCAGACAGAAGTGGCAGGTATACAAAAACAAGATCCGCAGCACAGTATGGCAAGCTAGCACCCAGAGAGCTCACACATATGCAAAGATATGCAAAGCATACAAATGCAGAATTGAAAGAATGGCAAGATCAACCAAATACACTATTGTACATTCACATATACAATTAGAGAGACAATTTGTTAAACTGTCTTTGTGTTAATTAGCTCAGTGTAAACATTACAGTATGGCACAGTAATAAATGCATACACAGATGTATATCAAGCTAAACCACAACCTCCTATGATCTATCACTAAATGTGCACAGATGTAGCAAGTAATTAGTGTGCATCAGTTATAAGACATGCATGCAGATTTCTGCCGTATGACCACATGGAGGTATAATGACCCAAACCATCAAGCAATTTGCATGGTAAGTAGCTGCATCCTAAAGTGTTACCTAAGTTAGTGGGTATGCAGGCTCCAAACTGGAGGGCACCTCGCTTTTTCACATGCAAAACGGACATCTGGTCGTGTGTTTTTTCTATGTTGTATGTAGCCCTTAGGTGCGACTTGTGTGGTCCATGGGTTGATGTCTTTAAGAATAATTTTAGTTGGAACAATAAGGCATCTCTGATGAAGTTCACTAACACAACCTGTTAGTTTTACTCCATTAGTCTTTACTACCTTGTTTCTATTTATTACCAACCGGCTGCACTCCTGCATTCCAAAGGACATCCCGATGTCTTCGCTGTACATCCTTGTCAGGTGGATCAGTGAACTGATATCTTGTTCATTCTTCGAATATAGCTTGATGTCATCCATGTAGATCAGCTGGCTGATGGTGCTTCCACTCTTGAACTTGTATCCTTAGCAAGATTCTGTAGTTATCTGACTCAGGGGGTTCAAGCCTATGCAAAACAGCAATGGGGATGGTGCATCACCTTTGTATATGCCGGATTTGATGGACACTTGTGCTAGTTGTCGTGAGTTGACTTCCATAGCCCAATTAAGCTGCTGTGGAAGGTTCCAAGCATTCACAGATCCATGTGTGTGGCATTGAATCATAGGTTATTCTGTAGTCAATCCAGGCTGTACTGAGATTGGTCTGTCTGGATCTTGAGTGACTGCTCTATCTACTTGCAGCTGGTGCTTCGAGCCTCTGGTGTTGTTCCCAATGTCTTTCTGAGCAGGATTCATGTACTTGATTCGTATGGTTCTGTAGCTTGGTGGCTATGACAGGAGTTTCTATGTCGTTGTAAGGCATGCTATTGGGAGGTAGTTGGATGGAATTGCTCCTTTATGGGGATCCCTCATGATCAGCACTGTTTTTCCTTGTGTAAGCCAAGCTGGGTGGTGACCTACTTCTAGCAGTTGGTTCATCTGTTTTGCCAGGCATTCATGTACCACTGTTAATTTCTTTAGCCAGTAGGTGTGGATCATGTCTGGGCCAGGTGCTGTCCATCACTTAAGTATTTTACATGCTCTTGGATGTATACTTCAGTAATGGTGACTGGTTTTTGTTCTAGGTGTTTACAGTGTTTCATTCTCAGATACTGCAGCCATTTTGCACTGGTGCTGTGTATTTTTCCCCCACCCATATGTTTCTCTCTGCTATCGGTGGCACGAGGAAAAGATAGCTTCATATATTAGATAGATATATAGAGGAGTGTGTGTGTCATAGACCTTCCACCTCCAGGTAGCCCAGCCCCTCATAGATACACCCTCCACCTTTATACCTCCGCCCTCTCCACATAGCCCTTTCATAGCTCTACCTATTTATAGCCACCCATTCTCCACTTAGCCACAGCCCTCATAACTGTGCCTCCTTCATAGCCCTGCCCCTGCATAAATAAGACTTTCTTTATAGCCACACCCCTTTCACAGCTCTGCCTCCTTCATAACCTCACCCACTTCATGGATGTATGTGTGTGTATGTATGTATAGCTCCACCCCCTCCACGTGGCTTGTTCAAGAGTTGGAAATGCCAAAAATTTGTTCATCTTTGCAACGGAAGGAAAAACCAAGAATTAAATATGTTGTATTGCACAATTAGTTACTATACCCGGGCAACGTCGAGCTCTACAGCATATATTGTAACTAGATGGTGGCCCGATTCGAACGCATCTGGTATTCTAGAATATGTGGGTGTGCGGCGGTGCGGGTGTGGGTTGTGCTGTGTGCAGCAGTGACCCACTCAGTTCTCAAAGGGCTCCAGGCTTCTGTCCAGCCGCCTCTCACCCTATCATGTCTTCTTCCCCCAGCATAGACGTCAACAATTCCAAGGCCTCAGGGGGCAGAGTTAACAGGGAGCGTCATAGTAGGCGTGTCCAAGCGCATAGCCCTGATGTGGCGAGCGTGCCCTTGTTCACGGCCATCACGACGCCCCCTTTGGTAGCTCCACCCCCTCCCCCCTCTGCCTTTGAGTTTCTGGAGTCTATGCCACGAAAACAAGAAGAATAATGGCGGGGTGAGCGGCGGGCAGATGGAGTGGCGGCCGGGAGGGAGCGTGGAGCGGGAGAACAGCGGGCAGGAGACCGAGCGGAGGGGGGCCAGGAGACCAGGCAGACTGTGCCTGTTCCGCTGTAACGGAAATCCCGCGTCACTGATTGGTCGCGGCTGGCAACGTGGGTTTTGCGTTAGAGACAGTGTGAGGTGAGTGCGACGTGGGTGCGGGGCAGAGTGCGACGTGGGTGCGGGGCAGAGTGCGACGTGGGTGCGGGGCAGAGTGCGACGTGGGTGCGGGGCAGAGTGCGACGTGGGTGCGGGGCAGAGTGCGACGTGGGTGCGGGGCAGAGTGCGACGTGGGTGCGGGGCAGAGTGCGACGTGGGTGCGGGGCAGAGTGCGACGTGGGTGCGGGGCAGAGTGCGACGTGGGTGCGGGGCAGAGTGCGACGTGGGTGCGGGGCAGAGTGCGACGTGGGTGCGGGGCAGAGTGCGACGTGGGTCCGGGGCAGAGTGCGACGTGGGTGCGGGGCAGAGTGCGACGTGGGTGCGGGGCAGAGTGCGACGTGGGTGCGGGGCAGAGTGCGACGTGGGTGCGGGGCAGAGTGCGACGTGGGTGCGGGGCAGAGTGCGACGTGGGTGCGGGGCAGAGTGCGACGTGGGTGCGGGGCAGAGTGCGACGTGGGTGCGGGGCAGAGTGCGACGTGGGTGCGGGGCAGAGTGCGACGTAGGTGCGGGGCAGAGTGCGACGTGGGTGCGGGGCAGAGTGTGAGTGGTGGGTGAGTGTGAGTGCAGGGTGTGAGTGGTCTGCAGTACCTGGCTCCTGGTGCTGTGTGCATTTAGCTTAAGGACCTCTGGTGATGTCTCAGCCATGTGATCTTGCTCCGGCCATGATTGTGACATCATCAGAGGTCCTGTAAGTATAGAGCCCCCGTCACATATAACGATACGACCTGGCCGGGATCGCTGGTGCATCGTTTTCACATCGCTATTCATTTCAAATAGCAGGACAGGAAAGCCGACAGTGAAGTCGGCTTTCCCGCCTGCTACGTGAGTGTAGCACTGTCGTCTGTCACGGCAATCCCGCGTTGCTGATGCATCGCCAGTGCTTTTGTTTGCAAAAAAAAAACATATTAACCAGTATGTATTTCAGATTAATTTCCCCTATGCACAGGGGTGCAACAAGGCTCTCTGCCGCCTGAGCCTAGGTGATGACTGGGGGGGGTGGAGTTGCTGTCGGCACACGCCCGCTATGCAGGGCACACGCCCCCGTGTTAGATATGGCCCCCATGCTGCTACCATAGGAAAATAATAAACTCTATACTTACCTCCTCCTCCAGCGCTGATCTCCCACTCTCCCTCCGTGCAGCGGTGATCAGGCAAAGATGATGCAGCAGAGCTCCTCCACTTCCTGGTTCTCAGTGCTGGTCATGTGATCGGCACAGCAGAGATTGACATCATCTCTGCGTGCGATCACAGCAGCAGTCGGGAGACCGGAGAGACACCGGGAGATCAGCGCTGGAGGAGTAGCCAGGAGGTAAGTATAGTGTTTATTATTTTACTATGGCAGCACAATGGGGGCCATATCTAACATAGGGGGGGCATGTGCCATCACAGGAGGGCGCAGGACCATATAATACGCACAGCTCCCCCGGCCCATCACCGGGGTGCGGTTTCAGCACCATGGTGATGGAGAGCGGCTATGCATATTATATGAGCGGGAGCAGGAGATCTCCCGCTCTCTCCTGCAGCCTCCATCAGCCCGCCCCAGCTGACATTTTCCGGTACGCCGTACCGTCACAAAAAAAGCACTGTGCTCGCCGCGGACCTATGTGTCGCAGGTAGCCGCGGCTGAGCTCCGGTCAGCGGCTCGCCAGACAGTGTTTATCATGTGCGACAGGTGACTGAAGATTACTCATTATGGTGTAATTATTCCTCATGTTTTGGGAAATAAACACTACATAATTAGGCTGCTTTCACATCAGCGTTTTACGCTGATCGCAGCAGTTGCAGTGAAAAAAACGCAAGTGCCGCGATTACCGCATAACGGCCGCACTTGCGGTTCACCTGCGGCAAGCCCCATGCAATGTCTATGGGGCTTGCGGCAAGTGCGGTGTAGGTGCAGTTTCGGAACTTGCGGCAGAGAAAAACCGTGGTATGCTGAAACCGCACCACGGTGATGGGTCAGTGTAAAACGCTGATGTGAAAGCAGCCTTAAAACTATAGTTTGAAGTTCCAGGTTGTTCTTTGATGAAATTTAGTCATATCTGAACCGAAGTCCAATCTTAGCATTAAGACAAAGAGGCTATATCATGACAACCACAAGCAAGAATGATTCGTATTAAAACTTACGTTATAAAGCTGTTTGTCATCATGTAGTGAGTAAAATTGTAGATGACCTGGTTTACCATTAAAAACTAATGTTTTACTTCTTGGATCATATATCAAGCCAGTTTTCACATCATTTCCTGAAAAACAAAGCATAAATGTTAATGTGTGCAATTTAAAAAGGGATGTAGCTTCAAAGAGAAATGATGGATCTGTGTACCCATTAAGCCCACAATCATTTAATTTTCATTATTTTGCTGTCATTAACTTTGTTTTAAGCTTTTATTGAAATGAATTTCTCACCAGAAGTCAGTAACAATTCATCCAGTCCACATAGGCAAAGAAATCAAACCATAAATGTCTGTAAATTAAGTTATGTGAAGTGAGAAATGAAACAGGAAACGGTATTAAAACACACTTGCAGAAATGTATTTATTACGCCATACAAAAGCCTTTGCAGGTGATTACTTTCTCCATACAGGAGGCATCTTGAAGATGTATTCACATGCATTGCTCAGGTGTGATTTTGGCCCATTCTTCCACACACACTATAAATCCTTTAGATTTCATTGACTTCATTGAATTCATTGATTTCATTGAAGACAAATTAAATGAAGATAATAATACCAAAGAATTTGTGATTGCAATCAATTTCAGGAAGAAACTGAGTATTATCTGACAGAATTGCAGGGGTGTCAATACTTTTGGCCAACACTGTAGTTAGGTCAGATGAGACGCGGCGAAATCAGTGATTTTTCCCCTCAATATTGCAGACTCGACCATCGCGTCCCTCTCTCGATCCCTTCCCTTCAAATGGCTACGATCACGCATCCCCTACCTTGGCGTAACGCTGTGCTCCGCATCTACTCTTAACAGACTAAATTATGGTAACTTATGCTCTAAAATCTCCAAAGATGTCACCTCTCACCCCGTTAGAACCCTGTCTTGGATTGCAAGACTACATGCCCTGAAAATGTTACTCCTCCCAAAGATTTTATACTACTTTCGATGCGTCCTGCTCAAAGTCCCCAAGGACCTTCTATTTAAGCTACAAAATATAATGAATACATATGTAGTTAAAAAGAAAAAAAGACAGTGGCACTCACCGAGTTGATCTTCATAATTTATTGCGGTTTTCAACGGAGCATTCCGGAGGAGCAAGTGGAGGAGGAGGGAGGTGCGGGAGCGAGGACGACGGCAACCGTTTCGCGACTCAGCGGCCGCTTCTACGGGTCCTGACATGATGAATACATATGTATGGGCTAACAAGACGCCTCGGGTGGCTCAGGAGGTGATGTACCTCCCCTCCACCAGGGGGGCATGGGACTACCTAAACTTGTGGATTACCACAGGGAGGTCGTCCTGGAGGAGGCCAGGTCCTGGAGGAACTCGCCTGACGACATTATATTCAAATGGAGTCCTCACTGGTGCCGCGGGGCTCTCTTCGCGACCTTTTAGCTGCTGAGTCTTTCCGGTCGAGTGCATGGACCCACCCGCTTGAGTCGGCGCAGACTCTCCTCGCGTGTTGGAGAGGTCTGCCACGCTCTTGGACGGAGTTCCTCCCGGATGACATCCCCATTCACTCTCTACAACTCCAGATCTTGTCTCTAAATTTGAGGTGGTGGGGGGAGGCTGGTATTGGGTCCTTGGGTGACTTCCTCCTGGGTAGGTGGGTTGGTGGGTGATGGGGGGGGTCCCCGCTTTCGATAAATTCTGTGATGCTTACCCCACATGCCGCCCTCCTTCCAACAATTCCTACAAGTTGCACACTTGATCCGAGCAGGACCTTACTCGATTCAGGGGAAGACCCCCCGGCTCAGGTCCCCGTTGCTCCAATTCGTAATGTCGAATACTAAGAGGCTGTCAAAAATCTACCATTCCTTGGTGGGTCGATGCGTGGAGACCAAGTCAACATATATGAAGATCTGGGAGAGGGACCTGGCCTTTTTCTCCTCACCCAGGGATTGGTGGGTTTCCTCCTCAGAGATTGTGAAGGCAACTAGATGTGAAACCATGTTGAAAACTTGAAAAAGGTCCACCTCAGGAGCCCTGCCGTTCGCCCAAACAGTGGTTTATGACCACATGAGGTATCGGTGTACTCAGGAGAAATTGCCCAACAATTTTTAGGATCCATTTTATCCTGTTGCCCATGTGAAAATGAAAAATATAAGCTAAAAGAAAATTTTTGAGAAAAAAAAAAAGAACTTTTTCATTTTTACAGATGAATTTGTGAAGCACCTGGGGGTTCAAAATGCTCACCACCCATCTAGGTAAGTTCCCTGGAAGCGCTAGTTTCCAAAATGGGGTCACTTGTGGGGAGCTCCAATGTTTAGGCACACAGGGGCTCTCCATACGCAACATGGTGTCCACTAACAATTGGAGCTAATTTTCCATTGAAATTGTTAGCGGACACCATGTCGCATATGGAGAACCCGTGTGCCAGAAGCACAAGGGCAACTGGAAGAGTTGGGGTATAGCACCAGAAAATGCCACCTCTAATGAATGTGCTATTTTCTTGGGTGTCTGTGGGTTGCAATTTGCAGAGGGGGGGCCCACAACATTTGGGTCTCCCCACGCTGAGGATTCCAGACCCCCAGCTGCCAAGTTGTACCTGGCTGGCAACCAAAAATACAGGAAAGCCTTTTTTTTTTTTAAATTTCTAGAACCAATTCTACAAAAAAAAAAAAAAAATATGACGTGGGGCTCAGCAATATTTTTGGTCCAGCCAGGTACAACTTGGCAGCTATGAACTGCCACCAATCCCCAGCTGCCTCGTTGTACCTGGCTGGCAACTAAAAATACAGCAAAGCCCCCTGGGGTGTAATACAAGTCCCCATGTACCTGCAGCTCGAGTGACAGGTCAGTGACAGGTCACCCTCACTCGAGCTGCAGGAGTGCGTTCCCACGATGGCACAGATGCTGTGCCATCGGTCAGGAACGCACTGGATTTGATGTCGGGAAGGGGTTAAAAGAGCTGCAGGAATTTCAGGCATGCAATGGTTAACTACATGTGACAACATTTTCCAGTATTTTTAATATGTTTGCCTTATGGCATAGGGCGGCAAAACAGACAATGTTTCTTACAAAGTAAATCTTCCAAGCTCAGGTATTTTTTTTTAACAAAACGTATATTAAATCTGCCAAAACCATCTGGGAAGACATGATATGGTCTAACAAGACCAATATTGAACGGATCATAATTACAAGAGGTATATTTGGTTCAAAACCAACAATGCACATCACCAAAACACCATACTCAAAGTAAAGCATGGTGGAAGCAGCATTATGCTTTGGGGACATTTTTGGCAACTGAAACTGGGAGTTTAGTCAAGGTGGAGGGAATTATTAGTCAATTTTTCACCAACACCTTAAGGTCTCTGCTAAGAAGCTGAAGATTAACTTGTGATAAAAAGTGGAAATTAATCTTCAGCTTTTAGTAAACAACTGTAAGCATATCTTCAACAAACGAATAGCTTTGCCAAAAGATAAAACATTTTGGAATGGACAGCCATAGCCTAGACCTCAATCCAATTAAATAGCTGTGGCTTGACCTCAGTAGGTACCATGATATGATGACTGCATTAATATGGTAATCGTGTCAGCTGACCGCAGGCAGGGCCGAAGCTCTCAGATGCAGTCATTGTGTCCTCTGAGTGCTCGCTGATAGGATGCTTCCTACATAAGCGCGACTTCTGATGCAGCAGACATGAGTGTTCTTCATTGGACTTTGTGGATTATTGTTGGAGAGTATATTGTTGTGACTTTTAATAAATGGGTAAATGAAGGTTGTTAGTGTGTTTTATGTCTAATAAACAAATTATCTGTGTGTTTATTAACTATTCAACGTACCTAGATTGGTAAAGGGCGGGTATCGGAAGACACCTGATATTACCAATCCAGTGCTTAATGACAAGCTTTCAGTACTCAGCTGTCATTATCCCCTTCTATCACCCCGATACCACCACACCAGGGCATCAGGAAAATCTGGGTAAAGAGTGAGGAATTGGCACCTTTAATGAATGCACCAATTTTTGGGGTGGCTGCGGGCTGCTTTTCTATAGCGTGGTGGGGCAATAACTATGGACCCCACCATGCTGAGAATACTAGCCCCAGATGTCTAATTTTACCTTGGATGGCAAATAAAAATAGTGTGAAGCTAATGCTTTTTTTGTTTAGTTTTTCAGTTTAAATAAAAAAAAAAATGGGCTCCACTGTATTTTTCATTGCCGGTCAAGGTATAACTAGGCAGCCGAGTGTGGCAGCTCGCAACGGTCTGCTTTATCTGTGCAGAGAATGAAAAATACAGTGAAGCACTTTGCATGTTATTTTCCATTATTTATTTATTTCACACACTTATGTGGTCAGGTTGGTTGCCGTACACTAATACGTATGGCAACTAAGCACAGACAAAAAAGTACAGATTGTGGGAACGCAGTCTGAGTGCAACAGCCACTCATAGATGCTCTCACAGAGAGTTGCCACTGCAATTCAGTGCAGCGAATATTCATGAAGCTTAGTGACTGGCACCGGAAGCTGGCAGCGGGAGAGCAGTAGACTGGTGAGCTCTATCTTTTAGTGAGAGCCGCATACTCCGTAACCAAGACCGGATCTGGTTTTACCAGATCCTACCTGGTTTAATAAAATCGGATCCAGTACCCATTCACTTTCATTTTAATTTATGCTGAATCATCCCGGATCCAGTTGTTGTCGGTTTTTTTCAGACCCCAAAAAATGCTACATATCGCGTTTTTGAAGATTGGCAAAAAAAAAAAAAAAGTGTCTGCTGCATCAATTAATCAGAAGCCGGATGCAACTACATGCCACTGCATGTGCCGGAGTACCCATTGAAAGTCAATGGAGACAAACCAGATCCAGTAAGCATCCAGTAGTGTCTGCCTTCTGCCAGGGGGCAGAAAAACACTAATAATAAACCACCCTAAGGAATAAAAAAAATGTTTAAATAATTGTGCTGATATAAAGCAGACATGGGGGAAGTGTTATTAACGTATATACTCGCGTATAAGCCAAATTTTTCAGCCCAAAAATTGGGCTGAAAAGTCCCCCCCTCGGCTTATACGCGAGTCAGTGCCCCCTCACAGTATGGCGCCCCCTCCCCTCACAGTATGGCGCCCCCCCATGCAGCGCTGCGCACATACATTACCTGGCTATCAGCTGTCACCCTCCGGTGGAAATTCGCTGCTCTTGGCTCCGGGCTGCAACTTCCTGTGTGTCTTCCTGTTTTGTGGCCGGGGCTCATCGCGATGACGTCATCGCGACGCCGGCCGGTCACGTGACAAGCAGGAAGACAGAGTTGAAGATGGAAACCGGAGCCGGGAGCAGCGATTCGCCACCGGAGGGTGACAGCTGATAGCCAGGTAATGTATGTGCGCAGCGCTGCATGCGGGGGCCATCCTGTGAGGAGAGGGGCCTGTGTAATAGCACACTGCTGGGGCTGTATACTGTGCAGGAGACCTGTATACCACACTGCTGGGGCTGTATACTGTGCAGGGGACCTGTATACCACACTGCTGGGGCTGTATACTGCGCTGGGGACCTGTATACCACACTGCTGGGGCTGTATACTGTGCTGGGGACCTGTATACCACACTGCTAGGGTTGTATACTGTGCAGGGGACCTGTATACCACACTGCTGGGGCTGTATACTGTGCTGGGGACCTGTATACCACACTGCTGGGGCTGTATACTGTGCTGGGGACCTGTATACCACACTGCTGGGGCTGTATACTGCGCTGGGGACCTGTATACCACACTGCTGGGGCTGTATACTGTGCAGGGGACCTGTATACCACACTGCTGGGGCTGTATACTGTGCTGGGGACCTGTATACCACACTGCTGGGGCTGTATACTGTGCTGGGGACCTGCTGTATACCACACTGCAGGGGCTGTATACCTGTGCTGGGGTCCACCCTCGGCTTATATGCGAGTCAATACATTTTCCCAGGTTTTGGGGGCAAAAGTAGGGGGGGTCGGCTTATACACGAGTATATACGGTAACTATTTTGAGTGACATTACTGTCTGGTTTAGGGGAATAAAATATGAAAGTTTGAACATTTTGAAATCTGCCAAATTTCTGATATTTTCACAAATAAATGCAAAATAAACGTCGTAAGTTTATTACTAAAATGAAGTACAATATTTCAAGAAAAAAATTGTCAGAATCACTGGAATCCATTGACCCGTTCCAGAATTATTACATCATTAAGTGACACTGATCAGAATAGCAAAAATTGAGAGGTCAAGAACATGAAAGCCAGGCTCTCCAGTAAAGGAGTTAATTAAACTAACATTAAGCGTAGCGTCAAGGCCACCTTCACACGTTCAGTATTTGGTGAGGTTTTTTTATCTCCGTGTTTGTAGCCAAAACCAGGAGTGGAACAATCAGAGGAAAAGTATAACAGAAACACGAGCACCCCTTCTACATTTTTTACTTTACTCATTCCTGACTGACTTTAAAATATTGAGGTAAAAAACTTACCAAAACACTCAATGCGTGCATGTGGCCTAAAGGAGAGAAAAAAGTTCTAATATTTTCCTACGTGTCATTTTTTTTTTCACATGACAACAAAAGCCTGGCATTTTAACAAGAGTGTGTAGATTTTTTTTTATAGCAACTGTACAGTATATAAAGGAAGTAAATACAGAGATGCATGAACATAACTTTAGAATTTATCAGCACTTTAAAAGAGTTATTTAGCAGTATACCTTTTACTAGGCCTTGGATGATTCCTGTCACTTTTAAATTAGCAGAAATTATTGTAAGTTCTGAAACAAAAAAAAAATTTAAGAATTGAAATGAATTCAGAAGGCAAAGAGGAGCAAACAGCAACAATCACAACACACATTTAAGAAGCATTCTAAATACATATTGCCAAGAGTCCTTTACATGTTCCTGTTGAACATTTTGGACATGTTCCTGATGTCAGCAAGTCATAGCTTCCTCACCCCACTGGTTGCCAGCCAGGTACAACGAGGCAGCTGGGGATTGGTGGCAGTCCATAGCTGCCAAGTTGTACCTGGGTGGTCCAAAAATATGGCGGAGCCCACATCATTTTTTTTTTCTAGAATTAGTTCTACAAATAAAAAAAAATGGGCTTCGCTGTATTTTTGGTTGCCAGCCAGGTACAACTTGGCAGCTGGGGGGCTGGAATCCTCAGCGTGGAGAGACCCAAACGTGGACCTCCACGCTGCAAACTGCAACCCACAGCCACACCAGAAAATAGCGCATACATTAGAAACGCCATTTTCTGGTGCTGTACCCCAACTCTACCAGTTGCCCTTGTGCTGGTGGGCACACGGGTTCTCCATACGCGACATGGTGTCCGCTAACAATTTCAATGGAAAATTAGCTCCAATTGTTAGCGGACACCATGTCGCGTATGGAGAGCCCCTCCCTGTGTGCCTGAATATTGGAGCTCCCCCACAAGTGACCCCATTTTGGAAACTAGACACCCCAAGGAACTTATCTAGATGCATAGTGAGCTCTTTGAACCCCTAGGTGCTTCACAAATTGATCCGTAATAAGGAAAAAGTTACTTTTTTTCACACATTTTCTTTTTTTATTTTTACGGATCAATTTGTGAAGCACCTGGGGGTTTAAAGTGCTCAAAATGCATCTAGTTAAGTTCCTTAGGGGGTCTAGTTTCCAAAATGGGGTCAATTTTTGGGGAGCTCCAGTGTCTGGGCACACAGGGGCTTCTCCATACGTGACATGGAGTCCGCTAACAATTGGAGCTAATTTTCCATTCTAATTGTTAGCATGTCACATTTGGAGAACCCCCTGTGTGCCTAAACACTGGAGCTCCCCCACAAGTGACGCCATTTGGGAAACGAGACCCCCCCCCTTCCCCCTCCAGAGAACTTATCTAAATGGGTGGTGAGCATTTTGAACCCCCAGGTGCTTTACAAATACATAAAAATGAAAAAAGATTTTTTTTGTGGGGAAAATAAAAAAAATGTACCTTTTCATTTTTACAGATCAATTTGTGAAGCACCTGTCTAGTTTCCAAAATGGGGTCACTTGTGGGGGAACTCCAATGTTTAGCCACACAGGGGCTCTGCAATCACAACATGGTGTCCGCTAACAACTTGAGCTTATTTTCCATTCGAATCGTTAGTGGACACCATGTCGCGTTTGGAGAGCCCCTGTGTGCCTAAACATTGGAGCTTCCCCACAAGTGACCCCATTTTGGAAACTAGGCCCACCAGGGGAACTTATCTAGATAGGTGGTGAGCACTTTGAACCCCCAGATGTTTCACAATTTAATCCATAATAATGAAAAAGTACTTTCCCACCCCCCACAAAAATTTTCTTTTAGGATAACGTTTTTCATTTTCACATGGGCAACAAGATAAAGTGCATCGTAAAAATTGTTGGGCAATTTCTTTTGAGTACACTGATACCTCATATGTGGTCATAAACCACTGTTAGTGTGCACGGCAGGGCTCAGAAGTGAAGGAGCGCAATTTCACTTTTTGAATGGAAAATTAGCTCCAAAAGTCAAATTGTGCTCCTTCCCTTCTGAACCCTGCCGTGCGCCCAAACAGTGGTTTATGACCACATATGAGGTATTGGTGTACTCAGGAGAAATTGCCCAACAAATTTTAGGATCCATTTTACCCTGTTGCCCATGTGAAAATGAAAGAATTGAGGCTAAAAACATTTTTGTTAGAAAAATTTAAATGTCCATTTTTTCCTTCCACGTTGCTTTACTTCTTGTGAAGCACCTGAAGGGTTAATAATCTTGAATGTAGTTTTGAGTAGCTTGAGGGGTGCAGTTTTTGGAATGGTGTCACTTTTGGGTGTTTTCTGTCATGTACACCCCTCAAAGGGACTTCAAATGGGATGTGGTCACTAAAAAAAAATGGTTTTGTAAATTTGCTGGAAAAATGAAAAATTGCTGATGAACTTAGAACCCTGATAACGTCCTACCAAAAAAAAAATATTTTTTTTTCCAAAATTGTGCTGATGTTAAGTAGACATTTGGGAAATGTTATTTATTAACTATTTTATGTCACATAACTCTGATTTAGCAGAATTAAAACTTTGAAAATTGCGAAATTTTCAAAATTTTTGCCAAATGTTTGATTTTTTAACAAATAAACACCAAAATTATCAACCTAAATTTACTACGAACCATGAAGTCCAATATGTCACGAAAAAACATTCTCAGAATCGCTAGGATCCGTTGAAGCGTTCCAGAGTTATTACCTCATAAAGGAACACTGGTCAGAATTGACAAAAATGGCAAGGTCTTTAGGGTCAAAATAGGCTGGGTCCTGAAGGGGTTAAACCACGATTACGTCTCAATTTTCTCCCTTAGCCGCTGCCCCAATAAGTCAGCCAGGTAGAATTTAAATGCGATTTAACTGCATATTAAACCCTTTTTTTGAAGGTAAATACATACAGAAGATAAGCGGAATCTTACTGTTATCCATATGGGATGTGCATAATAGAGATCCATCAGGGAAATGGCGATATGTTCAATAGCTGCTCCAAGACGAGGGAGAAACTCCCCCTTGTGTTCTAAGCTGCAAGACCACTGAACCAACACCGATTCAACACCACCACTAAATAGTATGGTGCCTACAAAACAAAATTAAAGCATACATCATTTGCAGTGTCTACAGTATTACATTTTACTCAATTTTTTACACTGATTTAAAGACCTTTAAAGGGAACCAACCACCCCAAATGACCCCCCCGGACTGTTAATATGTGTCCCTACACCCAGCACACACATTTGGGGCAATCGTTTTTGCTAAAAAAAAAACTGTTTAGTAGAAGCTAAGATATAGCAATATAAACTTTAATAAATCCTGACGGATGGGTGTTACCTAGCTTTGTCCACGTGCAGTGTTCGTGCTTGTGATCCTCCTCTCCCCCCTCCCCTCTCAATTTCTAAGAGCCTGGCCGCGTCATGAAAGGGGTGGGACTAAATCGTGACGAGCCCCGCCCCTTTTTATGACGCAATTTAGTCCCGCCCCTTTCATGACGCGGCCAGGCTCTTAGAAATTGAGAGGGGAGGGGGAGCTGACAAGCACGAACACTGCACGTGGACAAAGCTAGGTAACACCCAGCCGTCTCGATTTATTACACTTTATAAACATATATCTTAGCTTCTACTAAACAGTTTTTTTAGCAAAAACGATTGCCCCAAATGTGTGTGCTGGGTGTAGGGACACATATTAACAGTCCGGGGGGGTCATTTGGGGTGGTTGGTTCCCTTTAACTAAGACCTCAATAATAAACAAAACAAATACTTTTTTGTACAGTAAAAATTGGAAGACTCCTAGGGAGTCAGCTTAGGCTACTTTCATATCTGCGGCAAGTTTCAGTTCAGGCACATCAGGCAAACCTGAACTTTTGAACTTAAGGTTTGCCTGAGCTGTGACTTTGCAAATCTGACACAATTCAGCCTTTTTTTTTTTTTTGGATAAATCTATTTTTATTGAAAAAACTTTATTAACAAAACATAATTGGTCCATCTCAAGACGGACGACTTTGAGCAATAAATCCATAGTACATTAGTTTAAACGCCTCTTAACAGTTCTATCAGTATGGAGAAGTGATCTCGCTGCCTAAGAAAAACGCATGTTATCTTGGAATTTACTAGGCGTGGAATATTGCATATAACACAACAAGATAACTGACAAAACATACAGGATTCCCTTCTAGGAAGCTGGCAAGTCCCTGGGTATCAAAAGTCTCTAAAGAGTATACAGGAAAAAAGTTGTGAAAAAAGGACAAAGAAATCAAAAAAGGGTGGGGACAGTCTAAGGGATATCAGAGAAAGTGAATTTTGCGTTCTGCACATGGCTGACCTGTAGGGTAGGAGGAAAAAGCTCAGGAGAACAGCTCCCGGAAATTATGAGCATCTCTGAAAAGGATCCATTCGGCCCAGGTAATGGTATAAGAACTCTGGGTCCCCGAGAAATCAGCCGACAGTTCCGCCATGCAGCAACAGGTTTCAATCTCCGAGTACCACTCTAGGATGTAGGGTTGTTCCGGATCCCAGTGGCGTGGGATCACATTTCTAGCCGCTATAAGGCAGAATCATAAAATGTCTCTTAAGAGCCTGGATCGATTCCGGAATCATGGAGAGCAATGCAAATTCCGGGCTACCTCTAGATGTCTTCCCGTAACTAAACCATAGTTTTTGAAAACCTTCGCCCAGAACCCTCTGATTAGGGTGCAGTCCCACCAAATGTGGAGCAACGTTCCTTCCATGGACCTACATCTCCCAATACTTTCCCGAAATAGAAGGGAACATTTCATGTAGTTAACCGGGGTTAAATACCATCTGAACAGCAATTTGTAGCTCTTTTCCTGAGGAGTGCAGGAGCTCGCTAATTTGTGAGACAACGAAAAGCACCTCTCCCAGTTTTCCTCAGGTATTTCCCTACCGAGCTCTCGTTCCCAGGCGATATGGAAATATAATTCGTCTCCCTTCTACTCCACAGCCAGAGTCCGATACAGGTCGGAGATTCACCGTGTAGGTATATAGAGAGAAAATAAAGTCTCCATGGGAGAGAGCTCGGACCTAAGGACTCGGAATTGGCCTGCTGAGTATATAAAGGACAGTAGCTGTAGATACCCCCACCATTTTAATGTTGCCATCAGGGAAAGGTTCTGTAACTTGCCAAATGTGGGAAATTTCCTACTGTGCAATATCTGAAGCATCGGCGTGTCCTCGCCACAGCTCCATATCAGCAAGGCCTGGCTTTTCTCACCGGGAGGAAAAGCCGGATTACGAAATAGGGATGTCAAAGGATTTAGGGCGGGGAGTGTAGTGGATCTGCCACGTCTGTAATACCTCAGAGGTTAATAAGGGTAGTTGTCCCAAACGCCGTACAGCGGTCAAGGGTATCCATGGTAGGTAATGCAGTGGTGTACTGATACCCTCCTTGCTCTAAATAAATTCATTTCTTAAATGCTCTTTTGCATTGCCAGTCTAATAGCCTGACCATCAAGGACGCCTGGCTCCCTCCGCTCTGCTATGCAGCCTTCCTGTGGTAATGATGCTGAACGCGTCATTTCCGAAACTGTGGGCCCCTTAGCAACCCAATATTTACCTTAGCAGCACATAGCGCAGGTAAGCGGGGCTCCATAGAACCCCGCTTAGCAGCTCACACCGCTGCTAAGGTAAATATTGGGTTGCTAAGGGGCCCGGAGTTCCGGAAATGACGCATAGAGCGGAGGGAGCCACGCTGGGGGCACGAAATTTAATTTCAAGATCACGCTCATGGGGGCGTGATAAACGATCATTCAGGATGCAAACCAACACGTCCAGGGGGTCTATTGCATATAGTCCCCGCTTCATTATCATCCTAATTGGTAAGTATAAAAACGTTTTTTAGCAGATTGACAGAAAGCATTTAGCAGAGAGAGGGATAGTTATAATGGTAATAGGAAGGTGCAGGGATATGTATTGATAGGTTAGGTGGTTTTTCGGAGGTGACAGGTTCTCTTAAAGAATAACCCTAGGCGTTGTGCCCTTTCAGATAAAATTAGCAACGAGGGACCGAATCTTACTAAAAAAGGTTCTACGAGGCCAAATTGGTACCGACTACAAGATATCTAAGCATCGTAGCAGAAAATCCATTTTTATGACATGGATCCGGCCAAGCCATGATAGCTTAAGAGGCCGATATGCCGCCATAAGTGCCCCTAACTTGTCAAGGATTGCTTGGTGGTTTAAAGCGAATAACAATTCTGCCTTTTTGCAAAAACCAGATCCAGAACACTTGCAGCAGAATCGCGTTCTTCCTAATGCATTTTGCATTGCAGCTCTAAGGGCCCTTTCACATCAGCGTTTTTTGAAATTCGCGGCAGATGCGGTGAAAAAACCGCATCTGCCGCGATTACCGCATACTGGCTGCACTTGCGGCGCGGTTGCGGTAAACGCCATGCAAAGTATAGGCGTACTTGCGGCAGGTGCGGCAAGTGCGGTTTTGCACTTGCGGCAGGTGCGGCAGCGAAAAAAAACGCGGCTGACTGCGTTTTTTTTCGCGGCCGCACCTGCCGCAAGTGCAAAACCGCACCTGCCGCAAGTAGGCCTATACTTTGCATGGCGTTTACCGCAACCGCGCCGCAAGTGCAGCCAGTATGCGGTAATCGCGGCAGATGCGGTTTTTTCACCGCATCTGCCGCTAATTTCAAAAAACGCTGATGTGAAAGGGCCCTAAGAAGCAGTAAATCCAGCCCTAGACAAAAAATGCTGCTAACTGTGGTTTTAAGACAAGCTGCAAGTGCTGGATCTGAACGAAAATGCAAGTGTCGCAGATGTCCGGAACTCCTATACAAATGCATTAAATAAAACACAACCTTGCTGCACCTGGTTTTTGCAAAAAAGGCGGAATTCTGCCAGATTTGCAAAAACGCCGCAGATGTGAAAGTACCGTTAGGCATACAGAGACTGAATATTGTAACTGAGCGCTCACCCCTTTTTACGCGACTCCTTTAATGCTAAATTTTATTATAAGGATTATACAAACCTTTCTGACATGGATTATCGAATCTTGGAAATCTATATATAAAAAATAATTGTTTGTATTGCGTAGTCTGAAAACCGGACTATTTTAAAGGGTTATTCCCTGCGTGGCCTTTCAAAAGTAGCTCTGCCCAAGTGCTGACAAATCAAGGTTGGTTTCTGCAAGCAACTCAAGAGGCAGCTTTGCTGTAAAGAGGAGCTACACCTGCACCATTTCCACAGCGGATCAGCCTTACATGGCAGCACACTAAATTTGGCAATATTCGCTATAAATCCTATCATAGCCATTTAACTCCTCTGTTATAGTAGTCAAAGTACCCAGGTTTCCACATTATATTTAAAGGGAATCTGTCGGGTGATTTTTGTGTAACATACCGTATTTTTTGGACTATAAGACTAACTACACAATAAGGCACAGCCATGTTTTAAAGGAGGAAAATAGGGGGTAAAAAATTAAGCAAAAAGTGTAGTCATGATGCACTGTTTGGGGGGGGGGAGGAGGATCTGCCTCTGACACTTATGGGGTACTGCCTCTATCCTAGGCCTATCACAGGTATACATGTCCCCTTATCCTGGCATTTATGTCTCCCATCCTGTTTCATGGGTCCCCATCCTGGTATATGTGTCCCCCATCACTTAAAAAATAATAATAAACTATCATACTTACCCTTCTATTGCTCCCTCACAAGTGCTGTAGCACCACCAGTGATGTTCTCTTGTGTTATACCAAACACTGAACTGTGTGTAAGCAGTGATGACTTTACTGTCCTGCGCCCGCTCTACACTGTTCACAGCATTCACCATCAGACAGTAGGACATTGCTCGCGGTGTTGCAGGACTCCAGAGAGAACGATGAAGGGAGAGTATGATCCTCCAGGATATTCACTGTTACCCACGCCAATAATGATGCTTGGGGAGCAGTGAATATTCAGAAACACGATCACAGCTGCTGCAGCTGCAGCCCGTGATCACAGTCCCAGCTATTTAAGCTTATTTAATATTCAGTGCAGTCAATACTAGATTAGCCTAATGAGCGGGCCAACGTGATCACAGGCTGCAGCCTGCTCCAGCCTCTGATCACCACTCCAAAGCCACAACTATCCTTCCCTACAGCATGCACATATAGTACATTTAAACTATAAGATGCACCCCCCACTTTCCCCTAAAAGTTGGGGGGAAAAAAGTGTGTTTTATGGTTTCGGAAACTGCGGTACTAACAGTTTCCTGAAATAAGGCTTGGGTAGCCCTGTCAGGATATATAACTTTTATTCCTATTCATGGCCTAATTATGTTCCTCCAAACTTTTGAAATTCTGTGGTATGGTGCTGACTAATCAATAGTGTAAATGTCTCATCTAAATGTCTCATGCATATTTCCCTGCCCGCCCCTTTGAGCAGAGTCAGCGATTGGTACAGACTGTCTGTATTCATTTATAAGACAAATATCTTATTATAAATTACATCTGTGACGCCGCCTCAGCAGCACACTGTATTTGTTTGTCATTATCTTACCAAAGAGACATGGCTTTATAGACAGAGGTGTTGTGTCTCATGCTGTGCTGCTCATTCCTTCAGCTCCAGATCCTGGTAATATTATGCCAGACCATTACACTACAGGGGGGTTTACACGTAGCGACGCACCAGCAATCTTGACAACGATCCTGTCTGACCGGGATCGCTGGTGCGTCGCTAAGTGGTCACTGGTGAGATGTCAGACAGGCAGATCTCACCAACGATCACCCAGTGATGCAATAGTGAAGGAAAGGGAAAAGGGGAGACTGCTCCACCGCCTAATTGGCTAATGATTAAGGAAGGGGTGCCTCCTGAAACATACTGTATCTAGAGCCCACTAGTACGCTGAAAATGTTTTTAAATTTTAATACTTAAAATAAAGGATTGCTAAAGAAAGAAGACTAGCACCAGTGTTTCTTGCTTTCAAATCACCCAGTGATGCGCCGACACCCGACGGTCGTTAGGATCGTTCGGGGTCTCGGGCGAAGAATGGGGATCATTGGCAAATCTACCTGTCACACACAGCGATGCAGACTGGCCAGCGGGAGATCGCAGTTCAAAAAATGGCCCAGGCCATTCATTAAAGATCAGCGTTCTCCCAGCAGGGGCTAATCGCTGCTAAGTGTCACACACTCTGTAGGCTTCAAGCCCTGCACTGCGCATGTGGCATGGGTGTACTGACGTCACCCGATGCCGGAAATGACACGATTCACATCATTACAGCCCCATTACAGCCTTTACAGCGCCGAGGAGTTCAGGGAGGCGCTGATTACAGTATGCATAGAAGATCACGACTATTAAGGCGTGATATAATGACAAAGATGGCCAGCCTTAGGACTAAAGAATATAGCCCCAGCTCATTATCATCACTAATGAGTAAGTTATAAAACATTTTTCTACGCTTTCACAGGATGCTTTTCTGCACCACAAGGAGTGTGGGATTAGTGATGGGATGCTGCAGGGACATGTTTGGATAGCTTAGGAGGTGATTTGGGGGTGACAGGATCCCTTTAAATGGGCCCTAAAATGGAAAACATTTAAAAAGCTTTTTTTTACAACATTCAAACATGAGTAACCACAAACCTTGAACAGAAAAGACCAGATCAGCAACAGAATCGTGATGCCAATGTAGAGAGGAGTAAGTGTAGCCTTGTTTATGGTTAAAATTTCTCCTACAAAGAAAAAATAAAAAGTCATAATCTGCATTTTACAGAACAACTCTGTTTCAGCATAATCTTAAAAAAAGCAACTCAATGGCATTTGCTTAAGAATTTGCTTAGAAGAAATAAAAATAAAAATATACAAGAAAAAAAAAAAACGTTTTCAAGCAAAGCCTGCCGAGTGGAGGAAGGATCAGATAGCTACAGCATTAGTTCAACAGAAAAAAAAGAGGAAACTTAAATTTGAGGTTTTGCATTATTCTCTGATCTCTGTGCTGATCATCCCCATTTAAAATGTGCTTCATGGACAATGCTACCAATGTGTATCTTGTGAGATGCCTTAACCCCTTCATTCCTTAACCCCTTCAAAACACAGCCTGTTTTGACCTTGACCCTTTTTTTGCAACTCTGACCAGTGTCACTTGAGTAGGGATTGGCGGACCAGCTCTTACTCTTTTAATAAAGTCTGAACATGACTCAAACTTGAATTCAAACCCCAAGCTCAAACTTTACAGTTCTGGGATGGGACGGGGGCTGTAAGAGAAAGCACATAATTAATAAGCATTATCATACTTACCAGTTACCGCTGCATCTACTTTCGGGGCCGCTCGTTAACTTCCGAGGTTATTCACAGCACTAGCTACAACAGCCAATCACAGATGCTGTCACACAGAATGAGCGCCTATGGTTGGCTGCTCGAGGAATATGCAAACTGGTTTCAGCTTACTCCAACAGCCAATCACAGACATCCATTCTCTGTGACAGCATCTGTGATTAGCTGTTGGGTCCATTACACATGGTAGTGAAAAAAATAAATAATGGGGGGGAAAAAATATGGCGTAGCACTCCACGGCATTTTTGATTCTCAGAGCAGATGAAGCAGACAGCTACGGGCTGTCAATCAGAATACAGGGGAAAAAACGTGTGGGTACCGCTATATTTTGATCGCCAGCCAAGGTAAAACCCAGGAAGCTAGGGGCTGGGATTCTTAGAGTGGTAAGGCCCAAGGTGTTCTTGGCCCCCCACACAAAAAACCGCAACCACCCATAAAAATGGCACATTCATAGTAGAGCAATTTCCAGGCACTTTACCCGAATCTTCCAGCGGCCCTGGTGGGGGAGTGGCACGCTGGGTAATGATGGGGTTAAAATACCAGCTTTGAAGTGTCAGCTGACACTAGGCTCAAAATTTATGATGTCAGACCAAATTAGACGCAGCCACCATGAATATCAAGTAAACATTAAAAAAACAGCCAAGGTAAAGCCAGGCATGTAGCAGTACGCTTTATCTGTGCTGGGTAACAAAAATATTGCAGAGCACCATGTAATTTTTCCTATTTATTTTTACACTAAGATATGTGTGACGGACCCAATAGCCAATCAAAGACGCTGTCACAGAGAATGAGCTTCTGTGATTGCCTGCTGGATTAAGCTGAAACCAGCCCATACATTCTACCATACTAGAATATATGGGCTGATTGCAGATTCCTCGAATAGCCAATCACGGACGCTCATTCTGTGTGACAGTGTCTGTGATTGGCTGTTCTGCCCTCTGCAGTGGTAATCAGTGGAGATAACGAGCAGCCCGGAGGTACACGCGGCGGGACAGCAGAACGCAGGACTCGGTAAGTATAATTAATAGTTTAATAAGTATGGGTTTTGTTCTACAGCCCCCCCTGCCCCCATCCTCCCACCCCCGAACCGTAACATGGAGTTCCCAGGAAAGTCTGTATTCGGGATCTGTGCACGAACACTAGGTGTTCGGTATGGACCCCAAACTTTACAGTTCGGGTTCGCCCATCACTATTTATGAACTTATGACTCAGGAAGGCTTCTATGAACCCAAGTCATTCGGTGATTGTTTTTTTTTTAATCAGATAGACTTGTTAGTGGTAAAATTAGGATGACATCTTTTGCGTTTATTTGAAAAAAATAAATAAATAAATAAAATTTGGTGAAAATGTTGCAATTTTCAAACTTTAATTTTTTATACCATTAAACCAAAGAGTTATATCACACAAAAATGGTTAATAAATAGCATTTTTAACATGTTAACTTTACATCAGCATCATTTAAAATTTTTTTTAATTTTGTTAGGAAGTTATGTGTACCCCACATCCTGGTATATGGCCCCCCCCCCCCTCCACATCATCCTGGTGAACATTTAAAAAAAAATAAAACCTCCTGTCTTCTTGCCCAGGAGGCTAGTCATGCTAGAAGAGTGTACAGCAATGGCATCAATGTCTTGCACCGCTCCACACTGCCAAATGCTGGCACAAGACAGGACGAGTTTGCGGTGCTGGGAGTTATGGAAGGCGAGTATACTCGCCCATCGCCGTGATATTCACTGCTTCCCATGCCAATGATGAGGCATGGGAAGCAGTGAATATCCACATACAATTACCCGTGGCTGCAGGTACAGCTGGTGATCATGTGTGCCAGCTATTCAAGGTAATGTAATATGTGCTGCGCAACCCGCCCATCTCTCAGGGTCCGCTCCAGTCTGGAGACATGATGCACAGGGGATGCAGTATATATTACATCAGCCTAAACATCGGAGCCACGTTAACACCATCTGCAGCTGATCCAGCCTCAAGTGACCCACTCCTGCCCCCCAACCCTTACCACGGCCAGATACCGTGCATCCAAACTATAAGACACACCCCCTCTTTTCCCTAAAAATTTTTTTGGGGAAAGTGCTTCTTCTAATCCAAATAATACAATAGTTTGTGGTCTCCATTTGAAGAGCCCCTAAGTGCCAGAAGTTGGGAGTTATCAATGGGTGTAGTGATTATCTTATCTTTGGAAAACACCAGTGAAGTCAAATGCAGAGAATATTGCATTATTAAAAATTGGAAATAAGCCCTTTTAATGCGCCCAGTACATTGTAGTGCTCTGTACATTTTGCCCAGCTTGTGCTTCTGGAGAAACACACCCCACAAATTAAGTGGGCTTCCTCACTACAGCAATGCCAAACAAATGGATGTTAACTGTGGTTTAGACATTGTGGGGCATTGAATTTAGGAGCGCTGATTTTCTTTTTGGGGGAGTGATGAGCCATAGCACTTTTCCAGAGTGTTTGTGCTACCAGTAACATGGAAGCTCCTATATATCCATTAACAGATAACGGACCTTGGTGGGGACTTGTTTTTCTTAACGTTGAGTGAAATGCTATTGGTGGCAATTTGGGTACAGAACATCTTGGATCAGTTGACACGTATCATGTGCTCTATCCTGAGCACTTACATTCATGTTTCCAGCTACCTCAGCAAAATAATGGATTCAGGTGCAACACCCCGACGGATCAATTCACTAATGAGGCAGCAGAGTTACTTTGGACTGTTAACCCTCTGTTCAGTGATGTCTTTCTTTTCAAAGGTGCACAAAACTGTGGTAAACTGCATTTTCTGCATGCCTAAAAATACGCATAAAAAGATGGACACTGCTGGATCACAGGCCAGATGGGAGTTCAAAATGACTCCTCTGCCTCATTACAGTGAATTTTCCATAGGGAATTTTGTCTGAATCATGTTTGTCAGACACTTACAAGTAATCGCTGATGTGAGCGCAGAATATCCATGAGCCAAGCCTGACTGTGATCTTTGGGAGGCAAAATTAACAAAGCAGCAGCAGTTGAAGAAATACCTAAAGATTATTTTTGTGTTGTTCACCTTGGGGTACAAGTGATTAGGCCGCTTTATTCATCAGGTCAGTATGATCACAGAGATACCAGATTATCACTTTTTTGGGGGTTTGGCTATTATCATACTTAAAACTATTTTTTACAAAAAAAAAAAAAAAAAAAGTTTTTTGAATCACTGAATTTGAAAGCTATAGTTTCTTTATTTTTCTGCCGAAAGTGTAATGTAAGGCTTGTTTTTTACATAAACGAATTGGAGTTTTTGTTGGTACCACTTTGGGCCACAATATTTTTTGATCACTTTCTATTCCGCTTTTTGTGAGGCAGAATCAAGAAGAAACAGCAATTCAGGATTTTTTTTTTTTGAATATTTATGCCGCTCACCATGTCATAAGAGTGGCAAGACAGCTTAATTTGCGGGATCAGACTGACTACAGCGATACCACATATTATATATACAGATATACACATACATACACATACATACACACACATATAATATATATATATATATATTATATATAACACACACATTATTACACACCACCAATAATGTATGTACGGTATGTATGTATTATATATATATATATATATATAATATATATATATAATATATATATATATATATATATATATATATATATTATATACACACATACACACACACACCTATATATACACACACACGTGTGTGTGTATATATATATATATATATTATATATATATATATATATATATATATATATATATTATTATATATTAGATTTACACACACATTATATTATATATATATACATATACATACACATACACACACACACAGTATGTACAGTATATGTGTTATGTTTTGATGCATTTACCGTATACCATAAATACTATGTTGCTGGAAAAAAGAATCTTTGCATAGCTGAATTCTAGGACCTACAGTGAAGGAGATTATTTGATCACTTTCTGATTTTGTAAGTTTGCCCACTGACAAGGACATGAAAAGTTTATAATTTTAAGGGTAGGTTAATTTTAACAGTGAGAGATAGAATATCAATAATACAATCCAGAAAATCACATTGTCTAAATTAGGGTCTTTTCACATCAGCATTTTTTGCTGAATGCGGCAAATTTACCCCATCTGCCGAATCTGCAGCCTAACGGTCGACTTGCGGGACACCTGCGGCAAGCCCTATTCATTCTCAATGGGGCTTCCAGCAGGTGTGGTAAATGCGGTTTTGATGTGATCAGGCACTTGCGGCCGCGCAAAACAGGGATTTTTGTGTACTCGACGTAAAATCCGTTTCTCAGAGTTCATCATTGGGGGACACAGGACCATGGGGTGTATGCTTTTCTGCCACTAGGAGGACACTAAGTAAACATAAAATAATTTAAGTCCTCCTCCGCAGAATACACTCACTCGCAGGAAGTAGGATATTCAGTTTCAGTTTAGTACTGAAGCAGTAGGAGGACATGCTAACGTAATAAGGTACAAAGTACTTAAACTAAAGCTATGCGTAGACCCGTGAGGGTGGGTGCAGTGTCTGACAATGATGAACACGGAGAAAATGATTTTACGGTGAGTACACAAAAATCTCTTTCTCCTTCGCATCATTGGAGGTCACAGGAACATGAGACGTCCAAAAGCAGTCCCTGGGTGGCCATAGAGTAAAACCTTGAGCATATAACTAAGCGCCAGCCACTTATAGGATTTTCCTACCTAGGCTTGCATCTTTAGAGACCTGGATATGGAAGTTGTAGTGCTTTGGGAAGGTGTGCAAGCTGGGCCAAGTTGCTGCTTTGCAAACTTGTGACGCCGAGGCCTGATGTGTAATGACCCATGAGGCGCCCACCGATCTAGTGGAGTGTGACTTTAGCCCTGCTGGTATAGGTCTGTTTCTGACATGGGAAGACTCTTGGATTGCAGAACAAATGAACCTAGCTAGTGTGGATTTTGATGCTGCCATTCCCTTTCTGTGGCCTTCCGGAATGATGAACAGAGTTTCTGTTTTGTGGAAGGGGACCGTTGGAGAAATGTACCATCTGAGGGCACGTACGAGGTCTAGGGTGTGGAGTGCTTTTTCAAAGTGATGCACTGGTGTTGAACATCGTGAGGATAGGACGATGTCCTCGTTGAGGTGGAAGTGGGGGGCCACCTTGAGCAGGAATGACAGACGGCCAGAGGACTACCTTATTCTGGTTGAAGGATAGATAAGGAGGGCGGCAAGGTAGAGTGGCTAGCTTGGATACACGTCTGATTGATGTGATGGCGACCAGGAAAGCAACTTTCCATGAAAAGTGGCTTGGGAAGATGTCTTGTAGTGGTTCAAACGGGGCTCTTGTAGAAACGCTACGGCTAAGTTTAGGTCCCATACGTCAATGGGTGTCTTATGGGGGGGGGGGGGGGGGGGTCGAGTGTGAGTGACTCCCTGAATGAAAGTTTTAACTTGAGGCCTTGTTGCGATCCTGCGTTGGAATAATATGGATAGGGTGGAGATCTAGCCTTTGAGAGAACTGAGAGCCAAGCTAGAGTCAAGGCCTGTTTGTAGGAATTCAAGGATAGTTGGAATGGAGAAACAAAGCTGGTACCGGTCACGATCTTTGCACCACTGGGAGAAGATTTTTAAGTACGGTGATAGATGCATGCTGACGTTGGATTTAAATGGCCAATGTTCAAATTGAGTGTAGGAGTGTTAGGCGGAACCTCATTAAGGGAACTGCGTGCTGACATATGCCCGAAGGTCGTAACCTAAGTCAGGGTAGACTGTGCGAGTGTTAGCGCCTAGAGCTATTTGAGAGGGAGGGATCAGGCGAGCATAGGGGTTGACCGCCCAGCAGAGAACTGAGGCCCGATCACGGTTACACAAGAGTAATCGCCTCCCTATGCGGTAGGTGGTGATCTAGGGTCTAGGTCTGACTAACCCAAGGTGAAGACCTGGATCTAGCTGAGCTAGAGGAAGACGGTAGGTTACCTTGTGTGTTTTTTTTTTTTTTTGGGGAGGAACGAAGATGTTCCTCCCTCTACCTTTCGGGTAGGCCCAACGACCCCCCTTCCCTTTACCTCTGGGCTGGGAGGCCTGAGGCACCTGGGGACGAAAAAACAATTTTTTCGCCATACGTTGTTCGGGAAGAGCCTTCTTATCGGAGGCCTTTTCCAGGATGTCATCCAGGGAAGGCCCAAAAACCAAATCCCCCTTAAAGGGAATGGAACAAAGGCGCATCTTAGATGTGGAATCCCCGCCCACATCTTTAACCATGGAGCACGCCGAGCCGAATTGGAAAGTACGGAGGTAAAGGCAGCCATGCGTACTGATTCCGCCGAGGCGTCAGCCAGAAATCCAGAAGCCTTTTTCAGTAAAGGCAAGGATTCCAGAAGCTCCTCCCGGGAAGTACCCTGGGAGATATGACACTCAAGCTGATCTAACCACCTGAGGATTGAACGGGAAACGCAGATGGAAGCAATATTTGCCTGTAAGGTAGATAATGATGCTTCCCAAGAGCGCTTCATCAGCCCCTCAATTTTCCTATCCATCTGATCCTTCAGCTGGGACGTATCCTCAAAAGGGAGAGCGGTCTTTTTAGCCACCCGAGTGACCTGGACATCCACCTTGGGGAAATCCAAGAAAATGGTGTGTCCTCCAGAGGAAACATTCTTCAAACCACCCTTAACCCTTTTCTCAGGAAATTCCCACTCCTGAACAATGAGATCCTGAATGTTGGGATGGACAGGAAATCCCACCGGCTTGACCGGACGAAGCCCAGCAAACATAGAATCCTGGACAGAGTGGAGGACCGGCTCCTCCTCCAAACCCATAGTGCTACGGACTGCACTAATGAGCTCAGCCAAATCCTCTGAGGAGAACAGAAATCTGCTAGAGTCAGGTGGCCTGGAGGAAGAACCATCATCCCAATTATCCGAGCCTGAGTCTATCTGGCCTTCAGAGTCAGACGGGTCCTGCTGCCGTTTCCGCTATTTGGAGACGGAGGATCCGGGACCGGGTTGGGAGCAGCCGTAGGCAGGGAAGCCAAAGAGGCCTGTATCTCATGCTTCACCATGGAGCGCAATTCCTCCACTAAGGAGGGGTGTTAAGCCCGAATCACATGATCCATACACTCCTGGCATAGTTTCTTATCCCAGGGGGAAGAAAACTTCTTATTGCAGACAGGGCAACGCTTCCCCCCGGCTTTTTAACAGCTGGCTTCTCTCCCTGTAAAAAATAGAGAGGGCGCCATAAGAATCTGCCTGCACACAGGCACACAGACCCCCTGCAGCACAGACTCAGTGTGGCTGGGGCAGAGCTGGTCTCAGCAGCTGGATCAGCCATCCTGCAATAGAAGTGCTCACCTGAACTGCCGACATCAGGGCAGCTTAAATGTCTTAAGCCTGCCCCACCGCTCCAATCAGTGTGCCCCCATCCCCCCACGCAGGGTCCTGAGCAGGCCGCAGCACAGCCGGGCTGTCATTCCGGCTCCGACCGCCGGAAGCGCCGTCATCGGGAGCACGGGAACCGGAAGTGACGCCTCACCGACGTCACAGCCGGCCGGTGCGACAGCGCGCGCGCAGGGGGGAAGCCGGCAGGCCCAGGGAACACCGAGAGGCCGCCGGCGGGGCTCCCCCACCCCGCATCACCTCAATAGAAGATCCGGAGGAGCAGAGGATGGTCCTGCCGCCAAAAAAGAACAAAACCCGCGGCAGGAGCAGTAGGAGGAGGGGAGCCGCAGCACCGACCAACACAGCCCGGCAAAACAGACATCTATCCAGGTATGCTGCAGTCGCCGGCCCCACAGCATAGGAGACACCAAAAAACCTCTCCATGCCCCATGGGGACAGGAAAGACACTGGCTAATGGGAGGTGGGAGGGGCCTTTTAACCTCTCTTGTGTTCCTGTCCCCATTAGGGCGTGGTGAGGCTACCTCCTATGCTGTCGTGGAAAGTGACTAGAGAAAAAGCACTGATGCTGCCAAGTGATGCAAAAATCAGTTTATTGTTGCAGAACAATAAAAGGCAGACAAAGTGACAAATAGATTTTTAAAGTGACATGTGCGACTCAGTACAGTAGCAGACCATATAAGTGACCTGTTCCATGATTTGTACAAGCATTTACATGGTGTATGTACAATTATCTACGGAATCCCCTTCCTCCAATCTTGTTGTCCCATCCAAATACCTTGTCTTCGTTAAGTTTAGAAGGGGGGGAAACATTTTCCACATAAATGGACTTGGTTAAGGTGACTTGGATCAGAGTAGGATATAGTATTGTTAACCACCTCCCACTCCCACTGTCCTAGCTTATCCAAGAACAATTACCAGCCCAACCAGTATCAGATTAGTACATACCCATCACTAAGTGCTCAGAGTCAGGTTACCAGGTCCAGGGACGCCCCAACACGTTTCCCTATACAGCTTCTTCAGGGGGCATATGCCGGAGGCGGCCACCAATGAGCGCAGACTATGCAAATAGGCGCACAAATTGAAAGTTCGAATTTCGCACCAATTTGCAGCCCAGCGACAGCGGCGCTAATGCCGGGATACACGGGTTCGGCCGACGGTGGCCGCAGCGCGTGCGAGCCAGCCGGTCATCTCCCGGCTGCTCGCAGTGGTGGTGTCCTTCGCCACAATCAAACTGGCTTGGCGCGCGGTTTGAGTTCCGCGTCTCTGATTGGTCACCGTGGTCGACCAATCAGAGGAGTGGAATTAAAACCGTGTGCCAAGCCGCGCTACTTCTCTGATTGGTCGCCGCTGTGACCAATCTGAAGAGTACTGCGGCTTGGTGCGAGTTTTGAATGCAAACCCCATCCTTGCAGCCTCCTCCGTCCCCACAGCCTCCTCCGTCCCCACAGCCTCCTCCGTCCCCACAGCCTCCTCCGTCCCCACAGCCTCCTCCGTCCCCACAGCCTCCTCCGTCCCCACAGCCTCCTCCGTCCCCACAGCCTCCTCCGTCCTCACAGCCTCCTCCGTCCTCACAGCCTCCTCCATCCTCACAGCCTCCTCCATCCTCACAGCCTCCTCCATCCTCACAGCCTCCTCCATCCTCACAGCCTCCTCCATCCTCACAGCCTCCTCCATCCTCACAGCCTCCTCCATCCTCACAGCCTCCTCCATCCTCACTCCTGTCTATTAGGTCTGTCAGTCAGTGTGACGCAGTTTACTCCTGTCTACAAGGTCTTTCAGTCAGTGTGATGAACTTCACTCTTGTTTACAAGTAGGGCTGGGCGATTTTTTGGAAAAAATCTCGATTTTATTTAACCCTATGGACGATTTTCGATTTAAATCTCGATTTTTTTTTATATATGTATACACAGCATACACAGTATATATCATACACACAGTATATACAGTATATATCATACACACAGTATATATGTATACAGCATACACAGTATATATCATACACACAGTATACACAGTATATATCATACACACAATATCTATCATACACACAGCATATACAGTATATATCATACAGACAGTGCACTGGGCACTCACAGAACTCGGCGATGTAGTAGGACACGGCGTAGTTCTCCTCGCACCAGTCCAGGGCGGAGGTCGGCGGCCCCCAGTGTCCGGGCCTGTCCAGCGCCGGAGCCCTGCTGCGCTCTGCTCTGCTGCCAGTCACCGCTGGCCGGGGTCACTGAATTGTGCAGGTGACACTCTGTGCCATTCACTCTTCTGCATTGCAGACTAGAATTGCACAGACTGGGTTATATGACTATACTTATGGGCAACACATATGCAGTTACTGTATCCAGCGTATATATTATTAGCCTGCAGATTATCCAGAAATGCTTAGCACTATATGTTGCTATCAATGACAACGGTGTGCGGCAGACTGCAGAGGGCTGTCACATAACTAGTTCCTTAGCACGTTGGCACAATCACTTGGACCAGACATGCCTATCAATTCTGCATACATAAATGTCAATAAATCCTATAAAAAGCCTGTTTGCATTGCAAGCATATTACAAAACTAGTGGGTACAATAGCTGACCTGTAGTATACCCACATGCAGGTGAGAATATGTGGGGGCATTAGACTTACACCAGCAGTTCTCTCCCTATAGAGACCCCTGTAATGTTGGGGGTCCCCTCTCCTGGAGGAGGGCTGCAGATTGGAGACCATAGGGCACTTACACCAGCAGTTCTCTCCCTATAGAGACCTCTGTAATGTTGGGGTTCCCCTCTCCTGGAGCAGGCTGCAGATTGGAGGCCATAGGGGCTTACACAAGCAGTCTCTTCCCCCTATAGCGACCCCTGTAAGGCTGGGGTCCCCTCTCCTGAAGGAGGGCTGCTCTGCCTCCACGTCTGAGCACATAGGCTCTGTGCACAGAATAGCAATCCCCCAGCACCATCCCAATGTCCCTTCCCTCCCTCCCATCCCAGCAGGGCTCCTGAGCCCGCTGTCTCACCTGCCTGCACGGGGAGGAGGCGGAGCGCACCGTAGTGCGCACCGGAAGTACTAGGTGCATACACGGCGTAGTTCTCACACCAGTCCAGGGTGGAGGTCGGCGGCCGGGCCTGTCCAGCGCCGGAGCCATGCTGCGCTCTGCCTCCTCCCCGTGCAGGCAGGTGCCAGTCACCGCCGGCCGGGGAGGAGGAAATGCCGCCATTTTAAATCGAATTTCACGATTGTTAATAAAACAACAATCGTGGCCACACCAGGGGGCGAATTAATCGAATTAATTCGATTAATCGCCCAGCCCTATTTACAAGGTATTCTAGAATACCCGATGCGTTAGAATCGGGCCACCATCTAGTACAATAATAAGACACCTCATACATAACATCCATGAGAGGATCAAGACACTACAGTACTAAGACACTCCACATATAACTTCTATAAAGAGGACTAAGACACATCAACTAATCCTACCGTACATACTATAAGGGGAAGAGCAAGGAAGGAAGAGCAACCTGCTGACGCCGGCAAGCGTGCTTAGTAACAGCCAACCACCACAACTTCACCTCACAGGACGGGGGTAGCAGACTGAGTTGCAGGAGGAGGAACCGACTAGGACCAGGAGCGCACCACTTAAAGAGGACCTGTCACCAAACAAGGCATTGTGAACTAATTACAGTACTGAATGCAGCATGTCTGCTGCATTCAGGCAAGGGGTCCCCCAGCCCTTGAGCCCCCCTGTACCCCGAGTAAATACACTTAGAAAACTTACATCCTGCAGCTATAAAGGAGGTGGCTAGAGGCTGGAGCCAAAGGGCAGTTTCACACCCCCTGCATGTTTAATCTGCCCACTGCTGCCTCCCTGATGCCAATCATTGTCTCCCTCGTCTGCAGCATAACACCGAGCTTATTTTAGTGATGGTCGCTTAGCCCCGCCCCCTGCGGAGACGTCACCACTTATACCCGCCCTGCTCTATGGTTAACAGAGCAGGGCGGGGAAAGGTGGTGATGTCAGAGCAGGAGGCCACCCGCCCCGCCTCCTGCAGTGACATCACCGCTTATACCCGCCCTGCTCTATGTTAACCATAGAGCAGGGCGGGTATAAGCGGCGATGTCACCGTTAGGGGCGGGGCTAAGCGGCCATCAATAAAATAAGCTCTGTGTAATGCTGCAGACGAGGGAGACAATGATTGGCATCAGGAAGGGAGGTCCTCTTTAAACAGAGAAGGATCAGGTGTATCAGCAACAGATCATACGACAAGAAGCATTAGACAGCAAACTAGTATATAGAAGAAAAACCATCACACATAGACCCATAATATACTGCAAGAAGTATAACTACACAGACACAGCACAAACCCTCCCACCCAAGACTTGACACCAAACATCCCTATAAGACCAACACACTCGAGTAACTAGGCCCTAAAAAACAGAATAGTACACCACACATTAAGGTTTACCACAAATATCAGATTATCTATATTCAGACAAACGTATCTGTTACAATATATAGGAAACATGTCCACTATTATTATACTGTCCACCCCTTATTGTCCAAAGTATTCACTCATTTATAGCACATCACAAAGAGTTGAACCCATCACCATAGAAGCACCGCTACCCCTGAAGCCTATAAACATGAACAAGTGACTACTTGGTACATAAATTTTGTAAGGAACGTATTGTGGTTGCAAAAAGCTTGAAACAAGGTCATTTAATTGGATTGACAGGTCCCTACATCTTAAAGGGAACCTAACTCCTCCAAATGACCCCCAAATCTAAGAATACATGTCCCTGCACCCTTACAGATGATTACCAGCTGTCCTTTTCTGTAAAAAATGCGATTAGTAACAGTGATAAAAACCCGATTATAAACTTACATGTGAAGGACTACTTCACTCTGATATAGTCGAAAAAGGCCGTTCCCTGAGAGACTGTAGCCCTCCTGCCTCGCTCATTATAACTAAGCCTAATCCTCTTCGCCCTGCTCTAGGGGCGTATTAGCCGGTGTGACGCTTTTTGCGTCACATCCGGTAACAGTGACATCAGTACACCCAAAATGTGTGTACTTTGGGTGTACCGCCGAGAGGAACGGGAACGTCGTAAAGCAAAACTGCGCTGTGCTGAACGATCAGTGCGGAGCTTCGGCGGCTGTAAGAAACACAGGCTGTTTTCACAGCCCCCATTGTCCCACCAACGAACTGGACCCTTTTTCTAATAAAGCATGTAGGTACACACACTTTGGGTGTACTGACGTCACTGTTACCGCATGTGACGCAAAAAGCGTCACACCGGCTAATACGCCCCTAGAGCAGGGCGAGGAGGATTAGGCTTAGTTATCACGCCCATCGGGGCGTGATAATGAGCGAGGCAGGAGGGCTACAGTCTCAAGGAACGGCCTTTTTCGACTATATCAGAGTGAAGTAGTCCTTCACATGCAAGTTTATAATCGGGTTTTTATCACTGTTACTAATCGCATTTTTTACAGAAAAGGACAGCTGGTAATCATCTGTAAGGGTGCAGGGACATGTAATCTTAGATTTGGGCGTCATTTGGAGGGGTTAGGTTCCCTTTAACAGACCCAGTCACAACATCCCCAAGGGGATATCATACACAGCAGCACAAAAAGGTAAACCTCTTAGAAAATAGAAAATAACTAAACATAAAACAACCATATGGAGGATTGTGTACGGAGTTATACACCTCTTTCTAGATGAGCCATATATCCCCATCTTAAACCAGGAACAAGCCATAAACTACTAAACCAAGAAACGGCCTGAAGCAAGACCTTACTATATCATCTATATGTAACCATTAAGGGTATGTGCGCACTGGCCGGGTTAGGGTCGGATTAGCAGTGTAAACCGCCGGTCGGTTTACATAAGTTTTATGTAAATTTATGTTAATCCAAACCGGCATTTGGATTAACATAGAAACCTATGTAAACCGACACCCGCTGTGCACACAGTGGCGGTTTACACATGCTCATCCGTTGCTAACCCGCTGGGTTCCCAGCGGGTTAGCAAAGAATGAGCATGTTCTATAATCCGGCCGGTTCTGCAGCGGCTGCAAGCAGAATCATGTACTGCTTCCAGCCGCTGCAGAACCGCCGGCGCTAACCCGCCCGGTCACCCGCCCGTCTCCCGCCGCACATACCCGACAGGAAGCCGGTGGACGGCTCCGGAGCCTCCTGTCGGGTCCGCCCAGCCGCCGCCGACACAAACCCGCCCACCGTGTGCACATACCCTAAGACACCCATACCAGATCAAAAAGGGGTGAAAAATAACCACTTCTCTTCTCTTAGAAAACTCAAGATTACCCTATAAACGTTGCATTCATCATTTTTTAGTAATTTTAATCATATGATCTTAAATACAATAAGTGGTTATTAAACAACAGCCACTGTGATCAAATTAAAAAGTAAAGATCATTTTTATCAAAAATTTTATATAAGGTTTTAACAAAAAATTTCTTGTTTAATTAACAACAACCACTCTTAAACCGGGTGGATATTATGTTAAGTATTTATCTAGTTTGAATAAACATCCCAAAGGAGGGTTAACTAAACAGTGCCTACGTGGTTGATTGGGAGCTGCATTTACAAAGTGTAGTCAGGAAAGCAAAAGCAAAATAAATTTTTATTTCCGGAGATAGTCCCAATTCCTTCCTCAGGGAATAGTACTGTTACATCACAGGAAGGGGACGCCTTATATGTATTAGTAAAAAATTATAATGATGAACACCATCTTATCCTTTGGTCCTTGCAGCGCAGGTCCGTATACACCGTCCACCCTTTTGCTTTCCAGACTACGTTGATCGTTGTGGTGTTGATCCTTGCAGCAGCTACCTTTTGCTTTGACGCTGGTTGTGTGCTACACAACCCCCCCAGGTGAGTGACTAATTAAATTTAGTCCACCTTTTATCAATGATAAAACCCTATTGCGCTTTTCTCTCCCTTTTTCCAGTATTACAAAGTGTATCACATAACTCACTACCTTTAATTAATATCCAAAAGCACACACCTGTCTATATAAGAAAGCTCACTGTGCATGTCAGACCAAATGAGAATCATGAGGTCAAAGGAACTGCCCAAGAAGCTTAGAGACAGAATTGTGGCCTTGCACAGATCTGGTCAAGGTTACAAAACAATTTCTGCAGTACTCAAGGTTCCTAAGAGCACAGCGACTTCCATAATCCTTAAATTGAAGAGGTTTGGGACCACTAGAAGTCTTCCTAGACCAGGCCGTCCAGCCAAACTGAGCAATCGTGGAAGAAAAGCCTTGGTGAGAGAGGTAAAGAACCCCAAGATCAATGTGACTGAGCTCCAGAGATGCAGTAGGGAGATGGTATAAGTTCCACAAAGTCAACTACCACTGCAGCCCTCCACCAGTTGGGCATTTGTGGCTGAGTGGCCAGACAGCCTCTCTTCAGTGCAAAACATATGAAAGCCCACACAAAGTTTGCAAAAAACACTTGAAGGACTCCCAGACTATGAGAAATAAGATTCTCTGGTCTGATAAGATGAAGATTTTTTTCACTATTTGGTGATAAGTCTAAGCGGTGTGTGTAGAGAAAACCAGGCACTGCTCATCACCTACCCAATACAATCCCAACAGTGAACTATGGTGGTGGCAGCATCATCCTGTGGGGGTGTTTTTCAGCTGAAGCGACAAAGTATAGAGAGATCCTGGATGAAAACCTCTTCCAGAGTGCTCTGGACCTCAGACTTAGCTGAAGGTTCACCTTCCAACAAGACAATGACCCTAAGTACATAGCTAAAATAACCAAGGAGTGGCTTCACTACAACTCTGAGACCATTCTTGACTGGCCCAGCCAGAGCCCTGACCTAAACCCAATTTAATATCGCTGGAGAGACCTGAAAACGGCTGTCCATCAATGTTCACCATCCAACCTGACAAAACTGGAAAGGATCTTCAAGGAAGAATGGCAGAGGATCCCCAAATCCAGGTGTGAAAAACTTGCTGCATCACTCACAAGAAGACTCATGGCTGTACTAGCTCAAAAGGGTGCATCTACTCAATACTGAGCAAAGGGTCTAAATACTTATTATGTAATAATTCAGCATTTTTTTTTTTTTTTATTTAATTGCAGAAATATCTATAGTTCTGTGTTTTATTCAGTCAAGATGGAGTGCAAAGCGTACATTAATGAGAGGAAACAAAATGACCATTTTTTGAATGTACCAAATACCTGCAATACAACAAAGTGAAAAATTTAAAGGGGTCTGAATTCTTTCCGTCTCCACTATATTGGGCTTCAATTGAGTGGTAAATTAGGTTAATAATTTTTGCATTTGTTAAAAAAAAATAAAAAAAAATTTGGGAACATTTGGTGAAAATCGCAATTTTTTAATATTGAATACTGTTAAACCAGTCACACAAAATAGTTAATAAATAACAACATTTCCCATGTATCTACTTTACACCAGCACAATTTTGAAAAAAAATTTTTGTTAGGAAGTTAGAAGGGTTTATTCATCAGAAATTTCTCAGTTTTCCAACAAAATTTACAAAGCCACTGTTTTTTAGGGACTACATCACACCTGAAGTGACTTTTTAGGGGCATATGTGACAGAAAACACCCAAAAGCGACAACATTCCAAAAACGGACTGCTCAAAACCACATTCAAGAAGTTTTAACCTTTCATGTGCATCACAGGAACTAAAGCAATATGATAATAAAAAATGAAAATGTTACTTTTTTCAACAAAAATGTTAATTTAGTCTTAAATATTGCATTTTTACAAGTGAAAAGTGATAAAAATGGACCTGCAATGCATTGCAAGGCTCGAAAGGGAAGGAACTTCATTTCACGATTTGAATTAAGAATTAGCTGGAATCATTAGCGGGCACCACGACGCATTTGGAGAGACCGTGATATGCCTAAACAGTGGAAACCCCTACAAGTGAGCACATTTTGGAAGCTAAACTTCCCCCAAGGAATCTATCTAGATGGGTAGTCAGCAATGTGAACCCCCAAGTGCTTCACAGGGTTTTAGAACACTGAGTTGTGAAAATGAAAAAACACTTTTTTCCCACAAAAATGTTCTTTTAGGCTCAATTTTTTCATGTTCCCAAGGACAACATGATAAAAATGAATCCTAAAATTTGTTGGGCAATTTCTCCTGAGTACACAAATACCCTATTATGTGGTAGAAAACTACAGATTGGGTGCATGGCATGTCTCGGAAAGGAAGGAGCATCATTTGACTTTTCAAATGGAGAATTGTCTGGAATCATTAGCGGACACCATGTTACATTTGGAGAGCCCCTGATGTGCCTTAACAGTGAAAACCCCCCACAAGTGACCACATTTTGAAAACTAAAAAAAAAACCTTCCCCCCCCCCAAGGAATCTATCTAGATGGGTAGTGAGCAATGTGAAAACCAGGTGTTTCACAGAGTTTTATAACATTGAGCTGTGAAAATCAAAAAATACTTTTTCCCAAAGAATGTTCTTTTAAGCTCAATTTTTTTCTTTTTTTCAGGGGCAACAGGATAAAATAGATCGTAAATTTGCCAGGATAACTAGGCAGCTGGGAGCTGGAATCCTCAGCGTGGAGAGGCCCAAGCTTTCTGGGTCTCCCCCACATAGCGAATTTCAGCCCACAGCCACCCTAGAAAATGGCACATTCATTGAAACGCCATTTTCTGGTACTGTACCCAGACTCTTCCAGCTGCCGTGTAGCGATAGCAGACTGGGTAATACGGGGTTAATGCCAGCTTTGTATTGGCGGCTGGCACTAAGCCCAAGATTCATAATGTCGGGCCAGTGTTACACCCAGCCATTAGAAATCTCTAGTAAATAGTAAATAATACTCAACATACAGATAAAAATAATTTTATTAGAACACACACACACACACACACACACACACACACACATCGTTCCTGCTCAGCCTCATCTCCATGCAGGGGATGGGGCTGAGGAGGAGCACACTGCAGTGCAGTGACTGCCACAGATGGGCACTGGCAGCAGGTAGAAGGGAGCAGCCTGTGGCGGGCACAGGAGTAGATGGGCGGCGGGCAGACGGGAGCAAGACGGGCACAGGAGTGGGGGTGGCTGCAGGCAAATGCGATGAAAGGAATGATCCCATCAGATTGCTCCCATCAGTGATGGATCAATGTTAAGCCCCTCTCCAGCACTTCACCTTATGGAAAGGGCTATGACAGCCCCTTCCATAGCTGGATATTAATGATCGCTGGGATTGGCTTTTGAACAGATGTGGGTGGCAGAGGTCTGAGATGAAGTGAATATCTTGCAGTGGCAGTGAGTGGTGATCAGTAACCTGGGATCAATAGTGTAGTACTAGACTGCTGATCACTGCTCCTGCTGCTGTCAGCCTGCAGTTCAGAGCGCAGGAGTGTAATCATCACATTGTTATGCTCAGGACACAGAGTCACTGTACAGCCTCTGCAGGAGGATACACTGACATAGAATGGTAGCATATCTAATACCATCATGTGATACATGGCTCTGGCGAGTAACTACTTCCCAATATCTGTGATACGCCGCAGAGCCATGTATCCAAACCGTATGGAGCACTATATGGGCCTTCTAAAATATTGAACACTATATGGGGTCATTTTATTGTATGGAGCACTATATGGGGCACATTTTACTGTATGGATCCCTATATGAGGTGCATTTTACTATATTGATCACAATATGGGGTCACTTTACTGTATGGAGCACTATGCGGGATGCATTTTACTATATGGAGCACTAGGAGGCGTATTATACTGTATGGAGCACAAGATGGGGCGCATTATACGTATGGAGAACACGATGCAGTACATTACACTATATTAAGTACTATATGGGGCCTTTACACTGTATAGACACTAAATAGGGTCCATTATACTGCACAGAGCACTATGTGGGGCGTATTATAGTATATGGAGTATTTTATGGGGGTTCTAGGGTATTTAGAAAGACAAAAACTACTTTGTAAAGTTTGCAAAGTTTGCGACCCCACTGAATATTATTTTTTGAGGAGAAGGGTGTAAGAGGTGATATTAGAACTTCTACATGGGGCCCTATGACTTATATGTATGCCTCGGGTGATACCCTCCAGTGATGTGTATCTAATGCCCATTACATTACAGCACTGCTGCCATAGAAGTAGACAGAGCAGGGTCATTTATTTTTAAGGAAGGAGTGTAATGTGTGATACCATCTCCTCCACTTCTATAGGAGTAGTAGTTTAATGTGTGAGCCCACTGTCTACTTCTATGTAAGCAGTGGTGTAATGTGTGACACAGCTCTGTGCACTTCTATGGGAATAGTAATGTAATGGGCAGAGCAGGGTCCCTCATTTCACCACTTCTCCTTTAGAAGTGAACAGAACAGTGTGACACATACATTAGATACTGTATATCTAGTAACATCCTGTGTGATACACTTCGCTGTACCCCATTTTTAATCATGTGATACACTACACACCGACACCTGTACCTAACCCCATTTTATGATACAGGAAGCAGCACCAACTAACAGTTTCAGTGTTGCCAGCCATCCTAGGAGACACTGGCTACTTGTCAGGATTACTTTACAGTCACCAACAAAATGACTCCGCACCGATTGGTTTCACTATTCCCAGCTCCTCTCCCCCTCCCTAGCCTGACTCTGCTTTACGTCACCTGTTGTATTTACTACAGCATCTTAGGGCCCTTTCACATCAGCGGTAATTTCAAATCGCGGCAGATGCGGTGAAAAAAACGCATCTGCCGCGATTACCGCATAACCGCGACACTTGCGGCAAGCCCCATGCAATGTCTATGGGGCTTGCGGTAAGGGTGCGGCAGGTGCGGTTTCGGCACTTGCAGCAGGTGCGGCCGCGAAAATAAACGCTGCAAGCAGCGGTTTTTTTCGCGGCCGCACCTGCCGCAAGTGCCGAAACCGCACCTGCCGCACCCTTACTGCAAGCCCCATAGACATTGCATGGGGCTTGCCACAAGTGTGCCGCAAGTGTCGCGGTTATGCTGTAATCGCGGCAGATGCGTTTTTTTCACCGCATCTGCCGCAATTTGAAAATACCGCTGATGTGAAAGGGCCCTAACACGGGTTTTTTTTTCTTCTTTTGCTTATGTATATATGTATGTGTCTTCAAAATGTGTGTCATTATTAGCCTGACGAGGTGGCCATAGTGTCCCAAAAACGTACTATGTTTACCATCTTTTCAGTTAGCCATTAAAAGGTATCAACCACTGAGGACTCTCAAATTCTAATATTTTTCCGCACTGATCCTAAACTTCCATTTTCCTTTTGCAAATGCCCAGAAGGGGGAAGAGAGAAGATTTCAAACACATGGATCAGAACCAGCCCACATTCACTGTAGTTGTAATGTGAGCTGGCAATACACTAGGTTATCACTACAACTTTCCGAACATACACAGTGCGCCTCTTTGAAGCTGGGACGCGTACACTCTGCTTCAGAGGCGCAGTAACGCTGCCAAATTGAGATCTGCGTACGCGCAAGATTTCCAGAAGCTGCAGATGATGCCGGCTCATGAAATCATATCATGCCCACGGGGATGTAAGAACATGAAAAGAGGGCCAAATAATCTGGGGAAACAACTCCACATTAACTAGTCAAAGGCCTAATCAGCATAGGAAAAGCACAATTTCTAAATCATTTTTTTAAAACATTGGTATTAGTGAATAACATTATACAGGTTTGGTTCGGTTGGGAATTTTGTCATACACATGTGAATGCTGCTGGGCTGGAGGGCAAAAGGGACCTGAAAGGTTCCCTTTAAAATCCACTTACCTTGAGCTTGTGGCGGAATCTGTTGGCGCAAGCTGGTAAAAGTAGTCCGCATCATAGAATATTCTACTTATTCTATTCTACTGATTATTTATTCAAATATATTGTGTAAAACTGTCAAAATATTCTATACTTACCATAATCTTATTTTTCCATCTTTATGTCCTGTTGCAATGCAATCATCAAAAGGATGACAGGTAACCACAGTGAATGTATTATTTACCCCGTTTTTGCTTGAAGCACTTAGTGGGAACCTGAAATAAGTTACATTATTTTATTATGCCTTCAAAAAACAATATATATACACACACTGTGCACAGACCCGTAGAAGCGGAGTTCCCACAAACGTTGTAGTCGTCTCATACCCATACCTCTTCCACTCCCCGCTTCATGTTACCCTCCTAGGTTACCATTAAACAGATGAACAACCGGTGAGTGCCGTCTTTTTCATCTACCGCACACATTGAATATACTCTTGTGACTAGCAACATCGGCTGATGGTGTAAACCTAAGGTGCAAAGGCAGGACTTCAGCTGTTCCTAAAGAAGGTTTTGATTCACTGTGGTGCCCGGCTAACTACTTTTGTGCATTAAATTATATAAATGTATTTGTATTTTGAAGAGAGAAATAAGTATTTGATCCCTACAAACCATTAGGAGTTCTGGCTCTTACAGACCAGTTAGATGCACCTAATCAACTCATCTACATATATTATCGCCAGTTGGGACTTCCAGCCGCTGTCCCCAAATCCCATAAGGCACAGCGGCAATGTCACTTGCGGAAGGCCACGAACTACGCCTGCGCAAGTGACCTTCAAATCACCGCTATTCCCACACATGCGCCATAATAGCCACAACTGCGTGCTCTAGCCGAACATGCACAGTAACGACACGGTTGTTACTGCGCCTGCGTGGGAATAGCAGTGACGTCTGCGTTTTTTTTTTTGTTTTTTTTTGTTTTTTTGAAACATCATGTTTATTAAGGATTTTTCATTTTTGAAAACAACGCATAGGAAAATATCCATCAATATAGTATCACACGATATGCATATATTGTACAGTACATATATAGTGTAGAAAGAAGATTTTACAGCATAAAAGATGAACCAAAACATAAAAATAAAACAAAACATCCCCTAAACTTCAAGGTGCAGTCAGGAATACCTACACAAGTCAAAGGCAGAGATCTAGTTAAAAATATCCACGCCCAGAAGCCTGAGTGTTTAAACTCCCTATGTCCGAAGCATATAATGAATACACCCATCCTTTTCCCCTAACCTAGTGTGAAGGTAAGCTCCAGTCCTTGTCCCTTCTTTACCTATCGTCCATCAGACTCCCAATTTTCCCAGTGATCCCTCCAAGTCATTCAGCAAGTACCACGAGGTGTCTTAAGAGGTCCCATGATGCGACGAATTGTGTCTGTAGAGTCCTTAGACGTTATATAACTCCTCCACTTTTTCATAAATGACACCATTAGTAATTCTTTATCAGGTAATACCTCCCTTCTATCAATCTCCATCGCTCTATCTAATCCCGTCTCGATATCAGACTCCCTCAGTAGGTCGGGGCGTAACCAGTATATAAGCATCATCCGTTTAGCCAATAAAATGAGGACATGTGCAAACCTCAGGGACGTCTTGTTACACCCAGTCGCCGCTATGTCTTGGAATATCCACTTCGTGGGATCCATCTCATATCGGCATCTACAGTATCTATAAAGCAGATCATTCACCATTTTCTAAAACGATTGCACCTTAGGGCGTGTCCAAAGACCATGGATCATGTCAGTGTTTTCCTTTCGACATTTAGGGCAATATATTATGCGTTCAGGATTGGACACAGAGCGTGGGAAGTTGAAACCATAAACCATCCCGTGTATGATACGGAAATGAGAGTCCCTCCATTGTTCACCAAGAATAAACCGTCTCACCTTGTTCCACCCCGTCAGGATGCTTTCCGCTACCATATCATCTGCCAAGAATTTCCTCCACTTAGAAAACAAATGTGAGTACCCATTTGGAGTCAATGGTCCTCTAAGTTCCCGGTATATAGAAACGTCTGCGTTTTACTTACGCAGCAACTGTAACAGCCTTACAGCCACGAACTGCGCAAGTGACAGATATAAGTCACCGCTATTTCCAGTAACAGCCATAACGGTGCGGTGTACCCGCGCATGCGCACTTGCGATTTTTTGATCATGCAGCACAACCTTCTCCACAGTCCCATACTGTGTAGCAATTTTGTCTACTATCTAAGACACAAAAATACTGTCTACTACTGGTATGTACGTAATTCATACCACTGAGGCACTGATTTGCCCTTTTAACTGTACTTAAAATAACTACCGTATATACTCGAGTATAAGCCGACCAGAGTATAAGCCAAGGCCCCTAATTTTACCCTCCAAAACTAGGGAAACTTATTGACTCAAGCATAAGCCTACAGGGGAAATGATGCAGACTCATTACGGTATACAGCCCCTCTCATCATGATAAATGGCCCCCCATTACTGGTATATAATCCCCCATCACTGGTATACAGTTCCCCCCCCATCAGAGGTTACAGCCCCCATCAGTGGTATATACAGCCCCCCCCCCCTCAGTGGTATAAACAGGTCCCCCCCCTCAGTGGTATATACAGGGCCCCCCCCTCTGGTATATACAGGGCCCCCCCCCCTCAGTGGTATATACAGGCCTCCCCCTCAGTGGTATATACAGGCCTCCCCCTCAGTGGTATATACAGGGCCCCCCCCCCTCAGTGGTATATACAGGGCCCCCCCCCCCTCAGTGGTATATACAGGCCCCCCCCCCGTCAGTGGTATATACAGCCCCCCCCCCCTCAGTGGTATATACAGGCCCCCCCCCCTCAGTGGTATATACAGGGCCCCCCCCTCAGTGGTATATACAGGGCCCCCCCCCTCAGTGGTATATACAGGGCCCCCCCCCCTCAGTGGTATATACAGGCCCACCCCCCTCAGTGGTATATACAGGCCCACCCCCCTCAGTGGTATATACAGGCCCACCCCATCAGTGGTATACAGCCCCCCCCCCCCCGCATCAGTGGTATACAGGCCCCCCCATCAGTGGTATACAGCCACCCCCCCATCAGTGGTATACAGCCCCATCCCCCCCATCAGTGGTATACAGCCCCCCCCCCCATCAGTGGTATACAGCCACCCCCCCACCTCAGTGGTATACACCCACCCCCCCACTCGGTGGTATACAGCCACCCCCCCCCCCACCTCAGTGGTATACAGCCACCCCCCCACTCAGTGGTATACAGCCACCCCCCCCACTCAGTGGTATACAGCCACCCTCCCCCACTCAGTGGTATACAGCCACCCCCCCCACTCAGTGGTATACAGCCACCCCCCCCCCACTCAGTGGTATACAGCCACGCCCCCCACTCAGTGGTATACAGCCACCCCCCCCCCACTCAGTGGTATACAGCCACCCCCCCCCCACTCAGTGGTATACAGCCCCCCCACCCCACATCAGTGGTATACAGCCACCCCCACCCCACATCAGTGGTATACAGGTCCCCCGCCTCCCCCCACCCCCCATCTGTGGTATACAGGCCCCCCCCTCCCCAATCATTGGTATACAGGCCCCCCCTTGCTGCCGCACACCTGTGAAATAATACATCATTCATACTTATCCCTGTCACCGCGCATCCTCCGGTCTTCATGCTTCTTCCTGCATGCGCATGTAGTGCGCGTTTTGAAGCTAACAGAGCGGAAATACAGCCCCACAATGCAGCGGTCCGGCCGCATAGGAGAGAGGGGAGGCGCGCATTTGAATGTGAGTAGCAGATCACGCCTATTGAGGCGTGATATTAGGAATAGGGAGAGCCTGCCAGGGTGACTATGAATACAATAGTCACTAATTAACATGGCTAATGAGGTAGTTTTATAAAGTCTATCTTCATTTTCACTAGCTGCATTTAGGAGCTAAAAGGAGTGTAGGGTAAGTGTGAATATGCTTTAGGGACAGCTTTTAATAGCTTTTGAGGTGTTTTGGGGGTGACAGGATCCCTTTAACTGTCCTCCCAAAAAAAATTTTTAACAAAACACTTTGGCCTTATCACCATTACGGCAGAAAGAAAGCCAGTACCAAGGCAATATATATTCCTTCTTTTTATTACCTCAGGCAGCAGTAAATTTCGCCAGCTTCACATAAACGCCTGTTTTTCACAAATCTACATAACTACCACATGTCCAACTAGCAATCATTGCTGGAGGAATCTAACAGCAGTGCCACTTACTGAAGTGTAGTTTTTACACACAAGAAAGCTTCCTCACTTCCCCAAACAGGACCACATACCTGCCTGTACATTTCATTGCATATCACTGCTCCTGGACTCCCGCAGCAGTGCCAACATGGCTCCTTATAAAAAATCCAAACATCAACAAGAAAAAAAAAGTCGCAGCCACTACATAAACAGCAATGTCGTGCTAATGAGACTCCTGAAAAAAGACGCCATCGCCTAGATAAAGACAAGGCATATAAATGTAGACATCTCATGTAGGATTCACCTCGCTCTAAAGCTATTAGATTGGCTATTCGCCAACAAAAACGCTGCCACAATACACATTCCATTTCCACATTTTACCATAACCACAAGGTAACGCATCACAATCTGAACACCACACCAAAGATTCTACCACTTCAGGTGTATGACCTCTCGGCAACTATCTCCAGTAGGCACATCAATGCCAGTGTTACACAATACTGAACCATAATCTCTGCAGCCACAAGCTGAAACACAAGCCGTCACACTACTCCAACTACAAAACAAACGACTAATCAACATTTGAGGCAAACAAGACCCATTGACTAACTACTCTCCACAACTACTAACAACAACATTTTACTGAAGATGAAAATACTATTGAAGAACACAGCTGCGGTGACATGATTGATATGTGAAAGTTGCCAAGCTTTGCATTTTGCAAATGAAATAACTCTGGATGAAAAGTTTTTGCACTTACTACAGTCATGGCCAAACGTTTTGAGAATAACACCAAAATTATCTCTGTTTTTTATTTGTGTTTGTCTGATGTTTATATCACATACAGAAATATAATTGCAATCATATTAGGAGTACCAAAAGGTTATATTGACAGTTAGAATGAGTTAATGCAGCAAGTCAATATTTGCAGTGTTGACCCTTCTTCTTCAGGACCTCTGCAATTCTCCCTGGCATGCTCTCAATCAACTTCTGGACCAAATCCTGACTGATAGCAGTCTATTCTTGCATAATCAATGCTTGCATTTTGCCAGAATTTGTTGTTTTTTGTTTGTCCACCCGTCTCTTGATGATTGACCACAAGTTCTCAATGGGATTAAGATCTGGGGAGTTTCCAGGCCATGGACCCAAAATCTCTATGTTTTGTTTCCTGAGCCATTTAGTTATCACCTTTGATTTATGGCAAGGTGCCCCATCATGCTGGAAAAGGCATTGTTGGGCGCAAACTGCTCTTGGACGTTGGGAGAAGTTGCTCTTGGAGACATTCTGGTACCATTCTTTATTCATGGCTGTGTTTTTAGGCAACACTGTGAGTGAGCCGATTCCCTTGGCTGAGAAGCAACCCCACACATGAATGGTTTCAGGATGCTTTACAGTTGGCATGAGACAAGACTGGTGGTAGCACTAACCTCTTCTTCTCCGAATAAGCTGTTTTCCAGATGTCCCAAACAATCGAAAGGGGGATTCATCAGAGAAAATGACTTTACCCCAGTCCTCAGCAGTCCACTCCCTGTACCTTTTGCAGAATATCAGTCGGTCCCTGATGTTTTTTCTGGAGAGAAGTGGCTTATTTGCTGCCCTCCTTGAAACCAGGCCTTGCTCAAAGAGTCTCCGCCTCACAGTGCGTGCAGAAGCACTCACAACAGCCTGCTGCCATTCCTGAGCAAGCTCGGCACTGCTGGTAGTCCGATCCCGCAGCTGAAACAGTTTTAAGATACGGTCCTGGCGCTTGATGGTCTTTCTTGGGGGACCTGGAGCCTTTTTGACAACAATGGAAGCTCTCTCCTTGAAGTTCTTGATGATGCGATAAATTGTTGACTGAGGTGCAATCTTTCTAGCTGCGATACTCTTCCCTGTTAGGACATTTTTGTGCAGTGCAATGATGGCTGCACGTGTTTCTTTAGAGATAACCATGGTTAACTGAAGAGAAACAATGATACCAAGCACCAGCCTCCTTTTAAAGTGTCCAGTGGTGTCATTCTTACTTAATCATGACTGATTGATCGCCAGCCCTGTCCTCATCAACACCCACACCTATGTTAATGGAACAATCACTAAAACGATGTTAGCTGCTCCTTTTAAGGCAGGACTGCAATGATGTTGAAATGTGTTTTGGGGGTTAAACTTCATTTTCTAAGCAAATATTGACTTGGCAAGTAATTGCTGTTAAGCTGATCACTCTTTATGACATTCTGAAGTATATGCAAATAGCCATTAGAAAAACTGAAGCAGTAGACTTTGTTAAAATTAATATTTGTATCATTCTCAAAACCTTTGGCCATGACTGTATAATGAGGCTGTGGCTCCCCTCAATAGCCACACTGGGCGCCCTCTCTGGGTCATTTACACCGCCTCCCCCGCTCTTTTTCACGCCCCGATGGGCATGAAACTGCATTTTGATAAGCCTGACTAGGAGCCATGGGAGGACTTGCCGGTATGACTCAAATCGCGTTATTTCCAGCACTGCTGACATCGAGACACCCAAAGTGTATCGACAGACCTCAAGCAGCGCATTGCCCACGCGCGAGGTGTACATAACTACAGTGTCACAGACACAGAGGAGCCGCAGCTTGCGTTTGACGCTGTAGTAATGAACACCTCGCGCATGCGCAATGCGTCGCTTGAAGTCTGTCGATACACCCAAAGGGTGTATCTTTGTCAGAAGTGCCGGAAATGATGAGATTTGTATCATACCGGCAAGTCCTCCCATGGCTCTGAAGCAGGCTCATCAAAATGCATCGGGGCGTGAAAAAGAGCGGGGGAGGCGGCGATAATGACCCAGAGAGGAAGCTCAGTGCGGCTATTGAGGGGAGCCGCAGCCTCATATAAAGTGCAAAATGAACAATTTATTACACTTTCCCCAGAATGATTTAGGACAGAGAGGGATAGCTAGAATACTAATAGGAAGATGCAGGGACAGGTATTGATATGCTGTTGGGTTAATTCTAGGTGACAGGTCCCTTTAAGTGAGCCTGCACTCACCCCCTGCTCTTCTCTGACCACCTCCATATGACCCCCACGTCCTGCATATAGCCACCCCACGTAATACACCCACCCCCTCCATATGCTGCCCCCACGTAATACACCCACCCCCTCCATGTGCTGCCCCCACGTAATACACCCACCCCCTCCATTAAGGAGATGGCACCTCGCCCCTGCACTCGGGTCACTTATATGCCCCCACTCTGGCCCACAGCAGATAAAATAAAAAAGGCTTCTTACTTACCTTCCGGCGATAAGCTCACAGCGTCACCGCTGACTTCCAGTCTCCACGGTGCTCGGCTTCTTCCACTCAATTGATCGGGTGGATAATGTCATCACTGTGTGCACGATCACATGAGCGGAAAAAGCCGAGCACCGTGGAGACCGGGAGTCAGTGGTGACATGGAGTTTATCGCCGGAAGGTAAGTAAGAAGCCTTTTTTATTTTATCTGCTGCAGGCCAGAGTGGGGGCATATAAGTGACCCGAGTGCAGGGCGATGGGCCATCTCCTTAATGGAGGGGGTGAGTGTATTACGTGGGGGAATCATATGGAGGGGGCGAGTGTATTACGTGGGGGCAACATATGGAGGGGGTGGGTGTATTACATGGGGGCAGCATATGGAGGGGGTAAATGCAGGACGTGGGGGGCATCACAGATGCAGATTCTTTACTGTAAGAGCAGTGAGACTGTGGAACGCTCTACCACATGATGTTGTACTGAGTGAGTCACTACTAAAATTTAAGAATGGCCTGGATGCCTTTCTTGAAAAATATAATATTACCGGTTATATATACTACATTCTTTGATAATTCCAGGGAATTAATCTGATTGCTGTATGTGGAGTCAGGAAGGAATTTTTTCCTCCAATGTGGAGCTTAGTGTTGCCACATGGGTTTGTTTTGCCTTCCTCTGGATCAACATGTTAGGCTATGGTTTTCCGTCAACCTTAAATACTATATTACTGTATACGTGCGCCATCACTGGGGGGGACGTGCGCCATCACTGGGAACGTGCGCCATCACTGGGGGGGGGGGGGGGGCAGGGGGGGACGTGCGCCATCACTGGGGGGGGCGTGCGCCATCACTGGGGGGGGACGTGCGCCATCACTGGGGGGGGGGGGTGCGAACGGACGTGCGCCATCACTGGGGGGGGGGGACGTGCGCCATCACTGGGTGATAGAGATATAGATTGAGAAAACATTATAGATACAGACATACATAGTTTAACCATACACACATAAATATATTTACACCAATCTACCTAATACATAGAAATAGAATATAATAACATTTCTATGGATTGTCTTTCTGTTACTATTATGTAAAAGTATGAAGCTTTGCAAATATTTTTGACATGTTAATAAATTATATCCTTTCACTTCCTTTCTATTTTTTTGCTTCACTTTGGGAGCAGACAATCACACACACATCAAACTGCACAAAACAATGTACCACCTCCAATTATAGTAACAACAGCTAACAAGAGACCACATACGGTAAACAGACACAAAGCGCACAGGGGAAACACCACATAGCGAACACCGCTCAAGAAACACAGCAGCAGATACCAAAATACAGCACACAACAAGGAAGAAACAGTGCACAGGGGTGAAAGAGGTTAAATGACCTAACACATACAATACTAAAAGGCAGAGGGATAATATAGAACAGATATGTTGGAAAGCACAAACGGTGTGAGACATGTCCACTGCACCTGTCAGCACCACTAAGCATACACAGATGTGTATTTCACCGCACTCCCAATGTGATAGCATCGGGCCTATTTCTAGTTACCTGCATAAAAGACAGCGGTCTTAAAGGGATCCTGTCACCTATTAAAAGCCACCTAACCTGTCAATAACATGTCCTTGCACCTTCCTATTAGCATTATAACCATCTTTCTCTGTGCTAAATGGTTCCTTTCAAAGTTGAAATAAACACTTTGATAGTTACTCATTAGGATGACAATGAAATAGGGGCTATATGCACTTGCCTTTTGGGCGTGTTGTTTTGCAGCCTGAATGAGCCACCCTCTCTCTCGCTCTCGCTTTGTGCTGCAGTGATGTGGAGCTGAGGGCAGGACTAATGATTTTCATTCTGTGAGTGACAGAGAGAGGGAGGGCAAAGCCTGCACAAGCACAGCAGTACAGAGAGAGAGGGTGGATCCTGGAGCCTGCAAAACAAACACGCCCTAAGGGCTAAAGAATATAGCCCCTGCTAATTATAATGCCTAACTAGCTGTGAGCCCGATTCTAAAGAATCGGGAGAGAGAGAGAGAGAGAGAGAGAGAGGGAGGGAGAGGGAGAGGGAGAGAGAGAGACGGGGAGAATAGCGCCTCACTTCCCATAGACATATAATGGACGACTTTGAGTTTCACATTTATGCTGAAAGTGAGGCGCTATTTTGATTGGTCGCCGCCAGCACACAGCGACCAATCAGAATAGCGCCTCACTTCCCATAGAGATATAATGGACGAAAAGTCGTCCATTATATCTCTACGGGAAGTGAGGCGCTATTCTGATTGGTCGCTGTGTGCTGCCGGCGACCAATCAGAATAGCGCCTCACTTTCAGCGGTAAATTTGAAACTCAAAGTCGTCCATTATATCTCTATGGGAAGTGAGGCGCTATTCTGAATGGTCGCTGTGTGCTGCTGGCGACCAATCAGAATAGTGCCTCACTTCCCATAGAGATATAATGGACGACTTTGAGTTTCAAATTTACCGCTGAAAGTGAGGCGCTATTCTGATTGGTCGCCGGCAGCACACAGCGACCAATCAGAATAGCGCCTCACTTCCCATAGAGATACATAGCGGTGTTTCGGCGAATTTATGGCAGGGCCCCTGGTTCTATTTTCGGCCACGGAGCTTGGCCCTGGTCAGTCGTTCCACGGGGCCGGATACTCGCAATGGCCGCTTCGCGGCCATTGCTCGTGCCTCAGCAACGGCTCGCAATGGCCTCGCGGCCATTGCTCACGCCCGGCAACTGCTCGCAATGCCCGCTACGCGGGCAATCCTTCGTGGGTCGCGTGGCTGCTAGGCAGCCACGTCCACGACGACGGAAGTAGCGCCGAAACTTACGGGCGCTACGGGATGGCAGGTGTCCGTCCCCCCCGCCCCTCTCTGTGTCCCCCTCATCCTTGCCCCCTCCTGCTCTAGGGCCCCCCTGATCCCATTCTAACCCCCACAACCCCCACCCGGCGGTAACAATCATCCCGCCGGCAGTAAAAGACTGAAATGACTGTTGGGTGCGTGGGTGCGCGGATGGGTGCACGCGTGGATGGATATGTGCGTGCGTGCGTGGATGCGTGCGTGCGTGGATGAGGAGTGCATGGGTGGTGGATGGGTGCAACAAGGGATCAAGTGTCCTCTTGTTGTAGTTTCTGGGATCGTAGTCATGGTGCACTGTATGACAGATCATTGCCATATAGTGCACCATAACTCTGACCCCAGAGACTGTAGGAAGAGGACACTTGATCCCTTGCTGTAGTCTCTGGATTGAGCAGAGGCAATCGAGCGTCGTGGGACCTTCGTTGTGGACTACGTCGGAGGCAATTGAGCGTCGTGGGACCTTCATTGTGGACTACGTCAGATCTGTATAATAAAGATGGAGCCCGAATTTTGTTTGTGTTTTTTTTTTCCAAAAAAAAAGGAGAATTTTGTGTACTCACTGTTAATTCCTTTTCTCTTAGCCTCTAATTGGGGGACACAGGATGATGAGTTATGCTATTCTGCCACTAGGAGGCAACACTAGGCAAATGAAAAAGACAAGCACAGTGGCTCCTTCCAGCAGTATATAACCCCCTGACTGGCACAGTTCAGCCAGTTTTGTGCTAAAGCAGGAGGAAAACTACATAAGCTGATAAGGCAGCTAGGAACTTAAACAAGAGAACACCAACCACAACAAGGCCAACAGGCCACAGGGAGGGTGCTGTGTCCTCCAATTAGAGGCTAAGAGAAAAGGAATTTACGGTGAGTACACAAAACTCTCCTTTTCTCCTTCGCCTCATTGGGGGACACAGGACGATGGGACGTCCCTGGGTGGGAATAAACATCCACATCCTGAAATGCAGTCTACAGGTTAGCAGCCATTTCCTGTAGGCTGAGTCTACCAAGACTCCCCATCTGCCGAGGCCAGAGTATGAACACGATAGTGTTTCGCAAAAGTGTGAAGGCTGGACCACCTGCTCAGCCGTAGCCTGGTGCCTAATAGCCAAGGAAGCACCCACCACGCGAGTGGAGTGAGTGCGCAACCCTGATGGAATGGGGAGATTGCGTAGGGAACAAGCTTGAATGATAAGCTTAATCCATCTGGCAAGAGTGGCCTTGGACACTGCCATCCCTTTACGGTGACCTTTGGAAGGACGAAGAAGGGAGTCAGACTTCCTGAAAGGTGCTGTCCTAGAGACATAATTCCAGAGAGCACGGACCAGATCCAGGGTGTGCTGAGCCTTTTCAATACGGTGCACCGAAGCCAAAGAGAAGAACAGGAGAGAAATGTCCTCGATCAAATGGAAAGAGAAAAACCACTTTGGATAGAAAGGATGGTACCGAACACCTTACCACCTTATCCTGTTGAAACTTGAAGAAAGGTGCCTTGCAGGAGAGTGCCGCCAGTTCCTATACCCGCCGAATGGAGGTGATCGCCACGAGGAAAACCACCTTCGGGCCATTCCATGCCAAGTGAACCAATGATTATTACCTCTATATTTTTAATTCTTTTGAGATTTTGTTATTTGATAATAGCATGTCAGACAATGCAAAATTTGAACAGAAATTTAAAAAAAAAAAAATTTTTTTTTTTAAATGAATTTTAAAGTTCGAAAAAAGTGTGAAGTTCGGTGTTGCCAGCCTTTACATTTCTCCTCATAACTCAGGCCAGAAATAAGATAGAGAGACAAAATAAACACCATTCTACTCAGAACTGTACAGGCTTCCACTAAATATGTCGCAAGAGTATCTTTGTTAATGTTTTACCCAAGCAAACGCAAAAGTTTAAAACGTATTTCTGAAAAATCTGCATAATTTAAATATTTCTAAAACTGCACGTGTCTACTATGCTCTTAGCCACATCTGTACCAAATTTCAAGTTGGGATCGCGATGGGATCAGATTTTAAAATATTTCACTATTAATAGTGTCAATGGGTCATTCCATTCAAGTGATCTAAATATGAATATTTTTTTTTACCTGATGTCTTTAGATTAGTTTAAATTTTTTTTCTATATGAAGTACAACTTTAGTTACCGTATATACTCGCGTATAAGCCGAGTTTTTCAGCACAAAAAAATGTGCTGAAAAGTCCCCCCCTCGGCTTATACGCGAGTCACTAACAAGAACTTATGTGCTTGCTTGAAATGGCTCCGCACCACCCTCAAAGTCTCCCCCACTGCTTCCCTTGTGCCCCTGCCGGATCCCTCCATGCTCAGACCACCAGGGTCCAGCATGTGCTTCTGACCCCCCCGCCCAGATCTCCCCCGCTGTAGTCACCATGCTCAGACCTCCAGGGTCCTGCTTGCGCCGCTGACCCCCCCCCCCCCCATATCTTCACCGCTGCAGCCCGGATCCCTCCATGCTCGGACCACCAGGGTCCTGCTTGTGCTTCTGACCCCCCCCGCCGCCCAGATTTCCCCCGCTGCGGTCACCTGCCTGGATCCCTCCATGCTCGGAACATCAGGGTCCCGCTTGCGCCGCTGTCCCCCCGCCCGCCCAGATATTCACCGCTGCAGCCCGGATCCCTCCACCTTACCCTCCATCCTCCTCCGCTGCAGCCCCGATCCCGTCCATGATCCACCTGCCTCCCGGTCTGTGCTGCACCAGAGAGAGGCACAGGGGCCCCAGATCCCTCCGCCTCATGATCGCTATACTAATGGGCCTGTATCCCTCCGCCCCACTATAGCAATGGGGGGGGGGAAAAGTATCCGTCCACCATGCAATAGTGATGGGCAGGACAGTGTCCCTCCGCCCTGCAATAGGCGCTGTCCCACCTGTGCCCATGTAAAAACACAAAAAAAGTCCCCTACGACCAGACATTGCCCTAAAACAAGGTGTGGCTGCAGGGGACTTTAATTACAGTGTCTGGCCCTAAGGAAGGAGGTGAGGAGCCATTGTGATCTAGTAGAGCAGCAGGAGTAGAGCAGGGGAAAACTGGGTTGTCAGGGGAAGAACAGTACCGTAATCTAATATATAAAGCTGAATGTGTGTTCGTATGTATGTATGTATGTATGTCCGGGATTGGCATCTACACCGTCGCAACTACAGCCACAAAATTTTGCACAGTCACACGTCTGGACCCCGAGAGCATCATAGGCTATGTTGTGAGGCGAAATATTAACCCCGCGCGTTCCAGTTCACCAAACAATTTTGCCTCTATCTACATAATGTGGAAAAAGTCAATGGAAAAGTGTTGGAGGAAAATCGACAGCTGTCAGCTATAGCCACAAATTTTTGCACAATCACACGTCTGGACCCCGGGAGCGTCATAGGCTATGTTGTGAGGCGAAATTTTAACCCTGAGCGTTCCAGGTCACCAAACAATTTTGCCCCTATCTACATAATGGGGAAAAAGTGAAAGAAAATGTGTTGTAGGCAAACTGACAGCTACCAGATGTGAACAAGGGGGACTTAAAAGAATGAGAGCGATGCTGCCAAACAGTATATACCATACAGTTGCTAAGGTGGGGCCCCGACATAGGATACTCACCACACACGGGGATATGAACACACTCAAAATGCGCCTCACACTACAAAGTGCTTGAACACATATACCACCCTAAGCACACATTTCACCACACATACACCAACCTCGCCACATAATCGCCCTAAAACACACACAAGTCTAGTATTATCCTTCAACAATAAAAATCTGATTAATAAGCCGCAAAACTACAAGAGAAACAAATGTACCATATAGGAAATACGGCAGCTGCCAGTCACATGAGCTGTATATTATGTGTATGTGGGAGCTAATATATACTGTCAGGGGGGAGGGTTTCCTGTTGCCTGGGGATTTATCAGGCTGCCAATAGCAACCAATCACAGCTCAGCTTCTATTTTGCTACTGTTAATCTGAGCTCTGATTGGTTAATATAGACAACAAAGGACATTCTCAGTAAATCTTCTGTGAGGTAACAGGATGTCTGTGAGGTAACAGGATGTCTGTGAGGTAACAGGATGTCTGTGAGTACAGAGTCTGTGAGTACAGATGTCTGAGAGGTAACAGATGTCTGAGAGGTAACAGGATGTCTGAGAGGTAACAGGATGTCTGAGAGGAACAGATGTCTGAGAGGTAACAGGATGTCTGTGACGTAACAGGATGTCTGTGACGTAACAGGATGTCTGTGACGTAACAGGATGTCTGTGACGTAACAGGATGTCTGTGACGTAACAGGATGTCTGTGAGTACAGGATGTCTGTAGGTAACAGGATGTCTGTGAGGTAACAGGATGTCTGTGAGGTAATAGGATGTCAGTTAGGGTGTGTTGGTGGAAAGGCTGATGTCAGTCACATTACCTCTATGTGAGAGGATATAGAAACTGTGGAATATCTGTGGTGTTGAAATATATGTTGTGAAATGCTTCTATTAGCTTAGTTTTTGCCTTTTAATAATTACATTTCTATCGATTTGTTTTGTGGTTTTTGTGTGCTGAATAAATTTTTGTTAACACATTCTATTTTGTTAACAGCAGTTATTAACCCGGGCGAAGCCGGGTGGTACAGCTAGTACCATAATAAAGCAGGGGAAAGAAGTCTAGTGAGGGAAAGCTGGGGTTACAGTATATACTGTGATGGGAGCGCTATATACCAGTGATCGGGGCTATATACGGTACCTGCAATGGGGCATATACTGTGATGGGAGCGCTATATACCAGTGATCGGGGCTATACACCTGCAATGGGGCATATACTGTGATGGGAACGCTATATACCAGTGTTCGGGACTACCGTATATACAGTACCTGCAATGGGTCATATACTGTGATGGGAGCGATATATACCAGTGATCGGGGCTATATACCTGTAATGGGGCATATACTGTGATTTGAGCACTATATACCAGTGATCGAGACTACCATATATACAGTACCTGCAATGGGGCATATACTGTGATGGGAGCGCTATATACCAGTGATCGGGGCTATATACTTGTAATGGGGCATATACTGTGATGGGAGCGCTATATACCAGTGATCAGGATTATATACCTGCAATGGGACATATACTGTGATGGGAGCGCTATATACCAGTGATCGGGGCTATATACCTGTAATAGGGCATATACTGTGATTTGAGCGCTATATACCAGTGTTCGGGACTACCGTATATACGGTACCTGCAATGGGGCATATACTGTGATGGGAGCGATATATACCAGTGATCGGGGCTATATACCTGTAATGGGGCATATACTGTGATTTGAGCGCTATATACCAGTGATCGAGACTACCATATATACGGTACCTGCAATGGGGCATATACTGTGATGGGAGCGCTATATATCAGTGATCGGGGCTATATACCTGTAATGGGGCATATACTGTGATGGGAGCGATATATACCAGTGATCGTGGCTATATACCTGTAATGGGGCATATACTGTGATTTGAGCACTATATACCAGTGATCGAGACTACCATATATACAGTACCTGCAATGGGGCATAATACTGTGATGGGAGCGCTATATACCAGTGATCGGGGCTATATACCTGTAATGGGGCATATACTGTGATGGGAGCGCTATATACCAGTGATCAGGGCTATATACCTGCAATGGGACATATACTGTGATGGGAGCGCTATATACCAGTGATCAGGGCTATATACCTGTAATGGGGCATATACTGTGATTTGAGCGCTATATACCAGTGTTCGGGACTACCGTATATACGGTACCTGCAATGGGGCATATACTGTGATGGGAGCGATATATACCAGTGATCGGGGCTATATACCTGTAATGGGGCATATACTGTGATTTGAGCGCTATATACCAGTGATCGAGACTACCATATATACGGTACCTGCAATGGGGCATATACTGTGATGGGAGCGCTATATATCAGTGATCGGGGCTATATACCTGTAATGGGCCATATACTGTGATGGAAGCGCTATATACCAGTGATCAGGGCTATATACCTGCAATGGGGCATATACTGTGATGGGAGCGCTATATACCAGTGATCGGGGCTATATACCTGTAATGGGCATATACTGTGATTTGAGCGCTATATACCAGTGATCGGGACTACCGTATATACGGTACCTGCAATGGGGCATATACTGTGATGGGAGCACTATATACCAGTGATCGGGGCTATATACGGTACCTGCAATGGGGCATATACTGTGATTTGAGCGCTATATACCAGTGATCGGGACTACCGTATATACGGTACCTGCAATGGGGCATATACTGTGATGGGAGCGCTATATACCAGTGATCGGGGCTATATACCTGTAATGGGGCATATACTGTGATGGGAGCGCTATATACCAGTGATCAGGGCTATATACCTGTAATGAGGCATACTGTGATTTGAGCGCTATATACCAGTGATCGGGACTACCGTATATACGGTACCTGCAATGGGGCATATACTGTGATGGAGCGCTATATACCAGTGATCGGGGCTATATACCTGTAATGGGGCATATACTGTGATTTGAGCGCTATATACCAGTGATCGGGACTACCGTATATACGGTACCTGCAATGGGGCATATACTGTGATGGGAGCACTATATACCAGTGATCGGGGCTATATACGGTACCTGCAATGGGGCATATACTGTGATTTGAGCGCTATATACCAGTGATCGGGACTACCGTATATACGGTACCTGCAATGGGGCATATACTGTGATGGGAGCGCTATATACCAGTGATCGGGGCTATATACCTGTAATGGGGCATATACTGTGATGGGAGCGCTATATACCAGTGATCAGGGCTATATACCTGTAATGAGGCATACTGTGATTTGAGCGCTATATACCAGTGATCGGGACTACCGTATATACGGTACCTGCAATGGGGCATATACTATGATGGGAGCGCTATATACCAGTGATCGGGGCTATATACGGTACCTGCAATGGGGCATATACTGTGATGGGAGCGCTATATACCAAGTGATCGGGGCTATATACGGTACCTGCAATGGGGCATATACTGTGATGGGAGCGCTATATACCAGTGATCGGGGCTATATACGGTACCTGCAATGGGACATATACTGTGATGGGAGTGCTATATACCAGTGATGGGGGCTATATACCTGTAATGGGGCATATAGTGTGATGGGAGGGCTATATACCAGTGATGGGGGCTATGTACGGTACATGTGATGGGGCAATATTACAGTGATGGGGCCCATATACCAGTGATGTGGCTATATAGTGAAGGAGAGGAGAAGCAGTGCAGGGTATAGAATTACCGTACGTAGCTGGATGCTTAGGGAAAGATTAATAGAGCAGGGGAAAGATGGATTTTGAGGGAAAGTACAGTAATAGAACAGGGGACAGGATGACAGTACTGTAACTACCGTAGATGGAGAGGGAAATATGAATACTGAGGCTGTGCTGCATAACGGTTCATTTGGCAAGACGGCAGCAAGTCCTATTCATTCTCTATGGGACTTGCAGTCCGGTTTTGCCAGATCTGGCACTTGCAGCAAGTCAGAAAAATGCATCTAGCAGTGGCATTTTTGCGTCGCATTAAGTGTCGAATCCGGTAAAACCGCACTTACCGCAGCTAACCGCAAGTCCCATAGAAATTGATTCTGGCAGATACCGTGGCGTCTTTGTAGAATTATAACTAGGGCTTACGATATTTTTGTTGTAGGGCTTACGGTATAGCATATTTTGAGAGTGGTATGGCAATCCTTTTCTTTTTTCTATTCTCTTAGAAATGGAAGCCACTACTTCTACTGGTACTTCTGTACCAAAACAAAGACGCAGGTCATATGAAGCTGCTTTCAAACTTAATGTTGTGGCAAGAGCAGACGAAAGCAATAACTCCATAGCAAGTAGAGAATTTTGCGTTGACGAAAAACAAGTGAGGGAGTGGCGGAAAAAGAAAGCTGACTTGGAAAAGATTCCAAAGGCAAAAAAAGCTCAACGTGGTTCAACAAGTACATATGGGGCGCTAGAGACTGAATTGCATAAATGGGTTATGGAGTGTCGTCAAAATGGTTACTGCGTAACACGCATGGGAATTCGCTTACGTGCCCTTCAATTGTCTAAAGAGGACAGATTAAAAGCACCAGGCATTGAAAATTTTGTTGCGTCAGCAGGATGGTGTACCCACTTCATGAATAAGTTTTCTCTATGTTTGAGGCAAAGAACAAAGATTTCCCAGAAGCTGCCAAAAGACCTTGAAGACAAAGTGATGTCATTCCATTCGTTCATTATAAGCAAAGAAAGATCCATGACTATGACCTGGGATATATTGGAAACTAGTAAAAAGGCCCGATGCAATTGCATCGGGAGCGCGGTGAAATTAATTGTGTGTATACAGGCGGGTCAGTGGGTATCAGAGTATAGAGGCGGGTCAGTGGGTAGCAGAGCATTGAGGCGGCTCTGTGGCTAGCAGAGCATTGAGGGCGCTCTGTGGCTAGCAGAGCATCGAGGCGGCTCTGTGGGTAGCAGTGTATCGAGGCGGCTCTGTGGGTAGCAGAGTATTGAGGCAGCTCTGTGGGTAGCAGTGTATAGAGGCGGGTCAGTGGGTAGCAGAGCATCGAGGCGGCTCTGTGGCTAGCAGAGCATCGAGGCGGCTCAGTGGGTAGCAGAGCATCGAGGCGGCTCTGTGGGTAGCAGAGTATAGAGGCGGCTCTGTGGTGGAGGGGTGAGGAGAGATGCGGCTCTGTGGTGGAGGGGTGAGGAAAGATGCGGCTCTGTGGTGGAGGGGTGAGGAAAGAAGCGGCTCTGTGGTGGAGGGGTGAGGAGAGAAGCGGCTGTGGTGGAGGGGTGAGGAGAGACGCGGCTCTGTGGTGGAGGGGTGAGGAGAGACGCGGCTCTGTGGTGGAGGGGTGAGGAGAGACGCGGCTCTGTGGTGGAGGGGTGAGGAGAGACGCGGCTCTGTGGTGGAGGGGTGAGGAGAGACGCGGCTCTGTGGTGGGAGGGGGTGAGGAGAGACGCGGCTCTGTGGTGGAGGGGTGAGGAGAGACGCGGCTCTGTGGTGGAGGGGTGAGGAGAGACGCGGCTCTGTGGTGGAGGGGTGAGGAGAGATGCGGCTCTGTGGTGGAGGGGTGAGGAGAGATGCGGCTCTGTGGTGGAGGGGTGAGGAGAGATGCGGCTCAGTGGTGGAGGGGTGAGGAGAGAGCACAGTATTACATACATGAGACAGTGTATAGACAGACAGTATGCACAGATTACACAATTATACACATAAGTATAAGACACAGTATAGACACATTACAGAGAGTGTAGAGACATGAGACAGAGTGTAGAGACATGAGACAGAGTGTAGAGACATGAGACAGAGTGTAGAGACATGAGACAGAGTGTAGAGACATGAGACAGAGTGTAGAGACATGAGACAGAGTGTAGAGACATGAGACAGAGTGTAGAGACATGAGACAGAGTGTAGAGACATGAGACAGAGTGTAGAGACATGAGACAGAGTGTAGAGTGTAGAGACATGAGACAGAGTGTAGAGACATGAGACAGAGTGTAGTAGTGTAGAGACATGAGACAGAGTTGTAGAGTGAGAGACATGAGACAGAGTGTAGAGAGCATGAGACAGAGTAGAGGAGTAGAGACATGAGACAGAGTGTAGAGGAGACATGAGGACAGAGTGTTAGAGGACATGAGTACAGAGTAGAGACATTGAGACAGAGTAATACAGAGTACATTAAGGACAAGAAGTATACAGAGACATTAGAGGACAGAGTTACAGAGAATTAGAGTATACAGAGACATTAGAGACAGAGTATACAGAGACATTAGACGGAGAGTATACAGAGACATTAGACGGACAGAGTATACAGAGACATTAGACGGACAGAGTATACAGAGACATTAGACGACAGAGTATACAGAGACATTAGACGGACAGAGTATACAGAGACATTAGACGGACAGAGTATACAGAGACATTAGACGGGAAAAGAGTAATTACAGAGACATTAGACGGACAGAGTATACAGAGACATTAGACGGACAGAGTATACAGAGACATTAGACGGACAGAGTTACATGAGACATTAGAGACGGACAGAGTATACAGAGACATTAGACGGACAGAGTATACAGAGACATTAGAGGACAGAGTATACAGAGACATTAGGGGGACAGAGTATACAGAGACATTAGACGGACGAGTATACAGAGACATTAGGACAGAGTATACAGAGACATTAGACAGAGTATACAGAGACATTAGACAGAGTATACAGAGACATTAGACAGAGTATACAGAGACATTAGACAGAGTATACAGAGACATTAGACAGAGTATACAGAGACATTAGACGGACAGAGTATACAGAGACATTAGACGGACAGAGTATACAGAGACATTAGACGGACAGAGTATACAGAGACATTAGACGGACAGAGTATACAGAGACATTAGGCGGACAGAGTATACAGAGACATTAGACGGACAGAGTATACAGAGACATTAGACGGACAGAGTATACAGAGACATTAGACGGACAGAGTATACAGAGACATTAGACGGACAGAGTATACAGAGACATTAGACAGAGTATACAGAGACATTAGACAGAGTATACAGAGACATTAGACAGAGTATACAGAGACATTAGACAGAGTATACAGAGACATTAGACAGAGTATACAGAGACATTAGACAGAGTATACAGAGACATTAGACGGACAGAGTATACAGAGACATTAGACGGACAGAGTATACAGAGACATTAGACGGACAGAGTATACAGAGACATTAGATGGACAGAGTATACAGAGACATAAGAGAGACAGAGTATACAGAGACATTAGAGAGACAAAGTATACAGAGACATTAGAGAGAGAGTATACAGAGACATTAGACACACAGTATACAGAGACATTAGACACACAGTATACAGAGACATTAGACACACAGTATACAGAGACATTAGACACACAGAGTATACAGAGACATTAGACAGAGTATACAGAGACATTAGACAGACAGTATACATACATTGGTGCGGGCGGGTCGGGCGGTGACGTCATCAATGGAGTGCGCGGCTGTGGGCGGGCTGGGGTCGGACTGTGTGCTGTGTAGTGGGAGGTGGGCGGTAATTGCGGGTGGCGGCGTGTGAGCGCGAGGCGGCGGTGGTCGCTGGCCGGGAATTGCGGGGGAGAGGGAGGATATGGCGATGTGGCGGGGGAGCTGCGGGGAGCGGGAGGATGTGGCGGGTTAGCTGCGGGCGGGCGTGTGGCGCCAGGATGTTTGGGCTTCCGGCCAGTGTCTGCGGCTCGCGATAGCGGCACAGTGGCCGGAAGTTCAAAACTGGTGATTATGTATATAGATGGATATGGATGAAACTCCCATGACCTTTGATCTTCCAAGCAACAGAACTGTGGCAAGTTTGGGAGAAAAAACTATTTTACTCAGAACCACAGGGAATGAGAAAAACCATTTCACCGTCGTTCTGTCAGTTTTGGCTAAAGGAACTAAGCTGCGGCCTGTCATTATTTTTAAAAGAAAGACCTTGACAAAAAAGGTCACATTCCCAGCACGAATTACTGTGCGCGCACATGTTAAAGGCTGGATGGATGAAGAGGGAACAAAAAATGGCTGGAAGAAATTTGAAACGGACGACCAGGAGCAGCCTTAAAGAAAAAACCATCACTGCTAGTCTGGGATATGTTCAGAGCCCACACATCTGAGGACATAAAAAAATTGGCAAAGTCATCCCAAGTTACATTGGCCGTTATTCCAGGCGGGCTTGCATCTGTATTACAGCCTCTACATGTGAGTTTAAACAAACCCTTCAAAGACCGTGTGCGAAAGATGTGGCATGATTGGATGTCATCTGGTCAAGCCCAACTGACAAAAACTGGAAATCTGCAGAAGCCCAACATAGAATTGATAGCAAAGTGGGTTCGTGATGCATGAGAAGATATTCCAGAGGACATGGTGCAACGTGCCTTCAAGATATGTGGCATTAGTAATGCTCTAGATGGCAGTGAAGACAGCGCTTTGTATGAGGACGACAGCAGCGATGATGATGATGACTGCGAACTCGATGATGATAATGTCTATGCTGACAACCTCACACCAGAAGAAGTTGAAGTTCTATTTGGGAGTACAGATGATGAGGAGGAATCCAGTTTTGAAGGATTTTAACTCTTGTATTTTAGCTTGGTTGCCGATTGAGCTCAGGGTTTTGCACTTTTAAAGTTTTATTGTTGACACCATATTGGTTTTGTGAGCCTCTTTTCCTCTTACAGAGTTTGTTTACGGTTTCTGTTTGAAATAAAAGTTCAACATTTTATTCATATCTATTTTCATTTTTGAAATTTTTCAGTACCGGTAGCTGCTGCATTGTCCACCCTCGGCTTATTCACGAGTCAATAGGTTTTCCCAGTTTTGGGGGGCAAAAGTGGGGGGGGGGTCGGCTTATACACGAGTATATACTGAAATTACAAATAAAAAGTTTTGAATTTGAGAGAGCCTAGAGAAAAAAGGCCCTTATCCAGCCCAGATGGAAGAAAACCTAGGATTGCTGGAAACAAAAACTGAAATGCCTCCAGAATCACACCAGGTGAAGAAAGCCTTCCAAATCCAGGCGGAGGTAGGTACTCTTGCGCAGGTCATAGTACGCGCAACCTCCTCCGAAAATCCCGCCTCAAGGGCCACGCCATCAAACGAAGGGCCCAGAGTTCTGATGACAAACTGGGCCCTGGGAGAGAAGGTCCCTACGGCGAGCTGCACGAGAGCGGCATACCACGGTCTCCTGGGCCAGTCTGTGGCTACTAGAATCACCTGGACGTGCTCCGACCTCATCTTCTGAACCACTCTGGAAACGAGGACCAGAGGAGGGAAGATGTAAGGAAGACGAAACTGTGTCCAATTCTGGACCAGAGCATCCGATCCCAGGGCTCGTGGATCGCGGGAGCGGCCAAAGAAGTTGGGAACCTGCGCATTCAATCACGACACCATGACGTCCACATCCGGAGTCCCGAAGCGACTGCAGATCTGGCGGAATACCTCTGAATGGAAAGCCCATTCTCCCAAGGCAAGGCCCTGACGGCTGAGAAAGTTTGCAGCCCAATTGTCGATCCCCGGGATGTGAACTGCTGAGAGGACAGTCCCGAAGTACTCAGTCCGGCGGAGGATCGGTTCCACCTCCTGTGGGTTCCGCCCTGATGGTTGACGTATGCCACAGCCACGGCATTGTCCGACTGAATGCGGATGTGACGGCCCGCCAGGAGACGATGCAAACTTTTCAATGCCAAGTAAATGGCCCGAATCTCCAGGAGATTTATGGGCAGAGAAGACTCCATTGGGGTCCACCGACCCTGGGCTGTGTGATGGCGAAAAAAAAACACCGCTCCCCAGCCGGCAAGAAATATCTCCCCCGAGAGAGATGATGGGATCAGCCGCCATCGGAGAGAGAGTGCCTCGCTGCAGCCGACAGACGGACTGTCCAGTGAAGGGTGAATGGGCTGCGAGTCCAAGCCGATAGGAGGATAGGCCAGCTGAAGTGGCTTAAGATGTAGCTGGGCAAATGGTACTGCGGCCATTGCCACCACCATCTTTCCCAAGACTCATTGTAAACCGTAAGGAGTGCGGGATAGGACGAAGAAGCGTCTAAACTGCATAGCGCAGAGACTGAGCCTTGTCCTGGGGGCAAAGCATAAGTCCCCGAGACTTGTCCAGAACCATCCCCAGGAATGCGAGCTTGCGGTTCGGAAAGATTTTGGAAGGTTGAGAAGCCACCCTAGGCGCGTGAAAGTGCCTATCGTGACACGGACATTGTCCTCGCAGTCCCCGAAAGACTGACCCTAGATCAACAGGTCGTCCAGCTAGGGGAGAACAAAAAAACTCCCCGTGAATGCAGGATGGTCACAACAGCCGTTTTCAGGCAACTACATAGAATTTTGGCTATCATACTGGTTGTGGGTGACAACCAGACCAGGTGAGCAGATTTACCCACACATTCATTCACCTCTTTACCTGGAGATAAGACCCTATTGTACATTTTCCCACCTTTACAGATCATGACAGCCGTCATGACCTTAGTGAAAACTCGCGGGGCGGTCGCCAATCCGAAGGAGAGGACGACAAACTGGTAAGGGTCTATTAAGACCGCAAAGCGTAGGAAAACGAACCAACTTGCCGAGACGTTTCAAATCCTGAATGGGACAAGCAGACCTGTCCTTCTTGGGCACGATTAACAGATTCGAATAGAATCCCTGGAACCACTCGTCCTGAGGTACAGGAACTATGACTCCCGCTCGCCGGAGGGAGTTGATGGCCTGAAAAAAAGGCGCGCGCCTTTGTCAGCATTCCCGGAGGTTTCCCATTGTCGTCTGTAACAGTGAACCAGACGTGCCGAAATCGAGAAGTCGGCCGCCAACTCGGAAGGTGTCCTCCAGAGGAACCGAGTTAGGAAGAGGAGAACCTCTGAGACCCGGACTTCTTCGACTTGCCTGTCTGTTGCGGGGCTGGCAGCTCAAACTCGACTTGTTGGAAGCTTGGGAACCCCTGCCTGTGCAAGGCACACGAGACACTGTTACGGACGGGAAGCAGACCACCCGAACGAGGTCTGAAAGGACCGAAACCTTGTCTGTTGACCCTTGGTAAACATACGCTTTGGTTTCTGCTGAAGGACGGAAGTACTCTTCCCTCCCGTAGCGTCTGAGATTAGCTTACCAAGCTTTTCCCCAAAGAGGTGCCCGCCTAAATAGGGCATGCTGGTGAGAGACTATTTTAAGGCCGAATCTGCCTTTCCCTCTTGAAGCCAGAGAGTCCGGCGAATCGCAATGGAGTTCGACACTGCCATCGCAGTGCAATTGGCCGCATCCATAGAGGCGTGAACCAAGAAGTCCCCCGCTACAGTAATCTGAGCGGCCAGATCCAACAATTCCGGATCGGAGTCCCAGTGACGTAAGGCAGAGTGCAAATCACCTTAGCCACCCACATGGAGGCGATGAAGGGGATAGCGACAAGCCTGAAACCTTAAACCCAGACTTTGACAAGTGTTCCAGCTGACGTCCGTGGCGTCATTAATAGACGCGCCATCAGAGAGAGAAAGCAGATTCTTTGATGCCAAACGGGACACCGGAGGGTCCACCTGCGGAGAGTCTGTCCAGGCTTGGGAGATGCAAGCTGTAGCGCTGGCCCAGATCCTGTGTCCCCATACAGAGCTCCGGCTGTGCCCACACTGAGGATCCCTCACTGCTGAAAATTGCGCCCAGAGCGCTAAAGAAGCGCCAGAATGATGACTGGAGCGGAAAACCGCTAGGCCACGTCCTCCAGTGATGCCTAGACCAGGGTGGAATGCAAGGCAGAGAGGCCGGCCGGGGACGTTCCCGGCCAGATCGCATCATCACCGGGGGCAGGGAAAAAGGCGGATCGTACTATTTAGGCCCGAGAACAGGGCCTAAATTAATTCAGCAGACCGCCGCCCGAGAGGGGTCCAGCGCAGAGCGCACCAGACTGAGCAGCGTGCACAGGGGAGTACAGGGGACCCCGGGCAGCAAGCGCAGCACAGTACCTTATGATGGCTCCCATCCCTGAGCCCCATAAAGGGCAGGGAAGCGTGGACCATCCATCCCAGGGCATTATGATGTCCTCTTCCTTCCACATGTTGCAGGATCCAGGCCCCGAGAGAGAGTCCCAACTGTGGGGTCCAGGGAGGGATGCTGCAGTGAGCCAGCCATCAATCTGAAACCCAGAGTCTCAACTGTGGGGTTTGGGGAGGGATGCTACAGCGGTCCATGCATAGGCTACAACCCAGAGTCCCAACTGTGGGGTCTGGGGAGCAAGAGAGAGGTCATTACAAAGAGCAACCATCCGGAGAGAAAATAAACAGTGTTTTGCCTCCTAAGACACCAAGCAAAAAAGTGGCTGAACTGTGCCAGTCAGAGGGTTAAAATACTGCTGGGAGGAGTCACTGTGTTTCTCTTTTTCATTTGCCAAGTGTCGCTTCCTAGTGGCAGAATAGCATAACCTATCGTCCTGTGTCCCTCAATGAGGCGAAGGAGAAAAGATTTTTCTCTGTGGTGTATTTTTTCTTTTTGACCATTTACTAGAGATTCCTAATGGCCGGATTTAACATTGGCCCGGCATTATGAATCTCGGGCTTAGTGCCAACTGACAATAAAAAGCTGGCATTAACCCAGTTTGCCACTGGCACCAGGGCAACTGGAAGAGCCTGGGTACATCGCCAGAAAATGGCACTTCAATGAATGCGCCAATTTCTGGGGGAGCTGCAGGCTGCAATTCGCGGTATAGGGGGCCCAGAACACTTGGGCCTCTCTATGCTGAGGATTCCAGCCCCCAGCTGCCTAGTTGTACCTGGATGGGCCAAAAATATGACGGAGCCCCACGTCATGTTCTTTTTCTAGAAATAGTTCTAAAAATAAAAAAAATAAAAAATGGGCTTTGCTGTATTTTTGGTTGCCAGCCAGATACAACTTGGCAGCTGGAGGGCTGGAATCCTCAGCATGGAGACCCCCCAAACGTGGGACCCACGCTGCAAAATGCAACCCACAGTCACCCCAGAAAATAGCGCATTCATTAGAGGCGCCATTTTCTGATGCTGTACCTAAACTCTACCAGTTGCCCTTGTGCTGGTGGCACGTGTTCTCCAAACATGACATCGTGTCCGCTACCAAATTCAATAGAAAAATTAGCTCCAATTGCTAGGGGAAACCATATAGTGTATGGAGAGCCCCTCCCTGTGTGCCTGAACATTGGAGCTCCCCCACAAGTGACCCCATTTTGGAAACTAGACAGCCCCAGGAACTTATCTAGATGCATAGTGTGCAGGTGCTTCACAAATTGATCCGTAAAAATGGAAAAGTACTTTTTTTTTTTCCCCCACAAAAATTTCGTTTTTCATTTTTACGGATTCATTTGTGAAGGACCTGGGGGTTCAAAGTGCTCACGACCCATCCAGATAAATTCCTTGGAGGGGGGGGGGGTCTAGTTTCCAAACTGGGGTCACATGTGGGGGAGCTCCAATGTTTAGGCACACAGGGGCTCTCCAAACGCGACATGGTGTCCTCTAACAATTTGAGCTGATTTTTCAGTCAAATTGTTAGCGGACACCATGTTGCGTTTGGAGAGCCCCTGTGTGCCTAAACATTGGAGCTCCTCCACAAGTGACCCCATTTTGGAAACTAGACCCCCCCCCAGGGAACTTATCTAGATGGGTGGTGAGCATTTTGAACACCCCGATGCTTCACAAAGTAATCTGTAAAAATGAAAAAAGAAAATTTTTGAGGAAAAAAAAAGTACTTATTCAATTTTACAGATGAATTCGTGAAGCACCTGGGGGTTCAAAATGCTCACAACCCATCTAGATAAGTTCCCTGGGAGGTCTAGTTTTCAAAATGGGGTCACTTGTGGGGAGCTCCAATGTTTAGGCACACAGGGGCTCTCCATACGCGACACGGTGTCCGCTAACTATTGGAATTGTTAGCGGACACCATGTCGCGTATGGAGAGCCCATGTGTGCCTAAACATTGGAGCTCCCCCACAAGTGACCTCATTTGGAAATTAGACCCCCCAAGGAATGCATCTAGATGCCTAGTGAGCACTTTGAACCCCCAGGTGCTTCACAAATTGATCCGTAAGAACGAAAAAGGTATTTTTTTTTTCTAACCAATTTACTTTTTTCATTTTTACGGATCAATTTGTGAAGCACCTGGGGGGTTCAAAGTGTTCACTATGCATCTAAATACAGCGAAGCCCATTTTTATTTTTTTTCTAGGACTAATTCTAGAAAAAAAAAAATGGCGTGGGGCTCCGCCATATTTTTGGTCCAGCCAGGTACAACTTGGCAGCTACGGACTGCCAGCAACCCCCAGCTGCCTCATTGTACCTGGCTGGCAACCAAAAATACACCGAAGCCCATTTTTATTTTTTTTCTAGGACAAATTCTAGAAAAAAAATGGCGTGGGGCTCAGCCATATTTTTGGTCCAGCCAGGTACAACTTGGCAGCTACGGATTGCCACCAACCCCCAACTGCCAAGTTGTACCTGGCTGGCAACCAAAAATACAGCAAAGCCTTTTTTTGCTTTTAGAACTAATTCTAGAAAAAAAAAAAAAAATGACGTGGCCTCCGCCATATTTTTGGTCCAGCCAGGTACAACTAGGCAGCTGGGGGCTTGAATCCGCAGCATGGAGAGGCTCAATCATTCTGCGCCCCCCATGCTGCGAATTGCAACCTGCAGCCGCCCCTGAAAATGGCGCATTCATTGAAGCGCCATTTTCTGGCGCTGTATCCAGACTCTTCCAGTTGCCCTGGTGCCTGTGGCAAACTGGGTAATAAAAGGGGTTAATGCCAGCTTTTTATTGGCAGCTGGCACTAAGCCCGAGATTCATAATATAGGGCCAATGTTAGACCCGCCATTAGGAATCTCTGGTAAATAGTCAGAAAATACACACAGAGAAACATCTTTTTATTTGAAAAAAATAACACAAACAAAACTCGGACTCCATCCTTATTATAAAGATCCGACGTAGTCCACACCGAAGGTCCCACGAAGCTCGATCGCCTCTGCTCAATCCAGAGACAGCAAGGGATCAAGTGTCCTCTTCCTACAGCCTCTGGGGTCAGAGTGCACCAGGACTATGATCCCAGAGACTACAACAAGAGGACACTTGATCCCTTGTTGCACCCATCCATCCACCTATGCACCCATCATCCACGCACGCACATCCACGCACGCCGACATCGACGCACGCACACATCCACACACATGCTGACATCCACGCACACGTCTATGCACGCGTCTACACACGCACACGGCCACGCACGCTCATGTACGCTCACGTCCATGCACGCACACGTCCACGCATGCAACCCCCATCCATCTACCCATTCACCCATCCATCCATCCATTCATACATAGATACATACTTACCTCCCTCTCCATCCACCGATGAGCAGGAGGAGGCTGGGAGAGGAGGCGGGGCCACCGACCGGCCAGGCAGAGGAGGCGCAGCGGCAAAGGCAGGGCGGGCGCAGCGGCGGGTGCACCGACGTGTGCAGCCCGCAGCAGGAGGTGAGGGGGGCCAGGACACAGGGCGAAGGTGGGGGCTGCCTGGGGGGGACCAGGCACTGTGACCGGCGGGCGCAGCTTGCCGGCATATACATAATAATAGAGGGGGGGGGCGGTTGGGTAGGAACCCTGTAAGTCCTGGTGCTGGAGGGGGCTGTGGAGGGGGAGATTTGTGCAGTGTACGACTGATTGCTGTCCTATTGACAGACTCTCCAACCTCAGCTGTAGCTCCACCCCTCAGGGGGCGGGGCTACACGGGAGAGGAAAAAAACTCAGTTTAAATGCTGCAAACAGGCAGAGAATGATTGGCAGCAATGGGCAGATTACACAGGCAGGGGGTGTGAATCTGCCCTTGGCTGCAGCCCCTAGCCACCTCCTTAGTGGCTGTAGCATGTAAGTTTACTAACTATTATCTCGGGGTACAGGGCTGCTCAAGTGCTTATGGACCCCTTGCCTGCATGCTGCAGACATGCTGTATCCAGTGCTGTAATTAGATCACCATGCCTGCTTTGGTGACAGGTCCTCTTTAAAGCTGGATTTGGATACAAAAAGATTTCCCTCTAAACTTTCATCTCAAATAAGGAGAAGACTGATCAGAGAAGCAGCCAAAAGGTCCATGATCACTCTGGATGAACTGCAGAGATCTACAGCTGAGGTTGGAGAGTCTGTCCATAGGACAGCAATCAGTCGTACACTGCACAAATCTCGCCTTTATGGAAGAGTGGCAAGAAGAAAGTCATTTCTCAAAGATATCCATAAAAAGTCTCATTTGAAGTTTGCCACAAGTCACCTGGGAGACACACCAAACGTGGAATAAGGTGCTCTGGTCAGATGAAACCAAAATCAAACTTTTTGGCCACAATGCAAAACGATATGTTGTGGAGTAAAAGCAACACAGCTCATCACCCTCAAAAACACCATCCCCACTGTCAAACATGGTGGTGGCAGCATCATGGTTTGGGCCTGCTTTTCTTCAGCAGAGACAGGGAAGATGGTTAAAATTGATGGGAAGATGGACGGAGCCAAATACTGGACCATTCTGTAAGAAAACCTGTTGGAGTCTGCAAAAGACCTCAGACTGGGATGCAGATTTATATTCCAACAAGACAATGATCCCAAACAAAGCAATATCTACGATGGAATGGTTCAAAAATAAACATATCCAGGTGTTAGAATGGCCAAGTCAAAGTACAGATCTGAATCCAAACAAGAATCTGTGGAAAGAGCTGAAAACTCACACTCTCCATCCAACTTCACTGAGCTCAAGCTGTTTTGCAAGGAAGACTGGGCAAGAATTTCAGTCTCTCGATGTGCAAAACTGATAAGGTACCGTTACACACAGATATATTGCTTGCAACTCACTGGTTGCAGTGAAATCATGGACATATTGTTCCATTTGTACACGGCAACAAAATGGAACAATGTGTCCATGATTTCACTGCAACCAGCAAATTGCCAGTGAAATTGCATGCAATATTGCGTCGTGTAACGGTACCCATAGAGACATACCCCAAGCGACTTGCAGTTGTAATCGCAGCAATAGGTGGCACTACAAAGTATTAACTCAAGGGGCAGAATAATATTGCATGCCTGACTTTTCAGTTTTTTAATTGTTAAAAGTTTAAAATATGCAATATATTTTGTTCCACTTCACAATTGTGTCACACTTGCTGTTGATTCTCCACAAAAAAAAATTAGAATTTTAATCTTTACGGTTGAAGCCTGCAATGTGTCATAAGGTTCCCGGCAGCAGCCTCCATACACCCCTGGCAGCAGCCTCCATACACCCCCGGCAGCAGCCTCCATACCCACCCGGCAGCAGCCTCCATACCCACCCGGCAGCAGCCTCCATACCCACCCGGCAGCAGCCTCCATACCCACCCGGCAGCAGCCTCCATACCCACCCGGCAGCAGCCTCCATACACACCCAGCAGCAGCCTCCAGTACGCAGAAAAAAAAAACAAAAAAAAAAACAAACTATTATACTTACCTTCCTTCCTCTCCCTCGGGGCTGTGTCCTCCTCAGATGTTGTTACCATCCTTACAGCAGGCTCCCAGGCTGTGGAGCTTCCTCCTTCCTGCAGCAGTGTGATGAGGTCAGAGTGATAACTCATCAGCGCTGCAGTCGGCAAAGGAGGACGTTCCACTGCTCCCAAAGCCAGCACATGGCTAATTAGCATTGCATGGCTTTTCCTTGGCAGGCAGCATTTAAAATACAGGAAAGCACTTTTTTTTTCCTTCATTTAAGTAAATAAAAAGTGTGGACTCCTGCCATATTTTGATGACCAGCCAAGGTAAAACCAGCAGCGGGGGGGCTGGGATTTTCAGCATAGTAAGGCCCAAAGCATTCTGGCCCCCCTTCCACGCTGAAAAATCTAAATTACTTACCGGTAATGTGTTTTTCATGAGCCACGACAGCACCACCTGAGAGATAGGACCGCCCATCCAAGACAGGAAACCTCTGAGATAAAAAGGCGGGACCTCTCCTGAACCTCAGTTTCGGTTACAGAGACCGGAGAGGAGAACCCAACAAGCATTAGTACTTAACCAAAAGAACTCAACAAATCACACCCCCCCCCCTCCAAACGGGACCAACACCAACAGGCAATAGGGAGGGATGCGGTGGTGCTGTCGTGGCTCATGAAAAACACATTACCGGTAAGTAATTTAGATTTTTCCCTATCGCCACGACAGCACCACCTGAGAGAATTCAGAGAAAAGAAAATTAGGGAGGGACCACCGCTAGCAGAACCCGTCTACCAATGGTCACCACCATAGCGGCAGCAAGATCAAGCCTGACATGCTCGAAGAAAAGAGAAGGAGAAGACCAAGGAGCAGCCGCACAGATCAAGTCTAAGGGGACACCCCCGCCCAGGAAACAGCTACTGCCCTGGTGGAGGTGCACAAGGCCCCCCGGGACCCGCACCTGACCGGACGGACACTGCCTCACCCCAAGAGGCCCCCCGAAAGAAAAACAAGAGGGACAGAGCCAGACGCCAGGCCGTGGCCCGACGAAGCAGGCAAGCAACTCCCACCAGACCACGAATGTGTGGAGAACCACGTCCTTCAGAATTGTAGGAAGACCAGAGAAGGAAGGGAGAACAAGCTCCCGCAGTCCGCGGAACATGAGAGCCACCTTGGGAAGAAGGAAGAAACCAGGTAGAGGATGACCCTGTCCAGCCAAAACCGGAGAACAAGGCCCCACCCCCGACAAGGCCAGGAGGACACAAAAAAGGCTGGCAGACAGCAAGCCACCGCCCAACAGGACCAACTGCAGAGGCAGGACCCTAGGCGAAGCACAAGAGAAAAGGCCCAGAGGGAGGCGTGGTTAAGGCATCCAGAACTAAAATGAGACCCCAAGGAGCCATCTTGGGACAGGGAACAGGAGTGGATCCCCCTGGCAGGACCGGAAAAACCACGACACCCAAGAAGACCCATCGAGGGAACAAAGGCACAGGCCCCCAAAGCCGAAAATCAGAGCTCCAGGGAATCGACAGAGACCAATCCGCCACCCACTGGAGGAAGTCGAAAATTGCCGGCACAGGAGCCCACCGTCCGGACTCGTCCCTGAAGAAGACAGAAAAGGCAAACCACCCGATACCAGAAAAAAAACGGTGGCAACCGGCGTCCAACCGGACCTCAGCACACAAACAAGGCCACCAGAGAATCCCCCACGTGACCGGAGCCGCCTGGTCAAGTCCCACGCCGTCAGCTGGAGTTCAGCGGAAGGGGGACCGGCCCCCACAGGAGAGACTGGAAGAGGGGGAGAGTCCAGGAAGCCTGGATGGACAGGCGACTGAGCAAAAGAACCAAGCTCCCCGGGGCCAGAAGGGCGCCATCACGACGACGCTCGCCCTGTCCTTCCTGACCTTCCGAAGCACTGCAGGAAATCGAACCAAGGGAGGGAAGGGACACAGAAGGCCCAAGGACCAGGGGATCAGTAGAGAGTCCCCAGCAACGGGCCGGACTCCGGGAATCAGAGAACAGAATCAACACACCAGACCGTGCTCTTGAGTGGCAAGAAATCCATCTCCAGAAGGCCCAACCTGGCCACAATCGGAGCGAAAAAATAAAAAACACTTAAATCCAGGCCCCACTGCTCTCGTTAGAGCTGCACCCTGCTGAGAAAATCCGTCCAGGAAGTTGCCACCCCCCGCATGCGAAGGGCAGAGAGGGAAATCAGACGGGCGTTCCAACAGCCGACAACGCCCCGCGTAACTCCCATGAGTGCCTGAGACCGGGTGTCCCCCTGACGGTGCCAGGAAGCCACCAACACACTGTAGCCGGAGAGGACACTAAGATGGTGCTCCCGAAGGGAAGTAAGGAACGCAGAACTGCCTTCCAAACAGCCAGGAACTCCCGCATAAGGGAGGACAGCCTGGAGAGGCAATGAGTCTCAGGCCCCCCCCGAGCGGACAGGTCCCGAAGGAGGGCCCCCATCTCCAGGAACTGGCCTCCGTGGAAAGCATCGGAGACCGGACCACCCCACGGGACGCCCCTGGAGAGGCGCCCAGGGAGCAGCCCCCCCTCCAGAGAATCTAAAGGCAGAGGGGACAGAACAATCTATGCGTCCAAGGCCGCCCCTAACCCGAGCTGGCGCTGGGCAGACAGAAGGGCCCGAGAGCGCAACTGTGCCCAAGGAACAGCGGGGATACAGGACGAGAAAGAGCCCAAGAGGGACACAGCCCGCCAGAAAACCAACCGAGGAGAGCCCCTGTACTGCAGAAAGGGATGACCGAAGACGCAACGGCCTCGAGGTCAGCGGAGAGCTTCCCGACATTATGCCCGTGCGGGGTCTCTGGACTGCTTTCAGTCACGCCACGACCCCCGACGTCAAGAAGAAGGCAAGCAGAGACTGGGAACCCAGAAATAACCCCAGAACCAGCTGACGCGTGGCGGGGAACAGCCTGGACCTTCCCAGATCAACAATCCACATCAGCTGACCCAGGGAAGACTAAACCAGTTGCAGACGGGCACAAACCCCAGGAGACCCCACAAGAAGCAAACGTCCAGATATGGAATTAGTAAACCCCGTGGACGTCGGAAGTGGCCTCACTACTGCCAGCAGCGCCGTGAAAAGCCGAAGAACCATCGCCAGGCCGAAGGTGGAAACCAACCCCGATTGTCGACTACCAAGTCCCCCTCAGGAACGAACTCCGCACCAGAAAGCTGTTCCGGGGATTCAGGGGTATAAAAGTATGGAACAAACAGACTGGCTGTGGCACGAGAAACAGCGGGGAACAGAACCCCCTGCCGCAGGCGGCTGGAGGAATCGGGGAAACCCCCCTTAGTCGCACAAGGGCCCGTACCCCTCTTATCAGAAAAGCGCCTTTTCCTGAACAGCGGACAGACGCAATCACCAGGGGCCCCCAGGAGCCGAAGCGAACCCCAGTGTCAACCCTCACTGAGAAGAGCGAGAGCTCCCTCGCAAGCCCCAACCCCGGAGCCGGCTGGGAGAAAGGGTCAAGCCTTCCTCCGTCCTGGAGCGAGCCGTCACTGATACTGGAACTTCTCGCCAAAGGAGGAACCCCCGAACCAAAAAACCCGACTACATGCTTCCCCCGTTGGCCCAAGAACTTCGGGTCCGACTAGGGGAACTCCGTTTAGCAAACCGAGGTTCACGAAGGGGGACGCCCTGGAAGGCGGGAGCCGGAACCCCGGAGGGAAAAGCATCCACATTGGCACAAGCCCGGGCCAAGATATCAGCCAGCGACGTACCAACCGGAAAAGCACCCGCACCAGGTAAAGAAACCCAGAGTGGGCAACACCGGGCCAGGCCCCCACCATAAGGCATGAGGAGCAGCATTAAAGAAAGACGTAGCCTTTGCCACCAATTCCACGAGGAATCCGCCAGTAAAGCTGCCGCAGCAAGAGTCAAAGGAAGGAAGACAAGGTCTCCGCCGTAGGAGACCCATCCCTCACTTGAGCCACCAACTGCTGCACCCAAACACGAGGGACCAAAAAATGCTAGCAGTGGATTCCCAGGAATTACGCCAGTAGCCTAAAAGGAAAGAGAGCCCTTCCGAACAGGCTTAGTCCAGGCGCTAAAATTTTTGCCTGGGCCCTCAGTTTTAAGGGAAAAGTCCGTCTCTGCGTGGAAGACAGACCACTGAACCTTAAATCCGCCACCGAAGAGGGGCCACGGGCAGCCACCAACCCCACAGGCGAACGGACTGCTGTAAGCAAAAAATCTGTGTCATTACGCGGAACCCACGGCGTCCCCTCTCCGCCGTCAACAGAAGAGGAGGACCCGGAGGAGGAGGACGATGAGGAGGACGAGGCAGAGGATGAGCAAGACCTACGGCTCCCCCCCCCAGTGAAAACAACGAGCGGCACGGTCAGTACCAAAGGAAGAGCCCAAAGCCTTCTGCCGCATATGTCCCCCATCTATCCCGGCTAGCTGCAGGGACGGAAAAGCCTCCCACACTAAAGCTCTAAGGCTAGAGGCCAGACTGGGAACCTTGCTCCGTACAGTTTCCGCAATACAAGGGGCACACAAATCCTTAAGGGCATAATCCTTAACATAATCCTCTGGAAGAGGGACTTTGCAGAGAGCACAGTCTTTATGTCGTTGCTTAGTCGCCTTCTTCTTGCCGTCCTAGAAACAAGCAAGAGGGTGTAGTAAATACCTATAGCACAGCCCGAATGCACTCACCCAACCAGAGGCATACAGACTTCCGGGGGGCTTTCGGGTCCACATCCTGTCTGGACCCCTTCAGAGAGGACCCGTGACTGCCAGCATATAGTTGCTCCCTTGGGTCGGGAGCTCCATCCCTCCGTTGTGGCTGGCACTGCCCTCCATACTGTGCCCCACACCGCCGGCTGCAGTGCGGGGTCTCCCAGCCGCCGAACGCTGGGCGCCGCCATCTTGGGCTGTACTGCGCAGGCGCAAAGCGTCACTTCCGGTCCGCGCCCCGAAACCGGAAGTAGCGGTTCCCGGCGCGAAAATTCAAAGCTGCCACCGGGAACCCGCTCCCAGGCCCCTCACAGACCCAGGAACGCTGCGCCAGGCAGGGACTTACCCTTCTAGAGGAACCTGTTCACTCGGGGCACAATCATGCCGGACAGCCACCAATCCTGCAGCTGCGACGTCCGGGCGGCAACAAGGGTCGAGAACCAGCCGCTGGTGGCCCTCTCCAGACCCCGTGCCCTCCACCACCGCAGGGGATACCCCGTGGAGATGCTTCTGCACCCAAGTCCGGAGCCACTGCCTAGGTAAGGACAGCTTCTTCCAGCTACCGGGTCAGGCCAGGACCGCATGAGCTTCAGAGGTCTCCCACCTCCAAGACAGGAAACCTAAACTGAGGTTCAGGAGAGGTCCCGCCTTTTTATCTCAGAGGTTTCATGTCTTGGATGGGCGGTCCTATCTCTCAGGTGGTGCTGTCGTGGCGATAGGGAAAACAGCAGCCCGCAGCCGCCCTTGAAAATAGCACCTTCATCTTAGCGCCATTTCCAGGAGCTTCACAGGCTTCTCCAGCAGCCCTGGTGGTGGCGGTGGCACACTGGATAATAAGGGGTTAATGCCAGCTTTGTATAATCAACTGGCACTAAGCTGGAAATTCATGGTGTCATGCCAATTTTAGTCCCAGATACCATGAATTTCTAGTAAACATTTAAACAAAAATAAAAAAAACACAACACAGTGAAAATTAATTTTTATTTGCTCTATGGTATGCTATGCTGCTAAATGAAAATGGTCTGACCCCAATTCACACCTGATTCTCAATTTGCATCTCTTTGAACTGCACCAAATTTTTATCTTTTGCTCTATGGTATGAGGCCTGTCTTATCTGCTGTGTAATTAGCCAAATTGTGTACTTTTTCCTGTTAATTTTCCAACTTGTTTAGTTTAACATACACCCCTTCAGCCCCTCCCCTCTGTTGAGCTGAATTCCTTTTCTTGCTACTTAAAGTTGTATGTAAATGATACTTGGGAGGACACTGTGACCGTAAATCTCCCCATGTCTCCTCAAGTGTCGCTTAAGTGCCAGAAATTTTCCAGAAATAACCCAGAAGTAACCCGAAGGTATCAGCTATACCCCCTTGCTGACTGTATTTGCTACTTTACTTTACCACTAACACTTCCACCATGCTTACTTATGCCCTAACAATAATTTCTCCACTAATCCTTACCCTCTTTCACGACCCACAAACCCCATCACTTCCAACACAAATATTTATCTCCCCATCCCTCTTACCTCCCCACCTGAGCTCCTCTGCTGATTTGCTTCTCAATCGCACACCTCTCCTGCAGAAACACAACACAAGCCAGCCACTCTCATCCTCCCACTTGCTTTGCTTCTCCTATCAGCTGGAAACGTATCCCCCTATCTTGGGCCTCCACAACTAACGTTCCCTACTATTTCTCCCCAGCACCCTACACCTGCAAGAAAGAGACGCAATCTTTTAAATATATAACACATTCCCCTGACCCCCTTTTCACCGCCTCCTCTCTCTGGAGCCCTCTGGAATGCAGTTTCATCTGCAATCAACTCCACTTCACTCACGACCTCTTTACTTCACACAAACTCTCCTTCCTGGGCATCACAGAAACATGGCTAACACCCTTCAACATTGCCTCCCCTGCTGCGTTGCACTATAGCGGCCTCCAGTTTACCCACACACCTCGCACTGGCAACAAACATGGTGGAGGAGTGGGTCTTCTCCTTTCTAGCAACTGCACCTTCAACCTAATTCCTTCTCCTTCCTCCCTTATCCTCTCATCCTTTGAAGTGCACTGTATTCGTATCTACTCTCCCTCCAACCTCCAAGTGGCTGTCATTTATCAACCTCCGGCCAGGCCACTGCCTTCTTTGACCAATTCTCCATCTAGCTTCTTCACTTTCTCTCTGCTGACATTCTCACCATCATGGGTGACTTCAACATCCCCATTAATACCTACCAGTCAGCAGCCTCCAAACTCCTGTCACTTGCGTCATCCTTTGGCTTCACTCAATGGTCCTCCACAGCCACCCACACAGAAGGACATACACTAGACCTCATCTTCACCCGCCTCTGCTCCCTAACTAATCCCACAACCTTCCCTCTCTGACCACCTTACTCACTTTCTCATCCTTGTCCCCCTTATCTGCCACCCATGTCTACCAACTCGAACACCCTCGCAGAAACCTCACACATTTTAACACTCACATACTCTCTGACTCTAATCTACTGTCATGGCAATAAATAGTTAATAATTTATATATACGTTCATTGAAGTCATTCAGAAATCTTCCAACAGCATATTTATATGAATCCTTGCACTTTACTCTAGTTATCTCTTCTTTCTCCTTCTTCCTCCCCTCCTCCAGAATTTCTCTGTCTCAGATTCTATATAATGTTTTGATGTTCCCGTACCAAATGTACTAATCAAGGCTAAACTGAATTGCTAACTAACACACGAAATATGATTGAATGTTCTCTTCAGAATCAAAGGCAACCCCCCTTTAATATCCCTTTAAGGAGCCGTATAAAACTGGCTACCCCTCCCTTAATAAAGGTCTATGTCATTAAGCTCTACTTTGACTTGTTGTGAGCGTGGTTCTTACCGGTGGCGTGCACACACTTAAACAAAGCATCAATTTGGCGGCAAATACTTAAGAGGACAGCTCACCCGAAAGGTGTAGAGGGCTCCCATTACACTACCACTATCCTCCATATCCTCACTCCACAACACAGATAACTCCATCACTTTCTATAATTCTACACTCACATCAGCTATTGATGCAGTTTCCAAACTTGTTCATGGCAGAACACAATAAATCAACAGACAACCCTGGCACACAGATACCACTAAAAAGCTGTGGCAAGCATCTAGGGATGCTTAGCGGCGCTGATAGACAACAAATTCACAAGACTTCACGGCATTCAAACAAGCAATTCTCACATTCAAGTCAGCACTCACCTACACTACACAGAATTACTTCATTACCCTCATATCCTCTTTGTCCTGCAACCCCAGGAAGTTATATAACACATTTAACTCCCTCCTCCACACCCCAATGCCCCCTCCTACATCACGTATCTCTTGCAACACACTTCACCAACAAGATCGATCAGATCAGACAAGTCTTTGCTGCCCAACCACCACAACCCCATATGTATACCAGACCACTTCCCTCCCCCACTAACCCTCCTCTCCTCCATCATTGAAAGAGAACTTGCACACCTCCTCTCCAAATCACACCTCACCACTTGTGCATTGGACCCCATTCTATCCCACTTACTCCCCAACCTCACCACAACACTTATCCCAGCCCTACCCCACCTCTTCAACCTATCACTATCTTTCTTTACGCTTTCAAACATGCAAGAATTACACCTATCCTAAAGAAGCCATCCCTCGACCCCACTTCTACATCCAGCTACCGGCCCATATCCCTGCTCCCGTTCATCCCAAACTTCTCGAAAAGCATGTCCACACTTTACTCTTATCTCACCTCTCATCTAATTCTCTCTTTAACAACCTTCAATCTGGCTTCCGCGCCCACCATTCCACCAAACTCGCCTTAAACAAAAATTTCTAACAACCTAGTTACCACCAAAGCTAACAGACACTTCTCCATCTTCCTTCCTTCTAGACCTGTCCTCTGCATTTGTGCAATTGACACAGCCGACCACAGCCTCCTATTACAGATCGTTTCTTCCTTTGGTATCACTGACCTTGCCCTCTCCTGGATCTCATCCTACCTTTCCAACCTCACATTTAGCATCTCCCACTCCCACACTACCTCCTCGCCCAATCCCCTCTTTGTTGGGGTCTCTCAAGGCTCTGCCTTGAGACCCCTTCTTTTTTCCATCTATACCTTTGATCTAGAACAACTCAAAAGACCCATGGCTTCCAGTATCACCAGTATGCTGACGACACTCAGATCTACCTCTCTGGCCCAGACGTCGGCTCTCTAGTCGAGAAAGCTTGGGCCACCCTGTGCTGAGGATTGCAGCCCACAGCTGCCTAGTTGTACATGAAACCAAAAACATAATGAGGCCCCACATCATTTTTGTTAATTACTTCATGAAATAAATTTAAAACAAAAAAGGGTAAAAATATTCAGCGGGGGGGGGGGGGGTCTAGGAGGCAGCACGTACCTGCCTGCTGTACCTGGCTGGCCTACAAAGTATAGCGAAGCCCTAAGTTGTTTTATTATTATTATTATAAGGAATACTTTTATAAAAAGGGTCGATTTACAGTAGCCCCCGAGATGATATAGACACTGGAAGAGATGTCAATCACACATCGGGATTGTGATCACAGCATCTGGTGTGTGTGCCCCCCCCCCCATCATAGAAAAAGAAACAAAAAAAGAAACACAACACTGCAGCTAGAGGTTACAAAATATGAAGTCATCTTACCTGAATGTCTTCTTTGTTTTGAAATAATAGACGAAGAGGAATAGTCCTTTTACTGTAACAATATACTCCCCCTAAAAAAGAAATGAAACTCTAAAAGACTGCTTATTCAAGGGAACCTGTTAGGTCCACAAACAGACACCATTAAACTAGAACACCATTTGGATGTACAACTTTATTCCCAGTGATGTATAAATGTACCTATCTGTGCAAAATTAATTTGTGTATCATTAATCAAAATACATATTTACCCACAATGATCCGGTGGGCTTTTAGTCACCCAGATCAATTCTGCCCTGTACCATTAACCATGCCCTTCTGGGAATGATCACAGTTACCTACACCGTCCACATCTCATCAGCCTCTACTCTTGACAATGCACAAGACGTCATCGGGCCACCTTATGCAACGGTCCAAGGAGTCTTCAAAGCTGCTGCATTTTCTGCCCCTGGATCGGATTTTGGTGGTTGCCTAAGCTGTCTATAAAGCAGACAGCCTGCTTTGAGAAAATACGCTGGTTCTCTGAATTTAACTGTACTCGCATTTTTCAGGCATGTGAGAAGAAAATTAAGGGAAGGGGAGGACTAGAATGGGGCTTATTTGCAAGTGTCTTAATATCACCTTCTTACCCCCCAATGTTGTACCTATATTTGAATAATTATGGCAAAATATGAGCTAAATTTGGAAATATTTACTTTTTGCTCAGTTACATTGATTTTTGCACACAGCAGCTTAAACAGGGCTTTTACTGACATCGGTAATTATGCAATGGGCACTAGGATGGTTGCTGATGACTAATCAGTGATGAGTAATTGAGGCATGCCCATTTCATCAGGGCTGGAGGGGTGATATCACCCCCTCCACAGCTCCAGCCTATGGAAGGGGCTATTACAGCCCAAAAAATAGGCTGTATAGTAATTATCAGGCAATTTCAGGCTCCCTGCTTCTGAAAACTACAGGTACAAGAGCTTGTTCCCTGCTGCTGCGGCCATAGTGCCACATTTGCCCCAGGAGCAATCGGTTCATCCTTTGTCGAGATTGATCTGCCTTTTTAGAAGAACCAGTTCGTCCTTGGTTGTGAAAGGGGTAAGTGAAGAGATATGGCGACTTCAACTAGTTCTCAAACCGAAGTCTAGCTCATTGGTAGTACTGTAACTGAATTAACAGGTAGTAAATTGCATTTCATGCGCATGGCTCTTTGTTTCTACATCATCACAGTCTGGAAATGCATAAAATGATAAGACAGTCTTCAGCTGTTACGATTGAATAGAAAGAGAAATTTTGGAACAAAGCAAGAAAACCAATAAGAGACATTCAGAACAGTCAATCAAAATTAGAGTGAACATTCCAAGAGTTGCGTTTGCTAAAGAATAAAAGGTCTGTGACACAGCAAAGCGTGGCTGAAATTATTTAAATACTAGATCTTTTTGACATTGCTCATGCCAATATGTTCAGTATGATCACAATTGCTGAAGACAAAAAGTTCCTGCTAGCTCAACTAAACAAGGGAAGACTGAGATCTATGGATGGTGTTGATGGAAAATTGTCTCCAAAGGAAAAGCATGAATATTCAAAAGAGGAACAAATGCTTGCGAGACAACAGTGAATGGAAGATTTGCACAGAAGGCAAAGTGAAACGGCAGTAGTGCTATCCACCAGCAGCAGCAGTGAAGAAAAGTGGGTAATAGCCAGAACAGAGATGCCAAGGATGAGGCTGCTGAGGCAACTATTAGAAGCTGCACTTCTCAGAATCCCGCAAAGAGAAAAAGAGGCAGAAAATGTTCTAACACTACAGCTTGCAGCTGCGTTGGATAGAACTAAAGGGGATGTCACACGCGTCGATATCGCTGTCAATGTCGCTCGTACGTCACGGATTTTCAGTCGCTCGAGCGACGTAAAAGTGACGCAGGAGCGACATTGAAGCGTGTGACCAAGCGATGCAACCAGCGATATGTCGCTGATCGCCGATCGCAGGTTTCACTGCCAGATGTAAAACCTGTCGCTCATCGCTCAGTAGACCTTGTGCATCGCTGCGTGTGACACTAAACTAAGCGACGTATTTTCTATTTTGACATCGTACAAGCGACTAAATAAAATCGCTCGCAAGATGGCGACATCACCGCATCGCTGGGTCATATTGACGCGTGTGACATCTTACCTGCGATAATTCCACATCGCTCAGGCGATTAATAATTTGTGACGCATGAGCGATATCGCGGGCGACATTGACACGTGTGACAGGCCCTTAAAACTTCAGATCGGAAATCAATGTTTATCGTTACTGATACAGCAAGGTGCTGAGGAACAACATCGAAGACCTTGCACTCAATCGTGATTCTATTTGCAGAGGGAGAGTGAAGCACAGGTCTCAGACATTTTAAGAGTTAAACGTACATTTTGAAGTCAATGTTCTACTACTGGTGGTTCACTGGGCTGGTAAACTCAATGATCTTACAAGCAAAGAACAGTTTGATAGGCTCTCCGTTATTGTTTCTGGCAAAGGAATTTTCAAATTGCTAACAGTTGCAAAGCTTTCAAGTGCAATTGGTGAGGCTCAAACAGCAGCTGTTCACAAAGCACTATAAAATTGGGGAATATCTTCCAGTGTCAGGGCAATGTGCATTGATACAACTGGCTCAAACACTGGGAGGTTGGCTAGAGCTTGTGTTCTCTTGGGGCAAAAGCTAGACAGGGAGCTACTATCGCTAGCTTGCAGATATCACATTTTGATGCTATTATAGGTGATGCGTTTGAAGTGCGTCTTGGGGCCAAATCATCAGAAGACCCTCTCCAAGTGTTTTCAGCAATACTGGGAATTTGTTGATCAGGAAAAATTTAAAACAAGAATGTCAGACGATTATGTATCGAGGTCAAAGCTGGTCATCAGGGACACTGTAGAGTTCGCAAATAGACACCTAGCACAGAGTCAGTCAAGAGATTAAAGAATTTTTGGAGCTGGTTGTCATTTTTCTGGGACATGTCCCACAGAGAGGAATCTGTTTTAGGTCTACAATCTGAATATTTGGAGGTTTCAAGACCAGTTCCATTTGACGAAGAAACAGCAGATGGGGCTGAAAGATGTTTGTATCTATTTGATATACTTGTGCAAAAAACAAAAAGACGGCACTCTGCAGCACATGTACCTTACACTGACTTTAATTCTGAAATCACTTCTTAGGCTAGTTTCACATTACGAATTTTTAATTTCCGATGCTGTCCGATAAAAATCGGACAGCATCGGACCGATTTTGGCCCCCATGCAGCCCTATGGGCATCGGACCAAATCGAATGTGCACTAAATGCCATCCAATTTGGTCCAATCCGATTCTGTCCGATTTTTTTATCGGTGCAAAAATCGGAGCATGCTCCGATTTTTGCACCGAAGATAAAATCGGACAGAATCAGATCGGACCAAATTGGATGGCATTTCGTGCACATCCGATTTGGTCTGATGTTTTTAACATGGGGCCCTATCGAGCAGGGTCCGAGGATACATCTGATGTGTCCTCGGACCCGATTTTACTGTACTGAGCATGCTCAGTACAGTAAAACTGCTCCTAACTGGGACAGCAGGGGTTAAAAAAAAAAAAAAAAAAAAAAAGTATGCTTACCTATCCCCGAGGCCCCCGCCGTCTCCCGCAGGCTCCCGATGTCCTCCTGGTGTCTGCAGATGTCTTCTTCTTCTGTACAGGACCTGCTGTGACGTCACAGTCACGTGACCGCAGGTTACACCATGGTAATAGGCGGTCACTTGATTGTGACATCACGGCAGGTACTGTACAGAAGAAGACCTCTGGAGACACCGGGAGCCTGCAGGAGACGGCGGGGGCCTTGGGGATAGGTGAGCACACTTTTTTTTTTTTTTTAAAGGCTGGAGGGAGCGATTTTTTGCCGGAATCAGATGCCTATTTGGCATCCGATTCCAGGCATCAGAAGGGAGCCGATGATGTTCGATTTTATCGGACAGCATCGGCTCCCTCAAAAATCGTTACGTGAAAGTAGCCTTAGATACAGTGCTATTAATCCGATGATATCAAAGACCATCACTCAAGTTTTCCAATCACCTGTGATATGTCACTTGAACTAGTTGCTTTGGCATTTTTTGACAGAATATTATCTTCACTGACCAAGAGGAAGAAGGAAAATGCCTTTCTAAATGAAGTTAACACTGACTTATTTAAACACTTAGGATGGCTTCACACTACGTTTTTGTTCCTGTTCGTTGGATCCTGTTTTTTGCAGGATCCAACGAACAGGAACGGCCAGCACCGGATTGGCACCTCCAGATGCCATTTCTGTGCCCGGTCCGGTATCTGGACACAAAAAGAGCAGTGGGGAGCCGAGCCAGTGCAGTCAGCGCTGTGTAATATCACAATAGCAGTGTATCTATATACACTGCCAAAGTTATATTAAATAAAGGTTAAGCAAAGGGATGTTTAAAAATAAAAAATCATAAATTCTCACCTTCCTACGACTCTCGAGTGTCCGACGCTGAATACATCTCCTGGCAGTTTGAGGACCTTGCATGATGTCACTGGGAGGGGAGGGGCGGAACAATCCGATCACATGACCTCATCAGTGCTCTTTAAATCGCGCTGATGCGATCATATGATCGGATTGCCTCGCCCCTCCCAGTAACATCATACAAGGTCCTCAAACTGCCAGGAGATGTATGCAGCGTCGCCGGAAAGGTGAGCATTTGATTTTTTTTTATTAAATAATGCGATGGATAAAAATATCACTTTAGCAGTGTATATAGATACACTGCTAAAGTGGTATTACACAGATTTACTATTAGTACAGAGCAGCGCTCCTGTTCTGCGCATGCTCTGTACCCTGGAACCGGATCTGGGAAACAATTCTGTGTGTTCCCTGGATCCAGTGCCAAAGGCCCCCATGATAAGTGTGCCGGACCAGACAGGATTTGTTTGTGTCCTGTTTTGTCACCGGAGCCCAAAAACGCTGCAGGCATCGTCGTTTTTGGGACCGGTGAAAAACAGGACAGAAACGAATCCTGCACCGGATTCACAAAACCAGAGGGCCAAATAGGGCCAATCCGGCACCATAGGGATACATGGGGGCCAAAAACGATCCTGTTCTGTTTGTTTCAAAAAGGAACAGAACAGGTTCCCAAAAAACGTAGTGTGAAGCCAGCCTAACTCTGAACAGGATCATATCAAAAGAATAACACTTGACTTGCAGACATTCATGGAAATAAAATTTGAAGACTTCATCTCAGCAAAGTCCATGATGTTATTTAACTCACATTTCTTCCAACAGCTGTAGACTTTGGTGACTGACTGACATCTGCAAACAGTAATGTCATTTCTTTTGCTTCACATTCCTGTTCTGTGGACTTTGGTAGCTTTACAGACATTAACTGAAATGTTTCTGAAAATATATTAAGATTTGATTGTCATTATGGATAAGTAAAATGATTATACTAGCAATAAAAACCATACCACCTTGAGTAAAAGCAAAATGAATAAGGGAATGGTGTGAGCCAAATTTCCCACATACATATATGTTAAGCTGTAATGGTAATCTCTAGTCTATCATGTGTCCCTTAAAGGGGAATCAAAGTATATTCCCCCCAAGCTACCACTATCTGTCCCTGCAGCTTCCTAGTACATTCCTTAACATCCCTGTCTGACCTAACACTGTACTGTGAAAGTTGATGATCATTTTATAATTTACAATTTCGTATGTTAGACACTGCGTAATCTGATTTGGCGTTCTCCAAGGGCCCTTGTCCATCCTCACTGTGTGGTTATCACGCCCTGGTGGGCATGATAACCTAATTTAAAAGCACTGTCTTCTTCTTTTGGTGTTTCTAAAATGCATGGGCCTCTTCCAGGTATGACATGCTGACTGCTTCATTTCCGGTCCTGCGAATTGTGGGTGAGTAATTGGGAGTAATTCCTGGTTTTAGAATGCGTACTGTGCATGCTCTGGAGTCAGCAAGTACACCCAATACTCCACACAATTCACAGGCCCAAAAATGAAGCAGTCAGTAAGTCAAAACCGGAAGCAGCCCATACATTTTAGAATCTCCAAAGCAGAAGACAGCACTTGTAAATTAGGTTATCATACCCACCAGGGCGTGATAACCGCAAAATGAGGACGGACATGGGCCCTGAGATAACGCTAAATCAGATCAGACAGTGCCTAATTAACATACATAATTTTAAGTTATAAAATGATTATCAACTTTCACATGACAGTATAAGGTCAGACAGGGATGCTTGAGAATGTACAGCAAAGTACAGCACATCACAGCACAACACTGTCAAGTAGAGCAAGGTACAGCACAGAACAGCATAGCACAGTACACAGCATGACACAGTATTGTACAGTACAGTACAGCCTAGAACAGCATGGTACATTAAGGCACAGTACAGCCTGATACAGAAAAAACATGGCACAGTATAGCATTGCACGTTCCAGCATGGCAAAGCACAGCATGGCACAACATGGTACAGCACGGCCCCACACATCCAAGCATGGTACAACATGGCACAGCATGGCACAGTATGGTATGGCACCGCACAGTACAGCATAGAATGGTACAGCACAGCTCAGCATGGCACAGCCTGCCTGACACATCCCAACACAGACTCGTACAGTGTGGCAACTCCAGCTCTTACCCGACGGCAGGTCAGGTCCTCCTGATCCTCTGGCGCCCACAGCTGGCCCATGCTTGAATTTCCCGCTTGAAACCGCGGACCGGAAGTGTGTCATCCCGAACTTACGGTTTGGCGCTGAGTGGTCACCAGAGCCGTGAGAACAGGGGCCGCGGGAACAGGATGCCGAGAGCCTCCGGCGATGGAGGAAGCAGCACACGGATGTTCCTGCACTTGAACGCCTGAGAGACTCCCAGTGCCCGCTTGACAGCAGTAAAGAGCCGCAGCCCCCCCCCCCCCACCCTTCCCAATCTCACCGGGTCCCCTGTGAGTATGTACAGCGTTCATAGCGCTCCTTCAGCCAGTGCTCCCTGTCCTGTGTAGGGACAGGAAAAACACTGAGGAGGTTGGGTGAGGGCTTTTAATCTCTTGTGCTTGCGGTCCCTACAGAGGATATGGGACTACACACACACGCACACACACACACACACACACACACACACACACACACACACAGAAACTTCTCCTCACTTTACATACAGCATAAGCCTCTTCCACTTGGCGCCATCAGCACTGCCTTTCAGGTATTTTATAATATTAGGGCCCTTTCACATCAGCGATTTTTTAAATTCGCGGCAGATGCGGTGAAAAAACCGCATCTGCCGCAATTACCGCATACCGGCTGCACTTGCGGCGCGGTTGCGGTCAACGCCATGCAAAGTGTAGGCGTACTTGCGGCAGGTGCGGCAAGTGCGGTTTTGCACTTGCGGCAGGTGCGGCCGCGAAAAAAAACCGCGGCTGACTGCGAATTTCAAAAAACGCTGATGTGAAAGGGCCCTAAGGGATATAATCTTTTAAATATTTATGATATTTTTGAAGGGATTTTATTTTAAAATCACATTTACAATTTCCATGAAAATCAGAATAGGAAATAGTTTTTTTTTCCCTAGGGTTAATATATTTAAAAAAAAAAAAAAAAAATTGTGATCAATGTATCAGCTCACCCAGGGTTTCCTTGGCTTTAGTCTCCAGGAAAGTCTGGTGGGAATTTATTTAACCCTTTTACCCCCAGACAATTTTCCATTTTTCGTTTATTGTTTTACCCTCCCTTACTTCCAACAGCCATAACCTTTTTATTTTTCCATCAATATAGACATACGAGAGCTTGTTTTTTGTGAGACAAGTTGTATTTTCAGAATAAATAATTTATTTTACCATATAGTGTGCAGGGAAGTGGAAACAAAAGTCCAAGTGCGGTGAAATGGCAAAAAAAAGTGCAATTACCGTATATATGAGTTTTTCAGCACAAAAATTGTGCTGAAAAGTGCCCCCCCCTCGGCTTATATTCAAGTCACATACAGTTGCTGTAAGGTGGGGGCCAGTGACTGGCGGCTGGAGGAGGCGGGGAACACGGCAGAGTGAGCGGGCGGGTCACATGATCCCGCTCATCAATCTAATGAATATGCACTGCATCCCCCGTCCATCAGCGGCAGGGGGAGCAGCACATATTACATTAGACTGTCCTCCCCCATTAGAGTATATGCCCCCCATGCTGCCGCTCACTGTAAAATTATAAACCGAACTCACCTTCCGACGCTTGTCTCCCAGCTCCATGTGTCCTCCCTCCGACTTCCTGCTTCTAAAGTCATGTGACCGGTGTCGCGGTGACATCATCACTGTGAGCCCCGGTCACATGATTAGAAGCAGAATACTAGAGAGAGTACGCCGGGAGACAAGCGTCGGAAGGTGAGTTAAGTTTATAAGTTTACAGTGAGCGGCAGCATATACTCTAATGGGGGGAAGGTGGGGTGGGGTTGGAGGGGGAGTAAAATTATGGGGGTGCAGTATTCTAGGCATGGGGGGTAGAGTTCAATGACGGGGGGTGCTGTATACCAAGGATGGGGGGAGGGTATGTGCAATGATGGGGGCACTGTATACCAGGGATTTGAGGGGGGAGGGGTGCAATGATGGGGGTGCATATACAAATCATAGGGGGTATATACAATGAAGGGGGGCTATGCACCAGGGATGGGGGTGTGTGCCAATAAAGGGAGTCTATATACCAGTGATGGGGGGGGCTATATACAGTAATGGGGCTACATACCAGTGATGGGGGCTATAAACCAGTGATGGGGTGCTAAATACAGTAATGGGGCTATTTACCAGTAATGGGGCGCTGTATACAGTAATGCAGCTATAAACCAGTGATTGGGCGCTGTATACAGTGATAGCCTCCTTTACTGGTATATAGCCCTATGCACCAGTGATGGGGACATATACCAGTGATGGGGGGGGGAAGCTATATTATACCAGTGATGGGGGGCTGCTGCATTTTTCACCCTAGGCTTATACTCAAGTCAACAAGTTTCCCAGTTTAGGGGGTAAAATTAGGGGCCTCGGCTTATACTCGGGTCGGTTTATACCAGAGTATATATGGTACATGTTTTTTTGTTTTTATTATTCACCATTTTCACTGTAAGGTAAAACTGACATGTCAGTATGATGCCTCAGGTCAGTATGAGTTCGTAGATACCAAACATGTATACTTTTACGGTTATCCAAACGGTGAAAAACAAAAAAAATCTGAAGTTTAAAAGAAAAAAGAATTTGTCACTTTTGTCATGTTCTGTGACCCGTAGCGCCCTCATTTCTCGGGATCTGGGATTGCGTGACTGCTTATTTTCTGCGTCGTGAGCTGACGTTTCTAATGATACCATTTTTGTATAGATACGTTGTTATGATCACCTGTTATCACATATTTTTCTTTTTGTTGCAGCGACCAAAAATACTTAATTTTGTCGTTTGGACTTTTTTTGCCGCTACGCAGTTTATCGATCTGATTAATTGAGATTATATTTTGATTTCTGTACACTGCGATACCAAATGTGTAATTTTTTTTATACTTTTATTTTGAAAGGGGGGGATCTGAGCTTTTTGGGGTTTTTTTTTCATATTTAAAACTTTTTTTTACATTTTTTGTTTTACACTGCCCCTTAGGGCACCACAATGCTGAAGTTTCCGATCGCTTGTGCTATGTCCCAATGAGCTGCAGCATATCGGGACGTAGCACAAATGATCACTCCCTGTGGATGCTGGTGCTTGCCAGCCATCCACAGGAAGTGAACCCAGAGAGCTTCAAGGGTCACCACAGAACCCCGGCTCTCAAGGTACCACATCAAGTTTCCGTGATCATATCGCGGGATCTCCGATCACGGTGGGAAATGGCACGGCCCCCACTGTGGCGTTTTGAATCGCGCTGTCAATGAATGACAGCACGATGCAAAGGGTTAACACCATCAATCGGATCACTGATCCAATCGGCGGTGCTAGCCACACATCTCAGCTGATATCAGCTAAGACGTGGGGGTAATGATGTGAGCTCACATAAAAGGGAGGGAGCCGGCACATGTACCCAGTATGTTATGTGTTGGAAAAAGGTTGAAGGCATGTAATCCAACATTCGCAGAAAAACTAAAAAAAAATACACGTTTTTTTCTGAAGAAATGTATTCATTTTTTCACTTTCTGGGAATACAGGATTACAACTTTTAGTTTTTTGCGGGATGCAGATGTAATGAATAAAAGGCAACCATGTAATTAAAAATAAAATAAAATAAAGTATGCCAACTCATAACCAAAGTAGATTCTCAGATAAATGGAGTCTTAAAAACATGTTCAACATGTTAAAGTTCATTTCTGAAGGCCATATGCAAATTGCGGTGTTTGCAGCATCATTGTGATGTTACACTCACCTGAAGAGTCACTGTTTGGAGTTGAAATAACACATATAGAGTCCTGTTTTGAAGAAGCATAAAGGCCTAACAATTTGTGCCCAATGTGAAAAGTCTAAAATACAAAAGTAAAACAGGAAAGTAGTTAAAAATAAAACTCATTATTGCGGAGCTAAAAGTAGAAATGATAAATGTACCTTTATTACAATGCCATCAGTGAAGTCCCATATCTTAACTGTTCCATCCAATGAGCAAGAGTAGAGCTGTGAAGAGCATAAAATAAAAAAATCAATTTTATAAAATGCAAAAACTATGTACGGATTCAATCTCTTGATGATGAAAGAACACTAGGCATCTAATGGGTGAAATGGGAGTCTGAGGATATGGTTTCTGTATAACACAGATGCTGGGGACCTGAGGATAAGGCTGCTGTATAACCCAGGAGCTGGGGACCTGAGAATATGGCTGCTGTATAACCGAAGAGCTGGGGACCTGAGGATAAGGCTGCTGTATAACCCAGGAGCTGGGGTCCTGAAAATATGGCTGCTGTATAACCCAAGAGCTGGGGACCTGAGGATAAGGCTGCTGTATAACCCAGGAGCTGGGGACCTGAGAATATGGCTGCTGTATAACCCAAGAGCTGGGGACCTGAGGATAAGGCTGCTGTATAACCCAAGAGCTGGGGACCTGAGGATAAGGCTGCTGTATAACCCAGGAGCTGGGGACCTGAGAATATGGCTGCTGTATAATCCAGGAGCTGGGGACCTGAGAATATGGCTGCTGTATAACCCAGGAGCCGGGGATCTGAGGATATAGCTGCTGTATAACCCAGGAGCTGAGGACCTGAGGATAAGGCTGCTGTATAGCCCAAGAGCTGGGGATCTGAGGATATAGCTGCTGTATAATCCAGGAGCTGGGGACCTGAGAATATGGCTGCTGTATAACCCAGGAGCCGGGGATCTGAGGATATAGCTGCTGTATAACCCAGGAGCTGGAGACATGGATGCTGTATAACCCAGGAGCTGAGGACCTGAGGATATGGCTGCTGTATAACCCAGGAGCTGAGGACCTGAGGACAAGGCTGCTGTATAGCCCAAGAGCTGGGGATCTGAGGATATAGCTGCTGTATAATCCAGGAGCTGGGGACCTGAGGATATGGATGCTGTGTAACCCAGGAGCTGAGGACCTGAGGATAAGGCTGCTGTATAACCCAGGAGCTGGGGACCTGAGAATATGGCTGCTGTATAACCGGAGCAGAGGACCTGAGAATATGGCTGCTGTATAACCCAGGAGCAGAGCTGGGACCTGAGAATATGGCTGCTGTATACCCAAGAGCTGGGGACCTGAGGATAAGGCTGCTGTATAACCCAAGAGCTGGGGACCGGAGGATAAGGCTGCTGTATAACCCAGGAGCTGGGGACCTGAGAATATGGCTGCTGTATAATCCAGGAGCTGGGGACCTGAGAATATGGCTGCTGTATAACCCAGGAGCGGGGATCTGAGGATATAGCTGCTGTATAACCCAGGAGCTGGGGACATAGATGCTGTATAACCCAGGAGCTGAGGACCTGAGGATATGGCTGCTGTATAACCCAGGAGCTGAGGACCTGAGGATAAGGCTGCTGTATAGCCCAAGAGCTAGGGATCTGAGGATATAGCTGCTGTATACCCAGGAGCTGAGGACCTGAGGATAAGGCTGCTGTACAGCCCAAGAGCTGGGGATCTGAGGATATAGCTGCTGTATAATCCAGGAGCTGGGGACCTAAGAATATGGCTGCTGTATACCCAGGAGCCGGGGATCTGAGGATATAGCTGCTGTATAACCCAGGAGCTGGGGACATGGATGCTGTATAACCCAGGAGCTGAGGACCTGAGGATATGGCTGCTGTATAACCCAGGAGCTGAGGACCTGAGGACAAGGCTGCTGTATAGCCCAAGAGCTGGGGATCTGAGGATATAGCTGCTGTATAATCCAGGAGCTGGGGACCTGAGGATATGGATGCTGTGTAACCCAGGAGCCAGGGATCTGAGGTTATGGCTGCTGAATATGCAGAATACATTTTTTTTTTTTTTTTTTTAAATAAATACAGAGTGAGGAACTCCTGTCCAATAAAACTAGGAAACTCAGATTGGTCACTGTTGCCATTTCTGGATTTACACCTAGGAGGAGTGTGCGAGTGCTGTATCAAATGTATAGATTAACAAACTCCCATAAATTGTATTGTCCCTGATCTCCCTGAGGTCTATCAATGCTCTGCGCCATGAGAGTATGCCCACAGCAGTGTGACCAAGAGTCCCATCCTCTGACAACAACCTGCAAACAAAGGCATATCTGCTCTGCTACATTCACAAATCTGTAGAATGCTCTTACACAGTAATATTTAGATTAGCATTTATTACAAGTTTACATTTTTTCCCTTTGAAAACTATGTGGACCTGAAGGATCCCTAGAATTACATTACTGTTCACTACTACATAGGTACTTCATTTGCATTCTTTACCTCCTTTATGTTCCAGGTTGCTGTTCATTTGTGGTTTTGTTACATGATCTTGTGATGATCACATTATATGTCCATATGATGGACATTCACGTTCAGGCTAAGTGATGAGATCCATTTGTGCATAGGTATCCTATAGTTTCTTTAGGTACAGAATAGATATTTTATTTTTTATTTTTTTTTTTTTTTTTTTTTTAATACTGGTGATTCAGCTTATTCCCATATCAGTGTGGCGTCTGTACTGTCAAACAACATGCAGAGCCACCAAGTATGTTTGATTCTGATCTCCAAAAAGGAGTTCAGACCAGGACATGCTCTGGGCGTCACAGGTCTCACACTCAAACCCATTATTTCATGGATCTGTGAAACTATTCATTCAGGTGTGAGATTATTAGACTTTTTCACACTTTTCGATAATGAATGGCACAAATGAAGAGAACCACTGTGATTTTAGAGGAAATGCCAGTTTTGATATACCGGTAAGCAAATTGCAGAGAAGCCAACAGGATGGGAGCAACTAAAGAATAAGTGAACTGCCCAATCAGTGTAATGTGCTGGATAACTTATCAATATTTCATTTGTGCAATGTTTAGGCTGTATGCACTTGATCAGTAATTGCAGTGTCTTACCGATGTGTCCAAAACACTATATTGTACAGTACAAGTACAGTACAAGCTTCTCAGCACCACAGTGTTAACTAACCCCTTTATGACCCGGGAATTTTTCGTTTTTCATTTTCGTTTTTTCGCTCCTCGGCTTCCAAGAGCCATAACTTTTTTATTTTTCCGTCAATACAGACATATGACGGCTTGTTTTTTTGTGGGACGAGTTGTACTTTCATATGCAATAATTTATTTTACCATATAGTGTACAGGGAAATTGCAAAAAAAATTCTAAATGCAGTGAAATTGCAAAAAAAAAGTGCAATGACACGTTTGTATTTTGGGTATTTTAGTCGCCATGTTCACTATATGGTAAAACAGACGTGACGGGGTGATGCCTCGGGTCGGTACGAGTTCGTAGACACCCAACATGTATACCTTTACTGGTATCTAGGTGGTGAAAAAAAAATTCAGAAGTTTAAAAAAATAACTGACTTTTTGCGCCATGCTCTGTGACCCGTATCGTTCTCATTTTTCGGTATCTAGGGCTGTGTGACGGCTTATTTTTTGCGTCTTGAGCTAATGTTTCTAATGATACCATTTGTGGGGATCCGCAGTTTTGATCGCTCGTTATTGCATTTTATAGCAATGTTGCGGCGACACAAAAAAACACAACGGAATTTTGGGGTTTGGACCATTTTTTCCATTACGGAGTTTACGGCTCTCATTAACGGATTTAATAGGATGATAGATCGGCAATTCTGAACGCGGCGATACCAAACGTGTATTTTTTTTTTAATACTTTTATTGTGATTGGGGGAAAAGGGGGGGGATTTTAAATTTTATATATTTTTTTTATTCTTTTTATTACAGGTTTTTAAAAACTATTTTTTCATTCATTCTTATTTTTACACTGCCCCTTTAAGAGGCACCTTGCTGCACAGTCTAATCGCTTCTGAGCTCCCGGGCCATACGCACACACAGCCCTGTTCAGCACGTGGTGCCCACAGGAAGACTGGGGGTGATAGATGCTGGCCCCAGGTCAGAAAAGGCTCCTGAAGCAACCTCAGACATACTGTACAAGGGACCCCGGGGAGCTCATTGATCAGTTCTGTACGAACTCACCCTGCAGCTACCCACCGTCAGTTGCAAAACACTAGAGTAACAGACCCCTTTGGTCACGACAGTCTCCCTCTTCATGAGGCCGCGGGGCTACTTCCGGTCCCCTTCACAAAAAAGCAGTGTTGGATGACATCCGGTTTCGTATTCAGTCGATCCCTACAAGGGAAGAAATGTAGGGATTCATAACCCACATGGAAGCCTCCTTTAAAGCTGAAACCACTGTCCTCAAGGGGGAGGTAGAGCAACTGTGAGGGCGACGTCCACCGACTCATCCACGGATACTATGTTTAAGAGACTGAGGGAGCTGGAACAAACAGTTTCGGGTCAAGCCTCTCAATTGAAGCAGATGCTGGAAGCTATGGAGAACATACAGTTGTGGCCAAAAGTATTGACACCCCTGCAATTCTGTCAGATAATACTCAGTTTCTTCCTGAAAATGATTGCAATCACAAATTCTTTGGCATTATTATCTTCATTAAATTTGTTTTCAATGAAAAAACACAAAAAGAATTGTCCTAAAGCCAAATTGGATCTAATTCCACACCAAACATAAAAAAGGGGGTGGACAAAAGTATTGGCACTGTTAGAAAAATCATGTGATGCTTCTCTCATTTGTGTAATTAACAGCATCTGTAACTTACCTGTGGCACCTAACAGGTGTTGGCAATAACTAAATCACACTTGCAGCCAGTTGACATGGATTAAAGTTGACTCAACCTCTGTCCTGTGTCCTTGTGTGTACCACATTGAGCATGGAGAAAAGAAAGAAGACCAAAGAACTGTCTGAGGACTTGAGAAACCAAATTGTGAGGAAGCATGAGCAATCTCAAGGCTAACAAGTCCATCTCCAAAGACCTGGATGTTCCTGTGTCTTCCGTGCGCAGTGTCATCAAGAAGTTTAAAGCCCATGGCACTGTGGTTAACCTCCCTAGATGTGGTCGGAAAAGAAAAATTGACGAGATTTCAGGCCACGTTACACACACAGATATCTGTTCAGATATTGGTCACAGATCTCTGGTTGCAGTGAAATCATTGACACATTGCTCCATTTTGTGGCTGTGTACAATGGAACAATGTGTCCATGATTTCACTGCAACCAGAGATCTGTGACCAATATATCTGTGTGTGTAACGTGACCTTTCAACGCAAGATAGTGCGGATGGTGGATAAAGAACCTCTACTAACATCCAAACAAGTTCAAGCTGCCCTGCAGTCCGAGGGTGCAACAGCGTCAACCCGTACTATCCGTCGGCATCTGAATGAAAAGGGACAGTATGGTAGGATACCCAGGAAGACCACTTCTTACCCCAAGACATAAAAAAAGCCAGGCTGGAGTTTGCCAAAACTTACCTGAGAAAGCCTAAAACGTTTTGGGAGAATGTTCTCTGGTCAGATGCGACAAAAGTAGAGCTTTTTGTGCAAAGGCATCAACATAGTTTACAGGAGAAAAAAAGGCATTCAAAGAAAAGAACACGGTCCCTACAATCAAACATGGTGGAGGTTCCCTGATGTTTTGGGGTTGCTTTGCTGCCTCTGGCACTGGACTGCTTGACTGTGTGCATGGCATTATGAAGTCTGAAGACTACCAACACATTTTGCAGCATAATGTAGGGCCCAGTGTGAGAAAGCTGGGTCTCCCTCAGAGGTCATGGGTCTTCCAGCAGGACAATGACCCAAAACACACTTCAAAAAGCACTAGAAAATGGTTTGAGAGAAAGCACTGGAGACTTGTAAGGTGGCCAGCAATGAGTCCAGACCTGAATCCCATAGAACACCTGTAGAGAGATCTAAAAATGGCATTTTGGAGAAGGCACCCTTCAAATATCAGGGACCTGGAGCAGTTTGCCAAAGAAGAATGGTCTAAAATTCCAGCAGAGCATTGTAAGAAACTCATTGATGGTTACCGGAAGCGGTTGATCCCAGTTATTTTGGCTAAAGGTTGTGCAACCAAGTATTAGGCTGAGGGTGTCAATACTTTTGTCTGGCCCATTTTTGGAGTTTTGCGTGAAATGATCAATGTTTTGCTTTTTGCTTCATTCTCTTGTGTGTTTTTTCATTGAAGACAAATTAAATGAAGATAATGCTAAAGAATTTGTGATTACAATCATTTTCAGGAAGAAACGAACTATTATCTGACAGAATTGCAGGGGTGTCAATACTTTTGGTCACAACTGTAGAGAACAGAAAGAGGCGTAATAACGTCACCCCAGGGCTAGGTCCTTCCCTGGAGGGATATCTGGCTAGTCCCGTGTTTCAGACTCTAACGAGGCTCCACAGACCCACTTTGCATATTCAAATTCCCAGGGGGCAATGCACCATGGATTTCACTGTGTGAGCGCTTTAGCCAGCTGCCCGCAATCTTTTCCTCGACTGGTCTCCCCGAGATCAGTGAGATCTTTTTTGGGATGTTGGTCTACCAGGCATTGCTCCCAACTAGCCATAATCCTATTCCACACTGATGAGGGGCAATACCCCAAAACACCTGTCTGCGGATGGATACCTGGCTTTGGTAATTCCCTTGTCATATCCTTATGCTCGTAAGAGAGCGGGATAGTGACTGAAAGGGACACTTAATATGGTGGTTATGGTGGTCTCTGCAAGGAGTCCACCCCAGGGCTAGGTCCTTCCCTGGATGGATATCTGGCTAGTCGCTTGTTTGAGCTAGTCCCGTGTCTTAAACGAGGCTAAACGGACTCCATTTGCATATTCAAATTTCGAGGGGACAATGCACCATGGATTTCACTGTGTTTGAGCGCTTTAACCAGCTGCCCGCAGTGTGTTCCTCAAATGGTCTCCTGGTCTCCCTGAGATCAGTGGGAGCTTTGTGACAAGGGTCCTGGATTGGTACTTTGGTAGAGGGGAAAAAACAGTGGGCGACAGTGAAGCAGGACGGCCTAGATGCCCTTTTGAGATATCTTCCTTGGATGCCCACTTCGGAGGAGTGCAAAGCCAGTGGTCTGCCTGACCTGAACAGAGACACGATGAGGACGAGACACACCTTTCCGCAAAAACATTTTCCTACTGAGAAGCTTGGCCCTTTGCTAATCTGATATTTTGTCCGGGTCGGCATAGAGGGACGTTCCTGTGTTGGAAGAGTGTGGAGAACACCCAGCTGACACGCTTCTCCATGGCCCGGTACTCCTTTTCGAGGAATTGCAACCGTTGAATCCAAAGACCCCTTTTAAGTTGGTTCGAATATGTGCACTTTCTGTCCTTTCTTTGGTCTCCGGAACAGGGCCGCTGGGTACATTCTTGCAGAACTTAGTCGGGGAATCTACGCCATGTACCGCCTTACTATGGAAATATGGTGGGGGGGGGGCCGGGGGAATGTCACTTCCAGAAGATGTAGGAAAGGGAGATGGACAGGGAGATTTCGGAGGCTAACTGGGAGAAATGTTTCCTTTTCACCCACAAGATAGCCAATACCTGCGCAGCTCAAGAAAAAGACAAAAATCTTAACAAGATGGTATCTCTGCCCCACCAATCTACAGGCTATCTTCCTGTCGACACCTGAGATGTGCTGAAGACGTGGAGCTGTTAAAGGCACCATGCTCTACATGTGGTGGAGCTGCCCGGGATTTAAAATTTTTGGTCACGGGTATTTGCCAACTACACTTTGATCTCCGGTAGGCGGGTGGAGGAGGGTCCGGAGAAGGCACTGCTAGCTTTCCTCAGCCGATTAAATTCCATAAAAAAGATATACTACGCTTTTGTTTTGCCCGAGCGGTTATTCCACGATTTTACAAATCTGTCCAAGTACCCACCATGTTGGACTGGTACAACGAAATAATGGAGATCTTTCAAATGGAAGAGTTGGCTGCTGAAGCATCAAACTCCCTTGATAAATTCTTAGTGATCTGGATTGAGTGGATCCTTTTCAAAGAAGCCCCCACATATTTTTTTCCTGCCTCACAGGGTGATTCTTGGACGAGGTCCTCTTGAAGTTTGGATTCCAGGGACCGATTCGGGATGCTATTAAGGCCCTCTATTCTAATCCCTGTGCGGCAGCTAGTGCATCGGGCTTTCTTTCCTCACGATTTACCATATCAAACGGTACCCGCCAGGGCTGTCCACTTTCCCCCCTTCTATTTGCCCTCATAATGGAGCCATTAACTTCTATGGTGCGTACACACCCAGGAATTAGGGGGGTGGCAGTTGGGAATCTTGAACACAAAATTGGTCTATACGCCGATGACGTGGTATTTTTCTGCACTGACTTGCATACCTCCCTACCCCATGTCCTCTCGGTTTTGGAAGAATTTTCATCAGCATCATACTATAAGCTAAATCTCTCCAAGTCGTCTATATTCCCCCTCCACCTCCCCAAAACAGAGCAAATATCTCTACAAAACCTCTTTCCCTTTCACTGGGCTCAGGAAGGTTTTATGTATTTGGGTGTATGGATCTCCAGGTTGTCAGGGATAATAAAGCATAATTGGGATAAATTACAAACAACGATTCAACAGGAATTTGATAGACTCTCTGGAATGCAGCTCTCTTGGATGGCCAGAATCCAGATAGTTAAGATGTCCGTCCTCCCGCGGATCCTATACCTTTTGCGGTGTCTTCGCTTGCAGATTCCCTCCAGGTACGTCGCCCCGGTCCAAGCAGTGCTAAGCAAATTTATTTGGAGTGGCAGACCTCCTAGGATTGCTAGGAGGGTCCTCTCCCTGCCTTATGCTAGAGGGGGTATGGGGATTCCCAGCATTGCGGCTTACACCAGAGCTGCGGTTCTGGAGGCAGCGGCACACTGGTGGTCTAACTCTCTCAGATCTAGATGGACGCAGATAGAATTGGAATCTTCCCCGGCTGGGTCCACTCGGCTTCTATTAGAAATGAATCTTTTGAGTCACAAGATCACCCCAAACTGTTTAAGAACTATGACAAATTTACTTAGGATATGGTCGCAGGTGGGCAGACCCTTTTTTCCCTTCTTATACCGTTACATTTCCCTCACTGCAGCTGAGCATTCTGTTCAGAACTTATATCTGCAGGATTGGAAAAAAAGGGGTGTGTTGCAGCTATCAGACCTTATGGATTCATCGGGGCGTCTGGAACAATTTTCGACACTGGTTTTGGAATTGGGTCTGCATAACTCCACCTTCTTTATATATATCTTCAGCTAAGGCATTTTTTGACTACCCTGGAATGGCCTGTCCCAGATCTGGTCTCTATTGACTCAACCTTGCAGATATTTATGAAAAATGGATCACATGCTAGACATGGAACCTCCATAATGTACAGAGCCCTACTGAAACCTGAGGGGGAGGTGAAACTTCCTTATATGTCTAAATGGAAGGGTCTTTTGTCCTTTTCTGCCTCAATTGAGGACTGGCGGGCGGCAGCAGTTCATGCTGGCGGGCGGCAGCAGTTCATGCTGTCCGTTACTCCACATGTATAACGCATTTGGAGCAATCTAGGAAGACCCAGATGCAGTGGTACCTCACCCCGAAGAGAATAGCCAGATTCATCTCATCTCCGACTCGGGCACACCCCCACTGTTGGAAGGGGTGCCTGGTGATTGGAGACTCCCCGCACGTTTGGTGGTACTGCCCGGGTGTACGTACATTTTGCAGAGATGTTGAACGTATATTACTGGGAATTACTGGAATCCCTAATCCCCTCCTGCCACAGATGGCACTGCTTGGTATTGGATTGAATGCCATTCCTGGCCCTTTAAGACCCATCTACACTAATGTGTTGATTGCAGCGAGGCAATGTATTGCGGCTTGCTGGAAATCCCCTGTGACTCCTACTGCTGCGGATGTACTTGTCCGCCTCAACACTCACTTTCAGCATGAGTTGACCCTGTCCCACACAATTAAAAGGAGAACTAGGGTGGTGGGACCCGTGGGTGACCTCTGGGCATAATCTGGTCCAGATACAGAGTGAGCGCTCTAAGGGTATGTGCCCACAAGAAGGTTTAGTGGCGTTCAAACAGTCAGTAAACCGCTGGAAATTATCAGTTCTGAGCTCTGAAGTCTCCAGCTGTTTTCCGGCGTTTTTTTCAGCGTGTGCACAGCGTTTTTCTGTCGGTTTTTCCAGCGGTTTTTCCGGCGGAGGATTTTGTTCATGGAACCGATCAAAAACCGCTGAGAAGAATTGACATGCTGTATGCTGCTAAACCGCTGGGAAACCGCTCAACCGCGGGCAGATCCACTCACATAAACCGATAACTATGTGTGCACAGCGGTTTCTAAATTACATAGGGTTACTTGTAAGTCCTAACGCTGCTTAGGATTTACATAAATTTAAATAAAACACATGCTAAACCGCCGGCGGTTTTCGCTGCTAAACCGACGTTAAACCTTCCTGTGGGCACATACACTTATACTAACACCTCTGTTATTGAATTATGTACGATATTACTGCAACTTCAAACTTAAGGTCCTCTGCGTCTTATAGTCTGAAAAATACAGTAGCACTGCAGACACTACTAAAGAATGTGCCAGTAAACTGGTGGTTGGTCCTCTTTTAAGCATAAAATCAAAGTCCCTACAGAGCTTGATGCAGTAAAATAAGAATGCACTTGTTTCACAAACATCATGTTCAGGTAACAAAAAAGAAGATACACATAAAGGGGATGTCACACGCATCAATATCGCTGTCAATATCGCTGCTGCGCGTGACGTTACAACGATATTGACGCGTGTGACATGCTGAATCAACCACTGGACTGGACCGAAAACCTGGCGATGGTTGCCCGATGTACACGCAGCATCGCTGCGTGTGACACCGTGAGACGCGATCAGCCCGCTCCCAGCGCCTCTCAGGAAGCGCTGGGAGCTGGTATCCAGCGTCAATATCGCTGTAACGTCACGCGCAGCAGCGATATTGACAGCGATATTGATGCATGTGACATCCCCTTTATGTGTATCTTCTTTTTTGTTACCTGAACATGATGTTTGTGAAACAAGTGCATTCTAGGGACCCTAGTTACCCGCTGTGTAACCTTAGATACCAGCCGGTGAGCGGAGAAGGCTGGTAACTAAGGTATACATCGGGTATCTAGGCAGCGCACGCTGCCTAGTTACCCGCAGTTTACCCTGGATACCAGCCTGCAGACATCGTGGAAACGATATTTAAATCATTTCCACGATGTTGCAGGTGAAATGATCGCTAGTGAGTCTGCCTATGTGACAGCCGTCAGTGTCGCCAGCGATCATATCGCTGGCAACACTGACGTGTGTGACGGGGCCTTAAAAGCATTATTGGTTCCTTACCTGTAGATGATTATTTGGATTGAGCTGGATGCCAGTAACCAAATCACTGTGACTGCACAATAGGTGTATGCATTCCTCTGTGACCGTGCTAAAAACTTTGATAGAGTCACCAGATACACTGATAAGATACCTGATAAAAGAAAAAGCAATCAGTGAAATTATACATTAAAGTACCTGAATTATAGATAACTAGTGCAAGACAAATATTCTGGAACAAACCCATTCATGCCCCCATGTGATCAGACATATGCAGCTGTAATCACACAGCCAATGCCTTATTCATGCCCCCTGTGATCAGAAATATGGACTGTAATCACACAGCCAGTGCCCCATTCCTGTCCCCCTGTGATCAGACATATGCAGTTGTAATCACACAGCCACTGCCCCATTCATGCCCCCTGTGATCAGATATACAGTTGCGGCCACAAAGTATTGACACCCCTGCAGTTCTGTCAGATAATACTCAGTTTCTTCCTGAAAATGATTGCAATCACAAAGTCTTTGGTATTATTATCTTCATTCAACCTGATAACGATGGCCTTACGTCTACAGACGGCGGGAAAAAAAGGGTACTTATGCCTAGCCGACATCTGTAGACGTAAGGCAGAACTAAGCCCAGGTGTGCAGCCCCTGTAGCTAAAATCTCTAGGGTATTAGTGTACCGATTGTAGCCGAGACCCTAAAGATTAGGAATTGGCTGGTGTTTTACCGGCACCAGTAATGTGATGACCGGTAAGCACCGTTTACCAGTCATCACATTAGAAAAAGTGAAAGTGCCGGTAAAAAGTGCATGAAAACACGTCGGATCAAAGTGAAAGCATTACCCCCTCAATGCCCCAAGACCCCCAGTACTGGGGGATCAACTTCTACCCCTATCCCTCCCCCAGAACATGTAAAAATGGCGGAGGCCGGCAGGCAAAACCCGCCGCCTTCGCTTAATCTCTATGCGATCTGACAGGTATTGTGGTCACAAGCGGTTAACTGCAGATCATCATCCCTATGTGGTCACAATAGGTTTCCTGATCTGCAGTTAACCTCTTTGTGACCACACAGGGGGTTAACTTCGGATCATCATCTGAATGAGAAAAGTGCACGGATAAAACGGGACACCCATTGGGCACCTACTACAGCACAAATAAACAGGGCACTCAGTGCCGAGACTTGGGCCCTCAAGCGTACCGACATCCAGACCCAACTCATTACCCTTCAGTAAAAAGTCCAGAATGGCCGGAATCGGAACCTAGGCAGAGAGGCCCCCAGAAGAAAAATGCAAACATTTTTGCCAGACTCTACTATACAGGTGTGTGGTCACCTCATTTCTACTGCTGAGGAGGGTAGAACCCAAAGAGGCAGAGAACCCCCAGCGGCTCAGAAGCTGCCTCCCGAACTCCAGGCCGCCAGATGCAGACCGTCTTCCCGCAGATGAGAAATCGGACCTTGAGAGAGCAGCCCACGATCCGCCGGGAGAACGCAAGGGTTGGAATCAAACATGCCCTCCCGCCAGGAAAACCAGGGTCTCCTGGGCCAGAAGGGGCTATCAGGATGATTCACGCTCCCTCCCCCTGGATGTTGCGAAGAACCGGTGGGAGCAGACAGAACAGAGGAAAGACATAAGCCAACAGATAATCCCAAGGCACCTGCAGAGCAGACACCACCTCCGGACTCCGAGAGGTGCAGGGAAGCAAAGCGCTGAACCTGTCTGCTCCCCCCGGTCGCAAACAGGTCTATCTCTGGGACCCCCAATAGGTGCACTCTCCTACTGAACACCTCCCTGGTCAGAACCCACTTCCCCTGTCTGAGAGAGTGAGGGATGATGAAGGCTGCACAGGCGTTGCCTATGCCCCGGAAGTGTAGGGCCGTCAGAGAGGAAATTCACTTCGGCAATGCGAAGGATCCCGGACGTGGTGGACAGGAGAGAGGGGGACCGGGTCACCCTCCTGGTGATTTATGCAGGCAACTGTGTAGTCCGTCTGAATTCTGACATGCAAGGTGCGGAGGCGAGGCAGGAATCTGAGGAGCACACACACTTGACCACCCGCAACGTCTGCAGATTGGAAGAGCACAAGTCTACCTCGGGAGTCTATCGACCCCGGGCCAGGAGATAACCAAATTGGCCCCCAACCCCGAGGGACTGGCATCGGGCGTCACTATAAAGTCCGGGGCAATGGACCAGGGAACTCCCCGGGTAAGCAACGTGGAATCATCCACCAGGCTAGAGAGTCTCTTGTGGAAGGGGAAAGACACAGCCTGGCCTCCAACTGACCCTGCAGGGACTCCTCTGCCCTTAGTACTTCCTGTTGGAGACTGCAATAGTGGACTCATGCCCAAGGAATAGCCGGGATACAGGAAGACAAAGTTCCCATCAGAGACATGGCCTGTTGTAGGTAAAGAACGGGGTTGACAAGAACCCTGCCCACTTTCGCCCGTACTAAAGACACCTAGTCGATGGGCAAAAACATTTGTGCCCCTGGGAGTGCAAAAGAAGTCCCAGAAAACTTTGGATTGGAACAGGATGTAGTCAAGACGTCTGGACGTTTAGTCTCCACTCCCAATCCTTTGGAAAAAGATGAGGAGCCATGTAAAGACCGAAGGGCCTGACGGCAAACTGCAGATGCTGAAAACGACCCCCCAAAGATACCGCCACCCTGAGGTACTGTAGGTGATTTGTATGAAGAGGGAGATGGTAGTAGGCGTATAGGAGGTCTAATACTACCATGAAACACCTAGGGAACAAAAGGCAAATCGCAGAATGAAGGGACTCCATGTTAAAAGACTGTAATTGGAGGAAGGAGCTCAAGATCTGAAGATGAATAATCGTTCTACACGAACCATCAGACATAGAAACCAGAAACAAAGGGGAATAAAAGCCCCTTCCCCCTTATCACCTGGACATCCAGCAATACATGCGTTCTCCGCAACTCCTCAACCTCCAACTCCAGAGCCTGCTGTTGGACAGGAATTGCCATGTCAGGTGGAAAAAAGGAGTCCCTTGGGACCCACACAAAGTCAAATCGATGCCCAGACGAAATGATGGGATCCATTGATAGAAAAAAAATTAGCCAATCTACCACCTACAGGTGAATAAAAAAATAATCTATATCTAGGCTCGCCGTTTGATGTGGAGGAGCACTGAGTGATTCACGGAAATACACAGCTCTCTGTATATCTCAGCTGGTTCCCACTTGGCGTACGACTACTGTGGCAAAAAATAGAATTATTCTTACCGTTAATTCGGTTTCTAGGGCCCTTCCACGACAGCATAGGAGGTTGCCTCTCCACGCCCTATTAGGGACAGGAAGCACAAGAGAGGTTAAAAGGACCCTCCCACCTCCTACTCGCCAGTGTCTTACAAAGAACCATAGCATGACCAAAGCAAGACAGAGCATTCCATGAAAAACAAGGAAATAAAGGGAGGGAATTAGGTGCTGTCGTGGAAGGGCCCTAGAAACCGAATTAACGGTAAGAATAATTCTATTTTCTCCAGGCCCCTTCCATGACAGCATAAGAGGAATACCAACGAATACAAACCTAGGGCGGGACCACAGCCTGCAGGACTTTCCTGCCAAAGGCCAATCCCTGGTAGAACCTAGGTCCAAACGATAATGTTTTATGAAAGTATGCAGGGAGGACCATGTAGCAGCAGTGCAGATCTGCTCAGGAGAAGCTCCCCCCTTTTCAGCCCAGGAGACAGAGGTAGCCCTGGTGGAGTGGGCAGTAAATCCAGAAGGTATCGGCAGATGTTGAGACAAGTAGGATGCAGCAATGGCCCGTTTAATCCAGCTTGCAATGGTGCACTTTGCCACGTTCTTGCCCTTTATTGGGACCAAAGGGCTGGACAAAAAGGTTGTGATCAACCCGCCAGGGCGCTGTGACCTCCAGGTAACGAAGCACGATCCTGCGAACATCCAAAGAGTGGAACTCTTCCTCTTTCGGAGAGCGAGGAGACTGACAAACAGAGGGCAGGACAATGGACTGGGAACGGTGAAAATCCGAGACCACCTTGGGGAGAAAAGGGTCCAGCTGAAGGATGATGCAGTCATCACGGACAGTCAAATATGGCTCCCTGATGAACAGAGCCTGGAGTTCCCCTACCCGGCGGGCGGTCGTAATAGCCACAAGAAAAGCCGTTTTACGAGACAGTAGTCGAAGATCACAGGACGACAACGGTTCATAGGGGGAACGGGACAACCCAGTCAAGACCACATTGAGATCCCAGGCGGGAGCAAGGACCTTAATCCGTGGACGAATCATAGAGGCGGACACCATGAACCGGCGAATCCAGTGATGAGCGGCCAAATCCGCATAAAAAACGGAGCTGAGAGCAGAAACCTGGACCTTCAACGTGCTAGGCTGAAGGCCAAGGTCCAACCCTGCCTGGAGGAAATCCAAAATTTGATAGACGTTAGGTTGGAGTGGATCCGGAGGCCGAGAACCACACCAGGAGGAGAATATCTTCCAGACTTTATTGTAAATAGCATTGGTGACTGGTTTACGATTCTGTTGCAAGGTCGCCACCACCTTGGCAGACAAGCCCTGTGACTTCAACACACGGGCCTCAGAAGCCAAGCAGCTAAGCCTCCGGGGATCCGGATGAAACAGAGGTCCCTGTGACAGCAGACTGGGATCCGCTCCCAGAACCACAGGGCCGTCGACCCGAAGAGACATAATCAAATTGTACCAGCTCCTGTTCGGCCATAACGGAGCCACTAGGATCGTTGGAACCCCATCCGTTCTGACCTTCCGCAAGGCCTTTGCCAGGAAGGGAATCGGAGGGAAGGCATACGCCAGATGGAAGTCCCAAGGCCGTGAAAAGGCATCCACCCCCACTGCGTCGTCCCGAGGATTCAGGGAGAAATATGTTGCGACCTTGCGATTGGTGCTGGAGGCGAAGAGGTAGACATCCGGAGCACCCCATCGGGCCACCAGGGAGCAGAAAACGGCCTGATCCAGACTCCATTTGCCCGGATGAAGGTCTGTGCGACTGAGAAAGTCCGCCTGAATGTTCAAGGACCCTTTCAGGTGGACTGCGGAAAGAGACAGGAGGAACCGTTCCGCCCAGGAAAATATTCGAGAGGACACTGACCCCAGAGCCCTGGATCGAGTCCCTCCCTGATGACGAAGGTGAGCCATCGTGGAGACGTTGTCCGAATATACCATAACATGGGAACCCTGTACCAGATGGGCTGCGGCCAGGAGGGCTTCCTCCACAGCCCGCAACTCCCTGTAATTGGAAGAGCGAGCCCTGATCAACTGGGGCCATAACCCTTGAAACGGGGAGCGGGCAACAAAAGCCCCCCACCCCCTCTGACTTGTGTCCGTAGTGAGAGTGACAACCAGGGTCTGATCCCAGGCCACCCCCCTCTGCAAGTTCCGGGAATCCAACCACCAGCGGAGGGACGAGGAGGCAAGACTTGAAAGACGAAACCGCCTGTTGAGGGACGAAGGCAGGCCGTCCCAGCGGGAAAGGACATGGGCTTGAAGCGAGCGGGAGTGAGCTTGAGCCCACATGACCGAGGGGATGCAAGAGGTCATGGACCCCAGCACCGACATTGTCGTCCGCAGCGTGGGAGCGGACATCCGACACAGAGTGGAAACCTTGGCCTGCAGCAGCAACCGGTGGTCCTCCGGGAGAAAGGAAGCCTGAGCGTCGGAGTCCAACAGGACCCCGAAGAACCTCCTTTTTGTCGACGCCTGGAGATGGGACTTCTGAAGATTGGGGATCCAGCCCAATGACTTCAGCACCCTGAGGGACTCTTCCACGCCCCACTGGAGGGTCATCACGGATGGAGCGACAAGAAAGTCGTCCAGATACGGCACCAGACTCGAGCTGGGATGTGTCTTCAAAGGGAAGCGCAGTCTTTTTGGCCACCCGGGCAACCTGCACATCCACTCTCGGCACATCCCATTGGATCTCGTAAGGCTCCAATGGAAAGCGGCGAGAGAGATCACTTTTGAATCTCCTCTCAGGGAATTCCCATTCCTGGGAGATGAGCTCCAGGAGAGTAGAATGCACCGGAAACTCCGTCTGTTTAGCTGACCGGAGGCCCGCAAACATTTCATCCTGGACGGATGAGGGTGCAAGAACTTCCCTCCAACCCTATAGTGCTCCGGACAGCCCAAATAAGATCCCCTAGGTCATCAGAGGGAAACAAAAATCTACGAAGATCCGCCTGAGGAGCAGCAGCGGAGTCCTCGGGGCCCTCAGAGTCTGAATCAGGGTCAGGGTTAGGGTCATCCAAGCCTGGCGGGGTAGCCTGAAGCTTCCTTCTCTTAAGGGAGGGAGGTCCAGCAACGGAAAACACAGGGAGGCCAGGGAAGCTTGAATCTCCTGCTTGACCATGGCCCTTAAGTCATCAACCAGGCTAGGGTGCTCAGCCCTAACCACTTTATCTGTGCAAGTCTGGCACAGCTTCTTATCCCATCCAGCAGGGAGCTTCTTACTGCAGACAGGGCATTTAATAGACTTCTTAGGGGCTGGCTTGTCCTGTAAAACACAAACACAGGACCAGGAGCCATCAGCCGCAAAGCCTACCCAACAGGAAAGGACCCCCCCCTGTACACCACACTTTCTGGGGCAGGGGGACCACTGGGCTCCGCAGATGCGGAAGAAGACATGGTAACACAGCACACAGCAATTACCTTACCATGTGAGGACTTCAGGGACCTTTAAGCTGGAAGGCCTGCCCCACCCAGCGGAAACATGACCCCCGCCTCCCGCACCAGGTCCAGGGCAGGCCGCCATTGGAGACGTGCCCGTATGCTGCCCCGCAGGATCCCACCGCCGGAATCCGGAAGAGACGCGCTCACAGCGTCACTTCCAGTCACGGGGAAGCGCGCAGGAAGCAGCCGGCGGGCTGCACAGAGTGAGGCCGCCGGCTGGGGGACGCCATAGCCCGTATCACCCCACCGGGATCAGGAGGGCCCACAGCTCCAGCCATGGGACCAGCAGAGGAGGAACCGAGGCCCAAACAAAGCTGTCCGGCATCACGATGGTAAGCTGTAGTTTGCCGGCCCCCTACAGCATAGGACAAACCTCTCCATGCCCCATGGGGACAGGAAAGACACTGGCGAGTTTGGAAGTACACTGAGCTGTAGGCTGATTTTCTGCTAAGGGAAATAAAAAAACAAAAAACCTCTTTATATCTGATTTTCTAGCGAGTGTGGCGAGCTGAGTGTGACAGAGCGCAAGTGCGACAGTAGTAAGTGTGTGACTTGTGATTCAGTGACTTTGGATTAAGGGAGTTTGGAAGGGAGGACTTACTGAATGGCTGGTTGTATTTTATTAATACTTTGCATTTCTTTTTACTTATCATTTCTGTCTGGTGCAATCCCCATTAGGAAATGAGCTCCATGATTGGCAATGCCATCCAGTGTACATCTTGCCACATGTATGCATTCCTTGACCAGCCGGTCGAGGGTGCATACTGCTGTGTGAGATGTGAGTACGTTGTGCATTTGGAAGCCCAGATACTGGATCTAAATGAACAACTGACAACGCTGAGATCCATAGACAATATGGAAAGGAGTCTGCTGCTCACTGAACAGCTGCTCAATGGGATAGATGTTGGGGAGGATGGTAGTATGGAGCTGCAGGACCGTGAGGTAGCTAGCTGGGTGACAGTTAGAAGGCGGGGTAGAGGGAAGGATGCCAGGGAGGCTAGCCCTGATCTGGCACACCCCAATAAATTTGCTATGTTGGCAGATGAGGGGGGTGTGAGTTCAGGGATAGCACTGCTGCAGCAGGGCATGACCTCTGAAAGCCAGAGGAGTGGCTGCTCCAGTAAGGGGGAAAACAGGAGAGGACAGGCCAGACAGGTGCTGGTAGTGGGGGACTCAATTATTAGGGGAATAGATAGGGCAATCTGTCACAAAGACAGGGATCGTCGAGCAGTGTGCTGCCTACCTGGCGCTCGAGTCCGGCACATCGCTGATCGGGTTGACAGATTACTGGGAGGGGCTGGTGAGGACCCAGCGGTCATGGTGCACATTGGCACAAATGACAAAGTTAGAGGTAGGTGGAAGGTCCTTAAAGATGATTTCAGGGAATTAGGCTGCAAGCTTAAGGCAAGGACCTCCAAGGTAGTATTCTCTGAAATACTGCCTGTACCACGTGCCACACCAGAGAGGCAAAGGGAGATTAGGGAGATAAATAAGTGGCTCAGGAATTGGTGTAAGAAGGAGGGGTTTGGGTTCCTGGAGAACTGGGCCGACTTCTCTGTTGGCTACAGGTTCTATGCTAGGGACGGGCTGCACCGCAATGGGGAGGGTGCAGCTGTGCTGGGGGAGAAAATGGCTAGAAGGTTGGAGGAGTGTTTAAACTAGGGTTTGGGGGGGAGGGTATTCATTGTACAGGAGGGGAAGATAGTGTAAATAGTAACCTGGGCACAAGTAATAAAATTGGGGGTGGCATGGGGGGTGGGGTTAGAACAGTCAATCTAGTAGGAAGGAATAGAGGTAAAGAGAGATGCATAAAGTGCATGTTCACTAATGCCAGAAGCCTCACCAACAAAATGGAGGAATTAGAATTGATTTTGTTGGAAAATAATTATGACATGGTGGGGATTTCGGAGACTTGGCTGGACGAGAGCCATGACTGGGCTGTTAATTTACAGGGATATTGTCTGTTCAGAAATGACCGTACAAATAGGCGAGGAGGAGGTGTATGTTTATACGTAAAATCATCCTTAAAACCCATCCTGCGTGATAATATAGGTGAATCTAATGGAAATGTAGCGTCCCTGTGGGTGGAGATAAGGGGAGGGGGAAAAATAATAAATTACTGATAGGGGTTTGTTATAAGTCCCCAACAATAATGGAAGTAGAGGAGAATATCCTCATAAAGCAAATAGATGAAGCAGCGACTCAGGGAGAAGTCATTATTATGGGGGACTTCAACTACCCTGAAATACATTGGGGATCAGAAACCTGCAGTTCCAGCAAAGGTAATAAGTTTTTTAGAGACAATTACCTTTCACAACTGGTTCAGGACCCAACAAGAAGGGGGGCACTGCTGGACCTAATATTAACCAACAGGCCGGACCGCATATCAAATATACGGGTTGGAGGTCACTTGGGTAATAGTGATCATAACTTAATAAGCTTTCAAGTATCCTTTACGAAGACGTGTAGTAGAGGGGCTACAAGGACACTAAACTTCAGGAAGGCAAATTTCCAACGGTTGAGAGATGATCTTAGTGCAATAAACTGGGACGATGTCCTGAGACATAAAAGTACACAACACAAATGGGAGATGTTTATTAGCATCCTGAATAGGACCTGTGCACAATATATACCCTATGGGAATAAGCATGCTAGAAATAGGAGGAAACCACTATGGCTAAATAAAGCGGTAAGAAGTGCAATATGTGACAAAAAGAAAGCATTTAGGGAATTAAAGCAAGTAGGTAGTGATGAAGCATTAAATAAATACAGAAAATTAAATAACAGTTGTAAAAAGCAAATCAAGGCAGCAAAGATTGAGACAGAGAGACTCATTGCCAGAGAAAGTAAAAAGAATTCCAAAATATTTTTTAACTACATAAATAGTAAGAAACTAAAAAATGATGGTGTTGGCCCCTTTAAAAATAGTCTGGGTGAAATGGTGGATGAGGATGAGGAAAAAGCCAATATGCTAAATGACTTTTTTTCAACAGTATTTACAAAAGAAAATCCCATGACAGACAATATGATCAGTGATAACAAAAAGTCCCAATTAAATGTCACCTGCTTAACCCAAGAGGAAGTACGGCATCGTCTAAAAATCACTAAAATTGACAAATCCCCGGGCCCGGATGGGATACACCCCAGAGTGCTGCAGGAATTAAGTACTGTCATAGATAGACCATTATTTTTAATATTTAAAGATTCCATAATAACAGGGTCTGTACCACAGAACTGGCGTATAGCAAATGTGGTGCCAATATTCAAAAAGGGGACAAAAACTGAACTTGGAAATTATAGGCCAGTAAGCTTAACCTCTACTGTGGGTAAAATCCTTGAGGGTTTTCTAAGAGATGCTATACTGGAGTATCTGAAGAAAAATAACCTCATGACCCAATATCAACATAGTTTTACGAGGGACCGTTCCTGTCAAACTAATCTGATAAGCTTCTATGAAGAAGTAAGTTCTGGACTGGAACAAGGAAATGCAGTGGATGTGGTGTATATGGACTTTTCAAAAGCTTTTGATACGGTGCCACACAAAAGGTTGATACATAAAATGAGGGCAATGGGGATAGGGGAAAATATGTGTAAGTGGGTTAAGAACTAGCTTAGTGATAGGAAACAAAGGGTGGTTATTAATGGAACACACTCAGAATGGGTCACAGTTAACAGTGGGGTACCACAGGGGTCAGTGTTGGGCCCGCTTCTATTTAATATATTTAATAATGACCTTGTAGGGGGCATACGGAGTAGAATCTCAATATTTGCAGATGACACTAAACTCTGCAGGGTAATCAATACAGAGGAGGACAATTTTATATTACAGGAGGATTTATGTAAACTAGAAGCTTGGGCTGCTAAATGGCAAATGCGCTTTAATGGGGATAAATGTAAAGTCATGCACTTGGGCAGAGGAAACAAAAGGTATAATTATGTGCTTAATTGTAAAACACTGGGCAAAACTGTCACTGAAAAAGACCTGGGTGTATGGGTAGATGACAAACTCACATTTAGTGGCCAGTGTCAGGCAGCTGCTGCAAAGGCAAATAAAATAATGGGATGCATTAAAGGAGGCATAGATGCTCATGAGGAGAACATAATTTTACCTCTATACAAGTCACTAGTGCGACCACACTTAGAATACTGTGTACAATTCTGGTCTCCGGTGTATAAGAAAGACATAGCTGAACTAGAGCGGGTCCAGAGAAGAGCGACAAAAGTCATTAGAGGACTAAGGGGTCTGCAATACCAAGACAGGTTATTAAACTTGGGGTTATTTAGCTTGGAAAAACGAAGGCTTAGGGGTGATCTTATAATAATGTATAAATATATGAGGGGACAGTACAGTACAGAGACCTTTCTGGTGATCTCTTTACTCTTAGGCCTGAGACTGGGACAAGGGGGTATCCTCTACGTCTGGAGGAAAGAAGGTTTAATCATAATAACAGACGCGGATTCTTTACTGTAAGAGCAGTGAGACTATGGAACTCTCTGCCACATGCTGTTGTAATGAGTGAGTCACTACTAACATTTAAGAAGGGCCTGGATGCCTTTCTTGAAAACTAGAATATTATCAGTTATACATACTAGATTCTTTGATAGGGCGTTGATCCAGGGAATTAGTCTGATTGCCGGATCTGGAGTCAGGAAGGAATTTTTTCCCCCAATGTGGAGCTTAGTGTTGCCACATGGGTTTTTTTTTGCCTTCCTCTGGATCAACATGTTAGGCTATGGGTTGAACTAGATGGACTTAAAGTCTTCCTTCAACCTTAAAAACTATGTTACTATGTGAGTGGGAGGGTCCTTTTAACCTCTCTTGTGCTTCCTGTCCCTAATAGGGCGTGGAGAGGCAACCTCCTATGCTGTCGTGGAAGGGGTCTGGAGAAACTGACGGTTCTTGAACACACTCTGGAAGTAGGGGACAGAAGGATTAGGCCAACCCTCTTAGCTCTCTGGCTTTGGAGAGGAGATCATCCAACATCGGCAAAAAGAGGAACTCACCCCTGCACGGAACCGCACATAACATGCTTCTAGCATGTGCGTCCACTTTCCACTCATTTAACCACAAAGACCTGCGTACAGCATGTAAAAGACCTGCAGATCTAGCCACTAGATCGAGAGACTCAGCTGAAGCATCTGCCACATATGTCGAAACACACTCAACCTGAGGAATGACAGCCCGCATCTACTGTAGGGGTTTTTGACCAGTCCAGTAACTGTTTATCCTCACAGGAGTCCTGCTTTTCCCATCCAACCATGACTAAGGTTTTAATAGCAGCAATAACCGGGAGCCTGTCTCTAATTCTCACAAAACTCAGCAAACATGACCTCCTGTGCAGTGTTGTCAACAATCCCCACAGTAGTACAGACTGACTTCAACTGGCCGACTATATCCAGGATGAAAAAACAGGAGCCACCCTTATTCTGATCAGGATGACTGAATGAGGCCCTCCTGCAGGGAATCATTGTCCAAGACAAAAGGAAACTGATGATGAGGGATCGGCAAACAGGGTTGCAGGATCTGGGACAGGGAAGTCCTGATCTCATCTCGTATGAAGGTCTTAAGGTCAGCTGTACGTATCGAGCCCTGTCCGTCAAGTGTCTGAGCAATACAGGAGCGGCACAACCGTTTGTTGCCTTGGATGAAGTACTGCGCAAGAGTGAACCCACAGCCATGGCTGGGTATGTGGGGCACAGTGCAGGTAATTTAACTGCTACATGGTTGATGCCAGACCAGCCTCAGTCAACTGCAAGGGCCGTTCACACAAAGCACACTGCCTAATGTTAAGTTGCTCAGATTTCCTTTTTGTCTGGGTCAGAGACAGAAGAGAGAAAAGAGAGCTGGGGGAGCAGCACAGGAGATGATCATGCAATCAGAACTCACCCCAGATGCTGACATGAACAGGTACCGGGTTCAGGAGGTCGAGTCCCAGCAGAGAATGTAGAGCCCTTCTTAATCTCCTTGGAGCACTCTTATTCCAGAATAGGCAGCTTTGGAGGCCTGCCTGCTGCTGCTGTCTCTGCTGGTACTCCAGGCCTGCTGGCTGGCACCCTCCGGGCGCTGCTCCGCATCCGTGGGGGAAGACATCATAGGCACCTCACCAGGCCTGGAACGCTGCTTCATCCTCGAGTTTCCCACCAGATGCGTCCTCCTACGGACCCCCGGAAGTGACGCGCACTTCAGGTTCAAAGAGCGCGTCCGCCGGTCGACGCGCATGCGCACCGGGAATCCCGGAGGCCGGCCAGCGTGCGACACAGGGCGGCACATCTCCTCACCCTGCATCGCTGGACAAGCACTGGGGACTGCCCCAGGCCACGCCCGCCCGACCAAGAGCGGCACCACCCGGACACTGGGTCGTGCTGATAGAACCAGCCGACGAGGGAGACTGCAGGCTCAGGACTCCCCCGACGCTGCCTCCAAGACCCGGATTCCACTGATCTCACTCGGTCCCGCATGGAAGCCCAAGGCCCTATGTAAGAAGATCTTCATCTGTAGGTTCCTCTCACAAGGACAGGAAACCAACTTAGTAGGTGAGGGGGACAGCCCCTTTATATCTGTAGGTTTCCTGTCCTGGTGGGCGGATCCCCTCTCTCGGTGGGTGCTGTCATGGCGATAGGAAAAAAGGGCTTCCCTATATTTTTGGTTTCCAGCCAGGTAAAACTAGGCAGAAGGGGTTGGTGGCAGGCCGTAGCTGCCTGCTGTACCTGGCTGGACCAAAAACATGGCGAAGCCCCACGTCATTTTTCCAAATGCTCACTACACCCCTAGATATAATCCTTGAGGTGTCTAGTTACCAAAATTGAGTGACTTGTGGGGGAGCTCCAAAGTTTAGGCACACAGGGGCTCTCCATACACAACATTGGGTCTGCTAACAATTGGAGCTAATTTTCCATTCAAATTGTTAGCGGACACCATGTCGCGTTTGGAGAGCCCCTGTGTGCCTAAACATTGGAGCTCCCACTTAAGTGATCCCATTTTAGAAACTAGACCCCCCCCCCCCCCCCCAAGGAACTTCTAGATGCATAGTGAGTACTTAAGTACTTTTTTATTTTTTTCACAAACATTTTCTTTTGAACTCAATTTTTTTTACATGAGCAACAGGATAAAATGCAACACAAGTGGCTGACGCCCCCTAGTCTACAGCTGGGTCCTCTAGGGGGTGTTAGTCACTTGTGTTGCATATTTTGTTGCAGGGCAGCCCGTCTTGTCTAAAAGCTGGGCGTCATTAATAGGCTGCTTTCTGACTTTATGCTTCACTCTTGGAGTGGCTGCCGCCCTGTAGTGATCTCATGTCCAGTGATACCACCTGTCTCCTCCTTGTGGCACAGCTGGTCGCAGATGCCACAATCGCCCAAGTGTCAGGGTTGTAGGGGATGGAGCATCGGTGTTGAGAGATATGTGTTGCTTCTGAGCTGGCCATTAGTATCCTGCTAAATGCAATGGAATTTGAAAGAGGCCAAATTTGGTGAGTTTTTACACGTATAACGTCCTAACCCCAACATTTTTTTTTTTCCAAAATTGTGCTGATCTAAAGTAGACATGTGGGAAATGTTATTTCTTAAAGGGATCCTGTCACCCCCAAAACGCATGTAAACCTATTAAAACCTGTCCCTAGAGCATATTAACACTATCCCTACACTCTTTTTACCTCCTAAAAGCATTAAGTGACATTGTATAAAAACGTTTTATAAGTACCTGATTAGTGCTGATAATGAGTGACTATGCTATTCATAGTCACTCATCAAGACTGCCCCTCTGCTTCATAGCACGCCTGAATAGGCGTGATCTACATCCAGGATTCAAATTCGTGCCTCCCCGCTGTGCCCTGTGTCGTAGGAGGCTGCAGTGTGCTGGTGACGCGATCCGCGTCATTCCCGGCGCCTGGTGACGTATTTAGACCGGCGCCGCGCTGTTAGCTTCAAAATGCGCACTGCGCAGTGCGCATTTTGAAGCTAACAGCGCGGCGCCGGTCTAAATACGTCACCAGGCGCCGGGAATGACGCGGATCGCGTCACCAGCCACACTGCAGCCTCCTACGACACAGGGCACAGCGGGGAGGCACGAATTTGAATCCTGGATGTAGATCACGCCTATTCAGGCGTGCTATGAAGCAGAGGGGCAGTCTTGATGAGTGACTATGAATAGCATAGTCACTCATTATCAGCACTAATCAGGTACTTATAAAACGTTTTTATTCAATGTCACTTAATGCTTTTAGGAGGTAAAAAGAGTGTAGGGATAGTGTTAATATGCTCTAGGGACAGGTTTTAATAGGTTTACATGCGTTTTGGGGGTGACAGGATCCCTTTAACTATTTTGTGTCACAGAACTCTCTGGTTTAACAGAATAAAAATAAAAAATTTGAAAATAGCGAAATTTTCAAACTTTTCGCCAATTTTTTTTATTTTTCACAAATAAACGCAAAAATTATCAACCTAAATTTACTACCAACATGAGGCCCAATATGTCATAAAAAAACAATCTCAGAATCGCTAGGATCCGTTGAAGCGTTCCAGAGATATACCCTCATAAAGGGACACTGGTGAAAATTACAAAAAAAGGGTCTGGTCATTAAGGTGGAAATTGGATCCGTCACTAAGGAGTTAATTTGTCTTCAATGAAAAAAACCACAAAAAGAATTGTCCTAAAGCCAAATTGGATAGAATTCCACACCTAACATGAAAAAGGGGGTGGACAAAAGTATCAAGACCTTTAGAAATATCATGTGATGCTTCTCTAATTTGTGTAATTAACAGCACCTGTAACTTACCTGTGGCACCTAACAGGTGTTGGCAATAACTAAATCACCCTTGCAGCCAGTTGACATGGATTAAAGTTGACTCAACCTCTGTCCGATGTCCTTGTGTGTACCACAGAGCATGGAGAAAAGAAAGAAGACCAAAGAACTGTCTGAGGACTTGAGAAACCAAATTGTGAGGAAGCATGAGCAATCTCAAGGCTACAAGTCCATCTCTAAAGACCTGAACGTTCCTGTGTCTACCGTGTGCAGTGTTATCAAGAAGTTTAAAGCAGGGGCGTGGCCTGACTGCTCATGGTGGAGGCCGCCTGATCCGGGAGCTCCAGGTACCCTGGGCATTAAAGCAGCTTTATCAGCTCTCACACTAGCCTCAGACAGCTGCGAATTGCGGAAGAATTGCTATTGACCCTCCGCAGATGGGAAAGTCGAAAAACCCGCAATCCCTGCTGCCCAAGCGGGTCTCGGACTATTTTCCTCCTGGCCGCTCGGATTCTGCACTCCTTTCCAATATGGCGCCTACCTCCCCTCGTGCAGCCTGCGCTTCCCGCCGGAACCAGCAAGCTCAGGAAGCCGCTGCAACAGCTCTGCCTCCTGAAAGCCCGGTAACCCTTGCCCTTATGAAGAGCCTCTTATCAGAGCTTAGAGCTTCTATACAGGATGACATGAAGTCCATGGTAGCCGACCTCAGAGGGGAGGTGGTGGATCTAGGAAACCGGACGGATCACCTTAAATCTAAGCTAACCAAACTAATCCGTTCCCACAACAATCTGCTAGATGAACACGAACAACTTCAGCAGACAGTATAAACCATTCAAACAAAGAATTGTGAGCTGGAAGACCGAAATAGACGAGACAACCTCCGCCTTAGAGGCGTTCCGGAATCGATCCCCCCTGAAGATTTGAGAACGCTTCTCCAAAATTTTATATTGGAAGTCCTTCCAGGACTAGATCAGAGATCTCAAAATAGACCGCATACATAGGATTCCTAAACCCCCTGGAGTCCGCTCGGATCTACCGCGGGATGTGCTCGGGAGAGTACACTTCTTTGAAACTAAAGAGGACTTTTTGAAAGCGCTGAGAGCGGCCCCATCTCTATCGGAGTGCTTTACGAGTATTGAGGTATACCCGGACCTTTCCCCAGCCATCCTGGCCCTACGTCGCACATTCAAACCATATACGGCCCTGCTGCGTGAAAGAGAAGTGGCTTATCGTTGGGGTCGCCCTACTCGCATAATTATCAGGAGAAATGATGTTTCACATGTATGCCTAACCCCCCACTCAAGCAGCACAACTCCTGAGATGCTGGAATTTCCTCCCGCCGTCCTCCTCAACATCGCCTCAGCAACCTGCTCATGATCACCCTACCAAGCAGGGATCTCGCGGAAGGAGGACCGATCCTAAATGGAAGGTCGCCTGAACTATTGTCAGCTATGTGGGTCTCCTTTCTTTTGCTGGACGATCTGCCCAGGGTACCACCTTCCTGGTCTCTTCTTCTACACTTCCCAGGTCGTATTATTGATTTCTTTTTTCTCTTCTCCTTTCTACCTCCCTCCTTTCTCTTGACCTCTTCTCTCAGCCCTTCTGATCTACCTCTTCTACCCCCTTCATCTTAAGACACCTGGGAGTGCTCCCCCCACCCCCGAGCGGATTTTATCGCTCCGGATAATTGTTTTTTTCTTTTGATTGCTTTATGTATGTTTCTGGAAATTCTGACTCATTCCCAGAATGGACATTGGCGAATCGTTCTCCTTTTTCCTTCTGATTTTTTGTTTTTTTAGGTTTGCTATGTTTTTATATGGCACCTGCTTCTGTGGACTTCCTAGCAGGTGCGCAATTGAATGTTTGGAGTCCTTGTTTTCCCCCCTTTGCTCCCCCCTCCCTTCCCTTATTTGCAGCTTACTCTATGTAGATATGTTAATTATGGTGTATAAGATACTTATTTCACCCCAACTATCCCCATGACTATCTCAATATTAGCCTTAAATGTAAACGGCTTAAACTCGCCGCAAAAACATTCCATTCTCTATGGGCAGCTGAAAAAAAAACACGCTCCGACGTGGTTTTCTTACAAGAAACTCACTTACTGGAGTCTGGCAACTACCGTGTGGCCTCTCGCTTTTATCCTCAGCGTTTCTTTTGCAATGCTCAGGATAAAAAATCTGGTGTTGCCATCCTCATTAGCTCTAATCTCTCATTCGAACTAATTAAAAGTCCTGTCGGACCCTAACGGCAGCTACCTCCTCCTAAATTGTTGTATAAACAATGTACTTTACTCTTTACTAGCAATCTACGCCCCTAATTCAAAACAATCCACATTTCTTAAAACCCTTTTAGAGGACCTCGCTCCCTCGATGACAGGACACAGACTGATAGCAGGAGACCTTAATGCTCCCCTAAACAAATCTTTACACTGCTCTTCCCCCTTGACCTACAGATCTGACCTTTCTTGTATCACTTCTTCCTTTCATTTGCACGATATTTGGAGGTACCTCCACAGCACCGAGCGAGACTATACATTCTTTTCACCCACACACAAATCTTTCAGTCGTATAGACTACTTTTTAGTTAATGACTCTCTCTTGCCTTTATGTATGTCTGCTGATATTGACTCGATATCCTGGTCGGACCATGCCCCCCTCACCTTGACGCTTTCTGACTCCACGCCACACTCCCCCATGACTTCTTGGAAAATGAACGAACGCCTTCTGACTTCTACTACTAAAAAAAAAAAGACACCCTGGCAGACCATTTGAAGGACTTCTTTCACCTAAATGACGTCGATAATATTGCTCCAGATGTGTTATGGTTCTCGCACAAAGCAGTAATGCGAGGACATTTCCTCAAATTAGAAGCTTACACCAAAAAACAGTACAATGCAAGTCTAGATTCCCTATTGATCAAGATCAAAGCGCTCGAGCGCTCCTGCTCAGCAGCTCCCGATTCTGGGAACCTAGCTGAACTCCTAAAAACAAGAAATCAGCTCTGTGCGCTCGTTCTCTCTCGGGTGGAGCTTTATTTGAAAAAAAAAAAACTAAATCCATGTACTACAGTATGGGTGACAGAGCTGGAGCCCTATTAGCCCGTAGAATTAGGAAATCGGAGACCCGAACTAGAATTTCCCACCTTATCTCTAGCCGGGGTACTACTATCCGTAACCTTTTTATATTTAAATTATATGATAATTTGTGACTCCCGTTCAAATAATATCTCTTTCTTTAAGTGCACTTCTAAAATATAACTTTTAATAGATATTTGTTAAAATGACAAACAGTGTTTACTCACACCCAGTGTCTATAAAACATACACTTCAAACAGGGGTGGGAGATGTCCCTAGTCAGGCCCTGTTTTCTTGTACTGCCTAGCAACGGAGTTTTAAACACCTAAATTATACGGTGTCCCCGTTCCACGACGGCTATCCCTATATTTTGTAACCTATATATAGGGCACAGTCATACATTCATCCATGCCGGAGTAAGGCGCTATCTGATGACATGGGTCAAATCCCAATGTCCCTTCAGCCCTTGCTAACCTATGGGGTTTTTTCTCTTAGTGGAGTGATATGATATCTTAATTGTAATGAATAGTCCTCATATCAGGCATAGTGTTATCAACATTGTGCCATCCAGGCAGGTCACCAAAACAGGACCCCTGTAGAAAAAATGATAACACAGGTCCAAGGTGTATCTATGATAGACTAAAATGAGTGGAATGGCTACTCAAAGGCATAAAACCACTTCTACCCTCATAAATTAGATATCTCCAAACTCTAATATCTCAATCCCCCTATATGAAGCAGGAACATGATGATCACTGAAGGGTTAATATCTCCTTATCACCTCACATCAACACGGGAATTATCAGTTGACAGTGTATACCAGTTGATGTAACTTATCTTATGCACGCTGTCCAAACGACTCGACGCGTTTCCACCCACTCGATAGATCGTGGATTTCATCAGGAGTGACAGTATGACAAGGATACCAGAGAGCCCTCCTTCCGCCCTCTGTGTGCGCTGACAGGGGCATACAATCAAGCCTCCTGTCTATTTGATAATGGCGCCACCAGCGGCCCAGAGATCCGCTCCTTTTATCCCCGCCTCTTGTCAGTGTGAGGCTAGGGAAGGCGTACCCGCGTGCGCTCCACGATAGCGCTGCCTCCGGTCTGCGTTCCAGACCGGAAGCGCGTCACCGCGTACCAGAGGCGGGGATAAAAGGAGCGGATCTCTGGGCCGCTGGTGGCGCCATTATCAAATAGACAGGAGGCTTGATTGTATGCCCCTGTCAGCGCACACAGAGGGCGGAAGGAGGGCTCTCTGGTATCCTTGTCATACTGTCACTCCTGATGAAATCCACGATCTATCGAGTGGGTGGAAACGCGTCGAGTCGTTTGGACAGCGTGCATAAGATAAGTTACATCAACTGGTATACACTGTCAACTGATAATTCCCGTGTTGATGTGAGGTGATAAGGAGATATTAACCCTTCAGTGATCATCATGTTCCTGCTTCATATAGGGGGATTGAGATATTAGAGTTTGGAGATATCTAATTTATGAGGGTAGAAGTGGTTTTATGCCTTTGAGTAGCCATTCCACTCATTTTAGTCTATCATAGATACACCTTGGACTGTGTTATCATTTTTTCTACAGGGGTCCTGTTTTGGTGACCTGCCTGGATGGCACAATGTTGATAACACTATGCCTGATATGAGGACTATTCATTACAATTAAGATATCATATCACTCCACTAAGAGAAAAAACCCCATAGGTTAGCAAGGGTTGAAGGGACATTGGGATTTGACCCATGTCATCAGATAGCACCTTACTCCGGCATGGATGAATGTATGACTGTGCCCTATATATAGGTTACAAAATATAGGGATAGCCGTCGTGGAACGGGGACACCGTATAATTTAGGTGTTTAAAACTCCGTTGCTAGGCAGTACAAGAAAACAGGGCCTGACTAGGGACATCTCCCACCCCTGTTTGAAGTGTATGTTTTATAGACACTGGGTGTGAGTAAACACTCTTTGTCATTTTAACAAATATCTATTAAAAGTTATATTTTAGAAGTGCACTTTAAGTAAGAGATATTACTATCCATAACCCCATCCAGATTGCTGAACAATTCCGCATCTATTACAACGACCTCTACAATCTTGCTACCTCTCAAATCACACCATAGCCTTCCTCTGAGGCCATCTCTTCTTTCTTGGCTAGAGCTCATCTCCCCTCTGTCAGCAGACCAACTATCCTTTTTAAATAAACCCTTCACTATTCCTGAAATTCTTGGAGTCATTCGCTCTGCGAAGAAACGTTCGGCCGCTGGTCTAGACGGATTTCCTTACCAATATTACTCCTCCTTTGCCCCTCTACTTGCTCCCCATCTTTTATCTTTATTTCAGTTCTAGCAGCGGGAGGGCTGCGTCAGGCCTGAGGGACTGAAAGCATCCATCTCCACAATCCTGAAACCGGGGAAGCCTCCTACAGACCCGAGCAGCTATCGCCCGATAGCTCTGCTTAACTGCGATTTGAAACTCTATTCCAAGCTGCTAGCGGACCGTCCCAAGGTGGTTCTCCCGTCCTTGATCACCTTGGATCAGGAAGGTGTCATTCCTGACAGTCAGGCGAGAGATGCCACAAGGCGGGTCATCAATCTACTCGAGATTTTAGAGAGGAGGGGTTCCCCTGGTGTGCTCGTGTCCCTTGACGCAGAAAAAGCCTTTGACCGAGTGCACTGGGGATACCTGGCAGCTGTTCTGGATAAATTTGCCTTTTGTGGCAGCATCAAATCGGCTACTATGGCATTGTACTCAGCCCCCTGTGCTTTTGTGAGAGCTGGGGGATTTATCACCTCCGCTTTCGCGATCACCAATGGGACGCGTCAGGGCTGCCCCCTCTCATTTTTGCCTGTCACGGCAAAATGCCAGATTCTTATCAGGTTAATGGACGGAGGAATAACAGACACCAAGTCTTAGATTGCAATATCAAAATATTCCTAAGGGGAGGTGCCCCAACAGGTTTATTATATAGACAGATGCTGATGCATAAATTAATCAAGCATTAAAGTCATTGGTTACATTCTTACTTCTTTTACAATGATTGGTTCCCCCAACATTATTTGCTTCATGGTGATTGGTTCTTTATCATGTAAACATTTGGCAGAGGATATAGGGACTTTCCATGTCCCTTAATAACCCTTGGCAGGGTGTGTGTCTCTACCCCCTTATCTTATCTTGACCAGATGGGGGGCCCTGTGGACATGTCAGAGACATGTCTTTTCATGTTCTTAAAAACAACTTACATAAGAGCTCTTAAAAACAACTTACATAAGAGCTCTGGACGCCATCTTAGGAATTGTGTATATATGTATATTCTTCAGTAAATCAAACAATTACTTATTAAAGCAATTACTCAACAATGTCAGATAATTGCCCTGACAGCCCTTGCTATGGAATCACTGGCAGCTATCATTCGCTCTCACCCGGATATACTGGGTATTACCGTGGACCTCGTGGACCATAGAATCGGTCCCCACGCTGATGAAGTCCTCCTTACCTGCACGAACCCCTCTATCTCGGTTCCTGCTGTAGTTTCTGTACTTACTGATTTCTCTATCGCCTCTTTTAATAAGCTCAACCTCACCAAATCCTCGATATTCCCAATTAACCTCCCCCCTACAATCCAGCAATCACTCTCCTCCCGATTTCCTTTCATCTGGTCCTCTGTGGGTTTCCAATACTTAGGCATCCACATTACCTCTCTGAAAAACATTATTAGAATCAATTGTGACACACTGCTTTTATCACTACGGAAGCCCTGTGCCGATTACTCTACTTACCAACTCTCACAAATCGCACGGATACAAACAAACAAAATGATCCTCCTCCCCAAAATCCTTTATTTTATGCGCTATACACCCCTCCTGTTCCCCAAAAAATATTTAAATCTTTTTCAGTCAGTCATTGGCCGCTTCATTTGGAATAACAAACCACACTGAGCCTCCATGTCCACACTTTCCCTTCCGTACACTGAGGGAGGTTTTGGTGTACCAGATATCGCAGCATACTACACGGCAATTGTCTTGGATGTGGCGAAGGTTTGGTGGACGGAATCCCCTTCCACACTTTGGCTACAAATAGAAGCTTGTCACGCTCCTTCTTCAATTCTCCTCCCCCCCCCCCCCCCCCTTCACTCTACGTACTATGCAGGGCCTCCTTTCGACCTGGGCTAAACTCAGCAGAACCCATTTCTCTTTCCGTTTTTCGTTACATCTCACTACAAGCAGTGGAAACACTTATGGGTCAAATCTCTTTCTCATCATGGGGGAACGGGTAGTCTACCTCTCTCGACGTCCTCTTAGACCAGGGCCTTCTCCTGCCCTATGAAGCTTTAGTTACCAAACTGTCCCTTCCTCCCTCATCTCTCTTTTCTTACATTCGCCTCAGACACTTCCTTCGCTCGATAGTTTTACCAGAATGTGACCTCTCGAATATTTCTCTCCCATTACAAGCCCTTTTCAAGCGACCTGGGCATTCCAGCCATGGAGTATCAACCATATACAAAGCCCTATCTGCCCTGAGATCTACAGTTAAACTCCCTTACATGCTTAGGTGGGAGTCTAGACTTGCCTTTACAGCAACACTTGAACAATGGCGAACAACCTCGGGACATGCTTCACTCTTTACTCGCTGTATTAACCATCTGGAACAATCAAAAAAGCTTATGTTCAACTGGTATCTGACCCAGTCACGTATTGCTAGATTTGGAAACCCCGACGCTTCCTCCTCCCAGCTTTGCTGGAAGGGTTGTCCTGTTCTAGGATCAGAGGAGCACATGTGGTGGTCCTGCCCCGGGGTGAGACACTTCTGGAAGGAGGTGGAAGTCCTTCTCTCATACCTGAAAGGCTTCCCCGTGGACCTCACGGCCCCGCTAGCATTATTGGGCTTAAACCTAGATATATTCCCTTCTCCTCTAAAACTCACCATTACCAATATTTTGATAGCAGCACGCCAAACAATTGCTGCGCACTGGAAATCAGCGTCTCTTCCTTCCATTACAGAGGTGAGATCTTGCCTGAACCTCCATTGTGCATATGAAATCATGCTGGCACACGACTTGAAACAACGTATCAAGGTCCTGAATTGGTGGGATCCTTGGCTCGCTTCACAACATAACACGGTGGTTGTCCCTCTTTGATATCAAGAGGAGTCTAAGATCTGTTCTGTAATTTCGCTTTTCAATCGATTTGACTCTAATTCTTTATAATATTGTACACCTTCTGTTGATAATTCCTAGGTACTTAGCTCGAAAAATGAGCTTGCTGCATATGACCATCCCTCCATCCTCCTACGGCCCCCCCCCCTTTTTTCTCCCTTCATATGATATATATGACTGTTTTTGATCTCGTTTGATCTTCTGTTTCTCTGTTATTTCACAATTGTCCTGATAAACATTAATAAAAAACCACTGATTTAAAACAAGTTTAAAGCCCATAGCACTGTGGCTAACATCCCTAGATGTGGACGGAAAAGAAAAATTGACGAGAGATTTCAGCGCAAGATTGTGTGGATAAAGAACCTCGACTAAAGGTCCAGTCTCACATAACGCCGCATCAGCGATCCCGATAACGATGTGCAGAGATCCCTGGTGCGTCGTTTTTACACCGCTGGTAAAATGTCAAACAGGCATCTTACCAGCTATGTGAAAAACGACGCACTAGCGATCCAGAATTATACCGAGGTCGTTGTGAATTTTCTCTCCATAGCGTAGCATTGAGATCGTTGCTCATCGATAGTGTTCCCAGCGGGAGCACAACGACGAAGGAATGACCCAGAGTAGTGTGTAACGATCAACGATCTCAGAGCAGGGGCCAGATCGTTGGTGCGTGCCACACAGAACGACGTCGCTATTGGGATCGCTGTTGCGACACGAAATTTGTGACGCAACAGCGATCTCGTTAGCGATCTCTTTATGTGTGACAGGGCCTTAACATCCAAACAAGTTCAAGCTGCCCTGCAGTCCGAGCGTACAACAGTGTCAACCCGTACTATCCGTCGGTGTCTGAATCAAAAGGGACTGTATGGTAGGATACCCAGGAAGACCCCACTTACCCCGAGACATAAAGCCAGGCTGGAGTTTGCCAAAACTTACCTGAGAAAGCCTAAAACGTTTTGGAAGAATGTTCTCTGGTCAGATGAGACAAAAGTTGAGCTTTTTGGGCAAAGGCATCAACACAGAGTTTACAGGAGAAAAAAAAGGGGCATTCAAAGAAAAGAACACAGTCCCTACAGTTAAACATGGCAGAGGTTACCTGATGTTTTGGGGTTGCTTTGCTGCCTCTGGCACTGGACTGCTTGACCGTGTGCATGGCATTATAAAGTCAAATATCAGGGACCTGGAGCAGTTTGCCAAAGAAGAATGGTCTAAAATTCCAGGAGAGCATTGTAAGAAACACATTGATGGTTACCGGAAGCGGTTGATCGCAGTCATTTTGGCTAAAGCCACGTGCACACGTTCAGTATTTGATGAGTTTTTTACCTCAGGATTTGTAGCCAAAACCAGGAGTGGATCATTAAATATAGAAGTGGTGCAGGTGTTTCTATTAGCCTTTTCCTCTGACTGTTCCACTCCTGGTTTTGTCTACAAATCCTGAGGTAAAAAACGCAAATACTCAGCGTGTGCATGTGGCCTAAAGGTTGTGCAACCAAGTATTAGGCTGAGGGTGCCAATACTTTTGTCTGGCCCATTTTTGGAGTTTTGTGTGAAATGATCAATGTTTTGGTTTTTGCTTCATTCTCTTTTGTGTTTTTTCATTGAAGACAAATTAAATGAAGATAATAATACCAAAGAATTTGTGATTGCAATCATTTTCAGGAAGAAACTGAATATTATCTGACAGAATAGCAGGGGTGTCAATACTTTTGGCAACAACTGTATACAGCTGTAATTACACAGCCAGTGCGCCATTCATGCCCCCTGTGATCAGACATATGGACAGTAACCACACAGCCAGTGCCCCATTCATGCCCCCTGTGATCCAACATATGGGCTGTAATCCCAAAGCCAGCGCCCCATTCATGCCCCCTGTGATCCGACACATGCGCTGTAATCACACAGCCAGTGCCCCATTCATGCCCCCTGTGATCAGATATATGGACTGTAATCACACAGCCAGTGCCCCATTCATGCCCCCTGTGATCAGATATATGGACTGTAATCACACAGCCAGTGCCCCATTCTTGCCCCCTGTGATCAGATATATGGACTGTAATCACACAGCCAATGCCCCATTCATGGCCCCTGTGATCAGATATATGGACTGTAATCACACAGCCAGTGCCCCATTCATACTTCCTGTGATCAGATATATGGACTGTAATCACACAGCCAATGCCCCATTCATGCCCCCTGTGATCAGATATATGGACTGTAACCACACAGCCAGTGCCCCATTCATGCCCCCTGTGATCAGATATATGGACTGTAATCACACAGACAGTGCCCCATTCATGCCCCCTGTGATCAGATATATGGACTGTAATCACACAGCCATGCCCCATTCATGCCCCCTGTGATCAGATATATGGACTGTAACCACACAGCCAGTGCCCCATTCATGCCCCCTGTGATCAGATATATGGACTGTAACCACACAGACAGTGCCCCATTCATGCCCCCTGTGATCAGATATATGGACTGTAATCACACAGCCAGTGCCCCATTCATGCCCCCTGTGATCAGATATATGGACTGTAATCACACAGACAGTGCCCCATTCATGCCCCCTGTGATCAGATATATGGACTGTAATCACACAGCCATGCCCCATTCATGCCCCCTGTGATCAGATATATGGACTGTAACCACACAGCCAGTGCCCCATTCATACTTCCTGTGATCAGATATATGGACTGTAATCACACAGACAGTGCCCCATTCATGCCCCCTGTGATCAGATATATGGACTGTAATCACACAGCCATGCCCCATTCATGCCCCCTGTGATCAGATATATGGACTGTAACCACACAGCCAGTGCCCCATTCATACTTCCTGTGATCAGATATATGGACTGTAACCACACAGCCATGCCCCATTCATGCCCCCTGTGATCAGATATATGGACTGTAACCACACAGCCATGCCCCATTCATGCCCCCTGTGATCAGATATATGGACTGTAACCACACAGCCAGTGCCCCATTCATGCCCCCTGTGATCAGATATATGGACTGTAATCTCACAGCCAGTGCCCCATTCATGCCCCCTGTGATCCGACACATGCGCTGTAATCACACAGCCAGTGCCCCATTCATGCCCCCTGTGATCAGATATATGGACTGTAACCACACAGCCAGTGCCCCATTCATGCCCCCTGTGATCAGATATATGGACTGTAATCACACAGCCATGCCCCATTCATGCCCCCTGTGATCAGATTTATGGACTGTAATCACACAGCCATGCCCCATTCATGCCCCCTGTGATCAGATATATGGACTGTAACCACACAGCCAGTGCCCCATTCATGCCCCCTGTGATCAGATATATGGACTGTAATCACACAGCCAGTGCCCCATTCATGCCCCCTGTGATCAGATATATGGACTGTAATCACACAGCCAGTGCCCCATTCTTGCCCCGTGATCAGATATATGGACTGTAATCACACAGCCATGCCCCATTCTTGCCCCCCATTACCAGGGCAGCTGCAGACACAATTTGTGTACTCCAGTAAATGATTACGTTCTAGATCACTCATCTCCAAGGCAAATCAGTAGCGCCCGACCCGCTGGGAGCTGTACGGGCCATCAGCGTCCTACCAAGAGGAGGCCGGCGGCCGTACTCAGTCTAGGGCAGAGCAGTGCCCGCCATCCGCTCACCTGCTGTCCGCTGACAGGACAGGCCTCCGGTAGTTCATCCTGCTCCCTCCACATTGAACCACGTGAATTTCGGGATCCACCAACATCTTACTGCAGAGCTGCGTCCGGACAGAGAACACACGTGGTAAAGCCGAAAGAGCACACACAGGAAGTGGGCGGAGCGCATCCAGGAAGTAGGCGCCGACAACTGGCCGTAAGGTAGATGCTAGAGAATACAGGCTCCTTGCAGGTCCTGACTGCAGCCTATACAGTCTAGCACCCGCACTACTGAAGACGCTAGAGAATACAGGCTCCTTGCAGGTCCTGACTGCAGCCTATACAGTATAGCTGCTTCACTATTGAAGATGCTAGAGAATACAGGCTGCTTCCAGGTCCTGACTGCAGCCTATACAGTATAGCTGCTTCACTATTGAAGATGCTAGAGAATACAGGCTGCTTCCAGGTCCTGACTGCAGCCTATACAGTATAGCTGCTTCACTACTGAAGATGCTAGAGAATACAGGCTGCTTCCAGGTCCTGACTGCAGCCTATACAGTATAGCTGCTTCACTACTGAAGATGCTAGAGAATACAGGCTCCTTGCAGGTCCTGACTGCAGCCTATACAGTATAGCTGCTTCACTACTGAAGATGCTAGAGAATACAGGCTGCTTCCAGGTCCTGACTGCAGCCTATACAGTATAGCTGCTTCACTATTGAAGATGCTAGAAAATACAGGCTCCTTCCAGGTTTATATAAGTGGTTACAGCAGAATGTACAGGCTCCTTGCAGGTCCTGACTGCAGCCCATACAGTATAGCTGCTTCACTAATGAAGACTCTAGAGAATACAGGTTCCTTCCAGGTCCTGACTGCAGCCTATACAGTCTAGCACCCTCACTACTGAAGATGCTCAATAGACGCTCTTTCAGCTTTCACAAAAAGCCTCAAAACTAAAACTTGGTCAGACAAAGGGATAAAAACCTTAGCAGACATTATGGACAACGAAAACCACTTTTACCTTTGTCACTACTCCAAACTAAATTCAAACTATCCAGCGAGGACCAACCAACCTGGAATAAATTGAAAATTCTTCTTGGTAACCTCAATGACAAAATTCACCTACCACTTATCGTGACCCAACTATTCAGATTTGGACAAGCTAAAGTTTTTTGGAATCTAAGAAACATATATTCTGAATTCAACCAAGACTCAAAAATCACAGAACTACCAAATATGGAAACATGGGCCAAAGAACTCCACACGCCAATAGAATTGGAATCCTGGGAAATGGCCTACAAAAATGTCCACAAAAGTATAACTAATGCATCTCTTCTAGAAAACTTCTACAAAACTACCACGAGATGGTACTACACTCCAGTTAAAATTCACAAATTTGACACCAAACAATCCCCTATGTGTTGGAGGAACTGTGATAACTTAGGAACTTTAGAGCATATACTATGGAGTTGTCCCTCACTTGAAGAATACTGGGGAAAATTCAATTACTCATAAACGAAATATCCGAAGAAGAGATCTATTTGACACCGGAATTCACCCTACTTTTCATAGGCATAAACAAAGTTTGTACACAATCAAGAGCACTAGTTACTCATATAATTTTAACTGCCAAAACTCTAATAACACAAAAATGGAAGGAAACCACTCCACCTTCATTTAACTCCCTGATTAATACTATAGCGACACACAACACATACGAATGGACGCATGCAGCAAGAAATAATCTACTGAAGAAATATGCAAAAAAATGGACACCTTGGAACAAAGCATTTCCTACGAATTATGACCATCTTGAAGTGGAACACGAACAGCGCTAGCTAATGAATTGGACACTTTTCCCCCCTCCCCCCTCCCCCCCCGTGCCCTACTTTACCCCCCCCCCCCACTACTATCTCTTCCTTTGACCTTATTGTTGTTTATTAGAATTCTACTGTTAACTAAAGTTTAACAACTTAGATATTGAAAAACTTAATTCCCTATTGAAAATGTTATTGTTGATCAATTACCAGTTGATGTTCATTTTATTAATTCAATAAAAATATTTGAACAAGAAAATACAGGCTACTTCCAGGTCCTGACTGCAGCCTATACAGTCTAGCACCCTCACTACTGAAGACATACCTCCCAACTTTTGAAGAACAGAAGGAGGGACAGTCGATGCGGCGCACCTAGTGCACCGCGCAAATTTTTAGCCCCACCCCTTGCCCCGCCCCTGACCACACCTATTTACAAGTGACGGACATTCAGATGCCCTTATTACTATTAATCTTCTGATTATTGCATTTTTGCCTTTTCCAATTCATTTGATGCATTTTAGTGCCATTTAGTACTGACAGCACAGACTATGGACTGCCCCATCATACAACACAGCAGGACGGCTGAGACTAGTGCCTGCCCTGCAGCATTGTGCAGTTTATAGCCAGGGATGTGCAGTCAGTAATCAAACCTCTGACTCGAATCCTCAGTTTCCCTGAATCCAACCCCACCAAAATGGACACTGTCTCAGACTCCATCTCCACAGTCATGGTGTGCAGCCGGTAAGCCAAACCTCCGACTCCACCAAAATGGACACAGACTCTGAGTCCACAGTACTGTGTATAGCACCCCCTGATGGCAGGCTGCCGTCCACTATAGGACACAATACAAGCTCTGAAAATGCAGTAGGGAGATGGGAAAAAGTTCCACAAGGTGAACTATCACTGCAGCCTCCACCAGTCGGGCCTTTATGGCAGAGTGGCCCAACAGAAACCTCTCAAATGAAGAATTTAATTTGAGTGATCCGTTTTATGCAGTGCACTGCAAATAATGGATCAAAAAATGAAGAGTCTGAATGTAGCCTATATATCTCCATCCTGGTATATATGGTCTCCAACCTGGTATATATGGTGTCCCTGAGGATCCATTCGCCACAGAGGTACTGCACCTTAGCCAGAGGTGTGGTACCTCTCCCCCACCCCTGGTAAGGAGAGGGTACTACCCGGTACCCACACATCCGCATTCAACACCAGCCCACTCTAGGCCAGGGGTGCTGAGGCAGAAGAAACCCCATGATGGGCAGACCCCATCTCTGGCTGGAGAAGGGGATTAGTAGGTGGAACAGTTAGAAAGTAGTGGAGCAGGAGGTAGGCAGGGACAGTTCAGAGTGGGAGGAGTTAAGCCAGACAGAAACAGGAAGTGCGTAGTCAGTGAGTCGGACCTGGGGACTAGAGTTGTGAGTAGCTCGTCCTGGGGAAGAGGATGGAGAGAAAGTTGGACCCGGGACTGGAGCCATACGAGCTCGTCCCAAGTCAGAGAGGATGTAGAGTATCTGCAGAGACTGAGAGGGAGCTCTGAGGGGAGGGGGAGCACCTCTGGGTCGCCACAGAGCTCTGTGTGCAGGAACCCCGTTCCAGTGATTGCCTGGTGGGACTTGCTGGAGGAGCTAGGCCACAGAGGGTACCGGCCCCAGACTAGTGGAAGACTAAGATTCAGCTAGCAAACCCGGAGGCTGCGGTATCTTTATGTGCAGCAGCCAAATCCGCACCCAATCGCTGAAAAGGCAGCCGCATAGGCTCAAGGGGACAAGAGAGACGTCGTCCGACAGGACCCAAGCTGCTGGCTCTGGACAGTGTGTGTGAAAGGCAGGAGGGCGAGAGCCAGCGCAGTGAGATGACCCGGAAAGGTACACACAAAGGTGGTACCAAACAAGTGCCACTAATCTGCCTAGAAATGGCTGGATCCCTGACTCGGAGTACACAGCACCCGGCGGGTCGGCGTACTTCAGAAACTGAGTAAACTGTGAAGACTGCACCCTGCTGTGTCCCCTGATTTCTTTACTGCACGATCTGCCCTGGGTTACACCTGTGACCACCATCAATAGACTTTATAACTGCCCTGGGGTCCTGCTCTACTCGTGGAGAGCTGTAACATCCCTGCTGCATCACCCCAGTGGATCTGAACCGCAGCGTCGGCCATCCAATTGCTGAATACCACAGGTGGCGTCACAAATTTAATCCCATATAAATATCCCCCATTTTTATGACACCACCAGGCTCACGGAGCCAGGTCACGCCACCATGACATTCCCCAAAGAGAACTGAACTGTGCGGCCCAGTTCCGAGTACCTCACGGCCCTGGTGGGCGCGTGTCAGTATACATGTCCCTATTTTTCTCTAATTTGAGAAAGTATTCTACTCAACTTTCTTCAGCTCCCACATCACCCAGTGTCCTCTGTAACAACGCACAGCTGGTAGCTGACATTGGAGTGTGCGCCTTGATGCAAGAAGTGACTGTCATGTGCTGCCCTGTCATGGTACCGCAGACGTCAGCTGTCAGCCACAGTTTGGCCGTCAGCGTGTATCACAGTGCAGGAACCTAACGGGTCTCTGTACATCAATGCGCTTCAGCTTGATGCATGTCCTCGGATGCACATCCAGCTGCAGTAGGTGCTGGGGTCGCCCGGGCCCTGTATCGCCAGGCCTGGTCTTGACCTCGATCCTTACAATTATGTAGATACTGAACAATAATTGTTTATTATTTTATTAGTGTTGTGAAAAAAAAATTCAGAAATTTGTAATTAAAAATACATTTTTGCTTGTGTCATTTTCCAAGATCTGTAACGCTATTAATCTTTATGATCGGGGCTCTGAGGGGAGGTTTGTTGTGACATTCTTACTGATACCATGTGGCTGTAGATCATATACTGATTGGCTGTTAATGCCATTTATCGCAAGGTGGAGTAGGCAAAAAAATATATAGAATTCTGGCGATTTAATTGATGTTTTTTGTTACGCTGTTTACCAATCACACATTTATTTTGGATTTTGAGAGGACTTTTATGAATGCAGTGATACCAAATATGGGGGGAGGGGGGGGATTATTTATGTTTTGCTTTTTATGGGAAATAGGGGTTGGTTATACATTTTTGTTGTTTTTTCCCATATGTTTAAAAACACTTTTTTTTTTCTCTGTACTGTAAGGGTACCGTCACACCTAGCCATATCGCTGGCGATCCCATAGGCGACGCACGTGCGCGCGTTTTTGCGTGTCGCCCGAGGTCGCCGACGCCCATTTACACGGGGTGACACCTTAGGCGACGCTCAGGCGATGACCTGACCGGAAATTGCCTGAGCGTCGCCCAAGCCCCACAAGCGATTAAGTCACTGGTGGCCGCATCCGCGTCACACAGAGCAACCACATTAGCGATGTGGGCGTAATTTTGAGCCACATCTCGGAGATAGGCGTTAACATAATGCTGTGTGACGCCTCGAAGAAATGTGATTGGCCTGGGTGTCTGATGCAGAATTGACATGTACTGAGACAATTGTGTTGGTGTTAAAAAGAGACATTTGGCAATGGCACATCTCTGCACTTTGTAGCACACAGTGGGGCATCAATGTGCTGCTTTTTAATAGAATGTACGCTCCTGGGTATGGCCCCTTTGACATCTGCGTTTTATGCTGATTGCGGCAGTTGCGGTTAAAAAAACCGCAACTGCCGCGATTACTGCAAGTGTGACCGCACTTGCGGTTCACTTGCGGCAAGCCCCATACAATGTCTATGGGGTTGCGGCAGGTGCGGCAAGTGCACCAAGTGCGGTTTCGGCACTTGCGACATGCTGCGGTTTTTTCCCAGCAGCACCTGCCGCAAGCCCCATAGACATTGTATGGTGCTTGCCGCAAGTGAACCGCAAGTGCGGTCACACTTGCAGTAATCGCGGCAGTTGCAGATGTCAAAGGGGCCCAATACACCTTTCAGCACCATGGAAAGGAAGACTACATTAATGTGGGACGCACACATCATCAAATAGGACGCCGAGGAACAAGACTACCAATCGTAACGCTGGAGCTGCCACCAATCCACGCAACCATCAGAGATAGTAACTATGCCCTGAAACGCCTACTGAATAGTTTTGGCGATGTGTGCTGTCGCCTTTCACATCGCTCATGAGATGTTACACAGGGCGATCAGCACACATCGCCCAAGAATGGTCGCCTGGTTTCAGTGCTCTGATGTGAAACCAGGCGACCACTCAGATGTGTCGCCGTCGCCCATTTACATTAGGCGACGCATTGGCGATGTCGCCGGCAACAGGCCACGCCTTAGCGTCGCCTGTGGAATCGCCGGCGATATCTCCAGGTGTGACGGTACCTTAATAGTCTCCTTAGGGGAGCTGAAGCTGTATCTTATCGCTTCTCCAGAATGCAGCAGTGCTACAGCCGCTATTAGAGTGAAAATCATGTTCTTCTATGAACACCACATAAACGCTGGCCCTCACACAAGAACCGTCACGATAGGTATGGAGGTCTTCAGCAGACCCCTGGCTGTCATGGGAACCCATCACATCCTCAGACCTCACACAATACCGATGCGGCCGACATCTCCTGCCGGGACGGACGTGGCCGACCTCTCCTGCCGGGGCCAACGTCTCCTGCCGGGGCCGACGTCTCCTGTCGGGATCGACGTCTCCTGCCGGGACCGACGCGGCCGACGTCTCCTGCCGGGACCGACGCGGCCGACGTCTCCTGCCGGGACCGACACGGCCGTCTCCTGCCGGGACCGACACGGCCGACGTCTCCTGCCGGGACCGACACGGCCGACGTCTCCTGCCGGGACAGACAGGCCGACGTCTCCTGCCGGGACAGACACGGCCGACCTCTCCTGCCGGGACAGACACGGCCGACCTCTCCTGCCGGGACAGACACGGCCGACCTCTCCTGCCGGGACAGACACGGCCGACCTCTCCTGCCGGGACCGACACGGCCGACCTCTCCTGCCGGGACCGACACGGCCGACCTCTCCTGCCGGGACCGACACGGCCGACCTCTCCTGCCGGGACCGACACGGCCGACCTCTCCTGCCAGGACCGACGTCTCCTGCGTTCACTAGTCTGTGGCCCCTGCGCAGCTCCTGCTCCCTCTTGTGCAGGTGCGAGGGATGAACAGACTGTGGAGGACAGAGGAGATGTCAGTCATATCAATCAAGGCAGGAGAGATAAGTGGTTATATCACAATGTACAGGCTTCTTGCAGGTCCTGACTGCAGCCCATACAGTATAGCTGCTTCACTATTGAAGACCTAGAAAATACAGGTCCTTCCAGGTCCTGACTGCAGCCCATACAGTATAGCTGCTTCACTATTGAAGACGCTAGAAAATACAGGCTCCTTCCAGGTTTATATAAGTGGTTACACGCATAATGTACAGGCTCCTTTGCAGGTCCTGAACTGCAGCCCATACAGATAGCTGCTTCACTAATGAAGACTCAAGAATACAGGTCCTTCCAGGTCCTGACTGCAGCCCATACAGTATAGCTGCTCACTAATGAAGACTCTAGAGAATACAGGCTCCTTCCAGGTCCTGACTGCAGCCTATATAGCTAGCCTCACTACTGAAGATGCTAAGAATACAGGCTCCTTCCAGGTCCTGACTGCAGCCTATACAGAATAGCTGCTTCACTATAAAGACGCTAGAAAACAGGCTCCTTCCAGGTTTATATAAGTGGTTACAGCAAATGTACAGGCTCCTTGCAGGTCCTCACTGCAGCCCATACAGTATAGCTGCTTCACTAATGAAGACTCTAGGAAACAGGTCTTCCAGTCCTGACGGCAGCCCATACAGTAAGCTGCTTCTGCCAGGAGAACGGCACTTCCTGAGGAATCACAGGCTCCTTCAGTCCTGACTGCAGCCATACAGTATAGCTGCTTCACTACTGAGACGCTAGAAAATACAGCTCCTTCCAGGTTCTCAGTGGACTGACAGCAGACATTCAGGGTCACATGACAGGCCTGACAGGCGCTTCCATGACGATAAGCTGTTACTATCCTAATGTACAGGTTCCTTGCAGGTCCTGACTGCAGCCCATGACAGTAAGCTGCTTCACTATTGAAGACCTAGAGAATACAGGCTCCTCCAGTCCTCACTGCAGCCCATAAGTATAGCTGCTTCACTATTGAGAGACGCTGAAATACAGGCTCCTTCCAGTTTATATAAGGTTACAGCAGAATGTACAAGGCTCCTTGCAGGTCCTGACTGCAGCCCATACGTATAAGCTGCTTCACTAATGAAGACTCTATAGAATACAGGCTTCCTTCCAGGTCCTGACTGCAGCCCATACAGTTAGCTGCTTCACTATGAAGATCTATAGAATACAGGTTCCTTCCAGGTCCTGACTGCAGCCTATACAGTATAGCTGCTTCACTATGAAGACGCTAGAAAATACAGGCTCCTTCCAGGTTATATAAGTGGTCACAGCAGAATGTACAGGCTCCTTGCAGGTCCTAGACTGCAGCCCAACAGTATAGCTGCTTCACTAATGAAGACTCTAGAAATACAGGTTCCTTCCAGGTCCTGACTGCAGCCCATACAGTATAGCTGCTTCACTAATGAAGACTCTAGAAATATAGGCTCCTTCCAGGTCCTGACTGCAGCCCATAAAGTATAGCTGCTTCACTATTGAAGACGCTAGAAAATACAGGCTCCTTCCAGGTTTATATAAGTGGTTATACAGCAATGTACAGGCTCCTTGCAGGTCCTGACTGCAGCCCATACAGTATAGCTGCTTCACTAATGAAGACTCTAGAGAATACAGGTTCCTTCCAGGTCCTGACTGCAGCCCATACAGTATAGCTGCTTCACTATTGAAGACGCTAGAAAATACAGGCTCCTTGCAGGTATATATTAGTGGTTACAGCAGAATGTACAGGCTCCTTGCAGGTCCTGACTGCAACCCATACAGTATAGCTGCTTCACTAATGAAGACTCTAGAGAATACAGGCTCCTTCCAGGTCCTGACTGCAGCCTATACAGTATAGCTGCTTCACTATTGAAGATGCTAGAAAATACAGGCTACTTGCAGGTATAATATTAGTGGTTACAGCAGAATGTACAGGCTCCTTGCAGGTCCTGACTGCAACCCATACAGTATAGCTGCTTCACTAATGAAGACGCTAGAAAATACAGGCTCCTTGCAGGTTTATATTAGTGGTTACAGCAGAATGTACAGGCTCCTTCCAGGTCCTGACTGCAGCCTATACAGTATAGCTGCTTCACTATTGAAGACGCTAGAAAATACAGGCTCCTTCCAGGTTTATATAAGTGGTTACAGCAGAATGTACAGGCTCCTTGCAGGTCCTGACTGACAGCCCATACAGTATAGCTGCTTCACTAATGAAGACTCTAGAGAATACAGGTTCCTTCCAGGATCTCTGACTGCAGCCCATACAGTATAGCTGCTTCACTAATGAAGACTCTAGAGAATACAGGCTCCTTCCAGGACCTGACTGCAGCCCATACAGTATAGCTGCTTCACTAATGAAGACCTAGAAAATACAGGCTCCTTCCAGGTTATATAAGTGTTCACAGAATGTACAGGCTCTTGCAGTCTGACTGCAGCCCATACAGTATAGCTGCTTCACTAATGAAGACTCTAAGAATACAGGTTCCTTCCAGGTCCTGACTGCAGCCTCATACAGTAAAGCTGCTTCACTATTGAAGACGCTAGAAAATACAGGCTCCTTCCAGGTTTATATTAGTGGTTACAGCAGAATGTACAGGCTCCTTGCAGTCCTGACTGAAGCCCATACAGTATAGCTGCTTCACTAATGAAGACTCTAGAGAATACAGGTTCCTTCCAGGTCCTGACTGCAGCCATACAGTATAGCTGCTTCACTAATTGAAGACTTAGAGAAACTATCAGGCTCCTTGCCAGGTTCATGACTGCAGCCCATAAATGTAAGCTTGCATTCACTATTGAAACGCTAGACCAATACATAAGGCTCCTTCAGTTTAATTAAGTGTTACAGCAGAAAATACAGGCTCCTTGCAGGTCCTGACGCAGCTCATAGAGTTAGCTGCTTCACAAGAAGATCTAGAGAATACAGGTTCCTTCCAGGTCCTGACTGCAGCCCATACAGTTAAAGCTGCTTCACTAATGAAGACGCTAGAGAATACAGGCTCCTTGCAGGTATATATTAGTGGTTACAGCAGAATGTACAGGCTCCTTGCAGGTCCTGACTACAACCCATACAGTATAGCTGCTTCACTATTGAAGACCTTAGAGAATACAGGCTCCTTCCAGGTCCTGACTGCAGCCTATACAGTATAGCTGCTTCACTATTGAAGAGCTTGAAAATACAGGCTCCTTGCAGGTATTATATAAGTGGTTAACACAGATGTACAGGCTCCTTGCAGGTCCTGACTGCAACCCATACAGTATAGCTGCTTCACTAATGAAGAATACACTCCTTGCAGTTATTAGGGCTTCAGCATTACAGGTCCTAGACCTGCGCAGCCATAAAGTATAGCTGCTTCACTATGAAGACGCTAGAAAATACAGGCTCCTTCCAGGTTTATATTAGTGGCTTACAGCAGAATGTACAGGCTCCTTGCAGGTCCTGACTGCACCCATACAGTATAGCTGCTTCACTAATGAAGACCTAGAGAATACAGGTCCTTCCAGGTCCTGACTGCAGCCATACAGTATAGCTGCTTCATATTGAAGACGCTAGAAATACAGGCTCCTTCCAGGTTATATAAGTGTTATACAGCAAATGTACAGGCTCCTTGCAGGTCCTGACTGCAACCCATACAGTATAGCTGCTTCACTAATGAAGACTCTAGAGAATACAGGCTCCTTCCAGGTCCTGACTGCAGCCTATACAGTATAGCTGCTTCACTATTGAAGATGCTAGAAAATACAGGCTCCTTGCAGGTATATATTAGTGGTTACAGCAGAATGTACAGGCTCCTTGCAGGTCCTGACTGCAACCCATACAGTATAGCTGCTTCACTAATAAAGATGCTAGAAAATACAGGCTCCTTGCAGGTTTATATTAGTGGTTACAGCAGAATGTACAGGCTCCTTGCAGGTCCTGACTGCAGCCTATACAGTATAGCTGCTTCACTATTGAAGACGCTAGAGAATACAGGCTCCTTCCAGGTTTATATAAGTGGTTATATCACAATGTACAGGCTCCTTGCAGGTCCTGACTGCAGCCCATACAGTATAGCTGCTTCACTAATGAAGACTCTAGAGAATATAGGCTCCTTCCAGGTCCTGACTGCAGCCCATAAAGTATAGCTGCTTCACTATTGAAGACGCTAGAAAATACAGGCTCCTTCCAGGTTTATATAAGTTGTTACAGCAGAATGTACAGGCTCCTTGCAGGTCCTGACTGCAGCCTATACAGTATAGCTGCTTCACTACTGAAGATGCTAGAAAATACAGGCTCCTTGCAGGTATATATTAGTGGTTACAGCAGAATGTACAGGCTCCTTGCAGGTCCTGACTGCAGCCCATACAGTATAGCGACTTCAATAATAAAGACTCTAGAGAATACAGGTTCCTTCCAGGTCCTAAATGCAGCCCATAAAGTATAGCTGCTTCACTATTGAAGACGCTAGAAAATACAGGCTCCTTCCAGGTTTATATAAGTGGTTACAGCAGAATGTACAGGCTTCTTGCAGGTCCTGACTGCAGCCCATACAGTATAGCTGCTTCACTAATGAAGACTCTAGAGAATACAGGTTCCTTCCAGGTCCTGACTGCAGCCCATACAGTAAAGCTGCTTCACTATTGAAGACGCTAGAAAATACAGGCTCCTTGCAGGTATATATTAGTGGTTACAGCAGAATGTACAGGCTCCTTGCAGGTCCTGACTGCAACCCATACAGTATAGCTGCTTCACTAATGAAGACTCTAGAGAATACAGGCTCCTTCCAGGTCCTGACTGCAGCCTATACAGTATAGCTGCTTCACTATTGAAGATGCTAGAAAATACAGGCTCCTTGCAGGTATATATTAGTGGTTACAGCAGAATGTACAGGCTCCTTGCAGGTCCTGGCTGCAACCCATACAGTATAGCTGCTTCACTAATGAAGACGCTAGAAAATACAGGCTCCTTGCAGGTATATATTAGTGGTTACAGCAGAATGTACAGGCTCCTTGCAGGTCCTGACTGCAACCCATACAGTATAGCTGCTTCACTAATGAAGATGCTAGAAAATACAGGCTCCTTGCAGGTTTATATTAGTGGTTACAGCAGAATGTACAGGCTCCTTCCAGGTCCTGACTGCAGCCTATACAGTATAGCTGCTTCACTAATGAAGACGCGAGAGAATACAGGCTCCTTCCAGGTTTATATTAGTGGTTACAGCAGAATGTACAGGCTCCTTGCAGGTCCTGACTGCAACCCATACAGTATAGCTGCTTCACTATTGAAGACGCTAGAGAATACAGGCTCCTTCCAGGTCCTGACTGCAGCCTATACAGTATAGCTGCTTCACTATTGAAGACGCTAGAGAATACAGGCTCCTTCCAGGTTTATATAAGTGGTTATATCACAGTGTACAGGCTCCTTGCAGGTCCTGACTGCAGCCCATACAGTATAGCTGCTTCACTAATGAAGACTCTAGAGAATACAGGCTCCTTCCAGGTCCTGACTGCAGCCCATAAAGTATAGCTGCTTCACTATTGAAGACGCTAGAAAATACAGGCTCCTTCCAGGTTTATATAAGTGGTTACAGCAGAATGTACAGGCTCCTTGCAGGTCCTGACTGCAGCCCATACAGTATAGCTGCTTCACTAATGAAGACTCTAGAGAATACAGGTTCCTTCCAGGTCCTGACTGCAGCCTATACAGTCTAGCACCCTCACTACTGAAGATGCTAGAGAATACAGGCTCCTTCCAGGTCCTGACTGCAGCCTATACAGTCTAGCACCCTCACTACTGAAGATGCTAGAGAATACAGGCTCCTTCCAGGTCCTGACTGCAGCCCATACAGTATAGCTGCTTCACTATTGAAGACGCTAGAGAATACAGGCTCCTTCCAGGTTTATATAAGTGGTTATATCACAATGTACAGGCTCCTTGCAGGTCCTGACTGCAGCCTATACAGTATAGCTGCTTCACTACTGAAGATGCTAGAAAATACAGGCTCCTTCCAGGTCCTGACTGCAGCCCATACAGTATAGCTGCTTCACTATTGAAGACGCTAGAGAATACAGGCTCCTTCCAGGTTTATATAAGTGGTTATATCACAATGTACAGGCTCCTTGCAGGTCCTGACTGCAGCCTATACAGTATAGCTGCTTCACTACTGAAGATGCTAGAAAATACAGGCTCCTTCCAGGTCCTGACTGCAGCCCATACAGTATAGCTGCTTCACTATTGAAGACGCTAGAGAATACAGGCTCCTTCCAGGTTTATATAAGTGGTTATATCACAATGTACAGGCTTCTTGCAGGTCCTGACTGCAGCCCATACAGTATAGCTGCTTCACTATTGAAGACGCTAGAAAATACAGGCTCCTTCCAGGTCCTGACTGCAGCCCATACAGTATAGCTGCTTCACTATTGAAGACGCTAGAAAATACAGGCTCCTTCCAGGTTTATATAAGTAGTTACAGCAGAATGTACAGGTGTGGCACCCCATGGGTTAATGTGCCACAATAACATCACATGGGTTCTCTCCCCCACTACACACTGACAAACACTACCACCTCTGGGCAATAGAGGGAGCACCTCCTGCTCCCTTATATACTCTTGCCCATGAGGGAGAGCTCAGTTCAGCTCGGAGCAGGGCTGAGAAGAGGACACAGAGCAGAGTTAGCTCAGTGCAGACCTAGCAAGGGTCAGAGGAGCAGGAGACCGAAACACAGAGGAACACATCTGGGAGCCAGAGTGACACCATCACTTGCCCCAGAAGTAAGCACAGAGACGGACACCGGATCCGGTACTGTGTCTGGCACCCACAGCACAGCGAATCCAGGAACAGCGGGATCTCTAGATGCCCCCTAGTACTAGAGTGAAGCAACACGGAGGGGTCAGCACAGCATGGAGGACTCAAGTTGCCTAGCCAAGTGGTACCAGCAGCAAACAGAGAGAGACGTGAGGAATCCCAGCAGCTTAGCTTGAAGCAGCAGTTCAGGACACACACACAGTGCAGCACAAGGAAGCCAATGACCCGGACAGGGTGTGGGGAGAGAGCCCAGCTCCATTACAGACTCCGTGGACTATAGCCTGCAATAATATCAGCAGTAAAGCCTTGGAAAACAGCTTTGGAGTCTGTGTATTGATTGTGACCTTTGCTCCAGATTCAGCACAGAGAGCTTCCCTATAGATCCAGCCTGTCAGCTCTGCAGCATCAGGACAAGAAGGGAATTACAGTGCCAACCAAACGTGAGTGTGTGTCCTCCAACCCTTCTCCACCATCTATAACCCCAATAGACTTTAAACCTTTACTGCCCCGGGGGATACAGTTCCCCCCACTGGAACTATACCACCTCCGCTGCCACTCCATCACCCCCGGAGGTTCTGCAGCAGCGGCGGCCCCCATTACTGGCCGCATCAAGTGGGTGGCGTCACCCGTGACATATCTCCTGTAAATATTCCCCTTTTATTGTGAGGGCCCAGGGACACGGTCCGGACCAAGCCACCCGTGACATCCCCAGCTACCGACCGGTCCGGTACCGAGTACCCTAGTCCCGCCTGGGCTCCACACAGGCTCCTTGCAGGTCCTGACTGCAGCCCATACAGTTTAGCTGCTTCACTAATGAAGACTCTAGAGAATACAGGCTCCTTCCAGGTCCTGACTGCAGCCCATACAGTATAGCTGCTTCACTAATGAAGACTCTAGAGAATACAGGTTCCTTCCAGGTCCTGACTGCAGCCCATACAGTATAGCTGCTTCACTATTGAAGACGCTAGAAAATACAGGCTCCTTGCAGGTATATATTAGTGGTTACAGCAGAATGTACAGGCTCCTTGCAGGTCCTGACTGCAGCCCATACAGTATAGCTGCTTCACTAATGAAGACTCTAGAGAATACAGGTTCCTTCCAGGTCCTGACTGCAGCCCATACAGTATAGCTGCTTCACTATTGAAAACGCTAGAAAATACAGGCTCCTTGCAGGTATATATTAGTGGTTACAGCAGAATGTACAGGCTCCTTGCAGGTCCTGACTGCAACCCATACAGTATAGCTGCTTCACTAATGAAGACTCTAGAGAATACAGGCTCCTTCCAGGTCCTGACTGCAGCCTATACAGTATAGTTGCTTCACTACTGAAGATGCTAGAAAATACAGGCTCCTTGCAGGTATATATTAGTGGTAACAGCAGAATGTACAGGCTCCTTGCAGGTCCTGACTGCAACCCATACAGTATAGCTGCTTCACTAATGAAGACGCTAGAAAATACAGGCTCCTTGCAGGTTTATATTAGTGGTTACAGCAGAATGTACAGGCTCCTTCCAGGTCCTGACTGCAGCCTATACAGTATAGCTGCTTCACTAATGAAGACGCTAGAGAATACAGGCTCCTTCCAGGTTTATATTAGTGGTTACAGCAGAATGTACAGGCTCATTGCAGGTCCTGACTGCAACCCATACAGTATAGCTGCTTCACTATTGAAGACGCTAGAGAATACAGGCTCCTTCCAGGTCCTGACTGCAGCCTATACAGTATAGCTGCTTCACTATTGAAGACGCTAGAGAATACAGGCTCCTTCCAGGTTTATATAAGTGGTTATATCACAATGTACAGGCTCCTTGCAGGTCCTGACTGCAGCCCATACAGTATAGCTGCTTCACTAATGAAGACTCTAGAGAATACAGGCTCCATCCAGGTCCTGACTGCAGCCCATAAAGTATAGCTGCTTCACTATTGAAGACGCTAGAAAATACAGGCTCCTTCCAGGTTTATATAAGTGGTTACAGCAGAATGTACAGGCTCCTTGCAGGTTCTGACTGCAGCCCATACAGTATAGCTGCTTCACTAATGAAGACTCTAGAGAATACAGGTTCCTTCCAGGTCCTGACTGCAGCCTATACAGTCTAGCACCCTCACTACTGAAGATGCTAGAGAATACAGGCTCCTTCCAGGTCCTGACTGCAGCCTATACAGTCTAGCACCCTCACTACTGAAGATGCTAGAGAATACAGGCTCCTTCCAGGTCCTGACTGCAGCCCATACAGTATAGCTGCTTCACTATTGAAGACGCTAGAGAATACAGGCTCCTTCCAGGTTTATATAAGTGGTTATATCACAATGTACAGGCTCCTTGCAGGTCCTGACTGCAGCCCATACAGTATAGCTGCTTCACTAATGAAGACTCTAGAGGACACAGGCTCCTTCCAGGTCCTGACTGCAGCCCATACAGTATAGCTGCTTCACTAATGAAGACTCTAGAGAATACAGGTTCCTTCCAGGTCCTGACTGCAGCCTATACAGTATAGCTGCTTCAGTATTGAAGACGCTAGAAAATACAGGCTCCTTCCAGGTTTATATAAGTGGTTACAGCAGAATGTACAGGCTCCTTGCAGGTCCTGACTGCAGCCCATACAGTATAGCGGCTTCACTAATAAAGACTCTAGAGAATACAGGTTCCTTCCAGGTCCTGACTGCAGCCCATACAGTATAGCTGCTTCACTAATGAAGACTCTAGAGAATATAGGCTCCTTCCAGGTCCTAAATGCAGCCCATAAAGTATAGCTGCTTCACTATTGAAGACGCTAGAAAATACAGGCTCCTTCCAGGTTTATATAAGTGGTTACAGCAGAATGTACAACCTAGCCCGGGTTAGCCCCCCCTTATAGAGAATTTGGGTATAAAATGTTTCCATTCGTTAGATCTTTGTTAGATCCGGTTTGATCAACCAAAACTAACGTTAGATCTCCTCTACAAAATGAGATATTTAGGATCTTTTTCAGGGGGGGCTAACCCGTAGCTAGCCCCCCCTCTTTTGAAATTGCCCGTTTTTTTCGATGGATTCTAATAGATATTCGTTAGATCCGGTTTGATCAGCAAAAATTAACGTTAGATCTCCTTTCGTTCCCGAGATATTGGGGTGGGGCTAACCCGTAGCTAGCCCCCCCTCTTTTGAAATTGCCCGTTTTTTCGATGGATTCTAATAGATATTCGTTAGATCCGGTTTGATCAGCAAAAATTAACGTTAGATCTCCTTTCGTTCCCGAGATATTGGGGGGGGCTAACCCATTGCTAGCCCCCCCTATTTTGAAATTGCCCGTTTTTTTCGATGGATTCTGATAGATATTCGTTAGATCCGGTTTGATCAGCAAAAATTAACGTTAGATCTCCTTTTGTTCCCGAGATATTGGGGATCTCAGGTGGGGGGTTGGGTACGGGTTAGCCCCCCCTCTTTTGAAATTGCCCGTTTTTTTCGATGGATTCTGATAGATATTCGTTAGATCCGGTTTGATCAGCAAAAATTAACGTTAGATCTCCTTTCGTTCCCGAGATATTGGTGGTCTCAGATGGGGGGTTGGGTACGGGTTAGCCCCCCCTCTTTTGAAATTGCCCGTTTTTTCTATGGATTCTGATAGATATTCGTTAGATCCGGTTTGATCAGCAAAAATTAACGTTAGATCTCCTTTCGTTCCCGAGATATTTGGGGTCTCAGGTGGGGGGTTGGGTACGGGTTAGCCCCCCTCTTTTGAAATTGCCCGTTTTTTTCGATGGATTCTGATAGATATTCGTTAGATCCGGTTTGATCAGCAAAAATTAACGTTAGATCTCCTTTCGTTCCCGAGATATTGGGAGTCTCAGGTGGGGGGTTGGGTACGGGTTAGCCCCCCCTCTTTTGAAATTGCCCGTTTTTTCTATGGATTCTGATAGATATTCGTTAGATCCGGTTTGATCAGCAAAAAATAACGTTAGATCTCCTTTCGTTCACGAGATATTGGGGGGGGGCTATCCCGTAGCTAGCCCCCCCTCTTTTGAAATTGGCCGTTTTTTCGATGGATTCTGATAGATATTCGTTAGATCCGGTTTGATCAGCAAAAATTTACGTTAGATCTCCTTTCGTTCCCGAGATATTGGGGGTCTCAGGTGGGGGGTTGGGTACGGGTTAGCCCCCCTCTTTTCAAATTGCCCGTTTTTTGGATGGATTCTGATAGATATTCGTTAGATCCGGTTTGAGCAATGGTCCTGAGGTGTAGATGGAGAAGAGGAGGGGTCCAAGGACAGAGCATTGTGGGGACACCAACAGAGAGAGTGAAGTGAGGAGGTGGCGAGTGAGTGGTCAGTGAGTCATTCTCGTCCCCCGTGATGCCTACAGTCCCTCCTCTTCACAATCATCGCAGCACACTGCCCCCCCCTTCCCCCGCCGTGACACATCGCCAATGAAGTACTGATGCTGCCCACAATTCGCCCACGCCGAAGTCACCGCTGCTCAAACGGATCTAGCGAATATCTGAATCCTTAAAAAAAAGGCACATTTCAAAGTATGGGGGGGGGGTTGTTTTTTGCATAGCAAGTTGTATTTTTCCTTTGCACCACTTTGGGTGCATATAATGTTTTGCATAACTTTTATTTATTTTTAGGAGAGGGAGAATTTAAAAAAAATTTATTACGTTAATGTTTTTTGAGTTTTATTATTAGTTAATTTCCCGTGTGGTAAAAGTAACAGAACACCTTTATTCTCCGGGTCAGGTCGGACCCATACAAAATGTATGACTTTTTTCTTTTACTACTTTTTAAAAGTAAAACGTTTTTTTTTTTAAATAATGAGAGAGGATTTTGCCTCGCCGCATGCGCAGCCCCGTAGCGCTTTTTTTTTTCTGACTACGGAGCAGTGGGATGCCTCATTTTTTGCGGGAAGAGTTGTAGTTTTTACCATTTTGGGGCATATTCGGTTTGTTGATCGCGTTTTATGACTTCTTTTTGTGACTCAAACAGTGAAAAAAATAGAAATTCAGGCTTTTTGAAAATTTTTTATGGCATTTACTCTGTGGAATAAATATTAAACTACCGTATATACTCGCATATAAGCTGAGTTTTTCAGCCCAAAAATTGGGCTGAAAAGTCCCCCCCCTCGGCTTATATGCGAGTCATACCCCTATCAGTACACAGGTGACCCCCCTCCCATGAGTATACAGCCCCCCCCATCGCTCCGCAAACCTGTAAAGTAAGATTATACTTATCACTGTCCTGTCGCCACTGTCCCGCCGCCACCATCGCGCTCGTCCGGCTTCATCCGTCTTCTTCCGGTTTCCTCCTCTGGTGGGCGCAGGCAATGACGTCATTGTCTGTGCGCCGAGGAGGAAGCCGGAAGAAGACGGATGAGGAGTGCGATGGCGGCAGCGGGACAGCGGCGACAGGACAGTGATAAGTATAATCTTACTTTACAGGTTTGCGGAGCAAGGGGGGGCCCTGGATACTGATGGGGGGGGCTGTATACTCATGGGGGTGGCGGGCAGGCTGCTGCTATATATACCTCTGGGGCTGCTGCTATATATACCTCTGGGGCTGCTGCTATATATACCTCTGGGGCTGCTGCTATATATACCTCTGGGGCTGCTGCTATATATACCTCTGGGGCTGCTGTATACTACCACTGGGGCTGCTGCTGTATATACCAGCTGTATATACCAGCTGTATATACCTGCTGTATACTACCACTGGGGCTGCTGCTGTTTATACAAAAAAAGAAGAAAATTACTAATGTGACTAGATATAAATGTATTCAAATGTTTAATATCATAGAATACCAATAATAATTTACAATAAATATTCACGAAAGATGAAGGCTGTATCTAAAAAATAGGAGGACTGAAAACTCCCATGAGTGCAAAGTAACTCAAATAAAAGAAAGAAGAAGAACAGTAACACCCAAGTGTTGGGTTTTACGGTTGGGTGTTACACCGGTGTTGGGGTGTTACTGATCGGTTTTGGGGTGTTACTGATCGGTGTTGGGGTGTTACTAATCGGTGTTGGGGTGTTACTAATCGGTGTTGGGGTGTTACTAATCGGTGTTGGGGTGTTACTGGTCGGGTGTTGGGGTGTTACTGTTCTTCTTTCTTTTGTTTGAGTTACTTTGCACTCATGGGAGTTTTACATTTTATTGTAAATTATTATTGGTATTCTATGATATTAAACATTTAAATACATTTATATCTAGTCACATTAGTAATTTTCTTCTTTTTTTGTATAAGTCAAACACCGATAACTCAGGAACTCTGTCTAGATGTTACAATGTACGTCGTGTCCTATTTCTATTCCAGGGATTTTGCATCCTAAACATTCAGGTTTCCATTGTTAAATCTCTATTTCTGGAAGGTATTACTGTTACTTATTAGTACAGTGAAAAACACAAGTAAGATTTATTGTTTTGATAATTAAATTGATTAAAAATGAGACCTAAACATGAGAGTCTATGTACAGGAATTTTTAACCCCTTGACGACCGATCATTGACTTTTGACGACGGCGTTAGCCGGGCCTTATTCTTCTGCCATAGTTTTCACGTCGGGCGGGGGAATGGCAGCCTCGGCTACCCCGTCAGCAATCGTGAGATCGCAGCTGTCCTACCATCAGCTGGGATCCTAACCTCCAAAAATTAAATAGTTTAATATTTATTCCACAGAGCAAATGCCATAAAAAAATTTAAAAAGCCAGAATTTCTATTTTTTTCACTGTTTGAGTCACAAAAAAAAGTCATAAAACGCGATAAATAAATCGAATATGCCCCAAAATGGTCAGAATAAAAACTACAACTCTTCCCGCAAAAAATGAGGCATCCCACTGCTCCGTAGTCAGAAAAATAAAAGCGCTATGGGGCTGCGCATGCGGCGAGGCCGAATCCTCTCTCATTATTTAAAAAAAAAAAACATTTTACTTTGTAAAAGTAGTAAAAAAAAAAAGTCATACATTTTGTATGGGTGTGTCCGACGTGACCCGGAGAATAAAGGTGTTCTGTTACTTTTACCGCACGAGAAATTAACTAATAATAAAACTCAAAAAACACTAACGTAATAAATTTTTTTAAAATTCTCCCTCTCCTAAAAATAAATAAAAGTTATACAAAACATTATATGCACCCAAAGTGGTGCAAAGGATAAATACAGCTTGCTATGCAAAAAACAAGCCCCCCCCCCCCACTTTGAAATGTGCCTTTTTATTAAGGATTCAGATATTCGCTAGATCCGTTTGAGCAGCGGCGACTTCGGCGTGGGCGAATTGTGGGCAGCATCAGTACTTCATTGGCGATGTGTCACGGCGGGGGAAGGGGGGCAGTGTGCTGCGATGATTGTGAAGAGGAGGCCTGTAGGCATCACGGGGGACGAGAATGACTCACTGACCACTCACTTCGCCACCTCCTCACTTCACTCTCTCTGTTGGTGTCCCCACAATGCTCTGTCCTTGGACCCCTCCTCTTCTCCATCTACACCTCAGGACCATTGCTCAAACCGGATCTAACGAATATCTATCAAATCCATCGAAAAAACCAATTTCAAAAGGGGCTACCGTCCCTGTGTGAGCCCCCAATTCTCGGTAACATGAATGAATCTAACTAATTGCTTCAAACCGTATCTAACGAATATCTATCAGAATCCATCGAAAAAACGGGCAATTTCAAAAGAGGGGGGGCTAACCCGTACCCAACCCCCACCTAGACCCCCAATATCTCGGGAACAAAGGAGATCTAACGTTAATTTTTGCTGATCAAACCGTATCTAACGAATATCTATCAAATCCATCGAAAAAACGGGCAATTTCAAAAGAGGGGGGCTAACCTGTACCCAACCCCCCACCTTAGACCCCCAATATCTCGGGAACGAAAGGAGATCTAACGTTAATTTTTGCTGATCAAACTGGATCTAACAATATCTATCAAATCCATCGAAAAAACGGGCAATTTCAAAAGAGGGGGGGCTAACCTGTACCCAACCCCCCACCTTAGACCCCCAATATCTCGGGAACGAAAGGAGATCTAACGTTAATTTTTGCTGATCAAACCGGATCTAACGAATATCTATCAGAATCCATCGAAAAAACGGGCAATTTCAAAAGAGGGGGGGCTAACCTGTACCCAACCCCACACCTTAGACCCCCAATATCTCGGGAACGAAAGGAGATCTAACGTTAATTTTTGCTGATCAAACCGGATCTAACGAATATCTATCAGAATTCATCGAAAAAACGGGCAATTTCAAAAGAGGGGGGGCTAGCTACGGGTTAGCCCCCCCCAATATCTCGGGAACGAAAGGAGATCTAACGTTAATTTTTGCTGATGAAACCGTATCTAACGAATATCTATCAGAATCCATCGAAAAAACGGGCAATTTCAAAAGAGGGGGGCTAACCTGTATCCAACCCCCCACCTTAGACCCCCAATATCTCGGGAACGAAAGGAGATCTAACGTTAATTTTTGCTGATCAAACCGGATCTAACGAATATCTATCAGAATCCATCGAAAAAACGGGCAATTTCAAAAGAGGGGGGCTAACCTGTACCCAACCCCCCACCTTAGACCCCCAATATCTCGGGAACGAAAGGAGATCTAACGTTAATTTTTGCTGATCAAACCGGATCTAACGAATATCTATCAGAATCCATCGAAAAAACGGGCAATTTCAAAAGAGGGGGGCTAACCTGTACCCAACCCCCCACCTTAGACCCCCAATATCTCGGGAACGAAAGGAGATCTAACGTTAATTTTTGCTGATCAAACCGGATCTAACGAATATCTATCAGAATTCATCGAAAAAAGGGGCAATTTCAAAAGAGGGGGGGCTAGCTACGGGTTAGCCCCCCCCAATATCTCGGGAACGAAAGGAGATCTAACGTTAATTTTTGCTGATCAAACCGGATCTAACGAATATCTATCAGAATCCATCGAAAAAAACGGGCAATTTCAAAAGAGGGGGGCTAACCTGTACCCAACGAATGTACAGGCTTCTTGCAGGTCCTGACTGCAGCCCATACAGTATAGCTGCTTCACTAATGAAGACTCTAGAGAATACAGGTTCCTTCCAGGTCCTGACTGCAGCCCATACAGTAAAGCTGCTTCACTATTGAAGACGCTAGAAAATACAGGCTCGTTGCAGGTATATATTAGTGGTTACAGCAGAATGTACAGGCTCCTTGCAGGTCCTGACTGCAACCCATACAGTATAGCTGCTTCACTAATGAAGACTCTAGAGAATACAGGCTCCTTCCAGGTCCTGACTGCAGCCTATACAGTATAGCTGCTTCACTATTGAAGATGCTAGAAAATACAGGCTCCTTGCAGGTATATATTAGTGGTTACAGCAGAATGTACAGGCTCCTTGCAGGTCCTGGCTGCAACCCATACAGTATAGCTGCTTCACTAATGAAGATGCTAGAAAATACAGGCTCCTTGCAGGTACATATTACTGGTTACAGCAGAATTTACAGGCTCCTTGCAGGTCCTGACTGCAACCCATACAGTATAGCTGCTTCACTAATGAAGATGCTAGAAAATACAGGCTCCTTGCAGGTTTATATTAGTGGTTACAGCAGAATGTACAGGCTCCTTCCAGGTCCTGACTGCAGCCTATACAGTATAGCTGCTTCACTAATGAAGAGGCGAGAGAATACAGGCTCCTTCCAGGTTTATATTAGTGGTTACAGCAGAATGTACAGGCTCCTTCCAAGTCCTGACTGCAGCCTATACAGTATAGCTGCTTCACTAATGAAGAGGCGAGAGAATACAGGCTCCTTCCAGGTTTATATTAGTGGTTACAGCAGAATGTACAGGCTCCTTGCAGGTCCTGACTGCAACCCATACAGTATAGCTGCTTCACTATTGAAGACGCTAGAGAATACAGGCTCCTTCCAGGTCCTGACTGCAGCCTATACAGTATAGCTGCTTCACTATTGAAGACGCTAGAGAATACAGGCTCCTTCCAGGTTTATATAAGTGGTTATATCACAATGTACAGGCTCCTTGCAGGTCCTGACTGCAGCCCATACAGTATAGCTGCTTCACTAATGAAGACTCTAGAGAATACAGGTTCCTTCCAGGTCCTGACTGCAGCCTATACAGTCTAGCACCCTCACTACTGAAGATGCTAGAGAATACAGGCTCCTTCCAGGTCCTGACTGCAGCCTATACAGTCTAGCACCCTCACTACTGAAGATGCTAGAAAATACAGGCTCCTTCCAGGTCCTGACTGCAGCCCATACAGTATAGCTGCTTCACTATTGAAGACGCTAGAGAATACAGGCTCCTTCCAGGTTTATATAAGTGGTTATATCACAATGTACAGGCTCCTTGCAGGTCCTGACTGCAGCCTATACAGTATAGCTGCTTCACTACTGAAGATGCTAGAAAATACAGGCTCCTTCCAGGTCCTGACTGCAGCCCATACAGTATAGCTGCTTCACTATTGAAGACGCTAGAGAATACAGGCTCCTTCCAGGTTTATATAAGTGGTTATATCACAATGTACAGGCTCCTTGCAGGTCCTGACTGCAGCCTATACAGTATAGCTGCTTCACTACTGAAGATGCTAGAAAATACAGGCTCCTTCCAGGTCCTGACTGCAGCCCATACAGTAAAGCTGCTTCACTATTGAAGACGCTAGAGAATACAGGCTCCTTCCAGGTTTATATAAGTGGTTATATCACAATGTACAGGCTTCTTGCAGGTCCTGACTGCAGCCCATACAGTATAGCTGCTTCACTATTGAAGACGCTAGAAAATACAGGCTCCTTCCAGGTCCTGACTGCAGCCCATACAGTATAGCTGCTTCACTATTGAAGACGCTAGAAAATACAGGCTCCTTCCAGGTTTATATAAGTAGTTACAGCAGAATGTACAGGTGTGGCACCCCATGGGTTAATGTGCCACAATAACATCACATGGGTTCTCTCCCCCACTACACACTGACAAACACTACCACCTCTGGGCAATAGAGGGAGCACCTCCTGCTCCCATATATACTCTTGCCCATGAGGGAGAGCTCAGTTCAGCTCGGAGCAGGGCTGAGAAGAGGACACAGAGCAGAGTTAGCTCAGTGCAGACCTAGCAAGGGTCAGAGGAGCAGGAGACCGAAAGACAGAGGAACACATCTGGGAGCCAGAGTGACACCATCACTTGCCCCAGAAGTAAGCACAGAGACGGACACCGGATCCGGTACTGTGTCTGGCACCCACAGCACAGCGAATCCAGGAACAGCGGGATCTCTAGATGCCACCTAGTACTAGAGTGAAGCAACACGGAGGGGTCAGCACAGCATAGAGGACTCAAGTTGCCTAGCCAAGTGGTACCAGCAGCAAACAGAGAGAGACGTGAGGAATCCCAGCAGCTTAGCTTGAAGCAGCAGCTCAGGACACACACACAGTGCAGCACAAGGAAGCCAACGACCCGGACAGGGTGTGGGGAGAGAGCCCAGCTCCATTACAGACTCCGTGGACTATAGCCTGCAATAATATCAGCAGTAAAGCCTTGGAAAACAGCTTTGGAGTCTGTGTATTGATTGTGACCTTTGCTCCAGATTCAGCACAGAGAGCTTCCCTACAGATCCAGCCTGTCAGCTCTGCAGCATCAGGACAAGAAGGGAATTACAGTGCCAACCAAACGTGAGTGTGTGTCCTCCAACCCTTCTCCACCATCTATAACCCCAATAGACTTTAAACCTTTACTGCCCCGGGGGATACAGTTCCCTCCACTGGAACTATACCACCTCCGCTGCCACTCCATCACCCCCGGAGGTTCTGCAGCAGCGGCGGCCCCCATTACTGGCCGCATCAAGTGGGTGGCGTCACCCGTGACATATCCCCTGTAAATATTCCCCTTTTATTGTGAGGGCCCAGGGACACGGTCCGGACCAAGCCACCCGTGACATCCCCAGCTACCGACCGATCCGGTACCGAGTACCCTAGTCCCGCCTGGGGCTCCACACAGGCTCCTTGCAGGTCCTGACTGCAGCCCATACAGTTTAGCTGCTTCACTAATGAAGACTCTAGAGAATACAGGCTCCTTCCAGGTCCTGACTGCAGCCCATACAGTATAGCTGCTTCACTAATGAAGACTCTAGAGAATACAGGTTCCTTCCAGGTCCTGACTGCAGCCCATACAGTATAGCTGCTTCACTATTGAAGACGCTAGAAAATACAGGCTCCTTGCAGGTATATATTAGTGGTTACAGCAGAATGTACAGGCTCCTTGCAGGTCCTGACTGCAACCCATACAGTATAGCTGCTTCACTAATGAAGACTCTAGAGAATACAGGCTCCTTCCAGGTCCTGACTGCAGCCTATACAGTATAGCTGCTTCACTATTAGAGCTAGAAAACAGGCTATTGCAGTATAAATGTTACAGAAATTACAGCTCCTTGCAGGTCCTGACTGCAACCCATCAGTAGCTGCTCTAATGAAGCCTAGAATACAGTCCTGAGTTTAATTGTGGTTACAGCAGAATGTACAGGCTCCTTGCAGGTCCTGACTGCAACCCATACAGTATAGCTGCTTCACTAATGAAGACGCTAGAAAATACAGGCTCCTTGCAGGTATATATTAGTGGTTACAGCAGAATGTACAGGCTCCTTGCAGGTCCTGACTGCAACCCATACAGTATAGCTGCTTCACTAATGAAGACGCTAGAAAATACAGGCTCCTTGCAGGTTTATATTAGTGGTTACAGCAGAATGTACAGGCTCCTTGCAGGTCCTGACTGCAGCCCATACTGTATAGCGGCTTCACTAATGAAGACTCTAGAAAATACAGGTTCCTTCCAGGTCCTGACTGCAGCCCATACAGTATAGCTGCTTCACTAATGAAGACTCTAGAGAATATAGGCTCCTTCCAGGTCCTAAATGCAGCCCATAAAGTATAGCTGCTTCACTATTGAAGATGCTAGGAATACAGGCTCCTTCCAGGTTTATATAAGTGGTTACAGCAGAATGTACAGGCTCTTTGCAGGTCCTGACTGCAGCCCATACAGTATAGCTGCTTCACTAATGAAGGCTCTAGAGAATACAGGTTCCTTCCAGGTCCTGACTGCAGCCCATACAGTAAAGCTGCTTCACTATTGAAGACGCTAGAAAATACAGGCTCCTTGCAGGTATATATTAGTGGTTATGTGGCGCCCCGCAACGAGTGCGTCACAAGAGGGTATTGCAGCCGCAATATCCTCTGACTCAGCAATGATCCGGTTAACATAGAAATCCAACCCAACATGCAACACCTAGAACAGAAGACCAATCATAGGTCCTGGTGGGTGGAGTGTTAGGGTAGTGTAGTAGAACACACAATAATCTAGACAGAGAGAGAATAGTCTAGAACTCGGAGAAGAAGGGTCTAGGACTAGAACTTGGAGAGGAGCGGGGGTTCCCACCCCGTGCGGGTCCCTGGGCCGTCACCGGCCGGGTGTCAGCACCTGAGGCATTAATTACCGGGATTGGGCATTATCTACACGGGTTACCAAAAGACTCCCGTGCCCACAACTTACAGCCGGTTCACTGGTACCGAAGCTGGCAGCAGTTCACCTCTGCCACGCGAACCAGAATCGTGGAGGAGCAGCTTCAAAGGAGCACCCCACCAGCCAACTTCCAGTCGTCTAACCATCGGTGTACCCACTGAGGGATCCAAGGCTCCCCAAAACATCCAGAACGTATATTATGGATAGGGCATTGAAGCAGCCTCCCCGTACCCGACCTGGTATTCCTGGGCGACACTGGAGATCAATCAGTTAGAATGGAGGAACACTGCGGATTTCTAAGGGACACCATCACTGCTGAGTCCACCCGGTCTACTACTCAACCACTGTAAGCCATGTACTGCCTGCTGGTTACAGTAAAGACCCGTTGCAGAGACTTTCTGTGTCCGTGTCTCCTTATGACCTGTCCGTCCGCATTACAAGGTAACCGCAGCTGCCGCACATCATCTTGAGTCAGCTCCAGCCTCCGGGGATCACCGCTCAGCCTGTGGGGAGCGTAACATCTAGCTGCTGTCCATCCCCCGGAGGTTCCGCAGCGTCGGTAGTCCTTACCGAATCTACTCATAGGTGGCGTTCACGAATAAATTAAAAACCCCTTTAATCTGTTCCACAAGACGTCTTCAGCTTTTGATCTGCACTACACCGGGCCCCACTACCGGCAGGCGCGGTCCACCCGTGACAAGGAGGAAGGAAGCATCGCCTGTCTAAACCGGAGTCCCGGCCACGGTGAGTCAGTTACAGCAGAATGTACAGGCTCCTTGCAGGTCCTGACTGCAACCCATACAGTATAGCTGCTTCACTAATGAAGACTCTACAGAATACAGGCTCCTTCCAGGTCCTGACTGCAGCCTATACAGTATAGCTGCTTCACTATTGAAGATGCTAGAAAATACAGGCTCCTTGCAGGTATATATTAGTGGTTACAGCAGAATGTACAGGCTCCTTGCAGGTCCTGGCTGCAACCCATAAGGGCTCTTTACACGCCGCGACGGCAGGCTGGATACATCCCGCTACTTCACGTGCACGAGCACGCTCAAACGGTTACAAACGGTCAACGCACCCTCTTTACACGCCGCCACAAGGTGCGCTACGCCACGCTACATCTATAGCTAGCTACATCGCCGGGTGTCTCAAGTAGCCAGCTGTAGCTCATTTACACACCGCTATAATCAGCTACTATGGGCGGACCTGGTGCAGCAGGGACAGCACATAGGCGTGCCACAATTGTGGATTACGAGCCGTCCGTACGCTGATAGGACGAAGCAATAACATCCTGATTGGGCAGGCAACGCAGGAGGCTGAGTAATACAGCACGCTCGAGCGATTGTGTAGTGTGACTCGTCAGCTCCTTAAATATGCCTCCCTATGCAGCGACTACCAATCGTCATGCAGCAGCTTCCACCAATGATCGCACATGGGGCGCGGTAACACGGAGCCAGGGTCACGCCTTAGCTACATTGCAGCTACATCGCAGGCTGTCCCGAGTTCCCTTCCGTTGCCTCTTTACACGCCGATACAGCTCGCCACCATCGGCGTTGTAGCCATCAGTTTTCGAGCAGAGCTAGGAAACAGATGTATCTGTTGCCGGCTGTAGCGTCACGTCTTCAGACGCCGCTACGACGGGCTACATTGGCGCTACAAGCTACATTTGTAGCCTGTGGCGGGATGTATCCAGCCTGCCGTCGCGGCGTGTAAAGGGCCCTATACAGTATAGCTGCTTCACTAATGAAGACGCTACAAAATACAGGCTCCTTGCAGGTTTATATTAGTGGTTACAGCAGAATGTACAGGCTCCTTCCAGGTCCTGACTGCAGCCTATACAGTATAGCTGCTTCACTAATGAAGACGCGAGAGAATACAGGCTCCTTCCAGGTTTATATTAGTGGTTACAGCAGAATGTACAGGCTCCTTGCAGGTCCTGACTGCAACCCATACAGTATAGCTGCTTCACTATTGAAGACGCTAGAGAATACAGGCTGCTTCCAGGTCCTGACTGCAGCCTATAGAGTATAGCTGCTTCACTATTGAAGACGCTAGAGAATACAGGCTCCTTCCAGGTTTATATAAGTGGTTATATCCACAATGTGCAGGCTCCTTGCAGGTCCTGACTGCAGCCCATACAGTATAGCTGCTTCACTAATGAAGACTCTAGAGAATAAAGGCTCCTTCCAGGTCCTGACTGCAGCCCATAAAGTATAGCTGCTTCACTATTGAAGACGCTAGAAAATACAGGCTCCTTCCAGGTTTATATAAGTGGTTACAGCAGAATGTACAGGCTACTTGCAGGTCCTGACTGCAGCCCATACAGTATAGCTGCTTCACTAATGAAGACTCTAGAGAATACAGGTTCCTTCCAGGTCCTGACTGCAGCCTATACAGTCTAGCACCCTCACTACTGAAGATGCTAGAGAATACAGGCTCCTTCCAGGTCCTGACTGCAGCCTATACAGTCTAGCACCCTCACTACTGAAGATGCTAGAGAATACAGGCTCCTTCCAGGTCCTGACTGCAGCCCATACAGTATAGCTGCTTCACTATTGAAGACGCTAGAGAATACAGGCTCCTTCCAGGTTTATATAAGTGGTTATATCACAATGTACAGGCTCCTTGCAGGTCCTGACTGCAGCCTATACAGTATAGCTGCTTCACTACTGAAGATGCTAGAAAATACAGGCTCCTTCCAGGTCCTGACTGCAGCCCATACAGTATAGCTGCTTCACTATTGAAGACGCTAGAGAATACAGGCTCCTTCCAGGTTTATATAAGTGGTTATATCACAATGTACAGGCTCCTTGCAGGTCCTGACTGCAGCCTATACAGTATAGCTGCTTCACTACTGAAGATGCTAGAAAATACAGGCTCCTTCCAGGTCCTGACTGCAGCCCATACAGTATAGCTGCTTCACTATTGAAGACGCTAGAGAATACAGGCTCCTTCCAGGTTTATATAAGTGGTTATATCACAATGTACAGGCTTCTTGCAGGTCCTGACTGCAGCCCATACAGTATGGCTGCTTCACTATTGAAGACACTAGAAAATACAGGCTCCTTCCAGGTCCTGACTGCAGCTCATACAGTATAGCTACTTCACTAATGAAGACTCTAGAGAATATAGGCTCCTTCCAGGTCCTAAATGCAGCCCATAAAGTATAGCTGCTTCACTATTGAAGACGCTAGAAAATACAGGCTCCTTCCAGGTTTATATAAGTGGTTACAGCAGAATGTACAGGCTCCTTGCAGGTCCTGACTGCAGCCCATACAGTATAGCTGCTTCACTAATGAAGACGCTAGAAAATACAGGCTCCTTGCAGGTATATATTAGTGGTTACAGCAGAATGTACAGGCTCCTTGCAGGTCCTGACTGCAGCCCATAGAGTATAGCTGCTTCACTAATGAAGACTCTAGAGAATACAGGTTCCTTCCAGGTCCTGACTGCAGCTCATACAGTATAGCTGCTTCACTAATGAAGACTCTAGAGAATTTAGGCTCCTTCCAGGTCCTAAATGCAGCCCATAAAGTATAGCTGCTTCACTATTGAAGACGCTAGAAAATACAGGCTCCTTCCAGGTTTATATAAGTGGTTACAGCAGAATGTACAGGCTCCTTGCAGGTCCTGACTGCAGCCCATACAGTATAGCTGCTTCACTAATGAAGACGCTAGAAAATACAGGCTCCTTGCAGGTATATATTAGTGGTTACAGCAGAATGTACAGGCTCCTTGCAGGTCCTGACTGCAACCCATACAGTATAGCTGCTTCACTAATGAAGACTCTAGAGAATACAGGCTCCTTCCAGGTCCTGACTGCAGCCTATACAGTATAGCTGCTTCACTATTGAAGATGCTAGAAAATACAGGCTCCTTGCAGGTATATATTAGTGGTTACAGCAGAATGTACAGGCTCCTTGCAGGTCCTGACTGCAACCCATACAGTATAGCTGCTTCACTAATGAAGACGCTAGAAAATACAGGCTCCTTGCATGTATATATTAGTGGTTACAGCAGAATGTACAGGCTCCTTGCAGGTCCTGACTGCAACCCATACAGTATAGCTGCTTCACTAAAGAAGACGCTAGAAAATACAGGCTCCTTGCAGGTTTATATTAGTGGTTACAGCAGAATGTACAGGCTCCTTCCAGGTCCTGACTGCAGCCTATACAGTATAGCTGCTTCACTAATGAAGACGCTAGAGAATACAGGCTCCTTCCAGGTTTATATTAGTGGTTACAGCAGAATGTACAGGCTCCTTGCAGGTCCTGACTGCAACCCATACAGTATAGCTGCTTCACTATTGAAGACGCTAGAGAAAACAGGCTCCTTCCAGGTCCTGACTGCAACCTATACAGTATAGCTGCTTCACTATTGAAGAAGCTAGAGAATACAGGCTCCTTCCAGGTTTATATAAGTGGTTATATCACAATGTACAGGCTCCTTGCAGGTCCTGACTGCAGCCCATACAGTATAGCTGCTTCACTAATGAAGACTTTAGAGAATACAGGCTCCTTCCAGGTCCTGACTGCAGCCCATAAAGTATAGCTGCTTCACTATTGAAGACGCTAGAAAATACAGGCTCCTTCCAGGTTTATATAAGTGGTTACAGCAGAATGTACAGGCTCCTTGCAGGTTCTGACTGCAGCCCATACAGTATAGCTGCTTCACTAATGAAGACTCTAGAGAATACAGGTTCCTTCCAGGTCCTGACTGCAGCCTATACAGTCTAGCACCCTCACTACTGAAGATGCTAGAGAATACAGGCTCCTTCCAGGTCCTGACTGCAGCCTATACAGTCTAGCACCCTCACTACTGAAGATGCTAGAGAATACAGGCTCCTTCCAGGTCCTGACTGCAGCCCATACAGTATAGCTGCTTCACTATTGAAGACGCTAGAGAATACAGGCTCCTTCCAGGTTTATATAAGTGGTTATATCACAATGTACAGGCTCCTTGCAGGTCCTGACTGCAGCCTATACAGTATAGCTGCTTCACTACTGAAGATGCTAGAAAATACAGGCTCCTTCCAGGTCCTGACTGCAGCCCATACAGTATAGCTGCTTTACTATTGAAGACGCTAGAGAATACAGGCTCCTTCCAGGTTTATATAAGTGGTTATATCACAATGTACAGGCTCCTTGCAGGTCCTGACTGCAGCCCATACAGTATAGCTGCTTCACTATTGAAGACGCTAGAGAATACAGGCTCCTTGCAGGTTTATATTAGTGGTTACAGCAGAATGTACAGGCTCCTTCCAGGTCCTGACTGCAGCCTATACAGTATAGCTGCTTCACTAATGAAGACGCTAGAGAATACAGGCTCCTTCCAGGTTTATATTAGTGGTTACAGCAGAATGTACAGGCTCCTTGCAGGTCCTGACTGCAACCCATACAGTATAGCTGCTTCACTATTGAAGACGCTAGAGAAAACAGGCTCCTTCCAGGTCCTGACTGCAACCTATACAGTATAGCTGCTTCACTATTGAAGACACTAGAAAATACAGGCTCCTTCCAGGTCCTGACTGCAGCCCATACAGTATAGCTGCTTCACTAATGAAGACTCTAGAGAATACAGGTTCCTTCCAGGTCCTGACTGCAGCCTATACAGTATAGCTGCTTCAGTATTGAAGACGCTAGAAAATACAGGCTCCTTCCAGGTTTATATAAGTGGTTACAGCAGAATGTACAGGCTCCTTGCAGGTCCTGACTGCAGCCCATACAGTATAGCTGCTTCACTAATGAAGACTCTCGAGAATACAGGCTCCTTCCAGGTCCTGACTGCAGCCTATACAGTATAGCTGCTTCACTATTGAAGATGCTAGAAAATACAGGCTCCTTGCAGGTATATATTAGTGGTTACAGCAGAATGTACAGGATCCTTGCAGGTCCTGACTGCAACCCATACAGTATAGCTGCTTCACTAATGAAGACGCTAGAAAATACAGGCTCCTTGCAGGTATATATTAGTGGTTACAGCAGAATGTACAGGCTCCTTGCAGGTCCTGACTGCAACCCATACAGTATAGCTGCTTCACTAATGAAGACGCTAGAAAATACAGGCTCCTGGCAGGTTTATATTAGTGGTTACAGCAGAATGTGTGGAGCACTGCGGCTGCAACGCTGCTCCCCGACTAGCAGGCCCTTAGAAGGGGTTAATGTTGCCGGACTCTCATACCACCAGGTTAAAATGAGCCTATCATAGCTCGCTTATTGGTCATTGGTTACTGGTTTTGCCCATAAGTATAAAAGGAGGGAGCGGCGGCCATATTGCCTCTCCTACATCTGAATCCCGGAGCGCAATCGTGCTGCCGGACCAGGATGGACCCGCTGATTTCCGCGGTGAGGGAGTGAATCGCTCGCGAGGGAGCTGCGTGGATAACCGACCTGTTCGTCGGCCCCGGCGGCACCTCTGCGAGTCTTGCGCCCGCAGCTTCAGGCGGGCGGAGGTCAGGCAGGCTTTCCCGCCCACCGAGGAGGCTTAGCCCTAGCTGGGATTCCTCCCCGGGCAATCGCAGTAGCGCGCGCGCTCAGGGCAGGTTCCCGCCCCCTGTAGTTGTCCCTGTGGCGTCGGCGGCCTTACTCCGGCATTCGGGCCCGGATGCACAGGTGCCTTCGTTTCCACCCGGTTCAGGCACCCTTCCGCCTGACGCGGTGAACGTCACCCAGATTGCCTCCGCTTCCTTACCAAATAGTGTAGGGGAAATTGTCGCAGGGCAGACCATGGGGTCAGCTATGGGATCAGAGGGAGCACAAGGGGCACAGGCCGCGGGATTGGAGGGACTGGCTGGTTTGAGCCAGAACGACATCATAAGGGCCATAATGGAGCCCCAATTGCCCCCAGCCCAACTTCCTACACCACCATCATCCCAGCAGACTTTAGGAATGGAAGCGGAGAGACTTTTGAACCCCTTGCTGGCTGCAATGGGTCGGGAGGCGACAGTGCCGGTCCTGCAGGGCCAGACTTCCCTGGTGCCGGTGGACGCAGACACATCCCGCCGGGCTAACTCGGATCAGGGCTATGGGGCAGACCCTATGGCACCGGTACACGAGGCCCGTGTCAATATTAGTCGGAGCGTTAGCAGGGCCAGACGGTCTAGATCTCGTTCCCGGGCCCGGGAACGGAGCTGTCACAGCTGCAGGAGTCGCGTTTCCCAGCGCTCACATCGCCGACATCGTTCCAGGTCTCACAATAGCCGTAGTCGGTCTCGTTCACCAACCAGGCGCAGACGGTCGAGGTCTCGCCGCAGCTATTCACGCTCTTCATCGGATGAGCTGCCTCGTGGGTCACGGGACACCTCCGGCCGCGGGCACACTCAGGCTGGGCCCCCGACACTGGATCCAGGACGGCCCGTTCGGTCGCATCGCCGCAACAGTCGACAGTGCAGGTCGCACCGCCCGCAGCTACAGGAGCCGGTGAGTATGATTATGTAGGGGCTTGGAACGGGGAGGCGCAGCGGGTGGGAGTGATTGATTTATTAAGAAATTTATTGACTAACAAGATACTCGTTAACCCTAAGGCGCTCCAACCGGCGGAGCGACGCGTTGAGCCAGCGCGTCCTGACCTACATAAGGATACCTTTTTTTGCGGGGTTCCGACCTTAGGATCCCATTTGGAACCTGAGGTCGCCCTAATGATTTGGGCAAATGACTACGTGGACATATGGTCTTTGGTGTCCACCGAGCAAAGCTCCGTCGATCGGGAACGGAAAACAGCTGATCGACCTTTTGAACGCAAGCCCAAAGTAGCGAAGACCATGAATAATTGGTTGCAGGCTTTCTTTGTGCTTGGGTGCATAATGGGTCAAAAACACCCGGAGCGATGCTCTGAACTGTTTACATACGCGGATACGATCTATAATTCCTATAAGTCACACGGCGGGACAGCCTGGTGGAAGTACGATGAGGACTTCCGACGACGTTTGGCACTTAACCCCCAGTTGGGTTGGGGGGTGAAGGCCACCAATTCCTGGTTGCGTCTTATGATGTCCCAAAGGGCATCTCAGCCCTTTTCAGGACAGGCCACCCCCGCTGGTTTCACATCAGGGGCGGTGGCCGTGCGTAGACCGGGTTGCTGTTGGCTCTATAATGACGGACATTGCCGATACCAGGCATCATGCAAATACAAGCATGAATGTTCTATCTGCGGCGGAGGACATGTGGCCTCCAAATGCCAAAAACAGCAGCCTAGAGGCGGGTCTAGCAAGCCACCCACGTCAGGTGACCAGAAGGACGCCGGTGAGGGTGGCCGCGATGGACCCATCGTTAACCCGGTACCCCAATAAGGAGGCGGCCTCCGCCTTGCGGGAGGGTTTCACGGTTGTTTTTTTCATTCCTTTCACATTTTCGAAGGAAGGTTCATTTGCTCCAAACCTAAGGTCGGCAAGGGACTTGCCACAGGTCTTGGCTGCAAAATTACAAAAAGAAACTGAGTTGGGCCGCATGTGCGGCCCCTTCAATTCCCCCCCTTTTTATAATTTAAGAGTCTCACCGTTGGGTATTGTGCCCAAGAAAGACCCAGGTGAGTTTCGCCTGATTCAGCACTTGTCACATCCCCCAGGTCGTCAGTCAACGACGGCATTCCTCAGGAATGCTCGTCAGTGAGCTATGCTCCTTTTGACCGGGCCGTCTCGCTTGCACGCGAGGCGGGCCCGGGTGCTGAACTGGCCAAATCGGATGTGGCTTCCGCTTTTCGATTACTTCCTGTACATCCAGATTGCTATCACTTGTTGGGTTGTTTTTTCGACGGGGGTTATTATTACGACACGTGCCTTCCTATGGGCTGTTCAATTTCTTGTCGTTTTTTCGAGATGTTTAGTTCTTTTCTGGAGTGGGCCGTTTGCCACCGTTTGGGAGTCAGGTCCATAACGCATTACCTGGATGATTTCCTTTTTGTCGGCCCAGCTTCGGCGGAAACTTGTACCCTTGCCCTCCACTCCTTTCAAGATTTGTGTGGCAAATTCGGCGTGCCTTTGTCCCCGGGAAAAACGGTTGGCCCCGCCACCAGAATGTCATTCCTGGGCATTGAAATCGATACGGAGGCAATGGTTTTTCGCCTTCCCAAAGATAAAATTAGTAAACTATCCTCCCTAATTGTAGAATTCAGATCCGTGAGAAAAGTCACGCTTGTGAGACTCCAATCTTTGTTGGGTATGCTGAATTTTGCATGTAGGGTAATGCCAATGGGCAGGATTTTTTCACGGCGCTTGAGCATGGCGACCAGGGGCGCCAAATCGGCCAATCATTGGATCAGGCTGACGCGCCCGTTGAAGGATGACCTGAAGGTAAATGTGACGACCGTCCACTGTAAGGCTGAGCTGCTGGTAAGGCAGCACCCCGAGAAACCCCGAGACCCTTAACCCCTATACAGGGATCTGGAATTATAGCGGAGCCCAGGGGGTAGCTGCCTATGGGAGCAGCAGAGCAGGGAGGTCGTTCTAGGAAGGGAAAAAATCAGGAAGCGAAGAACGTAGTCAGGAGTCCGAGTCAAAACCGAGAGGGCAGCGAAGGTACAAAATCGTCAGGCGGTACAGAGTCGAAAATCCAGGCAAAGGTCAGAGTCAAAACCGAGAGGGCAGCAAAGGTACAAAATCGTCAGGCGGTACAGAGTCAAAAATCCAGGCAAAGGTCAGAGTCAAAACCAAACACACACTATGTCACTTGGGGAACCAAAACTATATCTGGCGGCCTGCAAGACAGGCTCCAATGTATTTGAAGGGCGCGGTTACCTCCCATAGGCTGGAGCTCACAGCCTGATGACCTCATCCGAACCGCCCCTAGAGCCAGGCCAGATGGAGATGCACGACTGGCTCCACCCATCCCACCTCTGACAGAAGAACGCAGGCTGCGCCTAACGGACACCTCTGCAGGGCCCGCTCTTCTGCGACCAACACCACCCAGAGGGGAAACACAGCGGCGCTCAGCGACAGAGGCAGACGTCGCTGGAGCAGGTCCATATGAGGACAAGGCCTTCCTATCACCAGCACCACCAGACGAAGGAATCCGGCTCCTCCCAGCGGCCGAGGCAGGAACACCGGCCACCGAGTCCGATGGCGATGTGACAGTATGGGAAACTTTCCTGGCAGCGTATAACGGCCATACGTGCTTCCAGGCGGCAGAGGTGTCATCTACTGAAATTTCCCTCTATTCCGACGCCTCTGGCTCTTTTGGATTCGGCGTCGTTTTCGGCGATCATTGGCGCTCGGGTTCATGGCCTACCGAATGGAAGCTTAACGGATGGACAAAAAACTTGACGTTGTTGGAGCTGTTTCCGATCGTCCTGGCACTGGACGCTTGGCCCGATTCATTTAGGGATCGTAGACTGCGTTTTTGGACAGATAATGAGAGCGTGGTCCACGCCGTTAATCATTTGTCCTCGTCTTCCCCGCCGGTGATAAACTTGTTGCGGCACATGGTCCTTCGTTGTTTGCAGCTGAATATATGGTTTAGAGCCAGGCATGTACCGGGCGTCGACAACTCGATTGCTGATGCTTTATCCCGTTTTCAATTCCAGAAGTTCAGGGAGCTGCTTCCGTCAGCGGACGAGACATGCTCGGAGTACCCAGGCTCGGTATGGAAACTTCCCTCGGGCCTTTGATGCCTTTGGTAAGGGCTTCGCTTGCCCCTTCGACTTGGAGAGCTAACGGTAAGGCCTGGTTGGAGTGGGAGGACATGATGGGAGATGCGCGTGCGCATGCGGCTTGCTATTGCAATGTGGAGAATATATTGAAGTACTTGTCCAACTTGCGGACGGCCGGTATCGCAGGGACTGCGGCGCAACACCGATTAACTGGCTTGGCTTTTCATTTTAAATTGAGAGGTTTGCCCGACGCTACGAAACATTTCTTGATCTCCCAAGTGATCAAGGGTTGGAAACGGGAACGTCGCGCCCCGGACGCGCGGCGTCCGATTTCTTTTGTTTTATTGCAGCGGTTGCTAAGCGCTTTGCCTTCGGTTTGCGCGTCGGTTTACGAGGTAAGCTTGTTTTCTGCGATTTTTGGTTTGGCATTTTTCGGGGCGATGCGCCTGAGTGAACTGGTTCCTAAGTCGTTGGACGGCCACGGCGGCCTTTTTGCCGATGACGTCGTTTTTTTGCCAACAAGGCCTGCGCATACGTTTGCGTCGGTCAAAAACGGACCAGGCCGGCCGGGGAGTGTGGTTCCCTCTTTTCGCCATCCCAGGCCCAGTGTGTCCGCTCTCATTAATCAGACGCTATGCGTCGGTAATGGCCCACGGACGACATTATTTTTCACATGAGGACGGGACTGTGGTTACTGCGTCGCAGTTTAAGTTTATTTTGCATAACGCCCTCCGACTCTCGGGCTGCTGCCCGGAGGAATACGGCACGCACTCATTCCGCATAGGCGCGGCGACGGAGGCGTCCAGAAGAAGTGATTAAGAGAGTGGATCGATGGAAGTCTGAATGTTTTCGCAGATACATTCGCCCTGATTTGTTGTGTTAATCCCAAAAAAAAAAGAAAAAAAAAAAGGCGCAACGTTAATGTTTTGAATGTATGCGAAAAGTTGGAATTTTAAGGAGTGTTATTAATTGAGTTTTCTTGTAGATGGATTTCGGCCGAATGTGTGGATCCTGGGTCACTCCTATGTTTACTGGGCATCACGCCATGCTGAAACTCGGCCAGGAGGCCGGGCGTTGGGATTCCACGACGTCAACGTGAATTGGAGGGGTACCAGGGGGCTGGTTTGGGCACAAGTGCTTCCTGAGGTAGTCAGAATCTTTAGGATTGACCCCGGCCCTGTGATTTTGATTATACATGCGGGGGTAAATGACCTGGCCAATTTCAGATTAGGAGAACTTTGCACACTTATGAGAGCGGATTTAGATAAATTCCACAGCTTCTTTACAGAGCTGACCCTGATTTGGTCGGAAGTAATACCCCTGGTGGTCTGGCAGGGCGCTAGAGACGACGCGGCTTTGGAGAGGTCCCGTCGGGCGCTCAACCATAGGATGGCCCAATTCGTAGGTTCAAAGGGTGGTTTTTCCGTACGTCATCACCAGTTGGAAATGGATACCAGTCGTTTAATGCTCAGGGATGGGGTCCACCTAAATAATATAGGGCTTGATATCTTCTTATCAGGCTTGCAGGATGGTATAGAGCACGCCCTTCATTCTTTTGGGGGGGGTCGCAGCTCGGGTTTTGGCCCTCGCTCCTCCGTGGCGGAGTAAGTGACGGAGGTGTAAGTAACCTGTGCTGGATGGCCAGTGACAGAACACTTACAGTCACTGGTTTTTTCAAAGCTTCATTAAGCTGCGGCCAAATTTAAAATTTTCCCACTTAAGAGTTTTAAAGAATTTGAGATGGTTGTTGGAGACCCTCAATAAAAGTTATAAAAGGTTAACCTGGTGTCTGTGGTCCATAAAGTATAGCTGCTTCACTATTGAAGACCCTAGAAAATACAGGCTCCTTCCAGGTTTATATAAGTTGTTACAGCAGAATGTACAGGCTCCTTGCAGGTCCTGACTGCAGCCCATACAGTATAGCTGCTTCACTAATGAAGACGCTAGAAAATACAGGCTCCTTGCAGGTATATATTAGTGGTTACAGCAGAATGTACAGGCTCCTTGCAGGTCCTGACTGCAACCCATACAGTATAGCTGCTTCACTAATGAAGACTCTAGAGAATACAGGCTCCTTCCAGGTCCTGACTGCAGCCTATACAGTATAGCTGCTTCACTATTGAAGATGCTAGAAAATACAGGCTCCTTGCAGGTATATATTAGTGGTTACAGCAGAATGTACAGGCTCCTTGCAGGTCCTGACTGCAACCCATACAGTATAGCTGCTTCACTAATGAAGACGCTAGAAAATACAGGCTCCTTGCAGGTATATATTAATGGTTACAGCAGAATGTACAGGCTCCTTGCAGGTCCTGACTGCAACCCATACAGTATAGCTGCTTCACTAATGAAGACGCTAGAAAATACAGGCTCCTTCCAGGTTTATATTAGTGGTTACAGCAGAATGTACAGGCTCCTTGCAGGTCCTGACTGCAACCCATACAGTATAGCTGCTTCACTATTGAAGACGCTAGAGAATACAGGCTCCTTCCAGGTCCTGACTGCAGCCTATACAGTATAGCTGCTTCACTATTGAAGACGCTAGAGAATACAGGCTCCTTCCAGGTTTATATTAGTGGTTACAGCAGAATGTACAGGCTCCTTGCAGGTCCTGACTGCAGCCCATACAGTATAGCTGCTTCACTAATGAAGACTCTAGAGAATACAGGTTCCTTCCAGGTCCTGACTGCAGCCCATACAGTATAGCTGCTTCACTATTGAAGACGCTAGAAAATACAGGCTCCTTGCAGGTTTATATTAGTGGTTACAGCAGAATGTACATGCTCCTTGCAGGTCCTGACTGCAACCCATACAGTATAGCTGCTTCACTTAAGGTACCGTCACACAGGGACATATCGCCGGCGATGTTGCCGGGGATCGCGGGAGCGCGCATCCCTGACAACATCGCCGTGAGATGTCACACTGAGCAACTTACCGGCGATGTCGCCGGCTAGTTGCCGCGGCTATCGCTCGCTGGGTTGCCCAGCAACCCAGCAAGCGATCACTCGCAATGTTATACATAGGCGGAATCGCCCGTAACATTGCGGGTTGCCGCGTTACACAGGGCGATCAGGCAGGATCGCCTGAGCAACATCGCCAGGTTTCCCAACATGGTTGGGAAACCTGGCGATGTGACTCAGGCGATTCATCGCCTGATTATCGCCCTGTCACACAAGGCAACTCTCCGGCGATGTCGCCGCAACCTGGCCACACCCCTCGGTTGCCGGCAACATCGCCGGCGATATGTCCATGTGTAACGGTACCTTAATGAAGACTCTAGAGAATACAGGCTCCTTCCAGGTCCTGACTGCAGCCTATACAGTATAGCAGCTTCACTATTGAAGATGCTAGAAAATACAGGCTCCTTGCAGGTATATATTAGTGGTTACAGCAGAATGTACAGGCTCCTTGCAGGTCCTGACTCCAACCCATACAGTATAGCTGCTTCACTATTGAAGACGCTAGAGAATACAGGCTCCTTCCAGGTCCTGACTGCAGCCTATACAGTATAGCTGCTTCACTATTGAAGATGCTAGAAAATACAGGCTCCTTTTAGGTTTATATTAGTGGTTACAGCAGAATGTACAGGCTCTTTCCAGGTCCTGACTGCAGCCTATACAGTATAGCTGCTTCACTAATGAAGACGCTAGAGAATGCAGGCTCCTTCCAGGTTTATATTAGTGGTTACAGCAGAATGTACAGGCTCCTTGCAGGTCCTGACTGCAGCCCATACAGTATAGCTGCTTCACTAATGAAGACGCTAGAAAATACAGGCTCCTTGCAGGTCCTGACTGCAACCCATACAGTATAGCTGCTTCACTATTGAAGACGCTAGAGAATACAGGCTCCTTCCAGGTCCTGACTGCAGCCTATACAGTATAGCTGCTTCACTATTGAAGACGCTAGAGAATACAGGCTCCTTCCAGGTATATATTAGTGGTTACAGCAGAATGTACAGGCTCCTTGCAGGTCCTGACTGCAACCCATACAGTATAGCTGCTTCACTAATGAACACGCTAGAGAGTACAGGCTAATTGCAGGTCCTGACTGCAGCCTTTACAGTAGACAGTACAGGCTCCTTGCAGGTCCTGACTGCAGCCCATACAGTATAGCTGCTTCACTAATGAACACGCTAGAGAATACAGGCTCCTTCCAGGTTTATATAAGTGGTTATATCACAATGTACAGGCTCCTTGCAGGTCCTGACTGCAGCCCATACAGTATAGCTGCTTCACTAATGAAGACTCTAGAGCAGGGGTCTCAAACTCGGCTGGGTTGGTGGGCCGCACACATAAAAAAATTTTCATCGGGGGCCGCATTGCTTGTAGGACTAAGGGTACCGTCACACCAGGTGACATCGCGAGAGATATCGCAGGCGACGCACAGGAGCGCGCACATTTTTGGCACCCCACCAGCGTCGTGTGTTTAGACGCGGCGATACCTTCAGTGATGCTTTGGCGATGTTTCAGGCAACGTCGCTGTTGGGGTGTCTAGAAACCTCAGCAGGGATCCTGTAACATGGGAGCCTATGGCTCCCATCGCCTGTAACATCGCCATTCGCGATTTTACACAGGGCGATGCTTACACATCGCCTGAGAGTGGTTGCCTGGTTTCACAGCAGTACTGTGAAACCAGGCGACCACTCTGAGCCAATTTTTTGGCGCAAAATCACCACTTTACACGGGGCGATGTCACCTGGTGTGACGGTACCCTAAGTGACATTTTTAGTAATACCAGATTTTTGGGTTAATGTAGTAATGTCCAAATCCTGATCCCCTTCTTGTAGTAATGTCCACATCTTGGTCCCATTCTTGTTGTAATGTCCCCATACTGGTCCCCATCCTGGTCCCCCTCTTGTACTAATATCCCCAACCTGATCCCCTTCTGTAGTAATGTCCCCCGTGCTGGTCCCTTTTTGTAATGATGACCCCCATACTGATCCCTTTTGTAGTGATGTCACCATCCTGTCCCCCATGCTGGTCCCCTTTTGTAGTGATGTCCCCATCCTGGCCCCCATAGTGTAGTAATGTCCCCCATGCTGGACCCCTTTTTTAGTGATATCCCCAACCTGGTCTGCCTTCTTTTTCCACACTCACACATATTCACTCACAATCACACCCACTCACACATTAACTCACACACACATTAACTCACACTCACTCACACTCACTCATGTGGAACAAAAGGGGGGAAAGCACAACCCATGAGCGGTACCTGGTGGTCTAGTGGGGGCGTCAATAACAGATATGGGGGGTTCTCATCTCACCTTTGGAGGTTCTATAACCCTGCACAACCTCGGCGTATCGCAGTGGATGGCTCCGGACTCCAGCGGTCGGGGTTTCCTCCACGAGCAGCTCCTTCTTCCAGTCAGGTGACTCGAGCAGCCGATCATCTGAACCTGTGACGTTCTCAGCTACGTCACTGCAGGTCCTTTGGATTCTGTTAGCGGTGACTCTGGTTCACAGCTGCTCCTGCTGCAACCCTAGGATGGGGATATGATATTTGTACAGAAGTGTGTGATTATAACAGGAGTGCTAGAGCACAGGAGGCACACGTTTAATTACCTTTAATAAACCACAACGTGTTTCTACGGCGGTCCGCTGTCTTCATCAGGTAAATCCACCTGATGAAGACGGCGGATCGCCAAGGACTTTTGTTATAATCACACACTTCTGTACAAAATCGCGCGCTCTGATACCCTCGCGCACTCACACTCACAGGCACCCACAGGCACTCTGACACCCACAGGCACTCTGACACCCACAGGCACTCACACTCACAGGCACTCACACTCACAGGCACTCACAAACGCAGGCACCCACAGGCACTCACACGAACAGGCACTCTCAAGACAGGCACTCACACTCACAGGCACTCACGCTCACAGGCACCCACAAACAGGCACTCACGCTCACAGGCACTCACGCTCACAGGCACTCTCGCTCACAGGCACTCATGCTCACAGGCACTCACAAACACAGGCACAGCACTCACAGGCACTCACAGGCACTCACACTCACAGGCACTCACACTCACAGGCACTCACACTCACAGGCACTCACACTTACAGGCATTCATACTCACAGGCACTCACACTCACAGGCACTCACACTCACAGGCACTCACACTCACAGGCATTCACACTCACAGGCACTCACACTCACAGGCACTCACAGGCACTCACAGGCACTCACGTTCACAGGCACTCACGCTCACAGGCACTCACGCTCACAGGCACCCACACTCACAGGCACTCACACGCACAGGCACTCACACTCACAGGCACTCACACTCACAGGCACTCACAGGCACAGGCACTCACATTAGCACACACTTTTACTACCCTAACCATGCTGGCGGCGCTCCAGTGCATGGGGCCCCTGGGGCTTCTCTGTGCAGCCCCCAGCACTTTGGACAAAGAACCATGCTGGCGGCGGTCCAGTGCATGGGGCCGCCGTGGTCTCCGCGCTATAATATTACTTCTGGCCGCTTCACTCTGCCGCTCACTCTGCCAGTTCAATGCAAGCCACCGTCAGCCAATGAGAGGCGCGCAGGTGACGTCAGTGGCCTCTCATTGGCTGAGGGCTTGTATTGAGCTTACAGAGCAGCAGAGCGAGCGGCAGAGACAGTGAGGCGGCCCATGCACTGGACCCCGCCAGCATGGTTCTTTGTCCAAAGTGCAGGGGCCGCACAGGGAAGCCCCAGGGGCCGCATGCAGCCCGCGGGCCGCGAGTTTGAGACCCCTGCTCTAGAGAATACAGGCTCCTTCCAGGTCCTGACTGCAGCCTATACAGTATAGCTGCTTCACTATTGAAGATGCTAGAAAATACAGGCTCCTTGCAGGTATATATTAGTGGTTACAGCAGAATGTACAGGCTCCTTGCAGGTCCTGACTGCAACCTATACAGTATAGCTGCTTCATAATGAAGACGCTAGAAAATACAGGCTCCTTGCAGGTTTATATTAGTAGTTACAGCAGAATGTACAGGCTCCTTCCAGGTCCTGACTGCAGCCTATACAGTATAGCTGCTTCACTAATGAAGACGCTAGAGAATACAGGCTCCTTCCAGGTTTATATTAGTGGTTACAGCAGAATGTATAGGCTCCTTGCAGGTCCTGACTGCAGCCTATACAGTATAGCTGCTTCACTATTAAAGACGCTAGAGAATACAGGCTCCTTCCAGGTATATATTAGTGGTTACAGCAGAATGTACAGGCTCCTTGCAAGTCCTGACTGCAGCCTATACAGTATAGCTGCTTCACTAATGAAGACGCTAGAGAATACAGGCTCCTTCCAGGTTTATATAAGTGGTTATATCACAACTAGATGGCGGCCCGATTCTAAAGAATCGGGTAGTCTAGAATCCATATATAGTTTATTTACTAATAGTTAGGGGAGTGCAGTGAAATGAATTGTGTGTATACAGGTGGCTCAGTGGGTAGCAGAGTATACGGTGGCTCAGTGGTTAGCACTGTATATGGTGGCTCAGTGGTTAGCACTGTATGGTGGCTCAGTGGTTAGCACTGTATATGGTGGCTCAGAGGGTAGCAGAGTATACGGTGGCTCAGTGGTTAGCACTGTATACGGTGGCTCAGTGGTTAGCACTGTATACGGTGGCTCAGTGGTTAGCACTGTATATGGTGGCTCAATGGTTGGCACTGTATATGGTGGCTCAGTGGGTAGCAGAGTATACGGTGGCTCAGTGGTTGGCACTGTATACGGTGGCTTAGTGGTTAGCACTGTATATGGTGGCTCAGTTGTTAGCATTATATACTGTGGCTCAGTGATTAGCAGTGTATACGGTGGCTCAGTGGTTATCACTGTATACGGTGGCTCAGTGGTTGGCACTGTATATGGTGGCTCAGTGGTTAGCACTGTATACGGTGGCTCAGTGGTTGGCACTGTGTATGGTGGCTCAGTGGTTGGCACTGTATACGGTTCTTAGTGGTTAGCACTGTGTATGGTGGCTCAGTGGTTAGCACTGTATGGTGGCTCAGTGGTTGGCACTGTATATGGTGGCTCAGTGGTTAGCACTGTATATGGTGGCTCTGTGGTTAGCACTGTATATGGTGGCTCAGTGGTTAGCACTGTATGGTGGCTCAGTGGTTAGCACTGTATATGGTGGCTCAGCGGTTAGTACTGTATGGTGGCTGAGTGGTTAGCACTGTATATAGTGGATCAGTGGTTAGCACTGTATATGGTGGCTCAGTGGTTAGCACTGTATACGGTGGCTCAGTGGTTGGCACTGTATATGGTGGCTCAGTGTTTAGCACTGTATACGGTGGCTCAGTGGTTGGCACTGTATATGGTGGCTCAGTGGTTGGCACTGTATATGGTGGCTCAGTGGTTAGCACTGTATATGGTGGCTCTGTGGTTAGCACTGCATATGGTGGCTCAGTGGTTAGCACTGTATGGTGGCTCAGTGGTTAGCACTGTATATGGTGGCTCAGTGGTTAGCACTGTATACGGTGGCTCAGTGGTTAGCACTGTATATGGTGGCTCAGTGGTTAGCACTGTATATGGTGGCTCAGTGGTTAGCACTGTATGGTGGCTCAGTGGTTAGCACTGTATGCGGTGGCTCAGTGGTTAGCACTGTATATGGTGGCTCAGTGGTTAGCACTGTATATGGTGGCTCAGTGGTTAGCACTGTACGGTGGCTCAGTGGTTAGCACTGTATACGGTAGCTCAGTGGTTAGCACAGTATATGGTGGCTCAGTGGTTAGCACTGTATACGGTGACTCAGTGGTTAGCACTGTATATGGTGGCTCAGTGGTTAGCACTGTATACGGTGGCTCAGTGGTTAGCACTGTATACGGTGGCTCAGTGGTTAGCACTGTATATGGTGGCTCAGTGGTTAGCACTGTATATGGTGGCTCAGTGGTTAGCACTGTATGGTGGCTCAGTGGTTAGCACTGTATATGGTGCCTCTGTGGTTAGCATTGTATATGGAGGTCAGTGGTTAGCACTGTATATGGTGGCTCAGTGGTTAGCACTGTATGGTGGCTCAGTGTTTAGCACTGTATATGGTGGCTCAGTGGTTAGCACTGTATATGGTGGCTCAGTGGTTTTCAGTGTATATGTTGGCTCAGTGGTTAGCACTGTATATGGTGGCTCAGTGGTTAGCACTGTATACGGTGGCTCAGTGGTTAGCACTGTATATAGTGGCTCAGTGGTTGGCACTGTATATGGTGGCTCAGTGGTTAGCACTGTATATGGTGGCTCAGTGGTTTTCAGTGTATACGGTATGTTGGCTCAGTGGTTAGCACTGTATACGGTGGCTTAGTGGTTAGCACTGTATACGGTGGCTCAGTGGTTAGCATTGTATTTGATGGCTAAGTGGTTTTCACAGTGTGTTGGCTCAGTGGTTAGCACTGCGCAGTGGCTCAGTGGTTAGTGCAGCATGGAGGCAGAGTGTTGAGCGCAGGATGGAGGCTCAGTGGTCAGTGCAGGTTGGAGGCTCAGTGGTCAGCGCAGGACGGAGGCAGAGTGGTGAGCGCAGGACGGAGGCAGAGTGGTGAGCGCAGGACGGAGGCAGAGTGGTGAGCGCAGGACGGAGGCAGAGTGGTGAGCGCAGGACGGAGGCAGAGTGGTGAGCGCAGGACGGAGGGTCGGTGGTCAGGGCAGGACGGAGGTCAGTGGTCAGGGCAGGATGGAGGGTCGGTGATCAGAAGAGGACGGCGGCTCAGTGGTCAGCAGAGGACGGCGGCTGTGTGGTGAGCAGAGGATGGGGGCTCTGTGGTCAGCAGAGGACGGGGGCTCTGTGGTCAGCAGAGGACGGGGGCTCTGTGGTCAGCAGAGGACGGCGGCTCTGTGGTCAGCAGAGGACGGCGGCTCTGTGGTCAGCAGAGAACGGTGGCTGTGTGGTCAGCAGAGGACGGCGGCTGTGTGGTCAGCAGAGGACGGCGGCTGTGTGGTCAGCAGAGGACGGCGGCTCTGTGGTCAGCAGAGGACGGCGGCTCTGTGGTCAGCAGAGGACGGCGGCTCTGTGGTCAGCAGAGGAGGGCGGGTCTGTGGTCAGCAGAGGAGGGCGGCTCTGTGGTCAGCAGAGGACGGCGGCTCTGTGGTCAGCAGAGGACGGCGACTCTGTGGTCAGCAGAGGACGGCGACTCTGTGGTCAGCAGAGGACAGCGGCTGAGTGGTCAGCACAGGATTGAGTGGTCAGCACAGGATGGAGGGTCAGTGATCAGCACAGGATGGTGGCTCTGTGGTCAGCAGAGGACGGCGGCTCTATGGTCAGCAGAGGACGGCGGCTCTGTGGTCAGCAGAGGACGGGGCTCTGTGGTCAGCAGAGGACGGCGGCTCTGTGGTCAGCGGAGGACGGCGGCTCTGTGGTCAGCAGAGGACGGCGGCTCTGTGGTCAGCAGAGGACGGCGGCTCTGTGGTCAGCAGAGGACGGCGGCTCTGTTGGTCAGCAGAGGACGGCGGCTGAGTGGTCAGCACAGGATTGAGTGGTCAGCACAGGATGGAGGGTCAGTGGTCAGCACAGGATGGTGGCTCTGTGGTCAGCAGAGGACGGCGGCTCTATGGTCAGCAGAGGACGGCGGCTCTGTGGTCAGCAGAGGACGGAGGCTCTGTGGTCAGCAGAGGATGGCGGCTGAGTGGTCAGCACAGGATTGAGTGGTCAGCGCACGATGGAGGCTCAGTGGTCAGCGCAGGATGGAGGCTCAGTGGTCAGCGCAGGAAGGAGGCTCAGTGGTCAGCGCAGGAAGGAGGCTCAGTGGTCAGCGCAGGACGGAGGCAGAGTGGTCAGCGCAGGAGGGAGGCAGAGTGGTCAGCGCAGGACGGAGGCAGAGTGGTGAGCGCAGTACGGAGGCAGAGTGGTGAGCGCAGTACGGAGGCAGAGTGGTGAGCGCAGTACGGAGGCAGAGTGGTGAGCGCAGTACGGAGGCAGAGTGGTCAGCGCAGGAAGGAGGCTCTGGTCAGCAGAGGACGGCGGCTCTGTGGTCAGCAGAAGACGGCGGCTCTGTGGTCAGCAGAAGACGGCGGCTCTGTGGTCAGCAGAGGACGGCGGCTCTGTGGTCAGCAGAGAACGGCGGCTGTGTGGTCAGCAGAGGACGGCGGCTGTGTGGTCAGCAGAGGACGGCGGCTGTGTGGTCAGCAGAGGACGGCGAGTCTGTGGTCAGCAGAGGAGGGCGGGTCTGTGGTCAGCAGAGGAGGGCGGCTCTGTGGTCAGCAGAGGACGGCGGCTCTGTGGTCAGCAGAGGACGGCGACTCTGTGGTCAGCAGAGGACGGCGGCTCTGTGGTCAGCAGAGGACGGCGGCTGAGTGGTCAGCACAGGATTGAGTGGTCAGCACAGGATGAAGGGTCAGTGGTCAGCACAGGACGGCGTCTCTGGTCAGCAGAGGACGGGGCTCTGTGGTCAGCAGAGGACGGCGGCTCTGTGGTCAGCAGAGGACGGCGGCTCTGTGGTCAGCAGAGGACGGCGGCTCTGTGGTCAGCAGAGGACGGCGGCTCTGTGGTCAGAGCAGGAAGGAGGCTCTGTGGTCAGCGCAGGAAGGATGCTCTGTGGTCAGCAGAGGATGGCGGCTCTGTGGTCTGCAGAGGATGGCGGCTCTGTGGTCAGCAGAGGACGGGGGCTCTGTGGTCAGCAGAGGACGGGGGCTCTGTGGTCAGCAGAGGACGGCGGCTCTGTGGTCAGCAGAGGACGGCAGGTCTGTGGTCAGCGCAGGAAGGAGGCAGAGTGGTCAGCACAGGAAGGAGGCTCTGTGGTCAGCACAGGAAGGAGGCTCTGTGGTCAGCGCAGGAAGGAGGCTCTGTGGTCAGCGCAGGAAGGAGGCTCTGTGGTCAGCAGAGGATGGCGGCTCTGTTGTGAGCAGAGGACAGGGGCTCTTTGGTCAGCAGAGGACGGGGGCTCTGTGGTCAGCAGAGGACGGCGGGTCTGTGGTCAGCGCAGGAAGGAGGCTCTGTGGTCAGCAGAGGACGGCGGCTCTGTGGTCAGCGCAGAAAGGAGGCTCTGTGGTCAGCGCAGGAAGGAGGCTCTGTGGTCAGCGCAGGCAAGGTGGGCGGAGCCATGGGGCGGAGCCATAACGGGAGCGGTGGTGGGGGATGGCGGCGGGGTAAGTATACTGGAGTGGTGTGTGTGTGGTGCGGAGCATAACGTGTCTGTGTGTGTGTCTCTGTGTGTGTGTGTGTGTGTGTGTGTCCCTAACGCACTTCCGTAAGTTTGGCAGCCACGTCCACGACGACGGAAGTAGCGCGGAAACTTACGGAAGTGCGTTAGGGTGATTATATATTAGACTAGCTGTGAGCCCGATTCTAAAGAATCGGGTAGTCTAGAATCCATATATAGTTTATTTACTAATATTTAGGGGAGTGCGGTGAAATTAATTGTGTGTATACAGGTGGCTCAGTGGGTAGCACAGTATACGGTGGCTCAGTGGTTAGCGCTGTATACGGTGGGTTAGTAGTTAGCAGGGAGTATGGTGGGTCAGTGGTTAGCAGAGTATACGATGGCTCAGTGATTAGCACTGCGCGGTGGCTCAGTGGTTAGCACTGCGCGGTGGCTCAGTGGTTAGCACTGCACGGTGGCTCAGTGGTTAGCACTGCGCGGTGGCTCAGTGGTTAGCACTGCGCGGTGGCTCAGTGGTTAGCACTGCACGGTGGCTCAGTGGTTAGCACTGCGCGGTGGCTCAGTGGTTAGCACTGCGCGGTGGCTCAGTGGTTAGCACTGCGCGGTGGCTCAGTGGTTAGCACTTGCGCGGTGGCTCAGTGGTTAGCACTGAGTGCGGTGGGCCGAGTGGTCAGCGCAGTGCGGCGGGCAGAGTGGTTAGCGCAGTGCGGTGGGCAGAGTGGTCAGCAGAGGACATAGGCACTCTGCCTGTCATACTTATCAGCGGGTCATCGTCTTCCCCGCCACGGCATTTTCACTCCGCCGTCCCCAGCATCTTGGCTCCACTCATGCAGAGCATTGCTCCTGTGCAGCCTCCTCTCTGCAGAGCATTGCTCATGTGCAGCCTCCTCTCTGCAGAGCATTGCTCCTGTGCAGCCTCCTCTCTGCAGAGTATTGCTCCTGTGCAGCCTCATTACTGTAGAGCATTACACCTGTGCAGCCTCCTCCTCTCTGCAGAGCATTGCTCCTGTGCAGCCTCCTCCTCTCTGCAGAGCATTGCTCCTGTGCAGCCTCCTCCTCTCTGCAGAGCATTGCTCCTGTGCAGCCTCCTCCTCTCTGCAGAGCATTGCTCCTGTGCAGCCTCCTCTCTGCAGAGCATTGCTCCTGTGCAGCCTCCTCCTCTCTGCAGAGCATTGCTCCTGTGCAGCCTCCTCCTTTCTGCAGAGTATTGCTCCTGTGCAGCCTCATTACTGTAGAGCATTGCTCCTGTGCAGCTTCATCTCTGCAGAGCATTGCTCCTGTGCAGCCTCCTCTCTGCAGAGTATTGCTCCTGTGCAGCCTCATTACTGTAGAGCATTGCTCCTGTGCAGCCTCCTCTCTGCAGAGCATTGTGCCTGTGCAGCCTCCTCCTCTCTGCAGAGCATTGCTCCTGTACAGCCTCCTCCTCTCTGCAGAGCATTGCTCATGTGCAGCCTCCTCCTTTCTGCAGAGCATAGCTCCTGTGCAGCCTCCTCCTCTCTGCAGAGCATTGCTCCTGTGCAGCCTCCTCCTCTCTGCAGAGAATTGCTCATGTGCAGCCTCCTCTCTGCAGAGCATTGCTCCTGTGCAGCCTCCTCTCTGCAGAGCATTGCTCCTGTGCAGCCTCCTCTCTGCAGAGTATTGCTCCTGTGCAGCCTCATTAATGTAGAGCATTGCTCCTGTGCAGCCTCCTCACTGCAGAGCATTGCGCCTGTGCAGTCTCCTCCTCTCTGCAGAGCATTGCTCCTGTGCAGCCTTCTCCTCTCTGCAGAGCATTGCTCCTGTGCAGCCTCCTCCTTTCTGCAGAGCATTGCTCCTGTGCAGCCTCCTCCTCTCTGCAGAGCATTGCTCCTGTGCAGCCTCCTCTCTGCAGAGCATTGCTCCTGTGCAGCCTCCTCTCTGCAGAGCAATGCTCCTGTGCAGCCTCCTCTCTGCAGAGCATTGCTCCTGTGCAGCCTCCTCTCTGCAGAGCATTGCTCCTGTGCAGCCTCCTCTCTGCAGAGCATTGCTCCTGTGCAGCCTCCTCTCTGCAGAGCATTGCTCCTGTGCAGCCTCTTCTGTGCAGAGCATTGTTCCTGTGCAGCCTCCCCTCATGCAGAGCAATGCTCCTGTGCAGCCTCATTACTGTAGAGCATTGCACCTGTGCAGCCTCCTCCTCTCTGCAGAGCATTGTTCCTGTGCAGCCTCCTCCTCTCTGCAGAGCATTGCTCCTGTGCAGCCTCCTCCTTTCTGCAGAGCATTGCTCCTGTGCAGCCTCCTCCTCTCTGCAGAGCATTGCTCCTGTGCAGCCTCCTCCTCTCTGCAGAGCATTGTTCCTGTGCAGCCTCCTCCTCTCTGCAGAACATTGCTCCTGTGCAGCCTCCTCCTTTCTGCAGAGCATTGTTCCTGTGCAGCCTCCTCCTCTCTGCAGAGCATTGCTCCTGTGCAGCCTTCCCTCATGCAAAGCAATGCTCCTGTGCAGCCACCTCTGTGCAGAGCATTGCTCCTGTGCAGCCTCCTCTCTGCAGAGCATTGCTCCTGTGCAGCCTCCTCTCTGCAGAGCAATGCTCCTGTGCAGTCTCCCCTCATGCAGAGCAATGCTCCTGTGCAGCCTCCTCTGTGCAGAGCATTGCTCCTGTGCAGCCTCCCCTCATGCAGAGCAATGCTCCTGTGCAGCCTCCCCTCTGCAGAGCATTGCTCCTGTGCAGCCTCTTCTTGCAGAGCAATGCTCCTGTGCAGCCTCCTCTCTGTAGAGCATTGCTCCTGTGCAGCCTCTTCTCTGCAGAGCAATGCTCCTGTGCAGCCTCCTCTCTGCAGAGCAATGCTCCTGTGCAGCCTCCCCTCATGCAGAGCAATGCTCCTGTGCAGCCTCCTCTCTGCAGAGCATTGCTCCTGTGCAGCCTCCTCTCTGCAGAGCATTGCTCCTGTGCAGCCTCCTCTGTGCAGAGCATTGCCCTGTGCAGCCTCCCCTCATGCAGAGCAATGCTCCTGTGCAGCCTCCCCTCTGCAGAGCATTGCTCCTGTGCAGCCTCTCTCTCTGCAGAGCATTGCTCCTGTGCAGCCTCCTCCTCTCTGCAGAGCATTGCTCCTGTGCAGCCTCTTCTCTGCAGAGCATTGCTCCTGTGCAGCCTCCTCCTCTCTGCAGAGCATTGTTCCTGTGCAGCCCCCTCCTGTCTGCAGAGCATTGCTCCTGTGCAGCCTCCTCTCACCTGTATCCTGGAGATCAGCTCTTGGGGGCTCAGTCCGGGGTCCTCTGTCACCTCTATGTTCCCTTGTGATCGCAGGATATCAGAGGCAGAGAATCACTGATGAGGACACGTCTGATGTGAGACAGCGGCATGATGTCTCCTGTGCTGACACTGCATCAATTAAAGTGCCTGTGATGATGTCACAGTCATGTGATATAGCCCCGCCCATACCAGTGACATCATCTCAGGTCCTGCAAGCCGTGGGGGGAGGAGAGAGAGAGGCTCTGCAAGGACTCGCAAAGGCATTGCGAGTTAGGGGAGGAGAGAGAGAGGACTCTGCAAGGACTCGCAAAGGCATTGCGAGTTAGGGGAGGAGAGAGAGAGACTCTGCAAGGACTCGCAAAGGCATTGCGAGTTAGGGTTTGAGAGGCAGCCACAGACATGATGACGGAAACAGTGCCGAATATGACGGAAGTGCCTTAAGGTAATTATATATTAGATGTACAGGCTCCTTGCAGGTCCTGACTGCAGCCCATACAGTATAGCTGCTTCACTAATGAACACGCTAGAGAGTACAGGCTAATTGCAGGTCCTGACTGCAGCCTTTACAGTAGACAATACAGGCTCCATCCAGGTCCTGACTGCAGCCCATACAGTCTAGCTGCTTCACTAATGAAGACGCTAGAGAGTACAGGCTCCTTCCAGGTTTATATTAGTGGTTACATTACAATGCGCTGGCTCCTTGCAGGTCCTGACTGCAGCCCATACAATATAGCTGCTTCACTAATGAACACGCTAGAGAATACAGGCTCCTTCCAGGTTTATATTAGTGGTTATATCACAATGTACAGGCTCCTTGCAGGTCCTGACTGCAGCCCATACAGTATAGCTGCTTCACTAATGAAGACTAGAGAATTACAGGCTCCTTCCAGGTCCTGACTGCAGCCTATACAGTATAGCTGCTTCACTATTGAAGACGCTAGAAAATACAGGCTCCTTGCAGGTATATATTAGTGGTTACAGCAGAATGTACAGGCTCCTTGCAGGTCCTGACTGCAACCCATACAGTATAGATGCTTCACTAATGAAGACGCTAGAAAATACAGGCTCCTTGCAGGTATATATTAGTGGTTACAGCAGAATGTACAGGCTCCTTGCAGGTCCTGACTGCAACCCATACAGTATAGCTGCTTCACTAATGAAGACGCTAGAAAATACAGGCTCCTTGCAGGTTTATATTAGTGGTTACTGCAGAATGTACAGGCTCCTTCCAGGTCCTGACTGCAGCCTATACAGTATAGCTGTTTCACTAATGAAGACGCTAGAGAATACAGGATCCTTCCAGGTTTATATTAGTGTTGCAGCAGAATGTACAGGCTCCTTGCAGGTCCTGACTGTAAGGCTATGTGCACACAGGAAGGTTTAGTGGCGTTGGAACCGTCAGTAAACCGCTGGAAATTAATCAGATCTGAGCTCTGAAGTCTCCAGCTGTGTTCCGGCGGTTTTCCGGCGGTTTTTTTCAGCGTGTGCACAGCGGTTTTCAGTCGGTTTTTCCAGCGGTTTTTCCGGCGGTTTTCTATGGAGGATTTTTTTCATGGAACCGATCAAAAACCGCTGAAAAGAATTGACATGCTGTATGCTGCTAAACCGCTCGGAAACCGCTCAACCGCGGGCGGATCCGACCACATAAACCGACTATGTGTGCACAGCGGTTTCTAAATTGCATAGGGTTACATGTAAGTCCTAAAGCTGCTAAGGATTTACATAAATTTAAATAAAACCTATGCTAAAACGCCGGCGGTTTTCGCTGCTAAACCTTCACTAAACCTTCCTGTGTGCACATACCCTTACCCATACAGTATAGCTGCTTCACTATTGAAGACGCTAGAGAATACAGACACCTTCCAGGTCCTGACTGCAGCCTATACAGTATAGCTGCTTCACTATTGAAGACGCTAGAGAATACAGGCTCCTTCCAGGTATATATTAGTGGCTACATCAGAATGTACAGGCTCCTTGCAGGTCCTGACTGCAGCCCATACAGTCTAGCTGCTTCACTAATGAACACACTAGAGAATACAGGCTCCTTCCAGGTTTATATAAATGGTTATATCACAATGTACAGGCTCTGTGACCTAGCCCCAAAATGAGATATTTAGGATCTTTTTCAGGGGGGCTAACCCGTAGCCAGCCCCCCCTCTTTTGAAATTGCCCTTTTTTTTGATGGATTCTGATAGATATTCGTTAGATCCGGTTTTATCAGCAAAAATTAACGTTAGATCTCCTTTCGTTCCCGAGATATTGGGGGGCTAACCCGTAGCTAGCCCCCCCTCTTTTGAAATTGCCAGTTTTTTCGATGGATTCTGATAGATATTCGTTAGATCCAGTTTGATCAGCAAAAATTAACGTTAGATCTCCTTTCGTTCCCGAGATATTGGGGGTCTCAGGTGGGGGGTTAGGTACGGGTTAGCCCCCCCTCTTTTGAAATTGCCCGTTTTTTCGATGGATTCTGATAGATATTCGTTAGATCCGGTTTGATCAGCAAAAATTAACGTTAGATCTCCTTTCGTTCTCGAGATATTGGGGGTCTCAGGTGGGGGGTTGGGTACGGGTTAGCCCCCCCCTCTTTTGAAATTGCCCGTTTTTTCGATGGATTCTGATAGATATCCGTTAGATCCGGTTTGATCAGCAAAAATTAACGTTAGATCTCCTTTCGTTCCCGAGATATTGGGGGTCTCAGGTGGGGGTTGGGTACGGGTTAGCCCCCCCTCTTTTGAAAGTGCCCGTTTTTTCGATGGACTCTGATAGATATCCGTTAGATCCGGTTTGAATGGCAAAAATTAATGGTAGATCTCCTTTCGTTCCCGAGATATTTGTGCTCTTTTTCTGGGGTGGTCTAACCCGTAGCTGTCTGAATGCAAAATACTACAGAGACCTGAAAAATCATTGTGGTGATCTGCACTAGCAATAGGAAAAGCAAATGACCCCAGTAACAGCAAACGTTGCATGTGACCATTGGATGGATATAAGGCCATCACGTGCACGCACGATCGCTTACAATATCGCTCACATCGCTGGTGAGATGTCACACAGCCAGACTCACCAGCGATGTGGAGCCGCGATCTCGCTGGTTACTATGGTACACATCGGGTTACTAGGCGCCGCGCGGCGCTTAGTAACCCGACGTGTACCATAGTTACCATCTCCCAGCATAGGCTGTGCCTCTGGGAGATCGTTCATCATGGTGTTATACACCACGATGAAGCAGATCGTGACATCGTTCATCGCTAGATCTGAGCTCCGGAGCTCAGATCTGCGATGTCACGATCAAGCGATTTTACATAGTAAAATCGCTTGATTACATGCAACGATGCCAAAACGATATCGCTTAAGCGATCGAAAAGGAGATCGCTTAAACGATATCGGCTTAAAATCGTTGCGTGTGACGGCCGCTTAAGACATATCAAAAGTTACCTGAAAGTTAAATACAGGGCAGCAAAAGCAACAGGAGGGATAGCGGCGGAACAGAGGAGCACAGCATGATGGAGCCTATCACATGCTCATCAGCTCCCTAAGGCCATGTTCACACTGGGCGTAATAGAGACGGATTTGTCCGCTTGATTTCTCTGCAAAATTCCGCTGGTAAATCTGATGCCATGCTTTTGGCATCGGATTTACCGGCGGAATTTGAGAGTGGCAGTTTGACCTAACATTGACCCTAATGGAGTTCCACGACGGATATGAAAAAATCAAGATCATGCAGCGGAATGAAAAATCCGTCCAAGCGGCCAAATCCGGACGGAAAATTCTGCTTGCAAGTGTGCACAGGGATTTTACAATTTAACATTGTTTTAACCCCTTCTTGACCGAGCCTATTTTGACCCTAAAGACCGAGGCATTTTTGTCAATTCTGACCAGTGTCCCTGTATGAGGTAATATCTCTGGAACGCTTCATTGGATCCGAGCGATTCTGAGATTGCTGTGCTCCTTTGTTCCGCCGCTATCCCTCCTGTTGCTTTTGCTGCCCTGTATTTAACTTTCAGGTAACTTTTGATATGTCTTAGGCGGCCGTCACACGGTTCAATATAATGCACGATATCGCTTAAGTGATCTGCTTTGTGATCGCTTAAGCGATATCGTTTGTGCATCGCTGCGTGCAATCAAGCGATTTTACAATGTAAAATCGCTTGATCGTGACATCGCAGATTGTTGAGCAGGAGCTCATATCAAGCGATAAACGCTTGATCAATCTGCCTCATCGTGGTGTGTAACACCACGATGATCTATCTCCCAGCGGCAGAGCCTATGCTGGGAGATGGTATCTATGGTAAACGTCGGGTTACTAAGCGCCGCGCGGCGCCTAGTAACCCGATGTGTACCATAGTTACCAGCGATCTCGCTGCTCCACATCGCTGGTGAGTCTGTCTGTGTGACATCTCACCAGCGATGTGAGCGATATTGTTAGCGATCGCGCGTGCACGTGATCGCTAACAATATCGCTATCGATATTGAAGAGTGTGACGCTGCCTTAGAGGCATATCAAAGTTTATCTGCTGACTTATATTTAAGCAGTGTGAACTTAGCCTGACACCTGTTTTGTCTGAACCGGAATTAAACTCTGAATGTGGTACTGCAGGGGTTCCTTGTGTCTTCTGCTGGCGGGGTCTCCTCTCCAGTTTCCTATGCCGGGGAAATGCCAGGGAACCACAGACAAACCCTGCAGTACAAGACCCACAGGTAGCCGACAGCAAGGGAGGCCATGAGTACCCGTGCTGCTGCAGCGAAACGGGAGGACGATGTGTAGGGGAGCACTGCTCACCGGCATCCCTCTGTTGTGGTGCTGTAAGGATTCCCTTAGCTTTGCCGCTGGCAGGGTGACATCGCCCCACCAGCGTTCTGCAGCCGGGGGAAATCCCAGGGAAACCCCTTCAGCACCATACATCACATGCTCACATTGGATTACAGAACAGGTACTACCAGGGGTCAAGTTCTGGGAAAAAAATGTGGTAACTCACCCAAGATTTCCTACTTGCCCCCACTCTGATCAGAGTTACACTAACATCGTAATGAGATAATACTGCCATACTGTGACTAAATAAACACCATGCAAAGACCAATATTACCCCTATACAGTGACCATAGATAAGCAGAAACTAGCTACACGGCGCTCTGCAGACCGCAGTAGTCATTATGTTACCTTTAGTCCTCTTTCACATGATCATATGTGTATTGCGCGCATTAAAAATGCAGCGATGTCACTGCGTATTACCTTCGCATTTCACGCAGCCTAGTGATTTGTATTAATGGGCTACAAAATATGCTACAAAATAGAACATGCCGTATTTTTTTTCACGCATTTAACGCATATGTGAATAAACCCATCGGTTTCAATGGGTACATTTCATCGTGAAATACACATGCGTGAAAAACACAGCGTATTACACGACAAAAATAAGATCATGTGAAAGAGGCCTTATATCCATCCAATTGTCACAACGTTTGCTGTTACTGGGGTCATTTGCTTTTCCTATTGCTAGTGCAGATCACCACAATGATTTTTCCAGGTCTCTGTAGTATTTTGCATTCAGACAGCTACGGGTTAGACCCCCCCAGAAAAAGAGTGTAAATATCTCGGGAACGAAAGGAGATCTACCATTAATTTTTGCCATTCAAACCGGATCTAATGGATATCTATCAGAGTCCATCGAAAAAACGGGCAATTTCAAAAGAGGGGGGGCTAACCCGTACCCAACCCCCCACCTGAGACCCCCAATATCTCGGGAACGAAAGGAGATCTAACGTTAATTTTTGCTGATCAAACCGGATCTAACGAATATCTATTAGAATCCATCGAAAAAACTGGCAATTTAAAAAAAGGGGGGGCTAGCTATGGGTTAGCCCCCTGAAAAAGATCCTAAATATCTCATTTTGTAGAGGAGATCTAATTTTAGTTTTGGTTGATCAAACCGGATCTAACAAAGATCTAACGAATGGAAAAATTTTATACCCAAATTCTTTATAAGGGGGGGCTAACCCGGGCTAGGTGCTCCATAGTGCACAGTGCAGGCCTTCTGGAAGAATCACATGGCCCTATATAAAAGTCTGCTGTGCTCAGTGATCACCACTCTCCTGGATCATGGGTTCAGTAAGGTGATTTCTCTAGTCACCTTCCACGACAGCATAGGAGGTAGCCTCGCCACGCCCTAATGGGGACAGGAACACAAGAGAGGTTAAAAGGCCCCTCCCACCTCCCATTAGCCAGTGTCTTTCCTGTCCTCATGGGGCATGGAGAGGTTTTTTCTGTCTCCTATGCTGTGGGGCCGGCGACTGCAGCATACCTGGATAGCCGGGCAGTGTTGGTCGGTGCTGCGGCTCCCCTCCTCCTACTGCTCCTGCCGCGGGCTTTGAGCGGCAGGACCGTCCTCCACTCCTCCGGATCCTCTGCGGAGGTGATGCGGGTGGGGGAGCCCCGCCGGCGGCCTCTCGGTGTTCCCTGGACCAGCCGGCTTCCCCCCTGTGCGCGCGCTGTCGCGCCGGCCGGATGTGACGTCAGCGGGCGTCACTTCCGGTTCCCGTGCTCCCGATGACGGCGCTTCCGGTTCCGGCGATCGGAGCCGGAATGACAGCGTGCAGAGCACGCCCGGCGGTACTGTGGCCTGCTCCGGACCCTGAAGGGGGGATGGGGGCACATTGATTGGAGCGGTGGGGCAGGCTTATGTCATTTAAGCTGCCCTGAAGTCAGCAGTCAGGTGAGCACCTTTATTTTGCAGGATGGCTGATCCAGCTGCTGAGACCAGCTCTACCCCAGCCACAGTAAGTCTGTGCCGAGGGGGGGGGTCCGTGTGCCTGTACTCAGGCTGATGCTTATGGCACCCTCTCTGGTTTTACAGGGAGAGAAGCCAGCAGTAAAAAAGCTCGGTGGGAAGCGTTGCCCGGTCTGCAATAGGAAGTTTTCTTCCCCCTGGGATAAGAAACTCTGCCAGGAGTGTACAGATCATGTGGTTCGGGCTGAACACCCCTCCCTAGTGGAGGAATTGCGCTCCATGGTGCAGCATGAGATTCGGGCCTCTTTGGCTTCCCTGCCTACGGCTGCTCCCACCCCAGTCCCGGCTCCTCCGTCTCCCAGAAAGAGGAAACGGCAGCAGGACCCGTCTGACTCCGAGGGCCAGTTAGACTCGGGCTCGGATAATTGGGATGATGGTTCTTCCTCCAGGCCACCTGACTCTAGCAGATTCCTGTTCTCCTCAGAGGATTTGGCTGAGCTCATTAGTGCAGTCTGCAGCACTATGGGTTTGGAGGAAGAGCCGGTCCTCCCCTCTGTCCAGGATTCTATGTTTTCTGGCCTTCGTCCTGTCAAGCCGGTGGGGTTTCCTGTCCATCCTAACATTCAGGATCTCATTGCTCAGGAGTGGGAGTTTCCTGAGAAGAGGGTTAAGGGCGGTTTGAGGAATCGGTTTCCCCTGGAGGACACCCCATTTTCTTGGGATGTCCCCAAGGTGGATGTCCAGGTCACTCGGGTGGCTAAAAAGACTGCCCTCCCTTTCGAGGATAGTCCTAGCTGAAGGATCAGATGGACAGAAAAATTGAGGGGCTGATGAAACGCTCGTGGGAAGCATCATCATCTACCTTACAGGCAAATATCGCTTCCACCTGCGTTTCCCGTTCGATCCTCAGGTGGCTAGATCAGCTGGAGTGCCATATCTCCCAGGGTACCTCCCGGGAGGAGCTTCTAGAATCCTTGCCATTGTTAAAAAAGGCTTCTGGATTCTTGGCTGACGCCTCGGCGGAATCAGTACGCATGGCTGCCCGTACATCCGTACTCTCCAATTCGGCTCGGCGGGCTCTATGGTTAAAGATGTGGGCGGGCGATTCCACATCTAAAATGCGCCTTTGCTCCATTCCCTTTAAGGGGGATTTGGTTTTTGGGCCCGCCCTGGATGACATCCTGGAGAAGGCCTCCGATAAGAAGGCGCTTCCCGAACACCGTGTGGGGAAAAAGTCATTTTTTCGTCCCCAGGTGCCTCAGGCCTCCCAGCCCAGAGGTAAGGGGAAGGGGGGTCGTTGGGCCTACCCGAAAGGTCGAGGGAGGAACATCTTCGTTCCTCCCCAACAGCGTCCTCCACAGGACAAACAGTGACTCGGTGCAGGTAGGGGGACGGCTCTCTGCCTTTCTCCCCCGCTGGCGAGATATTACCAACTGCCAGTGGGTGCTCAACATCTTATCAGAAGGTCTCTTGATAGAGTTTGTGTCTCCTCCCCCTCCGGTACTTCAGGTCACTACCCAGCCCTTTCGGGGATCTCAGGATCTCATGTTTTCCAACCTGCTGGAACTCCTGGCTTCCAATGTCATCTCCAGGGTTCTGGAGTCGGAATGCGGCAGCGGACATTACTCCCGGCTCTTCATGGTGAAGAAGCCATCAGGGGCTGCCCGGATTATAATCAATCTGAGGCAGCTCAACCATTATGTCCCTACCGCAGATTCAAAATGGAATCAATCAGGTCAGTGATCCCCTTGATAGGACCCCACTTCCAGATGGCCACCATAGATCTGAAGGATGCGTATTTCCATGTGCCGGGGGGATATCCACCACTTCCAGTTCGACGTTTTGCCTTTCGGCATCTCCTCTGCTCCTCGGATTTTTACAAAAATCATGGGGGAGGTGGTGGCCTTCCTAAGGTTACAAGACGTCTGTCTGATACCATACTTGGACGATCTTCTTCTGGTCGCGCCTTCAGAGGAGGTCCTCAAGGCGGACATGGACAGGGTGTTGGGCTTCCTTCAGTCATTGGGGTGGCTCCCCAATCTGTCAAAGTCTCAGCTTTTCCCCTCCTCAGTCAGGAGATTCTTGGGGGTGCTTCTGGACTCGGACAGACAGGTGTCCTTTTTGCTAGAAGATCACAAAACATCCCTTATGTCAAGAATCTCTTCCCTGAGGGCTCAACAGTCCCCCACACTCCGGGAGTCCATGTCGGTCCTGGGGTCTATGACGGCGTGCATCCCATCAGTCATGTGGGCCCAGGCGCATTCCAGGTGCCTTCAGGACCACATTCTGTTGCATTGGAATCGTCTCCCCTCCTCTCTCAACAAGAAGGTTGGCTTGTCGGGGAGGGTGATATCCTCCATCAGGTGGTGGTTGTCCCCGGTGAATCTGGCCAGGGGAGTCTCTTGGTCTCGGACTCCTCTGGTTACTGTGACGACAGATGCCAGCCAAAGGGGCTGGGGGGCGGTGGTATCGGGGTCCCCGTTTCAGGGTATCTGGGGTCCTCTGATAAGCTCTCGATCCTCCAACTTCCGCGAACTCCAAGCAGTGGAGGAAGCTCTTCTGGCTGCGCAGGATCTGGTCCGGGGGTCACATGTGTTGGTGTATTCAGACAATGTGACCACTGTGGCCCACATTCGTCATCAGGGCAGCACCAGGTTTCGCGACCTGAAAGTCATCTCCAGCCGCATCTTCCTCTGGGCCGAGAGGTCTCTCCTGTCTCTCTCGGCGGTCCATCTCAAGGGAGACTTGAACTCTCAGGTGGATTATTTAAGCCGCAAGGATCTCCATCCAGGGGAATGGAGCCTCAACCAGGCGTTTTTTTGCAGCCTGGTAGGGCGCTGGGGAGTCCCGGAGGTGGATTTGTTCGCCTCGGGCCTCAATTGCAAAGTAGGAACATTCTACTCCCTCAATCCCAAGGACGGGGCAATCGGGGTGGATGCCTTCTCCCACGCTTGGCCGTTTCATCTAGCCTACGCGTTTCCTCTGCTCCCTCTACTAGCCCGGGTTCTGAGGAAGATCAGGGACGAGAAGGTTCCTACTATCCTAATTGCCCCCTTCTGGCCAAAGAGGAGCTGGTTCAATCTGGTCAGGTCTCTCAGGGTGGACGGTCCTGTGCATATGGGGGAGGACCCAAGCCTCCTCTCACAGGGTCCGTTCTTCCATCCGGCTCCGCAGCGTCTCAGTTTGGCTGCTTGGCTTCTGAGGCCCAAGTGCTGAAAGCTCAGGGCCTCTCCGATAAGGTTATCGCAACCTTACAAGATTGCCGTAAGCCGTCACTAATTCCATATATAATAAAATTTGGAAGAAGTTCTCCTCCTGGTGTGGGGCCCGGGTGCCGGATCCTTTTGCTCCAAATGTTTCTCAGATCTTGGACTTCTTGCAGCAAGGTTTGGATCTGGGACTTAAACCTAGCACCCTTAAGGTCCAGGTTGCAGCCCTGAGTTCGGTGTTTGACATGAGACTGGCTGATCATTGTTGGGTCAAACGATTCATGGTGGCGGCTTCCAGACGGTGTCCCTGTCGGAGGAGTGTCCCCCCTCGTGGGATCTGAATATTGTGCTTACGGGCCTGACTCGTTCTCCTTATGAGCCCCTGTCGGATTGCTCCATGAGGTCCTTGTCTCACAAGCTCGCTTTCCTGGTGGCTATTACTTCAGCAAGGAGAATTGGTGAACTTCAGGCCTTGTCCATCCGTGAGCCCTATCTGACGGTGCGGGATGACAGCATTGTTTTTCAGTTGGATCAGTCCTTTCTGCCGAAAGTGGTGTCGGAGTTCCATAGATCTCAGTCAATCGTTCTACCATCCTTCTGTCAACATCCTAGATCGGCAAAGGAGGTGGAGTTTCACTCCCTGGATGTCCGTCGCCTGGTGTTATACTACCTGGAGGTCACGGCTCCCTGGCGTATCGACCAGAATTTATTTATTCAGCATTTTGGTCGCCACAAGGGCCGGAAGGTGGCTAAAGGCACTATCGCCAATTGGATAAAAAGGGCAATCACGGACGCCTATCTCGGTCAGGGCCTCTCGGCTCCTACTCGTTTTACGGCCCATTCTACCCGGGCCACTTAGGTTTCCTGGGCTGAGCGTGCTGGGGCTTCTCCGAAGCAGCTCTGCAAGGCGGCTACGTGGTCTTCGCTACATACCTTCACCAAGCACTATCGTTTGGATGTGATGGCTGGCAGGGACTTGGCCTTTGGGCGAAAGGTCCTGCAAGCTGTTGTCCCTCCCTAGGTAAGGATTCGTGGGCATTCCTCCTATGCTGTCATGGAAGGTGACTAGAGAAAATAGAATTATTCTTACCGTTAATTCGGTTTCTAGGAAACCTTCCACGACAGCACTTATTTCCCTCCCTAATTTCCTGGTTTATGGATTTTATGCTTGTTTCTTATGCGTTCAGGGTTCGTTGTAAGACACTGGCTAATGGGAGGTGGGAGGGGCCTTTTAAGCTCTCTTGTGTTCCTGTCCCCATTAGGGCGTGGCAAGGCTACCTCCTATGCTGTCGTGGAAGGTTTCCTAGAAACCGAATTAACGGTAAGAATAATTCTATTTTCCATACCTGTCATCTGACCCCACAATATCTGTGTGATAACAGAGCACAGCACTGTGTGTATATTTATATACACACACACATCTCCCTATCTCCAGGCTGACAGTAGACATAGATGCTCATTCCCTCCATTCTACACAATGGCACCTAGCAGAGCGCATGCGCAGTGTGGTACTGTAGGCCGCTGCGGATCCCCTCCATAAGCAGGCCGAGCGCTCACCTGCCTGGATCCTGCGCCTCCATCACCGAGCTCTGTGCAGGACGTCAATCTGAAGCCTCCAAGATCACAAACCGCCAATAGTGCACACAGGTGCTCCGGGACCACCGAGCTCTACTCACTAGCTGGGGTACACGTCACCGCCGGGATCAGCCAACCGACAGGGGCCTGACACTGTATAGACCGCCGCTGCCTGTGAGGAGATTGCACCGCAAATCTCGCGAGATTCCGTGTCAGCCCCGCCCACTGCCGCCCGGATCTTCTAAACAGCGCTCCAGCCGCCATTTTTAATCGAATTTAACGATTTGTAAGAAAACCAAATCGTGGCCACAGCAGGGGGCGAATTAATCGAATTCATTTGATTAATCGCCCAGCCCTACTGCAGCCTATACAGTCTAGCTGGTTCACTACTGAAGACACTACAGAATACATGCTCCTTCGAGGTGTATACTAGTGGCTACATCAGAATGGTCTCCTTCCAGGTCCTTACTGCAGGCCATACAGTGTAGCTGGTTCACCGCTGAAGACACTACACAGTGGGGGCTGCTTCCTGGTACATATTAGTGACTACATCTGAATGTATGAGCTCCTTCCAGACAGGGCGTAACGATCGGGCTCATAATGGTCATGGCCAGGCCCACCGACCCCTGACCCCAGCGCCTGCTTCACATGGATGTGTGTCCCCGTGGATACACATCTCTGTCACTGCATGGCAGTCTGCCCTGGCCAGTCCCAAGGCAGTCCCATGGCCGCCGGAGGACTGGCACTGTACCTTTAATTGCGTCTGGAAAACTTAGTCGTTCCGCGGCCCAGTGTGCAGCAGCGTGATGAGGTCAGCACACTGCGGCATGTGGGAATGGCAAGCGTGCACTCCATGGAGAAGCTGGAGAATCTACCCTATTTCCCCGAAATTAAGACATGCCCTGAAAATAAGACATACTAAGGGGGTTTGCATAGCTGCTAAATATAAGTGTCAATATGGCCGCAGTATGAGAGGCACGTGTGCCACAGGGCTCCTACCATCACGCCCTAATCTCTACCATCCCACAAATGTTCCAAGAGAAAATGATGGGAGTGATGGCGTGTCACGGTCCGCGCTGCTTCTGGGTTCAAATAACTCACCAAAGAGCCCAACAACTTTTCATCCTCTTTATTCTTTCTTCTCCTACGCGTTTCAACGCCACACCCGGCGCCTTCCTCAGGGATATTACAAACATAATCACAGAGGGGGTTTTTATAGCCCCTAGATCCACAAGAAAAGAGGTGTCATCTATTTACCAGAGACGTCATCCTCATTATCACAGGTGGGTGGATCCACCCATTTTGGCGCAATTTTCACATAACAAACAAATTACAGCTCAAAATTATTTAAAAAATGACCAACGTATCCATCCATTATTGGTTAAATTAACCTAGAAGAAATTTTTCTAAAATGAGGCAAATAAAAGCCCAAAACACATAAAAAGGTTCGATCACTTCATTAGTATATATAAAAAATAATGGGTTAGGTCTTTACTCATTGGAGACTAGAACCTGGGGTTCTGCGGCATATATGTGTGGAGTCTTAATGGTTTTAGTGTTGAACACCACCATAAACTTTCATATTGGGGGCTGCTTAGTGGAGAAGTTACAAGTTTAAAAGCTAATAAGAAGAATATAAATCAGTTCTGGAGAAGAGCTTGAAAAATTAAAAAATATAAAAGTTATCATTTATTATTATTATTAAAAATTTGTAATTTATATATTATTAAAATTTTGTATTATTAAAAAATAATCAATCAAATTCCCAATAAATATTAGACATAAAATGACCATATATATATTCCTGAGTAATGCTCAACCAGATAGTGGCTCAACCAGATAAAACACAGGATCAAATACTTCATACTGAAAGCCACAGGTTCCATCCCCGAACCAGGTGCATTGCCAAACACCAGGTTTACTAATGCAAAAAATCAAAAAACACTTTGCCAGGTTGTATGCACAGAAGATATTACACCTTTACAATGAAAGTGGGATTTTTTTATCTGCATAATCCCATCTAGACACAGGATGGCGCTCAAAGCCCTTGCATAGCATGGTTTCTGATTGTAATTAGTAACATATATCAGTTGTAAACTTGTGAAGTGTTGGGATGGTGAGAATTCATTACAAGTACAGAATGTGATAGTAGTGGAAGGAACATTTATAATGTGAACATGGAATAACCTAAATAGAATCCACTGAGTTATAAATCCATGTATATAAATAGGCTTAGGTGAATAAATAATCAATTATTTAATAAAGAGAGTTAAAAATTCAAAGAGGGGGGCATCATAGGCTTAGGTGAATATATAATCAATTATTTAATAAAGAGAATTAAAAATTCAAAGAAGGGGGCATCATGTATTCAGATAGAACAGTAATGTCATATTTATATTAGTGCCGGCAGTGACAATGTTATCATATTAATACTAATAGTGTTAGAGAGGTGCTAATTAAAATAGTAGAGTGCTCAGGGTGGGTGGATATATAGAAAAAAATATATAGATTCATATTATAGAAGTGAATAGTGCTTTCTATGGAGAGGACTGAGGTTCTTGTTCCAGTAAGCAAATAGTGCTATATTTGGTACCCAGTCTCTATTCTAGAGACAGTTTCCATAGTTATGTTTTGAAGAACAATGCAAATGTCCGCCTCCAGAGGGCAGTCAAAAGCAATTTTATAAAGTGAAAAAGCCATACTATGCAGAAGACTGTAATTATCTATTCAGCCACAAGCTGGCTCCAGATCTGGTACCTAAGTCAGATCCAGGAGACAATATCCATAGTTACAGGCTAGTGAGCCAAAATGACTGCAATTGTTCGCCACTAGGGGCAGACAAGAGCAGTTTTTAGGATTAGAGTACCAGGTTTTAACGAACAGAGATCATTTTAGAAGACAAATAATAGAACACAAATAATAGAACATCGCAACCAATACATAAATAAATAAATAAATAAATAGATAAATATAAAAATAACTGTTACATTAGATATTACATAAAACATATACTATGGTCACTGTATAACAATTATTCAGATTATTCTGTATCCTTGCATAAAGGAGAAGGAGGATTTACATCATGGTTAGAAGTAAATGTTAGATTAGTTCAGAAACCAAATTTAACCCTTTCGGTTTCAGGGTGTTCAGACTATAAATCCAGAATTTTTCTTTTCTTTTTAGGACCTCAAATCTATTGTTGGACTCAGTGGGTACATGGTCTATAGGAGTTATCTTGACCCCTGTTGGGTCCCTGTTGTGATACTTATCGAAATGGGATGATACACCATGCAACTTAAATCCATGTCTTATATTACTCCTATGCTTATTCAGCCTCTCATTCAATGATCTAGTGGTCCGTCCCACATATTGAAGAGGGCAGGGACATTCTAGTAGGTAAATAACATAATTAGTTGTACAATTCATATTATGTTCGATGGGGAAAGTTTCATTTGTTGTAGCTGAACTAAATGAGGATACTTTTTGCATGCTTTTACAACATAAGCATTTTTTCTTCCCACATCCCGCGGTAGTTCTTACTGTTTTATCAGATATTGTTTTGGATTTTGGCTGTGCCAGACGACTTGGGGATATCAAATTTTTTATATTTGGTGCTCTCCTGAATGTTATACAAGGTTTATCAGGAATTATAGATTTCAGGACAGGGTCTTTCTTAAGAATATGCCAATGAGTGTGCAAACAGTCTTTTATGGCTGCATGGTTCCTATTAAATGTGGTAATAAAGTTGAACATAAATTTATTCTGCGTGGTTTTTTCTTTCAATCTAGGCATTAATAGGGCATCTTGGCTCATTTTACTACAGGATTTGCGGGCCATTTCGACCAATTTTTTCGGATACTTCCTATCCCGGAATCTTTCACTTAATATTTCTGATTGAGACAAATAGTCACTCCGGTTGGAACAATTTCTTCTAATACGTCTGAATTGTCCCATAGGTATGTTCCTGAGCCATTTGACATAGTGTCCACTTTTATAATCAATGTAGGAATTCCTATCTGTTAATTTGAAGAAAGTTTTTGTACAAATGGTCTCTTTCTCAATAAAAATAGTCAAATCCAAAAAATTAATGGATTGACTACTCACATGAGGTTCAAAGCCAAGTCCCCACTTGTTCTGTAGGATAGAACTAATAAAATCATGTATGTTACCAAAATCCATGTCCCAAATAATCAGAATATCGTCTATGAATCTTTTATATATCACCAAGCCTTTTTTGAAATTATTATTCAAGATGTGTAAGTTTTCAAATACCCCCATAAATAGGTTCGCATAAGAGCACGCGACCTTCGACCCCATTGCTGTCCCGTATTTTTGATGGTACATATTCCCGTTGTGAGTAAAAAAATTGTTGTTATAATATGAATCTCAAACCTTCCAAAATAAAAGTCGTCATAGGATCGCTCATCTCAAGGTCTTGTTTGAGAAAGAGTTTGACACAAAGTAGTCCTGTGGCATGGTTAATATTAGTATATAAAGATGCTACATCAAGAGTAGCAAACACATATGAGCTTTTCCATTCTATACTTTTCAGTAATTTCATCACATCTGCCGAATCCTTTATAAAACTGTCCAATTTTACTACATATTTCTGTAATGATTTGTCAATGAACATAGCAAGATTGCTTGTTAGGGAATCTATACCAGAAATTATTGGTCTGCCAGGGGGGTTGACCAAGCTTTTGTGGATCTTAGGTAAATGATACAAAAATGGTGTAGTAGGTTGATTTGCCATTAAGAATTTTTTTAGGTTCTTGTCAATTATTCCTTTTTCAAAAGCTTCTTTTATTCTCTGATTATAAATTTTGGTCAGCTCCGGATAAGGGTTGATTTGTATTTTTTCATAGTATTTTGGATCTGCAAGAAGTCTTTCTGCTTCCTTGATATATGTAGATCTGTCTTGTATAACAATGCCTCCTCCCTTATCTGCTGCCCTTATAACTATGTCTGTGTTATTTTGTTATTTATCCAGTGGTAGGTGGAGGTCCTGCAGCAGCTTGGAACATTGATTCCTAAAAGCCTTCAAACCAGTTGTGGGGACCACAACTGGACCAGGTGAGCGGCCACACAGCACCACCGTTTGCACACCAGTGTCACTAGTGATAGGGCACTATTGCGCCTCTTGTCCCCCCCCTTTTTATATATCCCACAAATGTGGCACCTCTCATCGCCTCTATCGTAGCCCTATCCCGTTGGGGCACCACTTAGGCACACACAGCTGTGCCCCTTTTTCTCTGGGTAGTTCATGAGGCCACTGAAGACCAGTCTGCAGGTACCGTCCCCCCCTCCCACCTTAAGGCCGCCAGCCTACATCTATCCCTGACAGAGGCCCATCCACCAACCTCTGGGCCGAGAAGTCACTGGACCCCCCTGGCGAGCACCGCCCGAACCTGACGAGCCCCTTTCCAGCCGCAACTGTGATGGCCGCAAGCGGGTCCCCCACTTCCAGTCTGCTCCCCACCCTTGCTTGGCAGTTCCGTTCATCTTCAGCAATGGCCCGCCCCGGCTGTACCTCTATACTGGCCCGTCCACTTATACTGCTACCTCTGCATCCCGGAGCTTCTCAGCTCTGGCCACAACCCCTCCTATCTCCTACATCCCTGTCCTGCACCAAAGACAGAGGCCCAGGGAAGCACCTTACAGTACAAGCCGACGGGCTTGCCACACACCAGCACTAGCCCCTGCCGAATGCCTGCACCAGCAGCACAACGCCAACAGCCTACACCCTGGCATTGATTCATCACCACCGTTCATCTCTTGCTGCTGCTGACCCCCAGCTGCATCTGATCCCCGGCCACACCTGATCCCCGGCTACATCTGATCCCTGGCTACATCTGATCCCTGGCTGCATCAGATCCCTGGCTGCATCTGATCCCTAGCTGCACCTGACCCCTGGCTGCATCTGATTTCAAGCTGCATCTGATCCCTGGTTGCACCTGATCCCTAGCTGCACCTGATCCCTAGCTGCATCTGATCCCTGGCTGCATCTGATCCCTGGCTGCATTTCATCCTCGGCTGCACCTGACCCCTGGCCGCATCTGACCCTTGGCTGCATCTGATCCCCGGCTGCACTTGCGCATGCAGTCCTGACTTTGTACGACTTCATCACCATCACACATCCTTCCACTGCATCTAATCCCTGGCTACATCAGAACCCCTGTCTGCATCTCATCCCGTGCCATACCTCATCCCTATGTGTTATAGACTTGGTCCTGACTTTGCACGACTTCATCGCTACAACACATCTCTTCGCTGCATCTGATCCCTGGCAGCATCTGCTCCCCTGGCTGCTTCTCACCCCTGCTGCACCTCATCACTACATTCTGCAGTACATAGTTACTGTCAACTATGTTTCCTCTTATTTTTACCCTCACCCCTATACTACTTCTTTTCATACTAACTCCATTTATCCATCCACCCAGTAATGAAGTAATACTCTCTCCCTCTATCCTGCCCAGCCACCTCACCTCCTCCACAGAACTATTTCTTCACATACAACATACAATCCTTTGGGTCTCCAAACATGCACGTAACCTCTCCTACCCCCACCATCTAACCCTCTCCCTGTTTCTCCTACTTGCTGATAACATATTTCCAAATCCTGGACCCCTCATCACATCTCCAGTTTCTTTTAATCGATACCCACGCTCCAACTTTAACCTCCGCAACCTTAATAACCTTATACCCATTCGACCAGCCCCAGCTCCCCCAATCCCTCTACCTGGATCACTATGGAACACTCGCTCCATCTGCAACAAACTCTCTTACATCCACAACCTCTTCACCACTAACAATCTCTCATTAATCGGCATAACTGAAACCTGGCTCACCCCGATACAGCCTCCTCAGCTGCACTTTCCTATGGTGGACTCGGTCTCTCTCATACCCCCGCTCGCCCTAGCAACAAGCATGGTGTAGGGATGGGCTTACTCCTGTCTGACAATTGGTCCTTTACGCCAATCCCACTGCCACTCTCTGCTGCTCTCCCCTCTTTCAAGGTACACTCTGTCGTATCTACTCCCCCTGCAAACTTCAGTTAGCTGTTATCTACCGCCCCCCCAGGATCATTCTCCACTTTTCTTGACCACTTCACCACCTGGCTACTCCACTTCCTCTCTACAGACATCTCCACTACCATCATGGGCGACTTCAACATCCCCATTGACACTCCCCACCCTGCTGCCTCTAAACTTCTATCACTTACTGCATCCTTTTTGGCTCTCTCAATGGTCCTCCTCTGCCACTCATAAAGATGGCCACACACTCAACCTCATATTCACCCGCCTATGTTCCTTCACTAACCTCTCCAACCCACTCCTCTCCCTGTCCGACCTCAATCTACTGACTTTCTCTTCCCTCTCCTTTCCTAATACACTACCCCCACTCCACAAACCGACTCATCCTTGCAGAAATCTCAACCATATTGATCTACACTCATTCTCAGAATTCCTTCTCCCACTCGCAGGCATAGCGTCCTTACATGACGCAGATGCTGCTGCTGCCCTATATAACCCCACAGTAACTTCTGTCCTCAACTTGGCTACCCCCTCACATTCAACAAACTTCACACAAACAGGCAGCCCTGGCACACCAGCCTCACAAAAGACCTGAGACGGGCTTCCAGGGTTGCTGAGCAGAGATGAAAGAAATCCCATTCTGTCAAGCACTTGGCCATGTATAAGCAGTCCCTCACCAGCATCAAGTCTGCACTCACCGCCACAAAACAAATCTACTTCTCATCTCTAATAACCTTCCGGTCTCACAATCCTAAACAGCTATTCAAAACTCTCAATTTTCTACTCCGTCCCCTGCACCTCCTCCCTCTCCTCATATCTGTGGATGATGCAGGTTCATCCCTGGACCGGATCACACCGCAGTGTGAAGCCGCCCTAAGGCTGGTTTCACACTGCAGTTTTTTCCCTGATCAGGTTCGATCAGGTTTGGATGCCAAAACCAGGACAGGAACTTGCAGAGAAAAAGAATAAATGAAAGATTGACACCTGTTCTAAGTTTTAGAGATACTCCTGGTTTTGACACACAAACCTGATCAGGGAAAAAAATGCAGTGTGAAGCCAGCCTAATGGTATGTGCACATCAGTCGTTTCTGCATCTGTGCAGAACGACTGGGATCAGTGGAGATTAGCAGAACTGAGTTTTCTGCACTCGCTAGTGTCCCTGGTTTTGTTAGCGTTTTGCTAACGATTTGTGATCGGGTTACTAGCGGTCGTACAGCGTGTTCTTGGCGATTTCCCCGGCGTGTTCCTTAGCGTTTTCCAGACTGGTCTTTGCTGCACTTGTTCAGCTAGACCCACTGGAAAAACGCTGAAAAGAAGTCGCTTGCTCTATCTTTGACAACCGGTCGGAAACCGGTGAATAAACTGAAAACGACCAGACAAAAAACGTTGTAATGTACACAGCGTTTTCTAAACTCCATTGACTAGCATGTTAATCCTACCGGTGGGTAGGATTAACATAAATTAACATAAAACTCAGCGGGAACCGCCGACGGAAACCGGTCAAAACCAGCCCACAAAACGTCAGATGTGCACATACCCTTAGGGTATGTGCACATCTGACGTTTCTGCATCTCTGCAGACCGACCTGAAACCGGTGGAGAATGGCAGAAACTGAGTTTTCTGACCTCAGCAGTGTCCATTGTTTTTTTAGCGTTTTTTGAGCTTTTTCCGACCGGTTTTATAGCGTTTATACAGCGTTTTGTCGGCGGTTTTCTGGCGGTTTTTCTTAGCGTTTTTAGGCCGGTTTTTTGGGCACTTGTAAGCTAGAACCGCTGGAAAAACGCTCAAAAGAAGTCACTTGCTCTATCTTTGAAAACCGGTGGAAAACCGGTGAAAAAACTGAAAACGACCAGAAAAAAACCGTTCTAATGAAGACAGCGTTTTCTAAACTCCATTGAGTATCATGTTAATCCAGCCGGTGGCTAGGATTAACATAAATTAACATAAAACTGAGCGGAAAACGCCGACGGAAACCGGTAAAAAACAGCCCACAAAACGACTGATGTACACATACCCTTAGTCTTCCACGTCACACACTCTGACTGCTTGTATTATGGTACTGTCAGCACTTTCTCATTGCAACCTTTGCTGAGTCTCCTCAGCTGAGAGTGACAGCTGCATAGAAATGCACACTGTCACTCTCAGGTCAGGAGAGCCACAGTGGATGGCTTTCAGAAAGTGCCAGCTAATGAATATTCACCCATTTGCCCACCCCACTTAAACCAGAACCACACCTGCTGTCTTCCTGCTGTTGATGAAGTATTGCATAGCAATGCACGACAGCACTCCAGGGCTGAGTGTGACACTGTTTTTTTATCCAGCTGTCACCCTCAGCTCAGAAGATTCACGGTGCGATGCGATCCTCGATCAATACAGTAGACAGAGTGCGGTTGAATATGCATTAGCTTAATTAGCTGACACTGTCTCACCACAACCCCATGGCTCTCCTGAGCAGAGGGTGACAGAAATACACTTTTGTCATTTCAGCTTAGAGGATCGTGATACACTGCAGCACTCCTATGACTACAGCAGGCAAAGTGTGGGTGTTGATCAGGGTTCAGAGGGGTGGGCAAGGTGGCTTAATTACCCATCATTTTTCTCACCATAAGGCCGGTTTCACATCACGATTTCTGGCTGTCCGTGGGGATCCGTGTTTTGACAGGATCCCCACGGATCCCTGCAATTGGATGGCAAATAGCCATCCATTTCTGATTTGATGCAGGAAGCGTGTGGATCCTGTTCTCCCTGAATCTTCTCTATCTGTCCCTCTTTTATCCCTGCTCCCCACTGTCCTCACCCCTATCCTCTCCCCTCGGGTATCTAAAAAATAAAAAAAAAATCCTCCCAGAGGATAACATTACCTTCCGCCGGCTCCATGCGACAGTCACTAATGTATCCTCTGGGAGGATTTTTTTTATTTTTTAGATACCGGAGGGAAGAGGACAGGGAATAAGACAGGGGGAGAGGATAGAAGAGGGACAGATGGGAAGCGACACAGGGACAGGCAGGCTTATGTACTGGGCACTGCCTCTGGGCAGGCTCAGTACATAATCACGGAGCAGACATCGGATCTGATGTCCATACGCTCCCATTGTGTAGCCCTATAGGCAATCACGGATCTGTCATGGATCCGTGGTGTCTGATTTTAGTCACGGACACCAAAATTGCAGCAAGCTGTGATTTTGGCTCCGTGAATAAATCGGAAGGCTGCTTAAATCGGATGGCAAAAAGGACACATCCGAGCACAATCCGAGCCCATAGGCCTACATGGGAGCACAAATCGCATCCGTTTTGAAACTGATACACTCTGACGCCTCAAAATTGTGATGTAAAACCGGCCTTAGATAATATTTTGCATCGGTTCACATGTATTCAGTGCTCTAAGGTAAGCACTTCCTATATATCTGAAACACACGGTTCATATGAAACTCAAGGTGGATCCATTTACTAATGAGGCGACAGCTTTGCTGTAGACTCAAACCTGTGGTCACCTGCTCTTTTGTGCTTATAAAGAGGGACACTGTCGGATCATAAGCCAGACACTATTCAGACAGAATCCCTTATGGAAAATGCCCTTTAATGAGGCAGAGGGAGACACTGGACAAAGTATTTCAAATGTTTACACATAATCCCTGGTGTAAGTGATCAGCGTTTAGCACAAGATAAGTGTGAGCCGAGCCTAATGGCCACTTTACACGTCCCAACATCGGTCCGATATTGAATACAACGGCGCGGGAGCGCGCTTTTTCTGGGCAGAATTCCAAGATCACACAGGAGATGTTACACAGCGCGATATCGGCAGGCAACGCCACTGCGATGTGTACGCCCCCTTGTACAGCCGACCCAGGAACGACCATTTAACATGGGAGACAATAGGGGAAGTTGTACTCCACATCGTTGTTGGGCTGTCTCACAGCACGATCCGGCCACATCGTCCATCCAATCGGGCTGTTGGAGAGCAGGCTTATTTGATCCCAGATATCGTTTTGGCATCGTATTGGACATTAATACCATACAACGCACGAACGATATCGGGGCCAACGCACGAACCACGTGACATTTTATCGGAGTTGGACGCCGATATCGGGACGTGTAAAGTGGCCATTACTAAGATCTTTAGGAGGAAAAATAAATCAACAGCAGGTCAATATTTGCTTTTATTTAATTTATACTGTGCGGTATAGGTGATTAAACGACTTTATTCTTGGATCGGTGCAATCACAGCAATACCAGATTTAGATCTTATTTATTTATTTTTTTTCTTGTTCAAAAGTTTTTATTGATTTTACATGAGAAAATAAACAAGATAAACATGCACTAAAATAGATCTTATTTTTACGTTTGGCTGCTATTACACAAACGAAGAAACGCTGCGTGTTTGATTTGGTTCACATTTTGCATTGCCTTATAGTGAGAGCTCTGCTTTTTCTGTAAAAGTGACGATAGTTTCGGCCACACATTTTTTTCATTACTTTCTGATTTTTAATAAGCACGTCACCCTCTCCCTCAGGGGGCCGTCACACGCTGCGACATCTTTAGCGATATTGTAAGCGATCACGTGCACGCGCGATCGCTTACAATATCGCTCACATCGCTGGTGAGATGTCACACAGACAGACTCACCAGCGATGCGGAGCCGCGATCTCGCTCGTTACTATGGTACACATCGGGTAACTAGGCGCCGCGCATCGCTTAGTTACCCGACGTGTACCATAGTTACCATCTCCCAGCATAGGCGCGGTCGCTGGGAGATGGATCATCGTGGTGTCATACACCACGATGCAGGAGATCGTTGCATCGTTCATCGCTAGATCTGAGAACAGAACCTCAGATCAGCGATGTCACGATCAAGCGATTTACCATCGTAAATCGCTTGATTACATGCAACGATCTCTTGCCCGATATCGCTTAAGCGATCAAAAAGGAGATCGCTTAAACGATATCGGGCAAGATATCGTTCCGTGTGACGGCCCCCTCAGTTTGATTCACATAGTCTTCACCCACCTCCTCCTTCCTGTTTGTTTCACATATATCGCCCCCACACTCCCCACCCCCTCTCCTTTTCAGTGATTACACTACAGAAAAGGAAGAGGGGGCTGGAGGGGGAAACAGTGTCTTCAGCTCATGTATGGAGGGCTTTACACCATCCTTTGTCACCTCTGCAGGCACTGTCGAGTGACGTCAACTGACCTGATCACGTTGCTGATGTTTCCCTGACCTGGACTGCCAGTAAAAGTGTGCTGCTTCCAATGTACAGAGTGTCTGACACTTGTAAAACTGATTGCAGGAAACCAGCATGTGGCAGTTTCTCTGACCCACTGGCAGCTGACAACGTGTCAGAGAATAGCTGGCTCCTACTAAGGGGGGGGGAGGGGAGGGGGGAAGGCAACATATGCAGCCGGCAGGAAGTTATCTCGGGCGATGCATCAAAAGGCCCAACGGTGCCCCCCTGCCTGCTGTGCCCAGGGCAGATGTCCCACCAGTGCCCCCCCTAGATACGCCACCGATTATAGAAATGAAAATTCTGTCCATTGCTCTTAAACTGTTTTATTATAACAAATATATAACATAATTGTAACAAAAAAGGAAAAAGTTATACATATTTTATACAAATATAGAACAATGAACTTTAGAAATCAATATATAAACAAGTGACGTCTGAGATAAGTTACAATGAAAGCAAAATCCTTTTGGACCCAAGTTCCCTGCGCTTCAGTTATGAAAATTCTTGAAAAATTTGATTTCTGTATTTATGATACAATTTATCGTTTAATACATTGGAGAAGACACGAGCGCGGGTATATCTTCTGCAACTCGCGGACATGCAATCTTGTAGCCATGAGATATGTCGGCATCAGGAAGGTAGTGTCCATTTGAGCCGTCCAGATAACGCCAGAGGTCCGATGTCGCCAGAGAAGAATATGTGAAATGACCAGAGCCCAGGAGGTGCCTGTGAGGATACCAGCAAGGTGACCTGGTGGCTGCAAAAAATTAAAATCGGAGAAAGGGGAGGGGGCGAGTGCGAGAAAGATGGAAATGGAGGAGGGGGGATGCGGAGAAGGGCGGAAGAAGGAGGAGGGGGCGGAAGAAGGAGGAGGGGGCGGAGAAGGGCGGAAGAAGGAGAAGGGGGCGGAGAAGGGCGGAAAAAGGAGGAGGGGGTGGAGAAGGGCGGAAGAAGGAGGAGGGGGCGGAGAAGGGCGGAAGAAGGAGGAGGGGGCGGAGAAGGGGGAGGGGGCGGAGAAGACGGAAATGGAGGAGGGGGGGAGAAGACGGAAAAGGAGGAGGGGGGGAGAAGACGGAAAAGGAGGAGGGGGAGGGGGGAGAAGACGGAAAAGGAGGAGGAGGAGGCAGAAAAGGAGGAGGAGGAGGGGGGAGAAGGCAGAAAAGGAGGAGGGGGGGAGAAGACGGAAAAGGAGGAGGGGGGAGAAGACGGAAAAGGAGGAGGAGGAGGGGGGAGAAGGCAAAAAAGGAGGAGGAGGAGGAGGAAGAAGGCGGAAAAGGAGGAGGAGGGGAGAAAGCTTGCCCAAAAGAAAAGAAAATGGCGAGAGACCCTAAGACAGCAAACCCTAGCAAGCTAAGAGATAGAGAGAGGGAGGGTTGTTTGGAGTGATTATACTCATCTATCTGACATTATCAGGCTCCACAGTGTCACCTCTTCAACGGCCTCACATGGATTGTAGAGACGAGCAGTGATGAAATGTTCTCCACAGTGACCCTGCTGTAGATGGGGGAAATCCACAATACCTAGAACAGAAAAAAATTAATAAATCATGCAGAACACTGGATACAAGTCGTGCCTGACTCATATGGAAACAAGGCTAAAATTGATCCACAGAGTCCGAGGACAGAACATGGCCCGAAATGTGGAGCCAACTTTTTTTATGTAGTTTCAAACTTCCTGGTGGCCGAGCGGAAACAGAGTCCTGTGCTCCCAATACTATTAATAACAAAAAATAGTTTTAAAGGGAACCTGTCACCACGCAGGGCCTATTAAACTAAAAGCCACCTCCAGCAGCACCTATGCTGCATTTAGTGAAGGAGTGAATGTGGCTCTTGTCCCCTTACCCACCCGGACACCAAAATAATCACTTTATGAGAAATTATTTTAGGTCCGGGAGGTATACTCCCCTCCCAGGACCTAAACACCTCGCTGCTGTTACCCCACCTCCAGGACCCTTCTACACTGTTCCTTGCGAGAGGTGCAGATCTCTCAGCTCTCGGGCATCTCCGTGAGCTCTGCCTGGAAGCTGAGGTCAGATGGTATCACGTAGGCACCAGATCCCGCCCAGAGTTCTCTTATGCTGTATACACACTGTGTGGCTGGGAATCTAGCAAGGAGGGAATAGGCTAAAATTGATCCGCAGAGTCCAAGGACAGAACACGGCCCGAAATGTGGAGCCAACTTTTTTTAAGTAGTTTCAAACTTCCTGGTGGCCGAGCAGAAACACAGAGTCCTGTGTCCCCCAATACTATTAGTAAGAAAAAAAGTTTTAAAGGGAACCTGTCACCACGCAGGGCCTATTAAACTAAAAGCCACCTCCAGCAGCGCCTATGCTGCATTTAGTGAAGGAGTGAATGTGGCTCTTGTCCCCCAAAATAATCACTTTATGAGAAATTATTTTAGGTCCGGGAGGTATACTCCCCTCCCAGGACCTAAACACCTCGCTGCTGTTACCCCACCTCCGGGACCCTCCTACTCCGTTCCTTGCGAGTGGTGCAGATCTCTCAGCTCTTGGGCATCTTCGTGAGCTCTGCCTGGAAGCTGAGGTCAGATGGTATCACGTAGGCACCAGATTCCGCCAGAGTGTTCTTATGCTGTACTAGATGTTGGCCCGATTCTAACGCATCGTGTATTCTAGACTATGTATGTAGTTTATTTATGAAGATTTGAGAATAATGCAAAGGGAAGCTGGGTTTAAATCCTGCGCCAATATCGCTGATTGCTGGCAAGGAAACCGCCCGGGCGCAACGAATCAGCAAAGCGTGGTTGAAATGCCGCGCCAATTTGCGGGCAAACTGTCCCTGTTGCTGATTGATTGGTCAGGCCAGCCGCGACCAGCAACGCTGGATTTGCGTTACAGACAGACAAAAGTAGACAATTATATAGTTGATACCTACAGCAGTATCGGTGTGCAACGGTGCCAGTGAGCAGTGGTGCCAGAGTCCAGGAGGGGACAGCGGGCGGGTGCAGGCAGGAGGGGGCCGGGGAAGAGCGGACGGGTGCAGGCAGAAGGGGGCTCGGGGACAGCGGCTTGGTGCGGGCAGGAGGGGGCCGGGGAACAGCGGTGGGGTGAGGGCAAGAGGGGGCCCCTCCTGCCCACACCCGGGCGCTGTTCCACGGTTCACTCCTGCCAGCAGCAGAGTGCTTAGCAGAGTATACAGGGGCTCAGTGGTTAGCAGTGAGTGTGGTGGGCAGAGTGGTCAGCGCAGCTGCGCGGTGGGCAGGGTGGAGGGGGGAAGGGGGGGGGGGAGCCGGCCAGAGCCGGGAGGGGGAGCCGGACAGAGCCGGAGGGGGAGCCGGACAGAGCCGGGAGGGGGGATTTTGCAGGATGTAGGCGCTCCTCCTGCCCCCCTCTCTTCCCGTGGCCCCCCCTCCCTCTGCTGCCCTTACTCCCCCGCTCCTCAATGGTGATAAAAATAAAAAAGCCCATAAGGATACTTACCCTCCGCAGCCGCGCTCCACCTGTCTTCTAAGTATCCTTATGGGCTTTTTTTTTATTTTTATCATCATTGAGGAGCGGGGGGGGCAGGGTGAGTGGGGGCCACGGGGGGCAGGAAGATCGGATCGGGGCAAGGAGGAGCAGGGGCGCAGGAGGGTCCGCCAATGGTGAGAGTGAGGCAGTATTAGCCCCGCTCTCGCTAACGGTCGGCCATCTTGCTTAGGGATACAGCCGGCTTCCGTCAGAATGTGACGTCATTTCGATGACATACTGACGGAAGCTGGCTTAGGGTTTTTTAGACTAGATACAGACTGCGTGGCTGGGAATCTGGCAAGGAGGGAACAGGCGCAGTCACGCCGTTTCCGCAGGTGCCAGATTCGAACCATGTGAGATGCCCGAGAGCTGAGAGATCTGCGCAGGTGCCGAGGCCGCTCTTGAGGAACAAAGTAGGAGGTCCCTGGTGTCCCTGGGGAGTAGGGGATAAGAGCCACCTTCACAAATGGCTCTTTTGGTATAATAGGCCCCATGCGAGCATCATGCCCCTCTACCCACGCAGATCCCATCAAGCAGCACCCCCATGCGAGCATCATGCTCCTCTACCCACGCAGATCCCATCAAGCAGCACCCCCATGCAAGCATCATGCCCCCCTACCCACGCAGATCAGCCCCATGCAAGCATCATGGCCTCCTACCCACGCAGATTCCCCATCAAGCAGCAGCCCCATGTAAGCATCATGCCCCCTTATCCACGCAGATCCCCATCAAGCAGCAGCCCCATGCAAGCATTATGCTCCTCTAACCACTCAGATCCCCATGAAGCAAGCAGCAGCCCCATGCAAGTAACTGCAAAGAACTTGCCCACCTACCCATGCAAATCCCTAGCAAGCAGCATCCCAATGTAAGCATCATGCCCCCCACAGACCCCCAGCAAGCAGTCCCATCACATGTAAGCATCATGCCCCCCGCAGACCCCCAGCAAGCAGTCCCATGTAAGCATTATGTTCCCCTAGCCACTGCCGCAGACCCCCAGCAAACAAGCAGTCCCATGTAAGCATTATGTTCCCCTAGCCACTGCCGCAGACCCCCAGCAAACAAGCAGTCCCATGTAAGCATTATTTTCCCCTACCCACTCAGATCCCTGAGAAGCAGTCCCATGTAAGCATCATGCCCCCGCAGACCCCCCAGCAAGCAGTCCCATGCAAGCATTATGTTCCCCTAGCCACTCCCACAGACCTCCAGCAAACAAGCAGTCACATGTAAGCATTATGTTCCCCTACCCACTCAACAGTCCCATGTAGCATCATGCACCTCACAGACCCCCAGTAAGCAGTCCAATGTAAGCATTATGTTCCCCTACCCACTCATATCCATGAGAAGCAGTCACATGTAAGCATCATGGCCCCCGCAGACCCCCAGCAAGCAGTCCCATGTAAGCATTATGTTCCACTAGCCACTCAGACCCCCAGCAAGCAGTCCCATGTAAGCATTATGTTCCTCTACCCACTGAGATCCCTGAGAAGCAGTTCCATGTATGCATCATGGCCTCTGCAGACCCCCAGCAGGCAGCCCCATGTAAGCATTATGTTCCCTACCCACTGAGAATCCCCGGAGAAGCAGTCCCATGTAAGCTTCAGGCCCCCACAAACCCCCAGCAAGCAGTCTCATGTAAGCATTATGTTCCTCTACCCACTGAGATCCCTGAGAAGCAGTACCATGTAAACAGACCCCCAGCAAGCAAGCAGTCCCCCCACAACCCCCCAGCAAGCAGTCCCATGTAAGCATTATGTTCCTCTACCCACTGAGATCCCTGAGAAGCAGTTCCATGTATGCATCATGGCCTCTGCAGACCCCCAACAGGCAGTCCCATGTAAGCATTATGTTCCCTACCCACTGAGAATCTCCGGAGAAGCAGTCCCATGTAAGCTTCAGGCCCCCACAAACCCCCAGCAAGCAGTCTCATGTAAGCATTATGGGGACATACTAAAAAGAATGAAGAAAAGGAATAAATAAAAAGAATGAAGATAATAACTTATTACAGAAACATTATGTAGATGTATAAAAGGTTTCTTGGGTATCTTAGACATGGAATGAACACATATCCCATATAACCAGGTGTATATTATGTTACCTGAGCATATTAGGTGTGGAATGAAGATGGAATATCAGTAGATAATAGGAGAATGAATACATATCCCATATAACCAGGTGTATATTATGTTACCTGAGCATTTTAGGTGTGGAATGAAGATGGAATATATGTAGATAATAAGAAAGTGAACATATATCCCATATAACCAGGTGTATATTATGTTACCTGAACATTATAGGTGGGGAATGAAGATTGAATATTTGTAGATAATAGGAAAATGAACACATATCCCATATAACCAGGTGTATATTATGTTACCTGAGCATTTTAGGTGTGGAATGAATGTGAAATATCAGTAGATAATAGGAAAATGAACACATATCCCATATAACCAGATGTATATTATGTTACCTGAGCATTTTAGGTGTGGAATGAAGATGGAATATCAGTAGATAATAAGAAAATGAACATATATCCCATATAACCAGGTGTATATTATGTTACCTGAGCATTTTAGGTGTGGAATGAAGATGGAATATCTGTAGATAATAAGAAAATGAACATATATTCCATATAACCAGGTGTATATTATGTTACCTGAGCATTTTAGGTGTGGAATGAAGATGGAACATCAGTAGATAATAGGAAAATGAACACATATCCCATATAACCAGTGTATATTATGTTACCTGAGCATTTTAGGTGTGGAATGAATGTGAAATATCAGTAGATAATAGGAAAATGAACACATATCCCATATAACCAGTGTATATTATGTTACCTGAGCATTTTAGGTGGGGAAAATGAATGTGAAATATCAGTAGATAATAGGAAAATGAACATATATCCCATATAACCAGGTGTATATTATGTTACCTGAGCATTTTAGGTGTGGAATGAAGATGGAATATCAGTAGATAATAGGAAAATGAACACATATCCCATATAAACCAGGTGTATATTATGTTACCTGAGCATTATAGGTGTGGAATGAAGTGAAATATCTGTAGATAATAGGAAAATAAACACATATCCCATATAACCAGGTGTATATTATGTTACCTGAGCATTTTAGGTGTGGAATGAAGATGGAAATATCAGTAGATAATAGGAAAATGAACACATATCCCATATAACCAGGTGTATATTATGTTACCTGAGCATTATAGGTGTGGAATGAATGTGAAATATCAGTAGATAATAGGAAAATGAATAATATCCCATATAACCAGGTGTATATTATGTTACCTGAGCAATTTAGGTGTGGAATGAAGATGTGAAATATCAGTAGATAATAGGAAAATGAACATCATATCCCATATAACCAGGTGTATATTATGTTACCTGAGCAATTTAGGTGTGGAATGAAGATGGAATATCAGTAGATAATAGGAGAAATGAAACATATCCCATATAACCAGGTGTATATTATGTTACCTGAGCATTTTAGGTGTGGAATGAAGATGGAATATATGTAGATAATAAGAAAATGAACATATATCCCATATAACCAGGTGTATATTATGTTACCTGAGCATTTTAGGTGTGGAATGAATGTGAAATATCAGTAGATAATAGGAAAATGAACACATATCCCATATAACCAGTGTATATTATGTTACCTGAGCATTTTAGGTGTGGAATGAAGATGGAATATCAGTAGATAATAAGAAAATGAACATAATATCCCATATAACCAGGTGTATATTATGTTACCTGAGCATTTTAGGTGTGGAATGAAGATGAATATCGTAGATAATAAGAAAATGAACATATATCCCATATAACCAGGTGTATATTATGTTACCTGAGCATTTTAGGTGTGGAATGAAGATGGAATATCAGTAGATAATAGGAAAATGAACACATATCCCATATAACCAGGTGTATATTATGTTACCTGAGCATTTTAGGTGTGGAATGAATGTGAAATATCAGTAGATAATAGGAAAATGAACACATATCCCATATAACCAGGTGTATATTATGTTACCTGAGCATTTTAGGTGTGGAATGAATGTGAAATATCAGTAGATAATAGGAAATGAAACACATATCCCATATAACCAGGTGTATATTATGTTACCTGAGCATTTTAGGTGTGGAATGAATGATGAAATATCAGTAGATAATAGAAAATGAACACATATCCCATATAAACCAGGTGTATATTATGTTACCTGAGCATTTTAGGTGTGAATGAAGATGAATATCAGTAGATAATAGGAAAATGAACACATATCCCATATAACAAAATAAACCAATCCCTATTAACCGGTGTATATTTTACTGAGTATTGGGAATGAAATTGAAATATGTAGATAATAGAAAATGAAAAATTCCCATATAACCAGGTATAATTATTTACCTGGCATGATAGGTGTGGAATGAAAGTGAAATATAGTAATAATAGGAAAATGAATATATATCTCAAAACCAGGTGTTATTATGTTACCTGAGCAATTTAGGTGTGGAATGAAGATGGAATATATGTAGAAATAGAGAATGAATACATATTCAAAAATCCAGGTGTATATTATGTTACTGAGCAATTTAGGTGTGAATGAAGATGAATATAGTAGATAATAGAGAATAATTGAACCATATAATCCAGGTTGAATTATGTACCGAGATTAGGGGAATGAAATGAATATATGTGATATAAGAAAATGAACAATATCCAATAACGTGATATTATGTACATGACATTTATTAAGAATGTGAATATCGTAGATATAGGAAAATGAAAAATCATATAACCAATGATATATTACCTACATTTAGTGTGGAATAAGATGGAATTAGTAGTAATAGAAAATGAAATACCATAAAGGTTATATTGACCATTTTGGTGTGAATGAATGAATAAGAATAATAGAATGAACAATATCTAAACCAGTGTATATTTTACCGAGCATTTAGTGTGGAAAGGAATATCAGAGAAATAAAATGAAATATCCATATAACCATGTAATTATGTTACCTGACATTTTAGGTGTGGAATGAAGATGAATATGTAGAAAAGAATAACATATATCCCATAAACCAGGTTATATTATGTTACCTGAGCATTTTAGGTGTGGAATGAAGGAATCGTAATAAGGAAAATGAACAATATCCCATATAACAGTGTATATATGTTACCTGAGCATTTTAGGTGTGAATGAAATGGAATATCATAGTAATAGAAAATGAACAATATCCCATATAACCAGGTGTATATTATGTTACCTGAGCATTTTAGGTGTGGAATGAAGATGGAATATCTGTAGATAATAAGAAAATGAACATATATCCCATATAACCAGGTGTATATTATGTTACCTGAGCATTTTAGGTGTGGAATGAAGATGGAACATCAGTAGATAATAGGAAAATGAACACATATCCCATATAACCAGGTGTATATTATGTTACCTGAGCATTTTAGGTGTGGAATGAATGTGAAATATCAGTAGATAAAGGAAATGAACACATATCCCATATAACCAGGTGTATATTATGTTACCTGAGCATTTAGGTGTGGAATGAAGTGAAATATCAGTAGATAATAGGAAATGAACACATATCCCATATAACCAGGTGTATATTATGTTACCTGAGCATTTTAGGTGTGGAATGAAGATGGAATATCAGTAGATAATAGAAGAATGAACACATATCCCATATAACCAGGTGTATATTATGTTACCTGAGCATTTTAGGTGTGGAATGAATGTGAATTCAGTAGAAAAGGAGAATGAACACATATCCCATAAACCAGGTATATATGTTACCTGAGCATTATAGGTGTGTGGATGAACGTGAAATATCTGTATGAATAGGAATAATAAAACAATCCATATAACCAGGTGAATATGTACTGAGCATTGGTGTGATGAGATGGAAAATGTAGAAATAAGAAATGAACACATATCCCATATAATAGTGTATATATGTTACCTGAGCTTTAGTGTGGAATAGATGAATCTCTTTAGCACCGCCGCATGGTCTATGCCGGGCACGTCACAGCGGACAAGTATGATCCTGTGAACTGCCGGTTTGACTGATACCGTGTGACCAACTGTGAACACAAGGTTCTGAGCCTAAGCGGCAGTGAGAGTGTATGATCGATGAGGCCAAGGATGAGGCTGAGGCTGACACCGACAAGGAGTTAACCTGAGCTGTGTAAAGGCTGATACCGCAGCTAGGGGTGTGTCATGTGGGAGGTGCACATAAGAGCAGCATAGTGATTGAATATCAGATTCAGAGAGAAGCTGAGACTCGTGCTGAGAGATTCAGATGGAAGCTGAGACCAGCCAAGTGCAGAGCAGTCTAGAGGCTCTGAGTGAATGACGGGAGCATGCTAGCTCCATGCCGGTGCCGAGGTCCGGGGTCGTGTCCGCACCTGGAGGGGGAAGCCGTGGTTGACCCGTGGACGCTGGTCCGGGCGTGGTTCACCACACGTCCGGGAAGGGGCCCGTGGGGATGCCTGGTGGAACCTGTGACACAGGTAGCGAGACCCGAATCCGTGCCCGGTAAGAAAAGCAGTTCCTGAATGATTGGGTGAACTGTGCACCTTGGGTGTAAATCATGCTAGGCGAGTGTAGCCGCCATTAGGTCCAGTGAAGGACCTGTTGAACCTTATAAGTACTGTATGGCTTTTTAAAAGACCCAGCGAGTGAATGGAGCCCTATAGGGGCCGATGTATGAAGTGTGCCAGGCGGGCATAGACCGCCCTTGGGACCGACTCAGTGGAGTCAGTTAAAGGTCCTGATGAACCGGAATGAATGTAGCCCTTCGGGAGGCGAATGAATGTAGCCCTTTGGAGGCAATCGTGTATAGTGTGCCAGGCGGGCATAGACTGCTTTTGGGTCCGAGTCAGAGCACTCAGTTAAAGGACCTGATGAACCGGATTGTATGTAGCCCTTCGGGAGGCGATTGTATTAGCCCTTCAGGAGGCGATTGTATGTAGCCCTTCGGGAGGCGATTTTATGTAGTGTGCCAGGCGGGCATAGACCGCCTTTGGGTCCGAGTCAGAGTACTCGGTTAAAGGACCTGATGAACCGGAATGTGTGTATGAGAGGTCAGAAGCAGGGGTTAGAAGGGCTCCCGTACTGGGTAACGTGTGGTTCACCTCACAGGTTACTAGGGTTTGCCAATCCCTGTTCTGAGCCCAGAGGAGCCACAGTCCATGGATGTGTATGATGGGCTGTGAGCGAGTGAAAGGACGTGTGTGGTCCATGGTGGCTTATAGGATGGATCACATATGGTATGTAAGAACCCGGTCAGGCTGGAGTCCTGATTCTGGGGTAGTATGAAGCTGGGGAAATAGAGCCAGGCGGCTGGTTCCGCCATTGGGACCCATAGGGCCCGTTGATATGGTACTTGATGTTAAATGTATGTGAAATGTATATAGGCCGGAGGCCGTAGCCACCACGGGAGCTGTTAGTAGAGCTCCAATGGGGACAGAGAGTCGTGGTTACAGGTCCCGGGTTACGATAAGCGTTATGTGCAATATATGTATTATGTAATGTTATATGTAAATGTATGATGTGTTTATGTATGGTGTTGTAATCAATGTGATATGTGTCAAACATGCTACCCGGGTTATGTTATTAATATGTGAAAATAAACGGGTAGACATTGGTTAAACTTATAAACACGTGTTTGTTGTCGTTTTGCAAGCGGGTTCCCCGGTTGCTACCTCACAATCTGTAGATAATAAGAAAATGAACATATATCCCATATAACCAGGTGTATATTATGTTACCTGAGCATTTTAGGTGTGGAATGAAGATGGAATATCAGTAGATAATAGGAAAATGAACACATATCCCATATAACCAGATGTATATTATGTTACCTGAGCATTTTAGGTGTGGAATGAAGATGGAATATCAGTAGATAATAGGAAAATGAACATATATCCCATATAACCAGGTGTATATTATGTTACCTGAGCATTTTAGGTGTGGAATGAAGATGGAATATCAGTAGATAATAGGAAAATGAACACATATCCCATATAACCAGATGTATATTATGTTACCTGAGCATTATAGGTGTGGAATGAAGATGAAATATCAGTAGATAATAGGAAAATGAACACATATCCCATATAACCAGGTGTATATTATGTTACCTGAGCATTTTAGGTGTGGAATGAAGATGGAATATCTGTAGATAATAAGAAAATGAACATATATCCCATATATCTAGGTGTATATTATGTTACCTGAGCATTTTAGGTGTGGAATGAACATGGAATATATGTAGATAATAGAAAAATGAACACATATCCCATATATCCAGGTGTATATTATGTTACCTGAGCATTTTAGGTGTGGAATGAAGATGGAATATATGTAGACTAGATGGCGGCCCGATTCTAAATAATCGGGTTGTCTAGAATTATTATTATTATTATTATTTTTTTATATAGCGCCATTGGGTTCCATGGCGCTTTACATGAGGATGAGGGAGACAAGAACAAGTACACTAAATCTAGGCGATCAGGACGTACAGGTACAGGAGGGGCAGGGACCCTGTCCACGAAGGCTCACGGTCTATGAGGGGTGGGTTAGGATACAGTAGGATGGGGGAATGTCAGGTATGGGGCGTTCGCCTGGGTCTCATGGCAGGTTGTAGGCTTGACGGAACAAGTGAATCCATATATAGTTTATTTAGTAATAGTTAGGGGAGTGCGGTAAAATGAATTGTGTGTATACAGGTGGCTCAGTGGGTAGCAGAGTATACGGTGGCTGAGTGGTTAGCACTGCGCGGTGGCTTAGTGGTTAGAACTGCGCGGTATCTCAGTGGTTAGCACTGCGCGGTGGCTCAGTGGTTACCACAGTGCTGTGGCTCAGTGGTTAGCAGTACACGGTGGCTCAGTGCTTAGCACTGCACGGTGGCTCAGTGCTTAGCACTGCGCGGTGGCTCAGTGGTTAGCACTGCGCGGTGGCTCAGTGGTTAGCACTGCACGGTGGCTCAGTGGTTAGCAGTGAGTGCGGTGGCTCAGTGGTTAGCAGTGAGTGCGGTGGCTCAGTGGTTAGCAGTGAGTGCGGTGGCTCAGTGGTTAGCAGTGAGTGCGGTGGCTCAGTGGTTTAGCTAGTGAGGTGTGGTTAGCAGTGAGTGCGGTGAGAGTGGTCAGCGCAGCGCCGTGGGCAGAGTGGTCAGCAACGCACCGTGGGCAGAGTGGTCAGCGCAGCGGGCAGAGTGGTCAGCGCAGCGGGCAGAGTGGTCAGCGCAGCGGGCAGAGTGGTCAGCGCAGCACTGTGGGCAGCATGGACAGCGCAGCGTGGTGGTCAGCGTGGTCAGCGCAGCGCCTATGCAGAGTGGTCAGTGCAGCGGCGTGGGCAGAGTGGTCAGTGCAGCGGCGTGGGCAGAGTGGTCAGCGCAGCGGCGTGGGCAGAGTGGTCAGCGCAGCGGCGTGGGCAGAGTGGTCAGCGCAGCGGCGTGGGCAGAGTGGTTAGCGCAGCGGCGTGGGCAGAGTGGTCAGCGCAGCGCCATGGGCAGAGTAGTCAGCACACACATACACACACACACTCCCGTATAGTTACCACCGGCCCTGCATCTTCCCCGCCGCCTGGATCCTGAGTCGACATGTCGCCGCCCCCCAGATGACTGGGTCCAATATGGCGTCTGGGAAGTGTGCCGAGACTTCCCGGACGCCATCTTGGACAAAGTATGTCGGTGGCCCCGGACAACTGTATCCAATATGGCGTCCGGGAAGTTTGGCGAGTCTTCCTGGACGCCATATTGGATCCAGTAGTTCGGGGGTGGCGACATGTCGACTGAGGATCCAGGCGGCGGACGCTGGGCCGGTGGTAAGTATAGCGGAGTGTGTGTGTGTGTGCGGACAAAGTGACGGAAGTGCCTTGGTCTTTAATATATTAGATACACACACATTATATGTAGACACATGCAAATCTCTAAACATGTAGAAATATATATATACATACACACACATCATTTACAAATTATATTACACTAGCTGTGAGCCCGATGCAAATGCATCGGGATTCTAGAACGTGGCAATATTATTTGCATTAATAGCATTATTATTACCATTAATAGCATAATTATTAGCATGAACAGCATTATTATTAGCATTAATAGCATTATTAACAGCAATAATAGTACTATTAATAGTATTGTTATTAGTATTAATAGCATTATTACCATAAATAGCATTAATAATAGCGTTAATAGCATTATTATGAGGAGTAATAGCATTATTAGCATTAATAAAATTAGTAATAGCATTAATAGAATTAAAAATAGCATTAATAGCATTATTAATAGGATTAATAGCATGATTATTAGAATTAATAGCATTAATATTAGCATGAATAGCATTAATACCATTAATAACATTAATCCCATTATTAATAGCATTAATAGCCTAAATAATAGAATTAATAGCATAAATAATCGCATTAATAGCATGAGTATTAGCATAAAGAGCATTAATAGCAATATTATTAGCATTAATAGAATTTTGAATAGCATAAATAGCATGATTATTAGCCTTAATAGCATTATTAATAGCGTTAATATGATTATTATTAGCATTAATATTAGCATTAATAGCATAATTATTAGCATTAATAGCATTATTATTAGCATTAATAGCATTAATAATACAATTAATAGCATTAATATTAGCATTAATAGCATTAATAGTATTATTAATAGCATGAATAACATTATTAATAGCATTAATAGCATTATTAATAGCATTAATAGCATAAACAATAGAATTAATAGCATAAATAATCGCATTAATAGCATTACTATTAGCATCAAGAGCATTAATAGCAATATTTATTAGCATTAATAGCATTTTGAATAGAATAAATAGCATGTTATTAGCCTTAATAGCATTATTAATAGCGTTAATATGATTATTATTAGCATAATTAGCATTAATATTAGCATTAATAGCATAATTATTAGCATTAATAGCATTAATAATAGCATTAATAGCAATATTATTTGCATTAATAGCATTATTATTACCAGTAATAGCATAATTATTAGCATTAATAGCATAATTATTAGCATTAATAGCATTAATAATAGCATTGATAGCAATATTATTAGCATTAATAGCATTATTATTACCATTAATAGCATAATTATTAGCATTAATAGCATAATTATTAGCATTAACCTCCCTGGCGTTATCAATAGGTCAGGAATTTTGTGCTAAAAGCGGGCTTACCCGCAGTTGCGGCAGATGCGGTGAAAAAACCGCATCTGCCGCACTTGCCGCATAGCCGCCGCACTTGCGGCGCGGTTGCGGCGCGGTTGCGGTAATCGCCATAGTAAGTATAGGGGGACTTGCGGCAGATGCGGCAAGTGCGGTTTTGCACTTGCGGCAGGTGCGGCAAATGCGGTTTTTTTCGCGGCCGCACCTGCCGCAAGTGCAAAACCGCACTTGCCGCATCTGCCGCAAAGTCCCCCTATACTTACTATGGCGATTACCGCAACCGCGCCGCAAGTGCGGAGGCTATGCGGCAAGTGCGGCAGATGCGGTTTTTTCACCGCATCTGCCGCGACCGCGGGTAAGCCCGAGCTGGACTCGGGGTTAACGCTTCTAGCAGTAACTTTTAACCCCGAGGCAGGCTCGGGAATACCGCTAGGCAGGTTAATAGCATTAATAATAGAATTAATAGCAATATTATTTGCATTAATAGCATTATTATTACCATTAATAGCATAATTATTAGCATTAATAGCATTAATAATAGAATTAATAGCAATATTATTTGCATTAATAGCATTATTATTACCATTAATACCATAATTATTAGCATTAATAGCATAAATATTAGCATTAATAGCATAATTATTAGCATTAATAATAGCATTAATAGCAATATTATTTGCATTAATAGTATTATTATTACCATTAATAGCATAATTATTAGCATTAATAGCATAATTATTAGCATTAATAGCATTAATAATAGCATTAATAGCAATATAATTTGCATTAATAGCATTAATATTACCATTAATAGGATAATTATTAGCATTAATAGCATTATTATTAGCATTAATAGCATTAATAATAGATTTAATAGCAATATTATTTGCATTATTAGCATTATTATTACCATTAATAGCATAATTATTAGCATTAATAGCATTAATAATAGAATTAATAGCAATATTATTTGCATTAATAGCATTATTATTACCATTAATACCATAATTATTAGCATTAATAACATAAATATTAGCATTAATAGCATTATTATTAGCATTAATAGCATTATATTAGCATTAATAGCATAATTATTAGCATTAATAGCATTATTATTAGCAGTAATATCATTATTATTAGCATTTTTTTTTTATTCTTATTTTTTATGTTATTATGTATAATTTTTTTTTTTTTTTTTTTTTTTATTATTTTTTAATTATTTTTTTTATTATTAAATTAATTTATTATTTGTTATTTTAACTGAGCCTGAGACACAGTTCTCCTTCAGGTCCGCTCAAAGGGCTCATATTCTTAGCATATTATTTTATTTTTTATTAATTTTTTTATTATTTTTTAAATATTATTTAATTATTTTTTTTATTATTAATTTATTAGTTATTTTAAGTGAGCCTGAGGCTGAGACACAGTTCTCCTTCAGGTCCGCTGAAAGGGCTCATATTATTAGCCTTTTTTTTTTTTTTTTTATTATTATTTTTTATTATTTTTTTAATTATTTTTTAATTATTTTTTAATTATTTTTTAAATATTATTTAATTATTTTTAAAATATTATTTAAATAATTTTTTTATTATTAAATTTATTAGTTATTTTAAGTGAGCCTGAGGCTGAGACACAGTTCTCCTTCAGGTCCACTGAAAGGGCTCATATTATTAGGTTTTTTTTTTTTTTTTATTATTTTTATTTATTTTTTATTATTTTTTAATTATTTTTTAAATATTATTTAAATAATTTTTTTATTATTAAATTTATTAGTTATTTGAAGTGAGCCTGAGGCTGAGACACAGTTCTCCTTCAGGTCCGCTGAAAGGGCTCATATTATTAGGTTTTTTTTTTTTTTTTATTATTTTTTATTTAATTATTTATTATTTTTTATTTATTTTTTTTATTATTTTTTAATTATTTTTTTATTATTTTTTTTATTATTAAATTTATTTGTTGACATACATTAGCGGTGTGTCGGCGAATTAACGGCCGGGCCCCTGGTTCTATTTGTCGGCCCGAAAATCGCGGACACACCGGTAATGTATGTCTATGGGCAGTGAGGTCGAATTCTGATTGGTCGGCGTCAGCAGAGAGCGACCAATCAGAAATCGGGCTGACTGCCCATAGACATGCATTAGCGGTGTGTCCGCGATTTTAGGGCCGACAAATAGAACCAGGTGGGCGGCCATAAAATCGCCGACACACCGCTAATGTATGTCAATGGGAAATGAGGTGCTCTTCTGATTGGCTGAGGGCAGTAGACAGCGACCAATCAGAAGAGCGGCTCACATCTCATAGAGATAGAATGGCGGATTTTTCGTCCATTCTATCTTAATGAAAAGTGAAGAGGACGTCGTAGCTGGAAGTTGGCGGAAAGAAGACAGAAGACCGGCGGGGCCGGAGGAAGAGGACGCCTGGCCGGACGGAGGACTTGTGGATCGGACGGACGTCGTAGCTGGAAGTTGGCTGAAAGAAGACAGAAGACCGGCGGGGCCGGAGGAAGAGGACGCCTGGCCGGACGGAGGACTTGTGGATCGGACGGACGATCAGATGACTAAGAAGGCATGTAAGTGATCGACGGGGGCGTTAGGTTAGGGGACGGCGGGGGCTTGGGGTGTAGGGCCTTAGGTGTTAGCGGCGGGAGCTTAGGAGGCGGCGGGGCGTTAGGTTAGGGGACGGCGGGGGCTTGGGGTGTAGGGCCTTAGGTGTTAGCGGCAGGAGCTTAGGAGGCGGTGGGCTTAGGGGGTAGGGGCATAGGTGCGGCGGACTTAGACTTAGGGGGTAGGGGCTTAGATGTGGCGTGGCTTATAGGGTAGGGGCTTAGGTGCGGCGGGGCTTAGGATGTAGGGGCTTAGGTGCGGCGGGGTTTAGAGGGTAGGGGCTTAGGTGCAGTGGGGCTTAGGGGGTAGGTAGGGGCTTAGGTGCGCCGGGGCTTAGAGGGTAGGGGCTTAGGTGCGCCGGGGCTTAGAGGGTAGGGGCTTAGGTGCAGCGGGGCTTAGGGGTAGGTAGGGGCTTAGGTGCGGCGGGGCTTAGAGGGTAGGGGCTTAGGTGCGGCGGGGCTTAGAGGGTAGTGGGCTTAGGTGCAGCGGGGCTTAGGGGGTAGGTAGGGGCTTAGGTGCGGCGGGGCTTAGGTGCGGCGGGGCTTAGGGGGTAGGGGCTTAGGTGCGGCGGGGGTTAGAGGGTAGGGGCTTAGGTGCAGCGGGGCTTAGGGGGTAGGTAGGGGCTTAGGTGCGGCGGGGCTTAGAGGGTAGGGGCTTAGGTGCGGCGGGGCTTAGAGGGTAGGGGCTTAAGTGCAGCGGGGCTTAGGGGGTAGGTAGGGCTTAGGTGCGGCGGGGCTTAGAGGGTAGGGGCTTAGGTGCGGCGGGGCTTAGGGGCTAGGGGCTTAGGTGCGGCGGGGCTTAGGGGGTAGGGTCTTAGGTGCGGCGGGGCTTAGAGGGTAGGGGCTTAGGTGCGGCGGGGCTTAGGGGGTAGGGGCTTAGGTGGGGCGGGGCTTAGGGGTAGGGGCTTAGGTGCGGCGGGTCGGGGCTTAGGTGCGGCGGGGCTTAGAGGGTAGGGGCTTAGGTGCGGCGGGGCTTAGAGGGTAGGGGTTTAGGTGCAGCGGGGCTTAGGGGGTAGGTAGGGGCTTAGGTGCGGCGGGGCTTAGAGGGTAGGGGCTTAGGTGCGGCGGGGCTTAGGGGGTAGGGGCTTAGGTGCGGCGGGGCTTAGGGGGTAGGGGCTTAGGTGCGGCGGGGTAGTGGCTTAGGTGCGGCAGGGGGTAGGGGCTTAGGTGCGGCGAGGCAGTGGCTTAGGTGCGGCAGGGGGTAGGGGCTTAGGTGCGGCGAGGTAGTGGCTTAGGTGCGGCAGGGGTAGGGGCTTAGGTGCGGCTTCGGGGGTAGGGGCTTAGGTGCGGCGAGGCAGTGGCTTAGGTGCGGTAGGGGCTTAGGTGCAGGCAGTGGCTTAGGTGCGGTAGGGGGTAGGGGCTTAGGTGCGGGTTAGGGGGTAATGAGGTAGGGGCTTAGGTGCGGCGGGGCTTATGAGGTAGGGGCTTAGTTGCGGCGGGGCTTAAGGGGTAGGGGCTTAGGTGCGGCGGACTTAGGGGGTAGGGGCGGCGCACTGAGGGGGTGGCTAAGAGCATGACTTAGGGGGTAGGGGCGGCGCAGTGAGGGGGTGGCTAAGAGCATGGGGCTGGGGCTGTAGTGTACAGCGCTATGGTATACTACAGTCCCATGGCCATACGCCTGTGCGAGTCGTTGGTGGTTAGGGGCGGACAGGCGTATGGGCATGGGACTGTAGTATACCATAGCGGTGTACAGTACAGCGCTATGCGAGTCCCTGCTGGCTGTGGCTTTGTTAGCGACTCGCAAGTCTGCAACGACTCGCAATGCCCGCTTTGCGGGCATTGCCTCGCGAGTCGCCGTGGCCGCTAAGCGGCCACGGACAGAGTCCAGGAGAAGAACCCAGGACTCGCTAACAAAGCCACCGGAAGTCGCGCCGCTCCGACGGAAGTCAGCTACGGCAATTATATAATAGATACACACATATATACACATACTGTACATTGCATATGGAGGGGTGAGGGGAGCAGAGGCTGGAGGGGTGAGGAGGGGTGAGGAGAGCGGAGGCTGGAGGGGTGAGGAGAGCGGAGGCTGGAGGGGTGAGGAAAGCGGAGGCTGGAGGAGTGAGGAGGGGTGAGGAGAGCGGAGGCTGGAGGGGTGAGGAGAGCTGAGGCTGGAGGGGTGAGGAGGGGTGAGGAGAGCTGAGGCTGGAGGGGTGAGGAGAGCGGAGGCTGGAGGGGTGAGGAGGGGTGAGGAGAGCGGAGGCTGGAGGGGTGAGGAGAGCGGAGGCTGGGGGGGTGCGGAGAGCGGAGGCTGGAGGGGTGAGGAGAGGGGAGGCTGGAGGGCACGAGGCCAGGGAGGCTGGAGGGCACAGAGGCCAGGGGAGGCTGGAGGGCACAGAGGCCAGGGGAGGCTGGAGGGCACAGAGGCCAGGGGAGGCTGGAGGGCACAGAGGCCAGGGGAGGCTGGAGGGCACAGAGGCCAGGGGAGGCTGGAGGGCACAGAGGCCACTGACCGTTCTGTGTGGGGTGAGCGGCGATGCCAGAGGCCGCACACCGGACCGGAGTGTGGGCGGGGTCGGCTCCCGGATGGAGGAGTAAAGTGACCGGCTGTGGGCAGTGAGCGGCAGGGCTTATAAAAAGGGGGGCGAGAGTAGGGTGCCGGGGCAGCGGACGCAGGTCGTCTCCCGGCAAGCGATACGGTCGTCGGAGCTCCGCCATCGTAGGGGCCCATTCACTTTCAAATTTGCAGCCGTGCGCGAGCCGCCCCTCTGGTCGCTCGCCGCTGGCGCCAACCAATCAGAAGAGCGCCGAGATACACGCACCCATAATTCCAACATGAAACCTTCCTGCCGGATTTCAAATATGGCACCATGTTTCGCGGCGCGATTCTGATTGGTCGGCGCCAGGCGTAAGCGACCAATCAGAATAGCGGGGCGGGGCACGGTGCCATGTTTAAAATCCAAATTTCCCGCTGGATTTAAAATATGGCGCTGTGTTTTACGGCGATCTTGTGATTGGTCGGCAATCGCTCGTGGCGACCAATCAGAAGGCCGTCGCAAAACACGGCGGCATATAAGAAATCCAGAGGGAAATTTGGATTTTAAACATGGCGCCGTGCCCCGCCCCACTATTCTGACTGGTCGCTCGCGCCTGGCGCCGACTAATCAGAATCGCGCCGCGAAACATGGTGCCATATTTGAAATCCGGCGGGAAGGCTTCATGTTGGAATTATGGGTGCGTGTCTCGCGGCGCTCTTCTGATTGGTCGCTCGCCACTGGCGCCAACCAATCAGAGAGGCGGCTCGCGCATGGTTATCTCCCGGCGGCCTCGCCGCGGAGCTCCGTGCCGGGGAGCGCCGCGGCTGAGCTCCGGGCAGCGGGTCGCCAGCCGGGAGACGACCAGCTAACGGCGGTCATCTCCCGGCTGGCTCACCACGGTCGTCCCGCTTAGGGCGGCCATCTTGGTCCACCCTGAGCGGGTGTACCTTGGGACAAAATTACGGAAGTGTGTGCAAAGTGACGGAACTGACGTCACAAATCGCTTGTGGTTTTATATATTAGATATTTCATCTTCATTCCACACCTATAATGCTCAGGTAACATAATATACACCTGGTTATATGGGATGTGTGTTCATTTTCTTATTATCTACATATATTCCATCTTCATTCCACACCTAAAATGCTCAGGTAACATAATATACACCTGGTTATATGGGATATGTGTTCATTTTCTTATTATCTACTGATATTTCATCTTCATTCCACACCTAAAATGCTCAGGTAACATAATATACACCTGGTTATATGGGATATATGTTTATTCTCCTATTATCTACTGATATTTCACATTCATTCCACACCTAAAATGCTCAGGTAACATAATATACACCTGGTTATATGGGATATGTGTCCATTCTTCTATTATCTACTGATATTTCATCTTCATTCCACACCTAAAATGCTCAGGTAACATAATATACACCTGGTTATATGGGATATATGTACATTTTCCTATTATCTACATATATTCCATATTCATTCCACACCTAAAATGCTCAGGTAACATAATATACACCTGGTTATATGGGATATGTGTTTATTCTCCTATTATCTACTGATATTTCATCTTCATTCCACACCTAAAATGCTCAGGTAACATAATATACACCTGGTTATATGGGATATGTGTTCATTTTCCTATTATCTACTGATATTTCATCTTCATTCCACACCTAAAATGCTCAAGTAACATAATATACACCTGGTTATATGGGATATGTGTTCATTCTCCTATTATCTACTGATATTTCATCTTCATTCCACACCTAAAATGCTCAAGTAACATAATATACACCTGGTTATATGGGATATGTGTTCATTCTCCTATTATCTACTGATATTTCATCTTCATTCCACACCTAAAATGCTCAAGTAACATAATATACACCTGGTTATATGGGATATGTGTTCATTCTCCTATTATCTACTGATATTTCATCTTCATTCCACACCTAAAATGCTCAAGTAACATAATATACACCTGGTTATATGGGATATGTGTTCATTTTCCTATTATCTACTGATATTTCATCTTCATTCCACACCTAAAATGCTCAAGTAACATAATATACCCCTGGTTATATGGGATATGTGTTCATTCTCCTATTATCTACTGATATTTCATCTTCATTCCACACCTAAAATGCTCAGGTAACATAATATACACCTGGTTATATGGGATATGTGTTCATTCTTCTATTATCTACTGATATTTCACATTCATTCCACACCTAAAATGCTCAGGTAACATAATATACACCAGATTATATGGGATATGTGTTCATTTTCCTATTATCTACATATATTCCATCTTCATTCCACACCTAAAATGCTCAGGTAACATAATATACACCTTGTTATATGGGATATGTGTTCATTCCATATCTAAGATACCCAAGAAACCTTTTTTACATCTACATAATCTTTTGGCAATAAATTATTATCTTCATTCTTTTTATTTATTCCTTTTCTTCATTCTTTTTAGTATGTCCCAGCATTATGTTCCTCTACTCACTGAGATCCCTGTAGAAGCAGTACCATGTAAACAGACCCCCAGCAAGCAAGCAGTCCCCCACAACCCCCCAGCAAGCAGTCCCATGTAAGCATTATGTTCCTCTACCCACTGAGATCCCTGAGAAGCAGTCCCATGTAAACAGACCCCCAGCAAGCAAGCAGTACCCCCATAAAGCAGTCACATGTAAGCATTATGTTCCTCTACCCACTGAGAAGCAGTCCCATGTAAACAGACCACCAGCAAGCAAGCAGTCCTATTTAAGCATTACGCTTTCTTACCTACTCAGATCCCTGAGAAGCAGTTTACACATACAATCAGAAGATAATCCGCCCCAGCCTCACAGAAGGACGCCATAATCCACACTGCCCGAGGGAAAGGGAGAAGCAGGAGGGAAAAGGAGGGCACGCCCCTGAAATGAGAAGGCCCCGCCTCTTCTAATGACGTCACACCTGCAAGCAGCCTGTATTCTCTAGCATCTACCATACAGGCTGCTTGCAGGTGTGATGTCACTAGAAGAGGCGGGGCCTCCTCATTACAGGGGCGTGCCCTCCCTTTGCCTCGTCCCTCGTGCTTCTTTGTGCTGCAGTGTGGATTGTGGCGGGCTTCTCCTGGGAGGGAGAATTCTTCATGGAGCTTAGTATTATTTTCTGATTGGGTGTTTAAACCGCTTCTCAGGGATCTGAGTAGGTAAGGGACTGCTTTCTGGGGATCTGAGTGGCTAGGGGAACATAATGCTTACATTGGACTGCTTGCTTACTAGGGGTCTGCGGGGCCATGATGCTTGCATGGGACTGCTCAGGGATCTGAGTTAATAGGGGAACATAATGCTTACATGGGACTGCTTGCTGGGGATCTGAGTGAGTAGGGGAACATAATACTTACATGGGACTGCTTGCTGGGGGTCTACGGGAGTGGCTAGGGGAACATAATGCTTACATGGGACTGCTTGCTGGGGGCTGCGGGGGCCATGATGGTTACATGGGACTGCTCAGGGATCTGCGTGGATAAAGGAACATAATGCTGACCTCGAACTGCTTGCTGGTGGTCTTCAGGGTGCATGATGCTACATGGGACTGCTGAGTGGGTAGGGGAACAGAATGCTTACATGGGACTGCTTGGTTGCGGGGGGACATGATGCTTACATGGGACTGCTTCTCAGGGATCTGAATGGGTAGGGGAACATAATGCTTACATGGGACTGCATGCTGGGGATTTGAGTGAGTAGGGAAACATAATACTTACATGGGAATGCTTGCTGGGTGTCTGCGGGAGTGGCTAGGGAAACAATGCTTACATGGGACTGCTTGGTGGGGGTCTGCGGGGTGCATGATGCTACATGGGACTGCTAAGTGGGTAGGGGAACATAATGCTTACATGGGACTGCTTGGTTGCTGGGGGTCTGCGGTGGACATGATGCTTACATGGGACTGCTTCTCAGGGATCTGAATGGGTAGGGGAACATAATGCTTACATGGGACTGCATGCTGGGGATTTGAGTGAGTAGGGGAACATAATACTTACATGGGAATGCTTGCTGGGGGTCTGCGGGAGTGGCTAGTTAAACAATGCTTACATGGGACTGCTTGGTGGGGTCTGCGGGGTGCATGATGCTACATGGGACTGCTGAGTGGGTAGGGGAACATAATGCTTACATGGGACTGCTTGGTTGCTGGGATCTGCGGGGGACATGATGCTTACATGGGACTGCTTCTCAGGGATCTGAATGGGTAGGGGAACATAATGCTTACATGGGACTGCATGCTGGGGATTTGAGTGAGTAGGGAAACATAATACTTACATGGGAATGCTTGCTGGGGGTCTGCGGGTGCATGATGCTACATGGGACTGCTGAGTGTGTAGGGAACATAATGCTTACATGGGACTGCTTGGTTGCTGGGGACATGATGCTTACATGGGACTGCTTCTCAGGGATCTGAATGGATAGGGGAACATAATGCTTACATGGGACTGCATGCTGGGAATTTGAGTGAGTAGGGGAACATAATACTTACATGGGAATGCTTGCTGGGGGTCTGCGGGAGTGGCTAGGTAACCAATGCTTACATGGGACTGCTTTCTGGGGGTCTGCGGGGGGCATGATGCATACATGTGATTGTACTGCTTGCTGGGGGTCTGCGGGGGCATGATGCTTACATGGGCGTCTGCAGGGGCATGATGCTTACATGGGGCTGCTGCTTGCTAGGGATTTGCATGGGTAGGTGGGCAAGTTCTTTGCAGTTACTTTCATGGGGCTGCTGCTTGATAGTGATATGCGTGGGTAGGGGGGCATGATGCATGCATGGGGCTGATCTGCATGGTTAGGAGGGCATGATGCTTGCATGGGTCTGCTGCTTGATGGGGATCTGTGTGGGTAGGGGGGCTTGATGCTCGCATGGGGCTGCTGCTTGATGGGGATCTACGTGGGTAGAGGGGCATCATGCTTGCATGGGGCTGCTGCTTGATGGGGATCTGCGTAGGTAGGGGGCATGATGCACGCATGGGACTGATCTGCGTGGGTAGGGGGCTTGATACTCGCATGGGGCTGCTGCTTGATGGGATCTGCGTGGGTAGGGGGGCATGAAGCTCGCATGGGGCTGCTGCTTTATGGGGATCTGTGTGGGTAGAGGGGCATGATGCTCGCATGGGGCTGCTGCTTGATGGGGATCTGCGTAGGTAGGAGGCATGATGCACGCATGGGGCTGATCTGCGTGGGTAGGGGGCATGATGCTCGCATGGGGCTGCTGCTTGATGGGGATCTGCGTGGGTAGAGGGGCATGATGCTCGCATGGGGCTGCTGCTTGATGGGGATCTGCGTAGGTAGGGGGCGTGATGCACGCATGGGGCTGATCTGCGTGGGTAGGGGGGCATGATGCTCGCATGGGGCTGCTGCTTGATGGGGATATGTGTAGGTAGGGGCATGATGCACGCATGGGGCTGATCTGCGTGGGTAGGGGGGCATGATGCTCGCATGGGGTTGCTGCTTGATGGGGATCTGCGTGGGTAGAGGGGCATGATGCTCGCATGGGGCTGCTGCTTGATGGGGATCTGCATGGGTAGGGGGGCATGATGCTCGCATGGGGCCTATTATACCAAAACAGCCATTTCTGAAGGTGGCTCTTATCCCCTACTCCCCCGGGACACCAAAATAATTATTACTTATTAAAAAATTAGTTTAGGTCTAGGAGGTATATTCCCCTCCCAGGACCTAAACATCTCACTGCTGTTACCCCTCCTTCAGGACCCTCCTACTTTGTTCCTTGAGAGCGGCATCGGCGACTGCTCAGATCTCTCGGGCATCTCACTTGGTTCCAATCTGGTGACTGCGCCTATTCCCTCCTTGCTAGATTCCCAGCCACACAGTGTGTATACAGCATAAGAGAACTCTGGGCGGGATCTGGTGCCTACGTGATACCATCTGACCTCAGCTTCCAGGCAGAGCTCACGGAGATGCCCGAGAGCTGAGAGATCTGCACCTCTCGCAAGGAACAGTGTAGAAGGGTCCTGGAGGTGGGGTAACAGCAGCGAGGTGTTTAGGTCCTGGGAGGGGAGTATACCTCCCGGACCTAAAATAATTTCTCATAAAGTGATTATTTTGGTGTCCGGGTGGGTAAGGGGACAAGAGCCACATTCACTCCTTCACTAAATGCAGCATAGGTGCTGCTGGAGGTGGCTTTTAGTTTAATAGGCCCTGCGTGGTGACAGGTTCCCTTTAAAACTATTTTTTCTTATTAATAGTATTGGGAGCACAGGACTCTGTTTCCGCTCGGCCACCAGGAAGTTTGAAACTACATAAAAAAAGTTGGCTCCACATTTCGGGCCGTGTTCTGTCCTCGGACTCTGTGGATCAATTTTAGCCTTGTTTCCATATGAGTCAGGCACGACTTGTATCCAGTGTTCTGCATGATTTATTAATTTTTTTCTGTTCTAGGTATTGTGGATTTCCCCCATCTACAGCAGGGTCACTTCCCTGTAGAGAACATTTCATCACTGCTCGTCTCTACAATCCATGTGAGGCCGCTGAAGAGGTGACACTGTGGAGCCTGATAATGTCAGAAAGATGAGTATAATCACTCCAAAAACCCTCCCTCTCTCTATCTCTTAGCTTCCTAGGGTTTGCTGTCTTGGGGTGACTTGCCCTTTATTTTCTTTTGGGCTAGCTTTCTCTCCTCCGCCTTCTTGCCCCCTCCTCCTCCGCCTCCCTTCTTGCCCCTCCTCCTCCGCCCTTCTTGCCCCCTCCTCCGCCCTTCACGCCTCCCTCCTCCGCCCTTCACGCCCCCTCCTCCTCCGCCCTTCACGCCCCCTCCTCCTCCTTTTCCGCCCTTCTTGCCCCCTCCGCCCCTTCTTGCCCCCTCCTGCCCCTTCTTTCCCCTCCCTCCGCCCTTCTTTCCCCCTCGCCCTTCTCTTCCCCTCTGCCCTTCCTTTCCCCCTCCCCCCCTTCTCCTTCCCCCTCCGCCCTTCTTGCCCCCTCCGCCCTTCTTGCCCCTCCGCCCTTTTTTCCCCCTCCGCCCTTCTTGCCCCCTCTGCCCTTCTTGCCCCCTCTGCCCTTCTTGCCCTCCGCCCTTCTTGCCCCCTCCCCTCCCCCTCCGCCCTTTTTTCCCCCTCCGCCCTTCTTTCCCCCTCCGCCCTTCTTGCCCCCTCTGCCCTTCTTGCCCCCTCTGCCCTTCTTGCCCCCTCCTCCCCCTCTGCCCTTCTTGCCCCCTCTGCCCTTCTTACCCCCTCTGCCCTTCTTGCCCCCTCTGCCCTTCTTGCCCTCCGCCCCCTTCTTGCCCCCTCCTCCCCCTCCGCCCTTCTTTCCCCCTCTGCCCTTCTTTCCCCCTCCGCCCTTTTTTCCCCCTCTGCCCTTCTTGCCCCCTCTGCCCTTCTTGCCCCCTCGCCCTTCTTTCCCCCTCCTCCCCCTCCGCCCTTCTTTCCCCCTCCGCCCTTCTTTCCCCCTCCGCCCTTCTTGCCCCCTCCGCCCTTCTTGCCCCCTCCGCCCTTCTTGCCCCCTCCTCCCCCTCCGCCCTTCTTGCCCCTCCGCCCTTCTTGCCCCCTCTGCCTTCTTGCCCCCTCCTCCCCTTCCGCCCTTCTTGCCCCCCCCGGCTTTCTTGCCCCCTCCTCCCCCTCTGCCCTTCTTTCCCCCTCCGCCCTTCTTTCCCCTCCGCCCTTCTTTCCCCCTCCGCCCTTCTTTCCCCCTCCGCCCTTCTTGCCCCCTCCGCCCTTCTTGCCCCCTCCTCCCCCTCCGCCCTTCTTTCCCCCTCCGCCCTTCTTTCCCCCTCCGCCCTTTTTTCCCCCTCTGCCCTTCTTGCCCCCTCTGCCCTTCTTGCCCCCTCCGCCCTTCTTTCCCCCTCCTCCCCCTCCGCCCTTCTTTCCCCCTCCGCCCTTCTTGCCCCCTCCGCCCTTCTTGCCCCCTCCGCCCTTCTTGCCCCCTCCTCCCCCTCCGCCCTTCTTGCCCCCTCCGCCCTTCTTGCCCCCTCTGCCATTCTTGCCCCCTCCTCCCCTTCCGCCCTTCTTGCCCCCTCCGGCCTTCTTGCCCCCTCCGGCCTTCTTGCCCCCTCCTCCCCCTCTGCCCTTCTTTCCCCCTCCACCCTTCTTTCCCCTCCGCCCTTCTTTCCCCCTCCGCCCTTCTTGCCCCCTCCGCCCTTCTTGCCCCCTCCTCCCCCTCCGCCCTTCTTGCCCCCTCCGCCCTTCTTGCCCCCTCTGCCCTTCTTGCCCCCTCTCCCCCTCCGCCCTTCTTGCCCCCTCCGCCCTTCTTGCCCCCTCCTCCCCTTCCGCCCTTCTTGCCCCCTCCGGCCTTCTTGCCCCCTCCTCCCCCTCTGCCCTTCTTTCCCCTCTGCCCTTCTTTCCCCCTCCGCCCTTTTTTCCCCTCCGCCCTTTTTTCCCCTCCGCCCTTTTTTCCCCTCCGCCCTTCTTGCCCCCTCCGCCCTTCTTTCCCCTCCGCCCTTCTTTCCCCCTCCGCCCTTCTTTCCCCCTCCGCCCTTCTTGCCCCCTCCTCCTCCTCTTCCGCCCTTCACGCCCCCTCCTCCTTTTCCGCCCTTCTTGCCGCCTCCTCCTCCTTTTCCGCCCTTCTTGCCCCTCCTCCTCCCCTTCATCCTCCTCCTCCCCTTCATCCTCCTCCCCTTCATCCTCCTCCTCCTCCCCTTCATCCTCCCCTTCATCCTCCTCCTCCTCCTCCCCTTCATCCTCCTCCTCCTCCCTTCATCCTCCTCCCCCCCCATCATCCTCCTCCTCCTCCTCCTCCCCTTCATCCTCCTCCTCCTCCTCCCCTTCATCCTCCTCCACCTCCCCTTCATCATCCTCCTCCTCCCCTTCATCCTCCTCCCCTTCATCCTCCTCCCCTTCATCCTCCTCCCCTTCATCCTCCTCCCCTTCATCCTCCTCCTCCTTCATCCTCCCCTTCATCCTCCTCCTCCTCCTCCCCTTCATCCTCCTACTCCTCCTCCTCCTCCCCTTCATCCTCCTCCTCTTCCTCCCCTTCATCCTCCTCCTCCTTTTCTGCCTTTCTCGCCCCCGTCCCCGCCCCCTCCTCCCCTTTCTCCGATTTAATTTTTTTGCAGCCACCAGGTCACCTTGCTGGTATCCTCAGTATCCTCACAGGCACCTCCTGGGCTTTATGTGAGATGACCATTCTTCTCTGGGGACATCTGTCCTCCGGCGTTCTCTGGACAGCTCAAATGAACATTACCTTCCTGATGCCGGCATATCTCATGGCTACAAGATTGAATGTCCTTGAGTTGCAGAGGATATACCCGCGCTCGTGTGTTCTCCAATGTATTAAACGAGGAATTTTATCATAAATACAGAAATCAGATTTTTCAACAATTTTCATAACTGAAGCGCAGGGGACTTGGGTCCAAAAGGATTTTGCTTTCATTGTCACTTATCTCCGGCGTCACTTGTTGATATATTGATTTGTAAAGTTGCTTGTTCTACATTTGTATAAAATATTTATAACTTTCTCCTTTTTGTTACAATTATTTTATATATTTGTTATAATAAAACTGAGAGCAATGGTGAGAATTTTCATTTCTATAATCAGTGGCGTATCTAGGGGGGGGCACCGGTGGGACATCTGCCCTGGGCACAGCAGGCAGGGGGGCACCGTTGGGCCTTTTGATGCAGCGCCCGAGATATCTTCCCGCCGGCTGCATATGTTGCCTTCCCCCCCCCCCCCACTCCCCCACTCCCCATAGTAGGAGCCAACTATTCTCTGACAAGTTGTCAGCTGCCAGTGGGTCAGTTTCTACTGCCACATGCTGGTTTCCTGCAATCAGTTGTACAAGTGTCAGACACTCTGTACATTGGAAGCAGCACACTTTTACCTGCATTCCAGGTCAGGGAGACATCAGCAACGTGATCAGGTCAGCTGACGTCACTCGACAGTGCCTGCAGAGGTGACAGAAGGATGGTGTAAAGCCCTCCATACAGGCGCTGAAGACACTGCCTTTCCCCCTTCCTTTTCCGTAATGTAATCACTGAAAAGGAGAGAGGGTGGGGAGTGTAAGAGCAGCAAATGGGGGAAGAGTGTAGGGGCGATATATGTACACAAACAGGAAAGAGGAGGTGGGTGAAGAATATGTGAATCAAACAGAGGGAGAGGGTGATTAAAAATCAGAAAGTAATGAAAAAAATGCGTGGCCGAAAATATTAGGCGGGCGTCACACGCTACGATATATGTAAAGATCTCGCTGGAAAGTGCCTGATTTGGCATCGCTCCTCCGACTTCGTTACGTGTGACAGGTCGATCTGACTAGCGATAAGTGGTCAGATCGTTATATACAGATATGAGAACCTGACCCCATATCAGACAATGTCGAACAACCAATCTGCTGCATTGTTCTGTGTGACCCCGCCATAACCGATCTCCTTTATGATTTCTCCTATTCACATCATTGACAAGCATCGGTCGCTGGTTGTGTGAACGATCCCTGCACGTAACATCGCTGCTGCGTCCTGAACGTTATCTATACATGTGACACCGCACTAACCATGTGTCCACGAGCGCGCACCACTGACATCATTATTGAGTTCCCACACAAAATCATAGTGTGTGACGGCCGCCTAACCAATACAACTCGTCACGCACATAAAAAAAACTTACATGACTATATTGGGAAGCTGGGAAAAGGTGTGTGACAGTCCGCGCCACCGGGTACCAAAGAAATCACCTGGGATGCAGGAAGTTATTTCAAGCTTTATCTTTATTCTCCAACATGTTTCAGCGCTCCACCTGGCGCCTTCCTCAGGGATATATCCCTGAGGAAGGCGCCAGGTGGAGCGCTGAAACATGTTGGAGAATAAAGATAAAGCTTGAAATAACTTCCTGCATCCAGGTGATTTCTTTGGTACCCGGTGGCGCGGACTGTCACACACCTTTTCCCAGCTTCCTGAGAGTCTTCCCACGTGCGAGTGGTTGGTGGAAGTCCTGCAGCAGCCGGTATTGATTGTATGCCTTCAAGCCAGTTGTGGGTCATCACAACTGGAATAGGTGAGTGGTTTTGACAATATACCTCTCATCTCTTAGTGTCTGAGTGATAGGGCACTATTGCGCCTCTTGTTCCCCCTTCCTATTTTATATTGGTACATGACTATATTGGCACATTTACAGAAAAAATAAAAAAAATCCTCCCAGAGGATACATTAGTGACTGTCGCATGGATCCGGTGAAAGGTAATGTATCCTCTGGGAGGATTTTTTTTTATTTTTTAGATACTGGAGGGGAGAGGACAGTGGGGAGCAGAGAGAGAAGAGGGACAGATAGAGAAGATGCAGGGAGAACAGGATCCACACGGATCTTGCATCAAATGGAAACGGCTATTTGCCATCCGATTGCAGGGATCCTGTCAAAACACGGATCTCCACAGACAGACAGAAATCGTGATGTGAAACCGGCCTAAGAGAAAATGCCACCAATAAAACTTTAAACTTCACCCAAAAAAATGTTTAAAAAAAATACCACTCACGTCTGCCATCTTTTAACTGAAATATACAAGGTTTCCACATTACTGGTAGCACAAAGGCTTTGGAAAAGTGACATGGCTCCCATGAAAAGAAGTGAAGCGAAATCTGCAGTCCTAAATCAAAATGCCCACCTCCCATCTGAGCCGCACAATGCCCACCTCCCGTCTGAGCCACACTATATCCACCTCCCGTCTGAGCCACACTATACCCACCTCCCGTCTGAGCCACACTATACCCACCTCCCGTCTGAGCCACACTATACCCACCTGCCGTCTGAGCCACACTATACCCACCTGCCGTCTGAGCCACACAATACCCACCTCCCGTCTGAGCCACACAATACCCACCTCCCGTCTGAGCCACACAATGGCTCACAGTTGCCATTCACATGTTTGACATTAACGTACTGAGGAAAGTCTGATTAATTGACTGGGATGTGATTTCAGAAGCACAAGCTGGGTACAATTTATTGGGCGCTACCGTGAATTACCAGAGGGGTGTAAATTCTAATAAGGAGTCATACGGAATAGGGGGGGTGAAATGCTTTTCATGTTTCTCAGCTTCTCATAGGGCTATGTCCAGGATTGATATGGCACTGGGCAATGCGCAATTGGATGCAATTGTAAATACGGTAAAATATTTGCCGAAGGTGGCGTCTGATCATAAACCTCTGGAAGTTGTGCTTAATATGGGAATGGGCAACATGGGGCACAGGGGGGAGTGGAAAATACACCCATCCTGGCTGAAATCGTTAGATATGATAAAAATTGGGAAGGAGGTGGAACAATTCTTTCTAGATAATGAGGGCAGTGCAGAATCTGGGGTGATTTGGGATACCATGAAGGCTTTTCTCAGGGGAATTTTCATTAGGGATATATCCAGGTGTAAGTCAGAGACGAAAAGGGAAGAACAAGAGTTGATTGAAGCACTGGAGAGAGCAGAGGCAGCTGCAGTGAAACAACCCTCGCCAGAGACGCAACAACGTTTAACAGAGAGCCAGGAGTTGGTGGACAGGGCATATGCTAACACAGTAAAGAGAAGGCAGGAATTTCAAAAGGCTAGGTTTTTCGAGAAAAGGTGGGGCATTCATTATCAGTAGCGGCAGCGGCTCAGAGAGAATCCTCACATGTATACGGGTTGTATAATACTGAAGGGATGGTGGTAGATGACAATGAGAGCATCCGTAAAGTATTTCGTGAGTTCTATGGGAAGCTATATTCTTCACAGCTATCTGTCTCACGGGAAGAGATACGGAGATACCTTAATGGAGTGAATATTCAGCACCTCAAGGAGGATGAGGGAGAGAGACTAGGACTACCAATATCAGTCGAAGAACTAGAAGAGGCACTTGCTTCAATGGCAAATGATAAGGCACCAGGGGCAGACGGATTACCCACGGAAGTATATAAGCAGCTTAAAGACGTTCTGCTACCAAAATTATGTGTGGTTTTCCAGGAAGCGTTGTTGGGTGGTTGTTTACCGGAATCCATGAGGGAGGCCACGATTGTGGTTTTACCTAAGGCAGACAAAGATACCAGGAGGGCAGAGTCCTATAGGCCCATTTCACTGCTGTCAGTAGATGCTAAGTTGTTGGCTAAGGTGTTGGCGCGCAGACTGACTGGGGTTATATCTGATGTAATACATCCTGACCAGTCGGGGTTTATGCCCCAAAAGTCTACAGCTCTTAATCTAAGACGACTATTTTTGAATCTTCAGCTCCCGGCAGATAATGCAGGTGACAGAGTGGTGGTGTCCCTGGATGCCCATAAGGCGTTCGACAGCGTGGAGTTGGACTATTTGTGGCTAGTACTGGACAAGATGGGATGTGGGCAGAGCTTTATCTCATGCGTTAAATTGCTGTATTTTTCTCCTGTGGCACGCATATGAGTGAATGGTGGACGCTCTGACAGGTTCTCGCTTGATAGGGGGACCAGACAGGGATGCCCTCTTTCCCCATTACTGTTCGCATTGGCAATAGAGCCACTCGCAGCTTATATACGAGAAGAGGCTGGGGTGAAAGGATTTGTGTACGGGCCTGTGGAGAAGAAGATAGCCCTATATGCTGATGACATCTTATTGTTTTTACAAGATCCTAATGAATCTCTAAGGTGTGCGGTAGAGGTAGTGGAAAGGTTTGGACAGATGTCAGGATTAAAGATAAACTGGGACAAATCGAATCTCATGATGGTGGATTGGAGGAACGGGAGGAAATTGGTTGTGCCAAACTGAAATAGTTACACAATTTAAGTATTTGGGAATTCAGATATCTCGTTCATTATAGATTGTCTTGAGTTGAATATGATGCCGTTGTTAGCCAAATTTAAAGGATAAGGCACAGGCTTGGCGTAAACTGCCTCTCTCGGTGGTGGGTAGAACAAACCTTTCCAAAATGATCATGATGCCGAAACTCCTCTATGGGCTTCACAACTCACCAGTATGGATTCAATGGGGGTTATTTCAAAGACTGAACTCATTATTCCGAGATCTGGTATGGGGAGGGGGGCAACCCAGATTAAAATTAGAAACCCTACAGAGACCAAAGGAGGAGGGTGGTTTGGCACTGCCGAATCCGTGGTTATATTTTTTGGCGGCTCAAGGACAGCACATGAGGGGATGGGCGTTAGAAGGTGGGCGGAATTCCAGTCAAAAGCTATTGGAATATATTATGGGACGAGGTCCATTAGTAATCAGTTTGGAGGCAGGGGACGTTGGTAGAGCAGGCGGGCGGTTCCCCACTCTGTGTCTACTACAAAAAACATGGTCTAGAATTAAAAAGCTGAGAGGGATTACGGGAACTACAATATACACGCCGGTGTGGAAAAATGCAAAACTGGGTGAAATATATAAATTAGGTGACCAAAAAAGATGGGAGAATAGGGGTATAAAATATTTGTCACAGCTCACGGTAAATGGAAAGCTGAAATTATTTGCTGCTTTGAAGGATGAGTTTCAGATACCGGCAACGGATGGGTTTCTATATCTTAGGTTACTGCATGCATACAAGCAACAAATGAAACTAGGTAGTCTCACCATACAGAAAGATATTGTTCTGGACTATGTTTGTATGGAGGGTGGATCTAAAGGAGTAATATCAACATTGTATGGAGATCTGCTGCACGTGATGTTGCTGCGACACCTGATCACGGCGAGAACCAAATGGGAGTTGGAAATTGGAGAAATGGAAAATGAGGTTTGGGACAGTATCTTGGAGTATGGTCCAAAGCTTTCATTAAGTGAACCGGGAAGATTGTCGCAGCTGTATCTTGTCCACAGAACATACAGGACTCCTGAATTTTTATACAAAATAGGGGTTAGAGACACCTCTGAATGTTCAAGATGTAGGCAGGGACAGGCGGGGATTCTACACATGATGTGGGACTGCCCTATGCTGCAGACGTTTTGGACGAATGTCATCACAGAAATTGAAAGACGATATGTGTGTGAGGTTCCGAGGGTGCCTTTGGTATGCGTATTGGGGTACGTTGAAGAGATAAAAGTGACAAGCTGCCAAAAAATTGCAATTGCAAGATTATTATATCTGGCCAGGAAATTAATAGCGAGGTATTGGATGAGGACTGGGCCCCCGGGGGGAGCCGAGTATATTAAACAGGTGGATTACGTGGTGCGTATGGAGGAAGACATATATAACAGAAGGATTGCAGCCTCGATGTTTGAAAAAATATGGGAGCCATGGAGGAGATAGAGTGATATGATATAATAATACTGCTGGGTTTTTTTTTTTTATTTCCTCCCTTTCTCTAACCAGACAATGGAGAAGATAGACCTGATAACAAGTTTGACAATTTCAATTGTCGAGCACATGCTTTCTATTTTCCTCTTATTTGAAATAAATATCGATGGTATATGGAAACTGTTCAAGGAGTGGGGGGAGGGATGGGGGTGTTGGGGATGTTGGGAGGAGGGCATGTTCTTATGTTCATGTTAATGGGACAGGCGTTGTATATTACAAACAATAATCATCTTTTCATTGAAACTATGTTATGAATGTATTATTTGTATTTTACTCGATGATTTAATAAAATATATTTGTTTAAAAAAAAAAAGAGTTACCTGGGGCCTGATGCTGCCATGGAGGGCCGTGGTGTCCGGGTCCTGGAAGCAGCGTCGGGGGAGCCCTGCTGCTTTAGTCTCCCTCGTTGCCTGAATGTGTGTGCACGACCCAGTGTCCGGATGGTGCCGCTCTGGGTCGTGCAGGGTGCTGCCTGGGGCCGTCCCTAGTGTTTCTGCCTTGACGCAGGGCGGGTGGAGCAAGGCGATTTGCCGCCCTGTGTCGCCACACCCTTTGAACCGGAAGTGTGCGTCATTTCCGGCGGTCCGTAGGAGGGCGCATCTTCCTGGCGGGGACGGCGCGGTTTCAAAGAGCAGGATCGCTCTGCTGCAGAGTGCTGTCGCCATGTCTTCCCCCAGGGATGCTGAGGGCCACCCGGAGGGGGTCTGCCAGCCGGTGACTCGGAGTACCAGCAGCAGCAAGCAGGTTTCCAAGTCCAGTGCCTGCAAGGATCGCTCTACTGAAGGCTCCAAAGGCTCTAAATCCAAGGCTGGGTCTCCACCTCCTGAACCGGTACCGGTGTGGGCATTAAGGGTGAGTTATGGTGGTGCTTCCACTCTACTAATTGCCATTCCTCTCTGTATCTCTCTCTCTCTCCCTTGTTTCCTCTCCTAGCCTAAGAAACGCTCAGACAAACGGAAACATAAATTGTGTGCCTTATGTGATGAGCCCGTCAGATGACTATGATAAGCGGCTATGCCGCTCGTGTATTGCTCAGACACTTGACGAAGAGGCCCCTATACGGACGGCGGACCTTAAGTCCTTTATACGGGACGAGATCGGACCTCCCTTTCCCAGTTTCAGCAACCCTGTATGCCTGCTTCTCTCGGCCAGTCTGCCTGTCAGTCAGAGGGTGATTCCCAGGAGGAGGGTCTGGTGCAGTCTTCCCAGTCAGGTTCCTCGTCGGAAGATGAGGGGGGGTTCCTGTTTTGCGATGCAAGACATGGATAACCTGGTTAAGTCGGTCCGTGCAACTATGGGGATTGCGGACGCTAAGGAGGCACGATCAGCTCAGGATGTTATGTTCGCTGGGTTGTCTCAGAAGCGGCCATTAAATCTGTAGTTAGATCTGAATGGTAGAAACAAGACTCTAGGGGTTTTTTGCCTTCCTCTTCCAAAAGAAAATACCCCTTTGATGATCCGGAGTTGCTGACCTGGTCTAAAGTTCCCAAAGTAGATGCCGCTGTGGCTTCCTCTTCCAAATGGAATGCGTTGCCTTTGGACGATGGTGGTTTGTTGAGGGATCCCTCTGATAGGAAAGCGGATGCCCTGTTGAAGAAGTCCTGGGAGACGGGTATTGGGGCACTTAAGCCGGCCATTGCCTTCACTTGTGTGGCCCGTTCCCAGTTGGTCTGGTTGGATCAGTTGGAGCAGCAGATTCGTTCTGGGGTGCCCAGGGATAGATTGTTGGCTGCCCTTCCTCAGATCCAGAGTGGCTCCGCGTACTTGGCAGATGCTTCTGCAGACTCTCTCTGCCTGGCGGCTAGGTCAGCTGGGATCTCGAACGCCGTCCGCAGGTCTCTGTGGCTTAAGGAGTGGGAGGGGGACGCCCATGCTAAAACTAAGTTATGTGCGATCCCGTGCGGGGGTGAGTACCTCTTTGGCTCCGTGCTTGTTGGTATTCTCTCTAAGGCGGGGAAGTGAAAAAGGGGCTCCCTAACCCTTGTGTTCCTAACTACAGGAGAGCCTTCTGGAAACGCCAGTTTAACAGGCAGCAGTCCACTCCCAAGTGGGAACCGGCACGGAAGAGACAGAGAGGTGCTTATTTCGGTGGTTCCTCATCCTCCAAGCCCCCGCATAAGCGTAACTAAATTTGACCCTCCTGTCGGTGGCCGATTGGCTATTTTTTTCCATCAATGGTCCCGAACTTCAAATAGCCAATGGGTCCTCGGCCTTGTTTCTTCTGGCCTTAAAGGGAAGGTGCCGCATTTTTTTTTTTGTATTAAAAATAATTGTTTATAAAAACAATTATTTTTAATACTAAATACATTTTTGTAACTTTAATACTTTTTTCATTATTAACTGTTTTTGCAGCCACTGGGGGCTGCCATCTTGCTTTGCAGTCTGTGAAACGACACTTCCACTCCTGCAGTTACGGCAGCCCTGGGCATAGACACCAATGGTCGGATGCCGACCCTATACTTAGCATTGAGCTGCCGTCCTGCTGTGTACTGGGCACGCCCCTGGGCTGTCCAGAACACAGCAGAGGGAGGAGATCGGCGCCATGTTTGTGGAGGTCACAGTGTCTGCTGTGAGCTCCACACTTTCCTCCTATACCGATCGCCTCAGCGTGAGCTGATCGGTATAGAGACAGAGGACGGGATGCGGTGGGGAGAGAGGAGCACAGTCATCGGAGGTCCGGGGTGAGGTAAGTATCGGCGGGAAGCGGTGATCAGCGATTCTATCACCGCTCCCTGCCAGCCTGCAGTGATCAGAGCACAAGGAGTGTGATCATCACACCGTGCTCTGATCACGCAGGGAGAGAGAGAGACACGCTGGGGGAGAGCAGATATTAGAAGGGACACTAAGAGGGACAGAGAGAGCGAGACACGCAGGGGGAGAGAGAGAGTGACATGCTGGGGCAGAGAGAGAGACACCCGCAGGGGGACAGCAGACATAAGAAAGAATACACACATGTGGGGGAGACAGGCATGAGGGAAGAGACATGCAGGGAGAGAGAGACATGGGAACAGACATGCAGGGGGAGAGAGTACACATGGGGAGAGAGACCAGTCATAGTGGGAGAGAGACTGGGTATAGGGGATGAGCACACATGGGGAGAGAGACCGGGCACAGGGGGATGAGCACACATGGGGAGAGAGACCGGGCACAGGGGGATGAGCACACATGGGGAGAGAGACCGGGCACAGGGGATGAGCACACATGGGGAGAGAGACCGGGTATAGGGGATGACCACACATGGGGAGAGAGACCGGGTATAGGGGATGACCACACATGGGGAGAGAGACCGGGCACAGGGGGATGAGCACACATGGGGAGAGAGACCGGGCACAGGGGGATTTGCACACATGGGGAGAGAGACCGGGCACAGGGGGATGAGCACACATGGGGAGAGAGAGACCGGGCACAGGGGGATGAGCACACATGGGGAGAGAGACCGGGCACAGGGGGATGAGCACACATGGGAGAGAGACGGGCACAGGGGGATGAGCACACATGGGGAGAGAGACCGGGCACAGGGATGAGCACACATGGGGAGAGAGACTGGGTATAGGGGATGAGCACACATGGGGAGAGAGATCGGGCACAGGGGGATGAGCACACATGGGGAGAGAGACCGGGCACAGGGGGATGAGCACACATGGGGAGAGAGACCGGGCACAGGGGGATGAGCACACATGGGGAGAGAGACCGGGCACAGGGGGATGAGCACACATGGGGAGAGAGACAGGGCACAGGGGATGAGCACACATGGGGAGAGAGACTGGGTATAGGGGATGAGCACACATGGGGAGAGAGACCGGGCACAGGGGGATGAGCACACATGGGGAGAGAGACCGGGCACAGGGGGATGAGCACACATGGGGAGAGAGACCGGGCACAGGGGGATGAGCACACATGGGGAGAGAGACCGGGCACAGGGGGATGAGCACACATGGGGAGAGAGACCGGGCACAGGGGGATGAGCACACATGGGGAGAGAGACCGGGCACAGGGGATGAGCACACATGGGGAGAGAGACTGGGTATAGGGGATGAGCACACATGGGGAGAGAGACCGGGCACAGGGGGATGAGCACACATGGGGAGAGAGACCGGGCACAGGGGGATGAGCACACATGGGGAGAGAGACCGGGCACAGGGGGATGAGCACACATGGGGAGAGGACCGGGCACAGGGGGATGAGCACACATGGGGAGAGAGACCGGGCACAGGGGATGAGCACACATGGGGAGAGAGACTGGGTATAGGGGATGACCACACATGGGGAGAGAGACCGGGTATAGGGGATGAGCACACATGGGGAGAGAGACCGGGTATAGGGGATGAGCACACATGGGGAGAGAGACCGGGCACTGGGTCTGGGGGATGAGCACACATGGGGAGAGAGACCAGGCACAGCGGGGTGGAGACGGCACAAATGGGGAGAGAGACAGTCACCTCCAGAACTGCGCTCACTTTTCTGCTGCTACAACATGTCTTCTCCTCCAGTCACCTCCAGAGCTTCAGTCAGTATTCTGTGACCTCATGTAACAGAAAAGTGACTGCCGCACTGAAGGTGACTGGAGAATAAGACATCCTCTCTTATCCTTCTGTCACCTTTAGAGCTGCAACAAGTTTTCTGCTGTTACATCATGTCTTATCCTCAAGTCACCTCCAGAGCTGCAGTCACTATTGTGCTGTTACATTGTCTTATCCTCCAGTCACCTCCAGAGCTGCAACAACTTTTCTGCTGTTACATTGTCTTATCCTCCAGTCACCTCCAGAGCTGCAGCATTGGACACATGTATTCTGCTGTTCATCATGTCTTATCCTCAAGTCACCTCCAGAGCTGCAGTCACTATTGTGCTGTTACATTGTCTTATCCTCCAGTCACCTCCAGAGCTGAAACAACTTTTCTGCTGTTACACATTGTGTCTTATCCTCCAGTCACCTCCAGAGCTGCAACAACTTTTCTGCTGTTACATCGTGTCTTATCCTCCAGTCACCTCCAGAGCTGCAGTCACTATTCTGCTGTTACATTGTCTTATCCTCCAGTCACCTCCAGAGCTGAAACAACTTTTCTGCTGTTACACATTGTGTCTTATCCTCCAGTCACCTCCAGAGCTGCAACAACTTTTCTGCTGTTACATCGTGTCTTATCCTCCAGTCACCTCCAGAGCTGTGGTCAGCATTCTGTGACCTCATGTAACAGAATAGTGACTGCCGCTCTGAAGGTGACTGGAGAATAAGACATCCTCTCTTATCCTCCTGTCACCTTTAGAGCTGCAACAAGTTTTCTGCTGTTACATCGTGTGTTATCCTCCAGTCACCTCCAGAGCTGCAGTCACTATTGTGCTGTTACATTGTCTTATCCTCCAGTCACCTCCAGAGCTGAAACAACTTTTCTGCTGTTACACATTGTGTCTTATCCTCCAGTCACCTCCAGAGCTGCAACAACTTTTCTGCTGTTACATCGTGTCTTATCCTCCAGTCACCTCCAGAGCTGCAGTCACTATTCTGCTGTTACATTGTCTTATCCTCCAGTCACCTCCAGAGCTGAAACAACTTTTCTGCTGTTACATATTGTGTCTTATCCTCCAGTCACCTCCAGAGCTGCAACAACTTTTCTGCTGTTACATCGTGTCTTATCCTCCAGTCACCTCCAGAGCTGTGGTCAGCATTCTGTGACCTCATGTAACAGAATAGTGACTGCCGCTCTGAAGGTGACTGGAGAATAAGACATCCTCTCTTATCCTCCTGTCACCTTTAGAGCTGCAACAAGTTTTCTGCTGTTACATCGTGTCTTATCCTCCAGTCACCTCCAGAGCTGCAGTCACTATTGTGCTGTTACATTGTCTTATCCTCCAGTCACCTCCAGAGCTGCAACAACTTTTCTGCTGTTACATCGTGTCTTATCCTCCAGTCACCTCCAGAGCTGTGGTCAGCATTCTGTGACCTCATGTAACAGAATAGTGACTGCCGCTCTGAAGGTGACTGGAGAATAAGACATCCTCTCTTATCCTCCTGTCACCTTTAGAGCTGCAACAAGTTTTCTGCTGTTACATCGTGTGTTATCCTCCAGTCACCTCCAGAGCTGCAGTCACTATTGTGCTGTTACATTGTCTTATCCTCCAGTCACCTCCAGAGCTGAAACAACTTTTCTGCTGTTACACATTGTGTCTTATCCTCCAGTCACCTCCAGAGCTGCAAACAACTTTTCTGCTGTTACATCGTGTCTTATCCTCCAGTCACCTCCAGAGCTGCAGTCACTATTGTGCTGTTACATTGTCTTATCCTCCAGTCACCTCCAGAGCCTAAACAACTTTTCTGCTGTTACACATTGTGTCTTATCCTCCAGTCACCTCCAGAGCTGCAACAACTTTTCTGCTGTTACATCGTGTCTTATCCTCCAGTCACCTCCAGAGCTGTGGTCAGCATTCTGTGACCTCATGTAACAGAATAGTGACTGCCGCTCTGAAGGTGACTGGAGAATAAGACATCCTCTCTTATCCTCCTGTCACCTTTAGAGCTGCAACAAGTTTTCTGCTGTTACATCGTGTCTTATCCTCCAGTCACCTCCAGAGCTGCAGTCACTATTGTGCTGTTACATTGTCTTATCCTCCAGTCACCTCCAGAGCTGAAACAACTTTTCTGCTGTTACACATTGTGTCTTATCCTCCAGTCACCTCCAGAGCTGCAACAACTTTTCTGCTGTTACATCGTGTCTTATCCTTCAGTCACCTCCAGAGCTGCAACAACTTTTCTGCTGTTACATCGTGTCTTATCCTCCAGTCACCTCCAGAGCTGTGGTCAGCATTCTGTGACCTCATGTAACAGAATAGTGACTGCCGCTCTGAAGGTGACTGGAGAATAAGACATCCTCTCTTATCCTCCTGTCACCTTTAGAGCTGCAACAAGTTTTCTGCTGTTACATCGTGTCTTATCCTCCAGTCACCTCCAGAGCTGCAGTCACTATTCTGCTGTTACATGTCACTGGTACCTAATCCATACCATGAGATGTCACCTGACTGGCGACCCTTTATGTTTGCATCAACAGTGAAAATTCAAATGACTAAATAAAACTGAAACATTTACATTTATTATATACAAAATAAATAGTAAAAACACAAGGACAATATTCAGTCCAGGCCTGGGCCACAGAGCTGACACTCTAATATCAGACTTCAGGGTCCACGCTATACTGTATATGCAGGCCTGGGCTGCAGAGCTGACACTCTAATATCCGACCTTGCTGCGTAAGGATCTGCATGTAGTTGTGTGTTGGTATCACTCTGTGTCTTCAACAAAATGGCTCCTCACTGTGATTGACCCCAAATGTCATTGTCTTTTATCCATTTGTTAACACCCAGAAAGGGAGGTGGGGAGGAGACATCACACTCATTGAACAAATCCAGCCCAGATTTTCAGCAGTCGTAATGCATGCCTGCTGTACACTAGGTTTTCATGCCAAAGTTTCAGCAGCTGCTCCCCCTAGTGTTTCAAAGTGGAACATATCAAACTTTTTATATTATTTTTCATATTTTACTCCATAAAAACAATATGACAATATTGGAAAAACAAATCAAAACATTAATACTTTACATTTTTACAATTGTTGAATTTTTTTTTTTTTTTGGTGGCACCTTCCCTTTAAGCTTGATTTTGTGAGGATCCCGGGGGACTCTTTTTTTCAAACAATCCTTTCTAGTCCTTGTCAGCAGACTGCACTGGAATTGGAGGTTAAGGACTTATTGCGTAAACGTGTGTTGGTTCCGGTCCCAGTGGACCAGGAGGGAAGGGGTTTTTATTCCCATTTGTTTCTGGTTTCTAAACCGGACGGTTCGTTTAGAGCGATTATTAATCTTCGTAAATTGAACTCCTTCCTCCGCTTCCAGTCCTTTAAAATGGAGTCCATTCACTCTGCCATTCGCCTTCTATTCCCTAGGTGCTTTATGGCTGTGCTCGACCTAAAAGATGCTTATTACCATCTGCCCAATCATCCGGCACACCAGATTTTCCTCCGCGTAGCGGTGGTATTGGAGGGTCAGGTTCGCCATCTGCAATTTGCCGCCATGCCGTTCGGTCTTTCCAGTGCTCCTCGAGTTTTTACCAAGGTGATGGCGGAAGTTATGGCGTATGTGAGACAAAAGGATGTTCTCATTGTTCCGTATTTAGATGATTTTTTGGTGGTTGGGGACTCTGTGGGACAGTGTATTTCCCGTCTGATTCATGTCATGTCCTCCCTACAGGCCCTGGGATGGCTCCTCAATGTCCCCAAGTCACGGCTCTGTCCAGGTCAGGTCCAGATTTTTTTGGGGCTTCTGTTGGACTCTTTTGCCCAGAAGTGTTTTTCTGCCGGCGGCCAAAGTCTCTGTGTTGCGGAGCAAGGTTGCGGAGGCCATATCCTCCCCGTCAATGTCCCTGCGTCAGGCCATGTCTCTCATGGGGACTCTGTCTTCCTGCATTCCAGCTGTCCCGTGGGCACAGTTCCACTCTCGGTGTCTCCAGCAGGATGTGCTCGCGGCGGGGGACGCTCAGCAGGGTCGGTTAGAGGGACGTTTCCGTCTGTCTCCAGCCGCCATTGCCTCCCTGTCTTAGTGGCTGAATCCTCGTCACCTGTCTCGGGGGGGTGCCCTGGGTCGTTACTCCGGACTATGTGGTGACGACTGATGCCAGTCCATCGGGGTGGGGGGCTCATTTGGGACCTCGCCTGGCTCAGGGTCAGTGGTCTCCAGAGGAAGTGTTGGGTTCTTCCAATTTGCGGGAGTTGTGAGCAATCCTGTATGCATTCCTGCAGTTTTTGCCCCACCTACGCAACTCCCATGTCAGGGTTCAGTCAGACAACACCACCGTTGTGGCCTTCCTGAATCATCGGGGGGGGACCCGGTCACCTTCCTTACTGGCTACAGCGACCTCGGTTTTTCAGCTGGCAGAAGTCTATTTTCTCTCCCTGACTGCCCTACATATCCGGGGGTCGACAATGTAAGAGCAGATTTTCTCAGCCGCCACTCTCTCATGCAGGGGGACTGGGTTCTGAACAGAACAGTCTTCCAAGGGATTGTGCGTCTCTGGGGTATGCCTGTGATCGATCTGTTTGCTACCAGAGGGAACAGGCAGGTTCGGCGCTTTGCTTCCCTGTACCCCTCGGACCGTCCGGAGGTGGTGGATGCTCTGCGGGTGCCATGGAATTTTCCTCTGCCGTATGCTTTTCCTCCGTTCTGTCTGCTTCCTCTGGTCTTACGCAAAATCAGGGAGGAGGGGGCGAGTGTCATCTTGATCGCCCCCTTTTGACCCCGGAGACCTTGGTTTTTCTGGATGAGGGCGATGTCTGTGTCCGATCCTTGGGTTCTCCCGGCGGGTTGGAAGCTGCTCTCTCAGGGTCTGTTTTTTCATCCTCAGGCGGAGGGCCTTCATCTGACAGCCTGGAATTTGAGCGGCAGCTTCTGAAGTGTCGGGACTTCTCCGATGCTTTGGTTGCTGCGCTCCTCAGCAGTAGGAAGGTGGTTACCACTAATCTTTATTGTAAGGTCTGGCGTAAATTTTGGGATTTTTACTCTGGGGGTGTCCCTGACCGTGCTCCGATTCGTGCTATTTTGGAATTTTTACAGCAGGGGCGGGACTTAAGCCTGGCGGTCCGTACTCTGCGGGTTCAGGTTTCTGCTCTGGGGGCCCTTTTTGGTCAGAATATCGCGGAGGCTCGGACGCCTGCTGGAGATGTGGCTCCGCCACGGGCTCTATGCTTCATATTTGGTGGTCCTGTGGTCCCCTGCAACCCTTCTGGAACTCAGTTTTCGATGCCTTTCATTTGATGACTGGGGTCCGTCACGAACCGTCTCCCCAAATGGCCCTACTGTCCCTGATACCCAGTTCGATAGTTTCCGTCAAAAAGGGGATTCTGAGATTCTGCCTAATAGCTGCCAGAGCAGTTATTCCCCGGCATTGGAGGTCCACTGAGGTCCCCTCCACAGTGGAATGGATAGCTGAAATGGATAGATTACATCGTCTGGAGTCACTGGTGGCGGGTGATGGTGATGCCGCATATGAATAGGGACGCACCTGGTTCCTCTGGCAGTCCTTCAAGGAGAGCACAGGGTTCCTTACTTGGCTGCGTACATATTCGTAATTGTCAACTCTTGGGGGGTTTAAATTGCTGGGTCTCCCTTACCCCCCCCTCTCCTTCCTTACTCCCCTTCTCCCCTAACCCTTTTTTCTCTTTTTCTCCTCTTTTTTTATTTCCACAATTGCCTTTTCATAGGTTCTGTATTCTTCATATAAGGTCCTTGTCCAGAGGTGATTCCTAAGATGGGAAACATGTACCCTTTAGGTGTTAGCGTCCTTATTGGACTACTCCTGTGCTGCGCTCTTCGGGACGTAATGTATCTCTGTATTAAGTCCTGGACATTGTACTGGTTCTTTCTATTGTTTTTACTGTTGAAAATCTCAATAAATATATTTACTGAAAAAAGAATATCGCGGAGGACCGGTGGATTTCCCGTTTTTTTCAGGCTTGTGACCATGCTGCTCCGGTGCACATCCCTCGGCTGCCTCCTTGGGATTTGAATTTGGTTTTGGAAGCCTTGACGGAACCTCCCTTTCAACCTTTGACCTCGGCCTCCATTACACTCTTGACCTGGAAGACGGCCTTACTGGTAGCCTTGAGTTCTGCTAGACGGGTGGGCGACCTGCATGTCTTGTCCATTGACCCCCCCATTCCTGTTAGTCTTCCCTGATAGGTTAGTTCTTAAGACGGATCCCTCGTATCTCCCTAAAGTCTCCTCGACGTTCCATAGAAGCCAAGAAATCATTCTGCCCTCCTTCTGTGACAATCCCACTAGCCCTGAGGAGTTGACTTTTCAGACCTTAGATGTTAGAAGGACTGTGCTTGAGTATATTTCTAGGACTCAGCCCTGGAGGAAGTGTAGGGCCTTGTTTGTCTCTTTCCAGGGGCCTCAGAAGGGTGCTCGTACCACTAAAAACACCATCTCCAGATGGATCCAGGAGGCTATCTGCTTGGCCTACTCCGCTAAAGGTGAGCAGCCGCCGGCCGATATTCATGCCCATTCCACTCGTGCCATGTCTGCCTCCTGGGCTGAATGAGCAGATATGTCTCTTGAGTCTATTTGTAGGGCTGCTACTTGGGCTTCCCCTTCTACCTTTTTTCGGCACTATCGCCTTGACTCTCCTCTTGTCTGACCTCGACTTCGGGAGGGCAGTTCTTAATACTGTGGTCCCTCCCCAGTGATGGTCTCTGCAAGTCTCTCGGTGGTTGCTGTCATGGCGATAGCAAAATCTGAGATTACTTACCGGTAGTCGTATTTTGCGGAGTCCATGACAGCACCCACTCACTTCCCACCCATTCTTTTTCGCAATTTTTTGCCTTGATAGTCTGTGGTTGTTCTTTTTGTAATTGTGTGTGGTCACTTGCCACGGGTGGCCACTTATTGCCTGGGGTTTTGTGTGCCCATTCTTTTCACGTCTTCTGGTACTGGTCTTCTCGTTTATGATTGCGTGTGTTTGTATATTTGTTCGGTGTTGGCTGTTCCTCCACTTTCTCTGTAACCCAACTGAGGAGGCGAGGGGGACCGCCCCCTTTTATCTGTAGGTTTCCTGTCTTTGTGGGCGGATCCCCTCTCTCGGTGGGTGCTGTCATGGACTCCGCAAAATACGACTACCGGTAAGTAATCTCAGATTTCTGTCACCTTCTGCTCAGGAGAGCCGTGGGTCGTGCTGAGAAAGTGTCGGCTAATTAAGTTAATGCATATTCAACCGCACTCTGTCTACTGTATTGATCGAGGATCGCATCGCACCGTGACTCTTCTGAGCTGAGGGTGATAGCTGGAATAAAAAAAACAGTGTCACACTCGGCTCCAGAGTGCTGTCGTGCATTGCAGGCAGGGAGCAGGTGTCGTTCTGGTTTAAGTGGGGTGGGCAAGTGGGTGAATATTCATTAGCTGGCACTTTCTGACAGCCATCCACTGTGGCTCTCCTGACCTGAGAGTGACAGCGTGCATTTCTATGCAGCTGTCACTCTCAGCTGAGGAGAGTCAACAAAGGTTGCAATGAGAAAGTGCTGACGGTACCATAATACAAGCAGTCAGAGTGTATGTCCGTGCAAGACTTTGGCTGACTTCACACTGCAGTTTTTTTCCTGATCAGGTTTGTGTGTTAAAACCAGGAGTGTCTCCAAAACTCAGAACAGGTGTCAATCTTTCATTTATACCTTCTCTCTGCATGTTCATCTCCTGGTTTTGGCACCCAAACCTGATCAAACCTGATCAGGGTAAAAACTGCAGTGTGAAACTAGCCTTAGGGTGGTTTCAGACTGCAGTGTGATTCAGTCCGGGGCTGTCATGAGGGTTTACACGTTGCGATATCGTAGTACGATTTCAATCAAAAGTCATGTGGTTCAATCATTGGAGCGGACATCGTGCCTGCGTTGTATGGTGTGAACGTCCAATGCGATGCAGGAACGATGTCAATGCGATATCGGGGATTGAATGAGCGTGCTATTCAATGCTCCGATATTGCATAGCGATTGAAGCCGGATCGTGCTGTGTAAACGCCCAACTACGATGCGATTTGAAACGTCACCCATTCACTCCCATGTTAAGTATGCGATCCTGGATTGGGAGGCGTAGACATCGCACGGACGTTGTATTCCGATATCGCAGCGTGTAAACTTCCGATGCGATGCGGGAGAAACGAGCACTAAATGCGTGCTCCCGCGCCATTGAGTTGCGATATCGCAACGATATTGAAGCATGTAAACCCACCATAAGGGATGAACCTGACAGCCCCGGTCTGCATCAGCACACAGAAATGGAGGGCTAATTTGCCCTCCGGTCCGGTGTGCAGCCGCGGAGGTCATTAATAGGTCATTGGTAACCTTAGTTAGGGCTGTTTCGGTGGAGTGATGCGGTTGGAAGCCACACTGTAAGGGGTCAAAGAGGAAGCAGGAGGAGAGGTGGGAGGACAGTTTAAGGTGGAAATGATCCAGAAGTGTAGAGGAAAAAGGGAGAAGTGATATGGGGTGATAGCTAGAAACGGATGCTGGGTTGAGGGAGGGCTTTTTAAAGTGATCCTAAACCAACAAACTGACCCCCCCACATCTTTATACCTGTCCCTGCACCCCTCTTATCATTTCTAGACATCCCTTTTGCAGAAAGTTCGATTTTGTAAAGTAGAGAAAAAGTTATATTTACTTCGTCCTGTGTGAGTTCTCTCTTTCTGAGGAAGCCGCAAATAGGCGTGCCTGTCTGCTGCTCCATTGTAATTATGCACGCCCCTCTCTGCTTGCTGCCTCGCATAGAGCCTGGCCATGTCATGAAAGGGGGCGGGGCTCCGGCGTGACACGATTTAGCCCCGCCCTTTTCATGACACGGCCAGGCTCTTACCAAGTAGAGAGGGGCGTGCATAATTACAAGGTAGCAGTAGACAGGCCTGCCTATTGCGGCTTCCTCAGAAAGAGAGAACTCACACAGGATAAGGTAAATATAACTTTTTCTCTACTTTACAAAATCGATTTTTTTCTGCAAATGGGATGGCTAGACATGATAAGAGGGGGTGCAGGGACAGGTCTAAAGATGCGGGGGGGCAGTTTGTGGGTTTAGGATCACTTTAAGGATGGGTATGATCAGGGCGTGTTTGAAGAATGAGGGGAAGACACCAGTAGTAAGTGATAGGTTGAAGAGATGGGTTAGGGTTGGGATGAAGACTGGTGGGGTTGGGAATGAGGTGGGATGGGAGCAGGTCAAGGGCGCTGGTGGTGAGGTGGGATCTTAACAGAAGGGAGGAGAGTTGTGCTTCTGTCATGGCAGAAAAGCTGTCTTTGGAAGGAGAGGCTGTGCAGTTGTGTGGAGGGGGTGGGGCACCAGTGGGTCAAAGCTATTTCTGATGTTGTTGATCTTTTGTTTGAAGAAAGTGGTGCAGTCGTCCGCAGATATGAGAGGAGAGGGAGGAGGTGCAGGGGGACAGAGTAGAGAATTGAGAGTTTTGAATAGCTGTTTAGGATTGTGAAACAGGAAGGTTATTAGAGATGAGAAGCAGATTTGTTTTGTGGCGGTGAGTGCAGACTTGAAGCTGGTGAGGGACTGCTTATACATGGCCAAGTGCTTGGCGGAATGGGATTTCTTTCATCTCTGTTCAGCAACCCTGGAAGCCCTTCTCAGGTCTTTTGTGAGGCTGGTGTGCCAGGGCTGCCTGTTTGTGCGAAGTTTGTTGAATGTGAGGGGGGCAGCCAAGTTGAGAGCAGAAGTTACTGTGGTGTTATATAGGGCGGCAGCAGCATCTGCGTCATGTAAGGACGCTATGCCTGCGAGTGGGAGAAGGGATTCTGAGAATGAGTGTAGATCAATATTGTTGAGATTTCTGCAAGGATGAGTGCGTTTGTGGAGTGGGGGTAGTGTATTAGGGAAGGAGAGGGAAGAGAAAGTCAGTAGATTGAGGTTGGACAGGGAGAGGGGTGGGTTGGAGAGGTTAGTGAAGGAACATAGGCGGTTGAATATGAGGTTGAGTGTGTGGCCATCTTTATGAGTGGCAGAGGAGGACAATTGAGAGAGCCGAAAAGGATGCAGTGAGTGATAGAAGTTTAGAGGCAGCAGGGTGGGGAGTGTCAATGGGGATGTTGAAGTCACCCATGATGGTAGTGGGGATGTCTGCAGAGAGGAAGTTGAGTAGCCAGGTGGTGAAGTGGTCAAGAAAAGTGGAGAATGATCCTGGGGGGGCGGTAGATAACAGCTAACTGAAGCTTGCAGGGGGAGTAGATACGACAGAGTGTACCTTGAAAGAGGGGAGAGTAGCAGATGTGGCACCCTGGCACCTGTTGGGCACCACAGAAATCCTTAGGTACAAATGGAGTAAGTAACAGCACAGCAAAACCACAACACAAACAACACTTAGAACACCTGGTTTCACCCCGAGCCTCTAGGGGGAGCTACCACTGGTCACTTGAGCCAGTTCCCCCTATAAAAAGAGTCTTGGAGGGAGAAACTTCAGAGTGTGGTAGACGCTACAAGAGCTGCCTGCCTGTGTGAAACCTCCACCCTATGAGGAACACACTAGGCCCTGCTAGCCTGTTAGCCAGTGGAGATCCCTGCAATTGGGATAATAGGAAGAAGGAGATCACCTCTCAGGAATACAGAGTTAATCCATCTCTTTCCAAACCATCCGGTTACTGGAACCGAAGCTGTGGAAGCTACAAAGCCCTCACAGAGAACCAGCACATCCAACAGGAGGTTTAGCCACCTGTTCCACCTGATGCACCTACCCACGAGAGCCCAGGGAAGAGTACTGATCCTGCTCAGACCCTTTTACAGTGCCCTCAGTGCTGACAACCAGGTGAAGCAAGTTCCATTGAATACACTGCCCGGTCCGGCTGGATTCCACATCCACCCGACCTTAGCACCAGAAGTAGAGAAAGGAAGCCTAACACTGCTTGCTGTGAAACTCCATAAGTGCCAACTTCCCTATCCCGGTCCGAGTGTACCTGACTACCATCCAGTAAAGGTACCTAAAAGAGACTTTGTGTGGTTGTGCATTACTCCTGGATTCAGCGCAGCGTCCCGCAGCTGCCTCACAACATCTTGCGCAGCTCCCGGCTCCGGGGATTCCCGCTCATCCTGTGGGGAGCGTTCCATCTCGCTGTGTACCATCCCCCGGAGACCCGAACAGCGCTGGTAAAGTTACCAGAACACCCGCAGGTGGCGTCACGAAGACAAATCACCCCCACTGTTCCGCCATTCCCCTATTGATCTGGACCACCGGGCCTACACCACCGCAGGCGCGGTTCCGTGACTGGAGGAGAAACAACGCCCGCTACGTGTACCCCCCGGCTACGGTGAGTCAGAATTTGGCGTCACGAACAGGATACGAGCAGGCCCGTTATCACGGGTATTGTGTGCTATTTATTGACTGTAAATATCGAACTGTACATTTGGTCCGCCATTGCTGCGCGAAAAGGCGGGAAAAGAAGGGGCGTGACTGTGCAGAGGGCGCGAAGATTGGCTCCGCCCCCACGCTCTGACGACTTCCTCCGTACGCAGCAGGAACCGGAAACTCCCGTGGTGCCTCACTCCTCACCGCGAGGCCAACACTTCCGTTTGCAACCGAGGGAAAGGCTACGCTTAACTAAGGGGGAGCGACCATGAGTAACCCGGCTCCTGATCACGCGGCGCCCCCGCTAGACCAAGCGGCACCTCAAAACATTCCTTTTGATGGACAGCAACAAGTCGGCGGTATGCTACCACAACCCGCTCCGATTATGCCGATGTCTCTATCCTACGTTCCTAGTGCGACCTGGTTACCCAAGTACAGCGGCGTACCCAGCACCTTGGAGAACTTCCAGAGGAAGATATGCCAAGCCCTGGACATGTACCCGATGACCGGTAAGCAAAGAGCTTCAGTTATTATGGGACAATTAACCGGTGCAGCCGAACTGCAGAGCCGCAGCTGGCCTGTAGAAGTTCAGGAATCTGTGGAGCAGATATTCGCTAGATTAACCCGGGTCTTTGAGTGCCATACCGAAGCTGGATTAAGACTGTCATTCTATCGTTGTAATCAAGGGGCACAAGAAACTGTCCTTGATTATTCACTGCGCTTGCAAGAAGCATACAGACTGTTAAAACAAGTCGATCCTGACAGTGCTCGAGATGAGAACAAAGCGTTAATTGGACAATTTATTGTGGGCCTTAAACTATCTGAGGATAGGAAGCAAGCAAGCTGGTGGTCCATACAGAACCCAGGCGCAGAGTTTGATACCTTGAGAGACTTAACAGTTTGGGGACAGCGACTCGCTGAAGTACCTGATCCCGCTTCACCGCAGCAGCAGCAGTACGCTGACACCCCTTCCGTGCCGGCAGCAACATCTCCAGTCCCTGCGATTCAGTCCAGCGCACAGACTGTGACACCTGACCGGTTTGATCAACTGTGTGCTAATGTCGAGCAGCTGATGAAGGACGTGGCCAAGCTACAAGCTGGGAGAAGACCCAAGACAGATGCAAGGCCATCGGACAAGATTCTACTCGCCGACAGTCCAGACGACGTCCCGTGGATGAGGAGAAAGACACAGCCGTCGCGAGGAAAACCTGCAGACCGCCGCAGTCCTGACAGACGCCCAACAGTCAGCAGAACGACTTAGGAGGACGCAACCTGCAATCCCGTTCTTTAAACGAGCGACCCCTGGGCGAGAAGGGCCAACCCCAGGAGTAGACTGTGCAGGCCCTACGTCCAGCTGGGAACACAAGTATGTGGGAGACTGTCCATACTTACCAATCGTCATCGATGGCATCGCTATCTCCGCCTTGATAGACACTGGATCCCAGGTGACATCCATCCCCAGTACCCTTTACAAGCAGTTCTGGCCAGATGTTAAGCTAGAACCCCCAAATCCCGAGATGAACCTTGAAGCCACTAATGGTATTCCGGTTACCATAGAGGGACAGTGGGAAGCTACAGTAAAGGTTGGGAGGGTGCAGTTGAAAAACCAGGGTATCTTAGTGGTCCAGGATAAACCTAACCACAAAGATCCATATGTCATATTGGGTACCAATGTCATGATCAAATGCCTCGATGAAGTGTTGTTTTTGCTCCAACAGAGTGCTGAAGCCGGTAAACCCAGAGAAAAGAGGGCTATCCAAAAGCAGATCAGAGCTCTGGTGTATCAACAACAGGTAACATTGTCAAATGGTGAGATTGACAGAGTAAGGGTCACAGATCCCATTCCAATTGTGGTACCACCCAGAAGTGAAATGATGATCTGGTGTCGAGCAGCCATAGGCCTCAGAGGGCAGGACTACCAAGCTGTAGTAGAACCTGTAATGTCCGACAGTAGTCCTACGCTCTTGACAGCCAGAGGGTTAGTCGATGTGAGAAAGGGGAGAGTCCCCGTACGCATATTGAATTATGGTGATGACGAAGTCAGACTACCAAGATATGCAACTGTTGCTAAATTGTACCAAGTAAAAGATGATGCTGTGATTGATGTAAAATCCTCAAACCAAATAGTCACTGATGAACCCCCTCACTCCAAAGATCAGTTAGAGAAATGGTGTCAAGAGCTCAGTGTGGGAACTGACAATACACCCTCTCACCAGAAAAATGGAGTATACCGGGTAGTTCGGGAGTATGAGCAAGTGTTCAGCAAACACCCACTTGACTTTGGGAGGATTAAAGGGGTACAACATCATATCCCCACAAACAACCATGCACCCATCAAAGAAAGGTACAGGCCTATACCGCCCACTCACTACCAGAAAGCAAAAGAGATGCTTCAGGACATGAAGAATGCAGGAGTCATTAGGGATAGCTGTAGTCCCTGGGCCGCACCACTAGTCCTGGTTAAAAAGAAAGATGGTAGTATGAGGATGTGTGTAGATTATAGGCAAATCAACAAAGTCACACACAAAGATGCATACCCGTTACCCCGCATAGAAGAGTCACTAGCTGCACTCAAATCTGCCAACTACTTCTCCACATTAGATCTTACTAGTGGGTACTGGCAGGTTGCCGTTGCAGAGGAGGATCGTGAGAAGACAGCCTTCACTACTCCCATGGGCTTATGCGAGTTCAACAGTATGCCATTCGGTTTGTGCAATGCCCCAGGAACATTTCAGAGACTTATGGAGTGTTGTTTGGGCCATAAGAACTTTGAGACTGTCTTGTTATACCTTGATGATGTCATTGTCTACTCTCAGACCTATGAAGATCACCTCCAACACCTGAGTGAAGTGTTCGAGTCACTGTCCAAGTACGGGATGAAACTGAAACCGTCCAAGTGCCACCTGCTGAAACCCAAGGTCCAATACCTAGGACATGTGGTCAGCGCCGAAGGCGTAGCACCGGATCCGGATAAAGTAACCGTCATCAAGGACTGGCCAGCACCCATCAACCACAAGGAGGTACGTCAATTCCTAGGACTGGTCGGGTACTACCGACGATTCTTCAAAGGCTATACCAAGATAGCCGCACCTATGCAAGATCTCCTAGTAGGTCAATCTAAAAACGGCAAGATCAGGGGACCCCCGTTCCACTGGGGCCCAGAGCAGGACAAATCCTTCCAAACGTTAAAAGATGCTTTAACTGGAGAAGAAATCCTGGCTTACCCTGACTACAATCTACCGTTTCTGTTGTACACTGACGCAAGTAATGAAGGTTTAGGAGCAGTCCTATCTCAACGTCAGCAGGGCAAGGAGAAGGTGATAGCCTACGCAAGCAGAAAGCTTCGTCCCACCGAAAGGAACCCGGAAAACTACAGCTCCTTCAAGCTGGAGTTCCTGGCCCTGGTCTGGGCGATCACAGAGCGTTTCAAGCATTACCTGGCATCCGCCCCGTTCACAGCTTTCACAGACAACAATCCTCTAACACACTTAGAGACTGCAAAGCTGGGAGCCCTAGAACAGCGTTGGGTAGCAAGACTCGCTAACTACGACTTCACTGTAAAGTACCGGGCAGGTCACAAGAACGGCAATGCTGATGCCCTGTCCCGAATGCCTCATCTTCCCGAAGATGGAGAAGACATAGATGACCTAGAAGAGATTGAACTACCTGCTTTCCACCGTTCCGGTACAGCAACATGTCATCAGAGAAACCAAACACGTGTAGAGAGGACCGTGAACCCGTTACCTCACCATGACTGGAAGGAGGCTCAAGCCAACGACCCAGATGTCAGCCTGGTAAGGGATCTCATCACTCAAGAGCACGCCAATATGGACTCTGATGCCTCACCAACTGCTAAACGCCTGTGGAAGGAGAAAGGAAGGTTATTCGTCTACCAAGGTAAACTATGCAGAAGATACCTCAATCCGAGAACCCATGAACTCATCTGGCAGATTGTAGTTCCCAAGACTGACGTCCAAATGATCCTTGAAGCATACCATGATGATGCCGGACACTTTGGATGGAAGAAACTGGAGAGACTCCTGAAGGATCGGTTCTACTGGGTCGGTATGCGAGGCTCCATTGACAAATGGTGTAAAAACTGTGGACCTTGTCACCTTCGAAGAAAAGACCACTTAACTCAGAAAGCTCCGTTGCAACCAATTGTTACCACCAAACCTCTTGAAATAGTTGCTCTCGACCACGTGAAGCTTACCCCAAGTCGAACCGGGTACACATACGCTCTCACCATCGTCGATCACTACTCAAGATTCCTGGTAGTCGTTCCAGTTAAGGACTTAACTGCTGAGGTAGCAGCCAAAGCGTTCCAGAGTTACTTCTGTCGCCCCCATGGGTATCCAGACCAGGTCTTAACTGACCAAGGGCCAGCCTTCGAATCAGCTCTGTTCCAAGAATTCTTAGGGCTGTATGGGTGTAAGAAAATCCGCACAACACCTTATCATCCTCAGACGAAAGGTTTATGTGAGAAGATGAACCACATAGTCATTGACATGCTCAAAACCTTACCAGTTGAAGAGAGAAATCAATGGCCAGAGAAACTTCCAGATCTCGTGGACATCTACAACCACATACCTGTCAGTTCGACAAATTACACACCTGCTTACTTGATGAGAGCAAGACCAGGTAAACTGCCTATTGATTTGCAGATGGGAACCATTGAACCCACAGAAGACTCTTCTGATGAAGACTGGGTCAGCCAACGCCAAGAAAAGTACAGGAAGGTACAAGAGAGTGTTGAAAGGAACCTTGAAATCAGTAGGGCCAAGCAAGAACAAGACTTTAACAAGCATGCCTCAGCTGAACCACTAGCTATAGGTGATGTAGTGCTGAAAAGAAAAAGAAAAACTAACAAATTGGATAACAGTTGGGAATCCATACCCTACACCGTTATGCCGTCACACTTTGATAACTCAAAAACTTGTGTTATTAGCAAAGACAATGGGAATACTTTGCGACTGTCTCAAGGGATCATTTGAAGAAATGTCCGCCACAGTTAATCCCACAAGCAACCAGTTACCCTACTGTAACTCAAGATGAAGAAACAAAAGAAAATCTAGTCCTTACAGAAATTGGATACTTACCAGCTGATTGGCCACAAATAGGTGATGCATTCCTCATACCAGTTATGCACTTCTACCAGCCTACAGAAGATCAGCCAAAGCCTAATCCAATTCCACAAGTCCAACAAGAAGAAGTCCAAGTGCAAGAATTGCAGCCTGTTATCATGGAACCTGAGATTCCTGTAATCGGTCAGCCTGCTAGTCCCACAGTAAGAGAAGCCATTCCTAATCAACTACCTACAGAGGTCAGTCCAGTTGATAGACTCCGCACTTACTATGGTCTTACACAAAGCAGACATAGAGAAGTACCAACCACTTCGTACACTACACCAACAGCTTTGGAAACACCCACACTACGCAGATCCACACGTAGTACATTAGGTCAACCCCCACATAAACTTGGAGAATGGGTTTAAAATGTAGTGGAAAATATAACCTGTAAGTGTTTGTATATAATACTGTTTTTCAAAACCTGTAAAAAGTAGTGTACAGAAGGGTGGAGGAACTGGGCTATGTCCCAAGTATACTAAGTTGGGGACAGAAAGCGCCTGGTAAGGTATAGAAGGTTAGTACCGGCCTCCCAAGCAGAGACACCCGTAGGGAATGTATAAAGTTTACCGTGTATCCCTGGACTTTACCTTTTTCCTTTTCAAAACTTTGAACAATTGTCACAGGACTTGTGTGACCACTAACTTTACCTTTTTCCAGCCTGCGGCAGATGGACTAGTGCCGTACGGACTGCTTTTCACCTTTTCCACATTTTTCACTTCCTTTTCAGTGATTTTTGTGTTTTCTTTAAGACTTTGTAAATTGAATGTTATAAATGCTTAGTGGTAAGTTGTAAAAAGAACCTTTTGCTCAGCCGGGAGAACTGAGGTTAACTAAGGGGGAATGTGGCACCCTGGCACCTGTTGGGCACCACAGAAATCCTTAGGTACAAATGGAGTAAGTAACAGCACAGCAAAACCACAACACAAACAACACTTAGAACACCTGGTTTCACCCCGAGCCTCTAGGGGGAGCTACCACTGGTCACTTGAGCCAGTTCCCCCTATAAAAAGAGTCTTGGAGGGAGAAACTTCAGAGTGTGGTAGACGCTACAAGAGCTGCCTGCCTGTGTGAAACCTCCACCCTATGAGGAACACACTAGGCCCTGCTAGCCTGTTAGCCAGTGGAGATCCCTGCAATTGGGATAATAGGAAGAAGGAGATCACCTCTCAGGAATACAGAGTTAATCCAACTCTTTCCAAACCATCCGGTTACTGGAACCGAAGCTGTGGAAGCTACAAAGCCCTCACAGAGAACCAGCACATCCAACAGGAGGTTTAGCCACCTGTTCCACCTGATGCACCTACCCACGAGAGCCCAGGGAAGAGTACTGATCCTGCTCAGACCCTTTTACAGTGCCCTCAGTGCTGACAACCAGGTGAAGCAAGTTCCATTGAATACACTGCCCGGTCCGGCTGGATTCCACATCCACCCGACCTTAGCACCAGAAGTAGAGAAAGGAAGCCTAACACTGCTTGCTGTGAAACTCCATAAGTGCCAACTTCCCTATCCCGGTCCGAGTGTACCTGACTACCATCCAGTAAAGGTACCTAAAAGAGACTTTGTGTGGTTGTGCATTACTCCTGGATTCAGCGCAGCGTCCCGCAGCTGCCTCACAACATCTTGCGCAGCTCCCGGCTCCGGGGATTCCCGCTCATCCTGTGGGGAGCGTTCCATCTCGCTGTGTACCATCCCCCGGAGACCCGAACAGCGCTGGTAAAGTTACCAGAACACCCGCAGGTGGCGTCACGAAGACAAATCACCCCCACTGTTCCGCCATTCCCCTATTGATCTGGACCACCGGGCCTACACCACCGCAGGCGCGGTTCCGTGACTGGAGGAGAAACAACGCCCGCTACGTGTACCCCCCGGCTACGGTGAGTCACAGAGAGTGGCAGTGGGATTGGGGTGAAGGAGCAATTGTCACACAGGAGCAAGCCCATCCCTCCACCATGCTTGTTGCTAGGGCGGGGGGTATGAGAGACTCAGGTCCACCATAGGAAAGTGCAGCTGGGGAGGCTGTATCGGGGTGAGCCAGGTTTCAGTTATGCCGATGAATGAGAGATTGTGAGTGGTAAAGAGGTTGTGGATGAAAGAGAGTTTGTTGCAGATGGAGCGAGTGTTCCATAGTGATCCAGGTAGAGGGATTGGGGGAGCTGGGGCTGGACGAATGGGTATAAGGTTATTAAGGTAGCGGAGGTTAAAGTTGGAGCGTGGGTTTCGGTTAAAAGTAACTGTGGAGATGTGATGAGGGGTCCAGGATTTGGAGATATGTCACCAGCAAGTAGGAGAAACAGGGAGAGGGTCAGATGGTGGGGGTAGGAGAGGTTACGTGCATGTTTGGAGACAAAGGATTGTATGTTGTATGTGAAGAAATAGTTCTGTTGAGGAGGTGAGGTGGCTGGGCAGGATAGAGGGAGAGAGTATTACTTCATTACTGGGTGGAGGGATAAATGGAGTTAGTATGAAATGAAGTAGTATAGGGGTGAGGGTAAAAATAAGAGGACACATAGTTGACAGTAACTATGTACTGCAGCACGTAGTGATGAGGTGCAGCAGGATGAGAAGTAGCCAGGGGAGAAGATGCTTCCAGGGATCAGATGCACCGAAGAGATGTGTGGTAGCGATGAAGTCGTGTCAATTCAGGACCAAGTCTATAACACATAGGGATAAGGTATGGCACGGGATAAGATGCAGACAGGGGTCTGATGTAGCCAGGGATTAGATGCAGTGGAAGGATGTGTGATGGTGTTGAAGTCGTACAAAGTCAGGACTGCGTGCGCAAGTGCAGCCGGGAATCAGATACAGGAAGGGAACAAATGCAGCCAGGACTCAGATGCAGCTGAGGATGAAATGCAGCTAGGGATCAGATGCAGCCAGGGATTAGATGCAGCCAGGGGTCAGATGCAGCCAGGGATCAGGTGCAACCAGGGATCAGATGCAGCTTGAGATCAGATGCAGCCAGGGGTCATGTGCAGCTAGGGATCAGATGCAGCCAGGGGTCTGGTATAGCCAGGGATCAGATGCAGCCGGGAATCAGGTGTGGCCAGAGATCAGATGCAGCTGGGGGTCAGCAGCAGCAAGAGATGAGCGGTGGTAATGAATCAATGCCAGGGTGTAGGCCGTTGGCGTTGTGCTGCTGGTGCAGGCATTCGGCAGGGGCTGGTGCATGGCAAGCCCGCCGGCTTGTACTGTAAGGTGCTTCCCTGAGCCTGTGTCTTTGGTGCAGGACAGGGATGTAGGAGATAGGAGGGGTCATGGCCAGAGCTGAGAAGCTCCTGGATGCAGAGGTAGCAGTATAAGTGGACAGGCCAGGATGGAGGTACAGCCGGGGCGGGCCATTGCTGAAGATGAATGGGACTGCCAAGCCAGGCCGGGGAGCAGAATGGAAGCGAAGGCCCCGCAGCGAGAAGCGGGGAACCCACTTGCAGCCATCACAGTTGCGGCTGGGAAGGGGCTCGTCAGGTTCGGGCAGTTCTCTCCAGGGGGTCCAGTGGCTTCTCGGCCCAGAGGTTGGTGGATGGGCCTCTGTCAGGGATAGATGTAGACTGGCGGCCTTAAGGTGGGAGGGGGGGACGGTACCTGCAGAGTTGTCTTCAGTGGCCTCATGAACTACCCAGAGGAAAAGGGGCACAGCTATGTGTGCCTCAGTGGTGCCCCAACGGGATAGGGCTACGATAGAGATGATGAGAGGTGCCAAATTTGTGGGATGGTAGAGATTAGGGCGTGATAGTAGGAGCCCTGTGGCACACGTGCCTCTCATACTGCAGCCATATTGATACTTATATTTAGCAGCTATGCAACCCCCTTAGTATGTATGTCTTAATTTCGGGAAATAGGGTAGATTCTCCAGCTCCTCTATGGAGTGCACTCTTGCCATTCCCGCAAGCCGCAGTGTGATGACCTCATCACAGTGCTGCACACTGGGCCGCGGAACGACTACCTTTTCCAGCCGCAATTAAAGGTACAGTGCCAGTCCTCCGGCGGCCATGGGACTGCCTTGGGAGTGGTCTGGGCAGACTGCCGTGCAGTGACATAGTTGTGCATCCACGGTGACACACATCCATGTGAAGCAGGCGCTGGGGTCAGGGGTCGTCGGGCCTGGTCATGACCCTTATGAGCCCGATCGTTACGCACTGCCTGGAAGGAGCTCATACATCTAGATGTAGTCACTAATATGTACCAGGAAGCAGCCCCCACTGTGTAGTGTCTTCAGTGGTGAACCAGCTAGACTATATGGTCTGCAGTAAGGACCTGGAAAAAGTCCATACATTATGATGTAGCCACTAATATACACCTGGAAGGAGCATGTATTCTCTAGCGTCTTCAGTGGTGAACCAGCTAGACTGTATAGGCTGCAGTAAGGACCTGGAAGGAGCCCATACATTCTGTTGTAGCCACTAATATACACCTGGAAGGAGCATGTATTCTCTAGCGTCTTCAGTCATGAACCAGCTAGACTGTATACAGCAAGACTGTATAGGCTGCAGTCAGGACGTGGAAGGAGCCCATACATTCTGATGTAGCCACTAATATATACCTGGAAAGAGCCTATATTCTCTTGCGTCTTCATTAGTGAAGCAGCTAGAGTGTATGGGCTACAGTCAGGACCTGGAAGGAGCCTGTATTCGCTACTGTATGGGCTGCAGTCAGGACCTGCAAGGAGCCTGTATTCTCTAGCATCCTCAGTAATAAAGGTGCTAGACTTTATAGGCTGCAGTCAGGACCTGCAATGAGCCTGTATTCTCTATCATCTTCAATAGTGAAGCAGCTAGAGTGTAGAGTGTATGGGCAGCAGTCAGGACCTGCAAGGAGCCTGTATTCTCTAGCATCTTCAGTAGTGAAGCTGCTAGACTGTATGGGCTGCAGTCAGGACCTGCAAGGAGCCTGTATTCTCTAGACTCAACCCTGGCCGTAAGGCCTCATTCACATGTCCGTGCCTCCGGCACATAAGCAGTTCGTGCCGACACATGCCGGAGGCACGGACATATGGAGATCCATGCAGACGTCCGTAATTCCGCACGGACCGTGTCTCCGTGTGGAGCACATGCGTGTCTGTGTGCTCCACACAGCGACAAGTCCGTTTTTATGCGGAGCCACGGACCGCATTTACGTCCAAACGTCCTGCACACGGATGTTCACAGTGTGACATCCGTGTGCACGGACAAAAGGAAAAAGCTTCAAAATAAAGAATTTTATACTTACCTCGCCCCAGCGGTGACAGCTCCTCTCTCTTCCGATGCCGCTCATTAGGGCTCATGAATATTCACTTCACTGAGCCCAAGAGCGGCCCGGAAGTGAGAGGAGCAGCTGCGCTGGAGGGAGGTAAGTATGCGGGTGACAGGCTGTCTATGTGCTATCCGTGGATGCACGGACAGCACCCATCGTGTCGCATGTCCGTGATACATGAGTCTATGCCCCGCCTCCAAACGGCCTTGTTCCACACGTCCGTGGTAACACGGATGTGTGAAACCGGCCTAAAGCCAGTTTCACACAGACTTGAGGCCTCATTCATATGTTCGTGCCTCTGGTACGTATGCGATCCGTGCCGACACATGCGGGCTTGGACACACTCTCCTAGTTAGGCCGGTTTCACATATCTGTGTCTCCGGCACGTGTGCGGTCCATGCAGACACATGCCAGAGGCACGGACATACCGGGACACACGATCCCCTATGGACCCATGCACATGTCCGTGTATCCGCACGGACCATATCTCCGTGTGCTCCACACGGCGACAAGTCCGTCTTTTTGCGGAGCCACCGACCGTATTTTTGTCCAAACGTCCTGGACACGGATGTTCACACTGTGACATCCGTGTGCACGGACAAACCAAAAAAGCCTGAAAATAAACAATTTCATAGTAACCTCGCTCCAGCGGTGTCTGCTCCTCGCTCATCCGAAGCCGCTCATTAGGGCTCATGAATATTCACTTCACTAAGCCCTAGAGCGGACCGGAAGAGAGAGGAGCTGCGGCACTGGAGGGAGGTAAGTATGCGGGTGACAGGCTGTCCGTGTGCTATGCATGGCCCCACAGATAGCACACGGACTGCACACATTGTGTCACACGTACGTGACACATGTGCACACCCCGCCCCCAAACGGCCTTGTTCCACACGTCCGTGGTGACACAAATGTGTGAACCCGGCCTAAGGCCGGTTTCACACATCTGTGCCTCCGGTCCGTGCCGACACATGCCGGTGGCACGGACATACAGGGACACATGTTCCCCTATGGGAAAATTCACTCTTCCGTGTTTCCGCACAGACCGTGTCTCAATGTGGAGCACATGCGTGTCCGTGTGCTACACATGGCGACAAGTCGCTCCAGCACTGACAGCTCCTCTCATTACTGGTGCCACTCATTAGGGCTCATGAATATTCACTTCACTGAGCCCAAGAGCGGACCGGAAGAGAGAGGAGCAGCGGCACAGGAGCAAGGTAAGTATGCGGGTGACAGGCTGTCATGGATAGCACACGGACTGCACACGTGTCACACGTCTATGACACATGTGCACGCCCCGCCCCCAAACAGCCTTGTTCCACACGTCCGTGGTGACATGGATGTCTGAAACCGGCCTAAGGATGGCTTCACATCACGGTAAGGTCCGATCCGGGGCTGTCCGATGTAAACCAGACAGCCCGGACCTGATTTTGCCCCATAGTATTCTATGGAGCCGGATGGCAGCTATCTGCCATCTGGTTTCCATCTCTTTGGAAGAATCCGAGAGAAATCTGATTACTCTCACCGTACACAAAAACGTTGCTTGCAACGGTTTTGTGTCCGTGGTGAAAAATCTCTCCAAGGACTCGGACACACTCTCCTAGTTACATCCGAGTTTGACAGATGACACTCAGAACAGGCTGGATCAGTGTGACCCTGAACAGCCTCTCCCTGTCTGGATGGGGAATGACAGCTGCTTCTGTTCCTGTGCAGCATCGCATTCCCCATCCAGAGAGAGAGAGGCCATTCGGGGTTCACTGCTCCAGCCCGTTTCGAGTCTCGTCCGTCAGACTCGGACGAGTGTGTCTGACCCCCAAATTGGCTTCTCCTGGATTCCCTCAGATCCTCCCGGATCCGGTGCAATTCGGCGCTTCCTAATATGGGAGCCTATGGGGTCGAATTGCCCCGATCCGGGAACCGGACACTGGCAGCTGCACGCCGCTGTTATTTCAGTACCGCGGCTAGCGAGCTGCAGTCCTGATTCATCAGCAGCAGTAGCTGCGTCCGGCTGCACATCGAACTGAAGGGCATATTAGCCCTCCAGTTCTGCGTGCTGATCCGGTCCGGGGCTGTCAGGTTCATCCCTGACGGCCCCGGATCGGCTATCGCCGTGGTGTGAAGCCAGCCTAAAAGGCTGGTTTCACATCACGTTTTTTGTGATCCGATGAGAACCGGATAGGCCTGGATAACATTTCAGCCATCCGGTTCTGTGTGCTGATCCGATCCGGGGCTGTCCAGTCCACGAAGACATGTCCGTTTTTTTGCGGAGCCACGGACCACTTTTGGCCGAAAACGTCCATGCACACGGATGTCATGCGTGTGACATCCGTATGCACGGACCACAGGTAAAAGTCACAATCCTAAAAATAAAGAATTTCAAACTCGCCTCACTCCAGTGCTGACAGCTTCTCTCACTTCCGGTGCCGCTCATTCGGCTCATGAATATTCACTTCACGGAGCCTGACAGCGGACCGGAAGTGAGAGGGACTGCGCCGCTGGAGAGAGGCAAGTATGCGGTGACAGGCTGTCCGTATGATAGCACACGGACAGCACCCATTGTGTCACGTCCATGACACATGGATGTACGCCCCGCCCCCAAACGGCCTTACTTCACATGTCCGTGGTGACACGGATGTGTGAAAGAGGCCTGACACCATGGACTTGTGAGATAATGCCGTTTGTGGGCAGGGCATGTAGCCATGTGGACGTGTGACACTATGTGTGCTATCCATGGATCCATGGATAGCACACGGACAGCCTGTCACCGAATACTCACCTCCCTCCTGCGCCACTGCTGCTCCTCTCATATCCAGTCTGCTGTCAGGCTCAGTGAAGTGAATATTCATGAGCCTAATGAGTGGCACCAGAAGAGAGAGGAACTGAAAGTGCTGGAGCGAGTTGAGTATGAAATTGTTTTATTTTTAAGTTAGTTACTTTCGTCCGTGGCCCGTGCACACAGATGTCACACGGATGACATCTGTGTGCATGGTCATTTTCACCCAAAAGTGGTCCGTCCTTGCGCAAAAAAAGAGACATGTCGCTGTGTGGAGCACACGGGCACACATCTGCTCCACGCGGAGACATAGTCCGTGCGGAATTATGGACATGTAAAGGGGGCCATAGGGGATCATTTGGCCCTGTATGTCCGTGCCTGCTCCAGCGGTGTCTGCTCCTCTCACTTCCGGTGCCGCTCATTAGGGCTCATGAATATTCACTTCACTGAGCCCAAGAGCGGACCTGAAGAGACAGGAGCAGCGGCGCTGGAGGGAGGTATGCGGGTGACAGGCTGTCCGTGTGCTATCCACGGCCCCACGGATAGCACAAGGACTGCACACATTGTGTCACACGTCTGTGACACGTGTGCACACCCCACCCCCAAACGGCCTTTTTTCACAAGTCCGTGATGACACGGATGTGTGAAACCAGCCTTAAGCGGCCGTCACACACTACGATTTCTTGCCCGATATCGTTTAAGCGATCTGCCTTTTGATCGCTTAAGCGATATCGTTTTGGCATCGTTGCATGTAATCAAGCGATTTTACTATGTAAAATCGCTTGATCGTGACATCGCAGATCTGAGCTCCGGAGCTCAGATCTTGCGATGAACGATTTAACGATCTGCTTCATCGTGGTGTATGACACCACGATGAACGATCTCCCAGCGGCAGAGCCTATGCTGGGAGATGGTAACTATGGTACACGTCGGGTTACTAAGCGACGCGCGGCTCCTAGTAACCCAATGTGTACCTTAGTAACCAGCGATCTCGCTGGTCCACATCGCTGGTGAGTCTGTCTGTGTGACATCTTACCAGCGATGTGAGCGATATTGTTAGCGATCGCGCGTGCACGTGATCGCTAACAATATCGCTAGCGATATCGTAGCGTGTGACGGCCGCTTCAGACTTACCATCCTGTTTTCCCAAGAACAGAGATACCACAACCATGGGTTGGGTGCTGTACCCACATGGTCAGTCCAGGGGCGGGGCCTTCTCAGTCTACTGGAAAATTCATGGTTGTGTCTAGTTCGGAGTTGATTTTTTTTGTGGTCATCAAAAAAATCACTTCCGGTTCCGGCGCCATCGTGGATACACGGGGGTGAGGAGCTCCCGGCGCCAGCCAGCCCTATACCGGCAGATATAGTCCCCCAGCGAGTGTGCTGCGAGCCCTGGACGGTGCACGGAGGTCCCCGCAGCGTTTTGGCACCGTGGATCACTGGCTGCGCAGCGGAGGAGGTCGGCCAGCGTTCTGCTCCACGACCGCCACCTCAGCAGGCGGGCAAAAGCAAGATGGCGGCGGCCGCACAGACAGCGGCGGGAAAGAGGAAAGACCGCGGCTCCCAGGAATCCCCACAGCCTCAGAGAATGGACCGCAAGGAGAATGGCAGCAAAGGTACACAGGGGCAGCCTAAAGGAGGGAGCACAGGAGCAGTCAGCGGCGGTGCTGTTATGTCAGCCCTTAGGGTACCTTTACACGCGGCTACATTTCTAGGGTGGCTACAGGTAATTTACTGGTTGCAGTGAAATCATGGAGACAAGGTTCTATCTTGTTGCTGTGTACAAATGGAATAATCTCTCCATGATTTCACTGCAACCAGTAAGTTACCTGTAGCCACCCTAGAAATGTAGCCGCGTGTAAAGGTACCCTAAGGGCTGACATAACAGCAGCGGTGAGGGAGGCAGTGAGGGATGCACTGGAGGATATCAGAGAGACTACTGCCAGACATGCAAGCAGGCTTGACCACCTCGAACAGAGGGTATCAGACCTGGAGGACAGGCTGAATGTAAAGGAGCAGGAGCTAGAGGAGATGCAGAAAAGAAATGGATGGATGTCTGACAAGCTAGAAGATCTAGAAAATAGATCAAGAAGAAATAATCTGCGTCTTACTGGGTTGCCTGAATCTGTACCACCCCAGCAATTGGACACCATTTTTGAGACAGATATTCCTGCAGCCTTGGGCATTGAGGGGTTATGTAAAGTGGAGAGAGCGCATAGGTTGGGACCCCCGAGAGGACCTGCCCGGGGAGACTCCTCCGGCGAGAGGGACTCCCGGAATGGTCAATTGTCCAGAGGCCCGAGACAGGCTATAGCCAATTACCTTAATTACAAAGACAAAGACAGGCTTTTGCGGGCATTCAGGGCCAGGAGACGCCCTCTGGAGATTCTGGGGCACAAAGTGGTCCTACATGAGGACTTCTCAGCCCTAGTGGCACGACAACGGAGAGCCTTCAGTGATGTCTGCGCCATGCTGTATCGGAGGGGTGTCCAGTTTCAGCTCCAGTACCCAGCCATCCTTAGAACAAGAGGAGATGACGGCTCTTTTCGAAGATGGCGGGACCCGGATGAGGCGATGCGGGCATTCATGAGGTCGCCCCGTCTTTCGCCGTCAGGTCGGAGGGACGGAGGAGGCTCCCCAAGAGGAGAGTTGTCGAACTTGACTGAAGCCCCTGCTTGAAGGAAGGAGGAATATTGATTGTGTTTGTTTTCTCTAGGCACAGGATGCATACATTTATGCCTATTGTCGGTGGGGAGCGAGATGACTAACTGCTTGGTTGTTACAAAGTCATCTAGAGTTGAGATTAGTTGAGTTTAAGGGGGAATGTTATATAATATAATATACTAGCAAGGGCTAGGCTGGTGGGTGGAGGAGGTATCTGCGTTGGAAAAAAAGGGAGTCGTATGATGTTTCGGTATTCTGATGGGAAAAGGGGGAGGGGGGGATGAGACGGGGCAGGGGAGGGAGAAGGGACTTAGCAGTTACTTTAAGGTTGAAGTTATTGGAATGGGGGGGACTATGTTTTTACGGCCAGATAAGTTGGCTGTGGGGGATGAGTTGGGAAAGTTGAAATGTCAATTCTGCTACTTGTAAACGTGAGATAAATGCGCATAGGGTCTTATCCTTTTAACAAAGGTTTGTAGCGGTGTATATTAGGAACTGCTCACCTGGCTCGGTTGTGTTACCCACAACCGGTATAATCGCCTGTAAGTTGGCTTGTAGAGAATGGCTGCTGCAGGGCCGCACCTTCACGATAACCGTGGAAACAGGAATGCTGTAATGGGACAAAATGCCGAATTGCCCGCGCTGCCACCAGGAATCACCAGGAAACAAAGAGTTAACTGGGCAGATGTTTCTTTATTCTATTCTACGCGTTTCAGAGCCTCTATCCGAGCTCCTTCCTCAGGGAACATCAAGAGCACAATGGAAACAATCTTATATAAACACAAAAAAGCGCCAAAAATCAGTGACAGCCCCTGTGATGTGGCGTCAGCAGCAGGGTGGATCAGGGAGTGACTTCACAATGTTTGTAAACAATACATCGTAGAAACTGTCAGAATTCACAATACGTTTCATACAGTTGTTCACAACGTAGATTTGCTATTTCTTTTCAAGTCAATGAGATCGCTTATTAAAATTCCCCAATAGAAGAAAGAATTAAGAAAATAAGAAGAAAAAAAGGAAGAAAAAAGAGAAGAAAGAGAGTGAGCTGTGTTTGAACTCACTAGTGAAAAATATATATATACTAGTAAAAAGGCCCGATGCAATTGCATCGGGAGCACGGTGAAATGAATCGTGTGTATACAGGCGGGTCAGTGGGTATCAGAGTATACAGGCGGGTCAGTGGGTATCAGAGTATACAGGCGGCTCTGTGGGTAGCAGAGTATAGAGGCGGCTTTGTGGGTAGCAGAGTATAGAGGCGGGTCAGTGGGTAGTAGAGCATGGTGGCGGCTCTGTGGGTAGCAGAGTATGGAGGCGGCTCTGTGGCTAGCAGAGTATCGAGGCGGCTGTGTGGGTAGCAGAGTATCGAGGCGGCTGTGTGGGTAGCAGAGTATCGAGGCGGCTGTGTGGGTAGCAGAGTATCGAGGCGGCTGTGTGGGTAGCAGAGTATCGAGGCGGCTGTGTGTGTAGCAGAGTATCGAGGCGGCTCTGTGGGTAGCAGAGTATAGAGGCGGCTCTGTGGGTAGCAGAATATAGAGGCGGCTCTGTGGGTAGCAGAGTATACAGGCGGCTGTGTGGGTAGCAGAGTATAGTGGCGGCTGTGTGGCTAGCAGAGTATCGAGGCGGCTCTGTGGGTAGCAAGTATCGAGGCGGCTCTGTGGGTAGCAGAGTATCGAGGCGGCTCTGTGGGTAGCAGAGTATCGAGGCGGCTCTGTGGTGGAGGGGTAAGGAGAGATGCGGCTCAGTGGTGGAGGGGTGAGGAGAGATGGGTGTCTGTGGTGGAGGAGTGAGGAGAGATGCGGCTCAGTGGTGGAGGGGTGATGAGAGATGCGGCTCAGTGGTGGAGGGGTGAGGAGAGATGGGTGTCTGTGGTGGAAGGGTGAGGAGAAGCGGGTCAGTGGTGGAGGGGTGAGGAGAGAAGCGGCTTAGTGGTGGAGGGGTAAGGAGAGAAGCGGCTCAGTGGTGTAGGGTTGAGGAGAGAAGCGGGTCAGTGGTGGAGGGGTGAGGAGAGAAGCGGCTCAGTAGTGGAGGGGTGAGGAGAGAAGCACACAGTATATACATACATGAGACATTGTATAGACAGACAGTATGCAGAGATTACACATATTATACACACAGTATAGACAGAGTATACACGCATTACAGAGAGTGTAGAGAGACATGAGAGGGACAGAGTGTAGAGAGACATGAGAGGGACAGAGTGTAGAGAGACATGAGAGGGACAGAGTGTAGAGAGACATGAGAGGGACAGAGTGTAGAGAGACATGAGAGGGACAGAGTGTAGAGAGACATGAGAGGGACAGAGTGTAGAGAGACATGAGAGGGACAGAGTGTAGAGAGACAGCTCCTGGGATCAGTCCTGTGTGTAGACTGTCAGCTCCTGGGTTCACTCCTGTGTGTAGACTGTCAGCTCCTGGGATCGGTCCTGTGTGTAGACTGTCAGCTCCTGGGATCAGGGATCAGTCCTGTGTGTAGATTGTCAGCTCCTGGGATCACTCCTGTATGTAGATTGTCAGCTCCTGGGATCAGTCGTGTGTGTAGATTGTCAGCTCCTGGGATCAGTCCTGTGTGTAGATTGTCAGCTCCTGGGATCAGTCGTGTGTGTAGATTGTCAGCTCCTGGGATCAGTCCTGTGTGTAGACTGTCAGCTCCTGGGATCACTCCTGTGTGTAGATTGTCAGCTCCTGGGATCACTCCTGTGTGTAGACTGTCAGCTAATGGGATCAGTCCTGTGTGTAGACTGTCAGCTCCTGGGATCAGTCCTGTGTGTAGATTGTCAGCTCCTGGGATCAGGGATCACTCCTGTGTGTAGATTGTCAGCTCCTGGGATCAGTCCTGTGTGTAGATTGTCAGCTCCAGGGATTAGTCCTGTGTGTAGACTGTCAGCTCCTGGGATCAGGGATCAGTCCTGTGTGTAGATTGTCAGCTCCTGGGATCACTCCTGTATGTAGATTGTCAGCTCCTGGGATCAGTCCTGTGTGTAGATTGTCAGCTCCTGGGATCACTCCTATGTGTAGATTGTCAGCTCCTGGGATCACTCCTGTGTGTAGATTGTCAGCTCCTGGGATCAGTCCTGTGTGTAGACTGTCAGCTCCTGGGATCACTCCTGTGTGTAGATTGTCAGCTCCTGGGATCACTCCCTGTGTGTAGATTGTCAGCTCCTGGGTTCAGTCCTGTGTGTAGATTGTCAGCTCCTGGGATCACTCCTGTGTGTAGACTGTCAGCTCCTGGGATCAGTCCTGTGTGTAGATTGTCAGCTCCTGGGATCACTCCTGTGTGTAGATTGTCAGCTCCTGGGATCAGTCCTGTGTGTAGATTGTCAGCTCCTGGGATCACTCCTGTGTGTAGATTGTCAGCTCCTGGGATCACTCCTGTGTGTAGACTGTCAGCTCCTGGGATCACTCCTGTGTGTAGACTGTCAGCTCCTGGGATCACTCCTGTGTGTAGATTGTCAGCTCCAGGGATCAGTCCTGTGTGTAGACTGTCAGCTCCTGGATCAGGGATCAGTCCTGTGTGTAGATTGTCAGCTCCTGGGATCACTCCTGTATGTAGATTGTCAGCTCCTGGGATCAGTCCTGTGTGTAGATTGTCAGCTCCTGGGATCACTCCTATGTGTAGATTGTCAGCTCCTGGGATCACTCCTGTGTGTAGATTGTCAGCTCCTGGGATCAGTCCTGTGTGTAGACTGTCAGCTCCTGGGATCACTCCTGTGTGTAGATTGTCAGCTCCTGGGATCACTCCTGTGTGTAGATTGTCAGCTCCTGGGTTCAGTCCTGTGTGTAGATTGTCAGCTCCTGGGATCACTCCTGTGTGTAGACTGTCAGCTCCTGGGATCAGTCCTGTGTGTAGATTGTCAGCTCCTGGGATCACTCCTGTGTGTAGATTGTCAGCTCCTGGGATCAGTCCTGTGTGTAGATTGTCAGCTCCTGGGATCACTCCTGTGTGTAGATTGTCAGCTCCTGGGATCACTCCTGTGTGTAGACTGTCAGCTCCTGGGATCACTCCTGTGTGTAGACTGTCAGCTCCTGGGATCACTCCTGTGTGTAGATTGTCAGCTCCAGGGATCAGTCCTGTGTGTAGACTGTCAGCTCCTGGGATCAGGGATCAGTCCTGTGTGTAGATTGTCAGCTCCTGGGATCACTCCTGTATGTAGATTGTCAGCTCCTGGGATCACTCCTGTGTGTAGATTGTCAGCTCCTGGGATCAGTCCTGTGTGTAGATTGTCAGCTCCTGGGATCACTCCTGTGTAGATTGTCAGCTCCTGGGATCAGTCCTGTGTGTAGACTGTCAGCTCCTGGGATCACTCCTGTGTGTAGATTGTCAGCTCCTGGGATCACTCCTGTGTGTAGATTGTCAGCTCCTGGGTTCAGTTCTGTGTGTAGATTGTCAGCTCCTGGGATCACTCCTGTGTGTAGATTGTCAGCTCCTGGGTTCAGTCCTGTGTGTAGATTGTCAGCTCCTGGGATCACTCCTGTGTGTAGACTGTCAGCTCCTGGGATCAGTCCTGTGTGTAGATTGTCAGCTCCTGGGATCACTCCTGTGTGTAGATTGTCAGCTCCTGGGATCAGTCCTGTGTGTAGATTGTCAGCTCCTGGGATCACTCCTGTGTGTAGAGTGTCAGCTCCTGGGATCAGGGATCACTCCTGTGTGTAGATTGTCAGCTCCTGGGATCACTGCTGTGTGTAGCTCCCGGTGGCTCCCGCAGGCTGCCACTGCAGTTCAGGACCTGTGTGTGACGACCATCCGCTGTGAGGCCGAGCTGCTGGTAGGCAGCACCCCGAGAAACCCCGAGACCCTTAACCCCTATACAGGGATCTGGAATTATAGCGGAGCCCAGGGGGTAGCTGCCTATATGAGCAACAGAGCTGGGGAGGTCGCCAGGGAAAATCAAGACCCGAAAAACGAAGTCAGATGTCCGAGTCCAAACCGAGAGGGCAGCGAAGGTACAAAATCGTCAGGCAGTAGCAGAGTCAAAAATCCAGGCAAAGGTCAAGGGCAAAAACCAAGAGGGCAGCTGAGGTACAAAATCAATAGGCAGAGGCAGAGTCAAAAATCCAGGCAAAGGTCAAGGGCAAAAACCAAGAGGGCAGCTGAGGTACAAAATCAATAGGCAGAGGCAGAGTCAGAAATCCAGGCAAAGGTCAAGGGCAAAACCAAGAGGGCAGCTGAGGTACAAAATCAATAGGCAGAGGAAGAGTCAGAAATCCAGGCAAGGTCAGACACGAAACTAAACACACACTATCACTGGGGAACCAAAACTATATCTGGCGGCCTGCAAGCCAGGCTCCAATGTACTTGAAGGGCACGGCTACCTCCCATAGGCTGGAGCTCACAACCTGATGACCTCATCCGGACCGCCCCTAGATCCAGGCCAGATGGAGATGCATGACTGGCTCCACCCACGCCTCCTCTGACAGAAGAACGCAGGCTGCGCCTAACGGACACCTCTGCAGGGCCCTTTCCTCTGCGACCAACACCACCTAGAGGGGAAACACAGCGGCGCTCAGCGACAGAGGCAGACGTCGCGGGAGCGGTTCCATATGAGGACAAGGCCCTCCTATCACCGGCGCCACCAGCCGAAGGAATCCGGCTCCTCCCAGCGGCCGAGGCAGGAACACCAGCCACCGAGTCCAATGGCGATGTGACACTGTGGTGATGTCAGAGTCACGTGACACCAGGTTACCATGGAGTAACCTGGTGTCACGTGACTGTGACATCACCACAGGTCCTGGACTGCCCTGGACTGCAGTAGCAGAGCTCTGCAGACACTCGGAGCCTGCGGCAGCCACCGGAAGCCTGGAGGAAGACGGCGGGGGCTCGGGGAGAGGTGAGCATTTTTTTTTTTTTAAGTGTAGTGCGGCTGCGGCTCGTGATGACGCTGCGCGTCATCACTCGCAGTCGCGCAAAGGAGCTTGGGATTCGGCTACAGTGCCACAATTCCCAACTCCCGATTATATAAGTAGATGTTGTTCTGACTTAGAGTGTTGTATATTTAGCTAGTTGTGCTATATAGTCTGGTGGAAAACTCCAGCAAATTGTATGTTTGCAAAGAGAGAAATTTCATTATAAAGATGTGTTGGTAAATGTGAGGAAAGATCTAATAAAGAATATACACATACATATATATATACATATACATACATATATACATACATACATACATACATATACATACACATGAGAGGGTTCTATGGAGTATTCTCTTGTGTGGTTATATAAATTGATCTAGTGGAGGAAATATATAAATATAAGGATCTCATAAATAATCTATATATATATATATATATAAAAATATATTAATAATGGTATACATATATTGATGAAAAAATATATAATTTACTTGTCAGGACTAAGAAAAGAGGTAGTGGATTGTTTAAAAGCTCTAAAAAATTCATTTCAGTTGCTTTTTACAAAAACTAAAAATGGTCAAAAATGTGCCCGAAGGGAATGTAGGAAAAAATAATATATACCGTATATACTCGTGTATAAGCCGACCCGTGTATAAGCCGACCCCCCTACTTTTGCCCCCAAAACCTGGGAAAATCTATTGACTCGCGTATAAGCCGAGGGTGGACCCCAGCACAGGTATACAGCCCCCAGCAGTGGTATACAGGCCCCAGCAGTATGATATACAGCAGCCCCCAGTGGTATATACAGCAGCCCCAGTGGTATTGCAGCCCCTATATACAGCAGCCCCAGTGGTATTGCAGCCCCAGTGGTGTATACAGCAGCCCCTATATACAGCAGCCCCAGTGGTATTGCAGCCCCTATATACAGCAGCCCCAGTGGTATTGCAGCCCCAGTGGTATTGCAGCCCCTATATACAGCAGCCCCAGTGGTATTGCAGCCCCAGTGGTGTATACAGCAGCCCCTATATACAGCAGCCCCAGTGGTATTGCAGCCCCTATATACAGCAGCCCCAGTGGTATTGCAGCCCCTATATACAGCAGCCCCAGTGGTATTGCAGCCCCAGTGGTGTATACAGCAGCCCCTATATACAGCAGCCCCAGTGGTATTGCAGCCCCTATATACAGCAGCCCCAGTGGTATTGCAGCCCCAGTGGTGTGTACAGCAGCCCCTATATACAGCAGCCCCAGTGGTATTGCAGCCCCAGTGGTGTATACAGCAGCCCCTATATACAGCAGCCCCAGTGGTATTGCAGCCCCTATATACAGCAGCCCCAGTGGTATTGCAGCCCCAGTGGTGTATACAGCAGCCCCTATATACAGCAGCCCCAGTGGTATTGCAGCCCCAGTGGTATTGCAGCCCCTATATACAGCAGCCCCAGTGGTATTGCAGCCCCAGTGGTGTATACAGCAGCCCCTATATACAGCAGCCCCAGTGGTATTGCAGCCCCAGTGGTGTATACAGCAGCCCCTATATACAGCAGCCCCAGTGGTATTGCAGCCCCAGTGGTGTATACAGCCCCAGTGGCAGTATATTGCAGCCCCAGCGGTAGTATACAGCAGCCCCCGTAATGCAGGGCCCCCCCAGCCTGACTCCGGTCACCTGTAAAGGAAACTATACTTATCACAGTGCCGCTGTTTGTCCGCGCCCGCTCGCACCCGCTCGCAGCTGCCGACCGCGATCCTCCATCTTGCGTCTTCTTCCTGTTTCCTGTGCTCGTCGCAGGGAATGACGTCATTGCCTGCGACGAGCACAGAAACAGGAAGAAGACGCAAGATGGAGGATCGCGGTCGGCAGCTGCGAGCGGGTGCGAGCGGGCGCGGACAGACAGCGGCACTGTGATAAGTATAGTTTCCTTTACAGGTGACCGGAGCGAGGCTGGGGGGGCCCTGCATTACGGGGGCTGCTGTATACCGATGTATACATCGGTATGTACCGATGAATACATCGGTATACAGCATTGACTCGCGTATAAGCCGAGGGGGGTACTTTTCAGCCCAATTTTTGGGCTGAAAAACTCGGCTTATACGCGAGTATATACGGTATATATATTTAGTAAAAACTGCCTTGTTAAAATATATTATTTAAAAATAGCGTTTAATATGTTAAACAATAGTAAAAAATAGATTAAAAATAAGGAGTAAAAAAGTGTAGAAAAATATGTATTGTAATATGATTAAAAAATGGTATATAAATATATCTTAAGAATGTGTGAATTTATATATCTTTGAAATAGAGGCGATATCCCTAAAAAAGGCAGTAGATGGCGCCAGAGGGTTGTCTGAGCTCAGCGTGCCTTAGCTCTAGAGCTTGATACAATGTTGCAAGTTCTAACAATAATTGACACAAGAAGTGTGGGTGGCGTGTGCCTCCAATTAAGCCCCAGAATTCCACTAGGAGGAAATCTGATGGTGGGTTTACACACACCAATTTCTGTGTCCAATATCTGAACAGATCTCTGGTTGCAGCGAAAATCATGGATACATTGCTCCATTTTGTGGCTGTGTACAACATGGAGCAATGTATCCATGATTTCACTGCAACCAGAGATCTGTTCAGATATTGGACACAGAAATTGGTGTGTGTAAACCCACCATGAGAGTCAGAACCACATAGGTTCTGTTCCTCATGATTACATAGAGTGTAATTCTATTGATCTTGTTAATAAAAGGAGGAAGGGAAAGTGTAGTGAGATCTATTAGTGTAGTAAATTAATTAGGAGCGTGGCAGGAGTGTGCCTGAGATTAAACCTCCATTACAGTGTTGCTGCTTTGCCTATTAGTGCGTGTGTCTTCAATCTATATGTTAAAAACTAAGGCTGGCTTCAGACTGCGTGTCTGATCCGATCCGTAGCTGTCCGCTCGAGGCAGACAGCCGCGGACCGGATCAGCACACAGGACGGGGGGCTATTATGCCCTCCGATCCTGTGTGCAGCCACACGCAGTTCCCGCTGCTAATAGGTGACCGCGGCGCCCGCGGTCCTCACCTATTAGCAGCGGGAACTGCGTGCGGCTGCACACAGGATCGGAGGGCATAATAGCCCCCCGTCCTGTGTGCTGATCCGGTCCGCGGCTGTCTGCCTCGAGCGGACAGCTACGGATCGGATCAGACACGCAGTCTGAAGCCAGCCTAAGTTGTGAAGGTAGATTGGTTGAAGAAGAAGTGTTTAGTGAGTGGGGAGTATTTATCAGGGTGAATAGGGAAGGAGAAGAGGATTCTGTAATAGTGAAATAGTGAGATAAAAACTATATATATAGTGAGATAAAAACTATATATATAGTGAGATAAAAATTGGGAACTTCAGAATATATATAGAAATATAAATATAAGAAGTGAAAAATATACAGTTGTGTCTAGATTTATAAGTATTTAAAAGATATATAATAATAACTAGCTGTGAGCCCGATGCAAATGCATCGGGTGTCTAGAACAGGAGAGGCTCCGGAGCACTGTGTCAGCATGTGCTGACAGCAGCGGCTCCAGAGCAGGATCGGAGCGGGGGGGTGCGGACATATGGGGGGGGTGAGGACATATGGGGGGTGTGTGGTGACAGGGGTTGGGGGTGTGTGCTGACAGCGGCGAGGGGTCGCAATGCCCGCTACGCGGGCAACGCTTCACTCGTCGTGACGTTACAGAGTGACAAAGCCACGGTCTTTTGCGGGGTCCGACACGGAAGTGCCTACGGCAATTATATAGTAGATAAATATAAATATAGCAGTACTTTAGTAAAAACATGATTATATATTCACAGGACCATAAGAACAGGCCTATCTGAATTGGGTTTCTGTGAGATGAGCCAACAAAAGGAGAAAACTATAAACCTATATTGAAACCAGGGTTTTTAAGAGATAATTTCTGAGATAATATTTAACCCTCTAGGAGCCAGCGTGTTCATCTTATAAATCCAGTATTTCTCTCTCTTATTGAGAGCACCCAACCTATTAGCGGTGTTCTCAGGAATATGATCTATGGCTATAACTTTCAGTCCCCCATAATTTCTGTTGTGGTGCACATCAAAATGATTTGACACCCCATGCTGTTTAAAACCATTTTTAATATTGAATCTATGCTTGTTAATCCTATTGTGAAGTTCCCAATTTTTATCTCACTATATATATAGTTTTTATCTCACTATTTCACTATTACAGAATCCTCTTCTCCTTCCCTATTCACCCTGATAAATGCTCCCCACTCACTAAACACTTCTTCTTCAACCAATCTACCTTCACAACTTAGTTTTTAACATATAGATTGAAGACACACGCACTAATAGGCAAAGCAGCAACACTGTAATGAAGGTTTAATCTCAAGGTACCGTCACACAGGGACATATCGCCGGCGATGTTGTCGGCGATCGCGGGTGCGCGCATCCCTGACAACATCGCCGGTGAGCTGTCAGACGGAGCAACTTACCGGCGATGTCGCCGGCTATTTGCCGCGGCTATCGCTTGCTGGGTTGCCCAGCAACCCAGCGAGCGATAACTCGCAATGTTGTACATAGGCGGAATCGCCCGCAACATTGCTGGTTGCCGCGTTTCACAGGGCGATCAGGCATGATCGCCTGAGCAACATCGCCAGATTTCCCAACATTGTTGGGAAACCTGGCGATGTGACTCAGGCGATTCATCGCTTGATTATCGCCCTGTCACACAAGGCAACTCGCCGGCGATGTCGCCGCAACCTGACCACGCCCCTCAGTTGCCGGCAACATCGCCGGCGATATGTCCCTGTGTGACGGGCCCTTCAGGCACACTCCTGCCACGCTCCTAATTAATTTACTACACTAATAAATCTCACTACACTTTCCCTTCCTCCTTTTATTAACAAGATCAATAGAATTACACTCTATGTAATCATGAGGAACAGAACCTATGTGGTTCTGACTCTCAGATTTCCTCCTAGTGGAATTCTGGGGCTTAATTGGAGGCACACGCCACCCACACTTCTTGTGTCAATTATTGTTAGAACTTGCAACATTGTATCAAGCTCTAGAGCTAAGGCACGCTGAGCTCAGACAACCCTCTGGCGCCATCTACTGCCTTTTTTAGGGATATCGCCTCTATTTCAAAGATATATAAATTCACACATTCTTTAGATATATTTATATACCATTTTTTAATCATATTACAATACATATTTTTCTACACTTTTTTACTCCTTATTTTTAATCTATTTTTTACTATTGTTTAACATATTAAAGGCTATTTTTAAATAATATATTTTAACAAGGCAGTTTTTACTAAATATATTTATATATATATTATTTTTTCCTACATTCCCTTCGGGCACATTTATGACCATTTTTAGTTTTTGTAAAAAGCAACTGAAATTAATTTTTTAGAGCTTTTAAACAGTCCACTACTCTTTTCTTAGTCCTGACAAGTAAATTATATATTTTTTCATCAATATATGTATACCATTAATATATTTTTATATATATATATAGATTATTTATGAGATCCTTTTATTTATATATTTCCTCCACTAGATCAATTTATATAACCACACAAGAGAATATTCCATAGAACCCTCTCATGTGTATGTATATATGTATGTATATATGTATGTATGTATGTATGTATATATATATGTATATGTATATATATATGTGTATATTCTTTATTAGATCTTTCCTCACATTTACCAACACATCTTTATAATGAAATTTCTCTTTGCAAACATACAATTTGCTGGAGTTTTCCACCAGACTATATAGCACAACTAGCTAAATATACTACACTCTAAGTCAGAACAACATATATATATTTTTTTCACTAGTGAGTTCAAACACAGCTCACTCTCTTTCTTTTTTTCTTCTTTTTTTCTTAATTCTTTCTTCTATTGGGGAATTTTAATAAGCGATCTCATTGACTTGAAAAGAAATAGCAAATCTACGTTGTGAACAACTGTATGAAACGTATTGTGAATTCTGACAGTTTCTACGATGTATTGTTTACAAACATTGTGATGTCACTCTCTGATCCACCCTGTTGCTGACGCCACATCACAGGGGCTGTCACTGATTTTTGGCGCTTTTTTGTGTTTATATAAGATTGTTTCCATTGTGCTCTTGATGTTCCCTGAGGAAGGAGCTCGGATAGAGGCTCTGAAACGCGTAGGTTAGAATAAAGAAACATCTGCCCAGTTAACTCTTTGTTTCCTGGTGATTCCTGGTGGCAGCGCGGGCAATTCGGCATTTTGTCCCATTACAGCATTCCTGTTTCCACGGTTATCGTGAAGGTGCGGCCCTGCAGCATTTCGGCATTTTGTCCCATTACAGCAATTCTGCTACTTGACTTGTATTGAAAATAACTTGTGCTTACTGTGGGGTGTGTTGCCTGAGGGGTGCTTGTCAATAACTGAAATGTTTTCCTTCCTGGATAATGGTTAAGATTGTAACATTAAGGGACTAAAATCCCCAGAGAAATGGATGATGGTGCTGCGACACCTCAAGAGGCTGAGGGCTGACATAGCGCTCTTGCAGGAAACGACCTACCCCAACAGGACATATTTAGGATGAACAGATTATGGGTAGGGGAGGTTTATGAGTCTGGGGCAAAGGGTCGACAGGCAGGGGTTCTCACACTGGTGAGTAAAGGCTTCCCTCATAAATTGATTAATTGCCAACATGATGATGAGGGGAGACATGTGCAGGTGGTCCTCGAGACTCCCAGTGGGACACTAGATATACACAATATATATGCACCCAACACGGACAGAAACACCTTCTTTGGTACGATAGGAGAGAAGTTGATGGGAACTAGTCTGAACAATCTAATCATGGGAGGGGATATGAATGAAGTCCTGGAGGTGTCTGAGGATAGATCGGGCTCAAGAGAGACTGGAGTGAGTGGGGTCGGGGGGATGAGGGCAGGACCTCTTCGGGAATTGGTGGAGGACTTAGGCCTTCATGACATTTGGCGACTCCAGCATCCATTGGATCGCCAATTTACCCACTTCTCGCATCCACATGGCTCGTGGTCCAGAATCGATTTGTTAATGGTCAACTGTGATTTACTGACAAAGGTCACGGACACTGACATTTTGGATCTAGTAATCTCTGACCACAGCCCGGTGGCAGTGACACTAAGTGAAACATTCCCGAGGGGTTCTGACCTGATCTGGCGACTCCCCCACTATTTGCAGGCAGATAAAGACTTCGCCAGGCTTATGGGGGAATGGTGGACTGACTACGTAACCTGCAACCCGCTGGACACCTTGGACTCTACATTGTTCTGGGAGACGGCCAAGGCGGTACTAAGGGGAAGGTAATAGCACATGCAGCGGCACTCAAGAAAAAAGCTCACCACTATTCTTTATCGTCTAGCAGGCAGGTGAGGGAGGAGTACAAGAAATACCAACAAAATCCGACTGATACTAACAAAAGGGATTGGCTAGAGGCGAAGGGTCAGTTTGATGCGTGGGCTCGGAGAAGGGAAGTCATGGGTAAATCGGCATGGTATGCGGAGTTACATAAATATGGGGACAAAGCCGGGAGACTACTGGCTCATTTGGCTAAGGGTAGGAGTTCTACGTCCCAGATAGCATCTATTAAAAATGTGGATGGGATTCCCACCTCCAACCCCAAGGAGATTAACACCATTTTGGGCAACTATTATAAGACCCTATATGGCAGACGCTCGAATGACTCGGCATTGGGTCAACAATGGCTGGAAGAGGTGGGGATGACATCTGTCACGGAGGAGGAAATGGAAGAATTGAATAGAGATATCTCAGAGGAGGAGGTGAAAAGTGTTATCAAGGCGTTAAATATACATAAAGCTCCGGGTCCAGATGGGTTTGGGGCCAGTTTGTACAAAATCCTGAGTGACCAAGTTACCCCGCACTTGAAAGACATGTATAATGATTTCTTGAAGGGCAAAGGGATTCCTGAGCACTTGAATACGGCTTATTAAGCTTCTCCCAAAAGGAGAGAAGGTGACGGATGACCCGGCTGCGTTTCGCCCAATTTCCTTGATCAATCAGGATTTAAAGATACTCTCTAAGATAATGGCGGATCGTCTGGCTGTCTTGATGCCGCGATGGTTGGGGAAAGAACAGACTGGTTTTGTTAGGGGGAAAGCGGCTGTCAGCAATGTGAGAAAAGCCATAATGGTACTGGAGGCGGTCCGCTTGGGTAGACAGACGGGGGGGGGGAGGCTCCAGCCATGGTCATCCTGGACGCTGAGAAGGCTTTTGATAGTGTGGGATGGCCATGGCTGAAGAGGGTTCTCGATAGAATGGGATTTACGGGAAGCTTTAGGAGGTTTTTGGGGGTACTATATGTCAACCCCAGGGCCCGCGTGCACACTCCGGGTTTTCTGTCAGATTCAATCAAACTTGAAAGAGGAACGCGCCAGGGATGTCCCCTGTCGCCGCTTTTGTTTAACCTGGCCGTCGAGCCTCTCTCCAGGTACCTTAATGGGCCTGATAGCTTCTCAGGAATTAAAGTGGGAAACACAATTTTAAAATCAAATTTGTTTGCCGATGACATCATATTGTATATGGCAAACCCGGCTGGGGACCTGGGAGGGGTGCTGGAGAGATTCGAGACGTTCCATAGGATCTCAGGGTTTCACCTGAACTTAGCAAAGTGTGAGATTCTGCCTCTAACTGAGAATGGTAGACGAGTCTTGCAAGATGAGTGGCGACGGGGCACATACCAAGGTATAAAAGTGGCAACTAAAGAGATTAAATATTTGGGAATAGTGATGGGTGCAGATGCCACAGAAATTTATCGCAAGAATTTTCCCCCTATCATAGTGAAGATTGAATGTGAGCTGGAGAGATGGAGAGCTCTTCCACTGTCCCTGCTGGGTAGAGTCCACCTTATTAAGATGGTTAGTTTCCCACGCCTACTGTACCCCCTGCAGACGATTCCACTTTTATTGAGACATACAAATATAGAAAGACTCAATAGGGCTTTTTCCAGGTTCTTATGGAGGGGGAGAAGGAGCCGAATCAAGTTGCGCACGCTGATGTTTTCTAAAGACGAGGGGGGTTTGGCCTTCCCCAATGTACGTGGGTACAATCTGGCTTGTGTCTTCCGACATGTGATAGACTGGTTGAGGGGCACGAGCACACACCTCCGACTTCGAATTGGAGGGGCAATGTTGTGCGCCGAGGAGATTGGGGGCAGTCTTGCAGGCTCCGGGGAGGGTCCTGGACCCACATATTAAACAATCCGTTTTATTTAGAGACACTAGGGCAGCCTGGAAGGCGGTTAGGTGTAAACTGGGGTTAGCTTGGAGAACAACGAAATACACACCATTGTGGGACAACCCAGATTTTCCCCAGGGGAGGGACAATGCCCTATTCCAAAAATGGAGAGAACAGGGAATTAATACGCTCCAAGATCTGATAAAGTCCTCAGACAGGAGGTGGATGACGGTCGGGGAGGTGCTGGAGAATTGGCATCTGGACTCATCTCACGTCTTGCAGTATGCCCAGATAAAACATCATGTGTTGGTGAGATTGCGAGACGTTAGGGGAGAGTGCCAACCCTCGGTGCTGGATGATTTTATATCTCAACAGGCGCCTCCTGCCACCATATCCTCTCTTTACCAGGCGCTGAGGCGCTGGCTGCTTCCATCAGGACCCACGTGCCTATTTAAAGGATGGGAGAGGAGATTGTCGGAGGAGGGGGTAGGAGAGGTGATACTAGAGGGATGGAATGCTTTACGTAGATATGTGCTGAATGAGAGATGGAGGGACACCCATTATAGATTAATTCATAGAGCAATCTTAGGGTTTAATATCCCAACTACTTCTACTACACCAGACAGACGAACGACGTGTCCAAAGTGCGGGGTAAACAGACCTGATATGTTTCATGGGATTTGGGACTGCACACAGATACAAGCAAAATGGAAAGACGTCAAGGGGTGGATTAGGGAAATCTTGGGGGTGAACCTGCCGATGGACAAAATGCTATGGGTGTTTCACAACTTCTCAGACTATCCAGTGACTAGGGGGGGAAGAGCCTTTCTACATATAGCCATACTCTCATACAAAAGACTTATACTACACCATTGGCTGGAGGCTTCCTTGCCGAGCTTGCCTAATCTAATTTTAGACTTGAAACGTACATTGGGGCTTGAAAAATTGGAGGCAGAAACAGACAAGGAAAATAAGGTGAAGAAACTTTTCTCTGTATGGAGAGAGTTTATCCTACATAATCTATCCAGACCAGAAATTGATCAACTGGTGAGGCCCTTCTGCAACACTCAATGGTACTGCTTGGAGGATTTGGGGGGCATCCTGGGAGGATTAAAGGTTACCACTTTACTTCCAGGTATGACGGAAAAAAGTCACTAGCAGATTTGTTGTATAGTACTGTTTGTGTATCGGGAGGGGGGGGGGGGAAGGATTGGGGGAGGAGGGGCCTCTCTTTTTTCTGTCTTTCTTTGCTATGCAATATATTTGTATTTGATTGTGTTATTGCAGAATGCTGTATGAGTTAATGATTTTGTTGATGATGCCATGATTACTGTATGGAAATTGAGGGGATTAACTCTGAAATTTCAATAAAAACAATTTTCAAAAAAAAAAATCAATTTCATTCTAGCTGATTCACCAGTGAGCTAATAGTGACCGTGACCAGAGGATAATCTGGACTTGACAGTTGGCTCCGCTTAGTGCCCTGCTCTTTTTGCTTTCATTGAGTGAGCTAATAGTGTTGACTGGCATCAACTTTAAAGTGTAGGTGCAAGCAGAAAAAAAACCCATACTATTGAGGAAAAAGATGATCTGCTGCAACACTAAACACTTAAGGCCACGTTACACACACAGATATCTGTTCAGATATCGGTCACAGATCTCTGGTTGCAGTGAAATCATGGACACATTGCTCCATTTTGTGGCTGTGTACAATGGAACAATGTGTCTATGATTTCACTGCAACCAGAGATCTGTGACCAATATATCTGTGTGTGTAACGTGGCCTTTAATGTGCATATAGATGAGTGCAATGAGTGGCCGAGCTGCACAGCTAAGGCTGCTTTCACATCAGCGGTAATTGCTGATCGCGGCAGTTGCGGTGAAAAAAAACGCAACTGCCGCAATTACCGCATAACAGCCGCATTTGCAGCAAGCCCCATGCAATGTCTATGGGCCTTGCAGTAAGCGTGGGGCAAGTGCGGTTTCAGCACTTGGGGCAGATGCGGCCGCGAGAAAACCGCGAAACTGCAACCGTACCACACTTGCCACACCTGCCGCAAGCCCCATAGACATTGCATGGGGCTTGCTGCAAGTGAACCGCAAGTGCGGCCGTTATGCAGTAATCGCGGCAGTTGTGGTTTTTTCACCGCAACTGTCGCGATGAGCGATTACCGCTGATGTGAAAGGGGCCTAATACAGGTATAATGAAAAATGAATTATAGCAATCACTGCTCTAGAATAAAATGCAAATAGGAAGACTTGGCTTCAGCAGTGGCCACTGCGGAGTGCCCGATGACCAACGCCAAGGTGCTTCCATCTTATTGGGTCCTAACACTATGACTAACAGAGTTGTGCAATGTGAATGGGTTTATATGCCTCCATTTATAATTGAAACATGAAAAGTATGTGTTGGACTCCAATAAGATGGAGACCTCAGCGCCCTGAAGCCTGATAAATTGGAGCCCGGCTCAACCACTACCTTCTTTGACCAATTCTCCATCTGGCTCCTGTACTTTCTATCTGCTGACATCCCCACCATCATAATGGGTGACTTCAACATCCCCATTGACACGCACAAGTCAACAGCCTCCAAACTCCTGTCACTTGCCTCATCCTTTGGCCTCTCTCAATGGTCCTCCACAGCCACCCACACAGATAGACGCACACTAGACCTCATCTTCACTCACCTCTGCTCCCTAACTAAATCCACAACCTCTCCTCTCCCCCTCTCTGACCACCATCTACTTACCTTCTCATCCTTGTCCTCCTCATCTGTAACCTATGTCCCCCATCTCCCACACCCTTGCAGAAACCTCACACATCTTGACACACACACTCTCAAACACCATTTTACCACTATCATCCATATCCTCACTCCATGACACAGATAATCTATAACTCAACACTCACATCAGCTATTGATGCAGTCGCCCCTCTCACTCATGGCAAAACACGACGAATCAACAGACAACCCTGGCACACATACTCCACTAAAAACCTGCGGCGAGCGGCTAGGGTTGCAGAGCGGCGCTGGAAGAAAACACACTCACAAGAAGACTACACAGCATTCAAACAAGCAATTATCACATTCAAGTCAGCACTCACCATCACTAAACAGAATTACTTCATTACCCTCATATCCTCTTTGTCCCACAACCCCAGGCAGTTATTCAACACACTTAACACACTTACTCCCTCTTTGGCCCCCCCCACTGCCCCCTCCTACTTCTCGCATCTCTGCAGGAGACTTTGCAACATACTTCACGAACAAGATCGACCAGATCAGACAAGTCTTTGCTAGCCAACCACCGCAACCCCCATGTATACCGGATCAATCCTCTCCCCCACTAACCCTCCTCCCAACCATCACTGAAGGAGAACTTGCACACCTCCTCTCCAAATCGCACCTCACCACTTGTGCACTGGACCCTATTCCATCCCACCTCCTTTCCAACCTCACCACAACACTTATCCCAGCCTTAACCCACCTCTTCAACCTATCACTAACTTCTGGTACCTTTCCTTCTGCTTTCAAACATGCAACAATTACACCTATCTTAAAGAAGCCATCCCTCGACCCCACTTCTACATCCAGCTACCGGCCCATATCTCTGCTCCCGTTCGCTTCCAAACTTCTCGAAAAGCATGTCCACACTGTACTCCCATCCCACCTCTCATCCAGCTCTCTCTTTGACGTCCTTCAATCCGGCTTCCGCCCTCACCACTCTACTGAAACTGCCCTGACCAAAATTACTAATGACTTGCTCACGGCCAAAGCTAACAGTTCTCCGTCCTCCTCCTTTTAGACCTGTCCTCTGCATTCAACACAGTCGACCACTGCCTCTTATTACAGATCCTTTCTTCCATTGGTATCACTGACCTTGCCCTCTCCTGGATCTCCTCCTATCTTTCCTACCGCACATTTAGATTCTCCCACTCTCACACAACCTCCACGCCCCATCCCCTCTCTGTTGGGGTCCCTCAAGGCTCTTTTCTCGGCCCCTCCTTTTCTCCATCTATACTCTTGATCTCGGACAACTCATAAAGTCCCATGGCTTCCAGTATCACCTGTACGCTGATGAAACTCAGATCTACTTCTCTGGCCCAGATGTCACCCCTCTGCTGTCCAGAATCCCGAAGTGTCTATCAGCCATATCCTCCTTCTTCTCCTCCTGCTCCCTAAAACTCAATGTAGACAAAACCGAACTCTTCCTCTTTCCTCCATCTCACACACCTTCCTTGCCAGACTTATCTATCACAATAAATGACATCACACTTTTCCCTGTACCTGAAGTCCGCTGCCTTGGATTAACACTTGACTTTGCATTGTCCTTCAAACCGCACATCCAAGCCCTTGCCACCTCCTGCCGTCTCCAACTCAAAAACATTGCCAGAATCCGTCCCTTTCTCAATTCCCACTCTGCTAAACTACTCATGCATGCCCTCATCATCTCCCGCCTTGACTACTGCAACCTCCTCCTCTGTGGCCTTCCTGCTAACACTCTTGCACCACTTCAATCTGTCCTTAACTCTGCTGCCCGACTAATCCATCTCTCTCCTCACTATTCCTCCACGTCTCTCCTCTGCAAATCCCTCCACTGGCTCCCAATTCATCAGCGTACCCAATTCAGACTACTAACATAGACTTACAAAGCCATCCACAATCTGTCCCCCCCATATATCTCTGAACTAATCTCCCAATATCATCCAACTCGTAATCTTTGATCCTCCCAAGACTCCCTTCTTTCCTTCACACTTGTACGTTCCTCATCTAACCGCCTGCAAGACTTCGCCCGAGCATCCCCCATCCTCTGGAACTCTGCACCCCATCAGGTCCGACTGTCCCCTACACTCAGAACCTTAAAGCGGAACCTGAAAACCCATCTCTTAAGAACAGCCTACAACCTGTAATGAGCACAGTGCCGCCTCAACACCACTGGACCCGGCGCTCCACCACCACCACCGGACCTGGCAATCCAGCACCACCCGAGCAGACCCAACCTACTGTCTCCCTCCCCATTGCCCTGTAGAATGTAAGCCCGCAAGGGTAGGGTCCTCTCTCCCCTCTGTATCACTCTGTCACTTTGTTCATTATATTTGTAACTTGTCTGTATGCAACCCTTTCTCATGTACACCACCATGGAATGAATGGTGCTCTATAAATAAATAATAATAATAATAATAATAAATAATAATAATAATAATACAGAGCAAGAAAAAGAAAAATCCAGTCCAGTTGAGTGAGGCTCCAATTGTTTTATTGTTCTTGATTTTTTTAGGCCTCATCTTATCAACTACACTTTAGATGGCTCACTATTGAAGTGTCTAGATCGGGGTGGATATTTTGTGGCCTTCATTTTAGCCACTCCACTCTAGACAGTTCACTACTGAGGTGACTAGATTGGAGTGAAATTCTTGAGGCCTCACTGTAGTCACATGTTTTTGAGGCCCTCATTTTAGCAACTCAACTCTAGCTGACTGGTGAGGTGACAAGATTAGAGTTGATTTTTTGATGGGACATTCTAAAAAGAATGAAGACAAGGAATAAATATAAAGAATGAACATCATAACTTCATAACTTATTAGGGAAAGATCATGGAGATGTATAACAGGTTTCTTGGGCATTTTTGACATGGAATGAATATAACATATCTGTAGATTTCAAGAAAATGAATACATTTGCCGTATAACCAGGTGTATATTATGTTACCGGAGCTTTATAGGTGGGGAATAAACATATAATATATGTAGACTACAGAGGAATGAACTCATATCCCATATAACCAGGTGTATATTATGTTACCTGAGTTTTAAAGGTGGGGAATGAACATGAAATATATGTAGATTACTGGGGAGTGTACACATATTCCATATAACCAGGTGTATATTAAGTTACCTGAGCTTTATAGGTGGGGAATGAACATGGAATATATGTACCGTATATACTCGTGTATAAGCCGACCCGTGTATAAGCCGACCCCCCTACTTTTGCCCCCAAAACCTGGGAAAACCTATTGACTCGTGTATAAGCCGAGGGTGGACCTCAGCACAGGTATACAGCCCCCAGCAGTGTGGTATACAGGCCTCCCCAGTGGTATATACAGGCCTCAGCAGTGTTACAGCAGCAGCCCCAGTGGTATATACAGCAGCAGCCCCAATGGTATATACAGCAGCAGCCCCAGTGGTATATATTGCAGCAGCCCCAGTGGTATATATTGCAGCAGCCCCAGTGGTATATATTGCAGCAGCCCCAGTGGTATATATAGCAGCAGCCCCAGTGGTATATATAGCAGCAGCCCCAGTGGTATATATAGCAGCAGCCCCAGTGGTATATATTGCAGCAGCCCCAGTGGTATATATTGCAGCAGCCCCAGCGGTATACAGGCCGCCTGCCCGCCCACCCGCCATCATGAGTATACATGCGCCCCCCCCTATCAGTATCCAGGGCCCCCCCATTCATCCCAAACCTGTAAAGCAACATCATTATAATTACACCTGTGGCCGCCGCCGTCGCCACTCTGCACCGCGATCCTCCATCTTCTTCCGTCTTCCTCCTCTGTCGCAGGCAATGACGTCATTGCCTGCGACAGAGGAGGAAGCCGGAAGAAGATGGAGGATCGCGGTGCAGAGCGGGGACGGCGGCGGCCACAGGTGTAAGTATAATGATCTTTCTTTACAGGTTTGGGCTGCAAGGGGGGGCCCTGGATACTGATAGGGGGGGCGCATGTATACTCATGGTGGCGGGCGGGCGGGCAGGCGGGCGGCCTGTGTATTATACTCGCGTATTTTTGGGCTGAAAAACTCGGCTTATACGCGAGTATATATGGTATATTGAAAAATAACTTCGGCACACAGTCAGAGATTTGTTGCTGAAAATAAATTTATTTTTGAAACATTTGTGATATTCTGTCTATTTTCTGACGTTTCGGTCTATCTCAGACCTTGTTCACAGAGAATATCTATGCAAAATCAAAAATAATCATATCAAGATACATGATAATGAACAAATTTACATATTGTATGGAATCAAACAAAGAAACAACAAACCTCAATCATGATAATAGTTTCCTAAGGACTATACAATGATAGTTATATACAGTATGTAAAAATATAGTAATCCCTATTTAATCCAGAAAAATACAATTTAAATTCATATTTTTATTATACAATGAAAAAAATGAACAGTTTACCTTATAACAAATTTCTCATAGGTAAAAAACTTTTCAGATATGGGCAGTAATAATACTGTGTGTTTGGTGACTGTAAATAGAGATCAGGTCAGGAATTATTATTCAATAATGTGTGGTATTAAACATAAAGACGTAAAGGAGAAGATAATTAGTACCTTATTAAGGAATGTGCCAGCTTGGACATATCCCTATATGTATAGGGAATCTGGTGTACCCTAAAATGTATATAACATATTAATAATCACTATGGAGCCTATAAGTGATATGTAAATTAAGCATATCAGTATCTGGGAGAGAGAAAACATGATGTTGTGGCCATTACCTTATTTATTAGGATGATGGACACACTGAGTTGTCAATGGGTTAATTCACCCATAGGATCGTTATGGACCTTATTATGGCCCCTATGCATTATAAAAGAAAAAGAGGCAAATGAGAAATAGCCATTACTAAATGTTTAGCTTATTATGATGATCCCCAGATTGTGACATAATCAGGTGTCCTATTATATGTTGTTCCTCTTCCTAATCAAAGTCACTATGAAATATTGGGTACCCAGCATGTCCGGGCCAACATAAGTCCACAATAAGATGTGGCAGAACATTGTTGCCCATTCCGGCACATTTTGTGTCTATGGGACATAGTGTCTCCCTATTAAAATACCAAGTGATAGATCATGTTCCACTGTCCAGAAGAGGGAGCAACAGGGTCAAACAACTTTTGACCCTGGAAGCTCGATGGATACATGAACTACAGACCTTAACTCCATTGGGTCTTAATAGGGAATATGATAGCAAAATTGATTCATTTTTATAAGGATACTGCTTTTGGCTTCATCATATTATTTTCTTTAATGAGGTGTACTGTTCCTTTAAGAAGCAACACAGCCATTATAATGCATTTCTTGTATATATTCCAATAAATAGCATCCTTGTGTTAACTAATCCTATATTTTCTATTCTCCTTTTCTTTTCTTTCTTGTTTCTTATTCTAGGTGAGATACTAATCCCTACACTGTCCATGGCGTAATCGAGAAAAAAAGTGCGCCTCTAGTATCAGCAATGCTGGTTTCCTAGACAATGTAGAACACAACACTGTCTTTCTTTCCTGCACATGCGCACCATGTCTTGTGACGTCAGCGGATGTGACGTCAGACGACATTTCTTAATGGCGCGGCTCAGTGAGAGCCGCACACACAGCCTAACGCGGCGGAACCACGCGACTCCAGCACATCATAGAAGGTATTCTGTATATAGCACCGTTTTTTGCAGTTTATATGCCCCACTAGAGGGCTTTAATACTAAGGACAGCAGGTTTTGCTGTTAGTAATCCCTATGATCTGGCATAACATATATCATAGTGAAGTGTGGTGATTAACAGTTCATATATTTCATAGTGACTTTGATTAGGAAGAGAAACAACATATAATAGGAGACCAGATTATGTCATAATCTGGGGATCATCATAAAAAGCTAAACGTTTAGTAATGGCTATTTCTCATTTGCCTCTTTTTCTTTTATAATGCACTAGCTGTGAGCCCGATGCAAATGCATCGGGATTCTAGAATGTGCATTAATTTGATTATAGTAGTTATAGCTGGTGTGAGGACTTTTCGGGGGGGTGTGAATAGTTTTTGGGGAGTCCCATACTTTTTTTGGGGGGTCCCATACTTTTTTTGGGGGGTCCCATACTTTTTTTGGGGGGTCACATACTTTTTTTGGGGGTCAGATACTTTTTTTGGGGGGTCACATACTTTTTTTGGGGGTCAATACTTTTTGGGGGGTCACATACTTTTTTTGGGGGTCACATACTTTTTTTGGGGGGTCACATACTTTTTTGGGGGTCACATACTTTTTTGGGGGGTCACATACTTTTTTGGGGGGGGTCACATACTTTTTTGGGGGTCACATACTTTTTTGGGGGGGTCACATACTTTTTTGGGGGGGTCACATACTTTTTTTTGGGGTCACATACTTTTTTGGGGGGGTCACATACTTTTTTTTTTGTCACATACTTTTTTGGGGTCACATACTTTTTTTGGGGGTCACATACTTTTTTTGGGGGGTCCAATACTTTTTTTGGGGGGTCCCAAAACTTTTTTTTGGGGTCACATACTTTTTTGGGGGGTCACATACTTTTTTTGGGGGGTCACATACTTTTTTTGGGGGGGTCACATACTTTTTTTGGGGGGTCACATACTTTTTTTGGGGGGTCACATACTTTTTTTGGGGGGTCACATACTTTTTTGGGGGGGTCACATACTTTTTTGGGGGTCACATACTTTTTTTGGGGGGTCACATACTTTTTTGGGGGGGTCACATACTTTTTTGGGGGGTCACATACTTTTTTGTTTTGTCACATACTTTTTTGGGGGGTCACATACTTTTTTGGGGGGTCACATACTTTTTTTGGGGGGTCCAATACTTTTTTTGGGGGTCCAATACTTTTTTTTGGAGGTCACATAGTTTTTTGGGGGGTCACATACTTTTTTGGGGGGGTCACATACTTTTTTTGGGGGTCACATACTTTTTTTGGGGGGGTCACATACTTTTTTTGGGGGGTCACATACTTTTTTTGGGGGGTCACATACTTTTTTTGGGGGGGTCACATACTTTTTTTGGGTGGTCACATACTTTTTTTGGGGGGGTCACATACTTTTTTGGGGGGTCACATACTTTTTTTGGGGGGTCACATACTTTTTTTGGGGGGTCACATACTTTTTTTGGGGGTGCAATACTTTTTTTGGGGGGTCTAATACTTTTGGGTGGGGGGTCCAATACTTTTGGGGGGTCAATACTTTTTGGGGCGCGTTCAATACTTATTGGGCTGAGTGCTCGCAATGGCCGCTTATTATTAGCATTAATCTTATTATTATTAGCATTAATAGCATAATTATTAGCATTAATAGCATAATTATTAGCATTATTAGCATTATTATTAGCATTAATAGCATAATTATTAGCATTAATATCATTATTATTAGCAGTAATATAATTATTATTAGATTTTTTTTTTAATTATTATTTTTTGTAATATTTTATAATTTTTAATTTTTTTTTTATTATTTTTTTTTATAATTTTTTAATTATTTTTAAATAATTTTATTATAAAATTTATTATTTATTTTAAGTGAGACACAGTTCTCCTTCTGGTCCGCTAAAAGGGCTGGGCTGATTAGCATATATTTATTTTTTTTATTATTATTTTTATTAATTTTTTATTATTTTTTTATTATTATTTTTTATTATTTTTTAATTCTTTTTAAATTCTTTTATTTATTATTTAATTTATTATTTATTTTAAGTGAGACACAGTTCTCATTGTGGTCCGCCAAAAGGGCTGAGCTGATTAGCATATATTTATTTTTTTATTATTATTTTTATTTAATTTTTTATTATTTTTTTATTATTATTTTTTATTATTTTTTAATTCTTTTTAAATTCTTTTATTTATTATTTAATTTATTATTTATTTTAAGTGAGACACAGTTCTCATTGTGGTCCGCCAAAAGGGCTGAGCTGATTAGCATATATTTATTTTTTTTATTATTATTTTATTTAATTTTTTATTATTTTTTTATTATTATTTTTTATTATTTTTTAATTCTTTTTAAATTATTTTATTTATTATTTAATTTATTATTTATTTTAAGTGAGACACAGTTCTCATTGTGGTCCGCCAAAAGGGCTGAGCTGATTAGCATATATTTATTTTTTTATTATTATTTTTATTTAATTTTTAATTATTTTTTTATTATTATTTTTTATTATTTTTTAATTCTTTTAAAATTATTTTATTTATTATTTAATTTATTATTTATTTTAAGTGAGACACAGTTCTCATTGTGGTCCGCCAAAAGGGCTGAGCTGAGTAGCATATATTTATTTTTTTTATTATTATTTTTATTTAATTTTTTATTATTTTTTTATTATTATTTTTTATTATTTTTTAATTCTTTTTAAATTATTTTATTTATTATTTAATTTATTATTTATTTTAAGTGAGACACAGTTCTCATTGTGGTCCGCCAAAAGGGCTGAGCTGATTAGCATATATTTATTTTTTTTATTATTATTTTAATTTAATTTTTTATTATTTTTTTATTATTATTTTTTATTATTTTTTAATTCTTTTTAAATTATTTTATTTATTATTTAATTTATTATTTATTTTAAGTGAGACACAGTTCTCATTGTGGTCCGGCAAAAGGGCTGAGCTGATTAGCATATATTTATATTTTTTATTATTATTTTTATTTAATTTTTTATTATTTTTTTATTATTATTTTTTATTATTTTTTAATTCTTTTTAAATTATTTTATTTATTATTTAATTTATTATTTATTTTAAGTGAGAAAGAGTTCTCATTGTGGTCCGCCAAAATGGCTGAGCTGATTAGCATATATTTTATTTTTTTATTATTATTTTTATTTAATTTTTTATTATTTTTTTATTATTATTTTTTATTATTTTTTAATTCTTTTTAAATTATTTTATTTATTATTTAATTTATTATTTATTTTAAGTGAGACAGTTCTCATTCAGGTCCGCTATTTTTCCCATTGACATACATTAGCGGTGTGTCGGCGATTTTATGGCCGGCCACCTGGTTCTATTTGTCGGCCGTAAAATCGCGGACACACCGCTAATACATGTCTATGGGCAGTGAGCCCGATTTCGGATTGGCCGCCGACCAATCAGAATTCGAGCTCAATGAGGGGCTCTTCTGATTGGCTGAGGGCAGTACACAGCGACCAATCAGAAGAGCCGCTCATATCTCATTGAGATACAATGGCGGATTTGTCGTCCATTGTACCTGAATGAGAAGAGAAGAGGACGTCGGAGCTGGAAGAAGACAGAAGATCCCCGGGGCCGGACGAAGAGGACGCCTGGCCGGACGAAGAGGACGCCTGGCCGGACGGACGATCAGATGACTAAGAAGACATGTAAGTATGTGCGGACATGGGGGGGGCTGTGTGGACATTAGTGGGGGTCGGCTGTGCGGACATGGGGGGTTTTTCGGACATTGATGGGGGCGGGCTGTGCGGGCATGGGGGTGGGCTGTGAGGACATGGGGGGGGCTGTGTGGACATTAGTGGGGGTCGGCTGTGCGGACATGGGGGGTTTTTTCGGACATTGATGGGGGTCGGCTGTGCGGGCATGGGGGTGGGCTGTGCGGGCATGGGGGTCGGCTGTGCGGGCATGGGGGTCGGCTGTGCGGGCATGGGGGTCGGCTGTGCGGGCATGGGTGGCTGTGCGGGCATGGGGTCGGCTGTGCGGGCATGGGGGTCGGCTGTGCGGGCATGGGGGTCGCTGTGCGGGCATGGGGGTCGGCTGTGCGGGCATGGGGGTCGGCTGTGCGGGCATGGGGGTCGGCTGTGCGGACAGGGGGTGGCTGTGCGACATTGATGGTGGCGGCTGTGCGGACATGGGGGTGGGCTGTGCGGACATGGGTGGGCTGTGCGGGCATGGGTCGGCTGTGCGGACATGGGGGTGGCTGTGTGGACATTGATGGGCGGGCTTGCAGACATGGGGTGGGCTGTGCGGGCATGGGGGTCGGCTGTGCGGCATGGGGGTCGGCTGTGCGGGCATGGGGGTCGGCTGTGCGGGCATGGGGGTCGGCTGTGCGGACAGGGGGGTGGCTGTGCGGACATTGATGTGGGCGGGCTGTGCGGACATGGGGGTGAGCTGTGCGGACATTGCTGGGGGTGGGCTGTGCGGACATGGGGGTCGGCTGTGCGGACATGGGGGTCGGCTGTGGGGACATTGATGGGGGCGGGCTGTGCGGACATGGGGGGGGGGGGTGGCGAATTGTGTGTAGCGGGGAGCGGAGGCGGCAATGCCGCCTCGGCTCCATGGTCCCCGGGGAGCGAATTGCGGCTCAGGCAGCGACTCGCAATGGCCTCGCGGCCATTGCTCGCGCTACCTGAGCGGTAAATCGCTAAGGTTGTAGCCGGGGCTGTGGATGGATTTTGGGCCAGCGGCTCGCAATGGCCGCTTCGCGGCCATTGCTCGCCCTGGGCCAGCGACTCGCAATGGCCTCGCGGCCATTGCTCGCGCAGCATTGGGCGCTTCGCGCCCAATGTTAAATTCGTATCCACATGACGACATCGGAAAGTGCGCGTGAAGGGGCGCTTTTCCGATTCGCGATTATATAATAGATAGGGGCCATAATAAGGTCCATAACGATCCTATGGGTGAATTAACCCATTGACAACTCAGTGTGTCCATCATCCTAATAAATAAGGTAATGGCCACAACATCATGTTTTCTCTCTCCCAGATACTGATATGCTCTAACTTACATATCACTTATAGGCTCCATAGTGATTATTAATATGTTATATACATTTTAGGGTACACCAGATTCCCTATACATATAGGGATATGTCCAAGCTGGCACATTCCTTAATAAGGTACTAATTATCTTCTCCTTTACGTCTTTATGTTTAATACCACACATTATTGAATAATAATTCCTGACCTGATCTCTATTTACAGTCACCAAACACACAGTATTATTACTGCCCATATCTGAAAATTTTTTTACCTATGAGAAATTTGCTATAAGGTAAACTGTTCATTTTTTTCATTGTATAATAAAAATATGAATTTAAATTGTATTTTTCTGGATTAAATAGGGATTACTATATTTTTACATACTGTATATAACTATCAGTGTATAGTCCTTAGGAAACTATTATCATGATTGAGGTTTGTTGTTTCTTTGTTTGATTCCATACAATATGTAAATTTGTTCATTATCATGTATCTTGATATGATTATTTTTGATTTTGCATAGATATTCTCTGTGAACAAGGTCTGAGATAGACCGAAACGTCAGAAAATAGACAGAATATCACAAATGTTTCAAAAATAATTTTATTTTCAGCAAAAAATCTCTGACTGTGTGCCGAAGTTATTTTTCAATATATGAACTGTTATTTTCTTCTGAGCACCAGCGAGCAGAGTAGCGGACCTTACTTAATAGATGGAATATATGTAGATATTAGGAGAATGAACAAATATCCCATATAACTTGGTGTATATTATATTCCCTGAGATTTATAAGTTGGGAATGAACATGAAATATATGTGGATAATAGATGAATGAACATATATTCCATATAACCAGGTGTATATTATGTTCCCAGAACTTTATCGGTGGGGAATGAACATTAAATATATGTAGGTAATAGGGGAATGAACACATATCCCATATAACCAGGTGTATATTATGTTACCTGAGCTTTATAGGTGGGGAATGAACATGAAATAAGTGGATAATAGGTAAATGAACATATATTCCATATAACCAGGTATATATTATGTTACTTGAGCTTTATAAGTGAGGAATGAACATTGAAATATTTGTAGATTACAGGGGAATGAACACAAATCCTATATAAAAGGTGTATATTATATTCCCTGAGCTTTATAGGTGGGGAATGAACATGAAATATATGTAGATAATAGGAGAATGAACACATATCCCATATAACCAGAAATATATTACGTTACTTGAGCTTTATAGTGGGGAATGAACATGGAAACTATGTAGATTACAGAAACCAGAAGGCAGAGATTGACCCAGCGATGGGGAAAAACGGCAGCACGTAGAGGAAAAATATATAAAACCTCACTTTATTGCAAATCTATTAAAAAAGTATATAAAAATATAATGCACAGTGTGTTGCAGTCAGATCAGTCCATAAGATGGTTAAGAGTGACGCGTTTCGGCTGAAACGGAAGCCTAAATCATGATCTAAAGAGTACAACCGACTGAAGGGTATATAAAGGCTGTGTGACCAGTCCATGTAGGAAACCAAGTAGAAGTTCTTAAGTCAGCTGTAGGATTTTTTCTTTTTCTTCTTGTTTTCTCTCCTCCTAATTTCTTATCATCAAGGATAATTCATAAGTATGTCGGCATACAAATCTGTATAGTAGAAAATAGCTGTAATTTCTCTTTTTTACCCATTTATTTATTTATTTATTATTATTTATTTATATAGCACCATTAGGTTCCATGGCGTTTTACATGAGGATAAGGGAGACAAGAACAAGTACACTAAATCTAGGCGATCAGGACGTACAGGTACAGGGGTTGCGGGGACCCTGTCCACGAGGGTTCACAGTCTACGAGGGGTGGGTTGGGATACAGTAGGATGGAGGAATGTCAGGTATGGGGCGGTCGCCTGGGTCTCATGGCAGGTTGTAGGCTTGACGGAATAGGTGAGTCTTCAGGTGACACTTGAAGCTTCTCAGGGTAGGAGAGTGTCTGACGTGTTCAGGCAGGGAGTTACAGAGTAAGGCAGATGCCCAGGAGAAGTCCTGGACTCGGTTGTGCGAAGAGGTGATGAGGGGGGAGCAGAGGAGGAGCGGAGGTTGCGTGAGGGTAGGTAACGGGAGACCAGGTCGGAGATGTATGGTGGGGCCAGGTTGTGTATGGCTTTGTACGCCATGGTTAGTGTTTTGAATTGGGATCTCTTGGAGGCGGGGAGCCAGTGAAGGGCTTGGCAGAGGGGGGAGACAGGGGAGTAGCGGGAGGACAGGTAGATTAGTCGGGCAGCGGAATTTAGGATAGACTGGAGAGGTGTGAGGGAGTTAGCCGGGAGGCCATTGAGAAGGAAGTTTCAGTAGTCAAGGCGGGAGATGATAAGAGCATAAATGAGTGTTTTAGCGGTGTCATGGGTGAGGAAGGAGCGGATCCGTGAGATGTTCTTGAGCTGGAGCCGGAGGGATGTGGTGAGGGCCTCGATGTAGGGCTTGAAGGATAGGGAGGAGTCAAGGATTACCCCGAGGCACTTGGCTTGGGGGACTGGGGAGAGGGCGTAGTCGTTGATGCAGATGGATAGGTTGGGAAGTGGGGGGGAATTTCTTGGGGGAAGACTATGAATTCAGTTTTGTCCATGTTGAGTTTAAGGAAGCGAGCAGAGAAGAAGGATGAGATGGCGGAAACCCATTTACAATACAAATCTCATATGAGTATATCAAAAGACAGAAAATTCATAAGTGCAAATTCTCTTAAAAATAAATTGTACATATATCTGAAAAATTGTCCTAAACCTGTAACCACATAAAGATACCACAGAAAAAGAAAAAAGAAAAGAACTATTCTATACAAAAGTGTACTGCGACATGTCTAGAATAGACCCATGTACATGGAAGAAAACCCTTATTGGGAATGTGAGTATAAGGGAAGAAAAATAAAAAGGGCTGTATATATGTGAGGAAAAAAGCAGTCTGTTTTAACAGACTAAATCTCAATCAAAGGCCACGTCACACGCTTCAATATCATTAATAATATCTCTGAAACGTCACAGTTTTTTAATTGCTTAAACGATATCGTTTGTGCGTCGTTGCTTGTAACTGAGCGATCTTGTGGTGAAAAATCATTTGATCGCTCATCACAGATTTGAGATCCTGACCTCAAATCCATCGTGCGTCGTTCAATTAACCAAGGTTCAACCTGATGCATCGTTGTGTTTGACACCGCGATAATGATCTTGTGAATGACTTCACCTATTCACAACATTGAACAAGTATCGTTCCTGGATTGTGCGATCGATAGCTGCTCGCCACATCGTTGGCGCCTCGTTCTCGATATCTAGAAGTGTGACATCTCACCAACGATCTCGAAAGATTGTCCGAGGTCCACACTGGCCACAGAGGTGACAACGGAGGAGGGGTGTGAGCGGGGGAGAGAGGAGCCTGAAGAGAGGGAGAGCACTGAGACCCGTCACACGGATGCCCTGAACGTCGGGACCCAGGCCTCACAGATCTCCCACATACATGATAAGGGGATTGGTGCCATAGATGTACAGGAATTGGCCAGAGCGGTCGCCTCATTTATTGCGGCTGACTTGAAGGACACACTGCGTGAAGCAGTATTAGACTCTATCTTGGCCCTGACACGTACCACGGAGCAACATAGGGAAAGGCTGACTGAGGCTGAAAGATGAGTGTCAGAGGCGGAGGACAGAATCAGCAGCCTTGAGACGCAGGTGGCGACGCTGCTGAGACATTCCTCTGCTGCTGAGGAGAAAATGGACGACCTGGAGAATCGCTCCAGGCTAAACAACTTGTGAATGGTCGGTCTACCGGAATCGTTCTCTGCCGCACAATTAGACGATATTTGGGAGATAGAATTACCCAGAATGCTTGGGTTTCAACGCAAATGTACTATAGAACGTGTGCACCGAGTGGGACCGCTAAAGATCCATCTGAAGACCCCAGACAGGTCATAGCTAAATTCCTAGATTACAAGAAGGAAAGAGTGTTCAGAGAATTCAAAGCGCAATGCCAACCTTTGATGATCAAGGGACATAGAGTATGCTTATATGGGGGCTATTCTGCAGCCGTGGCCCGCAAGAGGAAAGCTTTTAGCCCGGCCTGCACACTTTTATACCAGAAAAACATAAGATTCCAGCTGGCCTTCCCTGCTATGCTGCGATTTAGAGCTCCTAATGGTGAAATACTCTCTTTCACCGATAACAAAGCGGCGTTGCAGAGAATCCAACAGGCCAAGCAGATGCCACAAAGAAATAATACATGGGAGGTCGGGAAAATTGCTAAATAGTGACTATGCCACTCGTGAGGACGACACTGGATGAGAAAGGAGGGTGCTGTTGCTGATGAGACCGTTGACAGGAGCTGGTCACAGGTGGCGGGTGGAAGGTCAAGGAGGATGGAGAGATAGCGCGGCCGCAACGAACTCCGATGTACAGGGGAGCGAGGAGAGGGGGACGCACGAGAGATTGATTCCCGACATCTGATGACTGTTGTTACCGACGGTTGATTTTTTCCTTTTCACTTTTTCTTTCCTGAACGTTGTTTTCTACAGCGACTTTTGATTGCTGGACCTGACCACTACGGTGACTAGTGGTGGATGCAATCCTTCGCAACCTCTTTAATACCCCTTTTTCTTTTTTTTTTTTTCTTTTCTTTTTTTTTTTTTCTCCTTTTCCTCTCTTTTTCTTCTCTCCTCTCCTTCTCCTCTCTCCGTCTTCTGTGTCTCGCCGCTTTTCTCTCTCCTCCACCTGTTTTATATTGGGTGGGGGTTGGGGAGAGGGGGTGGGGATGTGGTGGCGCCGATTGGGGGGGGGGGGGGGGGAAGCTAGAAGGGACAGATACGATTTTTGATAGGACACATAACATGGGCTGAACATTTAGTGTAACTTTACCATGACGCTGTCAGATTGAGGCGTCATGGACATGCCAGACTCATTGTTTTTGTGAGGATGCATGGACATTCTTTAATGTGAGTTTCTAAAGGGGGAATACTTCTTAATTTACAGTCCTGCGAGACGTGGTTCTTGGTAAAGGGCAATCAGAGGTTAGAGATCCATTTGCTCATCTTGATGTTCATCTAGGTAAACCATAATGGATAACTGAGTGGGAAATATCCTGCTTGACCTGAGGCGCGGTCGGAGTAAGCTCCCGCAGAAAAAATGGAAGTATCTCTGAAGTTATGGGTTCAGGGCTTAAGGGGAGAGGGATTTTGCTATGACAGTTGGGAGTTGGTGGGGTTTATTGTTTGTCTTTTTTCTTTATGGGCCAGTACCAGGAGACGAATACTTTTAATAAAGTTAGGAGGGAAATGCACATCTTCTTGTTACTATATGACCAAAAAGGGGGACCATGTTTATCTATCCCAGACTTTATATACGGGGCCCGGGGGGGGCACATCCCATGAACCATGGTACACATTATATCCTGGAAAGTGAAGGGGCTTAGGTTACCTACAAAACCCAGTATGGTTCTTAGACATTTGAAAAGGCTAAAAGCAGATGTTGTTATGCTCCAGGAAACCCATCATCAAACACACAAATTCACTCTCATGCTGAAATTGTGGGTGGGTGCAGTCTGGGATCAGGGGCCCAGGGGAGGAAAGCCGGGGTTCTGACACTAGTTAGCAGGCATCTAGCCCATAGATTGGTGTCCGTTCAGGCAAACTCGGAAGGGAGAAGAGTACATGTGGTGCTAAATGTCCAGGATCAAAGATTTAGTTTATATAATGTTTATGCGCCGAATGCGTCACGCGCTCATTTTCTCTCTGGAATGGTATGATAGTATGAGCGCTGGGAACAGATTACAAGCACTGGATCCTATAGCTTATTACCTTCAAATTTAATATGAACAGTAGATGTTACAGGTCCTCACACCAGTGGCGTGAGGACCTGTAACATCTACTGTTCATATTAAATTTGAAGGTAATAAGCTATAGGATCCAGTGCTTGTAATCTGTTCCCAGCGCTCATACTATCATACCATTCCATTTCATATCGTGCTTAATTCCTCCCTTCGGGGAGGTGGTTTGAGAGCAGCTCAGGAACAGAACCAGACCTACACAATAGGATCTGCCCTTCCTTTGGATTGGGAGAGCCGCTGCAGCTCCATTAGGATCAAGCTGAAGGGAACTTCACCTTTGGAGTAAAGAGTCTTCGTCTGCTATTAATCTCACCATAAACGCAAAATCTAGTTGTGCGGGCAGCACAACTAATAAAGGTGAGTGAAAACATCATTTAACATTTACCTCAGCTTGATAGATGCACAGCGTGGCGCAACAATATTTTGATTTTTTTTTTGCACACTTTCTCTCTGGGTTACATACTGAGGTGTCACAAGATGCAGAATGTGATATTATAGTTGGAGGAGAGTTTAATGAAGTCATGATCGAGGAACTGGATAGGAATAGGGGCAGAGAAGGAGGAACTGGCTCTCAACAGATAAGTGGAGGACAGGGAAACTTGAAGGACACAATGGATTCTCTGGGCCTGCTGGATGCTTGGAGAACGCTACACCCACAAGATGCAGAATACACCCATTTCTCTCATCCGCATTCCTCATGGTCACGAATTAATATGATATTTACAAACGACCAGGTAATGCGGAGGACAGAGGAGGTTGAAATAGAAGCGTTGGTCATCTCGGACCATAGTCCGATTCGACTAGACGTTTGTGACACCCAACCAAAAGGCACCGATTATCTGTGGCGTTTTCCTACGTATCTCACGGGTGATGGGGATTTTGTAACAAAACTAAGGGAGTGGTGGAAGCAATATACCTTTGAGAACTCAGAACACAAGGATAACTTCTCTCTGTACTGGGTGGCAGGTAAATCAGTACTTAGAGGTCACATCATGGCCCACACAGCAACTCAAAAGAAAAAGGAAAGTTTTCTTGTGGCTAGCCTTACAGTGATGAACACATACCGACAATTTAAGGCGTCGCAATCCTTGCAGGATAAACAGGCCTGGTTAGCTAAGAGGGATTTCGACGACTGGGCAAGTCGGAGGGAGTCGTTGATAAGGGGGCAACTTCAGGTTGACCTTAATAGGTTCGGAGATAAATCAGGGCGCTTGCTGGCGAATTTAGCAAGAGAAGGAGACAATCTAGTTTGATTTTGGCACTTAAACAGAAAAAGGGGACGAGTACTACAACTAACCCTAGGGATATCAATACGATCTTGGGTGACGTTTATCGGAACCTTTACCAGACAGAGGATGACAACCTGGAAGGTGGGATGGAATGGTTAGATAGTGTAGATCTCACGACAGTGACGGACTCAGATGTAGAGGGCCTTAACATGATGATTTCGGAAGCTGAGGTTCGTACAACCATCACGAATCTGGGAAATAATAAGGCACCGGGACCAGATGGATTCTCGAGTGAATTCTATAAACTCTTACAAGATGACTTGGTACCTCTTCTGACGAACTTCTATAATTGCCTGATTTCTGGGGAGCCGATCCCTGATGAAATGAACCTGGCACATATTAAATTACTACCGAAAGGAGACAAAGACAAAGAGAACCCAGCGAGCTACCGGCCCATCTCCCTGATTAATCAGGACCTGAAGATCCTTTCGAAAATTATGGCGGATAGACTGGCTGGGGTTCTCCCAAGTTTGATCGATAAACAGCAGACGGAATTCATAAAGGGTCGATCAGCAGTGACCAATGTACGCAAAGCTTTGTTGGTACTAGATGTGGTGCGTTGTAGGACATGGGAAAGGGGGGAGGGTCCAGCCATGATCACTCTTGATGCAGAGAAGGCTTTTGATAATGTCAGGTGGCCATGGCTGGGACTAGTCTTGGACCGTATAGGTATTCAAGGGAGATTTCGGATGTTCTTGCAGAATTTATATGCTAATCCGAAGGTGAGGGTTTATACTCCGGGTTTTCTATCCTTGGCTTTTCGGTTACAAAATGGGACTAGGCAGGGTTGTCCTCTATCTCCTCTCCTTTTCAATATTGCATTAGAACCCTTAGCTCGCTATATCAACAAGTATAGTACATATGAGGGCATTAAAATTGGAAATGAGGAAGTCAAGTCAGCACTGTTTACGGACGACATTATTCTTTTTATGAATAGTCCACAGAGGGACTTGCCGGGGCTATTGCGCTCTGTGGAAAAGTTTGGGATCTTCTCAGGATTCCAAAGTTATAGATTCCACAGCACCATGTAGCAATCAGAACTCAATGAATTCTTAGTGTGGGCGCACGTCATCAGTCAGGGAGCTCCACCTGGCATAGGTATTATAAGCATAAATAAGGACAGCGCCTCACCAGCCGGTATATTTCAAAGATCCATGCTTTATTCCGTCATCTTAGCACGACGTTTCGGTCAGATGACCTTTTTCAAGTGCATATATCCCATTACAACAAGGTGCCATTTATATCATCAAACCCCACCCACAGTACCAATCAACCAACCAGTATACAGTGTATGGTAAACAAAGTTAAAAAAGTCATATGGGCTAGACAGAGATCAACTAACAGCATGTTACCTGAAAGGAAACACATAGTGCAGCTACCCGGTACTTGAGGGACACACATCGCCGCTGTCTGTGTGAAACATTGTCCAAAACACACATCCTCATACAGCAGCGAGAATCCCCCAATCACTGGCCCGCATCGGCCTGTTGGCATGGCAATAGTGTAATGAAAAAGGTCCACACCAATCGCAGTTGTCCATGCTGTACACATCCGGATTTCAGTGTGCGTCCCAATGCGCATGCGCCGGCGTCTCCCGCTGATTCGCCGCTTCGGCTGTCACTCACAGTTCAGAATGAGGCAGTGCAATGACGTACTTCCTGCCCCGGCGTCTCCAGAGACCGCAATATGTCTATGCAGATCACATGTCCACAAATCTCACCACATTAACGAAACATCAGCAAAATTGTGTCAAAATGACACTAGAAGTTAACATGGAGGAAAGACATCTTCTGCTTTATAAAAGGAGCAAAAAAGTTTATTATCCACTGGACAACTATTAAGTGCATAGCCAATGATAGAAACCCCGGGACCGCATATTGATGTTAGTTAACACTATACAGTCATAGTAGAGGTAGCAGTATGGTAATATATAGGTGTACAACAGTGCATTATACCTAACTGGAGCATTACTTTGGTACATATATATAGAGATATATTATCGCCACATATCGAGCTGTATTCGGTGCAAGCTCACTATGCACCAAACATTTTATTCTATTCTATTAGAGATCATACGACCCCTCCATCAACTCTCTATGTTGTACAACTATATAGATATACCTTTTACTCCATGATACTATCTTACCCCCAAGGAAAGATCATATATAAAATTGAACAATCTTCAAACCGTGACCATAGTGTATTTATACTCTGTGTTGAATATTGCATTTCCATAAAGCTGCACATCTCCCCATCTAGATCAAAATGACATGATTAAAATGATAAAAACAACATACAGATGAGAAAGCTAGATAAATATCAACATGATCCTAGTAGACAACCCCGTTGATCGTAATCAACATTCATCCCCTTAGGGACCAGGGTGTCCAATTCGAATATCCATTTTAATTCTTTCTTCTTTAACATGGCCTCACGGTCTCCACCCCTTCTAGACAAGGGGACATCGTCAATGACCCGAAATCTGAGTTGGTTGACCGTGTGGCCCATGTCGTGGAAGTGTCTTGGAACTGGCAATTCAATCATACCCGTCCTAATTGTGCTCTTATGTTTCCCTATTCTTGTTTTTATTTCCATCGTTGTCTCCCCGACATACAGGAGACCGCATGGGCAGACAATAGTATATACAACGAAACTACTATGGCACGTGTACCTCTTATTGATGTAATATTTTCTTCCGGACCGGGGGTGATTGAAGAGCCTACCCTTTAACAAATTGCCACAGCACGCACATCCCAGGCAAGGGAAATTCCCAAGGCTGGGGGGTGCAAAGGTTGTTTGAATACTCTTTTTAGAACTCCCTATGTCTGAACGGACAAGGTCATCCTTCAAGTTGCGTCCCCTTCTGTAAGACATTAAGGGAAATAACTTTTTCTTTTTTTTTTTTTTTTTTTTTTTTATAATTCTTTATTTTTCGTTTTATAGTAACAATAGAAAAAAGAACCAAAACTTACAGATTCAATCATCTTGCAAGTACAAAGAACTGTTCTTAATAAAATGTATTCTCATTAATTGAATCACGAATCAGTTTCTAATAGTCAATAAGCTTGATAAAAGTATTCAATTTACTATAGCAATATTAAAACTAACTCTGGCATGAAAAACAAGCTGTCTAGTATAACACATCGGAGTTGTTTGCCAGTCAGAATTATAAAACAAGCATTACCTACTCCATAGGTACCCGTCTATTACCAATAATAATGACAATGAAAGATAAAAAAACAAAAAAGAAAGGAAAAGATAGGAAACACATAAAGAAAGAAAAGAGTAGAATAGACCAGAACGGGGGATAGGATGGGTGGGGGGGTATGAAGAGGGGTAGAAGGGAGGGTAAGGTAGGGGTCTCGTGAAGTTACCAAACCTCAATGGAGTAAAAGGAACTCTCAATCGCACCCATTTACTAACCAGTTCTTAAGAGCAAGTTCCTCAGGAGCTTCTGTGAGACTTATACAGGTCAGATTGTTGGAAACTCATCCAATTAAACCACGTGTTTCTGAACTTCTCATATGAATCATGTATAGCTGATGTCAGGTCCTCGAGAAGCATGAGGTCGTTCACCTTCTCTATCCACATAGCCACAGAAGGACACGTCTCCTTTTTCCAGAGCATCGGGATGCAAGATCTCGCAGCCATGACTAAGAACCTCAACAGTGTATGTTTATATTTGTTTGGTGGAATCCTACAGTGGTGCAACATGAAGAGGCCAGGATCTAACTCATCCGTGTATCCCGTAACTTGCCTTGTAATCTTTTTCACCTCCGACCAGAATGGTTGGAGCTTCGCACACTCCCAGAACACGTGTAGTATTGTACCATCCGCCCCACCACACCTCCAGCACTTCGGGTCTATAGAAGGAAAGAGTCTATGCAAATGAGCTGGGACTCTATACCATCTCGTCAATAATTTATAATTTGCCTCCTGCAGTTTTGAGCTTATTGAAGTAGAGTGAGCTAAAGAATAAATTGCAGATCTCTGTTCTGTAGACAGTTTGAGACCAAGATCTGTCTCCCATCGCAGCATGAAATGGGGAGTCGGGAGGTCCGGTGGAGAAATCAAACACGCGTATGTCTGTGATAAAGCATGCCTACAGTCAACTGTGGTAGAGCATAGAGATTCAAACAGTGTCTTAGGATTTAAAAACGTCCTCTTAGGAGGGAGTCTATGAAGATAATGCACAAGTTGTACACATCTCCAGAAACCCAGAGCCGTCGGGTAGGTAATTGAATTAAGTTGTTCAATGGTTGGCCACGCTTCTCCCTCACTCCATTTTTCAATCCTATCCAGACCTGCTTTTATCCAACGTTGGAACACGGGGTCATCAAGACTTGGTCGAAAGTCCGGGTGACTAAGGATCGGACTCAAGACAGAGGCAGATGGTATCATTAAGGATCTAACTAACGTGTGATCACAAATCTTGAGAGTAGACCCGATTGTCGGATGGTCATATAATAACTCTTCTTTTCGAAGTGACACCCAGGGTAATGTCTGAAGTCTGAAAGGAGTAAAATCCTGTTCGATTTGTACCCACAATTTATTTGTACCATGCCTGCACCAATCTATTACCCGCGTGAGGTGGGTGGCTATGTAATACAGTTTGATATTTGGGAGATTCACACCACCATCTTTTTTGCGTCTATACAGGATTGATCTCGCTAGACGTGGTTTCGAGTTACTCCAGATGAATTTTGTCTGCAGTTGTGCAATTGTCTTAAAGAAGGATAATGGAATGGTGATAGGTAATGTCTGTAGGTAATATAATATCCTCGGAAGGATATTCATTTTGAAAAGCTGGCATCTACCAGCCCATGTGAAAGTAGACAATAGCCATCTCTCACAGTCTACTGTAATTGACCGCAGCAGTGAAGGAAAATTTGCACCATACAGATCTCTAACATCTGGAGTAATCTGTACCCCTAAATAGCGAAGAGATTTAGGAGACCAATAAAATGAAAAGGCGTTCTGTATTCTAGTAATTTGACTCAGGGGAAGCGACACATTTAGGGCCTCAGATTTTGATCTATTTATTTTAAAATTGGAGAGAGTGTAATATGTCTCCAATTCTTTCAATAAAATGGGGAGAGAAACCTCTGGATTTGTTAGAAAGAACAGGAGATCGTCTGCATATGCCGCAATTTTATGTACACCTGATTTTACTTGCATGCCTGAAATATCTCCATTCATTCGGACATGACGCAATAACGGTTCGAGAGTCAAAATAAAAATTAATGGGGACAACGGGCATCCCTGACGCGTGCCATTGTTAATATCAAATGACTCCGAAAGGATCCCGTTGACCCGCACTCTTGCCGACGGGACGGAGTACAGAGAGAGCACCCAACCAAGCATCTTAGCTCCCAATCCGATGTGAGACAATGTCTCTTTAATAAAAGTCCAATGTACGCGATCGAACGCTAAGGGAAATAACTTGAAGTCCTCCACTTCACTGTGCCTCTTCCTAAGAAGAGGCCAGTGCCTTTTAATCACATCCGTGATTTTTCTGCTAGCCCCACAATAAGTGGTTACAAACGGTACTCTTTTAGCAGCCTTTACTTTAGGTTTGGGAATCAATAATTCACTTTGACAAATGTTTAATGCTTTAGCTTTATATCCTACAAGATCAGTTTTAGGATAGCCTCTTCTAAGGAACCTATTGACCATTTCCTGTAACCTTTTATCAATTATTGAGTCATCCGAGACAATCCTACGAACTCTCAAAATTTGACTCCAAGGTAGGGACTCCACTATTTTCCTTGGGTGTTCGCTCGAAAAATGCAAAGTACTATTCCTGTCTGTACTTTTAACATACAGATCAGTCATTAATACTCCGTCTTTCTTATAGACAATAGTGTCCAAAAATTGCATTTTCTCAAGGAGCATGACATGGTGAATCCCAAACCAGGGTGAACATTATTTAATGTGTCAAAGAAGACCTCCAATTCATCCCTATTGCCGTCCCACACAAAGAAGATATCATCAATGTAACGTCGCCAGCCCCTGACATGGCGCCAGGATGGTGAACTGTACACGTGTTCACCCTCGAGGACAGCCATATAGATGTTAGCATATGTCGGGGCCACATTGGACCCCATGGCTGTCCCCCGGCGCTGCAGGTAGTAATCATCCCCAAAGAGAAAATAATTCCTCCTGAGGATGAACCCCAACAGCGCCAGGGCGAACCGTGCACAGTCGGGCGCCATGTCAGAGGCGGCGAGCGTCACATCGATGGCTGCAAGACCTCGTGTTCAATAGATGTATATAATGACACAACGTCAAACGAGACCAGCCATGTAGCGTCATTGACCTGTAAACCTGACAGAGAGCGGATGAAATCACCGGTATCCTTTGTATACGAAGGTGCTGATACAGCAAACCTCCGCAACAAGTGATCGAGAAATATTGACACTTTATTACACAATGATCCTCTCCCCGAGACTATTGGACGTCCCGGGGGATTTTTTAGGTCCTTGTGTATTTTTGGGAGGATGTAAAGGGTCGGCACCACAGAGTAATCCACCATCAGGTATTCAGAAAGTCCAAGATCAATGATGCCATCCACAAGGGCATCCGTGATCATGGCCTTTAGCTCCAATTAAAATTTCAATGTGGGGTTAGTAGATAATTTCTCATACACCAAAGTATCCTCAAGTTGTCTCATCACTTCCCCTCGGTATTGGACAGTGTCCATCACCACAATAGCCCCGCCCTTATCGGCGGGCTTAATGGTGATGGACATATCCTCCCTTAATTTTTTGATCTCCTCTCTCTCAAGGCGTGTGACATTGGACTTACCCCTCCATTCATAATTTTTCTTTAATTTAGTAATATCATTTTGGACCAGTTTAATAAAGGTCTCTATAACAGGATCATGTCCCGGGGCTACAAAATTGCTCTTTTTCCATAAGTCCACACTCCTGAGAGAAAGGGTATCCTCTGGTATCGTTGGGGCCCTATTTTCCTTCTCAGAGAAGTACTTAGCTAAACCCAACCTGCGGAAAAAGAGATACAAATCGTTGTCAATTCCAAACCAGTCCACATAACCCGTAGGGCAAAACGTGAGTCCTTTAGACAAAATCATATTTTGTTCCTTACTAAGGTTAATAGATGATATATTTACCACCAACTGCTCATCACCGATCACCGCCTCCTGGACCTCAACCTCGTCACCGGTTTCTGTCCGTTTTCTACTGTGTTTCCTACCACCCCTGTGCCCATATCGGATCCGGGCCCTGGGCCTTTCGGTTTGGGTAAAAAACCAGCCCCAGATAAGTTGCCTCCATCATCCGTGGAATCGGATTCGCCTGTGGGCCCAGAAGGTTGAGGCGTACGTGGATTCTGAGGTTTCTTAGGTTTTTTATACGGTCTTTTAGGTCCTGGTTTAGGCTTTGTACCTTGTGGTGTAATAGTCCTGTACTGCCAGCCATATATATGACCATTATTATAGTCCTCAATATCACGGAACCATTTGGTCTTTTTCACATCCTCCAAATTGGATCTGTATTTCAACAGGTTACTATCCATCACAGTGTCGATAGCGCTAAATTCCTCCTCAGTGGTTACATCAATCAAAGCCGTTCTCGTCTCAGTCAGCCTTTTTTTTAAATTTCAATCTCCTTTTTCAAAAACTCAATGTTGAGCAACATGATGTCAAATGCGTATTTGTTGCTGATAGCTTCAAATTTCGCACAGAAGCTAGTGTTATTGGGCAACAGAGATGGTTGTAGGTTTGAACGTAATCCCCGAGGGATCCGCTTCGCCTTATAGTACTCAACAAGCGTTACAACATGCAGTTCCATAGAGATACGTTTTTTCTGCTCATTTTCCCATCTGCGCTTCAGCATGTCCGTAGTGGGTTGATTAAGAAAGGAATTATCTACTTCAGTATCAGAGATAATCCTCATCGCTTCCTCATCCGTATAGGAAAAAGGACTAACGGAACCTGACCCACCAGCTCCAGGATCAGACATCTCCATAGATATATATGCACTGGTGCACGTGAAGACAAGCTCAGTCACAATACCAAAGTTATAGATTCCACAGCACCATGTAGCAATCGGAACTCAATGAATTCCTAGTGTGGGCGCACGTCATCAGTCAGGGAGCTCCACCTGGCATAGGTATTATAAGCATAAATAAGGACAGCGCCTCACCAGCCGGTATATTTCAAAGATCCATGCTTTATTCCGTCATCTTAGCACGACGTTTCGGTCAGATGACCTTTTTCAAGTGCATATATCCCATTACAACAAGGTGCCATTTATATCATCAAACCCCACCCACAGTACCAATCAACCAACCAGTATACAGTGTATGGTAAACAAAGTTAAAAAAGTCATATGGGCTAGACAGAGATCAACTAACAGCATGTTACCTTTGGGGATGATTACTACCTGCAGCGCCGGGGGACAGCCATGGGGTCCAATGTGGCCCCGACATATGCTAACATCTATATGGCTGTCCTCGAGGGTGAACACGTGTACAGTTCACCATCCTGGCGCCATGTCAGGGGCTGGCGACGTTACATTGATGATATCTTCTTTGTGTGGGACGGCAATAGGGATGAATTGGAGGTCTTCTTTGACACATTAAATAATGTTCACCCTGGTTTGGGATTCACCATGTCATGCTCCCTTGAGAAAATGCAATTTTTGGACACTATTGTCTATAAGAAAGACGGAGTATTAATGACTGATCTGTATGTTAAAAGTACAGACAGGAATAGTACTTTGCATTTTTCGAGCGAACACCCAAGGAAAATGGTGGAGTCCCTACCTTGAAGTCAAATGTTGAGAGTTCGTAGGATTGTCTCGGATGACTCAATAATTGATAAAAGGTTACAGGAAATGGTCAATAGGTTCCTTAGAAGAGGCTATCCTAAAACTGATCTTGTAGGATATAAAGCTAAAGCATTAAACATTTGTCAAAGTGAATTATTGATTCCCAAACCTAAAGTAAAGGCTGCTAAAAGAGTACCGTTTGTAACCACTTATTGTGGGGCTAGCAGAAAAATCATGGATGTAATTAAAAGGCACTGGCCTCTTCTTAGGAAGAGGCACAGTGAAGTGGAGGACTTCAAGTTATTTCCCTTAATGTCTTACAGAAGGGGACGCAACTTGAAGGATGACCTTGTCCGTTCAGACATAGGGAGTTCTAAAAAGAGTATTCAAACAACCTTTGCACCCCCCAGCCTTGGGAATTTCCCTTGCCTGGGATGTGCGTGCTGTGGCAATTTGTTAAAGGGTAGGCTCTTCAATCACCCCCGGTCCGGAAGAAAATATTACATCAATAAGAGGTACACGTGCAATAGTAGTTTCGTTGTATATACTATTGTCTGCCCATGCGGTCTCCTGTATGTCGGGGAGACAACGATGGAAATAAAAACAAGAATAGGGAAACATAAGAGCACAATTAGGACGGGTATGATTGAATTGCCAGTTCCAAGACACTTCCACGACATGGGCCACACGGTCAACCAACTCAGATTTCGGGTCATTGACGATGTCCCCTTGTCTAGAAGGGGTGGAGACCGTGTGGCCATGTTAAAGAAGAAAGAATTAAAATGGATATTCGAATTGGACACCCTGGTCCCTAAGGGGATGAATGTTGATTACGATCAATGGGGTTGTCTACTAGGATCATGTTGATATTTATCTAGCTTTCTCATCTGTATGTTTTTTTTATCATTTTAATCATGTCATTTTGATCTAGATGGGGAGATGTGCAGCTCTATGGAAATGCAATATTCAACACAGAGTATAAATACACTATGGTCACGGTTTGAAGATTGTTCAATTTTATATATGATCTTTCCTTGGGGGTAAGATAGTATCATGGAGTAAAAGGTATATCTATATAGTTGTACAACATAGAGAGTTGATGGAGGGGTCGTATGATCTCTAATAGAATAGAATAAAATGTTTGGTGCATAGTGAGCTTGCACCGAATACAGCTCGATATGTGGCGATAATATATCTCTATATATATGTACCAAAGTAATGCTCCAGTTAGGTATAATGCACTGTTGTACACATATATTACCATACTGCTACCTCTACTATGACTGTATAGTGTTAACTAACATCAATATGCGGTCCCGGGGTTTCTATCATTGGCTATGCACTTAATAGTTGTCCAGTGGATAATAAACTTTTTTACTCCTTTTATAAAGCAGAAGATGTCTTTCCTCCATGTTAACTTCTAGTGTCATTTTGACACAATTTTGCTGATGTTTCGTTAATGTGGTGAGATTTGTGGACATGTGATCTGCATAGACATATTGCGGTCTCTGGAGACTCCGGAGGCAGGAAGTACGTCATTGCACTGCCTCATTCTGAACTGTGAGTGACAGCCGAAGCGGCGAATCAGCGGGAGACGCCGGCGCATGCGCATTGGGACGCACACTGAAATCCGGATGTGTACAGCATGGACAACTGCGATTGGTGTGGACCTTTTTCATTACACTATTGCCATGCCAACAGGCCGATGCGGGCCAGTGATTGGGGGATTCTCGCTGCTGTATGAGGATGTGTGTTTTGGACAATGTTTCACACAGACAGCGCCGATGTGTGTCCCTCAAGTACCGGGTAGCTGCACTATGTGTTTCCTTTCAGGTAACATGCTGTTAGTTGATCTCTGTCTAGCCCATATGACTTTTTTAACTTTGTTTACCATACACTGTATACTGGTTGGTTGATTGGTACTGTGGGTGGGGTTTGATGATATAAATGGCACCTTGTTGTAATGGGATATATGCACTTGAAAAAGGTCATCTGACCGAAACGTCGTGCTAAGATGACGGAATAAAGCATGGATCTTTGAAATATACCGGCTGGTGAGGCGCTGTCCTTATTTATGCTTCTCAGGATTCCGTCTTAACAAAAAGAAGTGCGAACTCCTCCCACTTCTTCACAGCACTATGCAGGGAGAGACACTCCGGCTGTTGGGTATAACTATAGCTCGCTCCTCAATCAAGTATTTGGGGCTCAACCTGGGCAGGACCCCGGGCCAAGTCTACTTGCTCAATTATAAGCCCATTATGAAGAAAATCGAAAAAGAACTGGAGAGATGGGCCGGGCTGCTGCTGTCACTCTTGGGCAGATGCCATCTTGTCAAGATGGTCAGTTTTGCTAGACTCCTATATCCCCTACAAAATTTACCTTTGTTACTGAAACACGCAGATATTTCCAGGATAAATAGGGCTTTCTCCAGATTTATCTGGCGAGGAAAGAAACCTAGATTGAAATTGTCGTCGCTCATGTTGGCAAGAAATTGCGGAGGGGCGAATCTGCCGGATATCAGAGGCTACAACCTGGCATGCCTGATGAGGCATGTGGTGGAGTGGATAAAAACCTCCAGTAAGTTTTCAGACGGGTAACTAGAGAAGTCGTTTTGCACACCCTGGGATAGGTGCTTGCTGCTCCGCACCTCCTTAGCAGGCATCCCTGCTCATATTAAATCCGCGTTAGCTTTTAAAGACAACATAATGACGTAGAAGGCGGTGAGAAAGAAATGCGGTTTGCCGTGGAAAGTCTCGAAACATCTGAATCCATGGGCATGCCCTGATTTCCCCCTGGGACGGACTAATACACTGTTCACTGAATGGAAGCATAGAGGGATACGACAAATGGGAGACCTGATACATAAAACAGAGAAACGGTGGCTGACTGATCAGGAGACGACGGAACATTTCAGGTTGGGAGGGTTCCAGAGTATACAATTCCAACAAATTAAACATCATATCATGGCGAACCTGATTAATGTAGCAAAGGAATCCAGTCCCCACATATTTGACAGGATTATTGGGTTAGATATTGCGCAGGTGACTATTTCCACATTATACAGAGAGCTTAGAGAGCTTTATACTACCAACGGGAGCTGACAAATTGTTTAACAGATGGAAGAGAGTTGTGCAGCGTGATTCTGTTTGTGAGGAAATTTTGTCAGGTTGGGGAAAGGTGCGACAATTTGTACTCAATGAACAATGGAGAGACTCTCATTTTTGAGTAGTTCATGGGATAGTTGGTGGATTTAATATCCCACCGAGTGCGGCCAATCCAAATAGGCTTCTACAGTGTCCTAAATGTTTACAGGGGGGGACAGACATGGCTCATGGGATGTGGGGGTGTCGGAAAATTCAGGAATTCTGGGAAATGGTTAGTAATATGGTCTTACGATTACAGGGTACCACGTATGCTTTAGATCCCAAAACATGGATATTCCAAGATCTAGTGATGCCATGGGAGGGGTGGGAACTCGAGGCTGATTCACACGCTAATCCTACTGGCCAAAAGACTGCTGCTGGCATTTTGTCTGAGACCAGATGTGCCTGGGGAAGATGCTCTTATCTCGGATCTGAAACGAGTAATGGAAATCGATAGACAAGAAGCGATGAGGGACAAAGAGAAGATGATGAGTGCTTTTATGGCAAAATGGAGGATATTTATTGAAAAGCAGTTAACAGACGCTAAAATTAGTGATACTATACGCTCATTTACACAAACTGCGTGGTACTTCCTGGAATCTATTGGAGGGTCGTTAGGTGGGCTGGGTGTTTGAATGCCTGTTTATCTGCAATAAATAGTGGGCAAGCGGATGTTACAGAATTTGAGGAATCATATTATTACCACCTAATATTTGGAAGGTGTTAGGGGTTCACTTCTAGCGAGGAAGTTTGGAAGATGCTGAATTATTGGTAGATGGCGGGGGTGGGGGTTGTTCGCAAAGGATTTGCATTGTATTACATTTACCCTGTTGCATATGATATGTATATGCTTCTATTCTTGATGTTTTTGATTTCCCTTTTTTTTTTTTGTATATGGTAAAACTTCAATAAATATGATGTTTTAAAACAGGATTACCGGTAAGTAATCCTGTCTTTTCTTCTCGCCACGACAGCTAGAAGGGATGGGCACTTCATGAGAAAAAGGAGCCGTATGGAACTCTAGGAATTTTCTCCAGACTCTGCCATAAACTCTAGTTGTAACCCCCTTCCTACTCTGAAGCAGGGTGGAGATAAGATTATCTGAAAAGCCTCTTAATTTCAATAAGTGCCTTTCAAGTTCCACGCCGTCAAGTGGAGGCCTTTCACCAGAGGGTGACGGCATGGACCCTGAGAGAGCAGGCCCGGATCTGATGGAAGAATCCAGGGGTCTGACACAGACATGGCTTTGAGCCAGGAAAACCAAGGCCTCCTGGGCCAAAACGGAGCAATGAGGATCACCCTCGCCCCATCTTCCCTGATCTTCCTGATCACTAATGGAAGCAAGTTCATTGGAGGAAACGCATAAGCTAGACGGAAGGCCCAAGGGTACTGGAGAGAGTCCACCATCTCCGGATGGTCCGCAACATTCAGGGAGGCAAACCGGCGGACCTGCCTGTTGGGTCTGGTAGCAAACAGATCGATTTCCGGAAGCCCCATAAGGCAACTATCTTCTGGAAAGTTCAGTGACAGAGAACCCATTCGTCCTGGTGGAGGGTATGGCGACTCAGAAAGTCTGCTTTGGAATTGTCGACTCCTCTGATATGGAGGGCCGAGAGGGACAAAAGGTGGGCTTCGGCCAAATCGAGAATGGCCACTGCCAGCAGAGTCCGTGATCGAGTACCGCCCTGTCTGTTGATGTAGGCCACTGACGTGGATTTGTCTGTCAAAATCCGGACATGCGTTCCTCGCAGCTGTGGGAGAAAGTGACGCAGAGCAAGGTTGATGGCCTTCAATTCTCGTAAGTTTGAGGAATCAGAGAATTCAGCCATGGACCACTGGCCCTGGGCTAAATGGGCCCCCAGGTGAGCACCCCACCCGTCTGGACTAGCGTCGGTCACAATTACCCGAGAAGGTCTAATTACCCAAAGGACCCCATTAGAAAGGATATTCAGGTCCAACCACCATGTGAAGAAAGAATAGGAAGCATGTATGTAGACCGGGATCAGGGAAATATAGAAAAAGACTCATATAAGTAGCCAAAAGATTCATTTATTATACATTTATACAAAAAACAGGAACTAACGAACAATTAAAAACCATTAAAAGGTGAAAATCACCAACAAGCTATGGCCTTGTAGTATGTATTATGATCAACCAAAAAAATGGTAACACAGCAGTATAAACTACTTAATATGAAAGGATGATGAAAAAAACTCGGGTAATCAATTGGCAGACGATGTCACAGAAAGATCAATCAACCCATCAAAAGAATATGCAGTACAGAGACAAATGTACTAATAGTAATCACAAATAAAACAGGATCAGATGTAAACACCTGTAAAATAAATAGAATGGAAAACCAGACTAACCGAGCCTTAGAGTTCCTAAAAAAGGAGGACATAGATTTTACATGAAGTCCTCTTTCACTGTATATTCAGAGAATACTGTAACTAGGATGAAAGCTCCCCTAACAATAGGGAGGGACAAAGTCAACCTATCTTATTATAGTGTTATATTGAACCAACAGTGCCTAAAAGGAAAGAAAAAAATAAAGAATAAAGAATAAACGGTAGGACTTCAGGTGCACCAATCAGTGTCACTGTGTCCAAATATAGTTACCAGAGATATCATCATCCATTAAACAAGGCACATGGCACGCTCGACACCCGATGCGTGTCGCCGCCTAACAGACGGCTTCCTATGGGGGAGAGCCTGTTAATTACCTGTTGTAGATAAGTTTATATAGTGTGGAGTAAAAGAGTAAGTAAGCCCACCTGCGAGTCAATCCCGGGTTGCAGCCGCAAATCCGGAAGTGAGAGGGCTGGACTGTAGGTGGCGTGGTGACGCGCGATAGCGTGTCATTACGCTGCAAGGGAAACCCTTTTGTGTATACCGTCGCTAAGCGACGGAACGCAAGCGCAGACCGGCCGGTCATAGAAGTAGGTGCGCGTGCGTACTTCAAGAGGGTTATTTGTAAAGGGAAACGGAAAGCTATAACATTAGTTATGAAACCGAGCAGGCTGTGGAGGGGGGGGAGAGAGAAGGCAAGGGAGCACTGTGGATATGTTACAGCGGCACGAATCACTGACTCTGGATATATCTTCCAGAAAGTGTTGGCAAAGCTAAATGAGCAAAAAAGGGGGGGGGGGGGGGAAAGGAAAAGGAAGGTTGTTAGGCATCTCGCCACAAACCTATAAAGTAGAAAAAAAGGGGAATAAAGAATGATGTTAATTAATCTCCAAGAGTTTAGGACCACGTAACATCATATAACCTAGTAAGGAAAAACAAAAAGGTAACAAAATCAGACATACATATAAAACGACTTAAATAGGTGAAAAAAGTCAAATTCATTATGTGAGATAAAGAACTCACAGGGATAATAAGGACAAGTTTATTACTACCTAAAGAGGGTCACTATCAGGAGATCGAGTAAAAGGAAAAAAACTTCTTATGTTAGATCTCTTTGACAAGGATGTACCAAGGGCTCCAGAACAGAGGGCTCTATGTATAACAAAGAAGGACATCAACTGAAAACTTCAGTAAATCCAGAATAACAAAGTTCATAGTGAGATGAGACTTCACGGTAGATCCGAAGCATATCCAAATTAACGTGTTTATCCAGAACCAACTCCATGGTTATGAAGAGACGTTTGCGGTGGACAGACAACAGTCCAAGGGATTCAGATAATACGAACACCATATGGAGAAACCACTGAATACCGGTTCAAATCGTCAGGATCTGGGGATGAAATGACAAGGTGTAAAAAAAAAAAAAAAAAAAAAAAAGGGGTCATTCATCACTCCTGATCGACATATATAGAGTGGAATCATATATCACTTCTTATAAAAACCATTGAAGAGCATTTCCTCATTCAAACCATTGGGTGACATGCTCTGCAGATTATAGATCCAGCGAGTTTCTTTTCTAAGAAGCTCATCGGTCATGTGCGATTTCCGGATAGAGCTAAAAGCTCTGTCAACCACAATGATTTTTAAGCCCTTAGGGGAACCATGATGGTAAGCATGGAAATGTTTTGCTACCGATGAAATGGGTTTGCCACTCTTCAAATGTGATTCCACACACAGGATATTGGAGACGTGATTTTGGACCCTCTTTCTAAGTTCTTGGGTGGTCTCACCAACGTAAAGTTTCGGACAACCGCAACGCAACACATAAATGACGTTGCGTGTGCGACAGTTGGCATAGTATTTGGTGATAATGTGTCCCGGATGGACCGTCAACTCCAGTTGATTTGAGGCCACCATGTATTGGCAGATAGAGCAGTCACCACAAGGAAAGGTACCGATCAATTTGGTCCCTCTCCCCAGGGGTACGGTTGGTCTACTAAAATGGCTTGTTGACAGTGAATCTTTTAAATTTTTGACTCGTTTGGCCACCAGACGAGGTCTGGGGCCAATAAGTTGTTCAATCTTGGGGTCACTGCACAATATTGACCAATTCCGATCAAGTGTACCATACACGTCCCCCCAGTGATTATTAAATGTCGTGATTATACTCAGGAATTCTGGAGCCATTCTCTGTTTCGTCCTGAGTAGACTCTGTCTGTCAGTTACCATGGTAGTTTGAAAAGCACCTGATATTACTTTTTGTGGGTAACCCCTCTTTTTAAATCTCGATGTTAAATCTCGAGCCTCTTTTTGAAAGGTTACTTCGTTGGAACAATTCCTTTTCAAACGATAGAATTGGCCCTTCGGGATCGCATTCCTCATATGTTGAGGGTGAAAACTCTGATAGTGGAGCAAGCTGTTTGTTGCTGTATCTTTCCTATACAGGGAAGTAAAAAGCTTACCTTCCTCCTGTTGAATTCTCAGATCCAAAAAGACCACCTCAGTCCATGAGTGATGTGACGTTAGTCTGATGTTAAGATTGTTAGAGTTGAGTGTCCCAATGAAGTGAAGGCAGTCATCCAAAGTGCCTGTCCAAAAGAATAGAATATCATCTATAAATCTGTACCAGTAAGGCACACAGTTGACAAAGTCCGGATGGGTGCGAACGCAGATGGCCTCCCACCATCCCAAAAACAAATTAGCATAGGATGGTGCGCATTTCGCACCCATCGCGGTACCGGATACTTGCCTATAAAAGGCTCTGTCAAAGGTGAAATAACTGTTGTCCAAAATCATCCGGAGAAGATCCAAAAGAAAAGAATCATGCATACGATTCCCTGTCGTCTGTTTGTCTAGAAAATAAGAGACAGCTTTGACACCCAAATCATGTCCGATGGATGTGTATAGGCTTTCCACATCCATCGTAATCATTAACGCATTCTGAGTAAAACTTACTTCATTCAGTTGGCAAATAAGATGTGATGAGTCCCTAACATAGGACTGGAGGGAAAGTACGTATGTTTGGAGATAAAAATCTACGTACATGCAAGATTTTTCAAAAAGGCCACCGATGCCGGCAACAATAGGTCTTCCCGGCGGGTTCGTTAGAGACTTGTGTACTTTGGGTAACATGTACAAAGTGGGGACCATAGGGTGTTTATTAATTAAGAACTCCTTTTCCCTTTTATTGATAATACCCATGTCAAGACCTCGAAAGACTAAGTTCTCTAATTTGCGTTTAAAAACGTCGGTCGGATCTGACGGTAGTTTTAAATAACAAGATTTATCGTTCAACTGTCTTCTTACCTCCTCTAGATAAAGATTGACGGGCCACAGTACAATATTACCCCCTTTATCCGCTTCCTTTATTAGGAAGTCTTTATGCTCTTTAAGATTTTTAAGAGCGATGCGTTCATCCCGTGAGAGGTTATTGCCTTGAAAGTTGTTAGTTTTTAATTTCCTAATTTCTGTTGACATTATGTCATAAAAAAGCTGTACTTGTGGAAATAGCGAAAAGGGGGGGTGTGGCTTGAGAGGGAGCCCTTCCAGTGAAGGGTTTCTTTTTAGATGTCATACCTGTAGGATTCTGTTCATCGGCTAATTCCAGTAGATTCTGAAAAACAGCCCTGTCTTGGATTGGTAGTGAATCAATAACGGATGGACGATTGTACATCAGTTTAAAGGTCAGTTGTCTGCAAAAAAGGTAAATATCCTTCGTTAATTCAAATTTATCCAACTGCCTCATGGGCGAAAACGATAAACCCTTTTTGAGTAATAGTTGTTCAGACTCCGACAACTGATAGTTTGACAAATTAATGATTTGAAGATTCATACTCACATCCATATTTCTGGTGTCACCCGTCACCATCTCCTTCCTAGTCTGGCTCCCACCGGTAGCAATGGAGACCATTTGCCTGTTCTCGGATTCCGGTTGCGGAGGTTTGGAGGACTTGCGCCTCCCCCTCCTGGTGGATGATCGTATGTGAAGAAAGAATAGGAAGCATGTATGTAGACCGGGATCAGGGAAATATAGAAAAAGTATAAGTAGCCAAAAGATTCATTTATTATACATTTATACAAAAAACAGGAACTAACGAACAATTAAAAACCATTAAAAGGTTTTTAATTGTTCGTTAGTTCCTGTTTTTTGAATAAATGTATAATAAATGAATCTTTTGGCTACTTATATGAGTCTTTTTCTATATTTCCCTGATCCCGGTCTACATACATGCTTCCTATTGTTTCTTCACATACTAGTCCTTTAAGCATGTGACTGGTGGATCACGTGTACTGTGCCTCCCAATTACGCTTTTTCACTACGTTCCCCAAGTGTCCCCTTTGGACATTTTTTCTGGGTGTGCACATCACGTTGTTGGGACTTTTTGAATATTCCCTCCTTTTGTTCCCTGATATGGATTTAGAATCTAGGGAAGCTTCTTGGAGGAACTATACTGGTGGCATATTTAGTGCAAGGGAACCTTTGGTTGAGGACCACTCCTTTAAGGGGGTATCCATCCGGCTTATTAAGCTACATAAACATATGTGCAAAACTTACTGGAATATTAAGGCTTTGGAGGAGTACGAGAAATTAGGGGTAGCACCAAGAGGATTAAGGGTGCAGATTTTCCTGGCTTGGGAAGTAGATGCAGGATTTAAACAAATATGGGAGTCTGGGTTGACCAAATGTTCCCAGATTCTAATACAAATGCTGATTGAGCATGATAAGGCGTTGTTGGAAAAGTTGAAAATAGAGATAAAGAATTTGGAAGGTAAACTAAAGGAATTTGACTTGGTTAAAGAGGTGGCTCCCTTTAGAACTAAACTCAAGGATATAATTGATCGCTTTGAGGACGATATCATCAGGGGGAAAGAACAGAAAATCAGTCGTGATAAGAGGGACTTGGAGGAGAAACAGGTGTATAAGTGGACGCACAGAGATAATCCAAGGCCTTTCAGGCCTAATAAACCAAACAAGCCAAATAAGCCTAATAGACCATATAAGCCTCCTCGATCAGGAAAGCGACCAAAAGATTCTGCGAGACCCTTTGAGGAGAGAGAGGATTCCACCTCAGCCACCTCGGCACAATCCACTTCCTCTACAGGGGAGGATTTTTTATCCGGGGAGGAATCAGAGCTCGATCATCCACCAGGAGCGGGAGGCGCAAGTCCTCCAAACCTCCGCAACCGGAATCTGAGAACAGGCAAATGGTCTCCATTGCTACCGGTGGGAGCCAGACTAGGAAGGAGATGGTGACGGGTGACACCAGAAATATGGATGTGAGTATGAATCTTCAAATCATTAATTTGTCAAACTATCAGTTGTCGGAGTCTGAACAACTATTACTCAAAAAGGGTTTATCGTTTTCGCCCATGAGGCAGTTGGATAAATTTGAATTAACGAAGGATATTTACCTTTTTTGCAGACAACTGACCTTTAAACTGATGTACAATCGTCCATCCGTTATTGATTCACTACCAATCCAAGACAGGGCTGTTTTTCAGAATCTACTGGAATTAGCCGATGAACAGAATCCTACAGGTATGACATCTAAAAAGAAACCCTTCACTGGAAGGGCTCCCTCTCAAGCCACACCCCCCTTTTCGCTATTTCCACAAGTACAGCTTTTTTATGACATAATGTCAAAAGAAATTAGGAAATTAAAAACTAACAACTTTCAAGGCAATAACCTCTCACGGGATGAACGCATCGCTCTTAAAAATCTTAAAGAGCATAAAGACTTCCTAATAAAGGAAGCGGATAAGGGGGTAATATTGTACTGTGGCCCGTCAATCTTTATCTAGAGGAGGTAAGAAGACAGTTGAACGATAAATCTTGTTATTTAAAACTACCGTCAGATCCGACCGACGTTTTTAAACGCAAATTAGAGAACTTAGTCTTTTGAGGTCTTGACATGGGTATTATCAATAAAAGGGAAAAGGAGTTCTTAATTAATAAACACCCTTTGGTCCCCACTTTGTACATGTTACCCAAAGTACACAAGTCTCTAACGAACCCGCCGGGAAGACCTATTATTGCCGGCATCGGTGGCCTTTTTGAAAAACCTTGCATGTACGTAGATTTTTATCTCCAAACATACGTACTTTCCCTCCAGTCCTATGTTAGGGACTCATCACATCTTATTTGCCAACTGAATGAAGTAAGTTTTACTCAGAATGCGTTAATGATTACGATGGATGTGGAAAGCCTATACACATCCATCGGACATGATTTGGGTGTCAAAGCTGTCCCTTATTTTCTAGACAAACAGACGACAGGGAATCGTATGCATGATTATTTTCTTTTGGATCTTCTCCGGATGATTTTGGACAACAGTTATTTCACCTTTGACAGAGCCTTTTATAGGCAAGTATCCGGTACCGCGATGGGTGCGAAATGCGCACCATCCTATGCTAATTTGTTTTTGGGATGGTGGGAGGCCATCTGCGTTCGCACCCATCCGGACTTTGTCAACTGTGTGCCTTACTGGTACAGATTTATAGATGATATTCTATTCTTTTGGACAGGCACTTTGGATGACTACCTTCACTTCATTGGGACACTCAACTCTAACAATCTTAACATCAGACTAACGTCACATCACTCATGGACTGAGGTGGTCTTTTTGGATCTGAGAATTCAACAGGAGGAAGGTAAGCTTTTTACTTCCCTGTATAGGAAAGATACAGCAACAAACAGCTTGCTCCACTATCAGAGTTTTCACCCTCAACATATGAGGAATGCGATCCCGAAGGGACAATTCTATCGTTTGAAAAAGAATTGTTCCAACGAAGTAACCTTTCAAAAATAGGCTCGAGATTTAACATCGAGATTTAAAAAGAGGGGTTACCCACAAAAAGTAATATCAAGTGCTTTTCAAACTACCATGGTAACTGACAGACAGAGTCTACTCAGGACGAAACAGAGAATGGCTCCAGAATTCCTGAGTATAATCACGACATTTAATAATCACTGGGGGGACGTGTATGGTACACTTGATCGGAATTGGTCAATATTGTGCAGTGACCCCAAGATTGAACAACTTATTGGCCCCAGACCTCGTCTGGTGGCCGAACGAGCCAAAAATTTAAAAGATTCACTGTCAACAAGCCATTTTAGTAGACCAACCGTACCCCTGGGGAGAGGGACCAAATTGATCGGTACCTTTCCTTGTGGTGACTGCTCTATCTGCCAATACATGGTGGCCTCAAATCAAGTGGAGTTGACGGTCCATCCGGGACACATTATCACCAAATACTATGCCAACTGTCGCACACGCAACGTCATTTATGTGTTGCGTTGCGGTTGTCCGAAACTTTACGTTGGTGAGACCACCCAAGAACTTAGAAAGAGGGTCCAAAATCACGTCTCCAATATCCTGTGTGTGGAATCACATTTGAAGAGTGGCAAACCCATTTCATCGGTAGCAAAACATTTCCATGCTTACCATCATGGTTCCCCTAAGGGCTTAAAAATCATTGTGGTTGACAGAGCTTTTAGCTCTATCCGGAAATCGCACATGACCGATGAGCTTCTTAGAAAAGAAACTCGCTGGATCTATAATCTGCAGAGCATGTCACCCAATGGTTTGAATGAGGAAATGCTCTTCAATGGTTTTTATAAGAAGTGATATATGATTCCACTCTATATATGTCGATCAGGAGTGATGAATGACCCCTTTTTTTTTTTTTTTTTTTTTTTACACCTTGTCATTTCATCCCCAGATCCTGACGATTTGGACCGGTATTCAGTGGTTTCTCCATATGGTATTCGTATTATCTGAATCCCTTGGACTGTTGTCTGTCCACCGCAAACGTCTCTTCATAACCATGGAGTTGGTTCTGGATAAACTCGTTAATTTGGATATGCTTCGGATCTACCGTGAAGTCTCATCTCACTATGAACTTTGTTATTCTGGATTTACTGAAGTTTTCAGTTGATGTCCTTCTTTGTTATACATAGAGCCCTCTGTTCTGGAGCCCTTGGTACATCCTTGTCAAAGAGATCTAACATAAGAAGTTTTTTTCCTTTTACTCGATCTCCTGATAGTGACCCTCTTTAGGTAGTAATAAACTTGTCCTTATTATCCCTGTGAGTTCTTTATCTCACATAATGAATTTGACTTTTTTCACCTATTTAAGTCGTTTTATATGTATGTCTGATTTTGTTACCTTTTTGTTTTTCCTTACTAGGTTATATGATGTTACGTGGTCCTAAACTCTTGGAGATTAATTAACATCATTCTTTATTCCCCTTTTTTTCTCCTTTATAGGTTTGTGGAGAGATGCCTAACAACCTTCCTTTTCCTTCCCCCCCCCCCCCCCTTTTTTTGCTCATTTAGCTTTGCCAACACTTTCTGGAAGATATATCCAGAGTCAGTGATTCGTGCCGCTGTAACATATCCACAGTGCTCCCTTGCCTTCTCTCTCCCCCCCCCCCCCTCCACAGCCTGCTCGGTTTCATAACTAATGTTATAGCTTTCCGTTTCCCTTTACAAATAACCCTCTTGAAGTACGCACGCGCACCTACTTCTATGACCGGCCGGTCTGCGCTTGCGTTCCGTCGCTTAGCGACGGTATACACAAAAGGGTTTCCCTTGCAGCGTAATGACACGTTATCGCGCGTCACCACGCCACCTACAGTCCCGCCCTCTCACTTCTGGATTTGCGGCTGCAACCCGGGATTGACTCGCAGGTGGGCTTACTTACTCTTTTACTCCACACTATATAAACTTATCTACAACAGGTAATTAACAGGCTCTCCCCCATAGGAAGCCGTCTGTTAGGCGGCGACACGCATCGGGTGTCGAGCGTGCCATGTGCCTTGTTTAATGGATGATGATATCTCTGGTAACTATATTTGGACACAGTGACACTGATTGGTGCACCTGAAGTCCTACCGTTTAATCTTTATTCTTTATTTTTTTCTTTCCTTTTAGGGACTGTTGGTTCAATATAACACTATAATAAGATAGGTTGACTTTGTCCCTCCCTATTGTTAGGGGAGCTTTCATCCTAGTTACAGTATTCTCTGAATATACAGTGAAAGAGGACTTCATGTAAAATCTATGTCCTCCTTTTTTAGGAACTCTAAGGCTCGGTTAGTCTGGTTTTCCATTCTATTTATTTTACAGGTGTTTACATCTGATCCTGTTTTATGTGTGATTACTATTAGTACATTTGTCTCTGTACTGCATATTCTTTTGATGGGTTGATTGATCTTTCTGTGACATCGTCTGCCAATTGATTACCCGAGTTTTTTTCATCATCCTTTCATATTAAGTAGTTTATACTGCTGTGTTACCATTTTTTTGGTTGATCATAATACATACTACAAGACCATAGCTTGTTGGTGATTTTCACCTTTTAATGGTTTTTAATTGTTCGTTAGTTCCTGTTTTTTGTATAAATGTATAATAAATGAATCTTTTGGCTACTTATATGAGTCTTTTTCTATATTTCCCTGATCCCGGTCTACATACATGCTTCCTATTCTTTCTTCACATACTAGTCCTTTAAGCATGTGACTGGTGGATCACGTGTACTGTGCCTCCCAATTACGCTTTTTCAGGTCCAACCACCACACAAGGGACCCCACAACTTCCGGAGATAAGGTAAGGCGGTCCTGAAGTCGACCCTACAATGAGACCTCCGCCTGTAAAACTGCTTGTTGCAACTGACGAGTATGAAATTGTGCCCACTGAACTGCAGGTATGCAAGATGAGAGGGACCCTAACAGGGACATGGCATCCCGTAAGGATATGGTAGGGTGTGTAATAGCGCGCCTGACCTTAGCCCTGATATGCGCTTTTTTGTCGTCTGGAAGGAGAAACAGTTGACATATGGAGTCTAGGAGCAGACCCAAAAAAGATTGTCGAGTCACGGGAGTCAGTCTGGATTTTCCCAGGTTGATGATCCTGACCAAATCCTGCAAAGACGAGATGGTATTTGACAGGCGCGTCTGACATTGTGTGGAAGAGCTGCCAACGATTAAAAAGTCGTCCAGATAAGGCACGATGAGCGTGTCCTGCTGACAAAAATATGCCATCACCTCGGGGATTAACTTGGTGAAGACTCGAGGAGCCATTGAGTGACCAAAGGGCATTGCTGCAAATTGGAAATGCCGAGTCCATCCTTCCCAGATGACCGCCACCCATAGATACCGTTGGTAGTCGACATGGATGGCAATAAGCATCTTTCAGGTCTAGGATAGGACCGCCATGAAGCATCTAGGAAATAACAGTTTAATCGTAAATCGAATAGATTCCATCTTGAAGGACTGGAAGGTAAGGAAAGAATTTAACTTCTTCAAATTAATAATACCGTATATACTCGAATATAAGCCGACCCGAGTATAAGCTGAGGCCCCTAATTTTACCTCCAAAACTAGGGAAATTTATTGACTCGAGTATAAGCCTAGGGGGGGAAATGCAGCAGACCCCCATCCTGTTATATAGCCCCCCATCCCGGTATATAGCCCCCCCAGCCGTGGTATACAGGCCCCAGCAGTGGTATACAGACCCCCAGCAGTGGTATACAGGCCCCCTCCTTAGTATACAGGCCTCCAGCAGTAATATACAGGCCCCCAGCAGTGGTATATAGGGCCCCAGCAGTGGTATACAGGCCCCCTCAGCAGTGGTATATAGGGCCCCAGCAGTAATATACAGGCCCCCAGCAGTGGTATATAGGGCCCCAGCAGTGGTATACAAAGCCCCAGCAGTGGTATACAGGCCCTGTCAGCAGTGGTATATAGGGCCAAAGCAGTAATATACAGGCCCCCAGCAGTGGTATATAGGGCCCCAGCAGTGGTATACAGGGCCCCAGCAGTGGTATACAGGGCCCCAATAGTGGTATACAGGGCCCTAGCAGTGGTATACAGGGCCCCAGCAGTGGTATACAGGGCCCCAGCAGTGGTATACAGGGCCCCAATAGTGGTATACAGGCCCCCAGCAGTGGTATACAGGGCCCCAGCAGTGGTATACGGGCCCCCAGCAATGGTATATAGGGCCCCAGCAGTGGTATACAGGGCCCCAGCAGTGGTATATAGGGCCCCAGCAGTAATATACAGGCCTCCAGCAGTGGTATACAGGGCCCCAGCCGTGGTATACAGGGCCCCAGCAGTGGTATATAGGGCCCCAGCAGTAATATACAGGCCCCCAGCAGTGGTATACAGGCCCCCAGCAGTGGTATACAGACCCCCAGCAATGGTATATAGGGCCCCAGCAGTGGTATACAGGGCCCCAGCAGTGGTATATAGGGCCCCAGCAGTAATATACAGGCCCCAGCAGTGGTATACAGGGCCCCAGAAGTGGTATACAGGGCCCCAGCAGCAGTATTCTGGCCCCCATCAGAGATATCCAGCCCCCCCTCCTTAGTATATGTCCCCCAGGCTGCGGCACACATTAAAATTACAAACTTTTTATACTTCACCTTTCCGGCTACCCCTGGCTGGCAGCGCTGCTCCTCCGGTCCCGGATTCTTCCTGCTTGGCCGGCTTCTATTCCTGTGGCCGACGCAGCAGATGACGTCATCTGCTGCGCCCGGTCACATGACACCGGCACAAGCAGGAAGAAGCCTGGAGACGGAGGAGCGGCGCTGCCAGCCAGGGGTCGCCGGAAAGGTGATGTATAAAAAGTTTGTTATTTCAATGTGTGCCGCAGCCTGGGGGACACATACTAAGGAGGGGGCGCTGTATATCACTGCTGGGGGCCAGTGTAGTGCAATATGCACTGCTCCCCCCACCGCTGATGGACGGGGGGATGCCGTGCATATTCATTACACTAATGAGGCGGCCCCACGTGACCTCCTGCGGTCACTGCGGCCCCCTCCAGCCCTCGGTCACAGCCCTCCCCCCCAAGCATATACCGAGTGACTCGAGTATAAGCCGAGGGGGGCACTTTTCAGCACAAAAATTGTGCTGAAAAACTCGGCTTATACTCGAGTATATATGGTAGTTCTATAAGACCCATCTGGTTTAGATACCAGAAGCAAAGGGGAGTAAAATCCCCTTCCTTCCTGGGCCACCGGAACCTCTACCAGATCATTTTTGGACAATAGGGACTAAATCTCCAATTCCAGGGCAAGTTGATGAAGAGACGGAGAAGTAGTGAGCACAAAAGAATCTGGAGGAGACTGGGTAAAGTCTAGGATAAGACCCAAGGAGATCAACCTTAATATCCAGGGATTGGAGGTCACAATGCCCCAGTGATGGGCAAATGATGACAATCTGCCGCCCAGTGGGAGATCAGGATTAGCGGAATTTTTTACCGTTCTTAGAGGAGGACCCCCCAAACAGGGCACCCCGTTGTTTACCCTCCTTGGGCTCCCATCGATCACGCAGTTCTTGGTACGATTTTTTCTGTCCGAACTGACGCTTCTTCAAGGCCCTCTTGTAGGATGGAATAGTAGGATTAGGGAACCCCCGCTTTCTTTCTGCCGCTTTGGTCAGAATGTCATCCAGTACCATTTCAAATAAGTACTTACCTTGGAAAGGCAGTGCACACAATTTAGATTTAGATTGGGCGTCACCCTTCCACCCCATAAGCCACAGAGCCTGACGAGCAGAGTTGGTCAGTCCTGCTGATCTAGCCGCCAGTCGCAAGGAGTCCGCTGAGACGTCCGCTAAGTAAGCTGAGGCACCTCAAATTAACGGGATAGAAGATAACAACTGCTCCCGGGAAATTCCAGTCTTAATTTGATCTTCAAGCTGATCCACCCAGACTAACATCGATCTTGCAGAACAAGTGGCTGAAATAGCGAGTTTAAAGGCTCCAGTACAAGACTCCCAAGAACGCTTAAGCAACATCTCGGCTTTGCGGTCCAGTGGATCCGACAGCATGCCTGAGTCCTCCACAGGCAGGGTGGAATGCTTAGAAGTGGAGGCAACAGCAGCATCAACCTTAGGAACCTTAGACCAAGTCGACAAATCCTCATCATTGAAGGGATACCGACGCTTGGAAGAAGACTCCCGACGAACAAGATCCTTGATGGCCATAAACACCGGAAATGTTCTTCTCTTTTTTCCGAGAGTCCCGCAAACATAATATCCAGCGTGGATTGTGACTGCCTAGAGTCAGGTACCCCCATAGTGTGTCGTAACGATCTGACCAGATTATCCATGCTTTCAAGTGGAAAACAGGATTTCCCTTCATCATCAGACGAAGAGGATGAGGAAGAAGAAGAAGCCGAAGGAGACCGTGAGACACCACGAGATCTAGCTGGACTGCCCTCCGGAGAAGAGGCACAGGGAGAATTGGTCTTCATAGACTATGCTTACGTGGATGAACCACCTCCCTGAAATAAAGGAGTTCCTCCCTTATCATAGAGCGGATATCAGCCGCCTTAACAGAGGACTCCTCCTGCAAAGTTTGAGCTGTACATGGCTGACACAGACGTTTAATATAAGACTCAGGAAGGAGCTGCATGCACAGAGCACATTCATTATATTTTAGTTTTTTGGCCTTTTTAGCCTATGGGAGAAATAGAAAGGAAGGGGATCAGCTTAATAGGAGAGATCCACACTCATCCAGTGAAGCCTTGTGCATGCTGACCGGTTCTGGGGGTGTATGACCAGCCTGAGATGAGGGCAGACCAGGTTTACTCTGCTCATTCTTGTCAGCCGAGCTGGCCTCTCTGGCACCCCCGGTGCTGCTCCTAGACTTGCTGGTCGGCTGCACATCCCCTTCAGGAGGGTGGAGCTCCAACACCCCAGGAAAAGACATCATGGAAGGCACCGCACCGCAGCAGCAGACGTCCTCAAGTACCCACCAAGAGTCTCCCCGCTCTGGGGATACCTCCCCAGCCCACTCGGAAGTTCTACCAACTTCCGGGTCAGGAGCGTTCTAACCTCCAATGCGCAAGCACCCGCTCAGAATCCGGAAGCCAGGCACAGGAGGCACTGGGCGGCCGACTTCCGCAGTCGCATCACACACCCGCGCCCCCCGCACAGCCCTGAGCCCCACCGCAATGAAGCCCCACCCCGGGAGGCGCAGGTCAGCCGGCGCTGTTACCACACAGCCCCCTCCTCCCGCGGCAATTGTGGCAGGGTGACACCACAATGGAACCCCGGCCCAAAGGAGGCGCAGGGCGACAGTGACCCGCACCTAAAGGCCTCATCCTAACCAGCAGCCACCTTACCTCTCCGTGGCACTGGAAGTGTGGACACCATTGGCCTCCCTGGATGAAATGCAGCCTGCTCCCACTGCACCACGTTCCCGCGAGTCAGGGCAGACGAACTGAAAGTTGACCCTGTGACACCCATATTCAGACGAGGGGATAGCCTACAGCAGGACTTCCCGACGCTGCTTCTGGAGTTCCAGACCCTGCCGTGCCCCAAGATACTGACACAGAGGCTGATTGAACCCAGGTAAGCCTTTGCTGTAGGTTCCCATCAGGACAGGACACCAAACTGAGAAAGCGAGGGGGACCACCCCTTTTTATCTGTAGGTTTCCTGTCCCAGTGGGCGGATCCCCTCTCTCAAGTGGGTGCGGTCGTGGCGAGACGAAAAAATGATTTCTCATGCCACAGGATCAAACATGTGGAATGATAGAGAAATGGATGTCCCTGTCCCCAGTACCGGTACACAGCCCATCGATACCCATACACAGCCCCCACCCCCTCCCTCCTCCTAAAATGGCACCGCAGCACGCCAGAAGCAGCGCTGGCAGTCACCTGCAGCCCCCTGCTGTGGATTCCTCTCTGATGTGACATGTCACAGATGTCCCATCAGTGAGGAACAGCCCCCTGTCCTCCGGGTCCCCTCAGTCCCATTATCCAGCTCCGGTCCTCACCCGCTGCCGTCATCATCATCTCCCTCCCATCTGACAGCTCAGATGGGAGGGAGATGATCTGACGTCACCCCCGGTCACCCCCGGATACTTACCGGCCGAGATCTTCTCTGTGCCCTGCCCCTGCGCCTCTTCTTCCTGCTCTATCGGGCGCGTGCGCAGACAGAGCAAAAACTGCTCTGTCTGCCAAGAACAGCTCATGACCTCAGTAAAGTCATGGCAAGTCATGATCCTTGGTTCACACAGGGATCAATTGTGATCCCATTATGGGATCACAATTGACCCTGTGTGAACCAAGGACCATGACCTGCCATGACCTTACTGAGGATATGGCAGGTCATGATCCTTGGTTCACACAGGGGTCAATTGTGATCCCATGATGCGATCACAATTGACCCTGTGTGAACCAAGGATCATGACCTGCCATGACCTTACTGACAATTGTCATGTCGCGTATGGAGAGCTCCTGTGTGCCTAAATATTGGAGTTCCCCCACAATTGACCCCATTTTGGAAACTATACCCCCCAAGGAACATATCTAGATGGGTGGTGCGCGATTTGAACGCCCAGGTGCTTCACAAATTAATCCGTAAAAATGAAAAAAGAATGTTTTTGTGTTAAAAAGTACTTTTTCATTTTTATGGATCTATTTGTGAAGCACCTGGGGGTTCAAAGTGCTCACCACCCATCTAGATAAGTTCCTTGGGGGGTCTAGTTTCCAAAATGGGGTAACTTGTGTGGGAGCTCCAATGTTTAGGCACACAGGGGCTCTCCATACGTGACATGGTGTCCGCTAACAATTGGAGCTAATTTTCCATTCACATTGTTAGCGGACACCATGTCGCATATGGAGAGCCCCTGTGTGCCTACACATTGGAGCTCCTCACAAGTGACCCCATTTTGGAAACTAGACCCCCCAAGGAACTTATCTAGATGCATAGTGAGCACTTTAAACCCCCAGGTGCTTCACAAATGAATCTCTAAAAAATGAAAAAGTACTTTTTTCCACAAAAATATTCTTTTTTAATTTTTACGGATTAATTTGTGAAGCACCTGGGCGTTCAAATCGCGCACCACCCATCTAGATAAGTTCCTTGGGGGGTCTAGTTTCCAAAATGGGGAGCTCCATAGGCACACAGGGGCTTTCCATGCGTGACATGGTGTTCGCTAACAATTTGGAAAATTAGCTCCAATTGTTAGCGGACACCATGTCGCGTATGGAGAGCCCCTGTGTGCCTGAACATTGGAGCTCCCCCATAAGTGACCTCATTTTGAAAAGTAGACCCCCCCAAGGAACTTATCTAGATGCGTAGTGAGCTCTTTGAATCCTCAGGTGCTTCACAAATTGATCCATAAAAATGAAAAAGTATTTTTTTTTTCACAAAAATGTTCTTTTGGCCTTAATTTTTACGTTTTTACATGAGCAACAGGATAAAATGCAGCCTAAAATTTGTTGGACAATTTCTCCTGAGTACACCGATGCCTCATATGTGATCATAAACCACTGTTTGGGCGCACGGCAGGGCTCGAAAGGGAAGGAGTGCCATTTGAATGGAAAATTAGCTCCAAAAGTTAAATGGCACTCCTTCCCTTCTGAGCCCTGCCATGCGCCCAAACAGTGGTTTATGATCACATATGAGGCATCGGCATACTCGGGAGAAATTTCCCAACAAATTTTAGGATGCATTTCATCCTGTTGCCCATGTGAAAATGAAAAAATTGAGGTTAAAAGAACATTTTTGTTGGAAAAATGAAAATGTCCATTTTAACCTTCCACTTTGTTTTAGTTCCTGTGAAGCACCTGAAGGGTTAATAATCTTCTTGAATGTAGTTTATGTAGCTTGAGGGTTTTTTGGAATGATGTCACTTTTGGGTGTTTTCTGTCAAGGACGCCCCTCAAAGGGACTTCATATGTGATGTGGTCACTAAAAAAATGGTTTTGTAAATTTTGCTGAAATAATGAGAAATTGCTGATGAACTTTGAACCCTTATAACTTCCTAACCAAAAAATGTTTTTTTCCAAAATTGTGCTGCTGTGAAGTAGACAAGTGGGAAGTGTTATTTATTAACTATTTTGTGTCACATAACTCTCTGGTTTAACAGAATAAAAATTTAAAATTTGAAAATTGCAAAATGTTCACCAAATTTTTTATTTTTTTCACAAATATACGCAAAAATTATCGACTTTAATTTACCACTAACATGAAGCCCAATATGTCACGAAAAAACAATCTCAGAATCGCTAGGATCCGTTGAAACGTTCCTGAGATATTACCTCATAAAGGGAGAGTGGTCAGAATTACAAAAAATGGTCTGGTCATTAAGCTGCAAAGTGACTCGATCCTTAAGGGGTTAATGCTGTGGAGTGTGCATGTGAGGAAAAAAGTCTGTACTGACACATACACCACCAAAACCTCATCATAAATTCAAAAAAATCTGGCACAGAAATCTGGTGTTTAATATTGTGGTGTGAGAATGCCTTGTGTGTAAAGCAATATATGTGTGCTGTATATTCCCCCCCCCCTTTTCTCCCTTTTTCTGCTTTATTTTTAATTTTATATGGTTGTCCTCATCTTATACATACATATCTTGCAAAAGTGTATCAAGTGTTGAATTGTGAAAGCCGTGTTGCACAAATTCACAAACCTGATTTTCCTCCTAAAATGAGGCCAATAATATGGGCATTGGGTCCTTAAACGAATGTGTGGGTGCATGGGTCGGCCACATGCTCCAACCTCTTGTGAAAGAAATCCCTGGTTACATCAGAGATACAAAATCAGTGATTCAAACTTTTGATAAGTTTTTATTAAAGGATGGATATAGCTGGATCACTGCTGATGTGGTGGCTTTGTATCCCTCCAATTACTTTTGAGATCAGTATAATAGCGCTTAAATCCTTCTTGGTGAAACACAGCAGTTATGAAATCCATGTTGTTGAATTTATTGTGGATATGGTAAAATTCCTCCTTAACAGAAATTATTTTGTCTTCAACAAGGTTTTTTACATTCAGAACCAGGGTATAAGCATGGAGGGAAATTCGCACCCTCCCTAGAAACATCACTATGGCTTTTTGGGAGGAAACTGTTCTATCTTCTGAGATAAATCCTTTAAAAAAAAAATCTGATTTGGTTTGGGAGATACATTGATGACCTCCTGTTGATGTGGACTGGTGACACAATACAAATTAATGCGTTTATGGATTTTTTGAATGACAACCAATTCAACTTCACAAAGTATTCACTGATCTCAGGGAGACCAGTCCAAGAAGACACTGCGGGCAGCTGGCTAAAGCGCTCAACACAGTGAATTCCTAGGCGCATTGCCTCCTGGGAATTATGAATATGCAAATAAGTCTGTGGAGCCTCGGTTAGGAGTCTCAAACACAGGACTAGCCAGATATCCTTCCAGGGAAGGACCCAGTCAAGGGGTGGCTCCTTGCGGAGAACACCATAACCACCATGTTAAGTGGCCTTTTAGTCAATATCCAGCTCTTTTACAAGCTTAGAGATATGACAAGGGAATACCAAGACCAGGTATCCATCCACAGACAGCTGTTTCGGGGTGTTGCCCCTCATCAGTGTGGAGTAGGATTCTGGCTAGGTGGAAGCAAGGCCTAGTAGACCAACATCACAAAGTATTCACTGATCTCAGGGAGACCAGTCCAAGAAAACACTGCGGGCAGCTGGCTAAAGCGCTCACCACAGTGAATTCCTAGGCGCATTGCCTCCTGGGAATTATGAATATGCAAATAAGTCTGTGGAGCCTCGGTTAGGAGTCTCAAACACAGGACTAGCCAGATATCCTTCCAGAGAAGGACCCAGTCAAGGGGTGGCTCCTTGCGGAGAACACCATAACCACCGTGTTAAGTGGCCCTTTTAGTCAATATCCAGCTCTTTTACAAGCTTAGAGATATGACAAGGGAATACCAAGACCAGGTATCCATCCACAGACAGCTGTTTCGGGGTGTTGCCCCTCATCAGTGTGGAGTAGGATTCTGGCTAGGTGGAAGCAAGGCCTAGTAGACCAACATCACAAAGTATTCACTGATCTCCACACTGATGAGGGGCAACACCCCGAAACAGCTGTCTGTGGATGGATACCTGGTCTTGGTATTCCCTTGTCATATCTCTAAGCTTGTAAAAGAGCTGGATATTGACTAAAAGGGCCACTTAACATGTTGGTTATGGTGTTCTCCGCAAGGAGCCACCCTTTGACTGGGTCCTTCCCTGGAAGGATATCTGGCTAGTCCTGTGTTTGAGACTCCTAACCGAGGCTCCACAGACTTATTTGCATATTCATAATTCCCAGGAGGCAATGCGCCTAGGAATTCACTGTGTTGAGCGCTTTAGCCAGCTGCCCGCAGTGTTTTCTTGGACTGGTCTCCCTGAGATCAGTGAATACTTTGTGATGTTGGTCTACTAGGCCTTGCTTCCACCTAGCCAGAATCCTACTCCACACTGATGAGGGGCAACACCCCGAAACAGCTGTCTGTGGATGGATACCTGGTCTTGGTATTCCCTTGTCATATCTCTAAGCTTGTAAAAGAGCTGGATATTGACTAAAAGGGCCACTTAACATGGTGGTTATGGTGTTCTCCGCAAGGAGCCACCCTTGACTGGGTCCTTCCCTGGAAGGATATCTGGCTAGTCCTGTGTTTGAGACTCCTAACCGAGGCTCCACAGACTTATTTGCATAACCAATTCAACTTGAAATTTACACAGTCATAACAAAAATGTAATACATTTTTTAAACGTTTCCCTCCGCACCAGGACCTACGGATCAGATGTTATGATACTCCTATATAAAAAAGAATGAGACATTAGCTCCATTTTAACACCTAATCTGTGTCACCCCAGACATGTCATACACAATTAAATTAGGAGTAAAAGAAACTGCTCAGATCCTACACGGTTAGATGAAGAACTAGAGAAAAAGTGTCATGATTTACGTGGTAGAGGTTACTCAAACAGCATCCTAAAAAAGTACACACAATTGAAAGAAATACATTACTTGTGGATAAAACTACTGATGAGGCTCAAAAAAATTGAAATTGTATTAATTTCACCACACAATATAGCACAGACTATGTGGAGGTGGTGAAGGTTATAAAAAGATATCTACCGATATTAGATCAGGACCCCAAGGTGAAACAGGTAATGGACAACAATACAGTGCACTTTTCAGCTAGGAAAGCTCCAACATTAGGCTCTATTCTATCACCAAGCTTTTTTTTTCTAAGGAGAACACTAGTGATAACCAAATTTGGTTAAGTGTGATTGTTTTTTTCAAGTGCAGCCAGAAAATCTGTGTAAATTGCAATTATGCAACCAAATGCGGTAGTTTTACATCACAACCTACTTAAGTTACATATCCCATAGAGAGTTTCTTAAACTGAAACACAAGTGGGGTCATTTACTTAATAGAGTGTATTAGTTGTAAAGTCCAATATGTGGGTTGTACCATGGGTCCACTCAAGCAGAGAATACGTAGACATCTCTCTGACTTAGTGGGAGACCTGAAGGTTAATATTTCTTCGATCTCAAGACACTTCTCTACTGCACATCATGGAAATAAATACCTCTACTTTCCACTTTTGTGGTAAAGAAAAGGTAAAATGTCCTGCAAGGGGCGGGGACTATAGGAGGAAGGGTCTCAAGAGAGAAACATTCTGGATGTTCAAGCTTGGAATGCGATTTCCTGCAGGCTTGAACATCAGGAGAGATCTGATCTTACAGTACTCTTAAATTTGGAAATTCTTCCGTAAATTGAATTTCCTCTCCTAAAACTTTTGAACCTTTTATAATTATCTCGTGTAACTCACAGTGTTTCTCTTTTTTAACAACTTAATTTTTTCCTTTGTCCTTTCCAGATAATTGATATTGTGGATTATTACACAGAAATTCTTGTGAAATTATTCTGTGCCAAGTTGGTAAAATGGGATAACCAAAGTACTGTGCGACATACTTTTTACAAGTGACGTGTTTGGCAATAGACCTGCAATATGACTTTCACAATTCAACACTTGATATACATACAAATCTTGCAAAAGTGTAAGACAAGAACAAACATATAAAAAATAAAAAAATATATAAAGCAGAAAAAGGGAGGAAAAGGGGAAAAATATATATATACAGTCATATGAAAAAGTTTAGGCACCCCTCTTAATCTTACTCATTTTTATTTGATTAAAATTGGGTTTTTGCAACAGCTATTTCAGTGTGATATATGTAATAACTGATGGACACAGTAATATTTCAGGATTGAAATGAGGTTTATTGCAGTTACCAAAAATGTGAAATATGCATTATTTCAAAATTTGACATTAATATTTAGTAGATCCACCTTTTGCAAAAATAACAGCCTCTAGTCGCTTCCTGTAGCTGTTAATGAGTTCCTGGATCCTGGATGAAGGTATTTTTGACCATTCCTCTTTACAAAACAATTCCAGTTCAGTTAAGTTTGATGGTCGCCGAGCATGGACAGCCTGCTTCAAAACATCCCACAGATGTTCAATGATATTCAGGTGTGGGGACTGGGATGGCCATTCCAGAACATTGTAATTGTTGCTTTGCATGAATGCCTGAGTAGATTTGGAGCGGTGTTTTGGATCATTGTCTTGCTGAAAGATCCATCCACAGCGTAACTTCAACTTTGACACTGATTCTTGAACATTATTCTCAAGAATCTGCTGATACTGAGTGGAATCCATGTGACCCTCAACTTTAACAAGATTCCCGGTGCCATCATTGGCCACACAGCCCCAAAGCATGATGGACCCTCCCCCAAATATGACAGTGGTTAGCAAGTGTTTTTCTTGGAATGCGGTGTTTTTGTGGCGCCATGCATAACGCCTTGTTGTATGACCAAACAACTCTTTGTTTCATCAGTCCACAGGACCTCCTTCCAAAATGAAACTGGCTTGTTCAAATGTGCTTTTGCATACCTTAGGTGACTCTGTTTGTGGCGTGCATGCAGAAACGGCTTCTTTCGCATCACTCTCCCATACAGCTTCTTCTTGTGCAGTGTGCGCTGTATTGTTGACCGATGCACAGTGACACCATCAGCAGCAAAATGATGCTGCAGGTCTTTGGAGGTTGTCTGTGGATTGTTCTTGACTATTCTCACCATTCTTTTTCTCTGCCTTTCTGATATTTTGTTGGCCTGCCACTTCTGGCCCTTACAAGAACTGTCCCTGTGGTCTTCCATTTCCTTACTATGTTCCTCACAGTGTAAACTGACAGGTTAAATCTCTGAGACAACTTTTTGTATCCTTCCCCTGAACAACTATGTTGAACAATCTTTTTTTTTAAGATCACTTGAGAGCTGTTTTGAGGAGCCCATGATACCACTGATCAGAGAAGAAGATAGGAGAACAACTTGCAAGTGGACACCTGAAATAACTTTTCTCATGATTGGATACACCGAGCTATGAAGTACAGAGCTCAATGAGGTTACCAACCCAATTTAGTGCTTCAGTAAGTCAGTAAAAAGTAGTTAGGAGTATTCAAATCATGAAAATCAGAAGGATACTGTCACGTCCTACTGACGGACCCCACACGTGGACCCACTGGACCGCGTAGTGCGAATGCTGATACCGGGATGACAGAGAGACGGACCAGTACAGTAGAGTCAACAGGTTTATTTAACAACACAAGAACCCACGCCCCAGGGGAGGGCCACACGGCCACAGCACCGGAACACCACCGAAGGAGGCCCCGGAGCGCTTGATCCCTATACAGGGATACCGCCGGTACCAACCTCGGAAGGACCAATGAAGCGGACACAGGTGTTAAACCGACCCAAGGCAACGTGGAAACAACACAGCAACCGGGTATAAGATAGGACACGGAGAACCGGAAACACGGAGAATCCGGAGCAGGACCTGAATCAGCAATTTCAGCTTGGAGGAGATCCAGGTGGAAGACCCAGAACACGGGAGTCAGCAAGGAGCCGGCAGGGCGGAGATCTGCAGGAAGGAACACACAGAAATCAGATATCGAGCAAAATAAGGAACAACCTGACCAGACCAGGAATAGCAACTCCACTAGGTAGAAGTTGCCCTGGCAAAGACTGACAGGAAACAGGAAGTTTATATCACAGCAGGGCAGTCCTGATTGGCAGGACACAGAGGCATGGTGATTGGTTGAGGGGAGGAGCATGCTCCCTGCAGCCTCTCCAGCATTCACTGATTTGGAGATGGAGTTTCATGCGCTCAAGCAGTAGCCCCGGAAGTGAGGAGACGAGCAGCGCTACTCCAGCAGAGGGCGCTGGAACCCTGCGGCAGACCCCCGAGGGGTTACAGGTACCCATACTTTTACACCTGTCAAATTTTGAAATAATGCATATTTCACATTTTTGGTTAGTGCAATAAACCTCATTTCAATCCTGAAATATTACTGTGGCCATCAGTTATTACATATATCACACTGAAATAGCTGTTGCAAAAACCCAATTAAAAAAAAAAAAAATGAGTAAGATTAAGAGGGATTCCCAAACTTTTTGGTAATAACTAAATCACACTTGCAGCCAGTTGACATGGATTAAAGTTGACTCAACCTCTGTCCTGTGTCCTTGTGTGTACCACATTGAGCATGGAGAAAAGAAAGAAGACCAAAGAACTGTTTGAGGACTTGAGAAACCAAATTGTGAGGAAGCATGAGCAATCTCAAGGCTACAAGTCCATCTCCAAAGACCTGAATGTTCCTCTGTCTACCGTGAGCAGTGTCATCAAGAAGTTTAAAGCCCGTGGCACTGTGGCTAACCTCCCTAGATGTGGGCGGAAAAGAAAAATTGACGAGAGATTTCAACGCAAGATTGTGCGGATGGTGGATAAAGAACCTCGACTAACATCCAAACAAGTTCAAGCTGCCCTGCAGTCCGAGGGTACAACAGTGTCAACCCGTACTATCTGTTGGCGTCTGAATGAAAAGGGACTGTATGGTAGGATACCCAGGAAGACCCCACTTCTTACCCCGAGACATAAAAAAGCCAGGCTGGAGTTTGCCAAAACTTACCCGAGAAAGCCTACAACATTTTGGAAGAATGTTCTCTGGTCAGATGAGACAAAATAGAGCTTTTTGGGCAAAGGCATCAACATAGAGTTTACAGGAGAAAAAAAGAGGCATTCAAAGAAAAGACCACGGTCCCTACAGTCAAACATGGCGGAGGTTCCCTGATGTTTTGGGGTTGCTTTGCTGCCTCTGGCACTGGACTGCTTGATCGTGTGCATGGCATTATGAAGTCTGAAGACTACCAACAAATTTTGCAGCATAATGTAGGGCGCAGTGTGACAAAGCTGGGTCTCCCTCAGAGATCATGGGTCTTCCAGCAGGACAATGACAGAAAACACACTTCAAAAAGCACTAAAAATGGTTTGAGAGAAAGCACTGGAGACTTCTAACGTGGCCAGCAATGAGCTCAGACCCGAATCCCATAGAACACCTGTGGAGAGATCTAAAAATGGCAGTTTGGAGAAGGCACCCTTCAAATATCAGGGACCTGGAGCAGTTTGCCAAAGAAGAATGGTCTAAAATTACAGCAGAGCATTGTAAAAAACTCATTGATGGTTACCGGAAGCGGTTGATCGCAGTTATTTTGGCTAAAGGTTGTGGAACCAAGTATTAGGCTGAGGGTGCCGATACTTTTGTCTGGCCCATTTTTGGAGTTTTGTGTGAAATGATCAATGTTTTGCTTTTTGTTTCATTCTCTTTTGTGTTTTTTCAGTGGAGACAATTTAAATGAAGATAATAATACCAAAGAATTTGTGATTGCAATCACAGGAAGAGACTGAGTATTATCTGACAGAATTGCAGGGGTGTCAATGTTCTTGGCCACAAATACCGTATATACTCGTGTATAAGCCGACCCGTGTATAAGCCGACCCCCCTACTTTTGCCCCCAAAAGTTGGTAAAAGTTATTGACTCGCGTATAAGCCTAGGGTATGAAATGCAGCAGACCCCCATCCTATTATATAGCCCTCCGTCACTGGTATATAGCACCCCTCAGTAATGGTATACAGGCCCCTCAGCAGTGGTATTATACAGGCCTCAGCAGTGGTATACAGGCCCCTCAGCAGTGGTATACAGGCCCCTCAGCAGTGGTATACAGGCCCCTGTGCAGTGGTATACAGGCCCCTGTGCAGTGGTATACAGGCCCCTGTGCAGTGGTATACTGGCTCCTGTGCAGTGGTGTACAGGCCCCTGTGCAATGTATACAGGTCCCTGTGCAGTGGTATACAGGCCCCTGTGCAGTGTTATACAGGCCCCTGTGCAGTGGTATACAGGCCCCCTCTGCAGTGTATACAGGACCCCTCTGCGGTGTATACAGGCCCCCTCTGTGGTGTATACAGGCCCCCGTGCGGTGTATAGAGGCCCCCGTGTGGTGTATACAGGCCCCCGTGCGGTGTATACAGGCCCCTGTGCGGTGTATACAGGCCCCCTCTGCGGTGTATGCAGGCCCCCTGTGCGGTGTATACAGGCCCCTGTGCGGTGTATACAGGCCCCTGTGTGGTGTATACAGGCCCCTGTGCGGTGTATACAGGCCCCAGTGCGGTGTATACAGGCCCCCTCTGCGGTGTATACAGGCCCTCAGTGGTGGTATAAGGCCCCTGTGCGGTGTATACAGGCCCCTCTGCAGGTATACTGGCCCCCAGCAGTAATACACAGCCCCCCCCCCCCTCCTGATTATGTCTCCCCCAGGCTGCAGTCCCCAGCAGTAATACACAGCCCCCCCCCTCCTGATTATCTCTCCCCCAGGCTGCGGCCCCCAGCAGTAATACACAGCCCCCTCCCCTCCTGATTATGTCGCCCCCAGCAGTAATACACAGCCCCCCACCCTCCTTATTATGTCTCCCCCAGGCTGCGGCTCCCAGCAGTAATACGCAGCCCCCCCCCTCCTTATTATGTCTCCCCCAGGCTGCGGCACTTGTCAAAATAACAAACACTTTATACATCACCTTTCCGGTGCAGCTCCTCCGGTCCCGGCTTCTTCTTCCTGCTTGTTCCGACTTCTAGTGCTGTGACCGGGCGCAGGAGATAACGTCATCGGCTGCGCCCGGTCACATGACACCGGCACAAGCAGGAAGAAGCCGAGACCGGAGGAGCTGCGTCGGACAGGTGATGTATAAAGTGTTTGTTATTTTGACAAGTGCCGCAGCCTGGGGGAGACATAATAAGGAGGGGGGGGGCTGCGTATTACTGCTGGGAGCCGCAGCCTGGGGGAGACATAATAAGGAGGGGGGGGGGCTGTGTATTACTGCTGGGGGCCAGTGTATTGCAATATGCACGGCATCCCCCCACCGCTGATGGACGGTGGGATGCTGTGCATATTCATTACACTAATAAGGCGGCCCCACGTGACCGCCCGCGGTCACTGCGGCCCCCTCCTGCCTCCTCCAGCCACCGGTCAGAGCGCCCCCCCCACAGCATACCGAGTGACTTGCGTATAAGCCGAGGGGGGACTTTTCAGCCCAATATTTGGGCTGAAAATCTTGGCTTATACGCGAGTATATATGGTATATATATATTATATTGTGACGTAGCGCACCCTGGGGGACACGCTTGGCAGCAGAATTAACGCACACGGCAATGGATTCTTTACAAAGTTAATCCGGTTTATTCTAGACTTCTTAAACCGTGCTCCATAACACAAACATGGGGCTTTCCTTCAGCTTCAACATAAATGTCCATATATCTCCATAGACCATTTATCTCAATTATAACAATGAATAGATTCCTGTACAGGTTGAGGTACACTTCTCCCTAAAGTGTCCCAGGGCAGTATTCACACATGTCTCATTACTCACTGTGATTTGAGCCGTGTTCACATAGAACTCCTCCGGTGCTCCCAGCAACCTCACACAGAGAGGTTCACATAGTACCTCTCACACTGCCTGTTTTGCAGTTGTCTCATCACAGACTCTGATGGCGGGTTTACACGTTGCGATATCGTAGTACGATTTCAATGAAAAGTCACGTGGTTCAATCGTTGGAGCCGAAATCATTCCTGCGTTGTATGGTGTGAACGTCCAATACGATGCAGAAACGATGTCAATGCGATATCGGGGATTGAATGAGCGTGCTATTCAATGCCCTGATATTGAAGGGAGATTGGAGCCGGATCGTGCTGTGTAAACGCCCAACTATGATGCGATTTGAAACGTCACCCATTCACTCCCATGTTAAATGTTCGATCCTGGGTTGGGGGGCGTAGACATCGCACGGACGTTGTATTCCGATATCGCAGCGTGTAAACCTCCGATGCGATGCGGGAGAAACGTGCACTAAATGCGCGCTCCCGCGCCATTGAGTTGCGATATCGCAACGATATTGAAGCGTGTAAACCCACCATCAGACCCATGTCATGTGTCCTGCACCTTTGCAGGCTTGTAGAAGACTGCCTCACACAGCACTGGACAGGCTAAGGGCCGCTTCATAAACCAACAGCTGCAACACAGGGGCAACCAGCACCTCTCATTCATGCACACATTTAGCTGCCATTAACCCTGTGTGTACCACTAGCTCCAGCAATCACCCAGATTGCTGCAGGCCATGTGAGTCATACTAGTCACGTGGTATAGCGCTGGCATGCCTCACATACCCCCCCTCCTTGTTCAATCCCGTAGGGGGCGAACACATAATACGCCGGTGCATCACCACCCACAGGTTAAAGTATTAGATGAAAGGTTAAACAGGTTAAACAGGATCCCCGCAATGGACCTGTGCGCGGCTCAGCTCCTAGAACAGGAGTCATCGACCGCAGCCCCTCCCTTAAGGACCTACAACCTGTCAGTGTCACTGACTGTTTCCGTACGCGGAACTCTCTATCAGACATCACCATGTCACTTGTCCAAGTCATCCTCCTGTCAGACATTCCCCGCCCCCAGCAGTCACTACCGTAGGTAGGGTAATTGGTTACCGAATTCATGGTCGGGTCTGACGGTGTCCTGGCACATACCCTAGTAGGTCATTTAAGAGGGCCCGCCAGAGTTGAGGTACTGGAGGATTCATCACCTCCAACTGGACTAGCCCCGCTACCCTTAGTATGTCTCTGGAGACCTCTCTGTTAGCGTCTTACTTCATCACTTGTTATCATTTGAGAAGCAGTACACCACTCGTGTCTTCTGGCTCTAGGTTCTGCTGTGGCCAATCCGTTGTTTGGAGAGTGCTGTCGGGTCTCACCATTCCTGGGTGGCTTCCACCTCCCGCTGCTCAGAGGACAATGTCTATCAACTCTCCATCCTGCAAGATTCAGCTGTTCCACTTTTCACAGGTGAGCCAGACGGTATTCCATCAGCATCCGTATGTACCCAAAAGGTTCTTCTGTACCAATAGCAGTGAACAACACCATACCATCTGCATCAGGTTTCCAGTCCTGGCGATCACGTGGACAGCTTACTTTCATCACCCCGGACTTCTTTACCATGTTTTGCATGGCCTGGCCTTTTCTCCCAATGAATTTTGTCATCATAGCATAAGGGACCTGGATGACGTCTTCCCGCAGACTCTGAGCTCTCTTCATAAGTTCCAGCTGTCTAGCAGCTTCTTCAGTCTTCAACTGGATCATCCGCTTTGTGCGAACACATCGTAAGTGCATGTCACTTAGGATAGCCACTCGCTTCACTGTGACTTCTGTTGTGGACAGGACCACCAGCTGTTTGGCTTCTGAAGCCCAGTACACCTTACAAGCTCCCACAGCCTTCTTAAACTCTTCATGCACCGACTCTCTGGTGCATTCTTCAGCGCGTTTGCCCGGGAGGAACACTGGGTGCTCTACCTTCTCCAAGGTGGCCTCATTCCTCATCTAGCATGCATCCAGGCAACTTTTGAATCAGAGACTTCCTCCTCTAGTTTGGCTACTCGCCTCTCAGCAGCTTGTCTTCGAAGCCCTTCCTTCTTCAACTGCTCTTCTATAAAAATTCCCAGAGACCACTCTGTCTCCAAAGCACCCACTCGAGACTCAACAGCCTGTTTCCACAGCTTCTCTTGTCTCAAGTGGCCCTGGAGTATCTCCGTTAGCTCCCTTATCTTTCCTCCCACATCCACCGGGTCAGGCAAGCTCACAACACTCGAGGAGGTATTCACTTCAGCCTTCACTTTCTCAGTGGCTTCTTCCACTTCTGCAGTCATCTCCCCCTCTTGGGGTCCGGCAGCAGCCTTAGCAACTTTGACTTCATCATCGTGTGTCTGTCCAGGGGTCTCCAGTTCTTCACCTGTGACCTCTGCCACAGCACGCATCGGCAGCCCTATCTGTCACCCTCACCAGGGTCTCAACGGTATCAGCTTCCTCCTTTTCGTAGGTCTCAGCATCGATACTTTCGGCCCTCTCTTGGGTCTCTTTAGTGTTAACCTCAGAGGTTTTCTCACCCTCCATCTCTTCAACCTTTTCCGAAACTCCACCCATCTCTGCCGTGGTGTTTCCACTTCCCGCCACCCCAGTGTTGGGTCTATTATTAGTCTGCTCTCCATGACTTTCAGGGACTCTTGCTCCACTAGCTGTCCCCAGGATTTCTTCTCCTACAGCGCCACCAAATGACCGACCATCAGCTGCTTGTGCAGACAAGGGAGCGGACACCCATACAGTCTTCCTGGGTGGCTCTTTCTCCTTGTCTTTCACTTGAATGGTAGTGTCACCACATGGTGTCAGTTCCTTAGACAGCACAATATCGGTCTCAGCTCCAGCGGTTTTTACGGGCAATAACACATCACCTTCCATTCTGTTCTTCTCAGTGTCTGGAAGAGAACTCACACATGGCATAGAAACAGATGACATTATATTGTCAGCTGGGGTCACCTGGGCAGTTTTTGTTTTATGGCGCTTGCTCCTTTTGTTACGGGAGGATTTGCCATCCTTGCTGGGCCCTTCCTTATTGTACTCCCTTTCTTTCTCAGAGTCACAGTCACCTCTTGAGTCTGTGTTATACGCCACAGTCTGGTGAACCCCCAAGTCACTCTCTAACTCGGTGTCAGCTCCATTCTTAGTAGCTACGACATCACTACAAGTCACAGTGAGGTTTGCGTCTTTACTCATCGTGTCGCTATCTTGGGGAGACCCACCATTTTCTTTGGTCACTCCTAACTCTGGGCTGTCACACTTATGGGGTACAAACTCATGATTACACATAACTATATCACACAAAACCCCTTTAGCACCACGCTGTAACAGCGCTTTCTTTGGACTGTTCTGGCTCTTACCTGAGCAGCACAGACACCAGCCCTTGCTCCCACAAGTCCAAAAATAATTTAGAGTCCCGGCCTATTAAAACTGGCCATGCTAAGTTCTGGACTACGCCAACATCGGATCGCTCCAGATAACTGTCCGTCTCAAGGATCACTCTGCCCAGTGGGTACTCTTTAGTGGCCCCATGACTACAGCGTCCTTCTATTCGCTGTCCGGCCATCAGATGAAGTTCAGGTGTGGCCCTCACTAGGGTAACCAAGTTCCCCAGGTCAAGAATACCCGACACACATTGTCCATTCATTTTAACAGAACATAACCTTGACCCTAAGTTGGATGAACAGTCCATACCACAGATTGAACATCAGTAAGAGGAGCCCCAGAGTTCCCGGCTCCAGTTGATCAGTTCAGAGTTGGAATGCTCCGCCCCCTTTTGGGCAACCACCCCTTTTTGGGTCTCCACCCCTTTTGGGCAACCACCCCTTTTTGGGTCTCCGCCCCCTTTTGGGCAACCACCCCTTTTTGGGTCTCCGCCCCCTTTTGGGCAACCACCCCTTTTTGGGCAACCAACCCTTTTTAGGTCTCCACCCCTTTTGGGCAACCACCCCTTTTTGGGTCTCCACCCCCTTTTGAGCAACCACCCCTCCTTGGGCCTCCACCCCCTTTTGGGCAACCACCCCTCCTTGGGCCATGATCCCCTTTATGGAATCCACCCCCTTTTGGGACATTATCCGCTTTACTGAATCCGACCCCTTTTGTGACTCCGCCCCCTTTTGATCAACCCAGTCTATAGGGGATGCTTTCTGGGGACACCCCACAACGGATTGCTGGTGCTGCTGCTCCTGGCTCTGCAGCAGAAGTTTCAGAATCTCCTCCATGCTGCCCAGTCTCTCTGGCTGCAACAAGAGAAAAAACAGGAGGGGTGCTCCAATGGGTAATACCCGGTGTTCAAGGGGAAGGGGGGGTAGAATACCACTAACCTTTCCTGGTTGTACCGCCCGTACAACCAGGATCTGCAGCCTGTGGTGTATCACTGCACACCAAGCAGAAAGCAGTTGCTTGACTCCTCCCACGTGCACCTGGGTTGAGTGCGCTGTCCACCTTCGTGAACCCGCCAGCCAGATACTTGTATGCGACGTCCTCGTGAATCCACTGAGTCACCGGAAAACGTGCTTGGGTACGTTGTGCAGTTGCCCGTAGCAACCAATGTCCATATGAGTGCACCAGCACCGTTACCACAATCCACAACCAACCTTGTAGCCTTGCCCGTTGCCTCCAGCAATAAGGCTGCTACAATGCCCGCATTCTCCACCATATGTGACGTAGCGCACCCTGGGGGACACGCTTGGCAGCAGAATTGACGCACACGGCAATGGATTCTTTACAAAGTTAATCCGGTTTATTCTAGACTTCTTAAACCGTGCTCCATAACACAAACATGAGGCTTTCCTTCAGCTTCAACATAAATGTCCATATATCTCCATAGACCATTTATCTCAATTATAACAATGAATAGATTCCTGTACAGGTTGAGGTACACTTCTCCCTAAAGTGTCCCAGGGCAGTATTCACACATGTCTCATTACTCACTGTGATGTGAGCCGTGTTCACATAGAACTCCTCCGGTGCTCCCAGCAACCTCACACAGAGAGGTTCACATAGTACCTCTCACACTGCCTGCTCTGCAGTTGTCTCATCACAGACTCTCAAGGCCACTTTACACACACCATCTTATCTGTCCAACGTCTGACCAACTTACTGATTGCAGTGAAATCATGGACACATTGCTCCATTTTGTGACTGTGTACAATGGAACAATGTGTCCATGATTTCACTGCAACCAGCAAGTTGGTCAGAAGTTGGACAGATAAGTTGGTGTGTGTAAAGTGGCCCTTAGGTGGCCGTCACACGCATCTATATCGTGAGCGATATTGTTAGCGATCACGTGCACGCGTGATCGCTAACAATATCGTTCACATCGCTGGTGAGCTGTCACACAGGCAGACTCAACAGCGATGTAGAGCAGCGAGATCGCTGGTAACTATGGTACACATCGGGTTACTAGGCGCCGCGCTGCACTTAGTAACCCGATGTTTACCCTAGATACCATCTCCCAGCATAGGCTCTGCCGCTGGGAGATCATTCATCGTGGTGTCACACACCACGATGAAGCAGATTGAACAAGCGATTATCGCTTGATATGAGCTCCGGCTCCCATATCTGCGATGTAACGATCAAGCGATTCTACATTGTAAAATCGCTTGATCGCATGCAGCGATGCACAAACGATATCGCTTAAGCGATCAAAACGCAGATCGCTTAAGCGATATCGTGCATTAAATTGTTGCGTGTGACGGCCGCCTAAGACCCATGTCATGTGTCCTGCACGTTTGCAGGCTTGTGGAAGACTGCCTCACACAGCACTGGGCAGGCTAAGGGCCTTTTCACAAACCCACAGCTGCAACACAGGGGCAATCAGCACCTCTCACATAGGGTACCTTTACACATCGCGACATTGCATGCAATTTCACTGGCAATTTGCTGGTTGCAGTGAAATCATGGACACATTGTTCCATTTGTACACGGCAACAAAATAGATCAATGTGTCCATGATTTCACTGCAACCAGCAAATTGCAAGTGAAATTGCATGCAATGTTGCAATGTGTAACGGTACCCTCATGCACACATTTAGCTGCCATTAACCCTGTGTGTACCACTAGCTCCAGCAATCACCCAGATTGCTGCAGGCCATGTGAGTCATACCAGCCACGTGCTATAGCGCTGGCATGCCTCACAATATATATAAATATAGCTGTCACTAAAGGTAGATGTCCTGGACGTAAATCCCAAGCTGGTCTTGCGGTCACGCCCAGGAAACCATGCTGGTAAGCTACCTAAGGTAGGCCCGGTGCCTGCCAGGACTTGAAATATATAATTAATCAGTCCCTCTAATTACAGCTGCAGTGCAGGCATGGCGGCGTTCTAGCAGTGTGACTGAACCCGGAAGTAAGGTACACTTTACTGTGCACGTGCTGCGGCTGAGGGGATGCTAGCCGGAAGTTTAAAAAAGGAAGTGCTCCGCAAGTCCTTGCATTCGCCAGGCAGCCGAGCTGTGGTAGTCTGAGGTATTGTACATTCCTGGACTGACTAACCTTGCATAAGGTATTTTGGACGAAGTACCTTAATGTCCGCGCTGCTGCCAGAGAGGAACATACACCAACGACACTGGGACGTCTGAGTACTGGTAGTAGAGGTTTAATAATAATAAACCTCTACTACCAGTACTCAGACGTCCCAGTGTCGTTGGTGTATGTTCCTCTCTGGCAGCAGCGCGGACATTAAGGTACTTCGTCCAAAATACCTGATCACAGCACCGCACCTCGTGGAAGTACAGTCCCTGCAGCAGCTGCATTGTTCGAGCGATTACGCTGGTTGTGTGCTACACAACCTGACCAGGTGAGCAAATCTGATTTTTTCACATTTACCTGCCTATAAAGGATAAGACCCTATGTGCGCATTCTCAACCCTCTAGATATAACCTTGCATAAGGTCATTAGACTGATGTCTCTTTTTCTATTTCGGATGTTTTTTTTTTTTTCCTTCTCTTACATGTGCTATGGAGGAGATCTGGCATCATTCCAGGCGCTGAGGTTCACCACCACATGCAGATACTCTAGGCACACTCTGCTTGTATCGCGCGACTACACTGGTTCACTAACGAAGACCAGTTTGTAGATCAGGGCTCCCCAACCACCGGTCCGCGGCCGGGATCTGGGCCTTGGGGGTCTTTGTGCCAGTCCGCGGCATGCTGCTGGCTTCTCCGCTCCCCTGCGATGTCCCGGTTATACTTATAAAAATTTAACTTTTATTTGTTAATTTAAGATAGTGAGATGTACCCTTCATTTAGGTGTTGAATACTCCATTGTCAGGCAGGGAGAGAACTAGGGATAGAACAGGGTGACCTTCCCCTCTCCCCTTCTTTAGCAAAAACTATCATACCGTATGACATAAAGGGTACATCTGCCTATCTTAAATTAACAAATAAAAGTTAAATTTGAATAAGTATAACCTTGATATAGCTGCTTGAATTTAGGTTTACTAATATCTTTCTATGGTGAACATCCCCTGCGATGTCCACGCCCACCACGCCCCTCACCTCCAGCCCTACGCCACTGAGCTGAGGTCTCTGCCTCAGCTGCATGTGTAGATGTAGGAGGGGAGCTGTCGGCAAATCAGTGCAGCAGCCATGCCCTGATTGGCCCGCTGCTGCTGCACTGTTATTGGCCAACTGCTTCACTCGTACAACTAAGCAGCTGAGGCAGAGACGTGGCCAGAGTTTCATATCTCGTGCTATTTCCAAGCGCATCATGTGACGCGGTTGGAAATAGCGCGAGATATGAAAAAACTCCGGCTACGTCTCTGTCTTAGCTGTTTAGTTGTACTGCTAGCAGGAGAGGTGAGCGTCAACTGAAGAGCCTCTGTGTGTGTTTGTGTGTGTGTGTGTGTGGGCAATGACTGTATGTGGGGGGGGTTATACAAGGCGCAATGACCGTGTGTGGGGGTTATTCAGGGGTCAGTGTGTGTGTGTGTGTGTGTGTGTGAGGGGGGTTATACAAGGGGCAATGAGTGTATGTGGGGGGTATTCAGGGGTCAGTGTGTGTGGAGGGGTTATACAAGGGGCAATGACTGTGTGGGGAGTATTCAGGGGTCAGTGTGTGTGTGTGAGGGGTTATACAAGGGGCAATGTCTGTGTGTAGGGGGTATTCAGGGGTCAGTGTGTGTGAGGGGTTATGCAAGGGGCAACATCTGTGTGTGGGGTGTATTCAGGGGTCAGTATGTGTGTGGGGGATTGTGCAGGGGGCATCATGTCTGTGTGGGGATTATACAAGGGGCAATGTGTGTGTGTGTGTGTGTGGGGGGGGTTATACAGGGGGCAGTGTGTGTGTGTGGGGAGAATATATGCTATAAGGAGGGATATGACGCTGCATTAAACTATGAAGAGCTGTGATGCTGCATTATATTATATGGAGGGATAAGAGGCTGCATTATATTATATGGATGGATATGAGGTTGCATTATACTTTATGGAGGGCTGTGATGCTGCATTATACTATATTGAGGGATGTGAGGCTGCATTATATTATATGGATGGCTATGAGGTTACATTATACTTTATGGAGGGCTGTGAGGCTGCATTATATTATATGGTGGGCTGTGCCGCTGCATTATAATATGTGGAAGGCTGTTAGGGGATATTGTGGGCTGCATGGGGTTGATGGGGATATTGTGGGCTGCAAGGGGATGATAGGGATATTGCGGGCTGCAAGGGGATGATGGGGATATTGTGGGCTGTAAGGGGATGATGGGAATACCATATTGGGGGCTGGAAAAATAAGACATCCCCTGAAAATAAGATGTAATGCAACTTTCGGGGAAACAGGGTACTAAACCCCACCCATTCTTTATAGCCCCGCCCCATAAGTTCAAAGTTCCGCCCTGCCGGGCCTCGGAAAAATGGTCTTGCATGAAGCCGGTCCCCGATGCAAAAAAGGTTGGGGACCCCTGTTGTAGATTACCTAACTAAACAAAACCAGCACTGTAAGTCTCTGCACTTTGCCAAGCAGCTGAGCTGTCTGGGATCTAAAGTGTTGGAAGATTACCCTATAAATGTTATGATTATATTCTTTTTACCTTTTAGAAAGGAAAAGAAAATCCACAGAAGCTTGCTCTCTTCCATGCAGCTGTTCGCTGATGAGTGCCTGCAGGATGTATTTCTGCACAGATGAGTCAAGTTCCACAAATTACAGGGAATAACCTTCCTTTCAAACACAGTGGTTTTGTCTGTGCAGTATGCCTAATTAAGGCAAAGAAAAAAGGGGCAACACCCCGAAACAGCTGTCTGTGGATGGATACCTGGTCTTGGTATTCCCTTGTCATATCTCTAAGCTTGTAAAAGAGCTGGATATTGACTAAAAGGGCCACTTAACATGTTGGTTATGGTGTTCTCCGCAAGGAGCCACCCTTTGACTGGGTCCTTCCCTGGAAGGATATCTGGCTAGTCCTGTGTTTGAGACTCCTAACCGAGGCTCCACAGACTTATTTGCATATTCATAATTCCCAGGAGGCAATGCGCCTAGGAATTCACTGTGTTGAGCGCTTTAGCCAGCTGCCCGCAGTGTTTTCTTGGACTGGTCTCCCTGAGATCAGTGAATACTTTGTGATGTTGGTCTACTAGGCCTTGCTTCCACCTAGCCAGAATCCTACTCCACACTGATGAGGGGCAACACCCCGAAACAGCTGTCTGTGGATGGATACCTGGTCTTGGTATTCCCTTGTCATATCTCTAAGCTTGTAAAAGAGCTGGATATTGACTAAAAGGGCCACTTAACATGGTGGTTATGGTGTTCTCCGCAAGGAGCCACCCCTTGACTGGGTCCTTCCCTGGAAGGATATCTGGCTAGTCCTGTGTTTGAGACTCCTAACCGAGGCTCCACAGACTTATTTGCATAACCAATTCAACTTGAAATTTACACAGTCATAACAAAAATGTAATACATTTTTTAAACGTTTCCCTCCGCACCAGGACCTACGGATCAGATGTTATGATACTCCTATATAAAAAAGAATGAGACATTAGCTCCATTTTAACACCTAATCTGTGTCACCCCAGACATGTCATACACAATTAAATTAGGAGTAAAAGAAACTGCTCAGATCCTACACGGTTAGATGAAGAACTAGAGAAAAAGTGTCATGATTTACGTGGTAGAGGTTACTCAAACAGCATCCTAAAAAAGTACACACAATTGAAAGAAATACATTACTTGTGGATAAAACTACTGATGAGGCTCAAAAAAATTGAAATTGTATTAATTTCACCACACAATATAGCACAGACTATGTGGAGGTGGTGAAGGTTATAAAAAGATATCTACCGATATTAGATCAGGACCCCAAGGTGAAACAGGTAATGGACAACAATACAGTGCACTTTTCAGCTAGGAAAGCTCCAACATTAGGCTCTATTCTATCACCAAGCTTTTTTTTCTAAGGAGAACACTAGTGATAACCAAATTTGGTTAAGTGTGATTGTTTTTTTCAAGTGCAGCCAGAAAATCTGTGTAAATTGCAATTATGCAACCAAATGCGGTAGTTTTACATCACAACCTACTTAAGTTACATATCCCATAGAGAGTTTCTTAAACTGAAACACAAGTGGGGTCATTTACTTAATAGAGTGTATTAGTTGTAAAGTCCAATATGTGGGTTGTACCATGGGTCCACTCAAGCAGAGAATACGTAGACATCTCTCTGACTTAGTGGGAGACCTGAAGGTTAATATTTCTTCGATCTCAAGACACTTCTCTACTGCACATCATGGAAATAAATACCTCTACTTTCCACTTTTGTGGTAAAGAAAAGGTAAAATGTCCTGCAAGGGGCGGGGACTATAGGAGGAAGGGTCTCAAGAGAGAAACATTCTGGATGTTCAAGCTTGGAATGCGATTTCCTGCAGGCTTGAACATCAGGAGAGATCTGATCTTACAGTACTCTTAAATTTGGAAATTCTTCCGTAAATTGAATTTCCTCTCCTAAAACTTTTGAACCTTTTATAATTATCTCGTGTAACTCACAGTGTTTCTCTTTTTTAACAACTTAATTTTTTCCTTTGTCCTTTCCAGATAATTGATATTGTGGATTATTACACAGAAATTCTTGTGAAATTATTCTGTGCCAAGTTGGTAAAATGGGATAACCAAAGTACTGTGCGACATACTTTTTACAAGTGACGTGTTTGGCAATAGACCTGCAATATGACTTTCACAATTCAACACTTGATATACATACAAATCTTGCAAAAGTGTAAGACAAGAACAAACATATAAAAAATAAAAAAATATATAAAGCAGAAAAAGGGAGGAAAAGGGGAAAAATATATATATACAGTCATATGAAAAAGTTTAGGCACCCCTCTTAATCTTACTCATTTTTATTTGATTAAAATTGGGTTTTTGCAACAGCTATTTCAGTGTGATATATGTAATAACTGATGGACACAGTAATATTTCAGGATTGAAATGAGGTTTATTGCAGTTACCAAAAATGTGAAATATGCATTATTTCAAAATTTGACATTAATATTTAGTAGATCCACCTTTTGCAAAAATAACAGCCTCTAGTCGCTTCCTGTAGCTGTTAATGAGTTCCTGGATCCTGGATGAAGGTATTTTTGACCATTCCTCTTTACAAAACAATTCCAGTTCAGTTAAGTTTGATGGTCGCCGAGCATGGACAGCCTGCTTCAAAACATCCCACAGATGTTCAATGATATTCAGGTGTGGGGACTGGGATGGCCATTCCAGAACATTGTAATTGTTGCTTTGCATGAATGCCTGAGTAGATTTGGAGCGGTGTTTTGGATCATTGTCTTGCTGAAAGATCCATCCACAGCGTAACTTCAACTTTGACACTGATTCTTGAACATTATTCTCAAGAATCTGCTGATACTGAGTGGAATCCATGTGACCCTCAACTTTAACAAGATTCCCGGTGCCATCATTGGCCACACAGCCCCAAAGCATGATGGACCCTCCCCCAAATATGACAGTGGTTAGCAAGTGTTTTTCTTGGAATGCGGTGTTTTTGTGGCGCCATGCATAACGCCTTGTTGTATGACCAAACAACTCTTTGTTTCATCAGTCCACAGGACCTCCTTCCAAAATGAAACTGGCTTGTTCAAATGTGCTTTTGCATACCTTAGGTGACTCTGTTTGTGGCGTGCATGCAGAAACGGCTTCTTTCGCATCACTCTCCCATACAGCTTCTTCTTGTGCAGTGTGCGCTGTATTGTTGACCGATGCACAGTGACACCATCAGCAGCAAAATGATGCTGCAGGTCTTTGGAGGTTGTCTGTGGATTGTTCTTGACTATTCTCACCATTCTTTTTCTCTGCCTTTCTGATATTTTGTTGGCCTGCCACTTCTGGCCCTTACAAGAACTGTCCCTGTGGTCTTCCATTTCCTTACTATGTTCCTCACAGTGTAAACTGACAGGTTAAATCTCTGAGACAACTTTTTGTATCCTTCCCTGAACAACTATGTTGAACAATCTTTTTTTTTAAGATCACTTGAGAGCTGTTTTGAGGAGCCCATGATACCACTGATCAGAGAAGAAGATAGGAGAACAACTTGCAAGTGGACACCTGAAATAACTTTTCTCATGATTGGATACACCGAGCTATGAAGTACAGAGCTCAATGAGGTTACCAACCCAATTTAGTGCTTCAGTAAGTCAGTAAAAAGTAGTTAGGAGTATTCAAATCATGAAAATCAGAAGGATACTGTCACGTCCTACTGACGGACCCCACACGTGGACCCACTGGACCGCGTAGTGCGAATGCTGATACCGGGATGACAGAGAGACGGACCAGTACAGTAGAGTCAACAGGTTTATTTAACAACACAAGAACCCACGCCCCAGGGGAGGGCCACACGGCCACAGCACCGGAACACCACCGAAGGAGGCCCCGGAGCGCTTGATCCCTATACAGGGATACCGCCGGTACCAACCTCGGAAGGACCAATGAAGCGGACACAGGTGTTAAACCGACCCAAGGCAACGTGGAAACAACACAGCAACCGGGTATAAGATAGGACACGGAGAACCGGAAACACGGAGAATCCGGAGCAGGACCTGAATCAGCAATTTCAGCTTGGAGGAGATCCAGGTGGAAGACCCAGAACACGGGAGTCAGCAAGGAGCCGGCAGGGCGGAGATCTGCAGGAAGGAACACACAGAAATCAGATATCGAGCAAAATAAGGAACAACCTGACCAGACCAGGAATAGCAACTCCACTAGGTAGAAGTTGCCCTGGCAAAGACTGACAGGAAACAGGAAGTTTATATCACAGCAGGGCAGTCCTGATTGGCAGGACACAGAGGCATGGTGATTGGTTGAGGGGAGGAGCATGCTCCCTGCAGCCTCTCCAGCATTCACTGATTTGGAGATGGAGTTTCATGCGCTCAAGCAGTAGCCCCGGAAGTGAGGAGACGAGCAGCGCTACTCCAGCAGAGGGCGCTGGAACCCTGCGGCAGACCCCCGAGGGGTTACAGGTACCCATACTTTTACACCTGTCAAATTTTGAAATAATGCATATTTCACATTTTTGGTTAGTGCAATAAACCTCATTTCAATCCTGAAATATTACTGTGGCCATCAGTTATTACATATATCACACTGAAATAGCTGTTGCAAAAACCCAATTAAAAAAAAAAAAAATGAGTAAGATTAAGAGGGATTCCCAAACTTTTTGGTAATAACTAAATCACACTTGCAGCCAGTTGACATGGATTAAAGTTGACTCAACCTCTGTCCTGTGTCCTTGTGTGTACCACATTGAGCATGGAGAAAAGAAAGAAGACCAAAGAACTGTTTGAGGACTTGAGAAACCAAATTGTGAGGAAGCATGAGCAATCTCAAGGCTACAAGTCCATCTCCAAAGACCTGAATGTTCCTCTGTCTACCGTGAGCAGTGTCATCAAGAAGTTTAAAGCCCGTGGCACTGTGGCTAACCTCCCTAGATGTGGGCGGAAAAGAAAAATTGACGAGAGATTTCAACGCAAGATTGTGCGGATGGTGGATAAAGAACCTCGACTAACATCCAAACAAGTTCAAGCTGCCCTGCAGTCCGAGGGTACAACAGTGTCAACCCGTACTATCTGTTGGCGTCTGAATGAAAAGGGACTGTATGGTAGGATACCCAGGAAGACCCCACTTCTTACCCCGAGACATAAAAAAGCCAGGCTGGAGTTTGCCAAAACTTACCCGAGAAAGCCTACAACATTTTGGAAGAATGTTCTCTGGTCAGATGAGACAAAATAGAGCTTTTTGGGCAAAGGCATCAACATAGAGTTTACAGGAGAAAAAAAGAGGCATTCAAAGAAAAGACCACGGTCCCTACAGTCAAACATGGCGGAGGTTCCCTGATGTTTTGGGGTTGCTTTGCTGCCTCTGGCACTGGACTGCTTGATCGTGTGCATGGCATTATGAAGTCTGAAGACTACCAACAAATTTTGCAGCATAATGTAGGGCGCAGTGTGACAAAGCTGGGTCTCCCTCAGAGATCATGGGTCTTCCAGCAGGACAATGACAGAAAACACACTTCAAAAAGCACTAAAAATGGTTTGAGAGAAAGCACTGGAGACTTCTAACGTGGCCAGCAATGAGCTCAGACCCGAATCCCATAGAACACCTGTGGAGAGATCTAAAAATGGCAGTTTGGAGAAGGCACCCTTCAAATATCAGGGACCTGGAGCAGTTTGCCAAAGAAGAATGGTCTAAAATTACAGCAGAGCATTGTAAAAAAACTCATTGATGGTTACCGGAAGCGGTTGATCGCAGTTATTTTGGCTAAAGGTTGTGGAACCAAGTATTAGGCTGAGGGTGCCGATACTTTTGTCTGGCCCATTTTTGGAGTTTTGTGTGAAATGATCAATGTTTTGCTTTTTGTTTCATTCTCTTTTGTGTTTTTTCAGTGGAGACAATTTAAATGAAGATAATAATACCAAAGAATTTGTGATTGCAATCACAGGAAGAGACTGAGTATTATCTGACAGAATTGCAGGGGTGTCAATGTTCTTGGCCACAAATACCGTATATACTCGTGTATAAGCCGACCCGTGTATAAGCCGACCCCCCTACTTTTGCCCCCAAAAGTTGGTAAAAGTTATTGACTCGCGTATAAGCCTAGGGTATGAAATGCAGCAGACCCCCATCCTATTATATAGCCCTCCGTCACTGGTATATAGCACCCCTCAGTAATGGTATACAGGCCCCTCAGCAGTGGTATTATACAGGCCCCTCAGCATGTACAGCCCTCAGCAGGGGTATACAGGCCCCTCAGCAGTGGTATACAGGCCCCTGTGCAGTGGTATACAGGCCCCTGTGCAGTGGTATACAGGCCCCTGTGCAGTGGTATACTGGCTCCTGTGCAGTGGTGTACAGGCCCCTGTGCAATGTATACAGGTCCCTGTGCAGTGGTATACAGGCCCCTGTGCAGTGTTATACAGGCCCCTGTGCAGTGGTATACAGGCCCCCTCTGCAGTGTATACAGGACCCCTCTGCGGTGTATACAGGCCCCCTCTGTGGTGTATACAGGCCCCCGTGCGGTGTATAGAGGCCCCCGTGTGGTGTATACAGGCCCCCGTGCGGTGTATACAGGCCCCTGTGCGGTGTATACAGGCCCCCTCTGCGGTGTATGCAGGCCCCCTGTGCGGTGTATACAGGCCCCTGTGCGGTGTATACAGGCCCCTGTGTGGTGTATACAGGCCCCTGTGCGGTGTATACAGGCCCCAGTGCGGTGTATACAGGCCCCCTCTGCGGTGTATACAGGCCCTCAGTGGTGGTATAAGGCCCCTGTGCGGTGTATACAGGCCCCTCTGCAGGTATACTGGCCCCCAGCAGTAATACACAGCCCCCCCCCCCTCCTGATTATGTCTCCCCCAGGCTGCAGTCCCCAGCAGTAATACACAGCCCCCCCCCTCCTGATTATCTCTCCCCCAGGCTGCGGCCCCCAGCAGTAATACACAGCCCCCTCCCCTCCTGATTATGTCGCCCCCAGCAGTAATACACAGCCCCCCACCCTCCTTATTATGTCTCCCCAGGCTGCGGCTCCCAGCAGTAATACGCAGCCCCCCCCTCCTTATTATGTCTCCCCCAGGCTGCGGCACTTGTCAAAATAACAAACACTTTATACATCACCTTTCCGGTGCAGCTCCTCCGGTCCCGGCTTCTTCTTCCTGCTTGTTCCGACTTCTAGTGCTGTGACCGGGCGCAGGAGATAACGTCATCGGCTGCGCCCGGTCACATGACACCGGCACAAGCAGGAAGAAGCCGAGACCGGAGGAGCTGCGTCGGACAGGTGATGTATAAAGTGTTTGTTATTTTGACAAGTGCCGCAGCCTGGGGGAGACATAATAAGGAGGGGGGGGGCTGCGTATTACTGCTGGGAGCCGCAGCCTGGGGGAGACATAATAAGGAGGGGGGGGGGGCTGTGTATTACTGCTGGGGGCCAGTGTATTGCAATATGCACGGCATCCCCCACCGCTGATGGACGGTGGGATGCTGTGCATATTCATTACACTAATAAGGCGGCCCCACGTGACCGCCCGCGGTCACTGCGGCCCCCTCCTGCCTCCTCCAGCCACCGGTCAGAGCGCCCCCCCCACAGCATACCGAGTGACTTGCGTATAAGCCGAGGGGGGACTTTTCAGCCCAATATTTGGGCTGAAAATCTTGGCTTATACGCGAGTATATATGGTATATATATATATATTGTGACGTAGCGCACCCTGGGGGACACGCTTGGCAGCAGAATTAACGCACACGGCAATGGATTCTTTACAAAGTTAATCCGGTTTATTCTAGACTTCTTAAACCGTGCTCCATAACACAAACATGGGGCTTTCCTTCAGCTTCAACATAAATGTCCATATATCTCCATAGACCATTTATCTCAATTATAACAATGAATAGATTCCTGTACAGGTTGAGGTACACTTCTCCCTAAAGTGTCCCAGGGCAGTATTCACACATGTCTCATTACTCACTGTGATTTGAGCCGTGTTCACATAGAACTCCTCCGGTGCTCCCAGCAACCTCACACAGAGAGGTTCACATAGTACCTCTCACACTGCCTGTTTTGCAGTTGTCTCATCACAGACTCTGATGGCGGGTTTACACGTTGCGATATCGTAGTACGATTTCAATGAAAAGTCACGTGGTTCAATCGTTGGAGCCGAAATCATTCCTGCGTTGTATGGTTGTGAACGTCCAATACGATGCAGGAAACGATGTCAATGCGATATCGGGGATTGAATGAGCGTGCTATTCAATGCCCTGATATTGAAGGGAGATTGGAGCCGGATCGTGCTGTGTAAACGCCCAACTATGATGCGATTTGAAACGTCACCCATTCACTCCCATGTTAAATGTTCGATCCTGGGTTGGGGGGCGTAGACATCGCACGGACGTTGTATTCCGATATCGCAGCGTGTAAACCTCCGATGCGATGCGGGAGAAACGTGCACTAAATGCGCGCTCCCGCGCCATTGAGTTGCGATATCGCAACGATATTGAAGCGTGTAAACCCACCATCAGACCCATGTCATGTGTCCTGCACCTTTGCAGGCTTGTAGAAGACTGCCTCACACAGCACTGGACAGGCTAAGGGCCGCTTCATAAACCAACAGCTGCAACACAGGGGCAACCAGCACCTCTCATTCATGCACACATTTAGCTGCCATTAACCCTGTGTGTACCACTAGCTCCAGCAATCACCCAGATTGCTGCAGGCCATGTGAGTCATACTAGTCACGTGGTATAGCGCTGGCATGCCTCACATACCCCCCCTCCTTGTTCAATCCCGTAGGGGGCGAACACATAATACGCCGGTGCATCACCACCCACAGGTTAAAGTATTAGATGAAAGGTTAAACAGGTTAAACAGGATCCCCGCAATGGACCTGTGCGCGGCTCAGCTCCTAGAACAGGAGTCATCGACCGCAGCCCCTCCCTTAAGGACCTACAACCTGTCAGTGTCACTGACTGTTTCCGTACGCGGAACTCTCTATCAGACATCACCATGTCACTTGTCCAAGTCATCCTCCTGTCAGACATTCCCCGCCCCCAGCAGTCACTACCGTAGGTAGGGTAATTGGTTACCGAATTCATGGTCGGGTCTGACGGTGTCCTGGCACATACCCTAGTAGGTCATTTAAGAGGGCCCGCCAGAGTTGAGGTACTGGAGGATTCATCACCTCCAACTGGACTAGCCCCGCTACCCTTAGTATGTCTCTGGAGACCTCTCTGTTAGCGTCTTACTTCATCACTTGTTATCATTTGAGAAGCAGTACACCACTCGTGTCTTCTGGCTCTAGGTTCTGCTGTGGCCAATCCGTTGTTTGGAGAGTGCTGTCGGGTCTCACCATTCCTGGGTGGCTTCCACCTCCCGCTGCTCAGAGGACAATGTCTATCAACTCTCCATCCTGCAAGATTCAGCTGTTCCACTTTTCACAGGTGAGCCAGACGGTATTCCATCAGCATCCGTATGTACCCAAAAGGTTCTTCTGTACCAATAGCAGTGAACAACACCATACCATCTGCATCAGGTTTCCAGTCCTGGCGATCACGTGGACAGCTTACTTTCATCACCCCGGACTTCTTTACCATGTTTTGCATGGCCTGGCCTTTTCTTCCAATGATTTTGTCATCATAGCATAAGGGACCTGGATGACGTCTTCCCGCAGACTCTGAGCTCTCTTCATAAGTTCCAGCTGTCTAGCAGCTTCTTCAGTCTTCAACTGGATCATCCGCTTTGTGCGAACACATCGTAAGTGCATGTCACTTAGGATAGCCACTCGCTTCACTGTGACTTCTGTTGTGGACAGGACCACCAGCTGTTTGGCTTCTGAAGCCCAGTACACCTTACAAGCTCCCACAGCCTTCTTAAACTCTTCATGCACCGACTCTCTGGTGCATTCTTCAGCGCGTTTGCCCGGGAGGAACACTGGGTGCTCTACCTTCTCCAAGGTGGCCTCATTCCTCATCTAGCATGCATCCAGGCAACTTTTGAATCAGAGACTTCCTCCTCTAGTTTGGCTACTCGCCTCTCAGCAGCTTGTCTTCGAAGCCCTTCCTTCTTCAACTGCTCTTCTATAAAAATTCCCAGAGACCACTCTGTCTCCAAAGCACCCACTCGAGACTCAACAGCCTGTTTCCACAGCTTCTCTTGTCTCAAGTGGCCCTGGAGTATCTCCGTTAGCTCCCTTATCTTTCCTCCCACATCCACCGGGTCAGGCAAGCTCACAACACTCGAGGAGGTATTCACTTCAGCCTTCACTTTCTCAGTGGCTTCTTCCACTTCTGCAGTCATCTCCCCCTCTTGGGGTCCGGCAGCAGCCTTAGCAACTTTGACTTCATCATCGTGTGTCTGTCCAGGGGTCTCCAGTTCTTCACCTGTGACCTCTGCCACAGCACGCATCGGCAGCCCTATCTGTCACCCTCACCAGGGTCTCAACGGTATCAGCTTCCTCCTTTTCGTAGGTCTCAGCATCGATACTTTCGGCCTCTCTCTTGGGTCTCTTTAGTGTTAACCTCAGAGGTTTTCTCACCCTCCATCTCTTCAACCTTTTCCGAAACTCCACCCATCTCTGCCGTGGTGTTTCCACTTCCCGCCACCCCAGTGTTGGGTCTATTATTAGTCTGCTCTCCATGACTTTCAGGGACTCTTGCTCCACTAGCTGTCCCCAGGATTTCTTCTCCTACAGCGCCACCAAATGACCGACCATCAGCTGCTTGTGCAGACAAGGGAGCGGACACCCATACAGTCTTCCTGGGTGGCTCTTTCTCCTTGTCTTTCACTTGAATGGTAGTGTCACCACATGGTGTCAGTTCCTTAGACAGCACAATATCGGTCTCAGCTCCAGCGGTTTTTACGGGCAATAACACATCACCTTCCATTCTGTTCTTCTCAGTGTCTGGAAGAGAACTCACACATGGCATAGAAACAGATGACATTATATTGTCAGCTGGGGTCACCTGGGCAGTTTTTGTTTTATGGCGCTTGCTCCTTTTGTTACGGGAGGATTTGCCATCCTTGCTGGGCCCTTCCTTATTGTACTCCCTTTCTTTCTCAGAGTCACAGTCACCTCTTGAGTCTGTGTTATACGCCACAGTCTGGTGAACCCCCAAGTCACTCTCTAACTCGGTGTCAGCTCCATTCTTAGTAGCTACGACATCACTACAAGTCACAGTGAGGTTTGCGTCTTTACTCATCGTGTCGCTATCTTGGGGAGACCCACCATTTTCTTTGGTCACTCCTAACTCTGGGCTGTCACACTTATGGGTACAAACTCATGATTACACATAACTATATCACACAAAACCCCTTTAGCACCACGCTGTAACAGCGCTTTCTTTGGACTGTTCTGGCTCTTACCTGAGCAGCACAGACACCAGCCCTTGCTCCCACAAGTCCAAAAATAATTTAGAGTCCCGGCCTATTAAAACTGGCCATGCTAAGTTCTGGACTACGCCAACATCGGATCGCTCCAGATAACTGTCCGTCTCAAGGATCACTCTGCCCAGTGGGTACTCTTTAGTGGCCCCATGACTACAGCGTCCTTCTATTCGCTGTCCGGCCATCAGATGAAGTTCAGGTGTGGCCCTCACTAGGGTAACCAAGTTCCCCAGGTCAAGAATACCCGACACACATTGTCCATTCATTTTAACAGAACATAACCTTGACCCTAAGTTGGATGAACAGTCCATACCACAGATTGAACATCAGTAAGAGGAGCCCCAGAGTTCCCGGCTCCAGTTGATCAGTTCAGAGTTGGAATGCTCCGCCCCCTTTTGGGCAACCACCCCTTTTTGGGTCTCCACCCCTTTTGGGCAACCACCCCTTTTTGGGTCTCCGCCCCCTTTTGGGCAACCACCCCTTTTTGGGTCTCCGCCCCCTTTTGGGCAACCACCCCTTTTTGGGCAACCAACCCTTTTTAGGTCTCCACCCCTTTTGGGCAACCACCCCTTTTTGGGTCTCCACCCCCTTTTGAGCAACCACCCCTCCTTGGGCCTCCACCCCCTTTTGGGCAACCACCCCTCCTTGGGCCATGATCCCCTTTATGGAATCCACCCCCTTTTGGGACATTATCCGCTTTACTGAATCCGACCCCTTTTGTGACTCCGCCCCCTTTTGATCAACCCAGTCTATAGGGGATGCTTTCTGGGGACACCCCACAACGGATTGCTGGTGCTGCTGCTCCTGGCTCTGCAGCAGAAGTTTCAGAATCTCCTCCATGCTGCCCAGTCTCTCTGGCTGCAACAAGAGAAAAAACAGGAGGGGTGCTCCAATGGGTAATACCCGGTGTTCAAGGGGAAGGGGGGGTAGAATACCACTAACCTTTCCTGGTTGTACCGCCCGTACAACCAGGATCTGCAGCCTGTGGTGTATCACTGCACACCAAGCAGAAAGCAGTTGCTTGACTCCTCCCACGTGCACCTGGGTTGAGTGCGCTGTCCACCTTCGTGAACCCGCCAGCCAGATACTTGTATGCGACGTCCTCGTGAATCCACTGAGTCACCGGAAAACGTGCTTGGGTACGTTGTGCAGTTGCCCGTAGCAACCAATGTCCATATGAGTGCACCAGCACCGTTACCACAATCCACAACCAACCTTGTAGGCCTTGCCCGTTGCCTCCAGCAATAAGGCTGCTACAATGCCCGCATTCTCCACCATATGTGACGTAGCGCACCCTGGGGGACACGCTTGGCAGCAGAATTGACGCACACGGCAATGGATTCTTTACAAAGTTAATCCGGTTTATTCTAGACTTCTTAAACCGTGCTCCATAACACAAACATGAGGCTTTCCTTCAGCTTCAACATAAATGTCCATATATCTCCATAGACCATTTATCTCAATTATAACAATGAATAGATTCCTGTACAGGTTGAGGTACACTTCTCCCTAAAGTGTCCCAGGGCAGTATTCACACATGTCTCATTACTCACTGTGATGTGAGCCGTGTTCACATAGAACTCCTCCGGTGCTCCCAGCAACCTCACACAGAGAGGTTCACATAGTACCTCTCACACTGCCTGCTCTGCAGTTGTCTCATCACAGACTCTCAAGGCCACTTTACACACACCATCTTATCTGTCCAACGTCTGACCAACTTACTGATTGCAGTGAAATCATGGACACATTGCTCCATTTTGTGACTGTGTACAATGGAACAATGTGTCCATGATTTCACTGCAACCAGCAAGTTGGTCAGAAGTTGGACAGATAAGTTGGTGTGTGTAAAGTGGCCCTTAGGTGGCCGTCACACGCATCTATATCGTGAGCGATATTGTTAGCGATCACGTGCACGCGTGATCGCTAACAATATCGTTCACATCGCTGGTGAGCTGTCACACAGGCAGACTCAACAGCGATGTAGAGCAGCGAGATCGCTGGTAACTATGGTACACATCGGGTTACTAGGCGCCGCGCTGCACTTAGTAACCCGATGTTTACCCTAGATACCATCTCCCAGCATAGGCTCTGCCGCTGGGAGATCATTCATCGTGGTGTCACACACCACGATGAAGCAGATTGAACAAGCGATTATCGCTTGATATGAGCTCCGGCTCCCATATCTGCGATGTAACGATCAAGCGATTCTACATTGTAAAATCGCTTGATCGCATGCAGCGATGCACAAACGATATCGCTTAAGCGATCAAAACGCAGATCGCTTAAGCGATATCGTGCATTAAATTGTTGCGTGTGACGGCCGCCTAAGACCCATGTCATGTGTCCTGCACGTTTGCAGGCTTGTGGAAGACTGCCTCACACAGCACTGGGCAGGCTAAGGGCCTTTTCACAAACCCACAGCTGCAACACAGGGGCAATCAGCACCTCTCACATAGGGTACCTTTACACATCGCGACATTGCATGCAATTTCACTGGCAATTTGCTGGTTGCAGTGAAATCATGGACACATTGTTCCATTTGTACACGGCAACAAAATAGATCAATGTGTCCATGATTTCACTGCAACCAGCAAATTGCAAGTGAAATTGCATGCAATGTTGCAATGTGTAACGGTACCCTCATGCACACATTTAGCTGCCATTAACCCTGTGTGTACCACTAGCTCCAGCAATCACCCAGATTGCTGCAGGCCATGTGAGTCATACCAGCCACGTGCTATAGCGCTGGCATGCCTCACAATATATATAAATATAGCTGTCACTAAAGGTAGATGTCCTGGACGTAAATCCCAAGCTGGTCTTGCGGTCACGCCCAGGAAACCATGCTGGTAAGCTACCTAAGGTAGGCCCGGTGCCTGCCAGGACTTGAAATATATAATTAATCAGTCCCTCTAATTACAGCTGCAGTGCAGGCATGGCGGCGTTCTAGCAGTGTGACTGAACCCGGAAGTAAGGTACACTTTACTGTGCACGTGCTGCGGCTGAGGGGATGCTAGCCGGAAGTTTAAAAAAGGAAGTGCTCCGCAAGTCCTTGCATTCGCCAGGCAGCCGAGCTGTGGTAGTCTGAGGTATTGTACATTCCTGGACTGACTAACCTTGCATAAGGTATTTTGGACGAAGTACCTTAATGTCCGCGCTGCTGCCAGAGAGGAACATACACCAACGACACTGGGACGTCTGAGTACTGGTAGTAGAGGTTTAATAATAATAAACCTCTACTACCAGTACTCAGACGTCCCAGTGTCGTTGGTGTATGTTCCTCTCTGGCAGCAGCGCGGACATTAAGGTACTTCGTCCAAAATACCTGATCACAGCACCGCACCTCGTGGAAGTACAGTCCCTGCAGCAGCTGCATTGTTCGAGCGATTACGCTGGTTGTGTGCTACACAACCTGACCAGGTGAGCAAATCTGATTTTTTCACATTTACCTGCCTATAAAGGATAAGACCCTATGTGCGCATTCTCAACCCTCTAGATATAACCTTGCATAAGGTCATTAGACTGATGTCTCTTTTTCTATTTCGGATGTTTTTTTTTTTTTCCTTCTCTTACATGTGCTATGGAGGAGATCTGGCATCATTCCAGGCGCTGAGGTTCACCACCACATGCAGATACTCTAGGCACACTCTGCTTGTATCGCGCGACTACACTGGTTCACTAACGAAGACCAGTTTGTAGATCAGGGCTCCCCAACCACCGGTCCGCGGCCGGGATCTGGGCCTTGGGGGTCTTTGTGCCAGTCCGCGGCATGCTGCTGGCTTCTCCGCTCCCCTGCGATGTCCCGGTTATACTTATAAAAATTTAACTTTTATTTGTTAATTTAAGATAGTGAGATGTACCCTTCATTTAGGTGTTGAATACTCCATTGTCAGGCAGGGAGAGAACTAGGGATAGAACAGGGTGACCTTCCCCTCTCCCCTTCTTTAGCAAAAACTATCATACCGTATGACATAAAGGGTACATCTGCCTATCTTAAATTAACAAATAAAAGTTAAATTTGAATAAGTATAACCTTGATATAGCTGCTTGAATTTAGGTTTACTAATATCTTTCTATGGTGAACATCCCCTGCGATGTCCACGCCCACCACGCCCCTCACCTCCAGCCCTACGCCACTGAGCTGAGGTCTCTGCCTCAGCTGCATGTGTAGATGTAGGAGGGGAGCTGTCGGCAAATCAGTGCAGCAGCCATGCCCTGATTGGCCCGCTGCTGCTGCACTGTTATTGGCCAACTGCTTCACTCGTACAACTAAGCAGCTGAGGCAGAGACGTGGCCAGAGTTTCATATCTCGTGCTATTTCCAAGCGCATCATGTGACGCGGTTGGAAATAGCGCGAGATATGAAAAAACTCCGGCTACGTCTCTGTCTTAGCTGTTTAGTTGTACTGCTAGCAGGAGAGGTGAGCGTCAACTGAAGAGCCTCTGTGTGTGTTTGTGTGTGTGTGTGTGTGGGCAATGACTGTATGTGGGGGGGGTTATACAAGGCGCAATGACCGTGTGTGGGGGTTATTCAGGGGTCAGTGTGTGTGTGTGTGTGTGTGTGTGAGGGGGGTTATACAAGGGGCAATGAGTGTATGTGGGGGGTATTCAGGGGTCAGTGTGTGTGGAGGGGTTATACAAGGGGCAATGACTGTGTGGGGAGTATTCAGGGGTCAGTGTGTGTGTGTGAGGGGTTATACAAGGGGCAATGTCTGTGTGTAGGGGGTATTCAGGGGTCAGTGTGTGTGAGGGGTTATGCAAGGGGCAACATCTGTGTGTGGGGTGTATTCAGGGGTCAGTATGTGTGTGGGGGATTGTGCAGGGGGCATCATGTCTGTGTGGGGATTATACAAGGGGCAATGTGTGTGTGTGTGTGTGTGGGGGGGGGTTATACAGGGGGCAGTGTGTGTGTGTGGGGAGAATATATGCTATAAGGAGGGATATGACGCTGCATTAAACTATGAAGAGCTGTGATGCTGCATTATATTATATGGAGGGATAAGAGGCTGCATTATATTATATGGATGGATATGAGGTTGCATTATACTTTATGGAGGGCTGTGATGCTGCATTATACTATATTGAGGGATGTGAGGCTGCATTATATTATATGGATGGCTATGAGGTTACATTATACTTTATGGAGGGCTGTGAGGCTGCATTATATTATATGGTGGGCTGTGCCGCTGCATTATAATATGTGGAAGGCTGTTAGGGGATATTGTGGGCTGCATGGGGTTGATGGGGATATTGTGGGCTGCAAGGGGATGATAGGGATATTGCGGGCTGCAAGGGGATGATGGGGATATTGTGGGCTGTAAGGGGATGATGGGAATACCATATTGGGGGCTGGAAAAATAAGACATCCCCTGAAAATAAGATGTAATGCAACTTTCGGGGAAACAGGGTACTAAACCCCACCCATTCTTTATAGCCCCGCCCCATAAGTTCAAAGTTCCGCCCTGCCGGGCCTCGGAAAAATGGTCTTGCATGAAGCCGGTCCCCGATGCAAAAAAGGTTGGGGACCCCTGTTGTAGATTACCTAACTAAACAAAACCAGCACTGTAAGTCTCTGCACTTTGCCAAGCAGCTGAGCTGTCTGGGATCTAAAGTGTTGGAAGATTACCCCTATAAATGTTATGATTATATTCTTTTTACCTTTTAGAAAGGAAAAGAAAATCCACAGAAGCTTGCTCTCTTCCATGCAGCTGTTCGCTGATGAGTGCCTGCAGGATGTATTTCTGCACAGATGAGTCAAGTTCCACAAATTACAGGGAATAACCTTCCTTTCAAACACAGTGGTTTTGTCTGTGCAGTATGCCTAATTAAGGCAAAGAAAAAAAAGCAGAGCTTATTCTGTGCCTTAAAGCGAACCTGTCACCCCCCGTGGACATCAAAAGCTATAATAGCCACCTTCTGCAGCACTAAGGCTGCATTCAGGGAAGGTGCTATATGCTTTTGATGCCCTATATTCAGTCAAATATGAAGTTATATAAAGGCTTACACTTAAGAAGACCTAAGACCGGGAGGTGGGGTTTCGCGCTCCTCCGACCCGCCTCCTCTTGTCAATCATTCAGGTCGCCTGCTGCTGCCTCCCCTCAGTGTCGTTCATGAACGCGCGCCTCCGTTCTCCTCTATGGCACCGCGCATGCGCTGTGCGCCGGGTGTCCAGGAAGTCGTCGGGCTGCGCGCTGCAGCAGGCGACCTGAATGATTGACGAGGAGGCGGGTCGAAGGAGCGCGAAACCCCGCCTCCCGGTCTTAGGTCTTCTTAAGTGTAAGCCTTTATATAACTTCATATTTGACTGAATATAGGGCATCAAAAGCATATAGCCACCTTCCCAGAATGCAGCCTTAGTGCTGCAGAAGGTGGCTATTATAGCTTTTGATGTCCACGGGGGGTGACAGGTTCGCTTTAAAGGAGATTGCATTCTCAGTGCACCTGCTGAATAAATGTCTGCAGTATGAGTGGTGTGGATCTGAGAAGATGCTGGATCTTGGAACCAGATTCAGAACTGGTTATAGGATTGATCCTTCGCAAATCCAGGCCTGGGAACACCCACCCCAGGTGGATCTGGATGTAGCTAGGCTCTTCAAAAAAAAATAAATAGTCAGCTTGCCTTTGACTCAAGCCTTGAGAAAGGACACTTAGTCCGAAATGCGTCACCCACCAGACGCCCGCACCCACCTGCCATGTCATCTACCTGCTGATCCATGTAAAAATGTTGTAATTTGAAGGTGTTGGGAAATTAATAAAGAATTGTTGATATTCATCAAACGGAAGCTGGGCCACCTTCTTCTTTCTATTAAGGTCTTAACCCATACTGTGCTGCCTACGGACTCCAGGAAATGAAAATTTCGGGTAATTAAATTTTTATATATTTTTCAAGGTTATTCCCCATCTATGAAGCTCAGGGAACATAATATACACCTGGTTATATTGGATATGTGTTCATTCCCCTGTAATCTACATATATTCCATGTTCATTCCTGACCTATAAAGCTCAGGTAACGTAATATATACCTGGATATATATGGGATATGTGTTCATTCTCCTGTAATTTACATAAATTTCATGTTCATTTGCCACCGATAAAGTTCAGGGAATACAATATACACCTGGTTATATGGAACATAGATTCATTCTCCTATTATCTACATATATTTCATGTTCATTCCCCAGCTATAAAGCTCAGGTAGCATAATATACACCTGAAACAAGCAAAAAAAAGCCAGCTCCACCAGGAAAAACACTTGCAGTAAAACTTTTGCAGTTGCACATATTACCTGCAATTTGTAAAATGTACAAATTTGAGAATTTGGCAAAAAAAATGATCAATATTTTTGAGCCAACCTGCCATGTCAAGGCATCTCAAATAGGGTGGTCCTACACAATACTTTTTTTATTTTAGTTGTACATTACTACCTCAAACATAAAAATATAGTAGAATATCAAAAACTAAATCTACCTGGTACATCTGCAGTCTGCTCCCATGTTGCCAGTCGAAGTGCAAGTGAATAAAAAGCCAACCCAGGTCCTGCACACCTGTCACTGATGCAACAGGAATCTGGACTTCTCAGAGTTAACTCTCACTGTACCAGACCAGCACACAAGAATGAGGGCAAGACAAGCTGAGGTAAATGAAGCCTGAAATAACAGCCTGTGGGCATGGTACGATAACAGAATGTGAACAGTTACCAAGAATGTGACTCACCGTGGCCGGGGACTCCGGTTTAGGCAGGCTGTAGCTCCTTCCTCCTTGTCACGGGTGGGCCGCGCCTGCCGGTAGTGAGGCCCGGTTGAGTGCAGATCAAAAGGGTTGAAGACGTCTTGTCGGAACAGATTAAAGGGGTTAATTTATTCGTGACGCCACCTATGAGTAGTTCGGTAATCGTTACCGACGCTGCGGAACCTCCGGGGGATGGATAGCAGCAAGATGGAACGCTCCCCACAGGCTGAGCGGTGATCCCCGGAGGCTGGAGCTGCTCAAGATGTTGTGTGGCAGCTGCGGTTACCTTGTGTGTGGACGGATTCAATCATAAGGAAGCACGGACACTGAAAGTCTCTGCAACGGGTCTTTACTGTAACCAGCAAGCAGTACATGGCATACAGTTGACGGGTAGTGGACCGGGTGGACTCAGCAGTGATAGGTGTCCCTCAGAGATCCGTAGTGTTCCTCCATTCTAGCTAAGTGTCTGCCATTGTCGCCCAGGAATACCAGGTCGGGTACGGGGAGGCTGCTTCAATCCCTATCCAAATTGTACGTTATGGATGTTCTGGGGAGCCTTGGATCCCTCGGTGGGTACACAGCTGGTTAGACGACTGGAATTTGGCTGGTGGTGGGGTGCTCCTGTGAAGCTGCTCCTCCACGCTTCTGGTTCGCGTAGCAGAGGTGAACTGCTGCCAGCTTCGGTACCAGTGAACCGGCTGTGAGTTGGGCACGGGAGTCTTTTGGGACCCGTGGTTGGTGATGCCCGATCCCGGTTGTTAAGGCCTCAGGTGCTAACACCCGACCGGTGACGGCCCAGGGCCTGCACAGCGGTGCAGAGCCCCCGCTCCTACTCCGAGTTCAAGTCTGTCTCTTGTCTAGAATCTTCTTAGACTCTCCTTAGACTCTGACTAACTAATTGTGTTAACTTTCCCTCTACACTACCCTTGCACTCCGCCCACCAGGACCTGGATTGGTCCCCTCTACTAGTGTTGCATGCAGGGTTTGGATCTCTAAGTTAACCAGATGACTGCTGGGTCAGAGAATATTGCTGCTTCATTTATGGCTGCAATACCCTCCTGTGACTCACTCGTTGCGGGGCGCCACACTCCCCCTTGGTTTAATACGCTTGTCCCCAAGCGTCACACTACCACATTACAGAGGTTTTTGTATTTTATAACAGGTAATAAACACTTTTATTAATGACAGGTCATTATTTTGCATAAAAGTGAGGCAAGTAAAATAAACAGGTTAACACATTGCGCGGACCCGGCGGGTCCTTAGGTAAAAGTTCAGGCTGTAGCCGCCAAGTCGCGGTGTTATTTGCAAACAGGAAGAAGTCTCTTGGCAAAGTTCAATCAACAAAGTCACTTATGGAGGGCAATGTTCCGGACTCGTATAGCGAACCACCCGTCACAGCATACATATCGCTCATAGGTTACAATGTCCCCTCTATATAAGTCTCGGTTAGGATGCCCTCACGGTAGGTGCGATTCCACATCACGGTGCCCACGAACACTTCTGTACACACACCCTCCTCCCTTACGAATCCCCACCTGGTGGATAAGTTAAAGGTGCTCACCCGTCCAGTTTTACGGAACTCATCAGGCAATGGAGGTTGGCGGCGGGCTTCAGTACGGGCCTGCATGTTGGCGCGCAGCCGAGCGTGCCACTCCTCCCTTCGGATGCGACGTACCTCTTCGTCGGAGTGGTGCGGCGTGTGGATAAAGTCACTACGGCGTGCTGGTTGTTGAACGGCTGGAGTCTGGTGGGCAGTGTGGATAGGAACCCGTTTGAACGGGCCCGGAGAAGATGTTGCTGCGGCGGCACCCGACCAGCGTACCCGAGCAGATCGCCCGGCAGAAGGATCCTTGGTATCTCCCCAGGCGAACCCGGTGTAGAGGTCCTCAGCTTGGGCTGTAGGTCTCGTCATCATCATCCTCGATCTCTCCCTCGATGACCACGTCGGGCTGCTCGGCTAATGGAGATGGTGGAATGGAGTCCTCTGGGTCGATGGGTTGCTGTGCTGCAAAGTTCTCCTCGAGGTCGTTTTGCAGGGCTTCCAGGCTGCCTGCCTCTTCTTCTGTAGCAGCGGGAAGTGGTGTTTCGATCCCGGTCACCAGGTAGGCCTCGGCAATAGCAGAGGAGACCTCCGGATCAGGGGAGAAACAGGCGACAGTCTCGGTAGTGGTGAAACTAGTCGCGGGTTCCGCAAGTGGAACCGGGTAAGTATTCGGTTCTTCCTTGGAGCGCGTTGCAAGCTCCGGCTCAAACACGGTCGCAGTTCCAGACTTTGGAGCGGGATAAGCGGTGGTCTCCACCGGAATGACACAGTCTATTGGTTCTGGAGACGAGGCTGGACAAGTGGTCGGCATGGGCGAGGCGGTGCTGAAACTTGAGATGTCGTCCGGCCCTGGAGTGGTTGCACCCGAGCGGCTCTGCTGCATCGCACGATGTAGTCTGCTGCCCAAGCTCACGCTCCAACTGCGGATCGTTCATTCTACGGTTTCTAGGAGCCGTACCCGGAGGTCTTGCAGAGCTTCTTGCCAGAAGTCGGGGCTGCCGTCGATATTAAGGACAGGACCCGGACCCGGATGGCCTATTGCTGCTCTGGCCTCGGCTTCCACTTCTTGCATCAGGTCTCTCAGTCTTGAGCTGGCCATGTTTCTTGGAGGAACCACACCGTCTCTACCCGGTAGCTGTACTGGTGAAGAGCTGGTGAAGAACGGTCTGACTGACACTCCCATTTCCTTTGGGCTTTTTGTAGTCCAATCGTGGGAAAAGTCTTTGGGGTCCGCCCCCATGGCTGATTCGAGCAATCAGGGCGGACAAAGAATTTGGCGCCTTTGCCTTTAGCCCTCCCACGAAGAGGGGCGGTGGCTCACCCCTGGGCTTGCACGTGGCGGGAACGCCATCTTGGGCGCCATCTTGGCCCACAGTGAAAAGGCGGGAAAGTTCTTTTAGGGACGAACAAAGTCCAAATTGTAGACATTAAAGTCCTTTTTAAGCACATTATACCCGTTAGGTAACGGGCCTGCTCGTATCCTGTTCGTGACGCCAAATTCTGACTCACCGTGGCCGGGGACTCCGGTTTAGACAGGCTGTAGCTCCTTCCTCCTTGTCACGGGTGGGCCGCGCCTGCCGGTAGTGAGGCCCGGTTGAGTGCAGATCAAAAGGGTTGAAGACGTCTTGTCGGAACAGATTAAAGGGGTTAATTTATTCGTGACGCCACCTATGAGTAGTTCGGTAATTGTTACCGACGCTGCGGAACCTCCGGGGGATGGATAGCAGCAAGATGGAACGCTCCCCACAGGCTGAGCAGTGATCCCCGGAGACTGGAGCTGCTCAAGATGTTGTGCGGCAGCTGGGTTACCTTGTGTGTGGATGGATTCAATCATAAGGAAGCACGGACACTGAAAGTCTCTGCAACGGGTCTTTACTGTAACCAGCAAGCAGTACATGGCATACAGTTGACGGGTAGTGGACCGGGTGGACTCAGCAGTGATAGGTGTCCCTCAGAGATCCGTAGTGTTCCTCCATTCTAGCTAAGTGTCTGCCATTGTCGCCCAGGAATACCAGGTCGGGTACGGGGAGGCTGCTTCAATCCCTATCCAAATTGTACGTTATGGATGTTCTGGGGAGCCTTGGATCCCTCGGTGGGTACACAGCTGGTTAGACGACTGGAATTTGGCTGGTGGTGGGGTGCTCCTGTGAAGCTGCTCCTCCACGCTTCTGGTTCGCGTAGCAGAGGTGAACTGCTGCCAGCTTCGGTACCAGTGAACCGGCTGTGAGTTGGGCACAGGAGTCTTTTGGGACCCGTGGTTGGTGATGCCCGATCCCGGTTGTTAAGGCCTCAGGTGCTAACCCCCTGACCGGTGACGGCCCAGGGGCTGCACAGCGGTGCAGAGCCCCCGCTCCTACTCCGAGTTCAAGTCTGTCTCTCGTCTAGACTCTTCTTAGACTCTCCTTAGACTCTGACTAACTAATTGTGTTAACTTTCTCTCTACACTACCCTTGCACTCCGCCCACCAGGACCTGGATTGGTCCCCTCTACTAGTGTTGCATGCAGGGTTTGGATCTCTAAGTTAACCAGATGACTGCTGGGTCAGAGAATATTGCTGCTCCATTTATGGCTGCAATACCCTCCTGTGACGCACTCGTTGCGGGGCGCCACAAATGCCATCAACAATACAGATGGAAAACAAGCAAAATCCAGCGTGCAGGGCAAAGTGGGGGTCAGCCACGAACCATTACCAAAAACAGGCAAAAAAAGCCAGCACTACCAGGAAAAAACTTGCAATAAAACTTGTTCAACTGCACATGTTACCTCCAAACTGTATAATGTAAAACTTTGAGCGTGGCTCAATAATATTGATCAATTTTTTTGCCAAATTCTCAAATTTTTATATTATTCAGTTTGGAGGTAATATATACAATTGCACAAGTTTTATTGCAATTTTTTGCTGGCTTTTTTTGCTTGTTTTTTATAATATACACCTGGTTATATGGGATATACATTATTATTATTATTATTATTATTATTATTATTATTAAGAAGTCACAGAATTTTAGGTTTATGTTCAATCACACAAAATTGGCGTACAGATTACCACATATATTTTTTAGATACCAGATATGGATATAAAGAACAACAACTAACTAAAGACTGGGATCTAATACAGAAGATTGCATATGGAACACATCTAGAAAGAGAATCTGCTCTATATAGGAAAATGAATGTCTACACATTTTAATGTGTCAACTTTTTTACATTTTTAATATTTTAATTTTGTATATTTTAAATAAACATCCGGTGAACAGTTAACCAGCACCATCTATACTCAATTTAGAGATATAGCAGAGGGAATACATTAAGCCATTGATAAAGGGTTTGTATGTGCTGGGCCTCTACAACTATAGGATATACATTACTGTTCAAAAGTTTGGGGTCACTTAGAAATGTCCTTATTTTTTAAAGAAAAGCACATTTTTTTCAATGAAGCTAACATTAAATGAATCAGAAATACACTCTATACATTGTTAATGTGGTAAATGACTATTCTAGCTGCAAATGTCTGGTTTTTAATGCAATATCTACATAGGTGTATAGAGGCCCATTTCCAACAACCACTACTCCAGTGTTTTAATGGTACATTGCGTTTGCTAACTGTGTAAGAAGGCTAATGGATGTTTAGAAAACCCTAGATAACCCTTGTACGAGTACTGTATGTTAGCACAGCTGAAAACGGTTTGGCTGATTAGAGAAGCAATGAAATTGACCTTCCTTTGATTCCTTTGAGCTAGTTGAGAATCTGGAGCATTACATTTCTTTGTTCTACGAAACTCTCAAAATGGCCAGAAAAAGAGAACTTTCATGTGAAACTCGACAGTCTATTCTTGTTTTTAGAAATGAAGGCTATTCCATGCGAGGTATTGCCAAGAAACTGAAGATTTCCTACAACGGTGTGTACTACTCCCTTCAGAGGAGAGCACAAACAAGCTCTAACCAGAGTAGAAAGAGATGTGGGAAGCCCCGCTGCACAACTGAGCAACAAGACAAGTACATTAGAGTCTCTAGTTTGAGAAATTGACACCCTCACTGCTCCTCAACTGGCAGCTTCATTAAATAGTACCTGCAAAACGCCAGTGTCAACGTCTACAGTGAAGAGGCGACTCCGGGATTCTGGCTTTCAGGGCAGAGTGGCAAAGACAAAGCCATATCTGAGACTGGCTAATAAAAGGAAAATATTAATATGGGCAAAAGAACACAGACATTGGACAGAGGAAGATTGGAAAAAATTTTATGGACAGACGAATCAAAGTTTAAGGTGTTTGGATCACACAGAAGAACATTTGTGAGACACAGAACAATTGAAGACAAAATTATTATTTCAAATACAAATCATTATTTCTAACCTTGTCAATGTCTGGACTATATTTTCTATTTATTTTGCAACTCATTTGATAAATACAAGTATAAGTTTTCATGGAAAATACAAAATTATCTGGGTGACCCCAAACATTTGAATGGTAGTGTATGTTCATTTTCCTATTATTTACATATATTTCATGTTCATTCCATGTCTAAGATACCCAAGAAACCTTTTATACATCTCCATAATCTTTCCCTAATAAGTTATGATGTTCATTCTTTTTATTTATTCCTTTTCTTCATTCTTCTTAATATGTCCCTTTTTTGATGATCTCTCTGCAGCTCCTCCATTCTACACAGTTTAGTTTCTACAGTCCTATATAGGGAAGATGGTGTGTCACGGTCCGCGCTGCTGTCTCAATGGAATCACAAGGAATGGATGTCTCCAGGAAGTCACAAGGAAGGCAAGGTTCCAAAGTAATGAACTCCTTTATTCACCAACGCGTTTCGGCACCTATCCTGGCACCTTCATCAGGGTGAATTCCTGGAGACATCCATTCCTTGTGATTCCATTGAGACAGCAGCGCGTTCCTCCATAGCACCCTAGTGGCTTTCCATATACCCTCTCTTTTAATAGAAGCCATATTCAAAATGTATGCCGCACCATCAGCAAAATTGAGAATCAACAATATGCTTTCAGATCCTTTTCTGATACTAGACAGGGATGCCCCTTGTCCCCCTTACTGTTCGTTCTAGTTATGGAACCATTGTTAAGAAGCATCCAAATGAACGAGGAAATTAAGGGATTTCAATTAAGCAAAATACACCACAAGTCGGCTGCATTTGCGGATCTGCTGGTAATTTTATCTGAACCGGATAGGGGCATCCCTGCTTTTGTACAGACTTTAGAGAGATACGGCCGACTTTCCAATTATAAAATTAATCTGTCCAAGTCAGAGGCCCTAGGCCTAAACATCCCCAAACCTACTATAGACAAATATAAACATACATATCCCTTCACATGGCCAGAAAAATACATCACATATCTAGGTATAAAGATAGGACACACAGCTAAAGATCGTCTTTCCCTCAACGTAGAACCCATATTGGAAAAAGCAAAAGAAACAGTCAAATCGTGGAGATGCCCTTTCTATCAAGGGTTGGAAGGAAGAATTTACTTAAAAGCATAATCCTAGCAAAATTTTTATACCTATTCCAAATGCTCCCGATTCACATCCCGGAACATACTTTAAACAAAATCCACACCTTTATTTTAAATTTCATTTGGAACAATAAGAAACCGCGAATCAAATATCGGACACTTGCACTACCACGAGACAAAGTGGGTATGGGGGCCCCAGACATACGCAAATCTATGCAGCAGCTATGCTAACCAGAATTGTAGACTGGATCAGGAGACCGACACATAAGCTATGGCTTTCAATCGAAGAAACCATGTCGCATACACCCCTAAGGTCCCTAGCACTACTTCAGGATCTCTATAGCGACCCAAAATCAATTAGAAACACCTTCACAAAAGCTACTGTTGCTATATGGAAAAAAGAATGTGGCCGGCTGCTTCCCCCACTGACCCCCATTCTGGATCTACGGGACCTTGTTGGCCATCTTCCTGTGAAATCTCAGGTGATGGGTTCAGTGGGTCCGGGGCGGAAACCAGACGGCCCCGTTCCAATCGATCATCTACTAATAGATGGAGCTCTTCTCTCACATAGAGAGATACAACAATCTAACTCCCTACCAGATATGTCTTTTATACAATATGGCAAATTGAAAGCATACATCCACAAGCATCTGAAAAATCTAAATTTTACTAGATCTCTGACATTGTTTGAGCAATTATGTACACAGCTGCTTGCTCCCAACAAGGTGTTATCACTGCTCTATAAACAATTAACACTAGATATTGCACACATTAAGAGAGACTTCTTGGGCCTATGGGAACGAGCTCTTCAGATAGAGTTCTCAGATCAACAAATAAGACACATATATAGAGGATCCCATGGCCCTTCCCCTTGTGTAAAACTACAAGAAAACTCCTACAAGGTAGTATCGAGATGGCATAGCACCCCCACACAACTAGATAGATGGCACCCCCCGACATTGGAATCCTGCTGGAGATGTAATTCTGACATAGGAACATATTTCCACATATGGTGGCAATGCCCCCTTATTCAAGAACTCTGGAGGATGGTGTCGAAGTTACTTACAGATGTTCTGCAACGAGAGGTGGTTCTTACACCCCTCACAGCGCTACTCAATCTTTTCATTTGGCCGAAAGAGATATACATCTCTAAATTAGCTTCTAACATTATACCTGCTTCTTATCTCTGCCTTTTGGAACTCCAATCTGACTCCAACAAACCCCCAACTTATACGTGAAATAGACATGGTGTACTGTGCAGCAGAATTAGCGTCTCTCTCATTCAGTTCTCATGATACCTTTGAGAAAACATGGACACTTTGGATGTGTTATCGGTCGACCACAGAATTCATAAAAACCTATATCTCTGATTGACTTATGAACCAAGACTTCTCTCGCGGACTTACCACCCATCCCCCAACCACCCCCATTCTCTCCCTAATTCTTCCCTTCGTTGACTCTTTCCTCCCTTTTAATTCTTTTATCTCTATATTGTGTCTTAATTAATGTTTTTTCTTTTACAATAAATTCTGCTGAGGGAAACAATACATAACATATGTAGTACGAATATACTTATGATCAGTGATATTATGTACGTCAACTACTACAAATTTTCCCTTATGACAGGGAACAATTGTTTGAAGTAGAAAATGTCCACAGCACCACGTGGAAACGGAACTCTTTGAGTACCTCACGTCAGGACGCACGGCCTAAGCCAGGGGGATCCACCCAGCTACATCAACATCCAAAGAATAACAGAAGGACAGCGCCCAAGCTGGAAATTATATCTTCATATGTTTATTCCATCCACCACAGCACAACGTTTCGGTGACAACCTTTTTCAAGTGCATACATCCCACAGATACAAAGTGTTATTTATAGTGTGTAACTCCACCCCCAATAACACAGCACCAATCAATGAACAGTATATAATAAACAAAGTTAAAAATCACCTATCAACTAGACATAGATCTACTACATATACTTCACCCTAGTGTAAACATGCATTCCAGCTAAACCGCTCATTGGGTATATACATCGCCATTGTTCATGTCACAGTAAATCCAATAGACATATAAGAGAGTAATCGCGCTATACGACCAATCAGAGTAAAGCATTGTCCATCGCCATAGAAACAACTGAAGTCAGCGTTTCTATCCAATCCACGGCACTCGCATCCGGTATTGAATCGCGCATGCGTCGGCGTCCTTTGGGATTGGATACCTCCCCTGTCCTTCAAAGCGATGATCCGGTGACGTATTTCCGGAAGTCCGTATCCTTAGGAACATAGAAGCTTCTTCACCTCCCGGCGCGTATTAGTATACATCGCTATATAAACAGTCTCAGGCAGCGATTCTCCAGAAAAATAACCTTACCACAACATAACCAATGTTATAGGGACACATGCATAGAGAACTTTATGGGTTATTTAGGTTTTGCTGTATATAGGAAACAACAGAAAAACCCTATTACCTTATAATTTCAAAGGGCTATACAGTATAAACCCAAACAGTAAGTAACATGGATACATTATATATTTCTCCCTTAACTATCATTGCATATGATTAATAGGGATACATAGGTTATTACAATGAACTTATAGTGGAGCCATTATTCAACTGGTCACATATATATAGGGACAAGGTAAAAAGACCCTATCACCCACCTATGCAATCAACACTTATGTGTCAAAAAAACTTAGATACAAAGTACCCGAACTTGAACCAACCCCCTTAAAAAAATGAGGTACACCCATCCCAAATGGGTTGGTCACATATATGATAATCAATTTTCGTATAATGGAATGAAAACTCTCGTTCACCCCATGTATCCCAAATCATATACGTTACCCAACACACATGTATACATGTGCCAATCTATCGGTCCTCTCAAATGACATGTAACATGATCAATGGACGAAAATGTCACTCCATAATACATGTTTAATCTTCCGTCTAGTATGAATCTAAGGTGATATTAAAATAGTAAAAACAATTAATACAAACAGATGAAAAAGGGCAAAAATCAACCAGACCCCAGTAGACACCCCCGCTGATCGTAATCCACGTTCATACCTTTTGGGGACAAGGTGTCAAGTTCAAATATCCATCTCAGCTCTTTCTTTTTCAATAGGGCCAACCGGTCCCCACCCCGCCTCAACGGGGGCACATCGTCTATTACTCTGAACCTGAGCTGGTTGACCGTATGGCCCATGGCATGAAAGTGTCTAGGGACAGGTAACTCAGTTAGACCCGTTCGGATTGTACTCTTATGCTTCCCTATGCGGGCTTTTACCTCCATAGTCGTCTCCCCTACATAAAGGAGACCGCATGGGCAACAAATTGTATACACAACAAAATTGCTGTTACACGTGTATCTTTTTCTAATATCGTACCTTTTTCCAGAACGTGGGAGACTGAAGAATCTGCCCTTCAATAAATTGCCACAACAGGCACAACCCAGGCAGGGGAAATTCCCCAGACTGGGAGGTGCAAATGTCTTTTGGATATCCCTTTTTGAACTACCAATGTCCGACTGGACCAGATCATCCCTTCAGGCTGTGTCCCTTCCTATATGAGATCATGGGAAACAGCTTGAATTCCTCAACTTCTTCATGACCTTTTGTAAGAAGAGGCCAGTATTTTTTTACAACATTCATAATTTTTTTACTTGCACCACAATATGTGGTCACAAGTGGAATTCTCTTAGGAGGAATCACCTTTGGTTTCGGGTCCAAAAGGTCACCCTGTTTGATCGCCAAAGCTTTAATCTTGTATCGTATAAGATCTTTTTTTGGAAACCCTCTCTTCAAAAACCTATTTACCATTCCTCTAGTCGACCATCAATCTTAACATCGTCTGATACAATTCTACGTACCCTTAACATCTGACTCCATGGGAGTGACTCCACCATTTTTCTAGGGTGCTCACTTGTGAAATGCAATGTACTATTTCTATCAATGCTCTGATAAAGAGATCAGTCTTCAATCTCCCATCATCTTTATAGACCAAAGTGTCCAGAAATTGCATTTCCACTTGCGAGCAAACCATAGTGAAACCCAGTCCAGGGTGGACGTCATTGAGTGAGTCAAGGAAGAACCCCAGCTCATCTCTATCACCATTGCAAACAAAAAAGATGTCGTCGATGTAACGTCGCCAACCTCTAACATGGCGCCAAAAGGGGGAACTGTACACGTGTTCGCCCTCGAGGACAGCCATATAGATGTTAGCATACGTTGGGGCCACATTTGACCCCATGGCTGTCCCCCGGCGCTGCAGATAGTATTCATCCCCAAAGAGGAAAAAATTCCTCCCGAGGACGAACTCCAGCAGCACCAGGGCGAAATGTGCACAGTCAGGCGCCATGTCAGAGGCGGCGAGCGTTACATCAACAGCATACAGACCTCTTGCATGTTCGATCGATGTTTTATAGTGACACAACATCGAATGACACAAGCCATGTTGTGTCACTGACCGAAATCTCAGACAAAGAGCAAATAAAATCCCCAGTATCTCTTGTATACGAAGGAGCCGCAACGGCAAACCTACGCAACAAGTGATCCAAAAAAATGGAGACCTTGTTACACAGAGACCCCCTCCCCGAGACGATTGGTCGACCGGGGGGATTTTCCAGATCCTTGTGGATTTTTGGTAAAGCATATATGGTCGGCACGACCGGACATTCCACCACTAAATATTCAGAAAGTCCAAGGTCAATGACACCATCCATTAAAGCATCATTCACTAAGGACTTTAGTTCAGATTGAAACCTTTCTGTTGGATTGCTCGATAATTTCTCATAGACCAAGACATCATTTAATTGTCTCATGATTTCACCATGATATTTTTTGGTGTCCATCACCACAATTGCCCCGCCCTTATCGGCGGGTTTTATGGTGATGGACCCATCATTTTTCAACTTCCTGATCTCCTCTCTCTGAAAATGTGTAATATTAGATCTACCACCATGATAGCCATTTTTTCTCAATTTTGCTATATCATTTTTAACTAATTTTATAAAGGTTTCAATCACCGGATCAAGTCCGGGTGTTATAAAATTGCTCTTTTTCCATAAATTAACCTTTTTGAGAGAAAGGACATCATTAGAAGTAGTGCTGTGGTGGATGGAATAAACATATGAAGATATAATTTCCAGCTTGGGCGCTGTCCTTCTGTTATTCTTAGGGAACAATTGTTTGACTGTTTGATTGTAACTCTCTGCTGTTCAATAAAAAGAGCATTAAAAGAAAGAGACAGCAGCGCGGACCGTGACACACCATCTTCCCTATATAGGAGCGTTTTTCCACGTACGAGTGGTTGGTGGAGGTCCTGCAGCAGCTATAAACCGAAGGCTTATAAACCAGTTGTGGGTCACACAACAGGACCAGGTGAGTGTACACCTATTGATATACTCAAACAAACAGTGTCACTAGTGATAGGGCACTATTGCGCCTCTTGTCTCCCCACTTTTTTTGTATTTATACAGTTTCTACAGTGACGGCCTCAAAAAATCAACTCCAATGTCCAGAATGGAGGTGATTCCAGGATCCTTATAGACTGCAATGTAGTGGAAGTGGAATGTATATATGTACAGTTGTGGCCAAAAGTACTGACACCCCTGCAATTCTGTCAGATAATACTCAGTTTCTTCCTGAAAATGATTGCAATCACAAATTCTTTGGTATTATTATCTTCATTTAATTTGTCTTCAATGAAAAAAACAAAAGAGAATGAAGCAAAAAGCAAAACATTGATCATTTCACACAAAACTCCAAAAATGGGCCAGACAAAAGTATTGCCACCCTCAGCCTAATACTTGGTTGCACAACCTTTAGCCAAAATAACTGCGATCAACCGCTTCCGGTAACCATCAATGAGTTTCTTACAATGCTCTGCTGGAATTTTAGACCATTCTTCTTTGGCAAACTGCTCCAGGTCCCTGATATTTGAAGGGTGCCTTCTCCAAACTGCCATTTTTAGATCTCTCCACAGGTGTTCTATGGGATTCAGGTCTGGACTCATTGCTGGCCACCTTACAAGTCTCCAGTGCTTTCTCTCAAACCATTTTCTAGTGCTTTTTGAAGTGTGTTTTGGGTCATTGTCCTGCTGGAAGACCCATGTCCTCTGAGGGAGACCCAGCTTTCTCACACTGGGCCCTACATTATGCTGAAAAATTTGTTGGTAGTCTTCAGACTTCATAATGCCATGCACACGGTCAAGCAGTCCAGTGCCAGAGGCAGCAAAGCAACCCCAAAACATCAGGAAACCTCCGCCATGTTTGACTGTAGGGACCGTGTTCTTTTCTTTGAATGCCTCTTTTTTGCTCCTGTAAACTCTATGTTGTTGCCTTTGCCCAAAAAGAGAGAACATTCTTCCAAAACGTTTTAGGCTTTCTCAGGTAAGTTTTGGCAAACTCCAGCCTGGCTTTTTTATGTCCCGGGGTAAGAAGTGGGGCCTTCCCGGGTATCCTACCATACAGTCCCTTTTCGTTCAGACGCTGACGGATAGTATGGGTTGACACTGTTGTACCCTTGGACTGCAGGGCAGCTTTAACTTGTTTGGATGTTAGTCGAGGTTCTTTATCCACCATCCGCACAATCTTGCGTTGAAATCTCTCGTCAATTTTACTTTTCCGTCCACATCTAGGGAGGTTAGCCACAGTGCCATGGGCTTTAAACGTCTTGATGACACTGCACACGGTAGACACAGGAACATTCAGGTCTTTGGAGATGGACTTGTAGCCTTGAGATTGCTCATGCTTCCTCACAATTTGGTTTCTCAAGTCCTCAGACAGTTCTTTGGTCTTCTTTCTTTTCTCCATGCTCAATGTGGTACACACAAGGACACAGGACAGAGGTTGAGTCAACTTTAATCCATGTCAACTGGCTGCGTGTGTGATTTAGTTATTGCCAACACCTGTTAGGTGCCACAGGTAAGTTACAGTTGCTGTTAATTACACAAATTAGAAAAGACAGAATTACAGGGGTGTCAATACTTTTGGCCACAACTGTATATGTATATACTAGAAATAGGCCCGATGCTATTGCATCGGGAGTGCGGTGAAATGAACATCTGTGTATCTTTAGAGGAGCAGTGGACATGTGTCACACCGTTTGCTCTCTCCAACATACCTGTTCTGTCATCCATCTGCATTTGTGTATTGTATTTGTTGCATCATTTGACTTTTTTTTACACCTGTGCACTGTCTTTTCCTAGTTGTGTGCTGTATTTTGGTATCTGCTGCTGTGTTTCTTGAGTGGTGTTCACTATGTGGTGTCTTCCCTGTGCGCTGTGTGTCTGTTTACACTACATGGTCTCTTGGAAGCTGTTGTGACTATAATTGGATGTGGTACATTGTTTTGTGCAGTTTGATGTGTGTGTGATTGTCCGTTTCCAAAGTGAAGCAAAAAAATAGAGAGGAAGTGAAAGGATATAATTTATTAACATGTCAAAAATATTTGCAAAGCTTCATACTTTTACATAATAGTAACAGAAAGACAATCCATATAAATTATATTCTATTTTTATGTACTTGATAACTAGAAAAAAATTCTCTGCAGCACTCAGCTACTACCAATGATGCACAGATGCTAACAAGCTATATATGTATGAGAAAAAATTAAAACTTAAAGTTTTTTTCAAAAAACTCAAATTCTTATTTTTTTATTTTTTTGGGGTTCTTAGTACACACATTCAAGGCCGCCATCAGGGGGTGACAGCCCTGCCTGGAGTCAGGGGGCCCTGAGCCCAGGGAGGCCCGGCCGTGACTCATGGGGGCGTGGCCATTTGGAGCAGGCTTCTCTGGGCCCCGTCCCCCATGTCTTGCAGGGCCCTCCCCATGTCTTACAGGGCCACCCCCCCATGTCTTGCAGGGCCCCCTCCCTTCTATCACCGCTGCCGGGCCCTTCTGCGGGGAGAAGCTGCGGCAGCTAGCGGTGGGCGCCGCCATGTTCTTGGTGGCCGGTGCCCACTAACTGTACAGCCAGTCAGTAGAGGTTGAGACTTCTACACAATGACTGTGGATCTCCATTTGGCCGTGGCCATTTTGTTGAAGCCTCAACTTCTGCCGACCAGCTGTAGAGTTAGTGAATGCAGCCGGCCACAAAGAACATGGCTGCGCCCACCGCTCGCTGTGCTGGCCGCAGGCCCGCAGCTACTCCCCCGCAGGCAGCTCCCTCCAGTCCTGCAGATGTGCCCTCCGGGCTCCGGGCCACCCCTGCTCCGCATCCACAGCTCCCCCAATGGTAAGATATGGGGGGTCCGGGGGAGGGATGGGGCAATATATACAGAATAGGGGGGCATATATATAGGGAGGGAGGCTGTCGGGATATAGGGAGGGAAGCTGTCGGGATATAGGGAGGCTGCGGGGCCATATATAGGGAAGGAGGCTGTCGGGATATAGGGAGGCTGCCTGGCGGGATATAGGGAGGCTGTCGGGATATAGGGAGGCTGCAGGGCCATATATAGGAAGGGAGGCTGCCTGGCGGGATATAGGGAGGCTGTCAGGATGGAGGAAGGATGGAGGGATGCAGTCAGGATGGAGGGAGCTGTTGTTATGGAGGAAGGATGGAGGGAGGCTGTCAGGATGGAATTGGCTATTGGGATAGAGGGAGGCTGTCGGGATGGAGGAACGTTGTTGGGATGGAGGAAGTATGGAGGGAGGCTATTGCGATGGAGGAAGGATGGAGGGAGGCTGTCAGGATGGAGGAAGGATGGAAGGAGGCTGTCAGGATGGAGGGAGGCCATCAGGATGGAGGGAGGCTGTTGGATAGAGGAAGGATGGAAGGAGGCTGTCAGGATGGAGGAAGGATGGAGGGAGGCCGTCAGGATGGAGGGAGGCCATCAAGATGGAGGGAGGCTGTCGGGATGGAGGAAGGATGGAGGGAGGCCGTCAGGATGGAGGGAGGCTGTTGGGATGGAGGAAGGATGGAAGGAGGCTGTCAGGATGGAGGAAGGATGGAGGGAGGCCGTCAGGATGGAGGGAGGCTGTTGGGATAGAGGAAGGATGGAAGGAGGCTATCAGGATGGAGGAAGGATGGAGGGAGGCCGTCAGGATGGAGGGAGGCCATCAGGATGGAGGGAGGCTGTTGGGATGGAGGAAGGATGGAAGGAGGCTGTCAGGATGGAGGGATGTTGTTGGGATGGAGGGAGGCTATCGCGATGGAGGGAGGATGGAGGAAGGATGAAGTGAGGCTGTTGGGATGGAGGAAGGAGGCTGTCAGGATGGAGGAAGAATGGAAGGAGGCTGTCAGGATGGAGGGAGGCTGTCGGAATGGAGGGAAGCTGTTGGGATGTTGTCTATATGGCTCGCAGCCATCTCTATTGCGCACGGCCAGCAGTAGTCTCTATTGTGTATTCTCTATTGTGTATGGCCAGCAGAAGTTTCTATTGTGTATTCTCTATTGTATGTATAGCCAGCACCAGTCTCCATTGTGTATACGGTCCGCAGCCATCTCTATTGTGTATACAGGTAGCAGTTGTCTCTATTCTGTATTCTCTATTGTATATACCGCTATTGTGTTTAGCATTATAGAAAAGTGTGTTTATTCACTCTTCGTGGGGTGGCGCTTCAGTAGGCATATAGTCAACAGGCATATGGTGGACTATATGCCTGTTGAAGCAGCACTTGCGGTGTGAAATGGCCATCGCCTTTGAGAACCCCGCGTCCTCCCACCCGCACCATGTAAGACCACACGAAGAGTGAATAAACACCGCTGATCGTACGATGTTGCAACTTCATTTCTATAACGCTAACCGGAAGTGATGAACCGCTAACTGGAAGTGTGCACCGGGTTGTTTGAGTGCTCAACAGGCTGAATGCCGGAGCGCTGGTGATCAGGAAGGGGGCACCCTAACGCGATTTGCAAGCTGCAGCTCTCCAGAAACACCGTGGACAGATTGGTGCTGGGACCAAGAATCGTCAGAACCGTGACTGATACAGCTATTGTGTATTCAGCCCACAGCAGTCTCAAGTGTGTGTGTGTAATATATAATAGAGAGTGTAAAAAAAGGAAAAACAGCACAAAAAATAGAAAAAACTGGACTTTATTGCCCAATGGCATGGCCACGCATTGGGCAATAAAGTCCACTTTTTTCCATTTTTTTTGTGCTGTTTTTCTTTTTTTTTTTATCTATTGTAAGAAACCATCTGGATTGCTGGTTGGGAAAGCTTTGCACATAAACTGAGGTAATTTTTGGTGCTGTTCCAATTTTTTACTATATATGTAATGTATGTTTGAGTGGAGGCGGATCTAGGGTGGAGGCGGAGCCTGGGAGGAGGCTGGGTGGAGTCTCAGGGGGTGGAGGCTGGGCGGAGTCTCAGAGGGGCCCCAAAATTTTGGCAGTCAGGGGCCCCGAAATTCCTAGTGGCAGACCTGCACACATTGGCCAATGTCCGTTTGCTCATCAACCGCGACAATGTGACCCCAGGTCTGATGAGTCCTAACGTTGACATCCCTGTCCTCCTTTTCCTCCCTGTCCCACTCTGAAGTGGGTAGACACTATCTCAACCTCAGGCCACCTGTGGGTGATGAGGGTGCAAATTGGAGCCAGGAACTCCATATGTTATGCACAAAACAGAAAAAGCTGCACAGCACTCACAGACACAATGTGAACTGGTGCCAGGGACACTGGGTCAAACAACTAGAAAAAAATTCTCTGCAGCACTCAGCTACTACCAATGATGCACAGATGCTAACGTTAGGACTCATCAGACCTGGGGTCACCTTGTCGCGGTTGATGAGCAAACGGACATTGGCCAATGTGTGTACTAAGAACCCCAAAAAAATAAAAAAAATAAGAATTTGAGTTTTTTGAAAAAAACGTAAGTTTTTAATTTTTTCTCATACATATATAGCTTGTTAGCATCTGTGCATCACTGGTAGTAGCTGAGTGCTGCAGAGAATTTTTTTCTAGTTGTTTGACCCAGTGTCCCTGCTGGCACAAGTTCACATTTTGTCTGTGAGTGCTGTGCAGTTTTTTCTGTTTTATGTATTTGATAGATAGATGTAACTTTGAAAGACATACTGATAGGATGTTTAGATTGTGAGCCCTAAAGGAGACAGTGTTGCAAATGTATGTAAAGCACTATGGAATTAATAGTGATATATAAAGAATTAATATTATTACCGTATATACTCGTGTATAAGCCGACCCGTGTATAAGCCGACCCCCCTACTTTTGCCCCCAAAAACTGGGAAAACTTATTGACTCGCGTATAAGCCGAGGGTGGACTCCAGCACAGGTATACAACCCCCAGCAGTGAGGTATACAGCAGCCTCCCCAGTGGTAGTATACAGCAGCAGCCCCAGTGGTAGTATACAGCAGCCCCAGAGGTATATACAGCCCCAGAGGTATATACAGCCCCAGAGGTATATACAGCCCCAGAGGTATATGCAGCCCCAGAGGTATATGCAGCCCCATATGCAGCCCCAGAGGTATATGCAGCCCCATATGCAGCCCCAGAGGTATATGCAGCCCCAGAGGTATATGCAGCCCCATATGCAGCCCCAGAGGTATATGCAGCCCCATATGCAGCCCCAGAGGTATATGCAGCCCCATATGCAGCCCCAGAGGTATATGCAGCCCCAGAGGTATATGCAGCCCCATATGCAGCCCCAGAGGTATATGCAGCCCCATATGCAGCCCCAGAGGTATATGCAGCCCCATATGCAGCCCCAGAGGTATATGCAGCCCCAGAGGTATATGCAGCCCCATATTCAGCCCCAGAGGTATATGCTGCCCCATATGCAGCCCCAGAGGTATATGCAGCCCCATATGCAGCCCCAGAGGTATATGCAGCCCCAGAGGTATATGCAGCCCCATATGCAGCCCCAGAGGTATATGCAGCCCCATATGCAGCCCCAGAGGTATATGCAGCCCCATATGCAGCCCCAGAGGTATATGCAGCCCCAGAGGTATATACAGCCCCAGAGGTATATGCAGCCCCATATGCAGCCCCAGAGGTATATGCAGCCCCATATGCAGCCCCAGAGGTATATGCAGCCCCATATGCAGCCCCAGAGGTATATGCAGCCCCAGAGGTATATGCAGCCCCAGAGGTATATGCAGCCCCATATGCAGCCCCAGAGGTATATGCAGCCCCATATGCAGCCCCAGAGGTATATGCAGCCCCAGAGGTATATGCAGCCCCAGAGGTATATGCAGCCCCAGAGGTATATGCAGCCCCATATGTATATGCAGCCCCAGAGGTATATACAGCAGCTGCAGCCCCAGAGGTATATACAGCAGCCGCAGCCCCAGGGCTGTATACAGCCGCAGCCCTAGGGCTGTATACAGCCGCAGCCCCAGGGCTGTATACAGCCGCAGCCCCGGAGGTATACAGGCCCCCCATCAAGTTCCAGGGCCCCCCCCTCCTTGCGCGCCAGCCTGTACAGGAAAATCATACTTGCCAATGTCCAGTCGCGCCGTCCGCAGCTGCCGACACGCGATCCCGGGCTCCATTCAGCGTATTCCGGCTTCCGACTTCCTGTGGTCGCGGGCAATGACGTCATTGCCCGCGACTACAGGAAATGCGGAAGACGCTGAATGGAGCCCGGGATCGCGTGTCAGCAGCTGCGGACGGCGCGACTGGACACTGGCAAGTATGATTTTCCTTTACAGGCTGGCGCGCAAGGGGGGGGGGGCCCCGGAACTTGATGGGGGGGCCTGTATACCTCCGGGGCTGCTGCGGTATTTTTTTTATTTTTTTATATACTTGCGTATAAGCCGAGGGGGGACTTTTCAGCCCAAATTTTGGGCTGAAAAACTCGGCTTATACGCGAGTATATACGGTATATACATTATTATATTATATAAATATATTATTTATGTATATATGTTTAAACTATGTAAGTATGTATTTATAATGTCTCCTCAATCTATATGTGTCTATATATCATATATGTTTATCATATTAACAAACTAATATATGTATGTGTTTAGCTATGATGTATATATGTACTAAAAATATAGAATTATTTAAAGTATATAATTTCTGTCATATATCTAGGTATAAATTATGTCTAAAATCTACAATTTTTTAAGGTGTAAATAAAGATATATACAGTGCCTTGTGAAAGTATTTGGCCCCCTTGAACTTTTCAACCTTTTGCCACATTTCAGGCTTCAAACATAACTATATAAATTCTAATATTTTTATGAAGAATCAAAAACAAGTGGGACACAATTGTGAAGTGGAACGATATTTATTGTGTATTTTAAACTTTTTTAACAAAAAAAAACTGAAAAGTGAGGCGTGCAATATTATTTGGCCCCTTTACTTTCAGTGCAGCAAACTCACTCCAGAAGTTCAGTGAGGATCTTTGAGTGATCCAATGTTGTCCTAAATGACTGGTAATGATAAATAGAATCCACCTATGTGTAATCAAGTCTCTGTATAAATGCACCTGCTCTGTGATAGTCTCAGGGTCCTGTTTCAAGTGCAAAGAGCATCATGAAGACCAAGGAACACACCAGGCAGGTCCGAGATACTGTTGTGGCGAAGTTTAAAGCTGGGTTTGGATACAAAAAGATTTCCCAAGTTTTAAACATCTCAAGGAGCACTGTGCAAGTGATCAGATTGAAATGGAAGGAGTATCAGACCACTACAAATCTACCAAGACCCAGCCGTCCCTCTAAACTTTCATCTCAAACAAGGAGAAGACTGATCAGAGATGCAGCCAAAAGGCCCATGATCACTCTGGATGAACTGCAGAGATCTACATCTGAGGTGGGAGAGTCTGTCCATAGGACAACAATCAGTCGTAAACTGCACTAATCTTGCCTTTATGGAAGAGTGGCAAGAAGAAAGTCATTTCTCAAAGACATCCATAAAAAGTCTCGTTTGAAGTTTGCCACAAGCCAACTGGGAGACACACCAGACATGTGGAATAAGGTGCTCTGGTTAGATGAAACCAAAATTAAACTTTTTGGCCACAATACAAAATGATATGTTTGGAGTTAAAGCAACGCAGCTCATCACCCTCAAAACACCATCCCCACTGTCAAACATGGTGGTGACAGCATCATGGTTTGGGCCTGCTTTTCTTCAGCAGGGAAGATGGTTAAAATTGATGGGAAGACGGACAGAGCCAAATACAGGACCATTCTGGAGGAAAACTTGTTGGAGTCTGCAAAAGACCTGACACTGGGATGGAGATTTATCTTCCAACAAGACAATGATCCCAAACATAAAGCAAAATCTACAATGGAATGTTTCAAAAATAAACGCATCCAGGTGTTAGAATGGCCAAGTCAAAGTACAGATCTGAATCCAATCGAGAATCTGTGGAAAGAGCTGAATACTGCTGTTCACAAACGCTCTCCATCTGATCTCACTGAGCTCGAGCTGTTTTGCAAGAAAGAATGGGCAAGAAATTCAGTCTCTTGATGTGCAAAACGAATAGATATATATTCCCAAGCGACTTGCAGCTGTAATCGCAGCAAAAGGTGGCGCTACAAATTATTAACTCAAGAGGGCCAAATAATATTGCACGCCCCACTTTTCAGTTTTTTATTTGTTTAAAAAGTTTAAAATAACCAATAACTTTTGTTCCACTTCCCGATTGTGTCCCACTTGTTGATTCTTCACAAAAATATTAGAATTATTATCTTTATGTTTGAAGCCTGAAATGTGGCAAAAAGTTGAAAAGTTCAAAGAGGCCAAATACTTTCACAAGGCACTGTATGAATATATATCTATGTAGCGATGTCTCTATGCATATGGATTAGAACCAGAGGAGGAGATATGGTGAACAGCCGTCTCACCCATCTCTTCAGCTGTTCACAAAAAACCCAGCCCAGTGAAAAGATAAATAAGTCTCTCATCATCTTTGTGTCACGCTGGGAGCGGGAGAGACACTCAGCGTAGGACAACGACGGGGGGGGGGAATAAGGAGTCCCTAAAGCTATGGGCACAAGAGGGAGAGGGTGACCCCTAGTCTTACTGGGGCTGACCCTGTCTGCCCTGACGTCCCTATACAGTTTCCTCAACTGTCGCCGACCACGAACCTCGTCCCTCTCTGATCCTAGCACTACCTTATCTAAGGATCAGATGGAGAGGTTCACTAGACCCCTCCACTAACAACTAAAGACAAACACAAGGAAAAACAGACAATGGGGAAAGAAAACACTTATCTTGCAGCAGAGCACAGCAACCTCCACAACCTCAGCTTCTGCTGGAGCAAGGATAATGAGTGCACAAGGAAATATCACCTGCACCGAGGGAGGGCAATGAAACTCCTTATAAAGGTGGGAAGAACCTGCTGGGTCCTAGTGACCCAGAATACTGGTGTAGAAACCAGACCGAGCACAAGACCTTCCCAGCCGTCTCCCCATGATAGGGAGATCTTATCATACCTTCTCTCTAACTACACAGAAGGTAAATGCCCCTGAAAGACGGACCGTCCTCAAACATTATGGCTGATTGGCCAAACGCTGGGACCGTCTGCGCGTGGCCTCTACCCTGTCATCCGTGCCACCCGTGACAGTACCCCCCCCGTCCACGAGTGGCCCCCGGACACTCAGGACCAGGCTTATCCGGATGGGAACGGTGAAAAGCGCGGACCAGCCTAGCGGCGGAGACTTCCGACGCCGGCACCCACATCCGCTCCTCAGGACCGTATCCCCTCCAGTGCACCAAATACTGAAGAGAACAGCGCAACCTGCGAGAATCAACCACCTTTGAGATCTCAAATTCCAAATTCCCCGCCACGCAGATGGGCTCCGGGGGCAAAGGAGACGGGTTAGACGACGGCACATACGGTTTGAGGAGCGACCTATGAAATACATTGTGGATCTTAAGAGCGGGAGGTAACGCAAGACGAAACGCCACGGGATTGATAACGGCGGTTATCTGATAAGGGCCAATAAACCTGGGCCCCAACTTCCAAGAGGGCACCTTCAACTTCACATTCTTGGTAGACAACCACACGTAGTCATTCACACACAGGTCCGGACCTGGCGCACGCTTCCTGTCAGCCATACGTTTGTACCTGTCGCCTAAGAGCTTCAAGCTACTCTGTACCCCCCGCCAAACCGAGGAGAGGGATGAGGTAAATCGGTCCTCCTCAGGAACTCCGGAAGGACTAGTACCACTAAAAGTACCAAACTGAGGATGAAACCCATATGCACCGAAGAACGGTGACTTGCCAGTGGACTCCTGAAGACGATTATTAAGGGCAAATTCGGCCAAGGGCAGATAACTCGCCCAAGTCTCCTGATTGTCAGAGACAAAACACCTCAGATAAGTCTCCAAATTCTGATTCATACGTTCGGTCTGCCCATTAGACTGAGGATGAAAAGCAGAAGAGAAGGACAAAGCAATTCCTAAACGTGCACAAAAAGCCTTCCAAAACTTGGAGACAAACTGAGTACCACGATCAGAAACCACCTCGGAGGGAACTCCATGAAGCTTCACCATCTCACTTACAAACACCTGTGCCAGTGTCCGAGCATTAGGAAGTGCGGGCAGTGCCACAAAGCGAACCATCTTACTGAATCTATCAACCACTACCAGCACTACCGTCTTGCCTGCAGACGCCGGAAGATCGGTGATAAAATCCATTGACACATGTGTCCATGGCCTCTCAGGAATAGACAATGGCAAGAGAGAACCAGCCGGACGGGTATGCGGGACCTTAGCCCGTGCACACACACTACAGGCAGATACGAATTCCGCTACGTCCTTCCGCAACCCCGGCCACCAAAAGCGGCGAGATAAAAGATCGAAGGTGGCCCTACTGCCGGGATGCCCTGCCAACACGGAGTCGTGATGCTCCGACAGCACACTGAGACGCAAAGATGATGGCACAAAAAGTCTCCCAGAAGGACAGGAGGCAGGGGCGCCCCCCTGGACCTTCAACACCTCCCCCTCCAGATCAGGGCAAAGAGCAGAAACAACCACCCCCTCCTGTAAGATGGGAACGGGACTTTCATGAGCACTACCACCCGGGAAACTACGCGACAACGCATCAGCCTTCACGTTCTCAACCCCCGGACGGTATGTGACGGTAAAATTAAATCTCGTGAAAAACAAGGACCACCGAGCCTGCCGGGGATTGAGACGCTTGGCGGACTCAAGGTAAGACAGGTTCTTGTGGTCGGTAATAACCGTGATGGATGGACAGCCCCCTCCAGCCAGTGACGCCATTCCTCAAAAGCCAACTTAATAGCCAACAGCTCCCTATTACCAACATCATAATTCCTCTCGGCCGACGACAACTTCTTGGAGAAGAACGCGCAGGGCACCCATCTCCCAGGCGAAGGGCCTTGCGACAATACAGCCCCCACCCCCACCTCAGACGCATCCACCTCCACAACGAAGGGCTGAGAAAGATCGGGCTGACGGAGAATAGGTGCGGAAACAAAACAACGCTTTAGGGAGGAGAAAGCCTGGCGAGCAGACTCCGACCATTCGGAAAAATCTGTCCCCTTCCTAGTCATGTCCGTAAGAGGCGTCACCAGCACCGAATAGTTCCTAATAAATTTACGGTAAAAGTTGGTAAACCCCAAAAAACGTTGCAATGCCCGTAGATTGTCCGGTTGTTCCCAGTCCAGCACCGCCCGGACTTTTTCCGGATCCATCCGAAAACCCAACGGCGACAGGAGGTACCCCAAAAAACGTACCTCCTGAACGGCGAAGACACATTTCTCGAGTTTAGCATACAGCTTATTGTCCCGTAAGACCTGTAACACCTGCTTGACATGGGACTGATGCGTCTCCATATCGGGGAATAGATCAAGATATCATCCAAGTAAACAACCACAAATCTACCCACCAAATGATGGAATATGTCATTGACAAAGTGTTGGAAAACCGCAGGGGCATTAGTGAGCCCGAACGGCATTACGAGACTTTCAAAATGGCCGTCCGGGGTATTAAATGCCGTCTTCCATTCATCCCCCTCTCTGACCCTAATCAGGTTGTAGGCCCCCCTCAAATCCAACTTGGAGAACCATTTAGCACCCACTACCTGACTGAATAAATCAGGAATCAGAGGGAGGGGGTACGGATCACGGACAGTAATCCGATTCAACTCCCGGAAATCCAAGCAAGGACGGAGGCCCCCATCTTTTTTCTTAACAAAAAAGAAACCAGCCGCAACCGGCGAAGTTGAGGGCCTGATGTGACCCGTCTGCAGACTCTCGGAAATGAAATCCTTCATCGCCTGTCTTTCCGGACCCGATATAGTAAACATCCTAGCTTTGGGCAGTTTAGCTCCGGGAACGAGGTTGATCGGGCAATCATACGCCCGATGAGGGGGCAGGTCTTGGCACCCCTTCTCTGAGAACACATCCTCATACTCCGATAGGAACGGGGGCAGAGATACAGCAGACACCACCGAAAATGAGGTAACCAAACAATTCTCAGAACAAAAATCACCCCATTCCACAATGTCCCGGGACTGCCAATCCACTACGGGATTATGTTTAATCAACCATGGCAAGCCCAGGACAATGGGAGCGGGGAGACCGTCTAGAACATAGCAAGATATCGTCTCTTGATGTTGGGATCCAACCGTCAACTTAATGTCATGTACGATATGTGTGAGACTACCTTGAGCAAGAGGTGCTGAGTCGATGGCATAGATACGGATGGGGCGAGACAATAAACAGCAGTTAAGCCCATGAGCGTCTACAAAATGAGCATCCACCATGCTGACCCCCGCACCACTATCCACAAACACAGAAATACCCTCCGTTTTGCCCTCCAGCGTCACCTCCGCACTTAGGAGGAAACGGGAAGTACAAATGGAGGATACACACACCTCCCGCTCGACCACCTCCACACCCCCCATAGTCACATAAGGTCCAGGCACCCCAGTCCGTTTAGGAGTGTAGGGACAGGCCCCAAGAAAATGGTCCCCTTTCCCACAAAAAAAACAGACCCCCTTCCCCTTGCCCCGGGAGGTACCGGAGGAGAACCTCGAGGCTGCCGCTCCTCCTAGCTGCATAGGTTCCTCCGCACTCGGGAGGAATGACTCACCCTCCGCGTGACCTCCCGGTAACCAGGAATCACCACGAGAATGGCTCCCAGTAACAGGAGGTCTACCCCTCCGCTCCTGGAGCGTCTATCCATACGAATAGCTAACGACATAGCCGCCTCCAGGGACGGAGGGGTCTCATAAACCGCCAGAGCATCCTTCAGCCTCTCCGAAAGACCCTGACAAAAGTGACTCCTGAGCGCCGGATCGTTCCACTTCGTGTCCGTAGCCCACCTGCGGAACTCAGAACAATACGATTCCGCCGACCGAGTCCCCTGGCGGAGATGGCGTAACCTGGATTCAGCCAAAGAGACACGGTCAGGGTCATCATATATGAGGCCCAGTGCGTCAAAAAATTCATCCACAGAGCGGAGACAAGTAGAGTCCTGTGGCAGAGAGAAAGCCCAGGACTGGGATCTCCCTGCAGTAGCGACATAATAATTCCCACACGCTGCTGCTCATCACCAGTGGAATAAGGCCTAAGCCTACAATATAATTTACAGGCCTCTTTGAACACAGTAAACTTATCTCTACCTCCTGAAAACCTGTCAGGGAGGGCAACCTTAGGTTCAGGTCTGGCCTGACCCAATGCTTGATTCCCCAAGACACCATTTTGCGGTTGCGGGCCCTGTAAAGCCGACCGAGAGGTCCGCAACGTCCAAAGACAGTGACTGCAGCTGCTGGGCCAAAGCAGACACAGGATCCATAAGGAAAGGAAGAAAAATCGGTTCCCCCTGTCCTTCAGTTACAGTATTGGCAGGTGATAATGTCACGCTGGGAGCGGGAGAGACACTCAGCGTAGGACAACGACGGGGGGGGGAATAAGGAGTCCCTAAAGCTATGGGCACAAGAGGGAGAGGGTGACCCCTAGTCTTACTGGGGCTGACCCTGTCTGCCCTGACGTCCCTATACAGTTTCCTCAACTGTCGCCGACCACGAACCTCGTCCCTCTCTGATCCTAGCACTACCTTATCTAAGGATCAGATGGAGAGGTTCACTAGACCCCTCCACTAACAACTAAAGACAAACACAAGGAAAAACAGACAATGGGGAAAGAAAACACTTATCTTGCAGCAGAGCACAGCAACCTCCACAACCTCAGCTTCTGCTGGAGCAAGGATAATGAGTGCACAAGGAAATATCACCTGCACCGAGGGAGGGCAATGAAACTCCTTATAAAGGTGGGAAGAACCTGCTGGGTCCTAGTGACCCAGAATACTGGTGTAGAAACCAGACCGAGCACAAGACCTTCCCAGCCGTCTCCCCATGATAGGGAGATCTTATCATACCTTCTCTCTAACTACACAGAAGGTAAATGCCCCTGAAAGACGGACCGTCCTCAAACATTATGGCTGATTGGCCAAACGCTGGGACCGTCTGCGCGTGGCCTCTACCCTGTCATCCGTGCCACCCGTGACACTTTGACACTGTAGTTACAAATATGGGTTTCCATCACCAACTGTTTAAAAGTTGATGATACATATCTCCCTTGTGATGACCTTGAATACTTCTATGTATATGTATTTACAACAAAATTAATAGTGCAAAATATGTTTTATACATACATATATATATATATATATCATATAACAATGTGTATGTTCTACTATGTATTTATATATGTACTAGATGTTGGCCCGATTCTAACGCATCGGGTATTCTAGACTATGTATGTAGTTTATTTATGAAGATTTAAGAATAATGCAAAGGGAAGCTGGATTTGAATCCTGCGCCAATATTGCTGATTGAAATGCCACGCCAATTTGCGGGCAAACTGTCCCTGTTGCTGATTGATTGGTCAGGCCAGCCGCCCGCGACTAGCGACGCAGGATTTGCATTACAGACAAACAGACAAAAGTAAACAATTATATAGTAGACTAGAAAAGGCCCGATGCTATTGCATCGGGAGTGCGGTGATATGAATTGTGTGTATCCTTAGTAGCGCTAACAGGAGCAGTAAACATGTGTGACACTATTTGCACTTTTGAAAAAACCTGTTGTATCTGATGTGTTTGAATTTGGGTATTCTATATGTAGCTTGATTAGAGTAATTTTAAACATGTGCATTGTCTTGTTAGTTGTGTGCTGTATTTAGGTAAGTAGTGTGGTGTTTGTTGGCAGATGTGTATTATGTGTTGTATCTTGTGTTTGCAGTGTGTGTGTCTTTACACAACACAGTGTGTTGTAATCGAATCTGACTGTAAATGATTGTGGTATAGTGTTTTGTGCTTCTGTGATTGTGCGTGTGTAAAGAAAAAAACTGTAAAGAATTAAAAGCATAGTAGCAAAGTATACAGGCGGCTCTGTGGGTAGCAGAGTATACAGGCGGCTCTGTGGGTGGCAGAGTATACAGGCGGCTCTGTGGGTGGCAGAGTATACAGGCGGCTCTGTGGGTGGCAGAGTATACAGGCGGCTCTGTGGGTGGCAGAGTATACAGGCGGCTCTGTGGGTGGAAGAGTATACAGGCAGCTCTGTGGGTGGCAGAGTACACAGGCGGCTGTGGTGGTGGCAGAATATACAGGCGTCTGTGGTGGTGGCAGAGTATACATTCGTCAGTGGTGGTGGCAGAGTATACAGGCGTCTGTGGTGGTGGCAGAGTATACTGGCGTCTGTGGTGGTGGCAGAGTATACAGACGTCTGTGGTGGAGGCAGAGTATACAGGCGGCTGTGGTGGTGGCAGAGTATACAGGCGGCTGTGGTGGTGGCAGAGTATACAGGCGGCTGTGGTGGTGGCAGAGTATACAGGTGGCTGTGGTGGTGGCAGAGTATACATGCGTCTTGCGCATGCCTGAGAGTGTCTTGGCCGCGTCTTCCTCCGCATGCGTGCACGCTGGAAGGAAGCGGCTGGTCGGACGCCGGTAACACGGCACTCGCGATGGCGCATGCGCGCCATCGCTCACGCCGCGTGTGCGCGAGGCGCCGGTGATCGCTTGCGGCGCTGGCATCCGGCCGCGGTGCATGCCGGAATAGCGGCACAGTGGCCGGATGCCAGCAACTGGGGATTATTATATAGGATACCTACAGCAGTACCGGTGTGCAACGGTGCCAGTGAGCAGTGGTGCCGGAGTCCAGGAGGGGACAACGGGTGGGTGCAGTCAGGAGAGGGCCAGGGCACAGCGGGCAGGAGGGGGCCGGGTGCAGGCAGTAGGGGGCCAGGGAAGAGCGGGCAGGTGCAGGTAGGAGGGGGCCGGGGAAGAGCAGATGGGTGCGGGCAGAAGGGGCTCAGGGACAGCGGGTGGGTTTGGGCAGGAGGGGGCCGGGGAACAGCGGCGTGGTGAGGGAAAGAGGAGGCTCCTCATGCCCGCGCCCAGCTGCTGTTCCACGGTCCACTCCTGCCCGCAGCAGAGGGCTTAGCAGAGTATTCAGGGGCTCAGTGGTTAGCAGAGTATACGGTGGCTCAGTGGTTAGCACTGCGCGGTGGCTCTGTGGTTAGCACTGCGCAGTGGCTCAGTGGTTAGCACTGCGCAGTGGCTCAGTGGTTAGCACTGCACGGTGGCTCAGTGGTTAGCACTGCGCGGTGGCTCAGTGGTTAGCACTCCACGGTGGCACAGTGGTTAGCACTGCGCGGTGGCTCAGTGGTTAGCACTGCGCGGTGGCTCAGTGGTTAGCACTGTGTGGTGGCTCAATGGTTAGCATTGCACGGTGGCTCAGTGGTTAGCACTGCGGGTTGGCTCAGTGGTTAGCAAAGTATGGTCGCTCAGTGTTTAGCACTATACTGTGGCTCAGTGTTTAGCACTGTACGGTGGCTCAGTGGTTAGCAGTGAGTGTGGTGGGCAGAGTGGTCGGCGCAGCAGCGCGGTGGGCAGAGTGGTCAGCGCAGCAGCGCGGTGGGCAGAGTGGTCAGCGCAGCAGCGCAGTGGGCGGGGTGGTCAGCGCTGCAGCGCGGTGGGGAGAGTGGTCAGCGCATCAGCGCGGTGGGCAGAGTGGTCAGCACAGCAGCGCGGTGGGCAGAGTGGTCTGCGCAGCAGCGCGGTGGGCAGATTGGTCAGCGCAGCAGCGCGGTGGGTTGGTGGCGGGGGCAGGATGGAGCGAGCGGGGCAGGATGGAGCGGCAGGGCAGGATGGAGCCAGCAAAGCAGGATGGTGGTGGGGGGGCAGGATTGAGCCGGCAGGGCAGGCTGATGGCGGGGGGGGGGCAGGATGGTGGTGGGGGTGCAGGATGGAGCCCGCGGGGGCAGGATGGATGTGGGGGGGCAGGATGGATGCGAGGGGGGCACAATGGATGCGGGGGGGCAGGATGGAGCTGGGGGGCAGGATAGAGTAGGCAGGGCAGGATGGAGGTGGCGGGGCAGGATGGAGGCGGCGGGGCAGGATGGAGCGAGCGGGGCAGGATGGAGGCGGTGGGGCAGGATGGAGGCGGCGGGGCAGGATGGAGCCGGCGGGGCAGGATGGAGCCGGCGGGGCAGGATGGATGCGGAGGAGCAGGATGGATTGCCATGGAGGGCAGGACGGATGCGGGGGGGGGCAGGATGGTATGCGGGGGGGCAGGATGTATGCGGGGGGTGCAGAATGTATGTGGGGGGGCAGAATGGAGCCGGGGGGGCAGGATGGAGCGAGCGGGGCAGGATAGATGCGGGGGGGGGGGCAGGATAGAGTCGGAGGGGCAAGATGGATTGCTGCGGCGGGCAGGATGTATGCGGGGGGGGGGCGGGATGGATGCAGGGGGTGGGCAGGATGTATGCAGGGGGGGCAGGATGTATGCGGGGGGGAGACAGGATGGAGCCGGCGAGGCAGGATGGATGCGGGCAGGCTAAGCGTGATGGGGGGGCTGCACATGCAATCTTGTGTCAGGGTCCATCAGACTCTAGTTACACGACTGCTGTGGGGGTCTTTTATATAGTGTGGGCATTTTACAGTGTGTGAACCATTGTTTTTATGGAGTTGTGAACCCATCATACTGTGTATAGGGGAGGTGTAGGGGCATCATACTTTATATAATAAGGGTATAGGGGCTGTGTACATGGGGGGACTCAGGGGACATTGTTAAATGTTAGTAGGCACTAAACCATCCTTGTTATAGGGAAACTCAGGGTATTGCGACATGGGGCATTAGTACTTTCTAGAAACAAAATGTGGGCACTTCTAGGGCACTTGCACGCACAGGGCATTACTATTTTCTAGGGGAAATTTTACCATTTGGAGGGCACAAAAAAGGCATTATTGCCTTATAAGGTGCACAATGGTGAGATAATTATGTGGGGGCACAGTGGTAGCATTGTTTTGTGGGGGTATAGTAGTGACATTACTATGTGGGGGCACAGTGGTGGCATTATTATGTGGGGGGCACAGTGGTGACATTTAGGGATGAGCGAGTATGCTTGTCACTACTCGGTACTCGCATGAATATCTCGGTACTCGGGGTACTCGGGAGTACCGAGTAATCTCGCGATACTCTTGCTATGCTCGAGGTCCACCTCCCTGCATGTTGGCGCTCTTTACAGAGCCAGCCCACATGCAGGGATTGGTTGACAGATACTGTAATGCCACAGCCATGTTGGTTGTGGCATTACAGTGATTAGCTGGCCGCACAACATCATCAGGTCTTTATAAGACCTGACCGCGCTGTGCTCGTCACTCTGCTCCACAGACAGTCAGTGTAGGGAGAGGTGCTGCTGATTGAGAGACAGATTTGTGGCCTTTCAGCTAGTGTAGGTGCAGGGCTGCCAATCTAATTACCACAACAGTCCTTCTGAGGACTAATAGAGTTGTATACAGGCAGGGAGGCAGGGTATATAGCAAACTTCGTTGTGCCAGTATACCAGCCTGCATCACATCTGGGGCTGGTGTACAGGCTGGAAATCTCATCCATTCCAAAACAGTGCTTTTAGGGATTAATTTAGCTCTCTACAGGCAGGAGTGGGTTGTAGCGTAAATTAGGATACGCCAAAACATTCTGTATTCTCGTCAGTGTTTGTGTCTGATCAGTCCACCTGCTGGGCTTTAATCTCTAATCTCAGTGTCCAGCTAAAAACTAACCCTTGTCTGCATTCATTTAGCATCTTAGTGCAGCAGGAGTAGGTTGTAGCGTAAATTATGATACGCCAAAACACTCTGTATTCTCGTCAGCGTTTGTGTCTCACCAGTCCACCTGCTGGGCTTTAATCTCTAATCTCAGTGTCCAGCTAAAAATCAACTCTTGTCTGCATTCATTTAGCATCTTAGGCTGGCTTCACATTAGCGTTTGTGTCTGCATGCTGATGGCATGCAGACACAAACGCTGTCAAAAGCAGGGACACTTTGATGTGTCCGCAGCGGATAATGTCCGCCTGCGGACACATCACTAGGGAGCCCGGCAGCCAATCGGCGCTGTCCGGGGGCGGGCCGGGGGCGGAGATCAGCGCCGGAGATCTCCGCCCCCCCCGGCCGCCGGTAAGCTCCGGGACATGTCGGCGGGGAGAACAGCTGATCTGAGAGCTGTTTGAATCTTCCCGCGCCGACACTGTGAGGAGATGTCGGCGCGGGAAGATTCAAACAGCTCTCAGATCAGCTGTTCTCCCCGCCGACATCGCTAGGAGATTACAGGCGGCGGGGAGAAGGAGGACAGCAGAGCCTCAGCTGATCTCCCGGTGGCCGTCGGTGAGCTCCTGTGACATCACCGGCGGCCACCGGGAGATTTTTCAATGGGTCCGCAGCGTTCTCCTGCGGTGTCATGCAGAGGACACTGCGGACCCATTGAAGACAATGCATTTTTTGTACGCTTGGGGACGCTTGCTGATTGTCCAAGGTCCCCAAACGCACAAAAAAACCCAACTGGCTGCGTCCCGGGTGCGGATGCTGGACACCGGAAGCAGCAGATATCGTCCGCATCCGCACCCGAACGCAGCAAACGCAGGCACCATGCGTTCCTATGTTAAACATAGGAACGCAGTGCGCATGCGTTTGACTGCGTATGGGAACGCAGCAATACGCTGCCTTCCCATACGCAAATGTGAAGCCAGCCTTAGTGCGGCAGGAGTAGCTTGTAGCTCCAAGTAGTATAAGCCAAAACACGGTATACGCGTCAGTGTTTGTGTCTGACCGTTCCAGCTGCCGGGATTAAACCGCTGTAATCTGTAATCTCAGTGTGCAGCTAAAAACCATCTTTTGGACGCCTTCATTTAGCTGTATACAGGCAGCACAACATTGAAAATGCGCAAGGCCGGTGGCAAGGGACAAGGAACTGGACGTGATGGTGGTGTAGGCAGAGGCCGAGGCCGTGTGCAAGCTCGAATTGCGCCACGACAAACGTCCACATCATCTCGCTCGACCTTCCTATCCCAATTTCTAGGGGCCCGCGCAGTACACCAATATTAAACCAAGACCAGTGTCAACAGGTTGTTAGTTGGATAACGGATAATGCTTCCAGTCAGTTTGGCACCACCACAAATACCCTGTCTTCCACATGGTCAAGTGTCAGTAGCCGTGAGACTGGACCGCATATTCCACACCCTGATCCTCCTTCCTCCCACCATGCTGAGTGCCCGGCCCCGGACATAACTGATCCCACACTTGGACACTCTGAAGAGCTGTTCACTTATCCATTCGTAGATTCTGGCCTCTCGCCAGCTCCAGTTGAAGTGGGACATGAGGAGATCGTATGTACCGATACACAAATATTTGAGAAGCCACGGTCTCACGAAGGCAACGGTGGGAACGTGTCTCAACAAGAGGTGGAAGATGATGAGACACAATTGCCAGAAAGTCAGGAGGAGGACCAGGGTGCTGAAGTGGAAGACGACGTGTTCGATGGACATGCAGAGAGAGGACAGCAGTGCACAGGGGGAGTTAGGCGTAGCATCACAACAGGCCGGAAGAAGCAGGGTGGTGTCTGCAGGCAGAAGGCAGGCAACCGTTAACCGGAACAACAACACGACAGAAGTTGCCAGTACAACTGTTAGGTCTTCCCAAGTCTGGCAGTTTTTTAAGGTGTCTGCAGATAATTCCAAAAAGGCCATTTGCAACACCTGCCATGCCAGCATCAGCAGGGGTGTCAAAACTAGCAGCCTGACCACCAACAGCATGATCAGGCACAAGTCAGCAAAGCACCCGACTTTGTGGAATGTACAGCAGAGACCAGGAGCAGTGTCTGCGGGTGACACCGCTGCGTCTTCCACTGTTGTGCATGCAAGACAATCCCCTGTCCATACTGCATGCGAAGATGCCTCCTGTCCTTCACCTGTAGTTGCACAAGCAGAAATAGCACCATCATCAACCACATCCTTGTCCCAGCGCAGAGTTCAGTTATCCATACACCAATCTTTGGAATGCAGACGCAAATACGCTGCCAACGCCCCACATGCCACAGTTCTAAATGCACACATTTGCAACTGCTTGCACTGGAAATGTTGCCTTTTAGGCTAGTGGAGACGGAAGCATTCCGCAACCTGATGGCGTCAGCTGTCCCAAGTTACTCGGTCCCCAGCCGCCACTATTTTTCCCTTTGTGCCGTCCCCGCATTACATAAGCACGTGCCACAAAACATTATACGTGCCCTTAACAACGCAGTTTCAGGCAAAGTCCACCTAACCACGGACACGTGGACAAGTGCTTGTGGGCAAGGCCGGTATATCTCACTGACGGCACACTGGGTTAATATTCTGGAAGCCGGGACCCAGTCTGAGCTTGGGACGGAACACGTCCTTCCGACACCAAGGATTGCAGGCCCTAACTTAGTCAGGGTTTCACCCACAGTGTACAGCTCCAGAACGTCATGCTCCTCAGCAGGGCCGGCTCCAGGTTTCTGTGGGCCCCGGGCGAAAAGGTCTCAGTGGGCCCCCTTTAAGTACATATCGCGGACTATATATATATATATATATATATATATATATATATATATATGTATATATATATATTGCCGCACACTTACCGCAAGCCCCATAGACAATGCATGGGGCTTGCCGCAAACGTGCAGCAAGTGCAGCCGCTAGACGGAAAATGCGGCAGATGCAGGTTTTTTTTACCGCAACTGCCACATTTAAAAAAAAACTCCTATGTGAAGGCAGCCTTACAGGAACAGTGACTGCCGAATGCAGCAAGAGCTGTTTCTGACAGTGAGTATATTACACATTGTTAGGAGCGGGCTAAAATGCGATTGCATTCCCTTGCACCTTTTAAAAATACCCTTCAAATGCAAAATGTTGCATTTTTGTGCGTCTGAGGATGCTTGGTATATACACAAGCATCCTGAAGCACACAAGTAAGGCAAGCAGCTCAATGGAGCCGCACTGCCATATGGTGGCACCGCAGCCAGGCGGAGTGTCTGGCCGTCTGGATCTCTCTTCTCCTCACCTTTCTTCTTGCCGCTCCGGTCTCCTCCGGTCGCTCTGCACATATCAGCACAGTGATGACATCGTGCCCCTCCATGCTGAGCTGCAGAATGCAGACAGCGGCAGAAGAGACTATGGAGAAGAATGCTGCTGGCAAAGGTGGCTGAGACTATAGGAGCGGAATCCGCGGGGGGCTACCACTGGTACACATACTTCGTACACACGCGGCTCTGCTCCGTACACTTCGTACACACGCGGCTCTGCTACGTACATCTCATACACACGCGGCTCTGCTCCATACACCTCGTACGCACGCGGCTCTGCTCCATACACCTCGTACGCACGCGGCTCTGCTCCGTACACCTCATACACACACGGCTCTGCTCCGTACACCTCGTACACACAGGGCTCTGCTCCGTACACCTCGTACACACACGGCTCTGCTCCGTACACCTCGTACACACACGGCTCTGCTCCGTACACCTCGTACACACACGGCTCTGCTCCGTACACCTCGTACACACACGGCTCTGTCCGTACACCTCGTACACACACGGCTCTGATCCGTACACCTCGTACACACACGGCTCTGCTCCGTACACTTCGTACACACGCGGCTCTGCTACGTACACCTCATACACACAAGGCTCTGCTCCGTACACCTCGTACACACACGGCTCTGCTCCGTACACCTCGTACACACAAGGCTCTGCTCCGTACACCTCGTACACACACGGCTCTGCTCCGTACACCTCGTACACACACGGCTCTGCTCCGTACACCTCGTACACACAGGGCTCTGCTCCGTACACCTCGTACACACACGGCTCTGCTCCGTACACCTCGTACACACACGGCTCTGCTCCGTACACCTCGTACACACACGGCTCTGATCCGTACACCTCGTACACACACGGCTCTGATCCGTACACCTCGTACACACACGGCTCTGCTCCGTACACCTCGTACACACACGGCTCTGCTCCGTACACCTCGTACACACACGGCTCTGCTCCTTACACCTCGTACACACACGGCTCTGCTCCATACACCTAGTACACACTCGCCTCTGCTACATTCACACTGTAAATCCCTCCTGACCCCACACATAACCTTCACCTAATTGCCATACACCTAGTACACACTCACCTCTGCTACATTCACACTGTAAATGCCTCCTGACCACACACAAACTTCACCTTATTTGAGCATCATTGATGGCCAGCAGAGTCCTGGATACACTGAGGAGCTGATCATGAGACCCCTGACTCCTCCCCTCCATGTGACATCATCGCAGGTCCTGTAAGCACAGAGTGTGTGCAGCTCTGTCGGCTCCCGTGGAGGGGGGAGGAGGGAGACCTCCGGTGCTGCAGGCAGCAGGAGCCTTAAAATTACCCCCCAGCTGCCCCCTGGATATGGCTCTGGCTGTGGGGGCAGTGCTCAGGGGCCCCTGAGGCTAGGGTCACACTTGCATTGTGACCCTAGCCTTATGCAAGTATTGTATGTTGCAACGCTGCTATGCGCTGGAGGCAGCCCATAGAAACCCGACGTTTACCGTGACAACCACTGGTTGTCAATGTAAACTGCGGGTTTCTATGGGCTCAGTTGCTGGCAGCGCATAGCGTTAAACGCTCTGCGCTGCAGCAGACAATACTTGCGTCAGGCTATGGTCACAACACAAGTGTGACCCTAGCCCTCAGGGGCCCGGTGGGCCCCCTCCAAGCCGTCGGGCCCCGGCACTTGCCCGGGTACGCCGGGTGCTGACGCCGGCCCTGCTCCTCAGCCTCCACCTCCTCCTCCTCCACTTCACCCTCCACACCAGTCCCAAGCTGGAAGCACTGCAGCACTGCCTCGGCTAAGCGGCAACAGGCTGTGCTGAAGCTTATATGCGTAGGTGACAAACCCCACAATGCTGAAGAGTTGTGGACAGCTCTGAAACAGCAGGCAGATCACTGGCTCACACCGCTGAACCTACAGCCAGGCATGGTCGTGTGTGACAATGGCCGGAACCTTGTGGCAGCTTTGAGGCGAGGCGAGCTGACACATGTTCCATGCGTGGCCCATGTGCTCAACCTCGTGGTTCAGCAGTTTATTAAATCCTACCCGGAGCTGTCGGATCTGCTCGTCAAAGTACGCCGCCTGTATGCCCATTTTAGAAAGTCACCTACTGCTTCTGCCGGCCTTGCCGGCTTTCCGCAGCATTTGCAGCTGCCAGCTCACAGACTGGTGTGGAATTCCACACTGCACATTTTGGTTAGGATTTGTGAGCAGAAGAGGGCAGTTGTTGAGTACCAGCATCAACTAGGCCGTCGGTATAACGGTTCAAACTCCACACATAAGACCTCAGGAGTGGACATGGATGTCCGACATATGTACCGTCCTCCAAAACTTTGAGGACTCCACCAAGATGGTGAGCGGCGATGACTCCATCATTAGCATCACCATCCCGCTTCTCTGTCTTCTAAAACGCTCTCTGCTCAAAATCAAAGACGATGCATTGCAGGCGGAGCACGATGAGTTGGAGCAAGAAACCGTACTGGGTGATTACACACAGTCCAGTCTCATCTCAAGCCCAACGTGCATTGGAGGACTATGACGAGGAGGAGGATGAAGAAATAGAGCTACTTTCATGCGGAATTGACGGTAATACATGCACAACCGTTGGACCGTCGGTTCAGCGTGGATGGCCAGAGGACAGGGGAGAGGAGGAGGAGGATGATGAGGCCAGCATGGACAGTCATGCTGTTGGTGAGGACCCTGAAGTCTTGCCTGTTAACAGTCTGTTAACAGTCTGGCGCACATGGCTGACTTTATGTTACGCTACTTGTCTCTTGACCCTCGCGTTATGAACATCTTGGCGGACACTCATTACTGGTTGGTGACACTTTTAGACCTACGCTACAAGGAGAACTTTATTTCTCTTATTCTCGAGCTGGAGAGGTCTACAATAATGCTGCAGTACCAGAAGGCCATAATCGTGGAATTAGTCAAAAAATTCCCTTCAGAAAACGCTAGTGGCAGAGGCCACGATTCGGTGGACAACCAAGGCGTCCGGCCGAGAGAGGCACAAGTCCAATCCAGCAGAGGTAGGGGAACACTCTCAAAGATCTGGGACACTTTTCTCAGCACCTCCTGTACCACAGGCCCTGAGATGCGGGGTAGTGTCACAAGGACTGCAAAGTTTGCGAAGATGCTGAGGGAGTACCTTGCCGATCGTACAAAAGTGCTCCTAGACTCCTCTGTGCCTTATAATTATTGGGTATCCAAGCTGGACACGTGGCAGGAATTGGCTCTCTACACCTTGGAAGTCCTGGCCTGCCCTGCCGCTAGCGTTTTATCAGAGCATGTTTTTAGTGCCGCAGGTGGAATCATTACTGATAAACGCACCCGCCTGTCAACTGAAAATGCTGACAGGCTGACTCTGATCAAGATGAACAAGGGTTGGATTTGGCCTGACTTCACCACACCACCACCAGATGATAGCGGAATTTAAATTTTGTGCTGGTAAATTGCCATGCACCTCCACACACCCACATATGGGTACACACTTCATGACTTTGGCTACTTGCTGTACTGCTCCTCCTTCTCTTCATCCACCACCATCATATCATCAGTGCGACCGTGGTTCATGATGCCACGAAAACAAAAATTTTTTACATCATATTTATGATGATGATGACCCTAACCGTTCAAAAGTTAGGCAGTAGTTTCATGTATACCCCCCAGGGGTAAATGTTTTAGTCCATGCTTACAGAATGGGCATTACAAGTACAGGAGACCCGATCCTTTGTAATGGGAACAATATTTAGAGGCTCTCCTCTATGTTTCTTTCCAGGGGCATTGAAGTGCCTCACAACTTTTGGCAGCCCTGCCTAGGGCAATACTACAAAAGACGCACTTCCTTAAAATGGGCACATTATTTAAAGAGGCCCTCATGCATGCCTCTATCCAGGGGCATCAGAGTGCCACACAACGTTTGGCTGCCCTGCCTAGGGAAATACTACAAAAGACTCACTTCCTTAAAATGGGCACAATATTTAAAGAGTCCTTCATGTACATCTCTTCCCAGGGGCAGGGGAGTGCCACACAATTTTTGGCTGCCCTGCCTAGGGCAATACTACAAAAGACCCACTTCCTTATAATGGCCACAATATTTAAAGAGGCCCTCATGCACGTCTCTATCCAGGGGCATTGGATTGCCTCCCAATGTTTAGCAGCCCTGCCTAGGGCAATACTATAAAACAACCACTTCCTTATAATGGATACATTATTTAAAGAGGCACACATGCACGTCTCTATCCAGGGGCATCAGAGTGCCACACAATTTTTGGCAGCCCTGCCTAGGGCAATACTACAAAACAACCACTTCCTTATAATGAGCACATTATTAAAAGAGGCACTCATGCACGTCTCTTCCCAGAGGCATAGGGGTGCCAAACAATTTTTGGCTGCCCTGCCTAGGGCAATACTACAAAAGACCCACGTCCTTAAAAGGGGCACATTATTTAAAGAGGCCTTCATGTACGTCTCTTCCCAGAGGCATGGGAGTGCCACACAATTTTTGGCTGCCCTGCCTAGGGCACTACTACAAAAGACCCACTTCCTTAAAATCTGCACATTATTTAAAGAGGCCTTCATGTACAGTTGTGGCCAAAAGTATTGACACCCCTGCAATTCTGTATGATAATACTCAGTTTCTTCCTGAAAATGATTGCAATCACAAATTCTTTGGCATTATTATCTTCATTTAATTTGTCTTCAATGAAAAAACACAAAAATAATTGTCCTAAAGCCAAATTGGATCTAATTCCACACCAAACATAAAAAAGGGGGTGGACAAAAGTATTGGTACTGTTAGAAAAATCATGTGATGCTTCTCTAATTTGTGTAATTAACAGCAACTGTAACTTACCTGTGGCATCTAACAGGTGTTTGCAATAACTAAATCACACTTGCAGCCAGTTGACATGTATGAAAGTTGACTCAACCTCTGTCCTGTGTCCTTCTGTGTACCACATTGAGCATGGAGAAAAGAAAGAAGACCAAAGAACTGACTGAGGACTTGAGAAACCAAATTGTGAGGAAGCATGAGCAATCTCAAGGCTACAAGTCCATCTCCAAAGACCTGAATGTTCCTGTGTCTACCATGCGCAGTGTCATCAAGAAGTTTAAAGCCCATGGCACTGTGGCTAACCTCCCTAGATGTAGACGGAAAAGAAAAATTGACGAGAGATTTCAACGCAGGATTGTGCGGATGGTGGATAAAGAACCTCGACTAACATCCAAACACGTTCAAGCTGCCCTGCAGTCCGAGGGTACAACAGTGTCAACCCTTACTATCCGTCGGCGTCTGAATGAAAAGAGACTGTATGGTAGGATACCCAGGAAGACCCCACTTCTTACCCCGAGACATAAAAAAGCCAGGCTGGAGTTTGCCAAAACTTACCTGAGAAAGTCTAAAACGTTTTGGAAGAATGTTTTCTGGTCAGATGAGACAAAAGTAGAGCTTTTTGGGCAAAGGCATCAACATAGAGTTTACAGGAGAAAAAAAGAGGCATTCAAAGAAAAGAACACGGTCCCTACAGTCAAACATGGCGGAGGTTCCCTGATGTTTTGGGGTTGCCTCTGGCACTGGACTGCTTGAACATGTGCATGGTATTATGAAGTCTGAACACTACCAACAAATTTTGCAGCATAATGTAGGGCCCAGTGTGAGAAAGCTGGGTCTCCCTCAGAGGTCATAGGTCTTTCAGCAGGACAATGACCCAAAACACACTTCAAAAAGCACTAGAAAATGGTTTGAGAGAAAGCACTGGAGACTTGTAAGGTGGCCAGCAATGAGTCCAGACCTGAATCCCATAGAACACCTGTGGAGAGATCTAAAAATGGCAGTTTGGAGAAGGCACCCTTCAAATATCAGGGACCTGGAGCAGTTTGCCAAAGAAGAATGGTCTAAAATTCCAGCAGAGCATTGTAAGAAACTCATTGATGGTTACCGAAAGCGGTTGATCCCAGTTATTTTGGCTAAAGGTTGTGCAACCAAGTATTAGGCTGAGGGTGCCAATACTTTTGTCTGGCCCATTTTTTAATTTGTGTGTGGAATGATAAATGTTTTGCTTCATTCTCTTTTGTGTTTTTTCATTGAAGACAAATTAAATAAAGATAATACCAAAGAATTTGTGATTGCAATCATTTTCAGGAAGAAACTGAGTATTATCTGACAGAATTGCAGGGGTGTCAATACTTTTGGCCACAACTGTACGTCTCTTCCCAGGGGCATGGGAGTACCACACAATTTAAAAAAAAAAAAATCTTTCATATAATCCAAAAAACTAACATACACCAACTCTGTCTCACAAGTGGGTATGAGCCCTTAATATTTTCTCCATGAAAATCCATTTTGGTTTCATTTTGTAACGTTTGTTTGACAGTCCGTAAAAGTGGCGTAATAGTCTGACAAATTGTTTACAGCTGTGACCTTGGGGTCTGAAATGCTTACAGGGGTCTTCCCCATGCTGTTCCCATGTCATTTGAGCACTGTTCTGATACTTTTGTGACATTTTTAGGGTTTTTCCATGCTGCCGGGGTCATGCCAGAAAAATACTTGGGTCTCCCATAGGATAACATTGGGCTCGGTGCTCGGGCCAAGTACACGAGTATCTTGGGATGCTCGGCCCCAGCTTTGAGCACACGAGCATTTTAGTACTCGCTCATCTCTAGTGACATTATGTGGTGGCGCAGTGGTGACATTATTATGTGGGGGCACAGTGGCGACATTATTATGTGGGGGCACAGTGGTGGCATTATTATGTGAGGGGCACAGTGGTGGCATTATGTGGGGGTATAGTAGTGAACATTATTATGTGGGGGCACAGTGGTGACATTATTATGTGGGGGCACAGTAGTGACATTATTATGTGGGGGCAAAGTGGGGACATTATTATGTGGGGGCACAGTGGTGACATTATGTGGGGGTATAGTAGTGACATTATTATCAGGTGGCATAGTGGTGGCATTATTATGTGGGGGGCACAGTGGTGACATTATTATGTGGGGGCACAGTGGTAGCATTATTATACGGGGGTCACAGTGGTGACATTATGTGGGGGCACAGTGGTGACCTTGTTATGTGGTGGGCACAGAGGTGACATTGTGTAGGGGCACAGTGGTAGCATTATTATGTGGGGGGCACAGAAGTGACATTATTATGTGGGGGCACAGTGGTGGAATTATAATATGGGGTACAGTGGTGGCATTATAATGTGGGGGGCTAGTGGTGGCATTTTTATATGGGGGCACAGTGGTGGAATTATTTAGGGGCACAGTGGTGGCATTGTTATGTGGTGGGCACAGTGGTGACATTATTATGTGGGGGCACAGTGGTGGTAATATTATGTGGGGCAGTAAGAGGAGCGCTGTTTTTTGTACCACACAGCAGGTGCAGTAGTAGGGACATATAGGGCAGCAGCGGCTCAGCATTGGGGCATCAGTAGGATGAGGAGTTTGTCCAGTTTGGGAATAGATGAGGATGGGGCTGGAAATGTGAGAAGTCAGATGTGTATGTGTTGTAATCTATCCAGATGGCTGGAGAAGTTGTCATGTCGATGCGGGGACCTATAATGGAGCAACATAGAGGACCAGAATGGAGGAACATAGGGGCCCAGGAGAGAGGAACATAGAGGCCCAGGATGGAAGGCATTATTACTATATGGGAGCCAAAATGAGGAGCATTGGTTTACAGTGGCAAGTGTGAACCTATGTTCTGTAGGTACCAATCAGGGAACAATATTATTGCTATAATATAACTTACTTTCGAGAATACTGTTTTCCATGGTGGGAATAAATGGGAGGTCTTGTTACTGTGTGGGCGGCACTATGTCACTTTTTTGTCATCCGATTTAGTGTAGAAATCTTGGGAAAGTGGGGAATGTGTTCTGGGAGTGATCAGTTATTGATAACTAAAAGGGTGTGTAGGCCCAGCACAATTCCTTTTTATCAATGGCTTATGTCTACTGTATATCAATATAGCAAACAATACAGCTAATAATAGCTGATATATAGTAGACATAAACCATTGATAAAAAGGAATTGCGCTGATTCTACACACCCTTTTATTTATTGCCCATTGTACAGGAGGATATTTGCACGGGGGATATTTGCACGGAAGATAATAAAGTTTGCTCCAGTGTACACCTAACAATCCTGATAGTTATTGATAACTGATTTTTTCTGCAGAGATGAGTCCTGTCTAGAAGACGTGATATCGGTCTGCACCAAATGAAGAAGAAAACTGAAGATGAATGACTTCACCTAGAGACATCATTGGTGAGTATGTGTATTACCTATACATGCACACTACACTATTTACAGAGCTCCTGTATATAATATCACTGGTGGTCTCTGCATTACCTGCACACTGACACTATATACAGAGCTCCTATGTTTAATGTCACGAGTGTATTTAACGAGTATGTTTAATGTCACGAGTGTACTACCTGTACACTAGACACCATATACAGAGCTCCTATGCATAATGTCATGAGTGATCACTGTACTACCTGTATATAGACAACTATATACAGAGCTCCTGTGTATAATGTCACTAATAATCACTGTATTACCTGTACATCTTCATTATTGGTCACAATGTAGTGGCATTATGTACTTTGGTCATGGCGTGGCAGTATTTGCCCCTTGTATGTGGTATTATTTGGTCACTGTGTGGTGGTAATATGTGGTCTTGTCATGGTTTGGCATTATTTACTGTATACTTTGTACATTGTAGTATTTGATCACTATTTGGTGGTATTATGGGCTCTGGTCATGGTGTGGTGGTATTTGTGCCTTGTATGTGGCATTATTTCGCCACTATGTGGTGGTAATAAGTGTTCTCGTTATGATGCGACAGTATTGCTCCCTTGTATGTGGTATTATTGGTCTTGGTATAGTGGATTGTGGTCGGTCATTTGTTTTTTTTTCTGATGTCAATAAGGGGAAAATTCTTTATTTCCAATAGATATTAAAGGGAACCTGACCCCTAAAAATGACCCCCTATTTTTTTCAATACATGTCCCTGCACCTTAATTAACCTATTCTACCTATCCCTTTTTGTTAAAATTGTGTTTAGTGAAACTTTCAAAAAGTGCTTTTATTACCTTATCATTTGCGGCTTCTGGGCTCTTGAGAAGTCACACAGGGCGTTCCCTGTGGCTTCTTGCCGCTGCCTTTAGTGTGATTATTCACGCCCGATGGACGTGATAATCCTTTTGCATATTCCTTGGCCTCCTCCATTGCAGAATAAGTCGGTATGACGCTAATCGAGTCATATCAGGCTATCGTGACGTCGGTATACCCATTGGGTGTATCAAGGACCTCGCGATGTGCATTGCGCATGCGCAAAGTTACTTTACGGCAGCTTCGCTGTGATGAGCTGCTGTAAAGTAACCTTGCGCATGTGCAATGCACATCGCGAGGTCCTCGATGCACCCAATGGGTATACCGACGTCATGATAGCCGGATATGACGCGATTAGCGCCGTACCGGCTTATCCTGCAATGGAGGAGACCGAGGAATATGCAAAAGGATTATCACGCCCATCGGGGCCGCAGCAAGAAGCCACAGGGAGAGCCCTGTGTGACTTCTCAAGAGCCCAGAAGCCGCAAATGATAAGGTAATAAAAGCACTTTTTGTTAAAATTGTGTTTAGTGAAACTTTCAAAAAGGGATAGGTAGAATAGGATAATTAAGGTGCAGGGACATGTATTGAAAGGATAGTGGGTGATTTTTAGAGGTCAGGTTCCCTTTAAATACTTCAATGTTTAACCCCTTCTGTCCTGTGACTATTAGATAGCAGTAGAGATACAGAGGTTCTCCAGAGAAAGCAAGTAATCATCTCCTCTAAGGCCACATGCACACGTTGAGTATTTGTTGAATTGTTTACCTCAGTATTTGTAGCCAAAACCAGGAGTAGGAGAAAAATACAGAGGTGGTGACATGTTTCTATTAATTTTCCTCTGATTGTTCTACTCCTGGTTTTGTCTTACAAATACTGAAGTAAAAAACTCACCAAATACTCAAGATGTGCATGAGGCCTAAAGATAAGTTATTGGTGGGGGTCTGACTGCTTAATGTCTTTTATTCCCATTACGTGTCCAAAAAAAAAAATGATCAAGCACAGTCCTGAGATATAGACCCTTAAAAATTCATTTTATTAGAATAAAATATTACGCACATTAAAATCATCATATTTAAAGACGGTCCTTAGTCATGTTTGTTTTCTCCCCATTAGACTGGAGCTGCTGTACAGCTCGACCACTGATCCTTTCATTCCCTCAGTGGCTGTAAGTGCTGTGTTTGGCTTTTTCTGAGAGCCACAATAATGAACGGAGCCGCAGTCACATCATTACCAGCCGCTGTATTTTATAATGGGGAGAAGAGCTTCACATTCTTCTGACGATGCGGTTTTCACTGGTCGGATTCCACCAATAAATATGTGATCACCTTCCGAACCTGTGGATCGCTGATAACGTGTTTTCTCTAAATAATCCCTTTAATACAAATTACAGTAATTGTACATCGCAGTTCTGGTGAGCGCACAGTGATATGCAGGAGCCGCCACTACAGGAATTTCGGGGCCCCTGACAGCCAAAATTTTGGGGCCCCCCTGTGACTCCGCCCGGCTCCACCCCATGAGACTCCGCCCAGCCTCCACCCAGGCTCCACCTCCACCTATGCTCCGCCTCCACCCAAACATACATTATATTTATAGTGAAAAATTGGAATAGCACCAAAAGCTTTCCCAACCAGCAATCCAGATGTTTCCTTACAATAGAGTAAAAAAAGGAAAAACAGCACAAAAAATAGAAAAAAGTGGACTTTATTACCCAATGCATGGGCACTTCATTGGGCTATAAGGTCCACTTTTTTCTTTTTTTTTGTGCTGTTTTTCCTTTTTTTACTTTCTCTCTCATTTATATATATATATATATATATATATATATATATAATATATATATATATATTATACACTCACACACTTGATACTGCTGTGGGCTGATTCACTGACCTCTCATCTACATCGTGCGCTCTGTCCTTGGCTCCCGGGCTCGGCCTCAGCGTTGACAGCTTCAAGCGGTTCCTGCTGCGCTGGAGCATCGGTGATATTGGATTTCTGATCTTCAGGATGAGCGGCAGCGTCCTGTGGAGCGGGGTCAGATCCTGTGACCTCATCAGATTCTCCAAGCACTACAAGGGAGGGTAACAGACTGTGATGTCATCATCAGGGGAGGGACCTGGACCACCCCCACACAAACATCTGCCATGCCCCTGAGCTGACAACACAAAGCCCCTGATGAAAGGTGAACAGATAGCAGAATGTCTAACAGAGAAATCTGGAGGACAGGAGGGAAACGAAGGAGAAAGAACAGAGGGAGATAGAGGGGGACTTGGGGAAAGAGGACAGGAGGGGGACGGAGGAGAAAGAGGACAGGAGGGAGACGAAGGAGAAAGAACAGAGGGAGATGGAGGGAGACGAAGGAGAAAGAACAGAGGGAGATGGAGGGGGATGGAGAGGAAAGAAGAAAGGAGGGGGACGGAGAGGAAAGAGGACAGGAGGGGGACGGAGAGGAAAGAGGACAGGAGGGGGACGGAGAGAAAAGAGGACAGGAGGGGGATGGAGGGGAAAGAGGCCAGGAGGGGGACAGAGAGGAAAGAGGACAGGAGGGGGACGGAGAGGAAAGAGGACAGGAGGGCACGGAGAGGAAAGATGACAGGAGGGGGACGGAGAGGAAAGAGGACAGGGTGCTGGAGGGCCCGGCTCCCTATGTGCTGGGGGGCCCCCCTTCTCTCCCCTCTCCTAACCTGTGTGCAGCTGTGTGGCAGAAGCGATCATGCCCATCTCTCTGTCTGCACTGAGCAGGACTCTATGATCTCTGAGGTGCTGGAGGACTGGAGACCATAGACATCAGCTCCCGATGCGATTTCACATGCCCATCTGCATTGAGCCTGGAGCTGATGTCCATGATCTCTAGTCCTCTAGCACCTCAGAGATCATAATCGCGTCTGCCACATAGCTTCTGTACACAGGTTAGGAGTGAGAGGAGAGAGGGCCACAGCAGCACACAGGGGGCTTCCAGGGGACATTATTTAAAGGGCCGGCTCCAGGTTTTTGTGGGCCCCGGGCAAAAAATTCTTAGTGGGCCCCCTTTAGCACATACTGCTGTATGTTATATATACAGTGCCTACAAGTAGTATTCAACCCCCTGCAGATTTAGGTGGTTTGATAAGATGCAAATAAGTTAGAGTCTTCAAACTGCAAACGAGAGTAGGATTTATTAACAGAAGCATAAATCTTACAAACCAAAAAGTTATGTTGCTCAGTTGAATTTTAATACATTTTAAACATAAAAGTGTGGGTCAATTATTATTCAACCCCTAGGTTTAATATTTTGTGGAATAACCCTTGTTTGCAATTACAGCTAATAATCGTCTTTTATAAAGACCTGATCAGGCCGGCACAGGTCTCTGGAGTTATCTTGGCCCACTCCTCCATGCGGATCTTCTCCAAATTATCTAGGTTCTTTAGGTGTCTCATGTGGACTTTAATCTTGAGCTCCTTCCACAAGTTTTCAATTGGGTTAAGTTCAGGAGACTGACTAGGCCACTCCATCACCTTGATTTTTTCCCTCTTGAACCAGGCCTTGGTTTTCTTGGCTGTGTGCTTTGGGTCGTTGTCTTGTTGGAAGATGAAATTACGACCCATCTTAAGATCATTGATGGAGGAGCGGGGGTTCTTGGCCAAAATCTCCAAGTAGGCCGTGCTATCAATCTTCCCATGGATGCGGACCAGATGGCCAGGCCCCTTGGCTGAGAAACAGCCCCACAGCATGATGCTGCCACCACCATGCTTGACTGTAGGGATGGTATTCTTGGGGTCGTATGCAGTGCCATCCAGTCTCCAAACGTCACGTGTGTGGTTGGCACCAAAGATCTCGATCTTGGTCTCATCAGACCATAGAACCTTGAAGCAGTCTGTCTCAGAGTCCTCCAAGTGATCATGAGCAAACTGTAGATGAGCCTTGACATGACGCTTTGAAAGTAAAGGTACCTTACGGGCTCTTCTGGAACGGAGACCATTGCGGTGGAGTACGTTACTTATGGTGTTGACTGAAACCAATGTCCCCACTGCCATGAGATCTTCCCGGAGCTCCTTCCTTGCTGTCCTTGGGTTAGCCTTGACTCTTCGGACAAGCCTGGCCTCGGCACGGGAGGAAACTTTCAAAGGCTGTCCAGGCCGTGGAAGGCTAACAGTAGTTCCATAAGCCTTCCACTTCCGGATGATGCTCCCAACAGTGGAGACAGGTAGGCCCAACTCCTTGGAAAGGGTTTTGTACCCCTTGCCAGCCTTGTGACCCTCCACGATCTTGTCTCTGATGGCCTTGGAATGCTCCTTTGTCTTTCCCATGTTGGCCATGTATGAGTGCTGTTCACAAGTTTGGGGAGGGTCTTAAATAGTCAGAAAAGGCTGGCAAAAGAGATAATTAATCCACACATGTGAAGCTCATTGTTATTTGTGCCTGAACTACTTCTTAATACTTTAGGGGGACCAAACAGAATGCTGGTGGTTTGAGGGGTTGAATAATAATTGACCCACACTTTTATGTTTAAAATTTATTAAAATGCAACTGAGCAACATAACTTTTTGGTTTGTAAGATTTATGCTTCTGTTAATAAATCCTACTCTCGTTTGCAGTTTGAAGGCTCTAACTTATTTGCATCTTATCAAACCACCTAAATCTGCAGGGGGTTGAATACTACTTGTAGGCATTGTATATATATATATATATATATATATATATATATATAATATAAATATATATTTTTTTTATGTATAAAGGCTGCGGACGATAATATATATATCCATCCCTCGCAAGTTTAATCCCTACCATGCTGTCTCTCCCCCCCATTGACTGTCTTTCTCATCCTGTGCGCAGTCTCTCCCTTTTCTGTGCCTGTCACCTCTTGTGCGTTCTCTCCCCTCTCTGTGCATGTCTCTCCCCTTGTGCGGTCTCTCCTTTCTCTGTGCGGTCTCTCTCACCTGTGTGCTGTCTCTGCCTCTCCCTTGAGCCTGTCTTTTACCTGTGCTTGTTCCCCTCCCTGTGCACGCTGTCTCTCCCCTGCACGCTGTCTCCCATCTGCACGCTGTCTCTCTCCTGCACCTGTCTCTCCTCTGCACGCTGTCTCTCTCCTGCACCTGATGAATGAGAATGTAGAGGGCTCAACGTATTGTGTCGGGTGCTCCAGAGAAAAATAGTCCAATTTAAAGAGTATAGACTGGGCACACCAAACGAGATAAATGCGAACTCCACAAGTGGATTAAGGTGCAAAAAAAAGTGTTACTTTATTTTTTGCCACACAGTACATAGACCAACGTTTCGGCTCATAGGCCTTCCTCAGGGTACTAGTACAGATTGCAATACAGAAAAAATAAAATAAAATCAAATTAGTAACACATAGAAAACGGTTTATGTGATTGTGTTCTGTGTTCATGGGGTATCCAGGTGAGATCGCCGTGTAGTGACAAAAAGAGGATAACACTCAGTGTCATAGTGAAAAATTAATGTGTCGTTAGCGGGGTCATCTAATGATAACTGAAAGATTAGGTGAAAAGGAACAACAGTATATGCTCAAAAAAGGAAAAGATCCATTATTCAGGAAAAATTATGGCTACTTTGCCAAAGGAACAAGAGTAAAGAAAGGAGCATAATTATGAATCAAGGCACAGGGAATAATTACCAGAAGTAGTACTGGTGGTATAGATATGTTGAAATTGTAATATCAGTGGGTTAACACTCCAACAAATCCTATGAACAGAGGACAAAGTAGGAATGTCCAACTGTCAAGGAGGATAAAAGGATAAGAGGAACAAGAAACCAAGGTGCAATGAAATAAAAGCAAGAATGGTGTTTCATATATAGTTATCAGCACTATCAGGTCATAATCCTAGGAATGAAGGAGTAAAATTTTTTTTTTACAAACAAAGAGATCTTACCAAGTTTCTAGAGGAAGATATAGGTATCAGACCCTATACATATAATGAAAATGAGTAAAAGAAGGAAAAAACAAGGGAATGAACAAAGGGGGTGGAAAAACCGCTTAAAATGGCTGCCATGAGATAATACTAAATAGTATAGTATAGTGTGAAAGTCACCAGAGCCTAGCAAAGGCAAAATATAGTGAAAGAATAGCTTTAGGAAAATGTGAAACATTCATCAGGTGAAATTAATAATTGGAAAACCAGACCAGTAAACTATCACAAACCGGTACTGGATACCAGGTGCTGGTAATATCTATGTAAGGCTGGCTTCACATTTGCGTATGGGAAGGCAGCGTATTGCTGCGTTCCCATACGCAGTCAAACGCATGCGCACTGCGTTCCTATGTTTAACATAGGAACGCATGGTGCCTGCGTTTGCTGCGTTCGGGTGCGGATGCGGACGATATCTGCTGCTTCCGGTGTCCAGTGTCCGCACCCGGGACGCAGCATGTTGTTTTTTTTGTGCGTTTGGGGACCTTGGAAAATCAGCAAGCGTCCCCAAGCGCACAAAAAATGCATTGGCTTCAATGGGTCCGCAGTGTTCTGCGCTTGACAGCGCAGGAGAACGCTGCGGACCCATTGAAAAATCTCCCGGTGGCCGGCGGTGATGTCACAGGAGCTCACCGACGGCCACCGGGAGATAAACTGGAGCCTCTGCTGTCCTCCGCCTCCCGGCCGCTGGTAATGTGCTAGCGATGTCGGCAGGGAGAACAGCTGATCTGACAGCTGTTTGAATCTTCCCGCGCCGACATCTCCTCTCGGTGTCGGCGCGGGAAGATTCAAACAGCTGTCAAATCAGCTGTTCTCCCCGCCGACATGTCCGGAGCTTACCGGCGGCCGGGAGGCGGAGATCTCAGGCGCTGATCTCCGCCCCCGGACACCGCTGATTGGCTGCCCGGGCTCCACAGTGATGTGTCCGCAGGCGGACATTCTCCGCTGCGGACACATCATTTTGGCCCTGCTTTACACTGCGTATGTGTCTGCATGCGATCAGCATGCAGACATATACGCAAATGTGAAGCCAGCCTAAGGTAAAACTGCATGTGTTAATACAAACAGGATAGATAGTGAAAAAAGATTTCTGGCAGAGATTATATATTACCTTAGAGAGCCTATAAGGCGCTTGGGCACACCTACAAGTGAACGTGTTCTACCAAAGAAAAGAAGGCTTTAATGAGGGGAGCAAAAAAAGACAAAAGAGTATTACAGGTCCTGTAAGGATACAGACCTTTTTGAACAGAGGCAAGGCTCAAAGGCATAAGGAACCTAAAAGAAGAACAGTAAAAAAAACCAAAAAATTGTTGCGCCACACTGTGCAAATTAGCCGAAGCAAGGGGTTATATTGATATGTCACTCACCTTTTCTAGTTGCGCCCCCTGCACAACTAGGTTGATGATTTGAGGTGAGATTTAACCGCAGGCATAAATCCGTTGCTACGTGTAGAGAAGCCTTTCCTTATGGAACTTCAACGTCTCTCCCAGAGAAAGACACCTTTAGTGTCGAAACATGTTGTGGCGAGGAGACCTGTAACTTCTACTGTTCACAATAAATTTGAAAGGTAATATTCGATAAGAGCCCAGTGCCTGTTTCTGTCCCTAGCGCTCATTATATCATACCTTTTTACCTCATATCGTAAAAGAAGAACAGTGGAATTTTAGAGAAATGTAGGTAATGGCCAAAGAGTAACGGCCCAGGACGCAGTATTACCTGTGGTGTGTCGCTGCTGGGTGAAAGGAGATGTGAGGCGTTTGTGTGAGTGGTGCCGCTCTATAAAGGGAGTGGGGAGGGACGCAATCACGTCCCATCCTGTCTGTGAACCGCACGGAAGTGTGGCGGACCGCAAGCTGCGCGTGCGCAGTGTGTAAAGTGTATCTGCGTATGCGCTAACATGGAAATGAGAAAATATCCGCTTTTCAGTGCTTGAAGTGCCAGTTTTGCTTAGCAAAAGTGCGATTTTCAACTGTGGGTGCTGCTTGTGCCATTCACTTAGAAGGATATTCAATAATGCATCTATAAATATAAAAAGGACATAATTAGTAATGCAGCATTAACAGTAGTAAGCATGATATAGCAGTATATGTACAACAAAGGAATGAGGAAAGACTACAATAGGCTAGGTTCATGTCTACATGTATAGATATACAGCAGCAGGAAAAAAGCTACAATAGGCTAAGTTTATGTCTACATGTATAGATATACAGCAACAGGAATATCCTCATCTATCAATGAATCAGTTGATAGGGGACATAAGCCCTTATCAGTACAAGGTTGCCAATAGTCAAAGGGTCTCACAGGGTGATTCCACACATCAGGAAACTTAAAGTTACAAAAAGATCAGGTTATTACCAGGAAGACCGTTTAACAATTTTTGGTTAATACGATACCTTTATATAGTGTGAGGAACAGCTATTGACTATCAGACCTGAGGATATATATGTTAAATGGGATTTACCAACATGTCAATCAAAATTGTTCGTACTCGCGATTAAGTCCCAGGGATTCTAGTGTTTGAAGAGTATGGATCCAGAAGGCTTCCCGCATTTTGAACCTCCGTATCTGGTCACCCCCTCTCCTCTGTGGAGGGACCCCTTCGATGATTTGGAAGCGTAGCTGAGATACGCTGTGATTGTGATTTATGAAATGATATGGGATGGGCAAAAGTGTATTTTTACATCGAATGGTGGACTTATGTTTGCTGATGCGGTCACGTATATGCTGTGTGGTCTCACCAACATATACGTGACTGCAAGGGCACTTAATCAGGTATATAACATATGTGGATGCGCAAGTATAGAAACCTTTGATTGGGAAGCATTTGCCCGTGCGGGGGTGTGAAAAAAAGTCACCCTTAATCACGTTGTGACATTGGTTACAGCCAAGACAAGGAAAAGTTCCTTTGTGTTGAGTTTGTAAGGTTGTTTGCTGTAAGGTCTTCTTGTTCGAGCCTATATCTGCACGTACTACCGTCTGTTTGATATTTGGAGCCTTCTTATGACAGAAAAGTGGTGTATTAGCAAATTCAGGAATCTCAGGATAACTTTTATGAAGTAAGTGCCAATGCTCAAGAATCACACCTTGTACAAGCTTTTTGAACGGGTGGTATGTGGACACAAACGGTATCCTAGGGCCCGAAGGCCTTTGACAGGTAAGAGAGCCAAATTGGCCTTGAGCAATGTGTTCTCGGTATCCTCGATTTCTGAACTTGGTGGTCATTTCATTATGTCTAATTACTCTTGTGTCTGAATCAGAGACAATGCGATCAATCCTCACATGCTGAGATCTCGGTAAAGAGATCTTAACATGGCGTGGATGGCTACTGTTGTAATGTAATAGGCTGTTCCTATCAGTAGGTTTCACGTAAAGATCTGTGGTCAGAGTTCCAGTGGAGTCAATCGTGACCATTGTGTCAAGAAAATTAATCCGTTATCTGTCATGGTGAATTGTGAACGTGAGATTTTGAATCAGAGTGTTGATCTCATGAAAAAAGGAGTTAAGAAGCAATTCACTACCTTGCCAAATGAGAAAAACATCATCAATGTAACGGCGCCAAATTAGGACATGTTCCGTTACACTGGGATGATTAAAGATGAAGTTGTGTTCAAACTTGCCCATGAATATATTTGCATAAGGTGGGGCTACATTAGCCCCCATTGCTGTACCCCGTTTCTGAAGGTAAAAAGCGTCCTCAAAGAGAAAGAAGTTTTTTTCTAGCACGATATGTAATAAGCTAATACAAAGTTCTTTCTGTGGAGTGTCAAAATTATCCTGTTGATCAAGGAACCATTGGACTGCAGCAATGCCCATCGTGTGGTCTATGCTAGTATAGAGGCTATTAACATCCATTGTAACAAGGATGGAGTTAGTAAAAACATGGTTCAAGTCTCTGATGATACCCAAAAACGTGTTGGTGTCTTTAATGTATGACTTAAGGGTTGGAACAAGAGGACTAAGCATTTTTTCAAGGACCTGAGACCGAATCAGTGGAGGCCACGATAGGTCTTCCCGGTGGTCTGGTAAGGTTTTTATGAATTTTGGGAAGAGTATAAAGGACTGGTGTTATAGGATGTTGATTAATGAGGAAGTCCACCAATTTTTTTGTCTCTCCTGCACCTGTCTCCCCCCTGCACACTGTCTCTCACCTGCACGCTCTCTCTCCTGCACCTGTCTCCCCCATGCACCTTCCCCCCCTCTGTAAACTGTGTCTCTCCCCTGCACGCTGTCTCTCGCCTGCACCTGTCTCCCCCCTGCACTTGTCTCTACCCCCGGGGGCCCCCCGAGTGCTGCCTCCCCACCTCACCTCACCCCCATGGGACCCCTGAGTGCTGCCCCCACACACCTCAGCCTCGGGGCTCAGGGGCCCCTGAGAGTGGCCCCCACACCTTAGCCTCGGGGCTCAGGGGCCCGAGAGCTGCCCCCACACACCTCAGCCTTAGGGCCCCTGAATGCAGCCCCCTCACCTCAGCCTCGGCGTTCAGGGGCCCCTGAGAGCTGCCTGCCCCCACATGTCATCCTAGGGGGCACCGAGAGGTGAGGGGGCGGGCTACAATCTTCAGGCCCCACCCCCTCACATCTTCTACGGGCCTCCTTCTGTTCAGGGTCCCGGGCGCTGTATACTTGGGGGCCCCTGACCGCTTCCCTCACACACCATCCTTGGGGCCCCCTTAGCACTGCCTCCCCCCCTCTCCATTGTCACTTTACCGTCACCGCACTGCAGTCACTGATCTCGGCCTCCGCCTGTCATGTATAGTGTGACGCTGCAGCCGGCGCCGCGGTCTATTTCCTGTGTGTGCGGCACCGGCTGCAACGTCACACTACACATGACAGGCGGAGGTGGAGATCAGTGACTGCAGTGCGGTGCGGTGCCGGTAAAGTGACAATGGAGAGGGGGGAGGCAGCGATAAAGGGGCCCCGAGGATGGTGTGGGGGCAGTGGTCAGGGGCCCCCAAGTACACAGCGCCCGGGACCCTGAAGAGAGGGAGGCCCGTAGAAGATGTGAGGGGGCGGGGCCTGAAGGTTGTAGCCCGCCCCCTCACCTCTCGTCCGGGCCCCCCTCTCCTTCCATCACCCCCGGGCCCCTCACAACTGTTAGAGTCGTGAGGCCCTGACGGCGGCCATGCGCCACTATAATGGGTATAACGGCTAATGGGTATTTGCATATAGCTGAAGGGTGGGTGGACCCCTATAGTCAGTGTCCCTGGTGGGCCCCAGACACCCCAGTCCAGTGCTGCCCCTTGACTCCTGTGCACCATGACAGCTGCGCTGCGTGGTCTGACTGCCACCATTGGCAGTACGCCATTGCCTCATATGTCTATAGTGATGGGAAAATAAAAAAGTTATGGCTCTTGGAAGAAGGGGGTGAGAAAAAGAATAACCGGAAAATGGTTGGGTGGTGAAGGGTTAACACCTGTTACCTCTGCTACTTTAATGCAGAGGCCAGAGCTAACCAGACCAGATGTGATGGGTACTGCCTTGCCCTTGTGATTGCCCAAGGCTGAATTGTGCCTGCCAGCCAGCCAGTCCCAGTTCTAACCTCTCCATCACTGGACCTCACGTCCAACAGCCGGAGCCCCTCCCCTCCCCTCCTGTCTCCACAGGCTGACGCTGACATCGCCCCGCCTCTCCTCCTGTATCCACCAATCAAAACACCAGCAGTTGACAGCTGTTCCAGGTAACCAATGAGGACGGCGCATCATCCAGTGTCCACCGCCTGCAAACAAAGCGGACTGTGCGCGGCAGCTCCTGTCCCTGTTGTACCTGCGCTGACTCCCTACTCAGCTCGCCATCACCATGATCCGCTTTGGAAGATCACTAGTAATGAAGTGTGTCACCATGGACGGGAGGCGTCCCTGGAGAACGGCAGCAGTGAGCGTCATCAGCAGCAGCAGCAGCAGCTCCGGGTATGGCGGAAACGGCTCCCGAGCCAGAAGGTGGTGGGTGACTCAGTTATCCCAATCTAGAAGCTTCTGCTCCAAATCTGAAGATTCCACTGAGCAAGTGACGACACAGCCGGCCACTGTGGGTCCTGTGAGCAGTGCTGATAAGGAGGACATGTAAGTAATGGGAGCCCTGCTGGCTGGTGTGCTCTGAGCGGAGAGGGCTCACGGTGGAGGAGCGGGTGGCGCGACATGGCTGGATGATCAGTGTTCTGGTATACGTGTTTGGAGGTGGTGTAAGTGGGTCGGTCCTGACCACAGAGGGTTGTGGCCGGCCAGTGTGTGCAGCGCTGAGACCGATGCCCTAACTCCGCCCTGCCCTGTGTGTGCGCAGTGCTGTGCTGGCCCTTCCCTCCGCCCCCAGTGCTGCCCCTGAGGTGGCTGGCCCTGCTCTCTTCCCCCGTGGAGGCTGGTCCTGCCCTCGGGCCACACGGCTGCCCCTGTGTACTGGCTGGCTCTGCCCACGGCCTGCGCTACTAGCTGGCCATGCTACCCCTGTGGTGGCCGGCCCTGCATTCGGGCCGCACTACTGCCCGGTCACTGGCTGCCCCTGCCCTCGGCCTGCACTGCTGCCCCTGCCCTCGGCCTGCACTGCTGCCCCTGCCCTCGGCCTGCACTGCTGCCCCTGTGTACTGGCTGGCTCTGCCCTCGGCCTGCGCTACTAGCCGGCCCTGCTACCCCTGTGGTGCCCGACCCTGCACTCGGGCCGCACTACTGCCCAGTCACTGGCTGGACCTGCCCTCGACCTGCACTGCTGCCCTTGTGGCAGCCATCGTTGGTTGCCTGTCCTTCCCCATTCCTTGTCCTGATCAGGTGACCGCAGAGTGGAGCAGTAGTCATTGGCTAAATAGGTGCTGATGCTCAGATCGCTTTCTGGGGATTTACTTATCAGTTGTACTGCACAGCGAACGGAGTATAAATATTCTTGAACTGCTGTTGAATAATCCAAACAGTCCTCACCCCTGGAATTGATAATCTTTATATTAGTATATTACTAGACCATTGGTATGAAGGAAATTACATTCACCCCCCGGTGATAAAAGCTCCACCATCACCGCCATTGTCCTAGGGTCATGAGCAGGGCCATGAGCAGGGCCAGACTCCAACCAAAAAGCAACCCTGAAAACAGGGCCCAATTTGCCTTTAGGCACTGGAGAGCATATGCTTAGGGCGTCGGGCTGCAGGGAGCGGCACCCAGACACAGGAAAAAAAATGTTTTAATTTATTTTACTGTTAGACCACATAGGTAATCTGCTGTCTTTTCGGAGGGGAGGGTGTCGAGTGGGGGAGAGTAGCTCTGACACAGGGAGCTGAATGACCCTAGAAGTAATGATGCTTTTACTTCCGGGGTCAGAGATGCGCGGAGAGGAGTGATCAACACAGCTCCCTGCTCTGAGGTGCTGCCTCTGCAGTGCGTGGATTCATCTCGCCACGCAGCAGGCAAAGGAGAAAGAAGACATGGGAGCCAGTAGGAGAACATGTGGGAACAGGTGAGAGTCCATAGGGCTGAAGATGGGTGGGGAGCTGGAGGCTGCTAAATGTTGGGATGGTGGTGGTGGGGGAATGGAGGCCGTTACATACTGTGATGGTGGCCCTAAAAAATACTGTGATATGAGGGGGTCGTGGGAAATGGTGGCTGCTACATACTGTAATATGGGGGGGGGGGGAAATGGTGGCTGCTACATACTGTGATATGGGGGTGGGGGGAATGGTGGCTGCTACATACTGTGATATGGGGGTGGGGGGAATGGTGGCTGCTACATACTGTGATATGGGGGTGGGGGGAATGGTGGCTGCTACATACTGTGATATGGGGGTGGGGGGAATGGTGGCTGCTACATACTGTGATATGGGGGTGGGGGGAATGGTGGCTGCTACATACTGTGATATGGGGGTGGGGGGAATGGTGGCTGCTACATACTGTGATATGGGGTGGGGGAATGGTGGTGTAACGTGAATGGGTGGGGGGTGGCTGCTACAGGCTGGAATTGGGGGGGTGGGGTGGGGGGGGCTAGAGGCTGCTAGGCTGGTGAGATGGGGGGGGAGGGAGGGAGGCTAACGCTGTATGCTATGTGCCCAGGGTGCAGGTTTAGTGCAGATATTGTTGTGTATATGGTATATATTGTGAGGTAGCGTACGCCTGGGGGTTTGCTTGGCAGCATAAGTGACACCACCAAGCGCGTTGAATCTATCTTCTTTTCTATCTATCTTCTACTTATATAATCGGGAGTTTGGGATTTCGGGCGTTGTAGCCCAATCCCACAATCCTTTGCACCATGTGCTGCCCCGGAAGCTGCGCCATATTAGCACACCCAGGTGATAGGTATGCTAACATGGCGCAGGATGGTGCTGGCACACACAACACAAGCCCACACCGCCTGCCGCTGACCCCGCACACTGCCCACACACCCCCTGCAGTACACCCCCTCCTCCGGTGTCCACACACCCCCATACTACTCTGGCGTCCACACACCCCGTCAGTACACCTTCGCACCCCCCCCCCCTCTTTTTTGCTGCCCGCAGCCCCCTCGCAATAGAGCCCCCACCCCTCCCTCCGGCCCCCCCACACCCCTGCAGGACACCCCCGCACCCCCCTTCGGCACCCCCAGACGCCCGAGAAATTACTTGCCTGTTCGGATAGGACCTTTGGTGATGTCACAGTCATGTGATCAGTCACATGACCGCACATCACCATAGCTCCGCCTCCTGCATTCTACACTGCTTCCCAGCTATGACAAGGAGCTGTCACAGCTGGGAAGGAGGGAAGGGGAGACAGAGAAGCTGAAGGGGCTCGCTCAAACACTAGAGAGGAAACTGAGACATAACGGGAGCTGAAACAATGAAGAGACACAAGACTGCTGCAGAAATAGGGGGACCACAGACACATAAGGGAACACCAGAAAACCGGAACAGAGGACAGACAGAGAGAAGGGGACTGCAGAAAGATGAAAGAGGGGGAGCAGAGAAGGATGTGAGCCAGAGACACATAAAGGGATCCAGAAAGACTGAAGGGGAGCCACAGACACATAAGGGAACACCTGAATGACTAAAGGGGGGCAGAGAGGCATAAGGGGGGAACACAAAGACTCAAGGTGGGCAGAGAGGCATAACGGGGACCAGAAACACTGAAGGGGGCCAGAGAGACATAAGAGGTGACCTGAATGACTGAAGGGGAGCAGAGAGGCATAAAGGGCACCAGAAAACCTGAAGGGGGCCAGATACATGAAGGGGGTAACATACACACGAAATGGGGGGCACAGACACATAAGTGGGGACCATAAATACTGAAGGGGGCCAGACAGATTAAGGGGTAACATACACACAAAAGGGGGGGGGGCACAGAGACATAAGGGGCCACCACAAACACTGAAGTGGGGCAGACAGAGAAAGGGGCGGCACAGAGACATAAGCAGGACCACAAAGACTGAAGACAGCCAGAGAGATGAGGGGGGGACATACAGATGGAAGGGGGGGCATAGAGATTAAGGGGCGGGGGGAATAAATATTTAAGGGGACCAGAGACGCATAAGGGGGGACCTGAAATACTCTACGGCAGCTGAGAGACATAAGGTGGACCACAAACCCTAAAGGGGAGGCTAAGAAACAAGGCCAATTACCAGAAAGACTGAAGGGAGGGCAGAGAAATGAAACGACCCAACATACAGACAAAAGGCCCGCAGCAAAGATGGAAGAGAGCCCAGAAATAATTAAGGTAAGCTAACCCACATAAGGGGGACAATAAACACTCAAGGGGGCCACAGAGATATAAAGGGGGACCATAAAGACAAAAGGGGGGAAGCTGACAGGGAAGGGGCCTGAAAGACATACCAAGGGAGCAGAAATACTCAAGAGGAGCAGAGAAACATAAAGGGGACCATAAACACTGAAAGGGGGGACACAGAAATAACGAGGTAACAAACACTGAAGGGAAAACAGAAACACTGAAGTGGGACCACAGAGAATAAAAGGGGGGCAGAGAGAGGGAAGGGGGAGCAGAGACACAGAATGGGGACCAGAAACACTGAAGGGTTGCACAGAGACGAAGGGCAGGGGGAGCTGAGATGAAAAGGGGCAGAGAGACATAAGGGGGGACCACAAAGATTGAAAGGCCCAGAGACACCAGGGAGACAAGAAAGACTGAAGGGGGACAGATAAACAAGGGGGGACCACAAACACTTAAGGGGGCCAGAGAGACTGAAGGGGGGGGGGGGCGCAAGACACATGGGGTGACCAGAATTACTGAAGAAGGCCAGAGACACTGACGGGGGGGCAGAGACAAGTAAGGGGAGACCAGAAATATGAAAGGGTGACGCAGAAAGTGGGAAGGGGGGCCACAGAAACAGAAGATTTGCACACCAAGGAAAGGGGGATAGAGAGACAAAAGGGCAGAGCACAGTAAGGAATGGGGGGCACAGACTCAAAAGGAGGAGCTGAGAAACGGAAGGGGGCAGAGAGACTAAAGAAGGTAGCACAGAAAGGAAAGGGGGGGCACAGACACGGGGAAGAAGAGAGATGAATACAGGGCAAAGACATGGGGGACAAAACAGAGGGAAGGGGGGGCAGAGACAAAAGGCAGAACACAGGGCCCCGGTCACTCAGGGAGCTATTAAAGCCTTGCTGGCAGCACAAAGATTTTCCATCATTGAGGACATGAAGGGGCTCATGGGCACCCTGAGGGAAGACCTGGGGGTGCTGGTTGAGAGAACGGAGCACCTTGAGTCAAAGATGGCAGACTTCGCCTCCGCACATAACAGCCTCGCTGACAACTATGCCGGGCTGGATAGAGAAGTGGGGACAGTCTCTTCGACCATATGCCACCTCGAGGACCAGCTTAGGAAAAATAATCTAAAACTGCGGGTCTTAGCAGATAGAGGTGGCCAAGGCTTTTCTACTTTCGGCCCTTCCTGAGATCCCCCAGGACCATTTGGACATTGAAAAAGCCTTCCGGATCCCTAAGCCGGTGAGGCTTCCCCCTGAGGTACCGAGGGATATCTTGGTGTCCCTGTTGAGATCCGGGATCAGAGATCGGCTGCTGGGGCGAATGAGGAATGCCCCCCCCCCCCCCCCCTACCTGAGCCCTTCTCGGGGGTTCAGGTGTACCCCGACCTCTCCCCGGGGACCCTGGCCCGCAGGAGGGATTTCGCATCCAGCTGCAAGATTTTGAGGGAAAATGGCATATTTTACAGCTGGGGCTCCCCTGCGGCAGTTAACTTTAAACATAAGGGAAAAAGACACTCGTTCTCCTCCCCCACCTCCCTGAGGAAGACCCTTAATGTGTGGGGTCTGATATCTCCCAGTGCTCGCCCTTCCCCGCGGCGGGACTCTAACAGGAATGGAGGAGAAGAATCTTCTGCTGCTGAGGTTCTATGAGGGTCCAGACCTGAAGAACAACTTCCCAGTGGCTCTGGATGATCTGCTCTTTTTCACCTTTTTTATCTTTTTTTTAGTTGTCTATTCCACTCTTAATTACTCCAGGACCCTGTGGAACTGTGGGTGGCCTCACCGGACATGGCCTGACTCCGTGACAGTCGGGTTGGGGCTTGTATCTGGCCTAGGACACCCCACAGGAATTGAGGAATTTGGGGGATCTACCTTCCCCCCCCTACATTTTTTTTTTTTTTCTCTTTTGACCCCGGTGGTATCTGGGAGCCTGGCGTAGTTTACATAATTGTTACATATTTGTTCGTTGTCAATAGTTAGTTTGTCGTTTTGTGACCTTTCCCTATCCCAGTGTTCTTCCCCCTTGTTACCAAGTCCGTCCGTACTTTTGTCTCCTTACCCGTCCTCCGGGTGTCGGGGACCATGTACTTTTCCTGCGCTTACCTTCCCCTTCTCACCGCCCCTTATTTTTCCTTCTTCTCTCCCATTCCCCCTCTCCCTCCCATTTTTCTCCTCCCTACTACCCCCCCTCTCTTCTACTCTTTCTCTAACCCCCTTCTTCTGCCCCCTTTCCTTCTGAGCCTATCGCAAAATTTGGACCTGATCTATACAGTGGGAGTCTGACTCCCTCCCCCCCAGGGAGTGGTTTTCATGAATCTCAAACTGCTGTCCCTCAACACTAAAGGCCTTAAAGGGATCCTGTCACCCCCAAAACGCATGTAAACCTATTAAAACCTGTCCCTAGAGCATATTAACACTATCCCTACACTCTTTTTACCTCCTAAAAGCATTAAGTGACATTGAATAAAAACGTTTTATAAGTACCTGATTAGTGCTGATAATGAGTGACTATCTATTCATAGTCACTCATCAAGACTGCCCCTCTGCTTCATAGCACGCCTGAATAGGCGTGATCTACATCCAGGATTCAAATTCGTGCCTCCCCGCTGTGCCCTGTGTCGTAGGAGGCTGCAGTGTGGCTGGTGACGCGATCCGCGTCATTCCCGGCGCCTGGTGACGTATTTAGACCGGCGCCGCGCTGTTAGCTTCAAAATGCGCACTGCGCATGCCCAATGCGCATGCGCAGTGCGCATTTTGAAGCTAACAGCGCGGCGCCGGTCTAAATACGTCACCAGGCGCCGGGAATGACGCGGATCGCGTCACCAGCCACACTGCAGCCTCCTACGACACAGGGCACAGCGGGGAGGCACGAATTTGAATCCTGGATGTAGATCACGCCTATTCAGGTGTGCTATGAAGCAGAGGGGCAGTCTTGATGAGTGACTATGAATAGATAGTCACTCATTATCAGCACTAATCAGGTACTTATAAAACGTTTTTATTCAATGTCACTTAATGCTTTTAGGAGGTAAAAAGAGTGTAGGGATAGTGTTAATATGCTCTAGGGACAGGTTTTAATAGGTTTACATGCGTTTTGGGGGTGACAGGATCCCTTTAACTCCCCAGCCAAACGTTCCTTCCTGTGGAGGGAGATTAAACAGTCGGCAGCGGAGGTTGTATGCGTGCAGGAGACCCACCTGCTTGTGGGAGACACTCACAGACTCCAGCATACCTCTTTCCCCCATGTATTTCACGCTTGTCACGTGGCGAAGAAGGCAGGGGTGAGCATCCTAGTGAAGGGCTCCGTACAGTTCCATTTGTTGGATTGTATTGCAGATCCTGCGGGGAGGTACTTAATTTTGAAATGCGAATTGGTGGGTGAGGCCCATACCTTAGTGAATGTATATGCCCCGAACACGGGACAACTAAAATTTGTGAGATCCCTACTGAGAAAGCTTAGGGAGGTAACTATAGGTAAACTTATCTGTGGAGATTTTAATGCAATAATCGAGAGCCGCCTGGACTCCTCCTCCCCCACTTCTCGGGGGGGTTAGGACTCTAGGTCCCCTGTGTCGGGAGCACCATATCCACGACGTATGGAGATACCAACATGCTGAGGAGAGGGATTATTCCTTCTTTTCGCATGTCTATGGATCCTATTCTCGGATTGATCTCTTCCTGGTGAATGACGCCGCCCTGGGAGCCTGTCGGTCCTCAGAAGTGGGGGTCATCACCTGGTCGGATCACGCACCAATAACATTGGAGATCATGGTGGGATCGGGAGCTGGTGCACCCCGTCGCTGGAGGTTAAATGCAGGCCTCCTGGCGGACCCCCAGGTGGTTGGGGAGCTTGTCACTAAATTACAGGATTTCTTCTCCATGAACGATGACGGGGGGGTCGCGGATGAGACGCTGTGGTATGCCCACAAGGCGGTCATCCGTGGCCTTCTCCTTCAAAAAGCCTCTCCAGATAAAGAAGCGCCGAGAGGGCTGAGACAGGAATGGATAGACGAGATAGGTCAACTGGAATCGATCTACAAAAAGAGTCCGTCCTCCTCCCTGCTGTCCCAGATCTTGGCCCTTCGCACCAAGTTGAGAGCTCTTCTCCAGCAATACGAGAAGTCATTACAAAAGATGAAAACGAAATATTATGCGATGGGGGACAGAGCGGGGGCTTTGCTGGCTCGTCATTTAAAAAAGAGGGACGCCAGAACTATGATCTCCTCAATGAAACAATCAGATGGGAGAGTGATTAGAGATCCGCCCGGGATGGTCGAGGTGTTTGCTTCATACTATGAAAAATTGTATAATCTGAAGGATGACACAGACACCCCACAACCTACACCTTCTACGATCAGGGGCTTCCTCCGGAGCTTGGATCTTCCCACCCTCTCAACTGAGGACCTCCGCAAGTTGAATGGGCCTCTTACCCACTCTGAAATCGATAAAGTGATCATTTCGCTAAAGTCCAACTCGCCACCGGGCCCAGATGGGCTCGCGAACGAGTACTACAAGACGTTTCGCCCGGTCCTCACGCCTTACCTGCTTCGCTTGTTTTCCATCTGGCAATCACGGGGGTCCATTCCGGGCCAGGCCCTGGAGGCTACTATTACGACAATCCCCAAGCAGGGGAAGGCGACGGACCTCCCCGAAAATTATCGTCCAATTTCATTGCTGAACGTGCTGTCGGCGGTGATCCCTTCCCTGGTCCACCCAGACCAAGTGGGGTTCGTGCTTCACAGGCAAGCCAGAGACGGGACTCGCAGAATGCTAAATTTGATGGAGGTGGGTGAGAGACGGGGGACCCCCTGTGTGTTCCTGTCCCTAGACGCGGAAAAGGCGTTTGACAGGATACACTGGGGCTACCTACGGGAGGTTCTCTGCACCCTCGGTTTTTCGGGCCCCATCTTATCGGCAATCCTCGGTCTATACTCCCACCCCTGTGCTAGAGTCTTCTCGGTAGGCTTTTTGTCCCGAACTTTTCAGATTTCAAATGGGACCAGGCAGGGTTGCCCCCTCTCTCTCCCCTGATATTTGCCCTGTTGATGGAGCCCTTGGCGCTCTCCCTTAGGGCGGATCCATCGATCACTGGGATCCAAGTGGGGGATAGGGCGCACGTGGTGGGTCTATATGCCGATGATGTCATCATTTCCGTCTCTAATCCAGCATCCTCACATCCCGGGATAGTTGAGATACTTGACCGGTTTGCACGAACCTCGTACTATAAATTGAATGCGAGTAAGTCGGTGATTTTTCCAGTTCACGTGCCGGTGGGAATGGCAGAGCGCCTCTCGCAGTTATACCCATTCAAATGGTGCCCTCAGGGTATCTAGTATTTGGGGATCTGTTTCTGCACCTCGGCGGAGATGGCCTCCTGTAACGTAACTAAACTAGTGGGGGACTTGCGGGGGGCGCTCGAGACCTTTCCAATAGCCTCCATGTCTTGGATGGCGAGGGTGCAGGCCGTGCGGATGCTTTGGCTTCCAAAAATCATTTACTTATTCAGATGCTTACCAATTGCATACTCGCCGAGGGACATCGCCCGCCTTCTGTCTGTAGTCAGCAGCTTCATTTGGGCCAAAAAGCCTCATAGAGTGAAGAGGAATACCATGTATCTCCGGTTGGCCGGAAGAGGGATGGGGGTCCCAAACGTCAGCATGTACCTTAAGGCCGTGATCCTGGAATCAGCAAGGGAATGGTGGAGGGGGGGGAAGTAGACTCTGGCTGGAGGCAAATAGAATCTCACATGTCCCCTGGGAGATCATTGAAACTTCTCCTCGCGGCTGAGTCTCTGGGAGAGGTGGACAGAGAGGGTCTTTTGCAGTCAATGAAGGCCCTCCTTAAAGAATGGGGGGAGGGGGGGGAAAGTCTCACGAGTGGTTGGACTAAACTCCCGACCTCCGAGATCCCCTTGTCCGCGGTACAGCTTCATATCCCCTCTTTGAGCCTCACCCATTGGAAAATAAAAGAAGGAGGGGGAACAAGAGGCGCAATAGTGCCCTATCACTATGGCACTGAGTACAAAGTGGTGAAAAAGGGGATTCACTCACCTGAGGCAGTTGTGTCACCCACAACTGGCTTGAAGGCGTATTCAATGCTTATTACCAGATGGCCGCTGCAGGATTTCCACCGTCCACCCAAGTGTGGAAACACATCAAGTTGTAGGGAAAAAATGGTGTATCACAATCCGTGCTGCCAGAATCATCCGCTCCAAAAGTAATGCACGTGAAGATGGAACTTCAACATAACTCCTTTATTTCCTCCTACGCGTTTCGGTGCCCTCCTGGCACCTTCCTCAGGGATCCCTGAGGAAGGTGCCAGGAGGGCACCGAAACGCGTAGGAGGAAATAAAGGAGTTATGTTGAAGTTCCATCTTCATGTGCATTACTTTTGGAGCGGATGATTCTGGCAGCGCGGATTGTGATACACCATTTTTTCCCTACAACTTCACCCATTGGAAGGAACATGACATAGGTAAACTGAGCGACCTCTTTATTCAAAACGACCTGATGTCCTTCTCAGAATTTGTGGAGACTCATCCATCCCTAGAACACACATTCCTACAGTTTTACCAGGTAACGCATTGTCTCCGTTCAAAAAGGTGTAAGGATGACTTGTCCCCCTCGGGACAGTCCCCCTTGCTGCGCTTCATCTTCATTGAGATAGAGAGGCCTAAAGGCCTGTCGCTACTGTACAGAGGCTTAGTGGACGGCAACTCGCTATCTAAGACCACTTGTATGGAGAGATGGGAGCGGGACCTGAGCTTTTCAGCCTCTCTCGAGGAATGGGAAGGAGCCGTGCAATGCACGATGCGGGCTACCAGATGCATTAATCATGTGGAACTTTTGGAAAAAAATTCATTTGCGCTGGTATATCCCCCCCCCTCTAGACTGGCGAACTTTGGTCTGGGTGCCTCCCCCCTGTGTTGGAGACAGTGTGGTAAAAGGGGAGACATAGTTCACATGTGGTGGGGATGTCCCAGACTGGCCCCGTTTTGGCTCATAGTGGCTGGCCTCCTAGAAACTCTCACGGGGATTAAAACTTCACTGACGCCACAACTGGCGATCTTCCATATTAGGTGTGAGGACTTTCCGCCGGTGCCTCGCCACCTCCTTACGTATGTACTCACGGCGGCCAGAACATGCATAGCCGCAAATTGGAAGCTTGACTCCCCTCCCTCCATGGCAGACCTGGTGGAAAGATTAAACTTAATATTCTGCCATGAGTATTATCTTGCGCTGGATGTTGGCTCGAGACGTTATGTAGCAGAGGCCTGGGACTTATGGGCATCTCACCCGTTGGCTCTTCAGATTCCATGTTAGGTTAAGCAGCCTGGACTTGTTGTATCTGAGGCTCTTCTTCCTCCTTCCTTTTTTTCTTCCTTTCTTCTTTCCCTGCTTCTGCTGTAGTTACTTCCCTCTGCCCCCCCCCCCCCCTCAAATCTTAACCCTTTTTTCCTTCTGCCCTTTTCCCCCACTCCCCCTCTCCCCTCTTTAATTTTACCCCTTTCTTAGACCTTAACCCTCCCATTCCTAGACACTTTCTGGTCCCCCCCCTCTCCCGTTTAACCCCTGACAATCCCGGAGGACCCTGATTCCCGTCCTCTCTTTCCCCCCCCCCTTCTTTATTATTCCTGTGTTTTCTAGCCTTCCCCCACCTATATTTTACGGCAGCTCGAGTATCTGGATAATATAGCTACGGAACTCCCAGTTAAGCTTATAACACTTGGACACGGTCCATGATTCGCTTATGCCCCCTCGGGAAAATTATCGGCGATCCAGCTTTAACTCGAGTCCTGTTACAGTTGATTCTTTTATATTGGGTGGCTTTATACTTGTACTGTATGTTTAACATTCTTTATATTCTAATAATAACTTATTGAAGTGAAAAGATCACCCCTAAGACTTCAACTAGGAGAGACAAAATGAGAAAACAAATCCTGAAAATCATATAGTCTGATTTGGAAAGAAATTATATTCAAATTTTGGTTGAAAATAAGCATTTGGTCACCTACAAACAAGCAAGGTTTCTGGCTCTCACAGAGGTGTGAGGCTGGTTTCACACTGAAGTTTTTCTCTGATCAGGGTTCATCAAACCCAGAACAGGTTTCAATCTTTCAATTATACTTTTTCTCTCTTCAAGTTTCACTCCTGGTTTTGGCACACAAAAACTGATGAACCCTGATCAGGGAAAAATCTGCAGTGTGCAACCAGCCCAAGGCTACTTTCACATTACGATTTTGCTAAATCCGATGCTGTCCGATGAAAATCGGACAGCATCGGATCCAAACTGAGCCCTGCAATCGGATGCCAAATAGGCATCAGATTCCGACATGTTGCAGGATCAGTTTAGGCTGTCAACTAGCTCTCCCTCCTTTCTGCCTCCTGTCATCTTGCTGTCTCCCTGCTGTCCCCCTACACTCCCCCTGCTGTCCCCCTACTCTCCCCTTTCTGTCCCCCCTACTCTCCCCCTACTGTCCCCCTGTTTTGCCTGGTTCCCCCTGCTGTTCCCCTCTCCTGTCCTCTCCTCCTGTCATTTCAACATAACAAATCTTTATTCTCACCTACCGCGGTAACCGCTCATGTGACCCGATCAGCTGATCGGTTTGTGACATCATCACAGGTCCTGTTACCGAGCGGCTGCAGATCGAGACACCGAGGGAGCGCTGGCAGGTGAGAATAAAGATTTTTTTATTTTAAACACTTGATTTAACTGATATTTTAACTTCCGCAATGTGTGTGTATGTGTGTGTGTAAGTATATATATATATATATATACATACATATACATTGCAGAAGTTAAATTAGGCGGCACACAATAGGTTTACTCTACTGAGAATGTACTAAGCATGCTCAGTACACTAAAATCGGGTCCGATGAGACATCAGATGTTTCCTCGGACCCTGCTCCATGGGCCCCATGTTACTTGAATCGGATCGGATTTGGCATAATTGCCATCCGATCTGTCAGATCCGATCAATCGGGTTTTTGATTCGGATGCAAAAATCGGAGCAGTCTCCGATTTTTGCACCGGAAAGAAATCGGACAAAATCGGATCAGACGTGATTCGGATGGCAATTAGTGCTCATCCGAATTGGTCCGATCCCCATAGGGTTACATGGGGCCAAATTCGGATCCTATGCTGTCCGATTTCTATCGGACAGCATCGGATTTCACAAAATCGTAGTGTGAAACCAGCCTAACTCCTTTTGTAAGAGGCTCCTCTGTCCTCCACACATTACCTGTAGTGCTGGCACCTTTTGGACTTGTTATCAGTATAAAAGACACCTGGACCACAACCTCAAATAATTGATAAAGGACATACGGTAGTCCAAAACGTCGCACTGGGGTGCTGGAATAAAGATGCTGCAAAAGGATCCCGTTGGTATGTGGTGCTGCTCCTCTTTTTATTCATTCACAACCTCAAACAGTCACGCTCCAAACTCAGCTAGGTGAAAACCAAAGAGCTCTCTAAGGACACCAGAAACAAAATTGTAGCCCTGCACCAGGCTGGGAAGACTGAATCTGCAATAGGCAAGCAGCTTGATGTGAAGAAATCAACTGTGGGAGCAATAATTAGAAAATGGAAGACATACAGGACCACTGATAATGTCCTTTGATCTGGGGCTCCACCCAAGATCTCACCCCGAGGGGTCAAAATGATCTCAAGAACCGTGAGCAAAAATCCGAGAACCCCACAGGAGGACCTAGTGAATGACCTCCAGAGAGCTGGGACCAACACTACACAGCCTACCATCAGTAACACACTACGCCGCCAGGGATTCAGATGCTGCAGTGCCAGACGTATATCCCCTGCTTAAAGTGAACCTGTCACCCCTCTAGTGCTTTGCAAACTGAAAGCAGCACCTTCATCAGCATCTTGCTGCATCTCTCTGGCCCCCCTGTACTCCAAAAGAAACACTTCATAATGTTTCCCGCCATGTATTGAAATTAGTATTTAACCGGTCCGATGGGTGTCGTCCTTGTATACTGAGATGGCTGTCAGCCCGGTCCTCCCTGCCCCCTCCATGCGTCTGCCACCTCCTCTTTTCTGTTTGTCCCCCTCCTCTTCGGCGCCTGTGCATAATCATCTTTGGATCACCTGCGCATAATCATCTATCGACAGGGTAGGAGTACTCAGATACCGGGACAGGGGGTTCACTTCGGTGGGGAATCACGGCTGGTTAGTTCCCGGTTCTGTGCCCTGGACCCTTAGTGGCAGGGGTGATGATGATGGGGAATGATGTTGTGACGCCACCTGTGGTACCTGGTAATAGAGTTACCAGCGCTGCAGCCAGCCGTGGAGGTGATGGGAATGCAGCTTTGATAGTACAGCTCCCCACAGGTGGAGCTTTACCTCAGGGCAGCGGGGTGGATGAGGGGAGTAATAGTAGCGGTCCTACTGTAAACGCTGCAGGCGGCGGTTGGGAAGCAGGCACACACTCACACACACACACAATTGTCTTTGTTTCGGTACCTTTTTCTGGTCATCATAATGGGAGACCCAGACAATGGGGTTTAGGGCACTGCCCTCCGGAGGTCACACTAGGTACTACAAGTTTGTAGACACCGCCTCCTCCGCTTATAAACCCCTACCGCAGGGAACATCCTCAGTTTTAAACTTAGTGTGCTCGGAGGATCACGCTTTGCTTGCACTTCACTGCACTCTCACTACTTACGTGATGGCGTCTGAAGACAAGGTAATATGGTCCTAGTCGGGACCTGCGACAGCCTCCCCGCTCACCCTTTGTGGCACACGCTGGTGGAGTACCGGAGGGCCTAGTGCCTGGACACTCTGTGTTCTCCCGGTACGCTGTTGCGCTCCTTTCCATCCCTCTCTGGGGGGCTCTGGAGAGTGGGAGATGGGAGCCTTGCACAGCTCCGCTCCGTCCGAGGCCTCCCTAAATGGTGCTTACAGACCGGACTGGAGCCAGCCCAGTCCGAGGCCTCCCTAAATGGTGCTTACACTCCGGACTGGGCTGAACCCCCGTCCGAGGCCTCCCTAAATGGTGCTTACAGACCGGACCGGCACTGAGGCACTCTGTGTCTCCTGTGTGCCTGGGGGTAGTGTCTGGCACTTTATGTGTCCTGACACTCAGACCGCGCGTTACCCTCGGGTCCGCGGATCTGGCGGTGTACCCTGTGCTGGGGTCACCCTGGCTGACCGCCCTGTGTGTCACAGGGGCTGAGGCCGTAGACTGTGCATGTTTGTATGTGATGACAGTCTGGGTATGTGTGCATGATGATTTCGCACTGTTTTCCCGCGCTGCGGGCTCCAGCACCTCCATTACAGAGGCTGCTTGGAGGAGGAGAGGCAGCCCTTACGGTGACGTCACCGGGGGGCGTGTGCGTGTGCTTCCCGCGTGTTCCCGGCGCCGCCCACGTCTGTGCTGGCGGCGGCCATCTTCTCTCTCACTTCCCGGCTGGGATCTACGGCAGCACGTGTCTGCACTTCAGAGGGAGACCGGAACTCGCGGAGGTCGCACACACACACCGCTTCCTCCCACCGCGTTACTGCGGTCGGTAAGCCACTGGGATTCCCGGTTTGTTTTGTCTATTGGCCTTGGCCTCAACCCCTACTGTGGATATGTCCTCAGTTAAGAGGCATGCTGCTAAGGCGGCGGATAACACCATTACCTGTGCTACCTGCAAGGGAACTTTGGTGGAGGGGTCCTGCAATAACTGCGGACGCCCAGAAGCCCGGGCTGGCTCAGCTGAGGCAGCAGCAGCTCCGGTGCTATACCCTGAGATTCAGGTAATCCAAGGGCCATGGGAAACGCAGAATAGGATCAATGAATCCCTGCTGTCCCAGATGTCCTCCATGTCGCAGTCACTGGAGGCACTGCATAGGAGACTGGAAAACCCAGCTACTCCTTCCAGTTACCCCGGGTGTCTCCCTCTTCTGCTGTGAGACCCCCTAAGCGGGCTCGTCGTGAGGATTCACCCGAGCTCCAGGCTCTCTCTGAGGAGGAGCGTTCCTCTGATGGTGAGGAAGATGATGGGGGTTCAAACTTCGGGTCTGTGTCTGTGTCTGAACCTCCAGACGGGGTGGAGGATCTGGTGTCCTCCATCAATGAGACCTTGCGTCTCGTGACTCCCCCTGAAGAGGTTGTCGTGCACCCGAAGGAGGTCTATCAATGGCTGCGGCCAGAGGCTAGACCAAGTGGATCCTTCATGGACCACACTAATTTTGGAAGGGTGGTTAGAGCACCCAGGTTACATCCTGGGCGGCGCTATGTCCGCAAACCTAAGGACAATCGCTTCCCCTTCCCCCAGGAGGTGCTTCAGGAATGGTCGCAGTCTCCAAAGGTGGACGCTTCCATGACTAGAATTGCTGCACGCTCCCTTTTCTCTGCCTCTGATAGCTCCTCGCTGAAGGATGCTACTGATAGACAGGTCGAGCAACTCGCCAAGTCTTCCTATGAGGCTGTGGGGTCTTCATTTGCCCCTAATTTTGCCACGGTCTGGACCTTACAAGCGATTACTACCTGCTTGGATGGTATCACTGACCTGGCAAGGTCCAGTCCGGAGGTCCTGGCACTCACTGAGAGAGCAAGGGCCTATGCGGACTACGCCAGGACGGCGTCTCTGGAAACTGCCACTCGCTCAGCTGTGGCTTCGGCCAATGCGATAGCGATCCGCAGGTTGTTGTGGCTGCGTCTTTGGGACTCAGATGCCACATCTAAGAAGATTCTGCAGAATCTTCCGTTCTCTGGTGACAGACTCTTTGGCACAGAGCTGGACAAGCTGATCAAGGATTCTGCTGAGTCTAAGATACCGCAGAATAAGCCTAAGCCACGGTATACCGTTAAGAGGAACCCAAAGCAGTGGTCCTTTCGGTCCGGCTCACAGTCATCAGCACCGTCCGCTCGCACGGACCGAGGGGGCAAGCCCGCTTCTCAGTGGCGCTCCAAGAGTCGTCCAAAGAAGCCGGCGGGGGCGGCAACTACCACCCCCAAACCCGCCTCTACATGACTCTCTCTTTCATCCTGCCTCCCCACAGGTGGGGGGCCGCTTGTCTCGCTTTCAGGACAAGTGGCTACTTCACGTTCAAGATCAGTGGGTTCGAGACGTAGTCTCGCGAGGTTACAGGATAGAGCTGACGTCAAAACCATTATCCCGATTCCATCGGTCTGTTCCATCCCCAGAAAAGACTCAGGCTTTTCTCCGGGTGTTGGAGGGACTCCGCAGAGACGGAGTAGTGGTCCCAGTGCCCACGGCAGAGAGGTTCAGGGGTTTTTACTCCAACCTCTTTATTGTCCCAAAGAAGGACGGCTCCTTTCGACCGGTCCTAGACCTAAAATTGTTCAACCGTCACGTGTTGGTGCGGAAGTTCCGCATGGAATCCCTACGTTCCGTTATCGCGGCTCTGTCGCAGGGGGACTTCCTAGCGTCCATCGATATCAGGGACGCTTACCTTCACGTGCCCATTGCACCGGCTCATCAACGCTGGTTACGATTCGCAGTGGGGGACGAACATCTCCAATTTGTGGCCCTACCCTTCGGGTTGGCCTCTGCACCAAGGGTGTTCACGAAGGTGATGGCATCTATGATGGCTCTCCTGCATGTGCAGGGTCACGCCGTCATACCCTATCTGGACGACCTATTGGTCAGGGCGCCATCGGAAGACCTTTGTCGGGTGAGCCTGGAAGCGACCATGAGGTCTCTGGAACAGTTCGGGGGCTTCTCAATACTCAGAAGTCGACCCTGGTTCCGACCCAGTCATTGACATATCTGGGCATGGATTTCCACACGGACTCAGCCCTGGTGTCTCTACCTCAGGCCAAGCAGCTGGCGATCCACTCAGGAGTACAGCACGTTCTCCTGTCACCTCACTCATCCCTTCGGGAATTGATGAGACTGGTGGGACGCATGGTAGCGGCAATAGAGGCGGTGCCATTTGCACAGTTTCGTCTCCGTCCTCTCCAGCTGGAGATTCTTCGCCGGTGGGACAAGAGAGCGATCTCTCTGAATCGGTTGGTGGCACTATCGCAACCGACCAGGGACTCCCTGCAGTGGTGGCTACAGCCACGTCACTTGTCACGGGGAAGATCCTTCCTCAAACCTTCTTGGTTAGTGGTGACCACCGACGCCAGTCTGAAGGGCTGGGGCGCGGTGTTCTTACACCACAGGGCTCAAGGCCTCTGGACTCAGGCGGAGTCGACGTTGCAGATCAACGTCCTGGAGATCAAGGCGGTCTATCTGGCGCTCCTGGCGTTTCAGAAATTCCTGGCAGGACGACCCATTCGGGTACAGTCCGACAATGCGACGGCCGTCGCCTACATAAATCATCAGGGAGGGACCAGAAGCGCTCAGGCCCTCGCCGAAGTCCACCGCATCCTATCGTGGGTGGAGGAACACGACTGCTTGATCTCCGCAGTTCACATCCCAGGGGTCGAGAACTGGGAGGCCGACTACCTGAGCCGGCAGGGGATGGACGCCGGAGAGTGGTCCCTGCATCCAGACGTCTTCCGGGACATCTGCAGCAGATGGGGCACTCCGGACGTGGATCTGATGGCCTCAAGGCTGAATCATCAGGTGCCCCAGTACGTGGCGAGATCGTGGGATCCTCAGTCCCTGGGGGCGGATGCTCTGATACTGAGTTGGTCCAGCTTCCAACTGCCGTATGTGTTCCCTCCTCTGGCTCTGATTCCCAGGGTCCTGTGGAAGATCAGGTCGGAGTGCAGGATAGCCATTCTAGTGGCTCCAGATTGGCCCAGGAGGTCCTGGTATCCGGACCTGTGGCAACTGTCAGGCAGACACAGGTGGGCTCTTCCAGAACGCGCAGATTTACTTGCACAAGGCCCATTCTTCCACCTCAATTCCAGGGCCCTCAGATTGACTGCATGGCTCTTGAGGCCTGGCTCCTGACGTCTAGGGGTTTCTCCCCTACAGTGGTGGCCACTATGAATCGGGCTAGGAAGCCTGTTTCCAGGAAGATGTACCACCGGACGTGGAAGATCTTTTTTACCTGGTGTGCCTCTGGTGGACGGTCTCCTTGGCCCTTGTCCATCCCGACGTTGTTGGCTTTCTTACAGTCGGGTTTGGAGTTGGGATTATCCCTTGGCTCTTTGAAATGTCAAGTATCAGCACTTTCGGTGCTGTTTGACAGGCGATTGGCGCTCCTCCCGAAGGTGCGTCAATTTCTGCAGGGGGTGTCGCGGATGGTTCCGCCCTACAAGAGACCTCTGGACCCTTGGGACCTTAACATGGTCCTGGCGGCATTACAGAAACCGCCGTTTGAGCCGTTGAGAGATGTTTCTCTATCTCGTCTGTCCCAGAAAGTGGCCTTTCTGGTGGCGATTACGTCTCTAAGGAGGGTCTCAGAATTGGCTGCACTATCGTGCAAGTCACCCTTTCTGGTGGTTCACCAAGACAAGGTGGTGTTGCGCCCACGGCCAGAATTCTTGCCGAAGGTGGTTTCAACTTTTCACCTGAACCAGGAGATTGTTCTCCCATCATTTTGCCCCGCTCCCGTTCATCAGGTGGAGCGCGACCTCCATACTCTGGATCTCGTGAGAGCTGTACGCATTTATGTGTCCAGGACCGCCTCCTTCAGGAGTTCGGATTCCTTATTTGTTCTTACGACAGGTCGCTGTAAGGGGTCCGCGGCTTCGAAGTCAACCTTGGCCAGATGGATTAAGGCTTCCATTCAAGAGGCTTACCGGTCCTCTGGTTTGCCTCTCCCGGTGGGATTGAAGGCTCACTCTACCAGGGCTGTAGGTGCCTCTTGGGCCTTGCGACATCGAGCGTCTGCTCTACAGGTGTGTCAGGCGGCCACTTGGTCCAGCCTGCACACTTTCTCTAAGCACTATATGGTGCATGCCCATGCCTCTGCGGATGCAAGTCTGGGCAGGCGGGTTCTCCAGGCGGCGGTTGCCCACCTTTGAAGGGAACCATGTGTTATCCGTCTTGTTGAGGAACTCTTCCCGCCCTGGGGTATTGCTTTAGGACATCCCCATTGTCTGGGTCTCCCATTATGATGACCAGAAAAAAGAGAATTTTGTTTACGTACCGTAAATTCTTTTTTCTTTAATCATCAATGGGAGACCCAGCACCCACCCAGTTGTTCCTTTGCATGTTTGCATTTGTTCTGCTCTCTGTTGAGACAGTGTTTGCCGGGTTGTTGAACCGTCTGTGCACGGCATTCTTCCCGATGTTTCGGGTGTGGTTTATTTTCTCCTCGCAGCTTATGGACCAAACTGAGGATGTTCCCTGCGGTAGGGGTTTATAAGCGGAGGAGGCGGTGTCTACAAACTTGTAGTACCTAGTGTGACCTCCGGAGGGCAGTGCCCTAAACCCCATTGTCTGGGTCTCCCATTGATGATTAAAGAAAAAAGAATTTACGGTACGTAAACAAAATTCTCTTTTTTACTGATGTCCGGTAACAAGTACGGTCCAAGAGGGTAACCAGGTTTAGGTGCAGCTTGGGACATTCACCTTGGAGAGTTGTGAGGCCTCCTCTATTAGTGAGTGGGGTGATTGGGGTAAGCTCTGCCTGTAGCTGAACCTGCCGCTCTTTCTCCCTCTCAGGGTGCTATTCCACAACCGACAATGAGGACTTTTCTATGGGATCCCAATACTCTGCTTAGGTCCCTGGTCATATGCTTGGTTAGGTTTGGTGTCTTCTGTTCCTTACTTCAGGGGACTAGATCCTCCTCGTCTGTCTGGGCGTTTCCTGCTATAATAGATTATTAGCAGTTTCAGAATCCGGTGTCCAGGTAGCTAAATGGTTCTCAGATCTGTTCCTTTCTTCCTACTTCTTATTTCTCCCACTGGCCTCCGTCCCTCTCCCTATGGTACAGCACAGCTGGGTCAGGTTTCCTGGTTCTGGACCTGGTGTGGTCCCAGCAACCAGCTCCTTCCAGTCCTTCCACTTTCCTCTCCGGCTGGAACTAACTTCAGTTAGTTGGCTGACTAACTGACTCCTTCCCTCAGGCCTGGATCTTTATAAAGGATCTGGCTTAAGGACAGCCAGTGGGGCTCCCCCTCCAGGGCTGGGGTGGAAGGTGTTGTATGCTGTGTGTGCCAAGAAGTACATCCCTCCCTGCATCGGTGGGTCCTGTGGCAATCTCCCGCAGGGGTGCCACACAGGCGCCGAAGAGGAGGGGGACAAACAGAAAAGAAAATGCGGCAGATACATAGAGGGGGCGGGGAGGACGACCAGGCTGGCAGCTCAGTATAAAAAGGACCAGACCGGCTAAGTACTAATTTCAATACATGTCGGGAAACATTAAAAAAGGTTTCTTTTGGAGTACAGGAGGGCCAGAGAGAGTATAGACACCTTCACTGAATGCAGCATAGATGCTGCTGAAGGTGCTGTTTCAGTTTGCAAAGCACTAGGGGGGTGACAGGTTCACTTTAAGCCATTACATGGGCCCATCTGAAGTTTGCTAGAGAGCATTTGGATGATCCAGAAAAGTATTGGGAGAATGATTGGGAGAAAATCATATGGTCAGATGAAACCAAAGCAGAACTGTTTGGTAGAAAAACAACTCGCCCTGTTAGGAGAAGAATGCGGAGTTGCATCCAAAGAACACCATCCCTACTGTGAAGCAGGGGGTGGCACCATCATGCTTTGAGGCTGTTTCTCTGCCAAGGGACCAGGACGACTGATCAGTGTACATGAAAGAATGAATGTAGCCATGTATCGTGAGATATTGAGTGCAAACCTCCTTCCATCAGCAAGGTCATTGAAGATGAGAGATGGCTCGGTCTTTCAGCATGACCATGTTTCCAAGCACACCACTAGGGCAATGAAGGAGTGGCTTTGTAAGAAGCATTTCAAGGTCCTGGAGTGGGCTAGCCAGTCTCCCGATCTCAACCCTCTAGAAAACCTTTGGAGGGAATTGAAAGTCTTTGTTGCCCAGCGACAGCCCCAAACCATCACTGCCCTAGATGGGATCTGCATGGAGGAATGGGCCAACATACCAGTAACAGTGCGTGCCAACCTTGTGAAGACTTACAGAAAACGTCTGGCCTCTGTCATTGCCAACAAATGATATCTAACAAAATATTGAGATGAACTTTTGTTATTGACCAAATACTCATTTTCCACCAAAAAAAAAAAAGCTTTCCAAATCAGACATTGTGATTTTCAGGATTAACTTTCTCATTTTATCTCTCATAGTTGAGGTCTACCTATGATGTCAATTACAGGCCTCACTCATCTTTTTAAGTGGGAGAACTTGCAAAATTGATGGCTGATTAAATACTTTTTTTCCCCTCACTGTATATACTGTACAGTGCCACTTTTCCTGTCCTGTATACTGGTTGTAATTATCTGCGTCTGTATTCTGTATATACACACTGCACAGTACCGCTTCTCCTGTCCTATATACCTTGTGTAACCTTCACTATCTGTATTATTCTGTATATGTACAATGCACAGTACCACTTCTCCTATCCTGTAGTCAGAGAGGTGATATTGGACTTTGGGATTTTCAACATTTAAATATTTTTTAGATGGATTCTCCTCAATATGGAAGTCATCACTTATCTTCTGTATAGGTGATGACTTTCCCTTCGCTGTGGATCTGACCGCTGGGACCCCACAATCCTGAGAAACGTGGCTTTTAAGATTAACAGGTACCGTATATACTCGTGTATAAGCCGACCCGTGTATAAGCCGACCCCCCCCCCCTACTTTTGCCCCCAAAACCTGGGAAAACCTATTGACTCGTGTATAAGCCGAGGGTGAACCCCAGCACAGGTATACAGCCCCCAGCAGTGTGATATACAGCAGCCCCAGAGGTATATACAGCAGCCCCAGTGGTAGTATACAGCAGCAGCCCCAGTGGTAGTATACAGCAGCAGCCCCAGTGGTAGTATACAGCAGCAGCCCCAGTGGTAGTATACAGCAGCAGCCCCAGTGGTAGTATACAGCAGCAGCCCCAGTGGTAGTATACAGCAGCAGCCCCAGTGGTTAGTATACAGCAGCCCCAGTGGTTAGTATACAGCAGCCCCAGTGGTTAGTATACAGCAGCCCCAGTGGTTAGTATACAGCAGCCCCAGTGGTTAGTATACAGCAGCCCCAGTGGTTAGTATACAGCAGCCCCAGTGGTTAGTATACAGCAGCCCCAGTGGTTAGTATACAGCAGCCCCAGTGGTTAGTATACAGCAGCCCCAGGGTTAGTATACAGCAGCCCCAGAGGTATATACAGCAGCCCCAGAGGTATATACAGCAGCCCTAGTGGTGTATACAGCAGCCCCAGTGGTGTATACAGCAGCAGCCCCAGTGGTGTATACAGCAGCAGCCCCAGGGCTGTATACAGCAGCAGCCCCAGGGTTGTATACAGCAGCATAGCAGCAGCCCCAGGGCTGTATAACAGCAGCAGCAGCAGCCCCGGGCTGTATACAGCAGCAGCAGCAGCAGCCCCAGGGCTGTATACAGCAGCAGCAGCAGCCCCAGTGGCTGTATACAGCAGCAGCAGCACCCCGGGGCTGTATACAGCAGCAGCCCCGGGTGCTGTATACAGCAGCAGCAGCAGCCCGGGGCTGTATACAGCAGCAGCAGCAGCCCCGGGGCTGTATACAGCAGCAGCAGCAGCCCCAGGGCTGTATACAGCAGCAGCAGCAGCCCCGGGGCTGTATACAGCAGCAGCACCCAGCCCCGGGGCTGTATACAGGCCCCCCATCAAGCTCCAGGCCCCCCCCCCTGGGCGCGGCAACTGTAAAGTAAAATCATACTTATCACTGTCCTGTCGCGCCGTCCCGCGATGCCGACATCACGATCCCAGGGCTTCATTCAGCGGCTTCCGGCTTCCTGTGGTCGCGGGCAATGACGTCATTGCCCGCGATCACAGGAAGGCGGAAGACTCGGAATGAAGCCTGGGATCGTGATGTCGGCATCGGCGGGACGGCGCGACAGGACAGTGATAAGTATGATTTTACTTTACAGGTTTGCCGCGCAAGGGGGGGGGACCCTGGAGCTTGATGGGGGGGCCTGTATACCTCCGTGGGAAGCCTGAAGTTCTGTATACTCGCGTATAAGCCGAAGGGGGACTTTTCAGCCCAAATTTTGGGCTGAAAAACTTGGCTTATACGCGAGTATATACGGTAACTGGAACTGTGGTTGATTATTCCCTCTGCTGCACCATTCACATGTAGCTCTTCAAATTACTCCTTTAAGAAAGTGGTGAGGGCCACGACAACATAAAAGCAAACTTCACTGATTGGGGCTGATGTGTGATATAGTGTGTGGGCTGGTGGGGTTTGTTTTTCAGGCAGGGCTGTATTTGGCCTTGATGCTGCCCTAGGCACCTTTAGCGGCCGTGTCCCTTACTGACAGGTCACACTATGAGACTCTGCACACGACATCTATTTAAGGCAAATGTACTCTAATGGCCTTTTCACATCAGCGGTAAGCGCTGATCGCGGCAGTTGCGGTTAAAAAAAATGCATCTGCCGCAGTTACCGCCTAACGACCGCACTGGCGGTTCACCTGCGGCAGGCCCCATGCAATGTCTATGGGGCTTGCGGCAAGTGCGGTATAGTTGCGGTTTCGGCACTTGCTGCACATGCGGCTGTGAAAAAAATGCGGTCAGCCGCGTTTTTTTTGCGGACGCATCTGCCACAAGTGCCGAAACCGCACTTGCTGCACCTGCCGCACACTAAACTACTTGAACAGCATGTCCACTCTGAGCTGTCCTCTCACCTCTCCTCCTGCTCCCTCTTTGACCTCCTGCAATCTGGCTTCCGACCCCTCCACTCCACCGAAACAGCCTTGACCAAAGTCACAAATGACCTACTGACTGCCAAAAGCAAGCGCCACTACTCTGTTCTCCTCCTCCTCGACCTGTCAGCCGCCTTCGACACTGTTGACCACTCCCTTCTACTGCAGATCATGGAATCTCTTGGCATCACGGACCTTGCCCTCTCTTGGATCTCCTCATAATTAACGGACAGCACCTTTAGCGTCACCCACTCCCACACATCCTCCTCGCCCTACCCCCTATCTGTCTGGGTCCCCCAGGGCTCGGTTCTTGGACCATTACTGTTCTCAATCTACACTCTCGGCCTAGGGCAACTCATTGAGTCCCATGGCCTCCAATATCGCCTCTACGCCGACAACACCCAAATCTACCTGTCTGGTCCTGACATCGCCTCCCTTCTATCCAAAATTCCACACTGCCTGTCCGCCATCTCATCCTTCTTCTCTGTTCGCTTCCTTAAGCTGAACATGGACAAAACCGAGTTCATAGTCTTCCCCCCCCCCCCCCCCCCCCCCCCAAGAGGCTCCCCCTCACTACCTGACCTATCTATCGTCGTCAACGACTGCTCTCTCTCTCCAGTCCCCCATGCCAAGTGCCTCGGGGTTATCCTTGACTCTTCCCTCTCCTTCAAGCCCCACATCCAGGCCCTCGCCACCTCCTGCCGACTCCAGCTCAAAAACATCTATTGGATTCGCACTTTCCTTGACCACGACACTGCTAAAACCCTTATTCACGCTTTCATCATCTCCCGCCTCGATTACTGCAACCTCCTGCTCACTGGTCTCCCCAATACCTCCCTTGCACCCCTCCAATCTATCTTGAACTCCGCTGCCCGCCTAATCCATCTGTCTCCCCGCTACTCCCCTGTCTCCCCCCTCTGCCAAGCCTTTCATTGGCTCCCTACTTCCCAGAGATCCCGGTTTAAAACATTAACCATGACATTCAAAGCCATTCACAACCTGTCCCCTCCATACATCTCTGACATGGTCTCCCGATACCTACCCTCACGCAACCTGCGATCCTCCCAAGAGCTTCTCCTCTACTCCCCCCTCATCTCCTCTTCGCACAACCGCATACAGGATTTCTCCCGTGCTTCACCCAGACTCTGGAACTCACTGCCCCAACACATCAGACATTCTCCTACCCTGGGAACCTTCAAAAGAAGCCTGGAGACCCACCTATTCCGCCAAGCCTACCACCTGCAATAAGACCCGGTCCACCACACCGCCTCATGACTGGAATTTCCCCCTCCCACTGTATCCCCACCCACCCCTCGTAGACTGTTAGCCTTTGTGGACAGGATTTCTCCCCTCTTGTTTCTGTAAAACCGAATTGTCAACATTTATTGTTACTTGTATTGTTACTATGTTACTTGTCCTAGTCTGTCCTTTTTAGCATGTAAAGCGCCATGGAATATAATGGCGCTATATAAATAAACAATAATAATAATAATAATAATAATGGCCACTTTACACGTCCCAACGTCGGTCCGATATTGGATCCAACGCCGCGGGAGCGCGCTCTTTCTGGGCAGAATTCCAAGATCGCATAGGAGATGTTACACAGCGCGATATCGGCAGGCAACGCTCCAGCGATGTGTACACCCCCTTGTACGGCTGACCCAGGAACGACCATTTAACATGGGAGAGAATAGGGGACGTTGTACTTCACATCGTTGTTGGGCTTTTACACAGCCCGATCCGGCAACAACGTCCAACCAATATCGGCCCATTGGAGAGCAGGCTCCCAGATATCGGTTTGGCATCGTTCGTGCATCATATTGGGCGTTTAAACGATACAACACACGAATGATATCGGGGTCAACGCACGAACCACGTGACTTTTGGTCGGAGTTGGACGCAGATATTGGGATGTGTAAAATGGCCATAACCGCAAGCCCCATAGATATTGCATGGGTCTTGCCGCAGGTGAATCACAAGTGCGGCCGTTATGCAGTAACTGCGGCAGATGTGTTTTTTTTCACCGCAACTGCTGCGATCAGCGCTTGCCGCGATCAGCGCTTACCGCTGATGTGAAAAGGCCCTAACACGCTTAAATTAAAGCACTAATAAATGGTAAAAGAATGAACATCTGCATTTTCTGCGCACAGGTTCAGACTTTTGAGCTTCTTTTAACACCTTCAGGTTCTCAAAAGACACCAAGTGGTTAAAATAGGTAAGGGTGCTTTAACATCTGCGTTTCTCGGCATTCGCGGCAGATCCGGCATTTTGCCACATTTGCCGGATGCCAGAACACTTGCGGCAAGACTGCGTTCCACCTAATTCATTCCCTATGGGACTTGCGGACATGTGTGGCATTTGCGGCTTGCTGTAATAGGAACAAATGCCGAAATGCCCGCGCTGCCAAACAGGAATCACCAGGAAACGAAGAGTTAACTGGGCAGATTTTTTTTTCTTTATTTCATCCTACGCGTTTCAGAGCCTCTATTCGAGCTCCTTCCTCAGGGAACAACCAGGTTCCTGGTGATTCCTGTTTGGCAGCGCGGGCATTTCGGCATTTGTTCCTATTACATCATTCCTGTTTCCACGTTTATCGTGAAGGTGCGGCCCTGCAGCAGCCATTTTATAAGCCATCTTACAGGCGATTATACTGGTTGTGGGTGACACAACTGAATGAGGTGAGCAGTTCTTAATTTACACCGATATAACTTTTAAAAAAAGGATAAGACCCTATGCGCATTTATCTCACGTTTGCAGGCATTTGCGGCTTGGCTCTTGTGGTGATTTAGAAAACCGCGGCTAGCAGCATTTTTTTGATTCTCCTTAAGTGCAAAACACAAAACCGCAAGTGCCGCACATGTCCGTAAGTCCCATAGAGAATGAATTAGGCGCAACGCAGTCTTGCCGCAAGTGTTCTGGCATCCGGCAAATGCCAGATTTGCCGCGAATGCCGAGAATTGCAGATGTGAAACCAGCCTTACTTACCGTATATACTCGTGTATAAGCCGACCCGTGTATAAGCCGACCCCCCTACTTTTGCCCCAAAAATCTGGAAAAACCTATTGACTCGTGTATAAGCCGAGGGTGGACCTCAGCACAGGTATATAGCCCCCAGCAGTGTGGTATACAGGCCCCCCCAGTGGTAGTACATAGGAGCCCCAGCAGCCCCAGTGGTAGTATATAGGAGCCCCAGCAGCCCCAGTGGTAGTATATAGGAGCCCCACAGCCCAGTGAGTATATAGGAGCCCCAGCAGTATACAGGCAGCCCCAGCAGTATACAGGAAGCCCCAGCAGTATACAGGCAGCCCCAGCAGTATACAGGAAGCCCCAGCAGTATAGGCAGCCCAGCAGTATACAGGAAGCCCCAGCAGTATACAGGAAGCCCCAGCAGTATACAGGAAGCCCCAGCAGTACAGAGCCAGCGTATACAGGCAGCCCCAGCAGTATACAGGCAGCCCCAGCAGTATACAGGCAGCCCCAGCAGTATACAGGCAGCCCCAGCAGTATACAGGCAGCCCCAGCAGTATACAGGCAGCCCCAGCAGTATACAGGCAGCCCCAGCAGTGTATACAGCCCCAGTGGTAGTATATTGCAGCCCCCGCGGTAGTATACAGCAGCCCCCGTAATCCAGGGCCCCCCCAGCCTCTCTCCGGTCACCTGGAAAGGAAACTATACTTATCAGTGTCCGCTGTCCGCGCCCGCTCGCATCTGCCGACATCGCGATCCTCCATCTTCATGCGGCGTCTTCCTGTTTCCTGTGCGCGTCGCAAGGAATGACGTCATTGCTGCGACGAGCACAGAAACAGGAAGACGCCGCATGAAGATGGAGGATCGCGATGTCGGCAGCGGCGGGCGCGGACAGCGGACACTGATAAGTATAGTTTCCTTTCCAGGTGACCGGAGAGAGGCTGGGGGGGCCCTGGATTACGGGGGCTGCTGTATACCGATGTATACACCGGTATGTACCGATGTATACATCGGTATACAGCACTGACTCGCGTATAAGCCGAGGGGGGTACTTTTCAGCCCAATTTTTGGGCTGAAAAACTCGCTTATACGCGAGTATATACGGTAACCATTTTTCAGGCTGCTACTGCTAGTTGCTCTATGGAAAACCTGCCCCGCTGCATTGAAAATGCTGCCCCCTCCTGAGTGACAGCATGTGAATGACTGTGAAGTCATTCACAAATCTCCCACCTGCGCAGTGGCACGGGTCAGTGTGCCCTATTGAAGCCACACAGTGCCCAAAGTCTTGCGAGATTCCAATGCACAGGTGCGAGACTTCAGGCAGTGTGTGGCTTCAATAGGGCACAGTGACCTGCGTACAAGTGTGAACAATGTGACTGAGTGCACCAACTGACGCCGGATTCCTGTGTGCCTTTGACTGCCACTTAATGCCCTGGAAGAGTAGCAAGCAAATTGCTTTAGTGAGGAAAGGGCCTAGTAATTTGGAGGCTGCTGTCTGCTCATTCACCCCGCCTCTTTACTGAAGATGTTCAAAGGTAAGCCAAGAGCAGACAGGTCCCAGGCATCAGAACAAGTCTGCAGCCACACTGTGTGCACCCACACTGACACTGGAGCACGCTGCTGTGCTTATACAGTGTCAGTGCACAACTGCAGACTTATCAAATAAGGAGAAATAACTTTCTTCATATAGTTGTATTTTATTAGGTTTCTTTTTTTAAAAATCCTGTGTGGATTGGTGATAACAGTGCAGTGTTTAACACGTGTGACCCACCCACCAACAAACATTAGACAAACAATCATCTATGCAATCATGAACATTTGTGGGTTCTCTGGTTGGAGAACAACACACTTGTCAATATGTCTCAGTAATGTGGGTTTGAGGAGAGATACTTCCTGGATAGAGTTTGTTTCCTAGGAAGTTTAGACCCAATTGACCCAGTTCAGTCTAGTCCAGTCAGCTTAAACTGTTATTGATGTGTTGTCCTTATGTCCTTTTATCTAGATCTATCACCTGTAACTCCTGTCAAAGGTCCTATGGTCGCGTCGATCTGGTACTCATCAATTTCTGTCCATAAATATGGCAATGTTACACCCTTCCCGACGCGTTTCGCCTCTCCAAATTAAAATGAGAGGCTCATCAGGGGGTCTGGAGATAAGTATGAAGTTGTGTGGATCACACTAGTTTTATGTGATCTACAAGATTGTTGATCTGGTGTCCAGACCCACAAGCTGAGGAATGGAATGGGATTTCTCAGGGACCGTCAAGGAGGCTCTCTGTTGAAGATGAATCTTGTCAGTGGGTCCTGTTGGATATAACAAGGTGGAGGCTATAGGTGAGCAATAAAAACCACATACAAAGGTCTTCCTCCACCGTTCCTTACTTGTCCCCCTTATAGTGCTATAGTTGTTTATAGAACGACACACATACCAGGGCAAGATGTTGACCCAGGGTGTTCTATCGTTGTCACAATTTTTTTGCCAGGAAGTTCATTTGAATCTGTCAATTTACATATGGAGTATAGGGCACAGTTTATTAGTATCTCATTGCTATAGCCTCTTATGAATTAATACCCAATACCAATATCTGCCTACCCTTTTAATAGTCTTCAGCCCTTTCCAGTGATTTTCGGAGTAGTCCATTATAAACCGTGCCTTAGATCTCCCTTACTTTGGTAAAAAAGATAGTATCATCAATACAGGTATATCTCATATTCAATTATTTAATATGTTATTACGGGACCAACCTGCAGGTATCGCCAAAAGGGTCTTTTTTTGCAGGTTAGATTGTTTAGATCGTTCCAATGGTTGTCATCAGGGTTAACCAGGTCATCTGCAAGGAAGTTCACTAGATTAAGGATTCTATAAATATGCAGTTACAATATCCCCCATTGTTTGTTATACCTGTCCTTTTTAATTTTCTAGCGATTCTCAATATGGTTAGCAGTGGGTTTTCACACAGTTGTGTCCACTTTGCTTTATGTTCCATTCAGGGATACTATATCCAACACTTGTCCACTCAGTTTGTCTCAGGGTCCTGTAATAAAACCAAGGGACGTCCCCATTAAGATTTAGGAGAATTCCCTATATGGGCAAACATCTGTCTTTCAAACCTTAATACTGACTTCTAGGGTCATATAATGGTATTATGTCTAATGGACCATCATATTCACATTCCATCTATCTAATTCTCCAAGTCACTTAGGGGTTAAATGTGTTAATTCCCAATTACCTTACTTGCTGCCCCGCGCGCACTCCAGGTCTATTTGGTAGCTCCTGTGTCCAGAGCTATGAGTGCCGCCGGCTGTCTTGTAGTTTAATATAGTCCTTCCCCCTACACACCTCTCAGTTCTGGCCCCCTCCCACTGGATGTGGTTGGCACCTTTCTCTGCGGCGTGTGTATCACCGCGGAAGAGCGCATTGCGCATGCGCGGACTGCGTACCTCCAGTCCCGAGCCTTACTGACGTCTCCTTGGAAACACCTGCGGTCTGTCTGGTAGTAGCGATCTGCCGCCGAGTGCTGTATCCAGCACCCCTATAGGGAAAGTGAAGTTTGCGCTCAGAGTCAGACCGCAGGTGGTTTATTATAAGAGCACACATTTAGGGGAATGGTCTGATTTATTAAACCAGTGGATCACTGTAGCTTTTTAGTGTGTATTCTTATGAGGGGCACTCCCCCCTTCATGCTCTTGTCTCACATGTCTTGCTATGGGGTGTCTCTATCATTTCTGATATCACCTACGTGTTCTCCAATTCTTTTTCTGAACTCCCTCTTGGTCTTTCCGATGTACTCCAAATCACATGAACACTTAAAGTAATACACCAACCCCGACTGTTTCACAAAGTGACTTACTTCAAAAGTCCTGTCTGTGTTTCTATGGACAAAAGTTTTGTCAGTGTTTATACATCTCCCACATTGGAAAGTGCCATTTGCTCTATTATCTAGACTCGTATTTTTTGTTGTTCTTGGGAGTTCATAAGTACTGTGAACGAGTTGATCTTTAATATTTCTCCCTCTCCTATACGTTATGGAGGGTGTTGTTGTGATCAGGTCATGGATTTCAGGATCAGCTGTTAGAATACGCCACTTTTTGGATAAAATCTCTCTTACTTCTTTAGCGCAAATATCATATTTGCCAATGATCCTCATAATGTTGGTCTCTTCCTTTTGCTTCGGTTTGAGCTAGTCTCCTCTAGGGATATTTTCTGCCGTCTTGTAAGCTTTACTTAGAATGTTCTGGGGGTACCCTCTCACAGCGAATCTTGTTCTTAATTCCTCTGCTTGTCTATAGAACTGGTGATTAGTTGAGCAATTCCTCCTGATGCGGAGATATTGCCTCTTATGTATCCCAGTTCTGAGGCCTCTCTGGTGGTGACTCTTCCAGTGTAGTAAGTCATTACTGGACGTTTTCTTTCTGAAAGTTTCGATCGTAACATCCAGGAAGTTAAGTTCCTTCTTCTGGAACTCCGACGTGAATCTGAGTCCAATGTTGTTGTTGTTTAGGTATCGGATAAAGTTATTAAAACTTGTCTTGTCTCCTGACCATAGGACGAATACGTTATCTATATAACGCCCCCAGAACAAAATCTGGGGGCACCACCAGGATGCGTCACCATCTACTCAAACACAATTGCATCTTCCCACCAACCCAGGAACAAATTTGCATAAGTTGGGGGCTTGGGGCCATGGAGCTCCCCATAGCTGTGCCCCTGATCTGGTGGTAGAACCTCCCATTGAATTTGAAGTAATTGTGTTTGAGAATATACTCCAGTATATATAAGACAAAGTTGTTATGTGGGCCATACTGGATGCCCCTCATGCTGAGGTAATACTTGACAGCTTCTAGACCAAATTCATGTGGTATGCTGCTACAGTTGTGGCCAAAAGTATTGACACCCCTGCAATTCTGTCAGATAATACTCAGTTTCTTCCTGAAAATGATTGCAATCACAAATTCTTTGGTATTATCTTCATTTAATTTGTCTTCAATGAAAAAACACAAAAGAGAATGAAGCAAGAAGCAAAACATTGATAATTTCACACAAAACTCCAAAAATGTGCCAGACAAAAGTATTGGCACCCTCAGCCTAATACTTGGTTGCACAACCTTTAGCCAAAATAACGTCGATCAACCGCTTCTGGTAACCATCAATGAGTTTCTTACAATGCTCTGCTGGAATTTTAGACCATTCTTCTTTGGCAAACTGCTCCAGGTCCCTGATATTTGAAGGGTGCCTTCTCCAAACTGCCATTTTTAGATCTCTCTACAGGTGTTCTATGGGATTCAGGTCTGGACTAATTGCTGGCCACCTTAGAAGTCTCCAGTGCTTTCTCTCAAACCATTTTCTAGTGCTTTTTGAAGTGTGTTTTGGGTCATTGTCCTGCTGGAAGACCTATGACCTCTGAGGGAGACCCAGCTTTCTCACACTAGGCCCTACATTATGCTGCAAAATTTGTTGGTAGTCTTCAGACTTCAAAATGCCATGCACACGGTCAAGCAGTCCAGTGCCAGACGCAGCAAAGCAACCCCAAAACATCAGGGAACCTCCACCATGTTTGACTGTAGGGACTGTGTTCTTTTCTGTGAATGCCTCTTTTTTTCTCCAGTAAACTCGATGTTGATGCCTTTGCCCAAAAAGTTCTACTTTTGTCATATCTGACCAGAGAACATTCTTCCAAAACGTTTTAGGCTTACTCAGGTAAGTTTTGGCAAACTCCAGCCTGGCTTTTTTATGTCTCTGGGTAAGAAGTGGGGTCTTCCTGGGTATCCTACCATACAGTCCCTTGTCATTTAGATGCCGACGGATAGTACGGGTTGACACTGTTGTACCCTCGGACTGCTGGGCAGCTTGAACTTGTTTGGATGTTAGTCGAAGTTCTTTATCCACCATCCGCACAATCTTGCGTTGAAATCTCTTCGACATTTTTTTTTTCCGTCCACATCTAGGGAAGTTAGCCACAGTGCCATGGGCTTTAAACTTCTTGATGACACTGCGCACTAGAGTGACCGGATCTCATGGGGGGGGATGTCGGAATCTTGTTAGTCTGGACCCCACAAAACGATTCCCCTTTCCAGATACTGAGATAGCCAAAATTTGAGCTTGATCAAACGACGTTAACCCGTGCTGCTCGTCGCTCAAAGTTTGAAAAAAATCCAAATTTTTGGCCAAAAAGCTGACATATGGAGCCATAACTCCAGAACGGTAAATAATAAAAACATGCTTAATATCTCAAAAGAAAGCTAATATTGTGCTTCAAAATTTATATTTTATACATACATCTTTTTATTAAAAAGTGTTTTGGAACTCTATTTTCAAAAATATAGAGCCTTTTGTTCAAATGTAATATTTTATTATATGGGGATTACCTGACTAGTTTACCAAAGAAAGACCCGTTTGACAGGTAAAAAGGAGGGTGCATGTAATTTCTATTTTAGGGATGGTGATTTCACTGCAGCGTACAACTGACCTTTTATTTATTCAGTTTAGTTTCTAAAGTGCCTTTGAGCTGGTTAGATCGAACAATTATCCAGTGAAGATATTTTATCGTTTTTTTATTTTTTTATTTTCCAAGTGTGTGTGTTATTGTTTTTATAGCTATTATTTTATTATTTTAAAAGATATTTGAAAATATTTTAATGAAATTAAAGTTTGTAATATATTTTGTTTCGTTTTTCTAGTTAACTGTTATTTACCTATTGGACTCTGAAATGGCATTCACATCAGGTGTACAAAGCCGGAACAAGGCTAAAATATTTCTTATGGGCTATCCCATTCACCAAATCACCGGTTGTAAACTACCCTCAAATCGTCACGTTTTATGTGCTCTTTTAATGCATCCCATTATTTTATTTGCCTTTGCAGCAGCTGCCTGACACTGGCCACTAAATGTGAGTTTGTCATCTACCCATACACCCAGGTCTTTTTCAGTGATAGTTTTGCCCAGTGTTTTACAATTAAGCACATAATTATACCTTTTGTTTCCTCTGCCCAAGTGCATGACCTTACATTTATCCCCATTAAAGCTCATTTGCCATTTATCAGCCCAAGCTTCTAGTTTACATAAATCCTTCTGTAATATAAAATTGTCCTCCTCTATATTGATTACCCTGCAGAGTTTTGTGTCATCTGCAAATATTGAGATTCTACTCTGTATGCCCCCTACAAGGTCATTAATACATATATTAAAAAGAAGCAGGCCCAACACTGACTGACCCCTGTGGTACCCCACTGTTAACTGTGACCCATTCTGAGTGTGTTCCATTAATGACCACCCTTTGTTTCCTATCACTAAGCCAGTTCTTAACTCACTTACACATATTTTCCCCTATCTCCTTTGCTCTCATTTTATGTATCAACCTTTTTGTGTGGCACCATATCAAAAGCTTTTGAAAAGCACCACATCCACTGCATTTCTTTGGTCCTGTCCAGAACTTACTTCTTCATAGAAGCTTATCAGATTAGTTTGACAGGAATGGTCCCTCGTAAAACCATGTTGATATTGGGTCATGAGGTTATTTTTCTTCAGATACTCCAGTATAGCATATCTTAGATAACCCTCTAGGATTTTACCCACAGTAGAGGTTAAGCTTACTGGCCTATAATTTCCAAGTTCAGTTTTTGTCCCCTTTTTGAACATTGGCACCACATTTGCTATACGCCTGTCCTGTGGTACAGACCCTGTTATTATGGAATCTTTAAATATTAAAAATAATGGTCTATTTATGACAGTACTTAATTCCTGCAGCACTCTGGGGTGTATCCCATCCGGGCCCGGGGATTTGTCAATTTTAGTGATTTTTAGACGATGCCGTACTTTCTGCTGGGTTAAGCAGGTGACATTTAATTGAGAGTTTTTGTTATCATTGATCATATTGTCTGTCATGGGATTTTCTTGTGTAAATACTGTTGAAAAAAAGTCATTTAGCATATTGGCCTTTTCCTCATCCTCATCCACCGTTTCACCCAGACAATTTTTTAAGGGGCCAAGACAATCATTTTTTAGTTTCTTACTATTTATGTAGTTAAAAAATATTTTGGGATTATTTTTACTTTCTCTGGCAATGAGTCTCTCTGTCTCAATCTTTGCTGTCTTGATTTGCTTTTTACAAATGTTTAATTTTCTGTATTTATTTAATGCCTCATCACTTAGTGCTTACTTTAATTCTTTAAATGCTTTCTTTTTGTCACTTATTGCGCCCCTTACAGCCTTATTTAGCCATAGTGGTTTCCTCCTATTTCTAGCATGCTTATTCCCATAGGGTATATATTGTGCACAGGCCCTATTCAGGATGCTAATAAACGTCTCCCATTTGCTTTGTGTACTTTTATGTCTCGGGGCATCGTCTCAGTTTATTGAACTAAGATCATCTCCCAACCATTGGAAATTTGCCTTCCTGAAGTTTAGTGTCCTTGTAGCCCCTCTACTACACATCTTATTAAAGGGATCCTGTCACCCCCAAAACACCTCAAAACCTATTAAAAGCTGTCCCTACAGCATAGTAACACTTACCCTACACTCCTATTAGCTCCTAAATGCAGCAAGTGACAATGAAGAAAAATGTTATTATAGTACCTCATTATGGATGATAATGAGTGACTATGCTATTCATAGTCACCCTGGCAGGCGCCATAGGCATGATCTTGTAATCATATTAAAATGCGCGCCTCATTTTTCTTCAATGTCACTTGCTGCATTTAGGAGCTAATAGGAGTGTAGGGTAAGTGTTACTATGCTGTAGGGACAGCTTTTAATAGGTTTTGAGGTGTTTTGGGGGTGACAGGATCCCTTTAAAGGATATTTGAAAACTTATTATTTTGTGATCACTATTACCCAAGTGACCTCCAACCCGTATATTTGATATGCGGTCTGGCCTGTTGGTTAATATTAGGTCCAGCAGTGCCCCCCTTCTTGTTGGGTCCTGAACCAGTTGTGAAAGGTAATTGTCTCTCATAGTTGTCAAAAACCTGTTACCTTTGTTAGAACTGCAGGATTCTGTTCCCCACTGTATTTCAGGGTAGGTGAAGTCCCCCATTATAATGACTTCTCCCTGAGTCGCTGCTTCGTCTTATTGACTTATTGATGAGGGTCTCTGCTATGTTTCTCAAGTCCGTCAACCACTCAAAATCATTCAGGCAAGCCTGCACGTCGCAAGTAATGACACGGACAACGAATCCGTTCTAAGTCTTGCTCCTGCCTAAGCCCATGAGAATAAGCACTGCGCAGAAGTTAATTGACACACACATATTTATACAGGAATGCAAGGGTTGTTAGCAGGCGGGTTAATACTGAAGTATTCTGTAAGATTATCAATCCTTGATTGTTTAGTCCTTGCTAGATTATTGTAATATCTGAATTCCTCCTCTTCAGGGAGTAGCTGTGACGACCCCGCTGTAAGGCTGAGCTGCTGGTAAGGCAGCACCCCGAGAACCCCGAGACCCTTAACCCCTATACAGGGATCTGGAATTATAGCGGGGCCCCGGAGGTAGCTACCTATGGGAGCAGCAGAGCAGGGAGGTCGTCTGGGAAGGGAAAAATCAGGAAGCGAAGAACGTAGTCAGGAGTCCGAGTCAAAACCGAGAGGGCAGTGAAGGTACAAAATCGTCAGGCGGTACAGAGTCGAAAATCCAGGCAAAGGTCAGAGTCAAAACCGAGAGGGCAGCGAAGGTACAAAATCGTCAGGCGGTACAGAGTCGAAAATCCAGGCAAAGGTCAGAGTCAAAGCAAATACACACTATGTCACTTGGGGAACCAAAACTATATCTGGCGGCCTGCAAGACAGGCTCCAATGTATTTGAAGGGTGCGGCTACCTCCCATAGGCTGGAGCTCACAGCCTGATGACCTCATCCGGACCGCCCCTAGAGCCAGGCCAGATGGAGATGCACGACTGGCTCCACCCATCCCACCTCTGACAGAAGAACGCAGGCTGCGCCTAACGGACACCTCTGCAGGGCCCGCTCTTCTGCGACCAACACCACCCAGAGGGGAAACGCAGCGGCGCTCAGCGACAGAGGCAGACGTCGCTGGAGCTGGTCCATATGTGGACAAGGCCCTCCTATCACCAGCACCACCAGACGAAGGAATCCGGCTCCCCCCAGCGGCCGCGGCAGGAACACCGGCCACTGTGGACAAGGCCCTCCTATCACCAGCACCACCAGACGAAGGAATCCGGCTCCCCCCAGCGGCCGCGGCAGGAACACCGGCCACTGTGGACAAGGCCCTCCTATCACCAGCACCACCAGACGAAGGAATCCGGCTCCCCCCAGCGGCCGTGGCAGGAACACCGGCCACCGAGTCCAATGGCGATGTGACAGTAGCCGGTTCTTGGGTGTAGCACAGGGTACAGGCGCCATCTTGGGTGATTGTACGGCAGGCAGCATGGGACATCACGTGATATATCTAGTCATTGCTTATGTAAGGGAAAAGTTGTGATAATGTAACCCCATGAAGACATTTCATGTCTCTCTATCCTCAACAATCCCCCCCAAATACATTGTTTCCCTAAGGACCTATGATTTACCCCTGTGCACATGGGTTCCTCTTCTTTGTTTCACCTCTTTTGCAACAAGCCATCCCTGTGGATGTGCTTCCTGCTTAAAGGACTTTCTAGTGCATAAAGGGTCCATCTTCTCTCGCCCTACCTTTATTCAAGAGGGGTCGAGTGATAAAGGACACTTGAGGTCCTCACTCTTGTCTAATTCAGGAGGACATGGCCTCGTACCAAGTCAATATTGTTGGTGAAAATTTCCCTGACATCCGTAAAATAAAGGTGCCCTAAGCAGTCAGTGTCCCCTGGGATGTTTATTTCTATCACATATAGGCCAGCGTCTGTAGTAAAAGTTTCCTATTGTCAAGTGTAGGGGCAAACCGTTGAACTAAAAGATAACAATTACAGATAACAAGAAAGTAAGTAATAACAAAACAATAATTATTCTTCCACTCTTTCTTTTGAGACATAGCCCTCGGTAAGACCACATTTCTCAGCATTTAAGGATATCATTCAGTAGTTCTCCTGGGCTCGTCCGCCTTGTAGTGTAGATCTTGGATCTAGTTGGGCTGCCATTTGAACTTTTCAACTGTCTCAGTCGTCAACAGAATTTCTGACGTTTCTTCTGACCATCACTCCATCTCCAGACTGCGGGAAGCGACTTCGGTCCACAGTAGCTGCATGTTAAAGGGGGAGAGAAAACTCAAAAATACATGTTAGACAAGCATTTTGTAAATATCAAAACATAAGAAAAAGCCTATCTCGGGGAATCTATTACCTGGACAACATTTTCAACCATAATCTCATAAAAATTTGTACCATTTTTATAACTATCAATATCTAGTGATACATTGCAACACAAAATACAACTCACAAAATTTTACATCTAACCTTAAGAATATGTCACCCCCTTTGAGCATCTTATCATCTAATATTACATATACCCACACCACCTTTTAAGAAAAAGATATAAAAAGGATATGATATCAGTTCTTGAATTACCTATAAATGAAAAACAATCATCCCTAAGAGAAGAGATATACAATATAGATACAGGAAACATTACATTCTTTGGGTTCTTGGAAAAACAAATCATCAATTCTAAATCATACAATTATGGTTCATATCAAATAACTTCTATATAAGGATCTTATATATAATCAAAAATCATTTTCTATTGATTAAAATATCAAAATAAATTGTCACCCAAGATAGTTCATAGAAACAAATTGATATGACCACTCCTAATAGTACCCTAGTAATGTCCTTAAAGCTGGAAACCTACCTAACCAGCGGAGGTCGGCACCCTCTTGAAACGCCTGTGGTGCCCCCGCTCCACGTCGACTCGCCCTATTTGTCCCTAACCTCTCCCTAATCTTATATACATATTTTTCAGTTTGTAAAATGTTTAGTCCATTATTTTCCATAAATATATACAGCAATTGCTCAGTCAACATATATATATGAGGGTCACTAGATAATAGAGGCAGATTACGGCTAGTCTGTCTCCGCACAAATGAAAACAATATACCGTATATACTCGTGTATAAACTGAACTCTGGGGATGCTGTATACTAACTACTGGAGCTGCTGCTGTATATACCACTGGGGCTGCTGCTGTTACCTCTGGGCTGCTGTATACCACACTGCTGGGGGCTGTATACCTGTGCTGGGGTCCACCCTCGGCTCATACACGAGTCAATAGGTTTTCCCAGGTTTTGGGGGCAAAAGTAGGGGGTCGGCTTATACACGAGTATATAAGGTATATATATAATACAAGGTAGAATTAAACAATATAATTACTGTATACTTATCAGTGGTCTCCCTGCTTTCCTGAAAAACAGGTCAAAAAGGTAACTGGATATCTGAGGAAACGTCCAATTACCGTATATACTCGCGTATAAGCCGAGTTTTTCAGCCCACAAATTGGGCTGAAAAGTCTCCCCTCGGCTTATACGCGAGTATATACGGGACCCCCTCACTGTTTGGCGCCCCCACCTCAGGATGCCCCCCCCCCCGCATGCAGCGCTGCGCTCATACATTACCAGCCTGTCAGCTGTCATCCTCCGGTGGCGGATCGCGGCTCCGGCTTCCATCTTCATCTGTGTCTTCCTGCATGTCACATGACTGGCCGGCGTCGCGATGACGTCATCGCGATGAGCCCCGGCCACAAAGCAGGAAGACACAGATGAAGATGGAAGCCAGAGCCGGGAGCCGCGATCCGCCACCGGAGGATGACAGCTGACAGGCTGGTAATGTATGAGCGCAGCGCTGCATGCGGGGGTGGGGGCATCCTGAGGTGGGGACGCCAAACAGTGAGGGGGGCCTGGGGCTGCTGTGTACTACCCCTGGGCTGCTGTGTACTACCCCTGGGGCTGCTGTGTACTACCCCTGGGGCCTGCATACCACTGGGGAGGCTGCTGTATACTACCACTGGGGGGCCTATATACCTGTGCTGGGGTCCACCCTCGGCTTATACACGGGTCAATAGGTTTTCCCAGGTTTTGGGGCAAAAGTAGGGGGGTCGGCTTATACATGGGTTGGCTTATACACGAGTATATACGGTATTTATTATACAACTACCATATTATTATTTACATATATATTTACTCATTTACCTACTTACTCTGCTTCAGAACATTTTAACCAATATACTAGACATCTTATGGTATTTTGTATAGGAGAGAGAGATCCTCACCTACTAGGACATGTTTATAACTTTCCTCTCCTTGTCCGCACCTTGTTTACAATTCTTAAAGCTTGTGGAGCGGCTGCTGCTTTAAACTCCCACCTTTATAAGTTGTGTTGTGCGTAAGAATAATGCAGGATTGTATACACGGCTTACCTGAAACCAGGAGCGATCCAGGAGGTATTCATCTGATTTCACTTGTGACCTGTTGAGGCGTAAGTGGGGCCAAGCAAAATCTAGTCTAACTTTTGTTGATGAGACGTCATGGCCTGTCCTTTTTCCCATCCTTCAGCACAACTCCCATTTTCCCCTGAGTACCTACTTGGTTCTGTTCAGGCAGTCTGATGCTGGAAGGTGCTCAGGTCAGCCAGACATAACAAGGCTTGGATGGGTAACCTCCCACCACTACCTAAACTTTTAACTTCAATTGTACCTTGCCCTCTACCTCTGGGAGGACACTTACAGTGTTGTCAGCGTGGTTATACCATCATAGACTGTTAACATGGTGTCTACCCCGCCGTGATTTACCAATTGTGCATTTAATATGCTTACCGGTTTTATAAGAATTGTACTTTGAAGACGCTCCACCTGCTCACAAGTGCAAGAATTAGAACCAATTGCTCTGATTACCTCATGCGAGGATCCTACCGGTGTCCAGTGTAAGTTCATCTCTCCTATACATACATCTGAAATAAAACACTCAAGAATTTATATTAGTTTAAAAAATCAGAAAATACTTATTCAACAAAATTCTCTACTAATTATATTGATAATACAGCACTGCAGAATATGTTGGCGCTATATTTATGAACGATAACTGTTTTATGCTTAACCAAAAACCCATTTAAATTCTGTTATAAATATCTCCATCGCCCCCTTCGCATGAGGGAATCAGAAGATAGAGTAAAGGTGTGTATAATATTACCCTTGTATAATCATAACTAGATATATAAACTGGTAGTGGAACTAACTGTGATGTAGTCTCATTGTCAACAGGCCTTTTGGGTGGTGCAAGATGGCTGCCACAGGAAGTACCTGTGGGTGGGACTTCCTTCGTGTCATGCATTCCAAAGATGGGAGGACACCCGGGTGGTGTAAGATGGCTGGCAGAGGAAGTTCTGATGGGCAGAACTTCCTCTGAGTCTCACTCCCAAGATGGGATGGGGGACACTCTGGGCGGAGGTTCTGTCCGAACCCAAAACAAGTCTATCCACCACCTGGAGCCAGCGCCATAACAGGGCGGGGAAAAGTAAATGCACAGCAACTTTAGATAACAATGGGATTAGAATCTGAAGATTTAACACACATATACTAAGTATTATCATCTGTTCTCTATACCTCTTCTAGAAACAATTATTCATCGTACTAACACCATTTATTTATTTAAGTCAGTAAGAGTCTACCTCTGTAAAATCTCAGACAGAAACATACAAAAACTATCCCAAATAGTTATCATAGTGTCTAAAGAATATTAACACAACACAAATAAGAAGACAGTGTGTCAGTATGACTCAATAAAATAGAATAATCCCTGTATGAACAGCATAAAAATCCTAATTCTGTAGGACCTCAAGCAGGAATGTACACAAACTGTCCAAAATAACTATTATTGTGTCCAATAATAAGCAATATTATTAGCTTCCAACTAAATACACAGTAAACAATTATGATTCTTAATATTCACAGCCAAAAATGAAAAGAAATTCCTGCCTTCCACTCAGGATCTTATAGAAAGCTGGGTGATTCTTATTCTAACTTGTAAAATGTGTTTACTGGCGCAGACCTCACTCCTACCCCTCCCAACACAAACAGAAGGGGGGGGGAGAGAAAAGAGGCCGAGATATCCAATGCGCACACACTGTCTTTCCTGGCAAGATCACACAGATGTCTTGATAACAACATTAGGGAGCCGTGGGTAGAGCGATTCCCTTTATTTTTCTCACACATCCTGACCTTGAACGACTATGTGCCTACAAATCAATGTTATCAGCTTCTATATAACGCGAAAACATTTTCAAGAATGTCCTCAGATTCAGGCACTGTGAAACTCCTAACTCACCCCCTTTCTCCACAGCTGCGGGGGATCTTGTGTGCCTGCAAGGTTTCTCATAGCAGTCACCATCATTATTTTCAGTAACTCCATTCAAAACACAGTATATTCAATTTTATTAGCATTGCCAAATCGGGCAACCAAAATTACGGTATATATGTCACTCATTCCAATATACCAAGGGGAACTTGCACATTATAAGGTAGCGTTCCCCTAGGGGATCGCTTGGCAACATATATAACACAAAAACCATACACTAAACACCTGTATTATGTGCTTCCACATACCAGGCTGGAGTCTCTCTTCTGGTGGCATTTCTGTCAACTTAAACAAGACATTTGCATTTTTAACATACTTTTTCCCTTCTCTTTCACGGACCATAATGATAGCTGTGACTGCTCCTGGAGGAAGACTGTTTTTTTTTTTTTTTTTTTCCTCTTAAAAAGACGCATCATCTTTAATCATAGCTGGTGTATCTCTATCGGTGCAGCTGCTCACCGACCCATATCTCAGCAAATACTTATGCCACGGTACACCAGCCTTCCCTCCTTCTTGGAGAGGATATCCAACGCCTGTCCTTACCCACCTATACTGACAGCCCGCGTTCGGCACACCTACCCTTATGTCTTCATCCACTTATACTGGCAGCCTATGTAATACATACACCTGCCCTTAATTCTCCCCTTGTTCTGGCAGCCTGCGTTCACTACTCGACGCCTGCCCTATTCTCCTTATTCTGGCAGCCTACGTACCTGTGTTAAAGTTAATTTGTCTCAACAGTAATCATAAAACACACACAGTCTTCCCTCCCCCTCTGCATTCTTTGCTCGGTCTCTCCCAACGGGGCAGTGCACCGTGGCTGACGGAGTTGGGCGGACAGTTTGTGCTTAATCACGTTTAACGCCATTATGGACAACCAGGTCAGTTACCGTCACCTTACACCCTCGTGCTCCAGCTGCACCCCTCAGTTAACCAACATCCCCGAGTCACAGGCAAGTTCTCACATATACATAATATATATGACCCTTACTGTGATCCAACAGGATTGATCAGGTCCCTTTGGTGGGCGGTGGGTCTCCGGCAGGGGTGCCGTGCAGGGCCACGGGGGCACCTGGTTTCCTCACGGGGTCCCTGTTCAGTGCGCCAATTGATGAGGGTCCACTCCAAATAATTCAGAAAAGCGTGCACGTCGCAAGTAATGACACGGACACAGAATCCGTTCCAAGTCTTGCTCCTGCCTAAGCCCATGAGAATAAGCACTGCGCAGAATTTATTGACACACATATTTATACAGGAATGCAAGGGGTGTTAGCAGGCGGGTTAATACTGAAGTATTCTGTAAGATTATCAGTCCTTGATTGGTTAGTCCTTGCTAGATTATTGTAATATCTGAATTCCTCCTCTTAAGGGAATAGCTGGATCTTGGGTGTAGCACAGGGTACAGGCGCTATCTTGGGTGATTGTACAGCAGGCAGCATGGCACATTACGTAATATATCTAGTCATTGCTTATGTAAGGGAAAAGTTGTGATAATGTAACCCTATGAAGACATTTCATGTGGTTAATATTGGGTCCAGCAGTGCCCCCCTTCTTGTTGGGTCCTGAACCAGTTGTGAAAGGTAATTGTCTCTCATAGTTGTCAAAAACCTATTACCTTTGCTGGAACTGCAGGATTCTGTTCTCCACTGTATTTCAGGGTAGTTGAAGTCCCCCATTATAATGACTTCTCCCTGAGTCGCTGCTTCATCTATTTGCTTTATGAGGATATTCTCCTCCACTTCCATTATTGTTGGGCACTTATAACAGTAATTTATTATTTTTTTCCCCCCTCCCCTTATCTCCACCCACATAGACTCTACATTTCCATTAGATTCACCTATATTATCACGCAGGATGGGTTTTAAGGATGATTTTATGTATAAACAGACACCTCTCCCTCACTTATTTGTACGGTCATTTCTGAACAGACTATAGCCCTGTAAATTAACAGCCCAGTCATGGCTCTCGTCCAGCCAAGTCTCCGAAATCCCCACCATGTCATAATTATTTTCCAACAAAATCAATTCTAATTCCTCCATTTTGTTGGTGACGCTTCTGGCATTAGTGTACATGCACTTTATGCATCTCTCTTTACCTCTATTCCGTCCTACTATATTGACTGTTCTAACCCCACCCCCATGCCACCCCCAATTTTATTACTTGTGCCCAGGTTACTATTTACACTATCTTCCCCTCCTGTACAATGAATACCCTCCCCCCCAATCCCTAGTTTAAACACTCCTCCAACCTTCTAGCCATTTTCTCCCCCAGCACAGCTGCACCCTCCCCATTGAGGTGCAGCCCGTCCCTAGCATAGAACCTGTAGCCACCAAAGAAGTCGGCCCAGTTCTCCAGGAACCCAAACCCCTCCTTCCTACACCTATTCCTGAGCCACTTATTTATCTCCCTAATCTCCCGTTGCCTCTCTGGTGTGGCTCGTGGTACAGGCAGTATTTCAGAGAATACTACCTTGGAGGTCCTTGCCTTAAGCTTGCAGCCTAATTCCCTGAAATCATCTTTAAGGACGTTCCACCTACCTCTAACTTTGTCATTTGTGCCACTGTGCACCATGACCGCTGGGTCCTCACCAGACCCTCCCAGTAATCTGTCAACCCGATCAGCGGGTTTTTTTTTCCCTTAGCAGAAAATAAGCCTACAGCTCAGTGTACTTCCAAAGGACTGAAGCCCCAACAAGCTGCTACTTATAAACCCTTAATTAAGCACCCCCATCCTTAATTAACCCCTTGTAAGTAGCTACACCACAGCTGCACCACAGGTTTTAAGTGCATAGTAGTTAACCCTTTAACTTACAGGTAGTAAAATAAGAGTCTATAAACTTGTAGAGAGAAAAAGTTAAGAAAGCCCAATAAAATTTAAAAAGGTAAAAAAAAAGCAGTGAGCAATTCACACAGGTATTTGTTGCAGGATTCCCAAATACCTCCTCACTGAATCACAAGTCACACACTTACTTCCGTCCGCACTTACGCTCCCGGTCACACTAAGCTCGTGTCACACTCGCTAAAAAATAAGATTTACATTTATTTATTTTTTTTGTCCCTTAGCAGAAAATAAGCCTACAGCTCAGTGTACTTCCAAAGGGGATAGAGGGGAAAGCTATTTCGGGCATGGTGACATGTAACAACAGATCGCCAGCATAACAGCATATAATGCCAATTTATATATCTCTCCTCCGATCTCTACCCCATGAATATCAGAGTTGCGCCTTAAGGCTACGGCCAGATGTTCCATCACCAGGGTGTACAACATGGGGGAAAGAGGACACCCCTGTCTCGTCCCATTCCTTATAGGGAAGGATTCTGATAGAACACCATTACACCTTATCCTCGCGGTTGGAGCCGTGTATAGAGCCAAAACTCTATCCCGGAACCTCGAGCCAAGTCCAATCTGCGCGAGCACCCTCCCTAGGAAGGGCCAACTGACCCTATCAAAGGCCTTCTCTGCATTGACTGACAGCACGCAAGCGGGAATGTCTTTTGACTTTAAATGCGCCAAAAGCAAGATTGATTTAATAATGTTTTTTGCTTCCCTTTGAGGGACAAATCCCACCTGGTCGGTGTGTATCAGCCGAGGCAGAGAAGGACCGAGTCTAACCGTCAAAAGCTTTGCAATAAATTTCACATCAATATTTATCAGGGAGATCGGGCAGAAACTCACGCAGCGCCGGATGTCTTTTCTTGGCTTAGGCAACACTGCTATAGTAGCCTCCAGGGTCTGTGTTTGAAAAGGGTAGTCTGGGGAGACGGCATTAAATACCTTAGCGAGGAACGGTGCAAGGGCTTCCGAGAAGGTCTGAATTTGGCTGTGAAGCTGTCTGGGCCAGGACTCTTGTTTGGGGATTTAATAATTTGATATATTTCTTCAGGCGAGAAAGGAACATCCAATTCTGCGGATGTCACCTCCGATATAGTTGGTAAAGCTGTATTGGCAATATATTTGTCGATTCGTGAATGGGAGCCGGGTAAATCCGATCCGATTCAGAGTCATCGATATTGTAGAGTGCCTGGTAGTATTTGGCGAATGCATCTGCAATACTTTTGGGACGATGAACCACCCTACCGCCCAATGAGGTAATAGAGGGGATAAATGTGGTCGCTGCCCTCGGGTGAATATACAGCTCTAGTGGGCCTCTGCATTTATCTGTGAATTCGTAAAAAATTGTTGCGCGCATTCCCGGTACTTCGTGTAAGCTTAGTCTAGCAGATTCTTAAGATCGCTGCGCAGTCTATTTAGATCCAGAAGGACTGTCTGGTTCAAATTTTGTTTGTGCAGGAGCTCCAGACGATGTATTTGGGAGAGCAAGTAGTCCATCATTTTGTTTTTTACTTTAAGTCTAGCCCCTTCCCTCATGAGGATACCTCTAATTACGCATTTCATTGCTTCCCACTGAGTGGGAAAGGGGGTGGTGTCATTAGCATGATCGCTTAGGAACTCCAAAATTGCAGTGTGGGCTGCCCGAACAACATCCCTGTCCATTAAGAGATTGGGGTTCAATTGCCAGTACCAAGCCTGCGGGGTAGCAGTAGGGGGGTAGATTGTTAAAATGACAGGTGCATTGTCAGACCAGGTCGCAAGGCCAATGGAGGCCTTGGGATTCCAGTCGAGAATTTGATGATCTAGTAAAAAGTAGTCTATGCGACTATAAGACGAGTGCATCGCTGAAAAATGGGAGTAGTCCCTCTCAGACGGATGGCGAACCCTCCAGACATCCACAAGTTTGAGTGTGGATTGTCCACTTAAAAGCTCCCAGCTGGGTGTAAGAAATCACTGACCTTCCCGCTGACGTGTCCAACTCCTGTCAAGGGGGAAATTGAAGTTTCCTCCCACGGCCAATTTACCCTGGGCAAAAGTGCCCAACTTCCCCAGGTGAAGCAGTTCAGAAGCAACTTGTCCTGTATTGGGGAGGTTGAAATTAGCTATTGTAAACATCTGACCATGGATTGTCAATTTCAGGAACAAAAATCTGCCCAGCCAGTCAAATTACACCTCTTGGACTGTATGTACCAGAGTTTTATGGATGGCGACGCTGACACCTCTTCCCCCTTCCTGATCTGGTCATAGGGTTGGAGGCATGAAACTAGTGTGGGTAATTCCAATTCCTCACCTCCGGAAAATGGTTTGGCTTAAAATGGATTTCTTGAAGCAAAAGAATCTGCACCCCCATCTTATGCATTCCATGCAGAATCAGATTACGTTTTTGGGGTAAATTGAAGCCCCGTACATTTAGGGACGCCAATTTCAAGGCAGCCATGGCTAGAGCCAATCCAGGAAATAGCAAAATGTTAAGCTCAAGCTCCCTGGGGAGGGCAAGGGATACAATGAAATTGTAGGGAGGATAAAAGAGGCAAAGTGAAAAAGAGGGAGCAAGAAAAAGAAAGGAGGGGGGAAAGCAAAACAAAATTGGTAAAAAGAAAAGACAGCTCAACTACAAATTGTCTGTCACCCCGAGCCTAGGTTGGGGTATAACAACTATACGGTCACCAGATGAGCGCTCTGGGATGGTATAGTATCATTGTGTACAAGTGTCCCTAAATGGGGTAGTGTCTCTTGACGTTCTACGGGGGCCCCCGAGGAACATCCCTTGAAAACAGCAACAACATTTAGTAAAATATTAACAATGGTAGCAACAGATATAATGTAAGAGCACCTAAACATCACGTTGAAAACCAGCAGGAATGAAAACCCAAGTATGACGATAAACATGCAAGGAGATGCATGTGGTATCTCGAGCCTGTTACACAGCACTAAATCAAGGAGAGATTAAAGGCGGGGGGTAAGGAAATAGAAGACAAGGGAAGGAGAAGGGAAGACAGGCGAAGGAGAGTGGGAAAGAGGAGAGTGAAAGGAAACAAAAAAAAAAAAGGGGGGGTGGGGAAGGGAGTAAGGGACAGGGAGGTTAAGAGTAAGGTAAAGCGTACATGGCTACTGAGCGGCACCTGTCAGCAAAATTAGTCATTTATGAGTAAGGTCCAAGGCTCCAAAGTGCCACCGGGGGGTACATAACGCGCTCCTACTGCTGGCTATCTGTAGTAGTAACAAACAGACTGCGGAGGAACAGTATTAGCCATAGCAAACATGTTACAGAAGTATTTATCATCGCCCCTTTGAACCCACACCCGAGGTCAATCATAACAGTGTAGCGGTCACAGCATACACAAAGGTATAAGAGCGCATGGTTCTATGGCCGAGCACATTGCTGAGGGAAGTCAAAAGGTGAAAAGGGAAATGGGAAGACGGGGGAAGGGAAGACGAAGGGGAGGGAGGCAGAAAGGGAAGAAGGAAACGGGAGGAAAGTACGGGGAGGGTAGAGGAAGGGGAGGGAAGTGGATGTGAGCGATGTGCCCTCACAATGCAGACCACCTGACTAGTAATGTAATGCAGTCATGAGCAGGATCAAGGACATTAAGATTCCGCTGTGTGAGGATGAGCTGCGCTCCTCCGACGGGCCCTCTGGGGTAGCGCAGGTCTGCGTCTCTCATCTTCGCGGCGAGGGAGCATATAGGGATTCACGGGCCACTCCGGGATGGTCATCCCAGGGAGGTCGAGCCCCTCCAGAAAAGACCCCAGATCCTGCAGGCCCCGAAAGACAAAAATCCCCCGCTGATTGCGAACATGCAACTCGAAGGGGAACCCCCACGAGTATGTGATGTCCCGCTCTCTCAAAACATCAAGAAGTGGCCTCAGAGCCCTCTGATTCAGTAGCGTGGCTCTGGATAAATCCGCCATGAGGTGAAGTTCAGCCCCATCAAAGTTAACTGGGCCTCTGACACGAGCTTGTCTCATAATATCTTCTTTAGGCTGAAAATAGTGCAGTCTACAAATCACGTCTCTGGGATTTTTGTGATCGGTAGACCAGGGTCGTAAAGCCCGATGGACCCTGTCAAACTTAAGAGGTCCGCAAGGAGGCACCACAGGGCTAGGTCCTTCCCTGCAGGGATATCTGGCTAGTCCCGTGTTTGAGACTTAAACAAGGCTCCACGGACTCCATTTGCATATAAAAATTAATAGACGTATCTGGAGGTCTGTCTAGCAACGTGTTGAAAATGGACTGTAAGGTGGGAGCAAGGTCCACCGCTCCAGTGGCCTCCAGGAGGCCGCGTACCCGGATATTGTTGCGGCAGGCCCGATTTTCAGAGTCCTCCATTAGATTAAACAAGAAAGAGATTTGTTCCGAATGGGCATCGAAGGTTCTTTGATGGTCAGCCATGGTATCTGCAGTCGTAGCAGCAGAGGACTCAAGGACCCACACCGTCTCAGAGATCTGTGATGCAGCGGTGTTAAGACCCTGGATTTCCGCTCTACAGAGGCTTTCCAGACGGGAGATGTAACCCTCCATATCGGATTTGGTTGGAATGTCAGCCATTCTGGAATGTAAGTCTTTGATCTCAACTAGGACCGAACTAGAGCAGGGAATGGGAGACGCTGAAGCAAACCCCCCAGGTACCATCATCAGAGGACTTAGAAAGGGCCGATGGGTCGGCATGAGACATAACGCCCGGCGAAGGGGACGCGATCAGGTCCACAGGGTCAGTCAGGAATTTCTGTATATTCCCGTCCCTACTACAGGTTCTGGAAGAGCTTGCTGGAGTTGAAGATGGTGAAATTTTCCGTTTATTCCTAGTGGCCCTCTCTCCTGGCATAACAGAGTCTTTGAGGATCCTACAATGATTTATGTGATCCCCACGTGAGGGATGGAAATATGGTCCAGTGCTGAAGGAAAATAGTCCTAGAAACCCTTAGTAAGGGAAGAGATAGGGTATGACCATAAGCTCTGATCAGGGCTTGCAAAAATCAATAATAGTCACAGGATACACTCAATCTCCCACTGCGGAAGGGCTGTGCATGTGCAAATATAAAAAGATGTACTTATATGCACAGTAGAGTCTTCATCCTTGAGGACAGAGCCGGGTGTCGCCATCACAGCAGGTGGAGAGTGTAAGGCTCCTTCTGCGGCATAGGAGAACCGCTTCAAAGTTCGCGCTGTGTGCCCTGGGCGCCAGGAGCCATCCGACGCCAAGAGGGAGCGCCCGCCACTCACAACGTGAGAAGCCCGCACCGTAGCCACTCACTGTGGGCACCGCCGGTGCTCCGGTGCCAAAAGAAACACACTCCACCCATGCTGCAGGAGATCGGTGCCTCATTGTGATGTTGCAGGCGGCGGAGCAGTTCAGCACAGACAAACTTCGCTGATCACACTGGCGGGAAACAGCTCCGCGGCCTCTATTCAGAAAGCCGCGGCCATGTTAAAACTTCACACCTCACCGCGCTCTGTCCCAGCAGGGAAAGCAGCTTTCCCTCTTAGAGGTGCCGTGCCAAAGCTAGACAGGCGGGCTCCCGGGGCACAGCAGGTCCGGGTGGTTCAGTTCTGCCTTATGTAAGCTTTTTGCCGCTGAGTCCCGGCCAGATGAACCCCCGACGGCCGCAGGAGCTCTAACAGCAGCGTCCTTTTGGGTCCATCGCTAGGCCACGCCCCACCACTGCGGTTCTTGTTGTTAGAGCGTGAACCTTCGTATTTAGGAGGAGACGACAGAGCTACCGAGGTCCTCGTCGCAGAAGCTGGGGCCTGTTTTGTACTCTGCAATCTCCTTGATGAAGTCCCAGAAGTCGGGAACTGCAAAAAGGAGACTTGGTGTTGTCTTTATACATTGACCCTTGCATGGTCCACTTCTCTTGCACGTTATATGTTAGCTTAGCGACTATGGGTTTCACTCCACCGGCAATGTCCAGGTAGCATGACTATTTTGGACAGATAGAGCTTGGACATCAGGTCACTGAATTCCTGGAATTTTGAATTGTCCTTGCTGGATATTTTGGGAAAATCCTGTAATTGCTTGAACAGTGCATCTTCTATAGCTTCAGGATTGCCGAAACCTATATATACACATATAGCCTAGCACAGCCTCCATATACAACCATCACAGCCTCCATATACCCCTGCACAGCCTCCATGATAGATATAATCCACCATCCTGATGCACACAGTGGGGGGAAGGAGAGAATATTATGTAAAGAGAGAGTGAGTGGGGTGGGGGGACAGGGGAGAGGGGGAGGAAGAGGGATCCCTGAGCTGATGACCCACACAACGCGAGGCCCACTCACATCACCCAGATCTTCCGGGATCAGAAGGGGATCTGTATCGCTGAGGGGTGGCAGGCCCATGTATCCCAGGCTTCAGCCACATATCGTCTCGTGGGCCCGTCTATAGCCAAGTAGCACTTAAGGCAGAATATGGAATTCAGTTTATCCGTCATAGAGTTTCATAGAGGGAGGAGAGTCAGCCTTCCACCTAGCTGCTACACAACTTCTGGCAGCCGTCAATACATATGCAATGAGATGTCTGAGAACTGGGGAAAAGTCTCTAACCCTATGTGGAGAACCGCTAACTGGGGCGTCAGGAAAGACTGGATCGAAGACCCGCGACCGTAAGCCAGAAAGGCGTCAGCCTAGGACAACCCCACCACATATGGGCCAGGTCTCCCTTCTTGCCACAGTTTCTCCAACACAGGGAAGAGCCTCCGTTGGTGAACCTTGCCAATTTTACGGGGGGAATATTCCATCTCAAGTGTATTTTCTTAAGGAGCTCTACATGATTAATGCATTTGGAAGCCTTAATCACGCAATTAACCGCGCCCTCCCAGTCCTCGGGTTCAGCCTCGAAGTCCAGGTCCTCCTCCCAGTTTCTCATATAGCTAAGCTTAGCCGGGGTCGAGATCTCCAATAAACTTCCATATAACAGCGTAACACCCTTTGTGGTTTTAGGGTCTGAACCAACAAAACGCCGCAAAGGGGAAATCCCGGGAGGTTTAAGGTCATGGCGGCATGTCTGCGATCGAAGGAAGTGAGATATCTGGCCATATTGAAGAAAACTATTACCCAAGGAGAGGTACTTGGCAAGGAAGGCTCCATATGGCATCAATTTGCTGCCAACACAAAGGTCGCCCAATGAGCCAATTCCCCACTTCGACCAATGAGAAAGGGTCAGCGAGGGACGAGCAAGCGGAAGGCAGCCAAAGGCAGCTTAGTCCAACTCCTCGCGAACTCCACCCAAAGCCCCACCAGGGCCTGGACCGTGAGCAACATGTCGTACCGGGGCAACACTCCAGGGATTCAGCCACTAAAAGTAGTTTAACCCTTATCCGGCTGAATAGGTACAATTGTAACTATTCCGTTTTAAAATTGCAATAACTTTTTTTCGAAAAGACGTAGAAGGCTGAAATTTCATGACATCTCTACATTTTTGGTCCAGAATATATTGGCCAAATTTCAATAAAATATCTCCACCCGCTTCCGAGATAAGGGGTCGAGATCTTTTTGCATCCATAACAAGCTGCATAGGTACAAATGTACCTCATATATTTTGAATGAAGATAATGCAAGGAAAAAAGCATAAATTTTTTTTTAATGATAATGCTATTTAACTATTATAAACAAGTAAAAAAACTGTTCATTTACATTATAAAAGAAAGTGTAAAACTTTTTTTTATTGATTTTCTTTGCAAGTAATGCATGTTGGCTTTGCTACCGAGTGTTCATCGCAAATGGGTTTAACACAAACCACACAAGACTTTCTAGTCTTACGTTGTTTTCACTTCAGGTCTCGGCAGACATAGCAACTACCAACAACAGGGGAGGGTCCACGACTACCATGAGGTATTTGAGGGTCAGTTGCTGCTTGCGATGCTACCATAATGCATCGTCCAAGCACCATTTCTACTGCACCTCGAAGAAAATGGTTTCTCATTATCATTCGGTTTGTACTACGATCTTCAATTGCAGGCATACACAGCTTATTTGTGAGATCTTTCAGGAACTTTCTTCGTTGGTCCTTTGTCCTGAAGCTTGGATTGTGTTCTCTGTAGATGATGTAGGATGCTAACCCAGTGACGTCAATCATATTGTAGAAAAATGCCAAAGTCCAACGTGATGTTCGTTGTTTCACAGTGTACTCTCCCAACATTTTATCCATAACATCAACGCCACCTTTTGTTTTGTTGTAGTATTTTATTATCTCTGGCTTGGCTGCTAGTGTCTCTTCAACTTCTCCCGCCATGTGCATAGATGATAGAAGCACGACTGATTTGTTCTTCTTTGGTACATATGAACAGACTGTTGCATCATGATTGTAGGCAAAATTTGTCGAGTTTACAGGCCTTTCTTTGGCAGACTGCATGTTGCTAGGTAGGAACCTTTTGTTTTTTCTCACTGTACCAACTAGTGTCATGTTCCAGGAGTTCAATACCTTAACTTCTTTACAACCATGGAACTAGCTATCGGTGGTGACATTTCTTCCAGAGCCTTTATACGAGCTCACTAGTTCCAATAGTGTTCGTTCTCCAATGTTTACTTGTCGAGGACCATCAGTTGGTTTCCCAGTGTAGAGCTGACCTTGTAATGGGTAGGCATTTGATGAGTCACAAGCCCAGAAAATCTTTATGCCATATTTAGCTGGTTTTGAAGGTATATACTGGGTAAATTTAGTATGGCCTCTAAATGGAAATAATTGCTCGTCGACGGTGATACAATGATATGGCTTGTAGGCTCTCTCCAGATTACTGTTCAGCATTGTCCAGACGTCCCGTATTGGTGCAGCTTTATCTGTTTGCACACATTCTGCACGTGTATTTTCGTAGTCAAATCTGATAAATCTGAGTATCATCTTGAAGCGGTCACGAGACATGGCTGCACGTATAAGAGGCAGAGCAGCAACATTCCACATTTCCTCCAGACTCTCTTTGTTGGCTCTGTGCACACCAGCAGCAATCAGTATGCCCAAAAATGCATGAAGTTCAGTTTCAGTAAATTGCTTGAATGTTTTTTGTGGTGGCCGTTCAGAAGAATCAGGAAAACATTGTACAAGTTCGTTGTTGTAAGCATCACAAACTCTCTTGGCCTTTCGATTCGTTTCCCGTAATATTATGTCACACATCTCGGGAGTCATGATTGACTTGAATAGCTCTTTTGCTGTATACAGGTTGCTGATTGCTGCAGGGCCATCTCTTTGTCGTAGGACATTACGAGATTTTGTTTGTGCATTTGTCAGTGGATCACTACACCATTGAGTTTTATCCTTAGCAGTCCAAATGTCGCCTGCACTTTGAGGCACAGAATCATCCTCAACAGTTTCGTCTGAGTCGTATTCTTTTTCCTGCTCTATGACCATTTCTTGTTCAATGTCTGAATCTTCTTAAAAAACTTAATTGACAGCAACATAAGTGACCAGTAACAACACTGGCCAATAGATATCAGCATAACATTTGTAGCTGAATGAACTTTAGTTTCTGAAACCAAGTAAAGTCTTCCCACAGTGGAGGTATATATGAAGGTACAATTGTACCCATGCAGCCTGTTAAGGTTGTAAAATTATGCAGCCTGACAAAGGTTAAGGGAGTCTCCCATAGATTAAGATTTTTCTATGTGGTGCCAACCACCACCCTCCTCTTCCCGCCACCAGGACCTCGCCCCCTCCAGGATGATTGCTTTAAGATAAGATAGTACATCGGGAATCCCCATGCCCCCTTTGGTCAGTTTCAAGTACATAATCGATTTCCCCACCCTAGCCGACTTGCCCACCCACACAAATTTATTGATTAAGGATTGGAGTTTTGAAATCAGTCCCAGTGGGTACCTGATCGGCAAGCACCGAAAGATATAAATAATCTTTGGGAGCCAAAGCATTCTCACTGCCTGTATCCTCGCTATCCACGTCATCGAGGCGAGGGGGAACGTCTCGAGGGCCTCACTCGGGGTATCCATCAATCTACGGATATTCTGGGGGCAATCTCTCTCGAGGGACAGAGGAAAGCTCCCAAATACGGAATACCCAAAGGGCACCACGCAAAGGGGTATATCCTCTTCAGACGGGCCTCTTCCGCCGAAGGGACGTGAACCGGGAATATCATTGATTTATTCGTGTTTAACTTATAGTAAGATATTTCTGCAAACCGGGTTAGGGATCCCATAATCCCCGGTAGGGAGGAAATGGGGTTTGAGGTGGAAATGATAACGTCATCAGCGTACAGGCCTACCACATGCCTCTCCCCCCGACAGATATTCCCTCTATCGTTTCATTCCCCCGAAGGGAGACTGCCAATGACTCCATCATGATTGCGAAAATCAGGGGGAAGAGGGGACAGCCCTGCCGCGTGCCGTTCGTGATCGAGAATGCCTGAGACAGGACACCTGCAGAAAACACCCTTGCGCATGGGTGCGTATACAGACTAAGGACTGCTGACAAGATAGGGCCTGAAAAACCAAAGGTGCTGAGGACCTCCTGGAGGTACCCCCAGTGAACCCTGTCGAACGCTTTTTCCGCGTCCAAAGACAGAAACACACCGGGGGCACCTTTGCTCTCCACCACCTCTATCAGGTCCAGCATCCTTCTTGTCCTGTCACGGGCCTCCCTCCCCTGCACAAATCCCACCTGATCGGGATGAACAAGGGATGGGATCACCTCTCCCAATCTGGTCACCAAAAGCTTCGAAAAAATCTTGATGTCAGTATTTAGGAGAGAAATGGGGCAGTAATGTTCAGGGCAGTCCGGAGTTTTACCCGGCTTGGGGATTGTTGTTATGGTGGCCTCCAGGGCCTCACTGGGGATAGCTCCTTTGTTTTGCCAAACGTTAAACAGGCGAAGGAGGTATGGCTCTAGAGACAATGTAAATGTTTTGTAATACTCCTTTATGAACCCATCTGGGTCAGGAGCAGAGTTAACTTTCAGCGATGAGATTACACTCTTAACCTCCAGTTGCGTAAACGGTCTATTTAGGTTGTCTAGTACCTCCGGAGAGACTGCAGGGAGTCGGAGGTCCTGTAGAAACGACTTAATGCTGTCCAGTGTAGGTTGTGGAGTCGTCATGTCATTTTTTAAATTGTACAGCCTTTCATAATATGATGCAAAGACTTCCACAATTTTGGCTGGGTCCCTAACAGTGTCTCCTCCACTGTCCCTCATGGAAACCGTCATTGTCTTTATTTCTCTTTTTTTGAGTCAATTAGCCAAGAGCATGCCGGCCCTATCTCCCGCTGCATAGTACCACCTAGTCTTCATTTTCCGCAGGCCGGTCTCGTATTGCCTGAGGAGCAAAGCTCTCAAATTTGTTCTCAAGGTCAAGATCCGGGAAAGAAAAAGGGCACTCTGTGCAGTTTTATTGATATTTTCAAGATTCTGAATTTACATAGTAACATAGTTTTTTTTTTTTTTTTTTTTTTTAAGGTTGAAGGAAGACTTTAAGTCCATCTAGTTCAACCCATAGCCTAACATGTTGATCCAGAGGAAGGCAAAAAAAAACCCATGTGGCAACACTAATCTCCACATTGGGGGAAAAAATTCCTTCCTGACTCCAGATATGGCAATCAGACTAATTCCCTGGATCAACGCCCTATCAAAGAATCTAGTATATATAACTGGTAATGTTTTAGTTTTCAAGAAAGGCATCCAGGCCCTTCTTAAATGTTAGTAGTGACTCACTCATTACAACATCATGTGGCAGAGAGTTCCATAGTCTCACTGCTCTTACAGTAAAGAATCCGCGTCTGTGATTATGATTAAACCTTCTTCCCTCCAGACGTAGAGGATGCCCCCTTGTCCCAGTCTCAGGCCTAAGAGTAAAGAGATCATTAGAAAGGTCTCTGTACTGCCCCCTCATAAATTTCGTCTAGCCATTCCCGCCTAAGGCGATCTCTACGTTTTTTTTCAATTGCTGCTTTTTATAAGAGAATACCCCCGCAGGACCGCCTTGTGGGCATACCACAATGAGTCATCAGGGACCCTCTGGTTGTCATTGAGAGCAAAGTAGTCTTGAATCTTACTCTTGATGTCATCACGGACTTCTGGGTTCACAATAAGACCCGGTCTGAGTCGCCAGCGCCAGGACACCACCCCTCTGGACCCCAACCCAAGTTCCAAGGTGATCGGAGCATGGTCAGACCAAGTAATGATCCTGATCCCCGAGGCTGAGCAGGTCTCAAGAGCTGCGTCATTGACCAAAAACAGGTCATTTCTGGAGTATGTACCATGCACTCCAGAGAAGAAGAAATAAACCCTCTCCTCCGCGTGATGGTACCTCCACATCATGAAGGTGGAATTCCCGAGCTAGGTAGCCCAGGGTACCACCTCTCCTGGGGACCGGAGAGGAGGAATCCAAACGCCCGTCTACAACCATATTGAAGTCGCCACATATGATTAGCCTGCCCCTCGTAACTGCACAGAGTTTCCCGAACAAAGACCTGAGGAACTTGATTTGTCCTGTGTTCGGGGCATAAACATTTACAATCGTAAAAGAGGAGCCAGCTATTTCACAGATCAAGACGAGGTACCGGCCTGCAGGGTCCGAGATTACCTCCTGCATCTGAAATTGGAGAGTTTGTTTCAATAAAATAGACACTCTTGCCTTTTTTTTGTCTGGGTGATTAGCATGAAAAACGTGGGGAAATGCACTGCTATGAAGTCTGGGGTTATCCTCCTTTAGGAGGTGAGTCTCCTGAATACATAGGAGTTCAGCGGGGGCCGATCTCACCTCCCTCCAGAGAAAAGAACGCTTTGCTGGGGAGTTCAGCCCCTTCAAAGATCGGATACTGAGAGACTGAGGGCCCATGCCAAGATCTTACGTTTATGTCAATCAGCCCAGGAATGAGAGGATTGAGGAGGGAAGTGAGGTAGGGATGAAAGGAAGAGTTGGAAAAGAAGAAGAGAGGAGGAGAGGAAGAGAGGGAGAAGAAGTAGGGAGGAAGGTGTTTAAGCCTGATGGGTGATGGGAGAAAAGGGAAAAAAATTATATACACCAAATACAAGAACAAACAGAAATGTAAACAATAGAACCCAGTATAGTCTGGGCAAACTAAGGGGGGAAATAGGTTCCTTTCAAACTTCCGGCTTCCAGACCCCCACGCAAATCGTCCGGTCTAGGGACCCGAGTTCAAAGAACCAAATACCGGACCTAAAAAAAATTTAGTCCAGATGCTTCAACAAAGGGAAGCCAATATAATATAATAACAAGGAAGCAAGTCCTTCACCACCGACTTGCCAATGAATTTCAGCTACTCATACAGCCCCACCACTTCCCGGGGAGCCCCCATTCCCCTTGTTACGGTCGGCCATCTGAGGAGAGTTCGAGCCAGATGAAAATAGTCGCCATCCTTTCAGGGTTTTGCGGAGCTGAGTGGGGGAGGGGAAGGAGTACCGCTTCCCCTGGTGTTTGAAGTTAAGGGCCACAGGGGATCCCCAGCTGTAAATGATGCCCTTTTCTCTTAGGATCTTGCAGCTGGATGCGAAGTCGCGTCTTCTGGAGAGAGTGCCCGGGCAAAGATCCGGGAAAACTGTGACTCCCTTGTATTGCTCCTGTAGAGGAGGTCCAGATCTCAGTCTGCGTAGCAAACCGTCACGAACGCCCCCTCGAAGCAACCCCACCAGTAGGTCACGGGGGACTTCTGCCGGCAGTTTTGGGTGTTTAGGGATCCGGAAGGCCTTTTCTACCTCCAGGTCAGGTTGTGGGGCGTCAGGCAGCATTGCTGTGAGAAAGCCCACCGCTGTTTTAAATGGATCTTCCTCCCTTCCCATCTCTGGCAGACCCCGAATCTTAACATTATTCTTTCTTAACTGGTCTTCTAGATGACAGATTTTAGCTGAAATGGAGCCCACCTCACTGTCTAGGGCAGCATGACTGTCTGATAGCCGTTGTGAGCAGCAGCAAAGTCACTGAACTTGTTCTCCATATGTGTCGTCCGTTCAGTGAGGGCTCCCACATCCTCCCTGAGGGACGACATAAGAGCTCTCATGTCCTCCATTATAGAGGAGCGTAGTTCTCCCAACAGTGACCTCAGAGTCCCCAGAGTTACAGGAGTCCACTCATCCCCTCCTGCCTCCCAGAGCTCCGTTGTGCGGGGAGAGCGGGGTGAAAATTGCTGGGGAGAGGAGGCTGGGCGGTCTGACGCCGCCGCCATTTTAGCAGGGGAAGCTCGCCTGCTCTCTGCCTCAAAATAGTCTTGTCAGCTTACTGTCTCCAGGGGGCCTCCGGGACCGCACTCTCGGCATTTCTCCTGCCTCCAGAGGGGTTCTCCGTATGGATGGTATCAAAACCGCCGCTGGGCTGTCGGCGGGGAGTCGTTACAGCCGGTGGTGGTAGAGGAGCTCCTTCACAATGCGTCCGGTTCCATGTGCAGCTAGGACACGCCCCCTTTTTTCTTTTTTTTTTTTAAGGCAGCCCAAAATCGGAGCAGGCTCCGATTTTGGGGACGTGATATAAGCGCACACAATTGGATAAATGCACACATGGATGGCCATTAAGGACCAATTCGTGCCCATAGGGAACATGGGAAGCAAAATCGGATCTGTGGCTATCTGTTTTACAATGGATAGGCACGGATCCCCAAAAATCGTGATGTGAAGGGAGCCTAAGGAGCTGCTGTGCTGTGGCTTTCACAATTAGCTGGAGATGTTCCTTTTCTCTGAATTGTGAGTTGTTCTTGGCAACAGGCTACTGTTTCTACTGTTCTTGTTCAAAATGTTTTATTTGATTTTGGGTAACAAAAGGTATGAATTGTATAAACACAAAGTAAGATCTGTACATTACGATTGTCATGCAAGAATCCGAAAATTTAAGTAGTTAGAGATTCAAATTCAGACTAGAATCAAGTTTTAAGTTCAATGAGTTACATGACGTATATTTCTAAATTCAGTTATGGAAAACAATGTTTAGCAATAGGTGAGATGCCGGACATTGCCTGCCCACGTGGCTTTCTTGTTCAAATTATTATTAGTTTTAAACAGGATGTGTTGAAACAAGTAACGAAGTTATAAACTTAGTGATGATTTGTTGAGATTCAGTAAAGTAACAATAGTAAGATAAAACCGTTTGTAGTATTAACTTAATTGACAAGTCGTAACACGAACGATAAGTAAGTTTGGTTTGGGTTTAGTAGAGATAGTATATGTCTGCTTAGTGTGGTATATTTTACCAAAATCAAGGTTCGGAAGTAGTTAGCAGTAAGAAGTGTCAGGGGAGGAGTGGGGGGGGGGGGACAGGGTTACAAGTAGAGTCAGTCATTGTTTTTCTGATATTTTTCTTCTTAGTATGTAGTGGGGAAGAAAAGATTTTGTTCCAAGGACTCAATTTCTTGTTATATTTGGCCATAGTTTTGTTTCGTAGTGCATAGGTCAGTTCATACGTATTGTGGAGGGCAATTTTTTCCAGTAAAGCTGGGAATGTGGGTGGTTTAGGGTCTCTCCAAAGTGCTGCAATCATAGTTTTCGCCGAGAGGATAATGTGGGCTACTATAGGTCTTAGTTGAGGAGGAATTTGCGCAGTGTTTGTGAGGTTTACAAATTCAGGCGTGAGGGTTAGTGAGTTGTTTGAGATATCGTAGATTAGGAGTTGGATTTTGTTCCAAAAGTCCATTAAAGCTGTGCAGGACCAGAAGATGTGTGATATGGTTCCAGTTTCTTGGTTGCACCTCCAGCACATAGGTGAGTTTTCCTCCTTCATCTGGTGGAGTCGGAGGGGGGTGGAATACCACCTAGTGAGTGACTTATAGTGGGTTTCGATCAGTGTAGTGCAAGAGATGTTTTTCTGTATGCATACAAGTGTTTGAAACAGAGAGTCTACTTCTATTGATACACCTAGTTCTTTCTCCCATGCTAGTATGTTTGGTGTTTTGTCTATGAATGAGTCTAGGTTTATGTCTTTGCAAAGATTCTTGGTGGACCAGTAAATGGGACTGTGAGGGGATTTGAACATTTGCGCTATTGTTAATGGCAAGTGGAAGTTTAATTTCCTTTTTGAGAGGTAGGCATTAATTTTTTCCCATTTCCTTTGTTCATGGTCATGTAAACCAAAGATAGTTTGAAGGCTGGGGTCAGTTTGCTGGAGTCATCGAGGATGTCAGAGAGGAAGTGTATGTTCTTGTTTTTCCACGAGTCAATATTGAGGGATGAAATAAGCAGGTTTAGAGTATCTATTGGGATCCAATCCGGCGTTGTGGAGGTAGAATTTTCTGGGGCTTTGGCAGAGAGAAGTTTCTACGATTGAACCGTGGCTTTAGTTGTTAAGTTTTTTGGTGGTTTTTTTTTTCTTGTCGCATAGGTGTGCCAGGAGTAATAGTTTAAGTTTGACTTTCTGATGACTATTTTCTTCAAGTGAGACCCAGCTTGGTCTTGTAGTCCCACCATGGTTTGCTTAGGTTGATGATAGTTGCTTGATAGTAGGTAGTGATATTGGGAACTGCTAGGCCTCCATTAATTCTACTTTTCTCTAGAGTCGACTTTGCTATTCTAGGTTTCTTGTTTCCCCATATGAAGGAAGATGGTTGTCTCTGTAGTTTAAGCCATAAGTGTTTGATTGGGATTGTAAGGGATCTGAAGACATATAACATTTTGGGTAGTATAAACATCTTGTAGGCTTCTATTCTTCCTATCCAGGATAGATCTACTTTAGATAAATATGCAAGGTCTCCTTGGGTGGTTTTAGATAGTAAGTCTAGATCAGGGGTCTCAATCTCGGCTGGGTTGGTGGGCCGCACATAGAAAAATATTGATATCGGGGGGCCGCATTGCTTGTAGGACTAAGGGTGCATTCACATCAGCGGTAAATGCTGATCGCGGCAGTTGCGGTGAAATAAACGCAACTACCGCGATTACAGCATAACGGCCGCGATCGTGGCACACTTGCGGCAAGCCCCATACAATGTCTATGGGGCTTGCGGTAAGTGTGCAGCAAGTGTGGTTTCAGCACTTGCGGCTGCAAAAACAAAATGCTGCATACCGCGGTTTTTTTGCGCCCGCACCTGCCGCAAGTGCTGAAACCGCACCTGCCGCACACTTACCGCAAGCCCCATAGACATTGTATGGGGCTTACCGCAAGTGTGCCACGATCGCGGCCGTTATGCGGTAATCGCAGCAGTTGCGTTTTTTTTCACCGCAACTGCCGCGAACAGCGCAAAACGTGATGTGAAAGCAGCCTAAGTGACATTTTTAGTAATACCAGATTTTTTTGCTCAATGTAGTAATGTCAAAATCCTGACCCCTTTCTTGTAATAATGTCCCCATCTTGGTCCCTTTCTTGTTGTAATGTCCCCATACTGGTCCCCATCTTGGTCCCCATCTTGGTCCCTTTCTTGTTGTAATGTCCCCATCCTGGTCCCCCTCTTTTACTAATATCCCCAACCTGGTCCTCTTTTGCAGTAATGTTCCCCATGCTGGTCCCCTTTTGTAATAATGTCCTCCATGCTGGTTTCCTTTTGTAGTAATGTCCCCCATCCTGGCCCCCATAGTGTAGTAATGCCCCCCATGCTGCTCCCCTTTTGCAGTGATGTCCCCCATGCTGCTCCCCTTTTGTAGTGATGTCCCCCATGCTGCTCCCCTTTTGTAGTGATGTCCCCCATGCTGATCCCCTTTTATAGCGATGTCCCCATAGTGTAATAATGTCTCTCCAATGCTCGGGTCCCCTTTTGTATAATGTCCTCCATGCTGGTCCCCTTTGTAGTAATGTCCACCATCCTGGCCCCCATAGTGTAGTAATGTCCCCCATGCTCATCCCCTTTTGTAGCGATGTCCCCATCCTGGCCCCCACAGTGTAGTAATGTCCACATTCCGGCGCCTTTTGTAGTGATGTCACCACCTCACCCCCATAGTGCAGTAATGTCCCCTATGCTGGACCCCTTTTTTACTGATGTCCCCAACCTGGTATGAATTCTTATCACACACTAACTCACGCACACACTAACACACTCACTCACTGTTACTCATGTGGAACAAAAGGGGGGGGGGGGGGGACCACAACCGATGAGCGGTACCTGGTAGTCTAGTGGGGGCGACAATAACAGATGTGGGGGGTTCGCATCTCACCTTTGCAGGTTGTGCAACCCTGCACAACCTCCGCGTATCACAGTGGATGGCTCCGGACTCCAGCATTCGGGGTTTCCTCCACGAGCAGCTCCTTCTTCCAGTCAGGTGACTCGAGCAAGCCGATCACCTGCCCCTGTGCCGTTCTCAGCTACGTCACCCCAGGTCCTTTGGATTCTGTTAGCGGTGACTCTGGTTCACAGCTGCTCCTGCTGCAACCCTATGATGGGGATATTATATTTGTACAGAAGTGTGAGATTATAACAGAAGCGCAAGAGCACAGGAGGCACACGTTTAATTACCTTTGATATACCACAATGCATTTCCACGGCGGTCCGCCGTCTTCATCACGTAAATCCACCTGATGAAGACGGCGGACTGCCGTGGAAACGTGTTGTGGTATATCAAAGATAATTAAACGTGTGCCTCCTGTGCTCTAGCGCTTCTGTTATAATCACACACTTCTGTACAGGCAGGCAGGCTCACAGGCAGGCACACAGGCACTCTCACAGGCACTCTCACAGGCACTCTCACAGGCACTCTCACAGGCACTCTCACAGGCACTCTCACAGGCACTCTCACAGGCACTCTCACAGGCACTCTCACAGGCACGCTCACAGGCAGGCACACAGGCAGGCTCACAAGCTGGCTCACAGGCAGGCACATTAACACTCACATTAACACACACATTAACACACACACACTTTTGCTATGCTAACCATGCTGGCGGCGGTCCCGTGCATGGGACCCCCGCGGTCTCTGCTATAATCTTACTTCCGGCCGCTTCACTCTGCCGCTCGCTCTGCTGATGTGCCAGTTCAATGCAAGCCGCAGTCAGCCAATGAGAGGCCCGCAGGTGACCTCGGTGTATGACGTCACCTGCGGGCCTCTCATTGGCTGACGGCTTGCATTGAACTTACAGAGGGGCAGAGCGAGCGTCGGAGCGAAGCGGGCAGCGGCCGGAAGTAATATTATAGCAGAGACCGCGGCGGCCCCATGCACTGGACCGCCGTCAGCAGGGTCAATTGTCCAAGGTGTCGGGGGCCGCACAGGGAAGCCCCAGTTTGAGACCCCTGGTCTAGATTATGGTCCATTAGAGTAGATGTGTGGTGCGTGATTTTGATGCCCAGAAAATCTAGATCTTTTCTGTCTTGGTCGAGGTTATGTTCGCTTTTAAGTAAGGCTAGAGATTCAGGTTCCAGATTATAGTGGAGCACTTGGGTTTTCCTCAGATTAATTTTATAAGATGAGATAGCAGAGAATTCTTTGATGGTTGTAAATAGGTATCTTAGGGAGTTAATAGGGTCAGATAAGGTTAGTAAGACGTCATCAGCGAATAGGCTTATTTTAAATTCTCTGTGGTTGGCGTGGATGCCTCTAATGCAATTATTCATTCGTATTTTCTCTGCTAGTGGTTCTATGTATAGTACAAATAATGAAGGGGAGAGTGGGCAGCCTTGTCTAGTTCCGTTAGATAGACTAAAGGTGTTGTAGAGGGTGTCGTTGGTCAGGATGTTGGCTGTTGGGATGGAATAAAGAGATTCAAGAGCGTGGATGATGTTGCCCTTCAAGCCGAATTTCTTTAGTGTTTCGAACATGTATCCCCAATGGACCCTGTCGAATGCTTTCTCTGCATCGACAGAGACCATCAGGGCGGGAGTCTTGTGTCTTTCTATGTGTGAGACCTGGTTGATTGTTCGTCGTGTTGCGTCTGCAGGGCCTCTATTTTTTACAAATCCAACCTGGTCACTGTGGATTAGCTTGGGGACAATTTTCTGTAGTCTGGAGTTAATTGTTTTGGTCATTATCTTGAGGTCGGTGTTGAGGAGGGAGATTGGGCGTAAATTAGTTACATCGTCCGGATCACCCTTGTTTTTTGCTATCAAAGTAATGGTGGCTTGTAACAAATCTTTGGATGGTTGGTGGTTCGGGCAAGTTAAAGCATTTAGTAATCTCGTCAGATATGGGGAGAGTAAATTATGATATGTAGTATAATACTCATTTTGAAGGCCATCTGGTCCCGGAGATTTTAGTTTTTAAGGGTTTTAATAGTGTCGGTGATTTCCTTTTCGGTGAATGGGGAGTTAATTAAGTCAAGGTCGTCTTTAGTAATTGAGGGGAGGTCAACTGAGTTGAGAAAGTTGGAAATTTGTTCAGCAGAGGGGTCAGGGTTTTCGTGAGATTTTTTTTTAAATTATAGAGGTTTTCGTAATACTCTGCGAAAGTGTGTGATATGTCTTCTGGATGTTTCTGTAGGGTACAGTGTTTGTTTTTTATTTGATAGATTGCAGTTTTAGTTCTACGAATTTTTATCAGGTTTGCAAACATTTTGTTTGGTTTGTTAGAGTATAAAAATTAGATTTGGAGATCCGTGTCATTTTATCAAAGTCTGCGACTAATAGTGATTTTAATTCCGTCCTTAGTTTTAAAATTTCCTTCATGGTTATGTCAGAGGGATTGTTTGCGACTGAAGTTTCTAGGTCTTTGATTTGTTTTATTATGTTGACTGTGGAAGATGTTAGTGATTTTTTGTGTCTTGCGTTGATTTGGATTAGGTGTCCTCTTGTGCGGACCACAAAGTTGAAATTGTAGTTTCTTCCAGGTCATTTTCGGCAAAGTATAGCTTTAAGGAATTTTCAATCTCAGTTTTGTATTTTGGGTGTTGGAAAAGGAAGGAGTTTGCTCTCCAGATTTTTTTTCTGTTTGTGGTGGGGCCCTGTGATGTAGTAAATAAAATGGGTGAGTGATCTGACCACGATTTGGGTAGGATGGTTACTTTTTTGATAAGTCTGAGTGAATGGATGTCCGTCAGTATTAGGTCTATGCGTGCTAGGGATTTATGTACGTTTGAGAAGTGCGTATATTCGATTGAGGATGCGTTAAGGCAACTAAAAGCATCAAATATCTCCTCTCGCTGTAGTAACGGGTCTAGTTGTGTGTTTGCATTTCTGTTTTTGTTGGAGGGGGTCAAGATTTGCGTTAGGTACTGCGTTGAAGTCCCCAAACAAAAAGAGTACACCTGGCAAGAGCAGCTCTGGACAAGAGATACCATTAATCCTAGATCCTGAGTTCCATGACCTAGCAATACAACACGGTCATCGTTGAAGGACCTGTGGTGACATCAATCCGGTCACGTGACCGCGGCAGGAGCTGGAGCTCCCGGAGCAACTTTCAGTGCCTCCACTACACCTCCAGGCGGAGGTGGATTCACAGGCGTAAGACCGCAGTTGTGCAGGGTTGCACAACCACCTCTGGTGAGTGGCCACACAGCCCTGGGCCTAAATCCACTTCAAAAATTTTCTTCACATGCGCTCCCACCCCCTCCCCCCTTTTTGTCTTCCAAACAAAAAGAGAACACCCTCCTGACAGTCTCTGACTTTCCTCATTAATTTTTTAACCCTCCGTCACATACAATTGGCCTGACAGACACATCTCATCTATTTGGCTGGAGTTTTGAAATGTTTGTATTTCAGAGTTATTAGTTTTATGTTAAGTAAATGGTTTTTTTTTGCACCTGATTATGTGTAGTCTCTTTTATTACATCCCTATGAAGGTCACTGATCACTTTTAGAGCACTGAAATTGCAAACATTTAGATATTATAGGTATTTTTCTAGCCTGCGCCTGACAGTCACATTGTATGTGAACTCGTTAGAACCGATATTGTATGTGACGGAGGGTTAAGAAATGTTATTTGGCCTGAGTTTGGGGCGTAAACGTTGACTAACGTGTGCATGACGTCATCAAGGAGGCATTTCAATATGATATACAGTATCTACCTTCAGTGTCTAGAATGGTTTTTTTTTTCCACAAATTTAACTGTCCCTTTTTATGAGGAAGGCTACTCCCGCTTTTTTATTTTTAATTGAAGAGAGAAATATGTTAGGATAGAGTTTGTTTGAGAATTTTGGGGTTTTTTCAGCACTGAAACGCGTCTCTTGGAGGCCTGCTATATCTATCTTCTGAAGTTTTAATTCCTTCCATACGTGGAATCTTTTCTGCGGAGAATTGAGTCCGTTGGTGTTTAGCGTTAGATAATTATATGACATTTTCGTTTTGGTATGGTTGTCCAAAGTTGAAGTGATTGGCTCTACAGGGGAAGAAGGAGAGGGGAGGGGTGAATGGTACTGGAAGAGGGTTCTGGTGTTAAGGTGTAAGATGGAACTGGGGAGTAATTACCGTGTATACTCGTGTATAAGCCGAGTTTTTCAGCAGGGCTGTGGAGTCGGAGTCGGAGTCGTGGAGTCGGAGTCGGAGCTAGTTTTGGCCGGAGTCGGAGTCGGTAGAAATGTACCGACTCCGACTCCAGCTTTAAAAAAATGTATTAATATTTCATAATTGAACTTTCATATTAATTTTATAAATGTTACTCAAATATTTATGTTCTATCAAACTATGAACAACAGTGATAAGCAGTTCTGCTGGAGATAGAGACATTTCTTACTTCTTGTGTGTCACTGTTCTCCACTGCCCTTATCTATTCTTATACTTGGTTAACTTCATGCTGCCCCAACCCCCCTACTTACAATGTATGAAACTGAAAGTGAAAATGTGTTGCAAATTCTTAGTAGTAACTTGGCTCCTCCTCGTCTAGACTAGATCATACTAGCCGGTGTGCATCTTCCAAGCATCTCACAGCTGCCTGCTACTCAGAAGAAGAGGAAGACTGTAAGAAGTATTATCCACAAACTTTGCATCAGTTAACTGTGAGTACATGAGGAATAATAACAGTATTACTGACCAGTATATCAGTTGTACGACCTGGCAATAATTTTGTACAATTGTTTTTAGGAAAAACAATTGTCATTTGGATTGTGAATGCAGAATTAAAAACCTGAGAATGTCAAAGAAGCATCACATTAAATCAGCTGTATTTGAACATTTCACCATCACTCAAGATAGAAAACATTATGTCTGTCAGTGTATGACAAATGATCCAGACGAAAACAAAAGCTGTGAAGCGAAGATAAGTGCATTTTCAGGCAAAGATAAAAATGCTCCTACCAGAGCTTCTAATCTAAAGAGACATTTACAGCGCTTCCATCCAGAAGTACTGAAAGCAGTGGATGAGAAAGACTGCATCCAAACCAAAGGGAACCAGTGCCCAGCTCTTCCGGTCAAGCAAAGGAGCAGAGAACTTTGCAGCCATCAGTTGCAAGATATTTTGTCAGTGACAAAGTTACTGTGACAATGACAGTAGATACATTTAAAAAACAGATCATAGAGCTTGTTGTAAAGGATAGTGTGCCTATTTCATTATTTTCACGACCAGCTTTTATGTGTTTGAATGGAGAAATGGCCCGCAAGCTTGGTGTTTCTCTGGAGAGAGAGAGTATTAGAAAATTAGTAATCGAAGAAGCTTTTAAACAAAAGGAAGAACTTAAAAAAACTCTCAAGGGACGCTTTGTGTTTCTTAAAATGGATGCCTGCACACGTCACAGAGTGAACTATTTTGCCATCAATGTCCGGTTTGTTTGTGACAAAAATGAAATAATTACCAAAACATTGGCAGTAAAAGACACCAAAGCTCATCACACCAGTGAGTTTCTCCAGGCCTTGGTGGAAAAGGTTCTGCAAGACTATGAACTTAAAAAAGAGCAAGTTCTTTCTGTCGTAACTGACAATTCTTCAAATATGATAAGTACTATTAAGCTAATGAATGAGCGTAATGATGGTGACCAGCAGCTAGAAGAACATTCTGGGTCCACGGACACAGAAATGTTTGAAATAGAGGAACACAGTATAACTGAGGAGCAAACTGAAGTTGCTTCAGATGAACTGCTACATGATAGTTGAGATAATCTTGTTGAAACTGTGTCAATGCGATCTTTCATTCATCACATGCGCTGTGTTGTGCATACGCTACAGCTGGCTATAAGAGACAGTCTGCAAGAAGGACATGCTGCTGCACTGATTGGCAAGGTGAGAAAATTGGCTACTGTTGCCAGAACCCCTAAAGTTGACTCAATTTTGAAGAGACGTGCTGGAAAAGGGGCAATAATTGATCAAGCCACACGATGGGGCAGTACTTACTTAACGATTCAGCGCTTGGTTGAACTGAAAACCTTTCTTGTAGACATGGCTAACCCTCAACTGACGCTAAATGAAAGTCAGTGGAATCAGGTGACTGAGCTGGAAAAATTGCTAGAGCACCCATTTACAGTGACTAAAAAATTACAAGCAGAGGACTTAACTCCAGGTATTTTCTTAAAGGAGTGGAGGAACCTGATGCTTCGCCTGTCCCAAAGAGGAGGGTTAATTGCAAGTGGCATTGCTACATCAATGAAACGGAGAGAGGAGCTACTATTACAAAATAACATTCTTTTGGCAGCTGTTTATGTAGACCCAATGCATCGGATTCTTCTAGATGATCAACAGCTGAGTAAAGGAAAAGAAGCTCTGTTTGAAATAGCAGTAAGGATGAAAGGATTGCAAAACAGTCAGGAGGAACCAGAAGAATTTGATCGTCCTGCCACATCTTCACCCTCATCATCAACTGATGAAGAATTTAATATCGAAAAATATTTGGATCACAAGGACCGTGCAAAGCGTTCCCGCATGGAAGAGTCATCCCCATCAAAGAACACAGCCAGTACATTTCAGCAGAATTTTTCATGTGCACTAAAAGAGATTGAGAAATTTGATCGTTCATCAAAAATAACAGTGCAACAAGCGATTCCCCTGTATCCTGACATTGTCAGAGATGTTGCCCGAGTGGTTACTGCTTTGCCACCAACCCAAGTTAGTGTAGAGAGGTTGTTCTCTGCTCTCAAAATAATTAGATCAGACTTGAGGGCATCCATGAAGGAGGATCTGACAGAGGCTATACTTTTTCTGAGGACAAATGTATAGATTTCTTATTAACAGAATAATTGAAATTTACTTACAGTTTTGAAAAGTTTATAAAAGTTATTTATTATTCTAATTGTATCTAATAAATATAGTGTTTGCTCTAAGTGGTCTGATTATTTATATGATGGTGAGAAACTGAATAAGCTCCATGTTAATATTTTACAACAGTAAATTTATTGTTACGAAGTGGCCATTTATGAAGGAGTCGGAGTCGGAACCTGATAAAATCCAGGAGTCGGAGTCGCAACTGTGTCTTACCGACTCCACAGCCCTGTTTTTCAGCCCAAAAATTGGGCTGAAAAGTCCCCCCTTGGCTTATACACGAGTCACTCGGTATGCTGTGGGGGGGGGGCTGTGACTGGGGGCTGTAGGAGGCAGGAGGGGGCCGCAGTGACCGCAGGCGGTCACGTGGGGCCGCCTCATTAGTGCAATCAATATGCACGGCATCCCCCCGTCCATCGGCGGGGGGATGCCGTGCATATTGCAATACACAGCCCCCCTCCTTATTATGGGTCCCCCAGTGGTAGTAAACAGCCCCCCCCTCCTTATTATGTCCCCCCCCCCAGGCTGCGGCAGCTGTCAAAATAACAAACACTTTATACATCACCTTCCGGCGCAGCTCCTCCGCTCCTGACTTCTTCTTCCTTCTTGTGCCGGTGTCATGTGACCGGGCGCAGGAGATGACGTCATTTCCTGCGCGCGGTCACAGAAGCCGGCACAAGAAGGAAGAAGTCGGGACCGGAGGAGCTGCGCCGCAAGGTGATGTATAAAGTGTTTGTTATTTTGACAGCTGCCGCAGCCTGGGGGGGGACATAAGGAGGGGGGGGCTGTTTACTACCACTGGGGCTGTATATATACCTCTGGGGCTGCTGGATACTACCACTGGGGCTGCTGGATACTACCACTGGGGCTGTATACTACCACTGGGGCTGTATATACCACTGGGGCTGCTGTATACTACCACTGGGGCTGTATATACCTCTGGGGCTGCTTTATACTACCACTGGGGCTGTATATACCTCTGGGGCTGCTGGATCCTACCACTGGGGCTGTGTATATACCTCTGGGGCTAATGGATACTACCACTGGGGCTGCTGTATACTACCACTGGGGCTGTATATACCTCTGGGGCTGCTGTATACTACCACTGGGGCTGTATATACCTCTGGGGCTGCTGCTGTATACTACCTCTGGGGCTGCTGTATACTACCTCTGGGGTGCTGTATACTACCACTGGGGCTGTATATACCTCTGGGGCTGCTGTATACTACCACTGGGGCTGTATATACCACTGGGGCTGCTGTATACACCTTGGGGCTGCTGTATACTACCACTGGGGCTGCTGTATATACCTTTGGGGCTGCTGTATATACCTTTGGGGCTGCTGTATACTACCTCTGGGGATGCTGTATACTACCACTGGGGCTGCTATATATACCTCTGGGGCTGCTGTATACCACACTGCTGGGGGCTGTATACCTGTGCTGGGGTCCACCCTCGGCTTATACACGAGTCAATAGGTTTTCCCAGGTTTTGGGGGCAAAAGTAGGGGGGTCGGCTTATACACGGGTCGGCTTATACACGAGTATATACGGTAAGTATCAAGAAAGTTGAGGGGAAAAAAGATCAGTTTGAGGGTCGGGTATTGATTGCGGAAGGGTTCAAAGAACAGTTAGTTGGCTTACGAAGGGCTAACGTTTTGGCCTTCAGTGCCTTAAATGATGTGAATTGAAGTCCACTTTTTTTTTTTTTAAATGGATGGTCAGCCAGAGTCTCCTATTCGGAGCTTTTTTTAAGGTTGATAGCCCAGATTCGACTTCACCTATGTTGTAGAGTTTGCTGTTGTGGGTGAAGGTGACTTCCGAGAAAGGATGGCTCCATCTGTATGGTATATTTTGGTCTCTCAAAATGGATGTAACTGGTCTGAGAGCTCTTCTTCTTTCCAGTGTCTCCGTAGAGAAGTCTTGGAAAATTTTGATGTTCTGGTAGGGTGCTGGCAAAGACTTGTGTTTTCTCATTTATTCGTTAATTTGTTCCTTTATTGGGAAAAAGAGGAATTTTGCAATCGCGTCCCTGGGTAGGCCTTCAGCAAGATTTTTGGGTTTAAAGAGCCTATGGGCTCTTTCGATAGAGTACTCTAGTTCATGTTTCCCAGGTACGATTTCTTTGGCCAAGTTTCTGATATAGCCAGTAAGTTCTGTGTTTCTAACGGTTTCTGGAATTCCTCTAAATTTTAAATTTGACCTCCGGTCTCTGTCCTCTCTGTAGATTTGTTTAATTCTTAAGAATTCCATATCTTCTTGCATTTTTGTTGGTCGTTCCTAAGCTTTAGCGATGTTGACGTAATCTTGGCTAAGGAGTGGTCATGGTCGTCCACTCTTTTGACTACCGATGCTACCGTTGCTTTGATTTCCTCCAGATGGGAGGACAAGTTTTCATCAATTTTGTTTTGGAATGACGTGAATAATTCTATCTGTTGATTTGGGTTTATCTGAAGAATTGGGTCTAATGCTACGGAGCTTGTCTTAAGCCTCTGTCTAACTGGGCTTCTAGTTCTACTGTCTCTGCCTCCATCTTCTGTTTCTGTTTTCGAGGAGGATCCTGTAGTGCTTTTAGAAGGGGTACCTATTTCTTTTCTTTTTGATGAGTTGTGAGTCAACTCCATCATAGTGGTGTGATCATTCTCTTCGGTCATTGTGATCCAATCTTTTCCTCTAGGGTCTTTAAAATTTTGATTCCCCTATTTCATGTTTTTTATAGTCTGCGAGGGTTGTGACGGAGTGGGGATTCTGCTCTTTAGAGGTGATTTTTGTAGATCTCCCGCTGCCTCTATTTCCTTAGATGAGGAGTTTTGTTTTGTTTTGGTTGGCATAATAAGTCAGGGTTTGTTGGAGATATTTTAAGAATTGGTGCTGACTATTTTGGGTAATTGTATGGGAGGCTTTAAGGCAAGTATGTACAGTCCCCTAGCTGTTAAATCACTAGAGCGAAGTATAATAGTGGAATAATGTCAGGTAGTCAACAGCGTCACACAGTGGAGTCGAATACAACAATACTTTGATTGTTTAAACAAGTAAGTAAGTTAAAGTAGGTAGCAGAATTAGTTCCTAGGTCTGAAGATAATTTGCTGGCAGGTGTTTGCAGCGTAAACTTAATATTATTCAGATACTTCTCTATTTAGCATTAACAGGCCTAGAATGAGATAAATGCAGTAGTAAAGAAGAGAGTTACACAGTGCTGTATGAGTTCAAAACAAAGTGAGGAACTTTCAGTATATGATGTGCTTCAGAAAATTCAATGAGCAGAAACCCACTGTATTATATGAGAACAGAGCAGAGTGAATGTACATTCAATATAGGATGTGCTTCAAGGTTTTCTGTGGAAGAGTCACACTGAGCTGTTTGAGTTCAGAACCGAAGCATGAAAAAAAAAAAAAACACCTTTTGTGAAAGTATCAAGTTATGGAGCCAAGTTGTAGCCCGGGTCATTCCATGTCAAGTGATCCAAAAATGAATATTTGTTTTCCCTGACGTCCTCAGATTTTTTTAAAAAAATTTTCTATATGAAGAACAACTTTAGTTAATTACAAAAAAAAAGTTTAGAATTTTTTTCTTCATCAGTTAATTTTTTACAGATTTTTAAAGTTTAAAAAAAGGGTGAATTTTTGCCTGGTATGACTTTACATTTTTTTATCTCAGGCTAGAAATAAGATAATGAAGTGGGAGAGGCATCATTTTACTCAGAACGGTAACAGCTTTCATTTGAGATGTTACAAGACTATGTTTCTTTATATCAAATTCAAACTATTGACGGGCAATTGTGAAAAAATGACTGATTGTGTTCTTGGTGATTTTTGAATTGACACTATAATAGTTAAATATTTTAAAATCTGATCCCATCACGATCCCAACTTGAAATTTGGTACAGATGTGGCTAAGAGCATAAAAGACACATGGGCAGTTTTGGAAACTTTTTATTAAAACTTTTTTTGGAAATGCATTTCAAAATGTTGCGTTTGCGTTCGCATGGGTAAAAAATTAAAATTAACAAATATACTCTTGTGACATATCTGGTAAAAGCCTGGACAGTTCTGAGTAGAATGGTGTTTATTTTGTTTCTCTATCTTATTTCTAGTCCGAGATAAAAAAAATGTAAAGTCATACCAGGCCAAAATTCACCCTTTTTTAAACTTTAAAATCTGTAAAAAATTAACTGATGAAGAAAAAAATTCTAAACTTTTAATTTGTAATTAACTAAAGTAGTACTTCATAAAGGAAAAAAAAATTAAAAAATCTAAAGACGTCAGGTAAAAAAAAAAATATTCATATTTAGATCAGTTGATAAGGAATGACCCATTGACGCTATAAATAGTAAAATATTTTAAAATATGATCCCATCAAGACCCAACTTGAAATTTGGTACAGATGTGGCTAAGAGCAAAGCAGACACATGGGCAGTTTTTGAAATATTTAAAGCGCGCCAATTTTTCGGAAATGCGTTTTAAAGTTTTGTGCTTGCTATCACATGGGTAAAATATTAACAAAGATCCTCTTGTGACATATCTGGTGAAAGCCTGTATAGTTCTGAGTAGAATGGTGTTTATTTTGTCTGTCCATCTTATTCCTAGCCTGAGTTATGAGGAGAAACGTAAAGCCAGGCAACAGCGAAATTCACACTTTTTCCAAACTTTGAAAATCATTTAAAAAAAAAAATAAATGTTTTAAAAAAATTTTCTCTTCACATTTTGCATTGTCTGACATGCTATTATCAAATAACAAAATCTCAAAAGAATTAAAAATATAGAGGTAATAATCATTGGTTCACTTGACATGGAATGACCCGCCCAGGATAGGCTGGTGGGTATGTAAGGATTCCAATTCCCACAAAGTAAAAACGAAGTACAGTACTTTTAGATGAGATTTCATGCAGTGATTAAGGGCAACGCTGCTATTTTCAAGGCTAGATATTCAACAAGGAGATGTTAGTTCTGTATTACAAGGGAAGTTAATGTAGAGATGTAGATATCAAGTCAGGTTATCTGTAAAGTTGCAGACTTGAAACTATTGTATCTGTTTATGTGGATAGTGATTAGTCTGCAGTAATGGAGGGAGGTGGGGGGGGCCCCAAGAATGTCACCGGCAGGGCTGGACCTCTCCCAGTGAATGCTGACTGAGTGTGTACCTGCGCAGGAGCCCCTCTTCTCGAGAAGGGGAGTAATATCAGCAGTCACAGCCGGGTCTTCTTTCTAGGTGAAGACTGTAGATCCCTCCGCCCACGTGCTTGCCACCGTCTGAGGGTAAGTGAGTGAGGAAGAAGAAAAAGAAGTCCCAGGTTCCTCCTCTCCGGTCCCGGGGGTCCCTCCAGGGGAGTCAGGATCTCGCGCTGGATGCTCGGAGTGGTGAGTTCTTCTGCGGTGTCGGGAGGTGTGGGTCGCTCTCTCGGCCTTATTTTCTTTAGTGCCTCACCTCCGGGAGGGGGGTGGATCGAGGGAGACACACTGGGGATGCGGCGATGCAGAGGGCGATAAGAAGCCGGTTATGGGGCCTGTGGTCTGCTTGAGAGTGGTCAGCGGACCCTCCGGTGACAACTGGAGGTCTCGTCTCCGGCACTCAGGAGGTCTGATGGCTACAGGCCCAGGTCAGTGTTGTTTCAGGAGGCTGGTCTCGGGTGCACGCTGCTCGGTCCTTCCAAATAGAAGTGGGACTGACCGGGTGACCCCTGCTTTTTCTGCGATCTGGTGAACTTGCTTTGAGTGGGTTTCAGTCCTTAGGAGGACTTAGAAACCCTCGTAGCTTTAGTGGGCATCGGAGCTCTGGGGAATGAGACTACTCCATGAACCACAGGCCACGCCTCCCATCTGTTTCTACTGTTCTGACTCTTCAATGTCTTATGAGCCTCTAAGCTTCTTAAAGATGAATTTCAGTGAGAGAAAACTGTAGTACAGTTCCTGCCCTGCTACATGATTAAGCAGAGCTGTACACTGCAATTCTAGGATCTATAGATCTCTTATAATTCAATAAAATCACACCTGCTCTTTTGATCTCCCCCTCCCTCATAGAACTGTAGATTTCTGCATGTAAGCTTCATCTAGGAGCAGAGAAGAGGAGGTGTGTCGGGGGCATGCATTCATGCCCCCTCACATTTCTGTGTAGGTAGGGGGCGTGGCCGCTGGCCCCATGATCATCACACATACCATCCAGCCCCTGTTTGTACCATCCTGTGTGACAGGGGGGGTCAAGGCTTCAAATGGCAATCATGTCACCAAGCAGATACAAATACATGCTGTGATCCTCTGCTGTATGATGATGCATAATATGTACTGTAATTGTGAGGATACAAGCAGAGGCAAATCATTACATTGATCGATTCAGCTCTGCTTGGTCTCCCCTTCTCAATAAGAACATGGTATCTTCTTATCCAACTTTCAATGGATCATCATCACGCCTCACTGGGATATAGGCTGATCCTGCAACTCCCAGCATCCATGCCCCTGACACACCTTCTGCTTTTTGCTCTTACATGAAGCTCTCATGCTGAAAATTCCGGGTTCCCTGAGGTAGGTGCCAGAGCAGAGGTGCAGGTATGATTTTATCGATTTATAAGAGATCTATAGATCCTCGAACTGCAGTGTACGGCTCTGCTTCATCATATAGCGGGGCAGGAACTGTACTAAAAAGTTTTCTCTCACTGGAGTTCCCCTTTAATTATCAGTCTCCAGATAACTGTATGGTTGTTGTACTCACGTGTGATGTGTTCTCAGATAGTATCAACTCGACCACACTGGATTGAAATAAAGTCCAGGAAAAATAGATGTGAAGACCACTGAAACCTTGTATTGTGATACAGTCTAGCAGGTAGAAACCATAATCCCAATCAGAGCAGTATAGCATGTGCATCCAAAAATGGCTACAGCAAACTGATAATGGGGAAGAGAGGAGCAAGCTAACACATAATGAACTACAGGGAAAATGTAGGGACAAACTTGAGGCAGATCTTCTGCCTAGCAACAGCAAATGCAATGCATTACATAGAGAATACAAAACAAGTTGTACCCATTCATGAGACACACCAGAAAATCGCTACAGGACCTTCAGTGACATGATGAACACACAGGACTGGAGCAGCACATGACAGTACAGTGCCCTGCCTCTGCATTACATCACCGCAGGTGAAACTTCCTTCTTTCTAGTACAGTGGCTGTATGACCTGCGGTGACATAATGAAGAGGGAGTGCTGGAACATCACATGACAGCACAAAGACCTTCCTTTTCATTACATCACCACAAGTCCTGTAGTGATGAATAGAAGATTTTTCCTGGAGCCAGACTCCAGTTAGTAGATCATTCTTTATTCGGTGTAAATTTTACACAATCCCACATGGGGAGCAGAAAACACCAGACGTGTTTTGGGGAACCACCTTAATCATTTAAACGATTAAGTGGGTTCCCCCGAAACGCATCTGGTGTTTCCTGCTCCCCATGTGGGATGTTTTTATAAAATTTACACCGAATAAAGAATGATCTACTAACTGGAGTCTGGCTCCAGGAAAAATCTTATATTCATGTTGACCAGTGGCAGCCAATCCACTTCACCTGGAAGCTGAGGAGCCGTGAGTAATTGTGGTTGAGCAGCTATTCCCCTCACCCTGACCCTACTATATAAGTCCTGTAGAGATTTATTTCGGTCTTGAGTGGGAAGACGTGACAGCATGTAATGTGAGCACTCAGCGCTATGCTCCTCAGGTATGCCATGCCTGGCTGGCCCTGTCACTGCATTGATATTTCTTCTGGACCAGACACTGCTGCTGTCCCTGCTTCTGCTCTCTGTGCTCCCCAACCCAGTGGACACATCTCCCCAGCTTCTGTAGGAATCCTGCGGTTGGGTAAACTGTTCAAGGTGGAGGAATGTTCATTTTCTGGTCTCCACGCCCCTTCTCTCCAATGAAGTCAGGGCTGACAGGTGGGCATGGGGAACCACCCGCGGAGCAGTGGATATTAGAGTAGTTTAATCAGCAGGCCCACATGGAGTCCTAGTGTTAAATTCCCTATATGCCGCTATATGTGTATAATTATCATCAAGTGCGAATTATTGAGAAAAGACGGAAAAGTATATAAAAATCTCTTGTTGGCTTTTATTGGTCAAAATGACCCAATAATAAAAGTATGACAGTAAAGTAACCTATTCAGGTAGTTATAGGAAAATAGTCCATTTATCTTTTAAGTCTGTATCATACTTGCTTCTGCCTTCAACGGGTCTTGGGGTGTCCATCTTTCCAAGACTTCTGATCGGTTCTTGTCTGGCATGATGGTTCTGTTCCGTCCTTCCGATGGACAACCAGCAATGGAGAAGCCCCGTCCCCTGCAGGGCGGCTCCCAGCAGAAGATGTCCTCCTCTCTCATGGTATGGGTCATTCTTATAGAGTGACAGCCACATACACTATACTATACATGGATACTTCTAGACACTTCTGGAATGATGCAATCTTGATGTATATATATAGTCTGGCCGTGTTACAACTATGTATGGTGATCATATACTTCTACTTGCTTGTATACAATTCTCCTTGTCAGCACTATGTAATGTATCAGCATATCAATAAATAAATTAATATTTAATCATTATACCCAATATTTGAAGTAAATATTAATGAAAATATTCATTTTCTTACATTTCCCCCTATGAGGGTGACAAGCAATTGATTGATTGGATCCCTCAAAATTGATTCATTAATATTTAAGGTTCATAATATCTATATAAATCCATGATAATATAGTAAAATTAATAATAATGATAATATAACAATAATAATGATTATTGACATTTCAATAATTATCTTACTTCAGTAATATAACCAGTAATATAATGTGGAGTCATGTTATGGTAAGCCATGAACTGTAAAACCATTATTGTAATTATACTTTCCTGTTCTACTTGAAGCAATCGGATGGATCTGTGGTCACTCGGCGTCTTCTCATCTTCATCTGATGATTCTCTCCAATATAAACAAAGTCTCTTTGATAATAACGTTGTCCTTTATTGTTTATACCTTTATTGTAAAGTCTTTATTTTTATTAGCGTTTATTTGGTAGGAAAGCAATGTCTGTGATGTGACCTGTGCAGTGTTGGCTGGACTTACTCTGGTCACTTCCGGAATCCTCCGCGCTGCCTCTTATCACTTCTGGATCAGGTGACGTCTTTGGTCAGCATAGCAAGAGTTAATGTTGATAGCCGGTAACCATACACAGAACAGTCCTTAATGCACAGAATAGGTCACACAATAGATCAGTGTAGTGAAGCTTTACACTGGATCACACAAAACCTTGGAATTGGCACAACCCCTTTGGCATTGTGGGGTCATCATCATCCTCTGCAATCCTGGTCAGCACTGTGACAATGAATGAGGTTATGAACAAATGAATGTGATGCTACAGTCTCTTTATGACTTTGTGAGAACAGTCTGTTATTAATGAAACCTTTAAACTCCTGGATTGTGGTTTTCTTCTTGCAACTTTTAAAAGTCAATTGTTATAGAAATAATGTAAAGTCTGTCTTTATTAAAATGGTACAGTCTCTACTATTATTCTGGAATCTTGATTGAAGTCTTCTTTCCCTTTTCTATACCAAAAATTGGCAATTTTCCTAACCTATGATATCATAGCGTACCATAACAATCAATAATTCTCATATAATTATTATCAAAATATGAATCTATCATATAATTATTTCCAATATATGAATATCTAATATCATAATCAAAATATGAATATAATTGATGTTCAGAATAATAGTACAATACTATATAATAATACATTATTAATCATATGTTTCATTTACTATGACTTATGTAATGGGTGTAATTCCCCCTTTCAACCTGTAGGTGTCAGTATGTTTTGATATGTCAAATTTACATTTTTATTTAATCATTACCCTTTTAAACATGTATATATATATTTTCTCATTTGAACATATATATGTATATGTGTATCTTAGAATCTTTGTTATTACCCAAATTTTATAATTTAACATATATAAATATAAATATATTTTTCTATATATATATTCTTCATATATTAAACTAACAATACCAATAATGTATGACCATAAATTAAAATAAATTAATAGATTATACCATTAAGTGAAATAATTTCCATAATGAAATGAAACTTTCCTTTTTTATATATATGAATAACCTTCTCATTTCAAATAATATAATATTGTTATAATAAACATTACTCTCTTAAAATGTTCATATGTTCTTCTTAATTGAAAAATATGAAATTTTGATTTAAATGTCAAAACTTAATAAAAATCTAATTAAAAATTCATAATAAAAATATTCATAATGACAAAAATGGAAGTTTTCAAAATAAAAATGAAAATAAGTCAAAATGTAAATTGATAAAAATATTCATATTAAAAATAGGCATATTCAAAAATGAATAAAGATGAAAAAATAAAACAACAATTAAAATGATAATAAAATGGAAAAATTAAAATTGTGATCAATAAAAATTGATAAAAAGAATTATAAAAATCAGAAGTCAAAATAAAATAGAATTAAAATAAGATAGGGCCTTTGATTGTATGATTGACAGATTTATAGTACTGATAATGTATACCCTTAATATGTTCATACATTTCTGATCACTCATCTGCCCCATTATTGAATTATCAAAATAATTTAATAATTTTCCTAATACCTTTTATTTAAATATATTTCTATAAATTATTATTATTAATAATATAATTTCACTTTATCCTCTAATAACTGATCATTGTATCTTGTTGTTGTTTCTCATTTGTCAAATCTGTGGAAAATACATTGAAAATGTATTACTCAGATATAATAATGTCATTATTCATAAACATCTATTTTTTTTTTTCACTTCATGAAAACATTCTTATATAAAACCAAATTAAAGATAATTATTTGTTACACCTTTGGATCCATTTCCAGTATCAGTCTTATATCATGTATCTGTGAGGAAATAAAATATTCACCTACTTGTGTTTAATTTAAACCATAATTTAAAAAAACGTTTATCTATGACTGGATCCATTATCTATATAAAAAAATACAAAGTCTTATAAATTTAAGAAATATCAAATAATTATTCTAATAATGTGAATGAATTATCTTGATGTGTTTACTTAATTATTTCAAACGTGAAAATGTATTTACTGTAAGTCCTTTTTTTCCTTTTTCCTAAAACCCAACTTTTCATATACACTCAACTTTTCTGGCTTTCTCTGCACTCATCAATCACTCGAGAGGCCTCACACTCACACACACACTTCACCTGTTATGTTATGTCGCTCAGCTATTCTGCTCACATACATTCCTGTGTTTCTAAGGACACTTCTTCACTAAGCATTACAAAACTATTTTCTCTCACTGAGAGCTATCAACTACCGTATATACTCGTGTATAAGCCGACCCGTGTATAAGCCGACCCCCCTACTTTTGCCCCCAAAACCTGGGAAAATCTATTGACTCCTGTATAAGCCGAGGGTGGACCCTAGCACAAGTATACAGCCCCCAGCAGTGTGGTATACACCAGTCCCAGAGGTAGATACAGCAGCCCCAGTGGTAGTATACACGCAGCCCCAGTAGTATATACAGCCCCAGTGGTAGTATATACAGCCCCAGTGGTAGTATACAGGGCCCCAGAGGTATATAGCAGCCCCAGTGGTAGTATACAGTGCCCCAGAGGTATATAGCAGCCCCAGTGGTAGTATACAGGGCCCCAGAGGTATATAGCAGCCCCAGTGGTAGTATACAGTGCCCCAGAGGTATATAGCAGCCCCAGTGGTAGTATACAGGGCCCCAGAGGTATATAGCAGCCCCAGTGGTAGTATACAGTGCCCCAGAGGTATATAGCAGCCCCAGTGGTAGTATACAGGGCCCCAGAGGTATATAGCAGCCCCAGTGGTAGTATACAGTGCCCCAGAGGTATATAGCAGCCCCAGTGGTAGTATACAGTGCCCCAGAGGTATATAGCAGCCCCAGTGGTAGTATACAGTGCCCCAGAGGTATATAGCAGCCCCAGTGGTAGTATACAGTGCCCCAGAGGTATATAGCAGCCCCAGTGGTAGTATACAGTGCCCCAGAGGTATATAGCAGCCCCAGTGGTAGTATACAGTGCCCCAGAGGTATATAGCAGCCCCAGTGGTAGTATACAGGGCCCCAGAGGTATATAGCAGCCCCAGTGGTAGTATACAGTGCCCCAGAGGTATATAGCAGCCCCAGTGGTAGTATACAGGGCCCCAGAGGTATATAGCAGCCCCAGTGGTAGTATACAGTGCCCCAGAGGTATATAGCAGCCCCAGTGGTAGTATACAGGGCCCCAGAGGTATATAGCAGCCCCAGTGGTAGTATACAGGGCCCCAGAGGTATATAGCAGCCCCAGTGGTAGTATACAGGGCCCCAGAGGTATATAGCAGCCCCAGTGGTAGTATACAGGGCCCCAGAGGTATATAGCAGCCCCAGCGGTAGTATACAGGCAGCCCCAGTAATGCAGGCCCCCCCAGCGTCTCTCCGGTCACCTGTAAAGCAAGCTATACTTATCAGTGTCCCGCTCGCACCCGCCGCTGCCGACATCCACGATCCTCCATCTTCATGCGACTCCTCTTCCTGTTTCCTGTGCGCGTCGCCGGGAATGACGTCATTGCCGGCGACGCGCACAGAAACAGGAAGAGGAGTCGCATGAAGATGGAGGATCGTGGATGTCGGCAGCGGCGGGTGCGAGCGGGACACTGATAAGTATAGCTTGCTTTACAGGTGACCGGAGAGACCCTGGGGGGGCCCTGCATTACTGGGGATGCGGGGGCTGCTGTATACCGATGTATACATCGGTATGTACCGATGTATACATCGGTATACAGCACTGACTCGCGTATAAGCCGAGGGGGGTACTTTTCAGCCCAATTTTTGGGCTGAAAAACTCGGCTTATACGCGAGTATATACGGTAATTTTAGATGCATCTTAAACAAATTGTTACTTTTGAATTTTCCTTTAAAATATATCTCTAACAGACCATATACCGGTATATAGACAGACACACATGTAAGTTACCTATCTAAAACACAAGGTTGTAATATTACCCTAAAGAATTTTGAAGATGATCTTGTGTGCTTCAGCTTCGTCTGATCGAAGATAGCAGCTGTCAATGTCACATTGACAAGATGGCATGTAAGAGGTTAATTTCACAACGCACAGCAAAACATCATTATATTAGTTACATGCATTATTAATTTTTATGAGAAGGGAATACATGTTCCACCATCTTGACTTGGACTTCTTGAAAAATATAAAAATAATATTAATAACAAATAACACGATTTTTATATAATTATATATATTGATTATAATAAACTTCTAATTATTATTTTCCATGAAACAGAGGAAAAAATACTTATATTCATATATATATATATATATATATATATATATATAAACATATACCCATACATGAAAGTTTAACATTTTAAACCCTCAGAGATCTCATGTTTTCCTTTTGTCCAAAAGGTTAAATGAATGAGATTCTTTCCATGGTGCTTCCTCTGCCATTTGCTGTTCTAAATCAAACCTGTCAGAAACCATTCTGTTCTTCATTTTAAATATTATTTCTTTTACTTGTATTATGGGGTAATATACTAATGAATTTAAATGTAATCTTCCATTATTATGATCATGTATATATATAATTTAATAATTTCATAACTTTACTCATTATATCAAGTAATACATGTGTGAATATATATTGTATATCTCTACATTTACACATGTACACATACCCTTCTCAATATAATCAGGATTAGGACTATACTTAAAATATGTACATGGATAATGTCATATATTATCAATCAAATAGAAATTTATGCAGGCCATAGATGAGATGTCAAAGAATAGCATGAACCATCTGTGAGCGTTCTAATTTTAGATTTGGCAAGCAATGGGTTAACACCAGCAGTGTTCTGAATGCCAAAATTCTTATTAATCAACTTCTCTGATGACATTCGAATCACATTATAGTAATTATAAGAAATATGAATTTTCCTACGTATTTCATACATTTTGTCATGAAAACCATTTGGTTTGGACAGATTTGAATAGGAAGAAACCATTTTGTGACTTCTTTCTGATTTGTTTGATTTTACATAATATTTCCTGTCCTGACATTTCCTGCCAGCATCCAACAATTTTGTACATTCATAGAGATTTGATCTCTGTGACGCCATGGCACGTATTCTGGGAGATAAAAATTTGAATTTACCTATAAAGCTTTGAATGATATTTTTCTGGTTACAATCCCCGACTACAGCATGGTAGCCCCGCTTATAGATTGACATAAAATTATATGTACACTCTTTTTGCCCAATTTGTAAAGTTCTTAATATCTTCAGATCTGGACTTTCTTTTGTTTTGCAAAAGATAAGATCTCTTAATCTACAAACATCTGAGCCCTCATGTGATTGAGAAATATAAGATTAATTCCTTAATTCAAGTCTCCTTAGAAATAAATCAGGCAACCACATATAAAATAATTGGTTCTTTTCACTACTGGAAAGACTATATTTTTCAACAAAATTCTCGAATACCTCTGAATTTCTTGCTACGTGAAGGCCAGGGTTATACACGGGAATCATTTTACTTAACATCAGCAGATTCTTTCTAATTTTAAGCTGAAGTATTTTGTCTATTTTTGGTGACTGACCTTCACCACTCCCCTGAGCTACGTCTCCTTCTGTGGCTCCTCCTATCTCATTTTCTACTCCTCCTCCTCTGGCTACTCCAACTTCATTTTCTACGTCAGTTAAGCTGACTCCTCCCACTTGCCTAACTTCCTCATTTTCTCCCTTGTTTCCTCCCCCTTCTACCACGTCTGTTCCTGTCTCATCTTGAAGGTCATCTACACTGAGCACATGGTCATTAGTCAAATGGCGTCCGCCATCTTTTTAAAATGTTGCGTATCTTACTCTTATCTTTCTTTAAAGACATTACTCGTGAATCTAATGTTACATTTGCAGATTGACATTCTGTATACAATTTTAACCATATGTTTGGTAAATCAAGACTATCTACAGAACTAAAAACTAAGTCACTATGCTTTGCATATGAAATTATTAGATCCATTGTCTTACCTTAAAAAGGATCCTGCTCGTCGCTTATCTTGTGACTTTCTTTCAGGCCGTCTTCTGGCACTTGTAGTCCGTCCCTTCCTCACTCTTTAAAACACCGCACGTTTACACATATGGTCCTTACTTCAGAAGATTAAAAAACTCATCCGACTTAGCTGTGCGGTTTCAACAAAATTCACACTTGTCTTCTAATGGTTCCCTGCTCTGAAGCTTTATGACGGTCCTTCACTTGTCAAAGTCTTGAATTGTACAAACAGTTGTATAAGCAAACACTCTTCCCCCCTTTGTACAATGAAGGACTATGACCAAAATAGCACATAAGGAGAGAGAAAAAAAAAATGAAACGAAAAAACAAGAATGTCCGTCAAAAAAAATCACATCAGAGACGACTGGAGGCTCGCCAATGTTAAATTCCCTATATGCCGCTATATGTGTATAATTATCATCAAGTGCGAATTATTGAGAAAAGACGGAAAAGTATATAAAAATCTCTTGTTGGCTTTTATTGGTCAAAATGACCCAATAATAAAAGTATGACAGTAAAGTAACCTATTCAGGTAGTTATAGGAAAATAGTCCATTTATCTTTTAAGTCTGTATCATACTTGCTTCTGCCTTCAACGGGTCTTGGGGTGTCCATCTTTCCAAGACTTCTGATCGGTTCTTGTCTGGCATGATGGTTCTGTTCCGTCCTTCCGATGGACAACCAGCAATGGAGAAGCCCCCGTCCCCTGCAGGGCGGCTCCCAGCAGAAGATGTCCTCCTCTCTCATGGTATGGGTCATTCTTATAGAGTGACAGCCACATACACTATACTATACATGGATACTTCTAGACACTTCTGGAATGATGCAATCTTGATGTATATATATAGTCTGGCCGTGTTACAACTATGTATGGTGATCATATACTTCTACTTGCTTGTATACAATTCTCCTTGTCAGCACTATGTAATGTATCAGCATATCAATAAATAAATTAATATTTAATCATTATACCCAATATTTGAAGTAAATATTAATGAAAATATTCATTTTCTTACACCTAGCCGCAGGATTCCTACAGTGGTGAATATTTCCTCTCCTGTGCTCCCAGTCCATCGCTGCTGCCTCCCTACAGAAAGCCAGTGCATGCACTTTCGGACTATAAGACGCACCCCACACTTTCCTCCAAAATTTGGAATAGAAAAAGTGTCTTATAGTCTGAAAAATATGGTAACACTTTTGTAGTAAATGTCATTTTTTATTAGCTCCTGAAGGAAGTCTGGTCTGGTAGGCAGTGGCAATGATGCAGTAAAGAGACACTCAGTGTTTTATTCACAACAAAAAAAACCACAAACTTAACACTTCCAACAGCAAATTTACTTAGTTAACAGTGCCACAGAGCACGCACTTACCCTGTTGTGGCAGGAGTGTAACTAAACGGCCAACTGGTTCTTTACGTGAGCCACTGAAGGTGTGCATAGACTTTGACTGCAGGTTTAGCCACCAGATGCTACTCCTGGGGCAGTCCCTTGTCTGCGGTGTCCCACAAGCCAGGGTGACTTCAGGAATTATATTTTTACTTCAGACCAGAATGTAAGTTTACAACTCCCCAGCTTCATTCATCCCTAAAGGTACAGTTACACAGAGGTCTCTGTGCAGACATTGCTTGCAACTCACTGGTTGCAGTGAAATCATGGACACATTGTTCCATTTTGTTGCCGTGTACAAAATAGAAAATGTGTCCATGATTTCACTATAACAAGAAACAAGTTAACTGTGTGTTTACTAGCACCAGAGACGTATATAAATATTTTATAACAAAAGCCTAAACCAGGACTCAGCAACAGGGTTTATGTGAAAATACAAAAATCAAGTTTATTTAGTACAAGTTATATATGCAGAAAAAAGCACCAACACACTTTTAAGAACCTTTAAAATTAAAACCCCCACGAGGTTGTGGGTGTGCTCCCCATGTGCCATGGTGCCAGATGGACCTCCTAAAGAGTGCAAGTCTATTGGTTCATCTACAAATGTACACCTATCTATACAATATTAATCCTAACTATTACATACATATTAATACCGAAAAATATCTATCACCTATATCTATATACATAATCAGCAGTTTTGCGCTTCCGGCCACTGTGCCGCTATCACGCACTGCGAGCCGCTGACACTGGCGGCCAATGGGAGAGTGAGCGCACCGTGTCAGGCTTTGCAGGCCCCGCTCACTCCCATTGGCCGCTGCCGCCCCTGCAAGCGCATTGGGCGCTGTGTTGTACACACAGGATGCCCATCCCATTGGCCAGGACTCTCCTCACCCCCTCCAGCCGGACCTCTCCTCAGCCCTCCAGCCGGACCTCTCCTCAGCCCTCCAGCCGGACCTCTCCTCAGCCCTCCAGCCGGACCTCTCCTCAGCCCTCCAGCCGGACCTCTCCTCAGCCCTCCAGCCGGACCTCTCCTCAGCCCTCCAGCCGCACCTCTCCTCAGCCCTCCAGCCGCACCTCTCCTCAGCCCTCCAGCCGCACCTCTCCTCAGCCCTCCAGCCGCACCTCTCCTCACCCCTCCAGCCGCACCTCTCCTCAGCCCTCCAGCCGCACCTCTCCTCAGCCCTCCACATCATAATCTGCTATCCACAGAGGCCCCTCTATACTGTGCTACCCACAGAGCGGTCTCTATACTGTGCTACCCACAGAGCGGTCTCTATACTGTGCTACCCACAGAGCGGTCTCTATACTCTGCTACCCACAGAGCCCCCTGTATACTCTGCTACCCACAGAGCCCCCTGTATACTCTGCTATCCACTCACCCGCCTGTATACACACAATTCATTTCACCACGCTCCTGATGCAATTGCATTGGGCCTTTTTACTAGTATATATATATATCATAGACTATGCCTGCATGTATGCAAGTAAAGACACATAGATAGTAAGTACATGCAGAACCCCTGAGGAAGCTAGTGTCTGGCATAATGCATGGGGCTCATTCTATTCTGTGCTTCCCTGTGTCTGGCTTGGGCCACCATCTTTGTATATGCGGGTTAGCTCCAGGTATAGGAGCAAGGTGACTATAAGGATATAAGTGCATTGTCTCGACTTTTCTGTATGTACTTACCATCTATGTGTCCTTACTTGCATACATGCAACACACACCGTTAACTTGTTTCTTGTTATACCATATGTCCTTTGTGTGAGCACAGAGTCTATAAGTATACTCTACTTTGGATATAAGTGGTGCAGTGGCCTGGTACACCGGTAGCTTTTTCCATGATTTCGTTGCAAGCAATGTCTGCACAGATAACTGTTTTTTACCGTACCTTTAGAGTACGTGCCAACGATGCTTTTACACTACATGCAGTCACACTGACCTGCCCCCTTGAGGGGAAGCCGGTGATCTCCACGGGTGAGCGTAACCGCTTGTTCACATGATCAGTGTTCTGGGCGCTGTTGTTTTTCATTGCATTCACCTGCCGGGATCACAGCCGTCTCTGCAGGAATAAATTTGCATGCTGCGGCTCGGGAGGCCACCTGCATGTCCGTTTATGCTGCAGAGAAAACGGGCGCAGGATTTCTCCAAATCCATCCACTGTCCTTGTTGTGACGCGAGTCACGACAGTAATAACAGTCTCAGAAGCTCTTGGCCAAGGTGTTTTCAAACCGGTTGACTGGAGTAATATCTAATTTAATACACCCGGACCAATCAGGCTTTATGCCCAATAGATCAACGGCAACCAGTATAAGGAGGCTATATTCGAATCTGCAGTTGCCGTCTGACAACCCAGGTAGGAGAGTAATCGCATCGCTGCATGCTACAAAGCTTTTGGTAGTGTGGAGTTGGGTATACCTGTGGGGGGGGGGGGGGGCTCTGCAGTGTATGGGATTTGGCACACAATTTTATAGCATGGGTACAACTGTTATATGCTCAACTCTCTGCCAAAGGTAGAGTCAATAATAAGGTGCAATTACATAGGGGCACGCAACAGGGATGCCCTCTGTCACCATTCCTTTTCGCCATTGCAATAGAGTCCCTGGCTGCTGCCATTAGACAGGCTAAGGAGATACCGGGATTCAGATACGGGTAAATTGAGGCAAAAATCGCCCTCTATGTAGATGACTTACTATTGTTTTTAGGGATCCCTTGGCTTCATTGGATCGTGCCATGCAGATAAGTGAGAGGTTCGGGGAAGTTTCTGGGTTAACCTTAAATTGGTCTAAATCAAATCTTTTCAAAATTGATAAGGGAGTGTTGTGGACAGAGGGGAATATAGGGGCCAATAAATTAAATAATGTGAATGTGTTTAGATACTTGGGCATTCGGATATCCCTACCAATAACAGATTACACTGGGGAACAATTTGAAAAACATTTTCTGTTGAGTTAGGTTTTTGAGCTGATTTATACTAAAATTGTCATGCTGATTCCAAAAATGTAGTCAGTTTTTTTCTAGCACGTCAAGATTTTCCTCCACAACTTACCTGCCAGAGATGCACAATTGCACTGATATCTGTAATAAGACTTGTTATCTGATTACAATTTGATATATGGGTCATTCCATGTCAAGTGAACCAATGATTATTACCTCTATATTTTTAATTCTTTTGAGATTTTGTTATTTGATAATAGCATGTCAGACAATGCAAAATGTGAAGAGAAATTTTTTTTAAAAAATTTATTTATTTTTTAAATGATTTTCAAAGTTCGGAAAAAGTGTGAATTTCGCTGTTGCCTGCCTTTACGTTTCTCCTCATAACTCAGGCTAGGAATAAGATAGAGAGACAAAATAAACACCAATCTACTCAGAACTGTCCAGGCTTTCATCAGATATGTCACAAGAGGATCTTTGTTAATATTTTACCCATGTGATCGCAAGCGCAAAACTTTAAAACGTATTTCCGAAAAATCGGCGCGCTTTAAATATTTCAAAAACTGCCCATGTGTCTGCTTTGCTCTTAGCCACATCTGTACCAAATTTCAAGTTGGGATCGCGATGGGATCATATTTTAACATATTTTACTAGTAATAGCGTCAATGGGTCATTCCATATCAAGTGATCTAAATATGAATATTTTTTTTTACCTGACGTCTTTAGATTTTTTTTTTTTTTTTTCCTTTATGAAGTACTACTTTAGTTAATTACAAATTAAAAGTTTGGAATTTTTTTCTTCATCAGTTAATTTTTTACAGATTTTTAAAGTTTAAAAAAAGGGTGAATTTTGGCCTGGTATGACTTTACATTTTTTTATCTCGGGCTAGAAATAAGATAGAGAAACAAAATAAACACCAATCTACTCAGAACTGTCCAGGCTTTTACCAGATATTTCACAAGAGTATATTTGTTAATTTTAATTTTTTACCCATGTGAACGCAAACGCAACATTTTGAAACGCATTTCCGAAAAAACGTTTTAATAAAAATTTTCCAAAACTGTCCATGTGTCTTTTATGCTCTTAGCCACATCTGTACCAAATTTCAAGTTGGGATCGTGATGGGATCATATTTTAAAATATTTAACTATGGTTAATCTCATTTTTATTAAATTTTGAAAAAACATATGAAAGACATACATTCAATCTTTTAACAAAATCTTGAGACATATAAAATATACAAAAAGAGAATTCACAAAGTTATTAGTAACTTTAAGATAAGCTGCAAATTTACTTTTGCGCTTATCTCTGGTGCAATATATACTACAATCTAAATATAATTCCAAACACTCAAGTATACAACCTTTCTCAGGGTTTTGAGATGTTCTGATGTCAAGGGGACAAGCAGCCCCAGCAGAATGATTTTTATCACTTGGCCCCTTCTAACAGGTTGACCACGTAAGTGGGTCATTACCCGTTGAGGCCTAGTTGGAATAGTCTATCCACTGGTGTACCGGAAAGGAAGGCCAAAATATTAATGATCTACTCACAGCTCAGAGTTTCCGATACCTGTCTAATGTTCACTAGAATTCTGAAGGTATAGGTGTAGAAAGGAAATACCTAGACTGAAACCATTAGCAAAAGTTATACTGGGAAAGAAAAGCCACGTAAGAAAAAAAGGAGGGGGGGGACGGGTGAGGTATGGGAAGGAGAAAGGGTACTCATCCCACTGGCTCCCCATCAGCCAGAGGTCGAGCCATATTATCTGTGCTGGAAAAGATACTCCTAAATTCTGCAGAGTCGTGAAAAAGAATCCATTCAACCCAAATCCCTAAGAATTTGTTCCGAGATCCCGACGCATCAGCTGCGAGCTCATCCATTCGATATATGTCCATCAATTCTTTGAACCAATCAAGTAGAGATGGAGCCCGGCTTGATTTCCAGAACCTCGGGATCACAGCACGAGCAGCCGAGATGCAAAAGCGGAGAATATCCCTCTTCTGTAGCCCAATAGGACCTGGAAAAATGGATAACATTGCCGATTCTGGGCAGCATTCGGCTTGTTTACCTGTTATCCGGGCGTATGCATTGAAAACCTCAGACCAGAACCGCCGGATTTTCCCACAACTCCACCAAATGTGTATCATTGTACCCTTCTCTTCCCCACAGCACCAGCAGGTATCAGGGGTTCCAGGGAACATGTTCCGGAGTGTCGTCGGGCACAAGTACCATCTAGTGAGCAGCTTATAGCTTCTTTCTTGTGCAGAACAAGCGCTAGCTAGTGAGTGAGTAAATATAAAGCATTTCTGCCAATTAGCTTCTGAAATGCTACACCCCAATTCCCTCTCCCAAGCACGTTGGAAGTAAAGGGTGCCCTGCTCTCTCATGGACCCTAAGGCCTGGTATAGAACTGATATTTTGCGCCTCGGTGGAGCCTCCAGTTGGAATAACCTCTCCAATACGTTGGGCGTCAATCTTACCCTGCAAGAGTGGTCAGCTGAATATAAGTATGCTCTGTATTGGAGAAATTCGAATCACTTAAGAGGTCTCGTAGGTTCTTTGAGTTGTAGCTCTGCCATCGGGGGCAAACCACCACTGGACAGAGTCTGTCCTACTCGGGTGTCATCCAGACTCCGCCAACATAAAAATCTCTGCCTGTCAAATCCGGGTGGGAAAGATGGGTTGGAAAAAAGGGGAGTCAAAGGGCTAAGTCTGTCGTTTAAGCGGAGGGTTTTCGTCACTAGGTGCCATACCTTCAAGGTGTTTCTGGTCATGTCTGTCAAAGGTACTAGGTCTGTGGAGTCTTTAGGGGAAATCCAAAGCAGGTGTTTCAGCGGAATCCCCAAACCCTCTTGCTCCACCCCTACCCATTTCTTGGAGGACGCATGATAATGCCAATCTAGAGCTCTAACAAGAGAGGAAGCCACAAAGTACGCTCGTATGTTGGGTAGTCCAACCCCTCCTCTGGTCTTGGGCAAGGATAGGATATTCATTCGCAATCTGGACCTCTTGCCCCCCCAGACAAATCTAAGGATCATAGATTGCATTTTGGAGAGGAAGCCTCTATCCAATAGAACAGGAACTGTCTGAAAAGTATATAAGAGTCGGGGCAAGACATCCATCTTGACTACGTTTATTCTCCCGAACCAGGATAGCTTTAATTGTCTATAGGAGGTAAATGCCGATTCCGCGTTAGTCAAAAGGGGTTGATAATTTAAATTGAATATTTGTTTAAGATCTTTTGGTATAAGGACTCCCAAGTACTTAATGGCTTCTACTTTCCATTTAAATGGGAACTGTTTAGATAGATGAGAAACCAATTCTCCAGGCAAAGAAATATTGAGTGCCTCGGTTTTGGAGCAATTCACTTTAAAGTTGCTCAATTGTCCGAACCGTTCAAACTCCATTAAGACCGAAGGGATGGAGACCAGGGGCTGGGAGATGTAAAGTTGCAGGTCATCTGCAAATAAGGCTAATTTGTGATGACTCTGTCCCAGCTTGACCCCATGGACGCATTCATTGGACCTAAGTGCAAAATATTTAACTATTATAGTGTCAATTCAAAAATCACCAAGAACACAATCAGTCATTTTTTCACAATTGCCCGTCAATAGTTTGAATTTGATATAAAGAAACATAGTCTTGTAACATCTCAAATGAAAGCTGTTACCGTTCTGAGTAAAATGATGCCTCTCCCACTTCATTACTTATTTCTAGCCTGAGATAAAAAAAATGTAAAGTCATACCAGGCCAAAATTCACCCTTTTTTTAAACTTTAAAAATCTGTAAAAAATTAACTGATGAAGAAAAAAATTCTAAACTTTTAATTTGTAATTAACTAAAGTAGTACTTCATAAAGGAAAAAAAAAAAAAATCTAAAGACGTCAGGTAAAAAAAAATATTCATATTTAGATCACTTGATATGGAATGACCCATTGACGCTATTACTAGTAAAATATGTTAAAATATGATCCCATTGCGATCCCAACTTGAAATTTGGTACAGATGTGGCTAAGACCAAAGCAGACACATGGGCAGTTTTTGAAATATTTAAAGCGCGCCGATTTTTCGGAAATGCGTTTTAAAGTTTTGCGCTTGCGATCACATGGGTAAAATATTAACAAAGATCCTCTTGTGACATATCTGATGAAAGCCTGGACAGTTCTGAGTAGATTGGTGTTTATTTTGTTTCTCTATCTTATTTCTAGCCCGAGATATGATAGAAAATGTAAAGCCATACCAGGCCAAAATTCGCACTTTTTTAAAACTTTAAAAATCTGTAAAAAATTAACTGATAAAGAAAAAAATTCAAAACTTTTTTTTTGTAATTAGATAAAGTTGTTCTTCATATAGAAAAAATTTTAAAAAAATCTGAGGACGTCAGGGAAAAAAAATATTCATTTTTGGATCACTTGACATGGAATGACCCATATATCCTTTGTAAAAAAAACATGACAGTGTTAAAAAACATATTTGTCATGCCTATTTCTTATATATTTCATTTTTTGTTCATATTTGTACTATTTAAAAAAACAAAACACTTTTTAGGTACAGTAGTTTACATATTTTTGAGAAGACAAAAATCCTATAGTTCAAAAACTTGACGTGATAGAGAAAAACTGAGAATTTCTGGATTCAGCATCCAAAAATTAATTAAGAACAGTTGTCTGACCTAACTCCTAAAAAAATTCCCCAGTGTTATCTACATACCAATCTAACACCACTGTTGAAAATACTAAAGGTACCGTCACACGCGGCAATTTTGCTAGCAATTTCACTGGCAATTTACTGGTTGCAGTGAAATCATGGACACATTGTTCCATTTGTACACGGCAACAAAATAGAACAATGTTTCCATGATTTCACAGCAACCAGCAAATTGCTTTCAATTTCACTGGCAATATTGCCGCGAGTGACGGTACCTTTAGAGCCAAAATAGAGGCCTGGAATAAACTGCACATGTCAATAGTGGGGAGGATTAATCTGATAAAAATGGTACTGATGCCTAAGCTTCTCTACACGTTACACAATGCTCCTGTGTGGATATCACATAAAGAAACTTAAGGCTGCGTTCACACATTGCGTATTTTGCCGCGTTTTTTTACGCGCGCTTTTCAAAATACGCAATGTGCCTTATGTCTGCCTGCAAAGTGAATGTGAAATTCACTTTGCAGTGCAGACATTGCGTAAAAATACGCAGTGTGTTTTCCGGGAGAAAACGCAGCTCCGTAAACAATTGATATGTCAATTGTTTACGCAGCTACTTCTGCGTATTCTCCCAGAGGGGAGGAAGAATCCTGCTTCCTCCTCCCCTCTGGGGCAGCTGTGGCCGCCCATTAGACTTCACAGTGACTTGAACCGGGGATCGCACAGCGGCAGAAGGCGTCGGAAGGTAAGTATTGATTCTTTTTTATTTTTCACACACTTGCTTTTGTTTAATTTAGATTTCACAGTGTTTATTAATACACTGTGAAGTCTAATGGGGCGGTCACACATGTCACAGAGGGGAGGAGGAAGCAGGATTCTTCCTCCCCTCTGTGACATCACTGCGCTTTCTGGGGGAAAGAAAGCGCAGTGTGTGAATGCCCCTGCGTATTTTGCTGCGCTTTTTTGCGCGGCCGAAAAACGCGGCAAAAAGCGCGTGTGAACGTAGCCTAAGGCAGTGAATTCATTGTTCAGAGACCTGGTGTAGGGCAAGAAGCAGCCCAGAGTTAGGCTAGAGGTTCTACAGAGGCCAAAGGATGACTGGGGACTAGCATTGCCGAATCCCGGAGTATACTATCTGGCGGCACAATCTCAACACTTTAGAGGGTGAACTAGTCAGGATAAGGATAGTCCCACTAAAATGATGCTGGAATACGTATTGGACACAAGCGTGTTGATAATGGAATTAGAGGATGGCATGATGGGACTCGTGGGAAAGATATCGCCTGCATTGGAACTTACGAGTAAAATATGGGACAGGCTCAAGAGTTTGAGAGGAGTGACACAGTTGCCAGAATTCACACCTCTATGGGATAATTGTAACCTCCCAGAGATTGAGTATGGGTAGAATAGGGGAATGGAGAAGTAAGGGTATTGTATATATGCACCAAATTTTGTTTATGGGAGACCTGAAAACCTTTTTTGCAGTTGCAAGAAGAATTCAAGCTCAGTGTCTGGATGGTACTACCACTATAGTCAGATGCAATACGCAGTCGCAGCCCAAAGGGCTAAAAAAAGATTAGCCAAGCTCTTTCACACTCTGAGGCTTATAGACATCTGGAGGACCTTGAATTCACAAGGGAGGGATTTCACATATTTCTCCCCAGTACATAACTCATACAGTAGAATAGACCTATTTTTCATTAGCCAACTTACTATCTTGGAACCCTGAGGCAACCATAGGTGATATTTTACTGTCAGATCATGCTCCCACTTATTTGACTCTTACTTTGCCAGACACAAGTAGCAGACCCTGAACCTGGAGACTCAATGAACATCTATTGAAGGACGAGGTGTGTATGACGGAGGTTAAGGAGACTATACAGTCCTTTGGCCGAGATCATGCTTCTGACCCCACCCCTTCTCCCACAAAATGGGAAACTCTGAAATAACACAAAATTGGTGGAAGACTTTCTCAGATTCATTTATTAGAAACTGCACATAAACAGACCTTATCTAGAATGACCCTCTCTGACCTGACTTTAAAGAAAAAAGAACTTAAAGATTTACTGGATCAAAAATGTCGTAGATATTCTGAGAAATCTAGGAGTTATTTTTACTCCAATTCAGATAAATGCGGACGTCCCTTGGCCAGACTGCTCTATCCTCAGTTAAACCCGACGTTTGTCCCAAACATCTCCACTAAAACGGGAGGTCGCATATCCTTGCCGAATGAAATACTGGAGGAATTTAGACAGTATTATCTTGGTCTCTACAATATCTTTCTTTCTTTTAATGGTCTTTTTATTGAACAATAAGAAGTTACATTCAAACAGTCAAACAGTTTTTCCATACATAGGGGAAGATTTGTAGCAATTAACGTACATTAAATCACTGTTCATAAGTATATTCGTATTACAAAAAATTATGTAGCATTCCCTTCATCAGGGATTATTGAACAAGGAAAATTATAATAGAATATTCTAAGTAGATGGTTAGGGTTGTGGGGGAGGTAGATAAGTCAACAAGGGGTGGCAGGGGGGATAAAATGGGGGTGGTTGGAAGGGGGGGGAGGGGGGATGGGTGTGTAAGAGAAGTCGTGATACTTAAGTCACGCAGAGATATAAGTTTTCATGAAGTCGGTGGTCGACCGATAACACATCCAGGGTGTCCATATTTTCTCAAAGGTCTCATATGAGCTAAACGAGAGAGCTGCTAACTCTGCTGCACGGTACACCATGTCAATTTCATGTATAATTTGGGTCTTTGTTGGGGTCAAGTCGGATTTCCATAGGGCCGAGACGAGAAGTCTGCATGCAGCTATGATATTAGATATTAGTTTAGAAATATATATCTCCTTCGGCCATTGGAAAAAATTGAGGAGAACCGTGAGAGGCGTGAGAGCCACCTCTCGTTGTAGAATGTCTGTGAGTATCGTCGGCACCAACCTCCAGTAATCTTGAATCGGGGCATTGCCACCATATATGAAAATATGTACCTACGTCAGAGTTACATCTCCAACAAGAGTCTGTTGTCGGATGGTTCCATCTGTGCAATTGTGACGGGGTACGATACCACCTTGTTACTATTTTGTATGAGTTTTCTTGCATTTTTACACATGGAGATGGGCCATGAGATCCCCTATAGATTTGTCTTATTTGTTGCTCTGAAAACTCTATTTGAAGATCACGTTCCCATAGGCCTAAGTAGTCTCTCTTGATGTGGGCAACATTTAGAGTTAGTTGTTTATATAGCAATGATAATACCTTGGTGGGATCGTGTTGTTGTATGCATAATTGCTCAAACAATGTCAGGGGTCTCAGAAAATTTAGATTTTTCAAATGTTTGTGAATGTATGCTTTTAATTTGCTATACTGGAGAAAAGACATATCTGGGAGAGAGTTAGATTGTTGTATTTCTCTATGTGTAAGCAGAGCTCCATCTATCAGTAGATGGTCAATTGGGATGGGATCGACTGACCTCCGCCCCGAGCCCACCGGATCGCGCACTAGAGATCCCACCGGAAGATGGCCGACGAGGTCTCGTAGATCCAAAATTGGGGTCAGTGGCGGAAGCAGTCGGTCACATTCCTTTCTCCAAATAGCAAACGTAGCTTTTGTGAAGGTATTACTTATCAATTTTGGGTCATTATAGAGATCTGGGAGTAGTGCTATGGACCGTAGAGGTATTTGCGACATATGTTCTTCAATTGAGAGCCACAATTTATGTGGTGGCTTCCTGATCCAATCTGTAATTCTTGTTAACATAGCTGCCGCATAGTATTTGCGTATGTCTGGGGCCCCCATACCCCCTTTGTCTCTTGGTAGTGCAAGAGTTTGATATTTGATGCGTGGTTTCTTATTATTCCAAATATAATGTAAAATAAAGGTGTGGATTTTGTTTAAAATATGGTCCGGGATGTAAATTGGGAGCATTTGGAATAAGTATATAAATTTTGGTAAAATTATGCTTTTAAGTAGATTTTTTCTGCCTACCCATGATAGAAACGGTGCTCTCCACGATTTAACTGACTCTTTTGCTTTTTCCAATGTTGGTATTACGTTAAGAGAAAGAAGGTCTTTGTCCGTGTGCCCTATTTTTATACCTAGGTATGTGATGTATTTTTCTGGCCATTTGAAGGGATAAGTGGTTTTAAATTTATCTATGGTGGGTTTGGGAATGTTAAGGCCTAAGGCTTCTGACTTAGACAAGTTAATTTTATAGTTGGAGAGTCGGCCGTATTCCTCCAGGGTTTGCACTAAGGCAGGGATGCCCCTATCTGGTTCAGACAGAACCACCAAAAGGTCATCCGCAAATGCAGCTGACTTATGGTGTACATTGTGTATTTGGAATCCTTTAATTTTCTCATTCATTTGGATGCTCCTTAACAGTGGCTCCATAACTAACACGAATAGTAAGGGGGACAGGGGGCATCCCTGTCTCGTGCCGTTTTTTATTAAAAAGGGTTCCGATAACATGTTGTTAATTTTCAATTTAGCTGATGGGGAGGTATACATTTTGAATATGGCTTCTATCAGAAGAGGAGGCATATGGAAGGCCATTAGGGTACTGCGGAGGAATGTCCAGTCCACCCTGTCGAAGGCCTTTTCTGCGTCAGTGCTCAATAGGACCATCCGTTTATGATGTATTTTAGCATATTGCATTAAGTGTAATATTCTACTTGCATTGTCTCTTCCCTCCCGTCCTCGCACAAATCCAGTTTGCTCCAAAGTAATCAGTTGTGGGATCAGACCCGTCAAGCGTCTTGCTATTAAACTAGCGTATATTTTCAAATCCACATTGAGCAAGGAGATGGGTCTGTAACTCCCACACTGCGTCGGATCCTTACCATCTTTATGTAAAAGCGTGACATGCGCTTCTAAGGACTGAGGGGGAAGAGTACCGCCATAGAGAACTGCATTACACATGTTCAACAAGTGTTTGTTCAGTTCAGAAGAGAATGTCTTATAATAGAGTAATGAAAAACCATCTGGTCCCGGAGATTTGCCCGTTGGGCCCTCAGACAGGATGGACTGGAGTTCCTCTAATTCAAAAGGTCTTGTCAACCATTTCTGTTGATGGTCATCCATTTTTGGTAATGATAAAGATGAGAGGAATGTTTCTATTTCATGTTTTCTCTGGGTTAGGTTCACTTCAGTGTCGTTTAGTCTTATCTGGTATAAGTTTTTATAGAACGTTAAAAATTCTGCAGTAATTTGTTCATAGTTTTGTGTTATCAGGCCTGATTCTGTTTTAATCTTGTGTATGAAGGTTCGAGACTGTCTTTTTTTAATCAATGACATCATTAACTTAGAGGCCTTATCACCATGTACCATTAAGCGGTTTTTCCAATTGGTAAAATATTTAGCTCCCTTTTTATTGAGGAGATCTTTAAGACGCTGTCTACATTCTGCAAGTTTTATCATGATAGGTTGGGTCAGCGTTATTTGGTGTTGTTTCTCTAGGTGAATAATATCTTTATACAACTTTTCTATTTCAGCTTTCCTCTGTTTATTTTGAAACGATGCTATTGATATTATAACTCCTCTCAGTGTTGCTTTATGTGCCTCCCAAATAATTGTAGAGTCTACATCTGGTGTGTTATTGTGTTGGAAATATTCCCTAATGGCCGATTGAATTTTAAGTTTAACGTCTTTAATGTGTAATAAGGATTCATTCAACCTCCACGTCTTAGTAGGAGAGACTGGCCCTCCGCATTCCAATTTCAGAGTTGCCATTGCGTGATCTGAATATAGTGCCGGGAGGATTTCAGTTCCTATAACTGTCGGAAGGAGGGTTTTGGACACAAATAGATAGTCTAATCGGTGATAGTTGTTATGGGGGTGGGAGAAATATGTGTAGGTCCTGTCTTGAGGGTGGTGATATCGCCATACATCAATCAAACTCGCTGTGTGGAAAGATGACCTTATTTGGGCTAAATCTCTCCGTGAAATGTTGCTTTTCCCTGTTGAGGTATCTAGTAGAGGTTCTAGTGTTATATTTAAGTCTCCGCCAATCAAGACTGAACCTTCCGCAAATAATGAGAGTTTGTTTTGAACCTTTTGTATCCATGAAAAATGTTTTTTATTTGGGGCGTATAAACTCCCTAGAGTAATCAGGGAACCCTCCAGTAAACCTTTTACAAAGATGTATCGGCCCTCATTGTCTATTAGTTTGTCTATGGGAAGGAAAGGGATATTTTTTGCTAGCGCTATGGCTACTCCTCTGGCCCTCTTCTGGGGTGAGTATGAATGGTACCAAGTATTATAATAATTTTTTTCAAAGTTAGGTGCTTTAGATTCTATAAAATGAGTTTCTTGTAGTAGTAATATATCATGACCTGCTTTCTTGAGGAAATATAATGTTTGTGACCTAGGAATAGGAGAATTGAAGCCGTGTAAATTGTGTGATACCACTTGGTATGACTTACGGTTGGTGGTCATGGTGGATGTTCAAGTTCTCTCAAATGTTGCAGCGGGGACTCTCTCACGGGGTTTTGGGATGGAGGTGGTTGGGAAGAAACAAAAGGGATAGAAGGGAACAGTAAAGATACATAACAAGTTGAGGTTAGTGCATATTCATACATCTTCAAATTAAACCTTTGTGAGCGATAAGTCTGAACAGACAGACTCTTCTCTATCGCCGCCATCCCGCCGCTGCGTAAGAGTCGCGAGCAAGAGGGGCAGGCTGACAGAGAAGGTTTTACCTTTTAACACAACGCTTAACTATTAGGCTATTATGCCTTAAACTTGGTAACAGGATAGTCCGAAACTTATAACAGAGTAGTTTCTTGTAGGGTAACCTATGTGAAATTAAAACCTAGTACAAGAACCAGAAGAGGTTTATAAAGCTGTTAGTAGGTGAATGTGGGGAGGTAGAACCTCCCCCAATACGCCCATGCGGGCCAACGGAATAGTATATGTCCGTCACAACGATCTCCAAATGGTTATGATCATAATTCTCAACATTTGAAGAACGATTTTCATGCGGGAATTAGAGTTATGATCAAGTCTCAAGGTAGATGAAAGGAGATGAAAGGAGTATTGATCCTCCATGTCGATTGTAGTAGCTGGGGATCATAAGTTTATTAATGTCTCAATCATGAGTCTCAGAGAGATAAGGAAAAAAAAAAAAACACAAATGTGTTCAACTATCCATCATCCATTCGGGCTGTCCTCTCCTCGGGTCTCATTTAACTTAGAGTTTTTACGTTTTGATCTTTGAGACTTTGGCGTCAGGTGGGTTTGCCACGGTGGTGGATGTTGTAGAGGTGTCATTTGGTATGCAGCTCCCACTTCCTCCAGATTGGGATAGTGTTCCAGTTCGATACTCAGCTCCTGGCACATCCATTTGATGTCAGCTGACGTTCGTCCTTGGATCCTTTTGTCTCCAGCCGTAACAGCTATGCCGAATGGGAACAGCCATCTGTAGGGGTAGTTCTTTTGATGTAAAATTGTAGTTAACGGTTTCAAGAGACGCCGTTTAGCAAGGGTTATCCAAGAGAGATCCTGGTATATCTGGATTGGTGAGCCATTACATGTAACGGTGGATTTCTCCCTGGCCCTCCTCATGACTAGTTCCTTTGTCCTGTAATCCAGGAAACGGCAGATTACGTCTCTTGGAGATTCGTCCGATGACGGTTTCGGGCGTAATGCTCTATGTACTCTCACTAATTCCATGGCTGATGGGTCATCCGGCTGTAATAATGAACGAAATGTGTCTATGATGGATGGAGTCAGGGCATCTTGTGTTATTGTTTCAGGAACTCCCTTCAAACGCAGGTTATCTCTCCTGTCCCTGTTCTCATGGTCTTCCAGCATCGTATAGATCTTATTGAGGTGGTCTTCATGGTGTTGGAGACCAGAGAGAGTGGCGTTAGTTTGTTTGACCACTTCTGTGTTAGCCGATTCCAAAGTTTCGACCCTGCGACCCGTCTGTGCCAGGTCTTGTTTAATATCCGCCATCTCTTTGGCCAAGGGTTCTAGAGCCTTATGCAATATCTTTTTGAGATAAGATCTGGTGATTGGGAGCTCCTCGTCGTCATCTGTTCCCTCACAATCACTCTCATGGTCTGGTTCCATGGTTTCTTCGATCAGGAGTCGTCTCGAAGTTTTGGAAAGGGATGACAGACCAGCCTGCTTTTTCAGATATTTGTCTAAATCCACTTGTGTGGTGTTAGTAGTTGCCTTGGTGGCAGATTTAGTGGTTTTTGTATTTGGTTTAACCATTGTGACGGTGAAGAAGTTAGTCTATCTGGTTCCTGTTTTCTGCCAGCCCCCCCAGGGTATCACGAAGCTCTCACATTATGGGGTCTGGCGTTGTGGAAAGAGAATCAGTTATTTTGAGTTCAAGTAGAGATCCAGAAGATGGGTATTCTTGGGAAAAAGATAATTCTTTATGAGGTTTCCACTGAGCAAGATGGGTGGGGGAGGGGTTAGCAATATGGTGCAGTCAAAAGTTGTAGAAGTGTGTACAAGACGTTGTTTTATGACACTTTAAATTCTGAAGATTTCTTTATAAAACCACTGCAGGTGATATTTTGGGCAGGCTTACAGCGCCTCCTGCTGACAGGGGTGTGGGCCAGTAGATGGTGCAGGGTCAGCGAAAGAGTTAACTCAGTATGCAATGTTCCTGTGTGTATGGGTTTGAGGTGGATTAGTTTTGGATATTTCTGCAAGCAGTACCCCTTTCTGTATACTGTCCTCTGAGCTTATTAAGGTGGTAGTGCTTTAGTTAAAAGACAGATTACACAATGTTCCACAACCTCTGCTTTTCAGGTCTGCTGTCCCAGTATGAAGGTGGGTTCCCAGTTCCACAGGGGATAGGGGGATGGGGTAGAGCAATGTTCCAGCAACTGTAGTGTAGGAACCCCTGTTATTAAGTGTCCCCTCCGTTACTTTACTTATCAGCTCTTGCTTTTCCCCACACCTCACCTTAGGTAGTAGTCCGGTAGGCTCTCTTGCGTTCTCCGGCCAGGCCGCTCTATGACTCAGGCTGTGATGAGAATGGGTGATCCGCTCTCCATAGCGGCCGGTCGGGTGCGCGTGTGAGCCCGCGGGTCTCCCGCTCTCCCCTGTCGGCTCCCGGAGTCGACCGCTGCTCCCTCCCGGCCTCACTGCGGGTAAGGGGCTGATTCAACAGCCGCCGGTATCTCCCGGCTGAGGTCCCGCGCTAATGGCGGCCAGCGGGAGAATGCTTCTCTTCTGCGCAGCTCCACTCCAGCGCCTCTCCCCAAGGTCCCCTTCCAGGCAAGTTGTCAGCAATGGGGTCTTCTAGTGATAGAGTCCTCAGTTAGGGAGGCGCACTCACCGCCGATCGGAACAGCTTTGGGCCGCAGGGACGGGAAGGCACCATGTGCTAGTGGGGGATGGGAAGACTCCTTCAAAGAGCTCCGTTTGAGCCTTGGGCTCTAAAATGCTGGGGTTTTGGCAGTCCTCGGTGTCCAAAGTATGCCCCCAGGTGTGATCCGAGCTGTTTCACCGGCCTCCAGGTGTAGGATGCTGCGGATTCAGCAGGATCTTGTGGAGCTCACAGGAGTACGTCCTGCTCAGTCGGCGGCCATCTTGGATCTCGGTCTCTACAATATCAAGGGACATTTGTCTGATGTGCCTCCTCCGGAATTGTCAGAAAGGATTAGAAGATATATGGATAAAACAGCGATCCCAACACTAGCTAAAGAGACTATTGCAATGTTAAAGGAGGAGATCACAGGGGAGGAACTGGTACGGGCTATCCAATCTACCCCATCAGGGAAATGTCCCGGTCCAGACGGATTCTTACCCAACTTTTTTATAAAATATTTCAGACCCAGCTGTCTCCCGCAATGTTGGAGGCCTTTAATGCTGTTTTGAGGGGCTCTGATATCCTGCCTCAGTCTTTAGAAGTCCATATCAGCGTCATCCCCAAACCTGGGAAAGACCCATCTCCAGTATCAAACTACAGGCCGATTTCGTTACTGAATGTGGATGTCAAATTATTTTCTAAAATACTAGCTGACCGCTTAGCTCCGCTTCTCCCTTCCGTGATTGACTCGGACCAGGTGGGCTTTGTCTGAGGCCGGGAGACTAGGGATAACACTATTAGAACCCTCCTCCTTATAGCTAAGGCCAAAAGTTCTTCAGCTCCACTTGGTCTGATTTCTGTGGATGCTGAAAAGGCCTTTGACAGAGTCCACTGGGGGTTTATGAAGGAGGCGCTGATTCAAGTTAGCCTAGGCCCACGATTTTTACACTGAATTATGGCACTATATTCCTCACCGTCTGCCAGGGTGAAGATTGGGGGAGCCCTGTCTTCCTTGTTCAAAATCGCAAACGGGACCAGGCAGGGATGTCCATTATCACCCCTGCTATACATTATTGTAATGGAGCATTTAGCCACCGCAATCAGAGCCAACATCGACATTCATGGGCTTGAGCTGGGTCACAATCATCACAAGACGGCACTATTTGCCGACTATCTCCTCCTTTATGTCTCACAGCCTCTGATCTCTACCCCTTCAATTTTGAGGGAATTCGAACAGTTTGGGCGGTTGAGTAACTTTAAGGTTACCGTATATACTCGCGTATAAGCCGAGTTTTTCAGCCCAAAAATTGGGCTGAAAAGTCCCCCCCTCGGCTTATACGCGAGTCAATACGGCCCCCTAAAAAGTTTTGCGCCCCCACCTCCCTTTCTGGGCCCCCCCGCATGCAGCGCTGCACATATACATTACCTGTCTAGCAGCTGTCACCCTCCGATGGCGGATCGCGGCTCCCGGCTCCGGGCTCCATCTTCCTCTCTGTCTTCCTGATTGTCAGGTGACCGGCTGGCGTCGCGATGACGTCATCGCGCTGCGCCCCGGTCACACAGCAGGAAGACAGCGAGGAAGATGGAGCCCGGAGCCGGGAGCCGCGATCCGCCATCGGAGGGTGACAGCTGCTAGACAGGTAATGTATATGTGCAGCGCTGCATGCGGGGGGGCCCAGAAAGGGAGGTGGGGGCGCCAAATTATGAGGGGGGCCCTGCTGGGGCCCTGTATACTACCACTGGGGCTATATACTACCACTGGGGCTATATACTACCACTGGGGCTATATACTACCACTGGGGCTGTATACTACCACTGGGGCTGTATACTACCACTGGGGCTGTGTGTATACTACCACTGGGGCTATATACTACCACTGGGGCTGTATACTACCACTGGGGCAGAATATACCACTGGGGCTGCTGTATACTACCACTGGGGCTGTGTGTATACTACCACTGGGGCTGTATACTACCACTGGGGCTGTGGTATACTACCACTGGGGCTGTATACTACCACTGGGGCAGAATATACCACTGGGGCTGCTGTATACTACCACTGGGGCTGTATACTACCACTGGGGCTGTATACTACCACTGGGGCTGTATGTATACTACCACTGGGGCTATATACTACCACTGGGGCTGTATACTACCACTGGGGCTGTATACTACTACTGGGGCTGTATACTACTACTGGGGCTGCTGTATACTACCACTGGGGCTGTATACTACCACTGGGGCTGCTGTATACTACCACTGGGGCTGAATATACCACTGGGGCTGCTGTATACTACCACTGGGGCTGTATACTACTACTGGGGCTGCTGTATACTACCACTGGGGCTGTATATACTAGCTATTCCACTGGAGCTGTATACTACCACTGGGGCTGTGATATACCACTGGGGCTGTATATACCACTGGGGCTGTATACTACCACTGGGGCTGTATACTACCACTGGGGCTGTATACTACCACTGGGGCTGTATATACCACTGGGGCTGCTGTATACTACCACTGGGGCTGAATATACCACTGGGGCTGCTGTATACTACCACTGGGGCTGTATACTACTACTGGGGCTGCTGTATACTACCACTGGGGCTGTATACTACCACTGGGGCTGTATATACCACTGGGGCTGCTGTATACTACCACTGGGGCTGAATATACCACTGGGGCTGCGTGTATACTACCACTGGGGCTGTATATACCACTGGGGCTGCTGTATACTACCACTGGGGCTGAATATACCACTGGGGCTGTATACTACCACTGGGACTGTATACTACCACTGGGGCTGTATACTACCACTGGGGCTGTATACTACCACTGGGGCTGTATATACTACTGGGGCTGCGTGTATACTACCACTGGGGCTGTATATACTACTGGGGCTGCGTGTATACTACCACTGGGGCTGCTGCTGTATATACCACTGGGGCTGCTGCTGTAACACTGCTGGGGCCTGTATATACCACTGGGGAGGCTGCTGTATACCACACTGCTGGGGGCTGTATACCTGTGCTGGGGTCCACCCTCGGCTTATACACGAGTCAATAAATTTTCCCAGGTTTTGGGGGCAAAAGTAGGGGGGTCGGCTTATACACGGGTCGGCTTATACACGAGTATATACGGTAATTATTCCAAGACGGAAGCATTCAAAATCTCTTTACCTGGAGATTTGGTATCTCACTTATCCAAACAGTTCCCATTCAAATGGAAGGAGGAAGCTATCAAATACTTGGGAGTTAACATCCCAAAAGATCTTAGGCAATTGTTTAAGTTGAACTATCATCCCCTATTATCTGGCATAGAGAAGGCTTTCTCATCATACTGTCAATTAAAGCTATCCTGGTTCGGGAGAATAAACGTTATTAAAATGGATGTTCTACCCCGACTCCTGTATATCTTTCAAACAGTTCCTATCCCCCCAGACAGAATGTTTTTCGCTAAATTACAATCTCTTATTATTAAATTTACCTGGAGCGGGAAGATATCTAGGTTGGGGATTAATATCCTTTCCCTACCTAGATCTAGAGGAGGGGTTGGGTTACCTAACATTCATAGATACTTTTTAGCCTCTTCTCTCACCAGAGCCCTAGACTTGCACTATTGTGCGTCCTCCAAGAGATGGGTGGAGGTGGAGCAGGATGGCCTGGAGATTCCGCTGAGACATCTACTTTGGATTCCTCCCGGGATCATAAAAGAACTACCATCCCCTTTCTGACATGACCAAGACCACTCTGCAAGTGTGGCATTCGATGACAAAAACACTATATACAGATGGCAAACTCAGTCCTCTCGCCCCCCTCTTTTCCAGCCCAGCTTTTCCACCAGGGTTCGGAAGGCAAAGATTTCTGTCCTGGCAGAGTGTGAACGACACCCGAATGGGACAGACCCTATCCAATGGGGATTTACCCTCAATGAGGGAGATCCAATCTATTGACCCTACTAGACCTATTAAATGGTTTGAATTCCTCCAATACAAATCATTCCTATTTCCAACCGGCCATGCGTGCAGGGTGAGATTGACACCAAATTTATTAGAGAGATTGTTCCAACAGGATTCCCCCCCGAAGCGCAAAATTTCGGCCTTATACCTAGCCTTAGGTTCCCTGCGCAATCAGGACACCTTACACTTCCAGCAGTCCTGGGAGAGGAAATTAAACAGGAACATCACAGACAACGAGTGGCAGAAAAGCTTTTTATTTACACACAAATTAGGCAGTGCCTGTATCGCACAAGAGAGGAGCTACAAACTGCTCACCAGATGGTACTTATGCCCTGTTGCCATGCACCGAGTGTTCCCTGAAATTTCAGACAGTTGTTGGCGTTGTGGGAAAGCACCAGGGACGATGCTCCACATTTGGTGGAGTTGTGGTGGAATCCAGCGGTTCTGGTCTAAGGTGTTCAGCATTTACACACGAATAACAGGTAAACAGGTTAAGTGTTGCCCTGAATTAGCTCTATTATCCATCTTTCCAGGTCCCATTGGGCTTAACAAGAAGGATATACTCCGCTTCTGTGTCTCAGCCGCCCGTGCACTAATTCTGAGATTCTGGAAAACTCCTCAGGTACCTTCCCTGCTTGACTGGTTCAAAGAGATGATGGACCTATTTAGAATGGAGGAATTGCGGCTGACGCTTCAGGTTCTCGTGACAAATTTTCAGTGACCTGTACTGAATGGATCCTTTACCAAGACTCGATTGATTTCGGGAGAACTTTCTCTGAGGTTGATTAGGTGGTATGATAAATGGTCGGCACGGGGTCGAGGTACCCCCTATCCCTTATTCCCCTCACCTCTTTGGACCTATCCTCCTCATATCCTGACCCCGATTAATTTAGCCCAGTCCCTACTTTCCCTTCTAATATCTCTATCTATTTTTCTTCCTCTTTCTTTATACCTACTCTATGTCCCTTAATAGTCTTAGTTTTGAGAATTATTCTTTGGTTTATTCTTTAATGAGGTTCCAGCAAAACTGAAAGGAGCAATATACCTGTTATCATGAGGAACCCCGATAAAGGCAAGCCTATTCCAGATGGACTGGATTTTACGTAGGTCCTACAAGGCTTAATTTTCACTGATGCACTAAAATCAGTGAAGAGTTAATTAGTAATACTCCAATAGATACCCGTTCGCTTTTGACCAATCTGACAAAGGGGAGTTTGATACTATAATATTTTTAAAAGGATTGCCAACCCCCTTCAATGCGGTAAGTCCCTTGACCACTCAGGTGGGACCTTTCACCGTCCAGGATAGCTAGATTTGATAAATCAGCTTCTCTATGCTGGAGGCACTGTGGCCAGAGGGGGACCTGAGCACATGTGTGGTGGTCCTGCCTGAAGGTGACGCAGTTCTGGTCTGTAGTGGAAGACCTACTGAGATCCCTCTTGGACACAACGATTCCCCTAACGCCTCAAAAGGCTCTACTGCACTTGAGGGAACTTCCCCCGATCCCCCAGCATATGATGACTTATGTACTGACTGCAGCTCGCTTCTGTATTGCAACACTCTGGAAAACAAGCTCCCTTCAGGCAATGAGCGATCTGACTGCCAGGCTCAATCTAATGTTTTGTTTTCCTATGAATACCATCTGGCCATGGACTCCTCCCCTAGACGTTATGTTCGAGAGGCCTGGGAATGTTGGGCCTCCCACCCGTTGGCTCTCCCAATCCCTCCCTGACCCTCCGGACTCGGTGATGGCATGGATGTCCCGGGTTGGTGCAGACCCCAGGCGCCTCGTCTCCACTTGCTCTCCACTTGCCCTGCTTCTCTCTTTTCTCATTTGACTTCTCCTTCTGACCCCTTCCCCCCCCCCCCCCTTTTTTTCTTCTTTATTCTCTCTGCTTCTCCCTCCCCTCTTGATTGTATCCCCCCCTTGTTTCTTTTCTTTCAGCTGGTTGCGGTATTGTTATATTTTAAAATTGTTCTGATGACGTGTTTCAGCGTCTTTATCATGCCTGTTATGTACCTTTTGTCATCAATAAAATATCAGTTATGATAAAAAAAAAAATATTCATATTTAGATCACTTGATATGGAATGACTCATTGACGCTATAATAGTTAAAGGGAACCTGACCCCCTAAAAATCACCCCCCAGCCTATTCATACCTGTTCCTGCACCATCAGTATTGTATTCCAGCCATCCCTATGTGTATACATTGCGTATTTATAAAGTTTATAAAAGTGCTTTTTATACCTGCAGATCTGCGGCTTCTCAGTTCTTGAGAAGTCACACAGGGCATTCCCTGTGGCTTCTCATCACCGCCTGTACTTCAATTATTTTAAAATATGATCCCATTGCGATCCCAACTTGAATTTTGGTACAGATGTAGTTAGGAGCCTAGCAGACAAGTGCATTTTTGGGAATCTTTAAATTAAACCGACTTTTTTTTGGAAATGCATTTTAACATTTTGCGTTTGCATGGGTAAAATATTAACAAAGATACTCTTGTGACATATCTGGTGAACGCCTGTACAGTTCTGCGTAGAATGGTGTTTATTTTGTTTCTCTATCTTATTCCTAGCCTTAGTTATGAGGAGAAATGTAAAGGCAGGCAACACCGAAAATCACACTTTTTCCGAACTTTGAAAATCATTTAAAAAGAAAAAAAAAATTGACATTTTTTCTTTTCACATTTTGCATTGTCTGACATGCTATTATCAAATAACAAAGTCTCAAAAGAATTAAAAATATAGAGGTAATAATCATTGGTTCACTTAACATGGAATGACCCGGCAGTGTGGAGACAGTGACAGTGCCCCTCAAGAGGGGGCACCAGACCCCCAGGTTTCCCAGGAAACCTCCGATGAAAGGCCCCGACCAACCAATCAGCCCTTACAGAATGAGCCGTAACTCAGGACAGTTCTTTGGGTCCATACCCCTTCCAATGTACCAGATATATAAGGGAATTCCGGACCATTTGGGAATCAATGATCTTTTGTACGTCATATTCTAAGCTTCCCTCAGTAGACACCTGAGGAGGCGGGGGGCAAGAGAGACAGAGCAGGGGGAATAAACTTCTTCAACAATAACTTGTGGAACACATTAAGAATACAGAAAGACTAAGGGTACTGTCACACTGTGCGACGGTACTGGAGATGGCGACGGGCGGGAGCGCGCACGTTTTTGCCGCCCCTGCAAGCGTGGTCGTCCCCCATTTACATGGGGTGACACCTCCGGCGACGTCCCGGTGATCTGACAGGCGGCATCGCCGCTGGGGTTTCTTAAAACCTCAGCGGCGATGCCTTAACATGGGAGCCTATGGCTCCCATCGCCTGGCAGATCGCCGTCAGCCGTTTACATGGGGCGATGTGTACACATCGCCCCAGATCGGTCGCCTGGTTTCAGGGCACTGCTCTGAAACCAGGCTACCACTAAAGGGCAATATCGTTGCCGATAGGCCACACCCCTGCATTGCCTAAGAAATCGGCGGTGCCGTCGCACAGTGTGACGGTACCCTAAGGGTGTCTTAATCGGAAGGCAACTATATTTACCAACTCCAGAACCTCATATGGACCAATGAATCTAGGACCCAACTTCAGCGAGGGCTGAATCTAATATTCTTAGAGGATAGCCATACCTTATCTCCCACCTTGAAGGCAGCTCTTGATGAGCGTCTCCTATTGACCTTCCGTTTCTGCTGATGCTGAGCCACCCCAATGTTCTTTTTAACCTCTCTCCAGATATCCCCCAGCTCCTGAATGGGTTCCATCTACCACAGGACACCCAAAACTTATCCTGGAGAACTCGCCAAAATGAGGATGAAACCCATAATTACAGAAAAATGGCAAGGTCCTCATGGACTGATTTAACCCGACTTTAAAAGCAAACTAAGCCAGAAGAAGAAAGGATGACCAATTCTCCTGCTGATCAGCGACTAAAATCTTAGAATTTGTTACAAAGACTGATTTGTCCTCTCAGTCTGACTGTTAGTTTCAGGGTGATAAGCAGAGGAAGAGGACAAATCAATCCACAATCATCTGCGGAAAGCCCTCTATAATCTAGAGACGAATTGTACTCCCCTATCAGATACAATATTTAGAGGAATCCCATGTAATTATACCACATGAGTAATAAACAGTTTGAGGAGAGTCTCAGCATTGGGTAACCCAGATAATGGGACGAAGTGAGTTTGTTTGCTGAATCAATCGACTACCATCCAAATAGCAGTCATCCCCTCAGTCAGAGATCAAATGGAAATTAAATCCATGTACAAATGAGCAGAAATAAAATCTTTAATATCCCTATCCATAGCCGACCACCAAAAGAGTCTAGCAACCGCTTTCTGGGTGGCAGTAACTCCAGGATGACCACTCAATACAGAATCATGTAATTCTTGCAAAAGGTGTAATCTGAGATACTTGGACAGTCAACTTGAATTCAGGAGTATTGGAAAGAGCCAAGGACTGAGCATTATGGATTTCAGCTACCAGCTCAGAGGAAACCATGGTCACAACAAACCCTAAGGAAGAATGGAGGAAGGAGGTTTTGGAGGAGACACAGAATCAAGACTACAAGACAGGGCATCTGCCTTCACGTTCTTAGACCCCGGTCTGAACGTAATAGATAAATTAAATCTGGAAAAAAATAAAGTCCATCTGGCCTGCCTAGGTGTCAATCGCTTGGCAGATTCAATGTAAACTAGATTCTTGTGATCCGTCATCACGGTGACCTGATGAACGGCTCCTTCCAAAAAAAGCCTCCATTTTTCAAAAGGCAACTTGACAGCAAGTGACTGTCGACGAAGATCTCCATCTTTCTTTTTAACAAAAAAGAAATCGGCAGCAATCGGCGATGAGGAAGGACGAATATGACCTTTTTCGTTAATATAAGCCCTCATGGCTGTCCACTCTGGGCTTGACAAGTTATACAAGTGAGCGTTAGGTAATTTTGCTTTAGGAATGAGATTAATAGCACAGTCATAGGGACGGTGAGACTCTTTTTCTGCAAAACATCTCCAAAGTCTTTCAGGTATTCCGGAAGACCCTCCAGACTAACAGAGCAAACATGCACAAATTGAAAACATTTTTCGATACAATAAGGACACCATTTGGCAATATTTTTCTGATGCCAATCGATAATCTGATTATGCATTCGCAGCCAAGCAATGCCCAACACAATCCCAGCAGGTGAATTGTCCAAATCAAACAGGAGATTAGTTCTGTATGAAGAGACCCCACCTTGAGTGTGAACTCCAGTGTAACTAACTGAACCTGATTTTTTAGCAACGGTGTTCTATCAATGGCCACAATTTGAATAGGGTCTTCTAGAGTAACTGTCCCTAATCCTAATTTCTGAACAAGTCCCAAATCAATTAAATTAGCCGCGGATCAACAGTCAATAAAGGCAAATGTTGACCGACCCTGTTTTTTGAAAGAGAAGTTCAGCATTCAACAACACTTTATCGGAGGAGTAAAGTCTGTACCTGTAAGTCTGAGTGACCTCGACAATAACCCAGATCTAAGCGTTTCCCAACTGCTTGCTGCATGTCATGCCAGGCAATCCTTTAGGACAGTGGTCCCCAACCTTTTTTTTGCATCGGGGACCAGCTTTATGCAAGACCACTTTTCCGAGGTCCGGCAGGGCCGGGTTGCGCAGGGACTGAGCCTTGATCATATGGGCGGGGCTATGGAGAAGGGGTGAAGTTTAGTACCCTTTTTCCCAGAAAGATGCGCTACGTCTTATTTTGTCTTATTTTCAGGGATGTCTTATTTCTTCATCCACTTGCAGTCCCTAATATGGTATCCCCATCATCCCCTTGCAGCCCACAATATCCACTTACAGCAGTCGACAATAACGCCATCATCCCCATGCAGCAGTCCCCAATAAACCCATCATCTCCTTGCAGCAGACCCCAATAACCCCATCATTCCCTTGCAGCAGTCCCCAATAACCTTCATCATCCCCTTGCAGCAGTCCCCAATAACCCCATCTTCCCTTTTATTACTCTTAATGAACATACAAGACTGACTTTAAGAGAAATGGCTTCCACCGTTGGTATTTGAAAATCTACCGTTTCAAGAATAATTCGCACACACAATGAAACTGGATCGTTTTCTCCAAAACGAAAAGGAATATGTGGGAAAAAAAAAGGAAAACTACACCAAGAACTGATAAAACACTTATCAGAAATAGTAAATCTAATGCAAGAAAAACAAGTAAAGACTTGCTTTGTCCCAATTAATGTGCACAGCACTGTATCTGTGTCATATCTTCAGCGTTGTCCCATGAAAGTATACCGATAATAAAAAATTACAAAAATGTGAGGGGTGTATTCACTTTTATGTTATGTTCTGCTTGTGTAATATACATTAAATATAGTATAGAAAAAAAAACTATTTAAACATTTTTATGAAAACTATTTTTTATTTTTCAGTAAAATTAAACAAGGACTTCTGCCAAGTTTGGAAGATTTGCTCTTCTACACAATTGCTGAAGGACAAGAAAAAATTCCAGTTCATAAATATATCACTGTAAGTTATTATTGATTATTTATTTTCTTCAGTTATTATTAGTAACCGAATCCAAGTAATGGTATTGTGTGCTTAAATTACTTTCACAATTGATTTGTGAAAAGGTGAAAGTGATTGAAGCAGAGGATTGACACACAGGTCAAGAAAAGCCTTGAATCATTTTCATGGCATTGCCAGAAATAGATAATTTAACTATATAAAAATTACTTTTACTGATAATAAAAGTAATAAAAACTTTGTAAATAAAATGAAAGGTTTCACCATAAAATCTCTAAATGAACAATGACTGTTTCTGAGCTCTGCAAACAGCAATCAGATTTGTTCCCTGGATCAATCTCCTATCGCAAAATCTACAGTGTTTCCCCAAAAATAAGACCGTGTCTTATCTTTGGCTTCGACAGATACACTAGGGCTTTGTTTTTGAGGGGATGTTTTATATTTACCTATTATCTTGAAATACTGTTGGGGCAGCCCTTTTAGGATATGTCATTTTTATAGCTGTACATTGCCTTGTTGTGTTGCTGTAAGCTCCAGAAAGTTTATAGTCGTGTGTTGGCACAAGTATTCCTTACTTCCCCCGCTCATAATCCTGCCCAACCTTCTGCACTGGCACCAGTGATTTGGTACATATTATTTGCCCAAAGATCGCATTGCAGTCCTTGATCAGCCAAAATGGGCCGATAACAGCAGTGGGCAGAGTAGAGATCCGCCCTCTGCGGTAAACTAGTTAAATCATGTTGTCAAACTCTGACTGTGCTATATAACACGTGTCGGCGGGGAGTGCGCCATTCTTCCCTCTCATTGCCTGCTCATGATGTGATTGCGGGGTGCAGAGTGGTTATGTTATCTGAGGGTTAGCTTATGGACCCTGTCTCTGTCATGAGGCTGAGCACCCGCATTTACAGGAGAGATAAGCCTTTGTGCTCTACAGAGACATGCTGATAACTGGCTCTGTACAGCACAAGCAGTTGGGTAGTGTGAGCTTCAAGTTCCCTAAGGAGACTAGTAAAAACATTTCAAAGTTAAAAAAAAAATACAAGTTCAAATCATCCCCTTTTGCCCCTGTGAAAATAATAAAACACTATAAAAAATGTACATATTTGGTATCATCACATTCAGAAATGCCCAGTCTATCAGAATATAAAATTAATCCTTTAGGTAAACGGCATAATATAACAAAGGTTAGTTTTTTGTTTTTTTTTTGCAGACAGAGTATACAGAGGGAAAATTAGGACGGACAGAGTATACAGAGACATTAGGCGGACAGAGTATACAGAGACATTAGGCGGACAGAGTATACAGAGACATTAGGTGGACAGAGTATACAGAGACATTAGGCGGACAGAGTATACAGAGACATTAGACGGACAGAGGAAGGCAGGGGTTAAAAAAATGTAAAAAAAAGTTTATGCTCACCTCTCCCCGAGCCCCCGCTGTCTCCCGCCGTCTTCCTGCAGTGTCCCGGTGGCTCCCGCAGGCTCCCGGTGTCTGCACAGGTCTTCTACTGCAGTTCAGGACCTGCGGTAATGTCAGTCACGTGACACCAGGTTAGCATGGAGTAAGCTGGTGTCACGTGACTGTGACATCACCGCAGGTCCTGAACTGCAGTAGAAGAGCTCTGCAGACACTGGGAGCCTGCGGGAGCCACCGGGACACTGCAGGAAGACGGCGGGGGCTCGGGGAGAGGTGAGCATATGTTTTGTTTTTTTTTTTAAACAGTAGTGCGGCTGCGGGCGGCTCGCGATGACGCTGCGCTCGCAGTGCCGCAAAGGAGTTTGGGATTCGGCTACAACGCCCGAATTCCAAACTCCCAATTATATAAGTAGATCTACAGTGCCTACAAGTAGTCTTCAACCCCCTGCAGATGTAGGTGGTTTGATAAGATGCAAATAATTTAGAGCCTTCAAACTGCAAACGAGAGTAGGATTTATTAACAGAAGCATAAATCTTACAAACCAAAAAGTTATGTTGCTCAGTTGAATTTTAATACATTTTAAACATAAAAGTGTGGGTCAATTATTATTCAACCCCTAGGTTTAATATTTTGTGGAATAACCCTTGTTTGCAATTACAGCTAATAATCGTCTTTTATAAGACCTGATCAGGCCGGCACAGGTCTCTGGAGTTACCTTGGCCCACTCCTCCATGCAGATCTTCTCCAAGTTATCTAGGTTCTTTGGGTGTCTCATGTGGACTTTAATCTTGAGCTCCTTCCACAAGTTTTCAATTGGGTTAAGGTCAGGAGACTGACTAGGCCACTCCAACACCTTGATTTTTTCCCTCTTGAACCAGGCCTTGGTTTTCTTGGCTGTGTGCTTTGGGTCGTTGTCTTGTTGGAAGATGAAATTATGACCCATCTTAAGATCCTTGATGGAGGAGCGGAGGTTCTTGGCCAAAATCTCCAGGTAGGCTGTGCTATCCATCTTCCCATGGATGCGGACCAGATGGCCAGGCCCCTTGGCTGAGAAACAGCCCCACAACATGATGCTGCCACCACCATTTTGGAAGTACACTGAGCTGTAGGCTGATTTTCTGCTAAGGGAAAAAAAAACAAAAAACCTCTTTATATCTGATTTTCTAGCGAGTGTGACGAGCTACGTGTGACAGAGCGCAAGTGCGACAGAAGTAAGTGTGTGACTTGTGATTCAGTGAGGAGGTGTTTGGGAATCCTGCAACAAATACCTGTGTGAATTGCTGACTGTTTTTTTTTTTTTTTTTTTTACCTTTTTAATTTTATTGGGCTTTCTTAACTTTCTTTTCTCTCTACAAGTTTATAGTCTCTTATTTTACTACCTGTAAGTTAAAGGGTTAACTACTTTGCACTTAAAACCTGTGGTTTAGCTATACTTACAAGGGGTTAATTAAGGGTGGGGGTGCATAATTAAGGGTTTATAAGAAGCAGCTGGTTGGGGCTTCCAGTCCTTTGGAAGTACACTGAGCTGTAGGCTGATTTTCTGCTAAGGGAAAAAAAAAAAAAAAAACCTCTTTATATCTGATTTTCTATTCTATTCCAGCCGGTCGAGGGTGCATACTGCTGTGTGAGATGTGAGTACGTTGTGCATTTGGAAGCCCAGATACTGGATCTAAATGAACAACTGACAACGCTGAGATCCATAGACAATATGGAAAGGAGCCTGCTGCTCACTGAACAGCTGCTCAATGGGATAGATGTGGGGGAGGATGGTAGTATGGAGCTGCAGGACCGTGAGGTAGCTAGCTGGGTGACAGTTAGAAGGCGGGGTAGAGGGAAGGGTGCCAGGGAGGCTAGCCCTGATCTGGCACACCCCAATAAATTTGCTATGTTGGCAGATGAGGGGGGTGTGAGTTCAGGTACAGCACTGCTGCAGCAGGGCATGACCTCTGAAAGCCAGAGGATTGGCTGCTCCAGTAAGGGGGAAAACAGGAGAGAAGGACAGGCCAGACGGGTGCTGGTAGTGGGGGACTCAATTATTAGGGGAATAGATAGGGCAATCTGTCACAAAGACAGGGATTGTTGAACAGTGTGCTGCCTACCTGGCGCTCGAGTCCGGCACATCGCTGATCGGGTTGACAGATTACTGGGAGGGGCTGGTGAGGACCCAGCGGTCATGGTGCACATTGGCACAAATGACAAAGTTAGAGGTAGGTGGAAGGTCCTTAAAGATGATTTCAGGGAATTAGGCTGCAAGCTTAAGGCAAGGACCTCCAAAGTAGTATTCTCTGAAATACTGCCTGTACCACGTGCCACACCAGAGAGGCAAAGGGAGATTAGGGAGATAAATAAGTGGCTCAGGAATTGGTGTAGGAAGGAGGGGTTTGGGTTCCTGGAGAACTGGGCCGACTTCTCTGGCTTCTGTTGGCTACAGGTTCTATGCTAGGGACGGTCTGCACCTCAATGGGGAGGGTGCAGCTGTGCTGGGGGAGAAAATGGCTAGAAGGTTGGAGGAGTGTTTAAACTAGGGATTTGGGGGGAGGGTATTCATTGTATAGGAGGGAAGATAGTGTAAATAGTAACCTGGGCACAAGTAATAAAATTGGGGGTGGCATGGGGGGTAGGGTTAGAACAGCCAATCTAGTAGGAAGGAATAGAGGTAAAGAGAGATGCATAAAGTGCATGTTCACTAATGCCAGAAGCCTCCCCAACAAAATGGAGGAATTAGAATTGATTTTGTTGGAAAATAATTATGACATGGTGGGGATTTCGGAGACTTGGCTGGACGAGAGCCATGACTGGGCTGTTAATTTACAGGGCTATTGTCTGTTCAGAAATGACCGTACAAATAGGCGAGGAGGAGGTGTATGTTTATACGTAAAATCATCCTTAAAACCCATCCTGCGTGATAATATAGGTGAATCTAATGGAAATGTAGAGTCCCTGTGGGTGGAGATAAGGGGAGGGGGAAAAAATAATAAATGACTGATAGGGGTTTGTTATAAGTCCCCAACAATAATGGAAGTGGAGGAGAATATCCTCATAAAGCAAATAGATGAAGCAGCGACTCAGGGAGAAGTCATTATTATGGGGGACTTCAACTACCCTGAAATACATTGGGGATCAGAAACCTGCAGTTCCAGCAAAGGTAATAAGTTTTTGAAAACTATGAGAGAGAATTACCTTTCACAACTGGTTCAGGACCCAACAAGAAGGGGGGCACTGCTGGACCTAATATTAACCAACAGGCCGGACCGCATATCAAATATACGGGTTGGAGGTCAATTGGGTAATAGTGATCATAACTTAATAAGCTTTCAAGTATCCTTTACTAAGACGTGTAGTAGAGGGGCTACAAGGACACTAAACTTCAGGAAGGCAAATTTCCAACGGTTGAGAGATGATCTTAGTGCAATAAACTGGGACGATGTCCTGAGACATAAAAGTACACAACACAAATGGGAGATGTTTATTAGCATCCTGAATAGGACCTGTGCACAATATATACCCTATGGGAATAAGCATGTTAGAAATAGGAGGAAACCAGTATGGCTAAATAAAGCAGTAAGAAGTGCAATATGTGACAAAAAGAAAGCATTTAGGGAATTAAAGCAAGTAGGTAGTGATGAAGCATTATTAAATAAATACAGAAAATTAAATAACATTTGTGAAAAGCAAATCAAGGCAGCAAAGATTGAGAGTGAGAGACTCATTGCCAGAGAAAGTAAAAACAATCCCAAAATATTTTTTAACTACATAAATAGTAAGAAACTAAAACATGATTGTGTTGGCCCCTTTAAAAATAGTCTGGGTGAAATGGTGGATGAGGAAAAAGCCAATATGCTAAATGACTTTTTTTCAACAGTATTTACACAAGAAAATCCCATGACAGACAATATGATCAGTGATAACAAAAAGTCTCAATTAAATGTCACCTGCTTAACCCAAGAGGAAGTACGGCATCGTCTAAAAATCACTAAAATTGACAAATCCCCGGGCCCGGATGGGATACACCCCAGAGTGCTGCAGGAATTAAGTACTGTCATGGATAGACCATTATTTTTAATATTTAAAGATTCCATAATAACAGGGTCTGTACCACAGGACTGGCGTATAGCAAATGTGGTGCCAATATTCAAAAAGGGGACAAAAACTGAACTCGGAAATTATAGGCCAGTAAGCTTAACCTCTACTGTGGGTAAAATCCTAGAGGGTTTTCTAAGAGATACTATACTGGAGTATCTGAAGAAAAATAACCTCATGACCCATTATTAACATGGTTTTACGAGGGACCGTTCCTGTCAAACTAATCTGATAAGCTTCTATGAAGAAGTAAGTTCTGGACTGGACCAACGAAATGCAGTGGATGTGGTGTATATGGACTTTTCAAAAGCTTTTGATACGGTGCCACACAAAAGGTTGATGCATAAAATGAGGGCAATGGGGATAGGGGAAAATATGTGTAAGTGGGTTAAGAACTGGCTTAGTGATAGGAAACAAAGGGTGGTTATTAATGGAACACACTCAGAATGGGTCACAGTTAACAGTGGGGTACCACAGGGGTCAGTGTTGGGCCCACTTCTATTTAATATATTTATTAATGACCTTGTAGGGGGCATACGGAGTAGAATCTCAATATTTGCAGATGACACTAAACTCTGCAGGGTAATCAATACAGAGGAGGACAATTTTATATTACAGGAGGATTTATGTAAACTAGAAGCTTGGGCTGCTAAATGGCAAATGCGCTTTAATGGGGATAAATGTAAGTCATGCACTTGGGCAGAGGAAACAAAAGGTATAATTATGTGCTTAATTGTAAAACACTGGGCAAAACTATCACTGAAAAAGACCTGGGTGTATGGGTAGATGACAAACTCACATTTAGTGGCCAGTGTCAGGCAGCTGCTGCAAAGGCAAATAAAATAATGGGATGCATTAAAAGAGGCATAGATGCTCATGAGGAGAACATAATTTTACCTCTATACAAGTCACTAGTGCGACCACACTTAGAATACTGTGTACAATTCTGGTCTCCGGTGTATAAGAAAGACATAGCTGAACTAGAGCGGGTCCAGAGAAGAGCGACAAAAGTCATTAGAGGACTAAGGGGTCTGCAATACCAAGACAGGTTATTAAACTTGGGGTTATTTAGCTTGGAAAAACGAAGGCTTAGGGGTGATCTTATAATAATGTATAAATATATGAGGGGACAGTACAGAGACCTTTCTAATGATCTCTTTACTCTTAGGCCTGAGACTGGGACAAGGGGGCATCCTCTACGTCTGGAGGAAAGAAGGTTTAATCATAATCACAGACGCGGATTCTTTACTGTAAGAGCAGTGAGACTATGGAACTCTCTGCCACATGCTGTTGTAATGAGTGAGTCACTACTAACATTTAAGAAGGGCCTGGATACCTTTCTTGAAAACTATAATATTATCAGTTATACATACTAGATTCTTTGATAGGGCGTTGATCCAGGGAATTAGTCTGATTGCCGTATATGGAGTCAGGAAGGAATTTTTTCCCCCAATGTGGAGCTTAGTGTTGCCACATGGGTTTTTTTTTTGCCTTCCTCTGGATCAACATGTTAGGCTATGGGTTGAACTAGATGGACTTAAAGTCTTCCTTCAACCTTAAAAACTATGTTACTATGTTACTATGTTACCATGCTTGACTGTAGGGATGGTATTCTTGGGGTCGTATGCAGTGCCATCCAGTCTCCAAACGTCACGTGTGTGGTTGGCACCAAAGATCTCGATTTTGGTCTCATCAGACCATAGAACCTTGAACCAGTCTGTCTCAGAGTCCTCCAAGTGATCATGAGCAAACTGTAGACGAGCCTTGACATGACGCTTTGAAAGTAAAGGTTTCTTACGGGCTCGTCTGGAACGGAGACCATTGCGGTGGAGTACGTTCCTTATGGTATTGACTGAAACCAATGTCCCCACTGCCATGAGATCTTCCCGGAGCTCCTTCCTTGTTGTCCTTGGGTTAGCCTTGTCTCTTCGGACAAGCCTGGCCTCGGCACGGGAGGAAACTTTCAAAGGCTGTCCAGGCCGTGGAAGGCTAAGAGTAGTTCCATAAGCCTTCCACTTCCAGATGATGCTCCCAATAGTGGAGACAGGTAGGCCCAACTCCTTGGAAAGGGTTTTGTACCCCTTGCCAGCCTTGTGACCCTCCACGATCTTGTCTCTGATGGCCTTGGAATGCTCCTTTGTCTTTCTCATGTTGACCATGTATGAGTGCTGTTCACAAGTTTGGGGAGGGTCTTAAATAGTCAGAAAAGGCTGGCAAAAGTGATAATTAATCCACACATGTGAAGCTCATTGTTCTTTGTGCCTGAACTACTTCTTAATACTTTAGGGGGACCAAACAGAATTCTGGTGGTTTGAGGGGTTGACTAATAAATGACCCTCTGAATTAACTTTTAACGCTTTAAAAAAAAAAAAAAAAAAAAAAAAATAAAAATTTTTGTTGCAGTGCATTTCCCACTTCCAGGCTGATCTACAGTCCAAATTTCACAATGCCAAGTTAATTCCGCATGTGTCAACCAGCTAAATCTGCAGGGGGTTGAAGACTACTTGTAGGCACTGTATGTACTTGCACTGATCTGGGGAATCATACTGCCAGGTCAGTTTTACCATGTAATGATAATGGTAAATAAAACCCCCCCAAAAACATTGTGTAGTTGCTTTTTGTTCTCACTAGAAATTTTGTAAATCTGTTATCCAGTACAAGATATGGTAAAATGAATGGTGTCTTTCCAAAGTACAATTCGTCCTGCAAAAACACACCCCCTGTAAGGCTATTTTGACAAATTGGGTTAGCATAGATTTGACTAGCCAGCGAGCGACTATAAATTTTCTGTGGCTTACAGCAACACAAGAGGACAGCATAGAACAATAACAGTAACATATCCTAAAAGGGCTGCCCAAGCCTATTTCAGAAAACTGTTAGTATCATTGGCAACTATTTTTGGAGCATGGCTTATATTTTAGGCATACCCCAAAAAGGGGTAGGTCGTATTTTCTGGGAAACACGGTAGTACCCATAATCTGTAATGTATACATTTTCGCCTCATCTCTTCCCTCTGAACTTGTTCAATTATTTTTTTCAATAAGATCACGTTTTGAAGCCTTTTTTCTGTCAACTGAATAACCTGACATTTGATCACATGCCTTGATATTGCAGTGCACCCATTCCCTTAAAGGTACCCTCACACAGGGACATATCGCCGGTGATATTGCCGGCAACTGAGGGGCGTGGTCAGGTTGCGGCGACATCGCCGGCGAGTTGCCTCGTGTGACAGGGCGATAATCAGGCGATGAATCGCCTGAGTCACATCGCCAGGTTTCCCAACAATGTTGGGAAACCTGGCGATGTTGCTCAGGCGATCCTGCCTGATCGCCCTGTGTAACGCGGCAACCTGCAATGTTGCGGGCGATTCCGCCTATATCCAACATTGCGAGTGATCGCTTGCTGGGTTGCTGGGCAACCCAGCGAGCGATAGCCGCGGCAACTAGCCAGCGACATCGCCGGTAAGTTGCTCAGTGTGACATCTCACCGGCGATGTTGTCAGGGATGCGCGCTCCCGCGATCCCCGGCAACATCGCCGGCGATATGTCCCTGTGTGACGGTACCTTAAAGGGGTTGACCAGTAGTTTTATATTGATGACCTATTCTCAGGAAAAGTCATCAGTATTCGATCGGTGGGGATACAGCACTTGATACTCACCAAACAGCTGTGCTCAGTGTTGGTGACAGCCCAATCTATTCTGAAAGCTGCACAGTTCTGTCTCTAGTTACCACTTCTGGATTTGGAAGATCTATGCCTATCCAATCAAAATGGGGTCAGTTGTACATTACCTGGCATTGGCTGCTATACAGTTGACACAGCTGTGCAGCTCTGCAACTGATCATATCTGGATGGCTGATGGTTTGGGGGCCAGTTGTCACAGCCCTACAGATCTAATATTGATGAACAATCAGAACGATAATAATATTAATATTTGTTCACTTATGCAGCGCCATTAATTCCACACCGCTTTACATACATCATCAAGGATAGGCCATCAATGTAATAGTATTGGACAATCGCTTTAATAGCCTTGGTACCTCTTTTATGCCTTTGCTCTAGTTCAACCAAGTGCTCCTTTATACACTGAATCCTTAAATTGTAAAAATGTCATGAGGAAAAGTACACTTTAATTCAAATGACACATCCAATACTCATCTCAACAAGTACACATTCTAGCCACATTAGACAGGGGAAATTTAAATACAGGGGTGTAGTGTGGTGCAACACTATATAGGTGCCACAAAAGGGGTACTACACAATAAAAGTAGTGGTCACCTCACTGCAAGTGGAACTATGGCCAGTAGGTGGAACCCTAGAAATCGCATCCCACACTAGTCAGTAGGTGGGAGGGACCCGGGAGGGAACATGGTGACCTCCAAAGGGAACTAGTGAGTAGTTAGTCAGTGAGCGAGAGAGAGAGAGAGAGGAGTTGGAACTGGAGGGAGCAAGGAGGGCCTCCTCGGCTGGGGGACCCAAGAAAGAAGAGAGAGATCCCAGAAACAGAAGAAAGAAAGAGAGAAAGAAACTCAAAGGCAGGAGTTCACTCTAGTGGGGAATAGAGTAACCAAAGAGTTTGCCCCAGGAAAGGAACCGGCTACCGGAGCCCGCACCTGTGAGTTCTATAAGGCTCACAGACAATCCGAAGAACAGGGGTATCTTCATGTACGCTCCTGACTCCCAAAGATCCCAGGAAGAGGGGAGCCAGGAGAAGCAGGACGCTGCAAGGAGCCAAAAGAAGGTTCACCCGACGGGTAGAAGGGAGAGGAGAACAAAGAACAGCAGGTGGTCAGATTGGTCTTTAGGAAATCAGACTTCACTGCCACTGGTAGGCAAAGGAAAGAAAGGAATAGGAACATCACACAGTGAGGGATCCATCTATCAGCCAGAAATTCCACTTGCAGCACCCGTAGCATTTGTCGTTATAACATCTACTGCACTGAAAGACTGTAATGATGACTGAAAGTTTTCCAGTAAAGTACCCGGTGAAGTGAGTTATCGCCTCTGCTGCATTCTTTCCTGCATGAACTCTTTCTCCCACAGAATCGCTGCCTCCGGCGGTCCAGTCCCGCCTGCGGGGGACTACACCATCATTGCCGCAATACCAATGACACCGGAGGACTGTAGCTGCGCTGGTGAAAATCACCAGGTACTGCAGGTGGCGTCACGAACTTATACTTTATTTTCCTTATTCATTGACCACCAGGGCCACAGCCTCGGGCAACCACCTGTGACATCCCAGACTGAGCCTGAGAGCTGAGTACCCTGCCCTGGGGTGCGTCAGTAGTTCATCTCTAAAGGGGTATTCCCATCTCCCATAACCTATCTTAATATGTAGTAGGTGTAATAATAATAGTTAGTAATAATATTAGCAAATGCCTCAAATTATGAATGTAGTATAGTTCGGATATAGCCATGTCTTTAACCTCATGTTCCGGGAATTAAAGCTTGGATATCCATGATTACGACCTCTCATAGTGAAAGACAGCTACTTGCTCTTGGTCGTAACCATGGATACCTAAGCTGCAATGCCTGGAACATGAGGTTAAAGACATAGCTATATCAGGAGAACTATACTACATTTATAATTGGAGGTATTTTGCTAATATTATTATTATTATTATTGTTATTGCTACTACACGTACTACATATTAGGATAGGATCTTGAAGATGGGGATAATGTTTTAAGGCCTTTACTGGCACCCAAGTAGTGTAGACTTCAGTGCATGCAATATATTATTGTCTTAGATATATAAATCAGTATTTCTCCATTCGCCTTCCACGACAGCATTGGAGGATGTCGTCCACGCCCTATTGGGGGACAGGAACACAGAGAGGTTAAAAGCCCCTCCCCTTCCTCCGTACTTCAGTGTCTTCCTGTCCCCCTTGGGGCATGGAGAGGTTCCAGTGCTGTCAGGCCGGCAGAGGCAGCATTGGGGTGTACTTACAGCCGGGCCAGGGATGGACGTCGGGGGCGGCCTCCTCCTCCTTCTCGGGGCTCCTGTGGTGGGACCATCCAGCCTTCCTGCGTCCTACGGGGCAAAGCAGGCCGTGTATTGCAGCGCCGGAGGCCTGTTCAGCTCTCCGGCGTCTCCCTCCTCCAGCTGCGGTCCCTGGGGCATGCATCAGAGGTTTCTGGATGGCACTTCCTGTTTCGGGCGGTGGCTCCTGTACAGACTGGGCGCGGCTCCAGGGAACCCAGCAGGCCTATTGCGCGCTACTGCCCGCGGCCAGTGACCAGGAGGAGGGAAGGAACAGGTGTTCCTCGTTGGGGGCACGGTACTTATGGACAAGTACCCGCCGGAAGCTACACCCAGGTAAGGCTGATCCCTGAAACATGGAGGGTGATAGGCTTCCACCTCTGCTTCTGCAGAGCCCAGCGTTCCCCCAGCTCATGTAAGTGTTTCTGGGGATGGTCACAGGGGGTAGAGTTATTTAGGCCCTGCACTCCCACTGGGACCCCCTTCTCTTCCCTTTTTTTTCTATAGGGAGATAAGGGCCACCTGTGAAAGGGAGCTAAAACTCGTGCATGGAAATGTGGCTGTGGCACGAACTTCCCTCTTCCTACAAAAAGGTGTCGGCCATGACTGACAGTGTTGTCAGGATGGACTCCCCATCCCTGCTTGAGGAACTCCAATCCATTAGGGAAGAGGTGCAGGCTTCTATCTCGGCTGCTGGGTTTTGCTGCAGCTTCCAGGCCTTCCCCTCCGAAAGAGGTGAAGCTCCAGGATTGTGACTCTGTGGATCTCATGGAGGCTGGCCAGAGCTCAGCGTCAGAGGACGGCGAGGATATTGCCTCTGTTGCCTCTGTCCAGACACGAGAATCTGGACACTACTATTTTTCCACAGAGTCCATGGGTGAATTGGTGGACACTGTCCACAGTACCATGGGAGTAGAGGTGGTGGAACCCCCCTTCTTCTGTGCAGGACTAAATGTTCAGAGGCCTGAAGGCTAAGCGGCAGTTGGGCTTCCCTGTCCATGAGGTCATCCGGGTTCTCATCTGCCGGGAGTGGGAGTCTCCAAAACATCGGCTGCTCACCCCATCCGAGTGGACTGGAGGGTGATGACTTTGTCTGGGAGGTCCCGAAGGTGGACATCCAGGTGGCCAAGGTAGCATATAAGACCGCGTTGCCTTTTGAAGATTCCTCCCAGTTGTAGGACCCCCTCGATCGTAAGATGGAGAGTGTCCTCAAAAACTCCTGGGAGGCGGCTGCTATGTCTTTAAAGGTGAACATTTCCTCTACATGTGTGGGGCTGCTCTGGCAGCAACCATGTAGCAGTTAATCACCTGCACCATGCCCCATGTACTTAGCCGTGGCTGTGGGTTCAATCCTAAGCTGTACATCATCCAAGGCATTATGTATAGGTGACACATGATGGCTGCAGGCTATCCCCCTGGCAGGACTTGTGCTCTGGTGACTGTGGGCCACTAGCCTTTGGGTGAGGCTTTTAACCAAGTCTCGCTTTAAGTGGATTACCCAGCTGGAAGAATTCCTCCTGCAGGGTACTCCCAGGTAGGAGCTTTGGACTCCATTCCACTTCTGAGACGTGCTACGGGCTTCCTGACCGATGCCTCTCCTGAGTCGATCCGCATTGGCGCCAGGTGCGCAGTGTTGGCCAACACAGCTCACAGGGCAGTATGGCTTACTCTGGGGAATGGGTAGGTCACGTCTAAGCTCCAGCTGTGTAGCCTCCCCTTTCAAAGGTCTTTTGTCTTTGGTCCGGCATTGGATGACATTCTGGGTAAGGTGTCAGACTGGAAACTGTGTCTCCCGGAACAGAAGTCCTTTGGGTGGCAGTCTTTTCAGCAGGAGCGCAGCCAACCCTCCCAGTCTAAAGGGAAGGGTAAGTCTGGTCGCTGGGCATTCCAGAAAGGGGACAAGACCTGTAATATCTTGCTCCCCCAACAGCGGCATCACCAGCCGCCCCTAAACAATGCCGCCTTCCCCATTGCGGGGCAGCTCCTGCGGTTTCTGCCACAGTGGCAAGCAATCTCCTCGTGCACTTGGATCCTCTCAACCATTTGGGAGGGTCTGCGCTTGGAATTTGAGAGCCAGCCCCTCCGTGTCTTCGAGTCCTTTCGCTTCCTCAGGGGGACTCTCGCACATTTTTCTTGTCGGGTCTGCGAGACCTGTTGGATTCGGGTGTGGGGTCCCCGGTTCCTCCTGGAGAGGAGGGCCTGGGGCGTTACTCCAGGAGGTTTGTGGACCTCCAGAACGCGTATTATCATGTCCCCATTCACCCGTCCCACAAGCGCTTTCTGCGAATCGCGATCTCTGGGGCAGGCGGGATGGTCCATTATCGGTTTAATGTGCTGCCCTTCGGGATTTCGTAGGCCCCCAGAGTTTACCAAACTCATGGGGGAAATGATCGCATTCATCCAGACCCAGGGAATATGTGTGCTTCCCTATTTAGACTACATGTTGGTGGTGGCTCCTTCGGCAGTGGAGACAGGCCTCGTTCCTTCCTGCGGCACATCAGCTTCTCCTTACGGGAAGCGATGTCTCTGTTAGAGGCCATGATGTCCTGCATTCAGTCGGTAGCATAGGCTCAGGCTCCTTCCCATCTGCTCCAGGAACACATACTGAGTTCCTGGGACAGATGTCAGGATTCTTTAAACTCGCGGGTCCGGAACCCGGGGTGGATGGTAACCTCGCTTTCCTGGATGAATCCCGGACACCTTCGGACGAGGGTGGCCTGGCTGCAGGCTCCTGTGACCTCCGTTCCCACTGATGCCAGCGGTTCCGGTTGGGGCGCGATGGTGGATTGCACACCATTCCAGTGGATTTGGAGTCGCGCGGTCAGTCGCCAGTCTTCACACTATCGGGAACTTCTGGCAGTGGAGGAAGCGCTTCATGCGCAGCTCACGTTCTCCGGGGTCATCATGTCAAGATCCTATCGGACATCGTGACTACGGTTGCCTTCTTGCGGTACCTAGGCGGTACTCGAGGCTTACACTTGCAGGGGCTGGCAAGACTTATCTTTTCGTGGACAGTACGCCATCTTCTCTCCTCCTCGGCAGTACATCTGAAGGGAATGGCCAATGTACAGGCAGATTTCTTGAGCCGCACGGAGGTCCACCCAGGAGAATGGTGCCTCCATCCGGATGTATTTCGCTCTCTTACGGACAGGTGGGGTGTGAGATAAACATACAATCCAAAACATTTGAATAACATTAAATCAAATTTGAATCAATACATGTATACAAAAGCACATTAATCAGGACATAACTTTGCGTAAGTTCAGCTTCAATAATTCAACGTCCTGCCATTGCCTCTTTCAAGACGTCTCTGTAGCTGACATCTGAAAATATTAGGCAGTCCATTCAACAGATTAATTAATAGCTGACAATATAATAATTTATTGTAACAAACAAGTCAAAATAAAAGAACATCAGAGTAAAAAGTAAAAGAAGAAAAAGATAGAAAAAAGGGGGCGAGAGAAGAGAAAAAGAAAGGGTGAAAGGTGAGGGGGGAAAGAAGCTCTGAGGACTAAATCATCAGGTAATTTTGTTTCATAGTTCCGCTGGGACCATATGAATTAATGTATCCTGTGAGTAGCCCTGAATTGTATCCACGGATTCCACAACTTACTGAACACTTTTTGCTTGTTCTCTACTGTGGCTATAGTTTCTGCCACGCGATATAGAGAATCAAGTTTTCCGTGCAACTGTTCAATGGTAGGAATATCAGTGGATTTCCATAACGTCAGTATTAATAACTTTGCAGCTGCAATGAAATTTTGCGCTAATAAAGATGCACGTTTATTGTCGTGCCAGATAGGGAAATTTAGCAATGCTATCTCTGGTGTCAGATTGCGCACCTTATTCAGCACTTCTTGAATGAATGTTTCCACCTCACTCCAAAATTGGCGGATTTTTGGACATGACCACCAAATATGTAAATAGTCACCACTGGGATCTTCACATCTCCAGCAACTAGAGGAAGTCCCAATTCGCCAGTTATAGGACTGTTTTGGAGTGATATAACAACGCGTTATAATCTTGAAAGAATTCTCCTGGGCCTTTACGCATTGCGTAGGGCCATGAGATTTTTTTTAAATATGTTGTAATTGGTCATGTGTGAACTTGTATCCCAGATCTGCTTCCCAGTGGGCAATATAGTCTCTTTTAGGGCAACACTCCGTTGTTAGCAACATTTGGTAAATGGTGGATAATAATTTTTTAGGTCTAGTTACACATGCGCACAGTGTCTCAAAGGGAGTCATGGAACGTAGTAGATCTGCATTTTGGAGATGAGGTTTTAACATTCTCTTTAGATAATTGTATTGGATAAAGTTAAGTTTGGAGAGCCCCTGGCAGTCTTTGTAGGTCGTTAAGTTCAGGGAGTGTTCCATCGGTTAGTATTTGATCAATGGTGATATTTGACCATCTGCGTGTGGTTCCCGTCCCCTCTGAAGATTTACCTATAAAAAATGACAGGATATCCGAGAGTTTGAGCAAAGGAGATATGGGCGGGGTTAAGGTATGCATTAGGTTTGTCCATATCCTCAGAGTGGCTTTAGAATGAATGTTATGGAGTGGATCCATTTCCCTAGTCAGGATGCGAGTAAGAAAGACGGATCGGAGGGGTAGAGGGGACAAAGCTTCTTCCACCTCAATCCATGGCTTGTTATCAGTTCCCCTAATTAAGTCTATCGTTCTAGATATAATTGAGGCATGGTAATACTTTTTAATGTCTGGAGCTCCCATCCCTCCCTTAGATTTAGGTAGTGTTAGGGTGCGGTATGATAAACGGGGCTTTTTGTTACGCCAAATATACGTGCAGAACATTGAATTTACTTTGTTTAAATATGTTATCGGTATTGCTATGGGAAGCATTTGAAACATATAAATGAACTTGGGGAGGATCATACATTTTAATAAGTTCTTCCTTCCCATCCAAGATAAACAATTGTCCTTCCAGGTTTTTGTAGTTACCATTACATTTTCAAATAGAGGTATAAAATTTAATCGGAATAGGTCCTTATCCGTTCTCCCCAGTTTCACTCCTAAATATGTAATGCAACGGGAGGGCCACGTGAAGGGGTATAGAGTCTTCAATTTGGAAAGTGTTTTCGATGGTATATTCAAATCTAGTGCTTCAGATTTAGACACATTCACTTTAAAGTTGGAAAGGTGGCCAAACTGATCAAGCAGATTCCTTAAAGCCGGGAATCCACGCAGAGGTGCAGACATCAAAATCAAGAGATCATCCGCGAAAGCCGCAGTCTTAAAATGTGACTTGTTGAGTCTGATCCCCTCTGTCCTTATGGGCTTGTATGGCATTTAACAGGGGTTCCATTACAAGTACAAAAAGTAATGGCGATAATGGGCACCCCTGTCTCGTACCATTTTTAATTGTGAATGTGTCTGTCAGTGCATCATTGATCCTAATCCGTGCTGTAGGATTTGCATACATTGCCATTACAGCTTTAGTCAGAAGTCGGGGGAACCCAAATCTAATCAGAGTTTCCTGTAAGTAGATCCAGTCCACCCTGTCAAAGGCTTTCTCCGCGTCTATTCCCAGCAGAACCAAAGGGATATTGTGAAGTTTCACATATTGCATCAAGTGCAGAATTTTATGTACGTTATCCCTTCCCTCTCTTCCCCCGACAAATCCAGTCTGGTTGAGAGAGATCAGACCCGGCAGCAAAATCGCAATTCTTCATGCTATCATGCTAGAAAGCAACTTTAGATCGACGTTCAACAAAGAGATCGGTCTGTAGCTGCTACACTGCTCTGGGTCCTTTCCCTCTTTGTATATTAATGAAATACTGGCTTCTAACATCTGACCAGGGAGCGGTTGCCCCTCCAACACAGCATTACACAAGTTGAGTAAGTGAGGTAGGAGGAGAGCGGAAAAGGTTTTGTAGTACGAGGCTGAAAATCCATCTGGACCTGGAGATTTTCCTATGGGACACCTCGACAGGGTGGACTGGAGTTAATCCAATTTGAAGGGTGCAACTAATAGTTGTTTATGGATGTCAGTAAGTGTTGGCAGTTGCAATCCATTCAAGAAGTTCCTAATGTCAGTTCGTCTTTTCGCAGCTTCGCACGCAGACTCACCTGGTCTCAAGTCATAGAGGTGTTTATAATAATCTAAGAACGCTTGTTCTATGTGTCCAGAATTGTCAGATCTCTCCCCTCGGCTATTCTTAATCAATGAATCCGCGTACGCGCCTGCCTCTTCCGTATTAAGGAGATCATGAGTTTTGAGGCCTTGTCCCCATGTACATACATTTTGTTCTTCCAAGAGGCATAAAGCTTAGTTGTTTTCAGATTAAGGATATCTTTAAATTGTTGTCGCTTTGTAGAAAGCCTATCAAATGTCTGTCGATCCAATGTTTTTTTATGTGCCAATTCTAACGAAGTTATGTCATTATAAAGGTTTTGAATATCTTGCTGCCTCTTTCTGTTATAATGCGAGGATATAGAAATAAGTTCTCCCCTGACCACCGATTTATGTGCCTCCCACAGTGTTTGTACAGAAATCTCTTTTGTGTTGTTGAGTTCAAAGTATTGTGTCAATGCTGTGGTTATGCGTTTCTGGACCTCAGTGTTAGCTAATATTGATTCGTTAAGACGCCATGTTCTGTTTTTAGAATATATTTTTGTAAGGGTCATCTCCAAAAGTACTGCAGAATGGTCAGAGTATACACTGGGGGTGATCATTGATTTTTTTAACATTTGGTAATATCGCTCTAGAAACAAATATATAATCTATTCTATGATAAGACTTATGCGGATGGGAATAGAATGTGTAGTCGCGGACCATTGGGTTTAAATATCTCCAAGAGTCAATTAATTGTAAGGAATTAAGATTAGTCTTAATCCCATTTAAATCTTTCAAAGAAAGTGCACTTCTCTGTCTGGAGGTATCCAAAATCGGTTCTAAAGCCACATTAAGATCTCCTCCAATCACAAGCACACCCTCTCTGAAATTATCAATCTTTTTTAAGATTGATGTTAACCATTTCACAAGCCTTTTGTTTGGGGCGTAGAGGCTGCATAAAGTGACTAGGGTACCATCTAGCATACCTTTGACTAAGATATAACGTCCTTGGGGGTCCGCTAATGTCTCCCTTATTTGAAACGTCACCCCTCTAGCTATTGCTATCGATGTTCCTCTGGATCTTGTTTGTGTTGTGGTCGCGTGATACCATACGTTGTAATCTGCGCGGTCGAAGTTAGGTAATTTATCTGCCTTAAAATGTGTTTCCTGTAACAGGAGTACACTCCCTTTTTGTTGTTTGAATCTATGTAGAGTATGGCGCCGGGTGCCTGGCGAGTTCAAGCCATGTGCATTCAATGATGCAAAGGTTATTACCTTATTTGCGTTATCCATGGAGTAGTGGTTCCAGGTGGACACATGAGTCTCGGTGTTTTCGGAAAATCAGGCGTTGGGTTCTCGGAGCCGGATGGAATAGTATAGGGGAAAGACAAGAAGAGGGAGGAAGAACAAGAGCAGTGAAAAAGAAAAGAAAGTTCAATAAATAATCCAGACATTAACATTAGTATAAATATTAATCTCAAATATAGCTCTGTATAACATCAGAATGTGATGAGCATTACAGGCCAGCTCAGGGAGGATTAAAAACTCTTACGGTATATTTGATTCATGACCGCTTCAGTGATCAGGTTATGGTTTGAGGTAAAAGAAGAAGAAAAATAACAGTATAAGGGGAGGGAAGGGAGAGAAAGGAAGGAAAAGGAGTGACAAATAGAACAAATTTTAAACATTGTAGGAAGTTCAAGGTGAAGTAACAAACTGTCACAGGTATCTCTATATTATACTACGCAAAACCAACATATCAACATAACTGTCAGCACTCCTTTGACTTGCTGGTATGCCGAAGTGAGACAGGCAACGGGATAAATATACGAAAAGAGCCTAGCAGCAAGGTCCAAGTGGCAAACAGGCTCCTATACAAGCCTAAATAGACAGGTTTCATGTAGTGTCACCAAGGTCTTTCTGCGAAGGTGTTTTTGCAGACTTTCGTGACATTCTTTGGGCTCTAGGAGTTGAGACGACTTGCCAAGGGAAAGGCTCGGAAGCGGTTGTATTTGCGATGCGAAGTGGAGCGATTCCAAATCTGGATATGTTTCGAGAGTAATCTCCATCATTTCACATGCCAGTTTGATATCAGTTGAGGTCCTGGCCTGAATCTATTTTTCGCCAGCCGTAATGTAGATGCCAAATGGAAATAGCCAGCGAAATCTGTAGCCTTTTGTCAAGACAGCATCAGTAAATGTTTTAATAGCCTTCTCTTTCGCAGGGTGATAGCAGACAAGTCCTGGAAGAGCTTCAATTGGGAGTCCCCATAGATGATCTCTGGTTTTTCCCGAGCTCTGCGTAGGATTAAGTCCTTAATGCGATAATCTAAGAAACGGCAAATTACATCACGTGCCTGTTTCCCTTGCACAGGTTTTGGTCTCAGAGATCTGTGTACTCTGATCAGTTCGATTTTCTTTTGGGTCATCAACAAGCAGTAGACTTTTGAATATCTCTTGCGCTGCTTTTGGTAATGCCTCGAACGAGACTGATTTAGACAAGCCTTTTATTCGAACATTTTTCGGCGCTCGCGATTTTCATGGTCTTCTAGAGTCGCCTGAACAGTGTGTAATTGGTTTTCATGCACTTTCAAGCATTCCAATACATCATTAGAATGCTGAATTATGGTTGCCTGAGAGCTGTCAATCACCTCGAGTCTATGACCCTGTTGTGCTATATCTCGTTTAATGTCTGCAAGCTCTTTCCCGATTGGCTCCATAGTCTTGGAGAGTATACGTCTAATAAATGATCTAGTTACTGTCAACTCTCTATCCTGACACCCCGTTTCAGAGTCACTATCCATATCAGTGTCTGAGTCCTCCGCTAGAAGCGTTTCTGAATACTCCGAGTTAATGATGGGGACCTGTTGAGTAGTTTGCTTTTTGAAGAACCCGTCCACATCCGCCTGCGAAACAGATTTTACACCTTTAGATGCTCCTTTGGGAGTTTTCATCCCAGTTTTCCCCATATTATCTGTAGATTTACCCACAGTAATAATAAAGAATTATAAACGCAGAGCTCCCTCCACTGGCCGTGAGGGGTTTAGGTCGACATTTTCTTCTGCCAACACAGAGTTAAAATATAGAATTAGAGGTCTAGATTGGTAGTAGTCGTGGAGATCCTACTGGAATCTTATTGTATTATACCAGGCTCAGATTTGGGGTTGGATATGTCACAAATAGGCACAGAGGAAGTATCAGATGCAGCTGCTGGGAGCCAATGTGTTGTAATTCAGCAGTATGGGGTTAAGTACGTTTAGATGAATCAATCCTTCAGCTGTCCATCATAATATGCTCCGCAACAGGTTAGTTCTCCTCTACCCACTACAGTATCTTCAAAATAGGGCACTATTAGTGGTAGTAGAGCCCTTACAGAAGGTGGTAAATTCTTCCTACTATTACAGATGCAATTATGTTGTCTGTCATATGATGGCTGTAGACAAGTATTAATGAGTCTTTTCAATAGAAGGAAGGTCTCTTTTTATATCTACTGCAGCTGTGTCTTTCAAACAGCAATGGCAAACAAACAGTTTATAGGACCCTTTTGAAGGAATAAAAAGCTTCCTAGATATGCCTGCTGTGGCAGCTGCAGCTTTTGTTTACCAAACAACCCTAAGTGGTTAATGAGGACCCTGTAGCATAACGTTATACCTCCTATGGTGATTGCTGCTTGCGGCACTATCTGTTGAACAGTGGCTGTATGTAACTTATAAGGGTTAATAAGAGCCCTCCAGCAGAGAGATAAGAGATCAGCGCAGAGAGAGATAAGCCTCCTATTACTAAGGCTGGCTTCGCATTTGCGTATGGGAAGGCAGCCTATTGCTGCGTTCCCATACGCAGTCAAACGCATACGCACTGCGTTCCTATGTTTAACATAGGAACGCATGGTGCCTGCGTTTGCTGCGTTCGGGTGCGGATGCGGACGATATCTGCTGCTTCCGGTGTCCAGCATCCGCACCCGGGACGCAGCATGTTGGTTTTTGTTGTGCGTTTGGGGACCTTGGAAAATCAGCAAGCGTCCCCAAGCGCACAAAAAATGCATTGGCTTCAATGGGTCCGCAGTGTTCTGCGCTTGACAGCGCAGGAGAACGCTGCGGACCCATTGAAAAATCTCCCGGTGGCCGGCGGTGATGTCACAGGAGCTCACCGACAGCCACCGGGAGATCAGCTGAAGCCTCTGCTGTCCTCCACCTCCCGGCTGCCGGTAATCTGCTAGCGATGTCTCCTCTCGGTGTCGGCGCGGGAAGATTCAAACAGCTGTCAAATCAGCTGTTCTCCCCGCCGACACGTCCCGGAGCTTACCGGCGGCCGGGAGGCGGAGATCTCAGGCGCTGATCTCCGCCCCCGGACACCGCTGATTGGCTGCCCGGGCTCCACAGTGATGTGTCCGCAGGCGGACATTCTCCGCTGCGGACACATCATTTTGGCCCTGCTTTACACTGCATATGTGTCTGCATGCGATCAGCATGCAGACACATACGCAAATGTGAAGCCAGCCTAACACCTTTGTTAAATGATGGCGGATAGGAGACAGAGCATCAAAGCAATTGACCCCTCTCTGTTGCTGCCTGTGTCAGAGGGCCAGCCGTCATCTGTCACTTAACCACTGTTTTTTGAAGCTCTGCCTCTCCCACTCCCAGCCCGACACCCGCTCCAGACAATCAGCCGAGCACCGCAGGGAAAGAAGCTACAGCCTAATCCAGTGTCTCTGCTCCAACTGTCAGTGCACCAGCAGCTGCGCACAGTAGTATTCAAGTTATGGCGCCCGTCCCCTCACCTCAGCCTCACCAGATGATCGGGTGCAGCGGCGCTAATTCCCGTGACCCAGTCTCAGAAACAATGTCCTTGGCACCTCCCCACTGATAAGAGGCGGCCACAGAGGTCAGAAGGCAGATGACCACACCGCTGCAGATTTCCTGAGGTAAAATTCATGGAGCTGGGTGGGAGCCGGCGGTGCACTGTGTTTTAGGCCTAAGGTCCTGGAGAGGCAGGTGCCTCCATCCGGATGTATTTCGCTCTCTTACGGAAAGGTGGGGTGTCCCTTCGATCGACCTGTTCGCTTCGGGCTCGAATACTAAGGCGCCGCCCTTTTTCTCCGTGACTGGTTCAGTCCATCCTCGGGGGCTGGACGCCTTTGCCCATCCCTGAGTCTTCCGTTTGGTTTATGCATTCCTCCAATCCCGCTACTTCCCAAGGCGTTGCAAAAGATTCGGGTGGAGGGGGGGTGGCCTGATGGCTCCCCTGTGGCCCAAACGGGCGTGGTACGACGCCATCCGAGGCCTGGAGGGACTGATTAGGTTGCTCTACTGTCTCGACCTTCTGTCCCAGGGTCCTCTTTCACCCGGGCCTTCAGTGGCTCTATTTGGCGGCCTGGCTGTTGCGGCCGGGATCCTGAGGACCAAGGGTCTCTCCCAGGCAGTGATCCGCTCGCTTCGGCAGGGCAGGCAGCCTGTGTCGCACGCTATTTACGGGAGGGCTGGAATCTGTTCCTGTCTTGGTGTGCTCCTTCCATCCCGGCCATGCATCATCCTAATATGGCCCAACAATTGGGTTTTCGCAGCATTGCTTTGATTTGGGGCTTCGGCCGAGCACTCTTTAAGTCCAGGTGTTGGCACTTGGGGCAGTTTTGCCAGGATCTTGCTTCCCATTGATGGCTCAAGCGGTTTATTACTTCTGCTTGGGGCGGCGTCCCCGCTTCGGCCTTCTGTCCCTCCCTGGGATTTGAACATTGTTCTCCACGGGTTTTCTTGAAGTCCCTTTGCACCCTTGTCGGCTGCATCCCTTACGTCTCTCTCACAAGGTGGCGTTTTTGGTGGCCATCACTTCTGCTCCAGAGTTGGAGAACTGCAGGCACTCTCTGTCCGGGCTCCGTGCCTCGTGGTGTCTGTTGTTCGCATTACTCTTCGGTTGCATTCATCTATTCTTCTGAAAGTTGTGTCGGCTTTCCATCAGTCCCAGGATGTGGTTCTACCTTCATTTGGTCAATCTCCTGCTAATGCGGCTGATGCCGTGTTTCACTCCTTCGATTTTCGTCGGACTGTCCTCTACCACCGAGATACTGCTTCCTGGAGGTTAGATCAGAACCTGTTTTGTTCAGCATTTTGGGAAAAATACAGGGAAGAAGACTTCCTGGGCTACCATCGCTTCCTGGATCACGAAGGTGATCTGTGAGGCCTACGTCGCTCCAGTCCTTACTCCTCCAGTGGGGTTGAAGGCTCCTTCAACTTGGGCTGCTTCTACGTCCTGGGTGGAGCAGGCTGGAGCTTCATCGGAGCTGATTTGCAGAGCGGCTACGTGGTAGTCTCTCCTCACTTTTTCTCGCCACTATAGGTTTGATCTGTCCTTCAGTTGGGATCTGTCCTTTGGTAGGAAAGTCCTACAGACAGTAGTCCCACCCTGAGGAGTATCGGTAGTATTCCTCCAATGCTGTCGTGGAAGGCGAATAGAGAAAACTGAATTAGTCCTTACCGGTAATTCTTTTTCTTGGAGCCTTCCACGACAGCACCATTTCCCCCCCTTGTTGGTGTTTGATTCCGGTTTGTATCAGGTAATCCATGGCTAAGGGTGATCTTGGTAAACACTGGAGTACTGAGGAAGGGGAGGGGCTTTTAACCTCTCTGTGTTCCTGTCCCCCAATAGGGTGTGGACGACATCCTCCAACGCTGTTGTGGAAGGCTCCAAGAAAAAGAATTACCGGTAAGGACTAATTCAGTTTTAACTGTCGTCTATGACAGCACCTAATGAAAGAAGTATCCACCTTCCAAGGACAGGGAACAATCAGGATAAAAATGGGCAGTTTCTCTCACCTCATCAGTTGGTTTCCTGTCCTTGCATAGGGAGCTTCAGAAACAGCAGTTCCAGTTGTTTTTTTTTTTTTTTTTTTTTGCTTGGATCTTACCTGCTATGTCCTGTGGTCATCTGGAACGAGAGGGGGGAAAAGGAGCAAGATACCACCTTCCCCCCACACCCCCCCATGAGCAGCGGGGGTGCGGCTAGGACGGCTGCTTGGTGTAGGCATGGGGAGGGCCGAATCGGGCTCCGTTGCAGGTGTATCTGGGGTTGCAGGCTCCTGGGTCCTGGTGGGGCTCGTGGGAATGTAGAGGCCCAGATGAAGCAACAGCATCGAAGAAGCAGCAGCCATTCCTCCCCAGAAACCTCCAGAGGAGATATGTTGCAGGACAAGGTTCCTGCCCCGGCTTCAACTAAGAGAAAACATGGAAAATTGGTTACAAAAACAACAAATTATAGTGTAAGCTCTGTGAATTTAAACTCCCAATTGCCTGGTCTAAAAAACTTTGCAGATCGTGCATAGAGCAGACTATTTCTGAGGAGTCGCTGGAGTACTGTTGAGATCTCAGGTCCTTAATCACATCTGAGGTGGAGAATGCCTTTAAATCCTTCTCTCAGGGGAAGTAGAACCTTTTCTAAAATATCTGATGAGTCCAAATTTGAGATCTTTGGTTCCAACCACCATGTGTTTGTGTGAAGCAGCAAAGGTGAACGGATGGACTCTACATGCCTGGTTCCCACCGTGAAGCATGTAGGAGTAGCTGTGATGGTGTGGGGGTGCTTTGCTGCTTTGAAGCTCATCAAGAGAATGCCAAGAGTGTGCAAAGCAGTAATCAAAGCAAAAGGTGGCTACTTTGAAGAACCTAGAATATAAGACATTGTTTCAGTTGTTTCACACTTTTTTGTTAAGTATATAATTCTACATGTGTTAATTCATAGTTTTGATGCCTTCAGTGTAAATCCACAATTTTCATAGTCAAGAAAATACAGAAATAAATATAAATATACAATATATATATATATATATATATATATATATATATATATATATATATATATATATATATATATATATATATATATATATATACACACACATCTACTTATATAATCGGGAGTTGGGAATTCGGGCGTTGTCGCCGAATCCCAGACTCCTTAGCGGCACTGCGAGTGATGACGCGCAGCTCATCACAAGCCGCAGCGCTCTACAGTTTAAAAAAAAAAAAAAATCCTCACCTCTCCCCGAGTTCCCGCTGTCTTCCGCCGTCTTCCGCTAGGCTCCCGGTGGCTCTGCAGGCTCCCGGTGCCTGCAGTGCTCTTCTATTGCACTCAAGGACCTGTGGTGATGTCAGAGTCACGTGACACCAGCTTACTCCATGCTAACCGTGGGTCACGTGACTCTGACATCACCACAGGTCCTTGAGTGCAATAGAAGAGCACTGCAGGCACTGGGAGCCTGCAGAGCCACCGGAGCCTAGCGAAGACGGCGGGAGACGGCGGGGGCTCGGGTGAGGTGAGCATAATCTTTTTTTTTTTTTTTTAACCCCTGCCTTGCAGGAGCGCCACCACAGACACCTGTATACTCTGCCACCACACAGATACCTGTATACTATGCACACACAGACCCTGTATACTCTGCCACCACACAGATGCCTGTATACTATGCCGACCAACCACCAACCACAGAGCCTGTATACTAGCCCACACAGACCCTGTATACTCTGCCACCACACAGATGCCTGTATACTATGCCACCACAGACACCTGTATACTCTGCCACCACACAGATGCCTGTATACTATGCCACCACAGACACCTGTATACTCTGCCACCACACAGATGCCTGTATACTCTGCCACCACACAGCACCTGTAACTCCCCCACCACACACTGTACTCTGCCGCCACACACACGCCTGTATACTCTGCCCCACCACCACCAACGCCTGTAACTCTCCACCACCACACACGCCTGTACACTCTGCCCCACCACACACCGCTGTATACTCTGCCGCCACACCACACCGCCTGTATACTCTGCACCCCACACCGCCTGTATACTCTGCCCCACCACACACGCCTGTATACTCTGCCACCACCACCACAGACGCCTGTATACTCTGCCACCACCACCACAGAGCCTGTAACTCTGCCCCACCACCACAACGCCTGTATACTCTGCCCCACCACCGACGCCTGTTACTCTGCCACACACCACGCCTGTATACTCTGCCACCACCACACACCCTGTATACTCTGCCACCACACAGACGCCTGTATACTCTGCCACCACCACCACAGACGCCTGTATACTCTGCCCCACCACCACGACGCCTGTATACTCTGCCCCACCACCAACGACGCCTGTATACTCTGCCACCACCACCACGCCTGTATACTCTGCCACCACCACACACACTGTATACTCTGCCACCACCACACACGCCTGTATACTCTGCCACCACCACACACGCCTGTATACTCTGCACCACCACACACTGCCTGTATACTCTTCCCCACCACCACACACGCCTGTATACTGACCACCACACACCCGCCTGTATACTCTCCCCACCACCACCACGCCTGTATACTCTGCCCACCACCACAACGCCTGTAACCACCACACAGACGCCTGTAACTCACTGCCCATCCACCACGACGCATGTATACTCTGCCACCCCAACGCCTGTATACTCTGCTGCCCACCACAGACGCCTGTATACTCTGCAGCCACCACACACAGCGCCTGTATACTCTGTCGCACACCACCAAAACGCCTGTATACTCTGCGCCTACCACCACGAGCCTTTATACTCTGACCCCACCACACAGACGCCTGTATACTCTGGCCCGCACACCACAAGCCGTATCTCTGCGCCACCACCTACAGACGCCTGTATACTCTGCCCCACCACCACAACGCCTGTATATACTACTGCCCCACCACCACGCCTGTATACTCTCCGCCACACACTATGAGCCTGTATACTCTGCGCACCACACATTTATACTCTGACGACAAATATAATACTTCCACCACACACATTAATCGGCACGCTGTGATACTCTGCCCGCCAACACACCACACGCCTGTAACTCTGCCACCACACGCTGATGCGACCACGTGTATCACACAGCCGCAGCCAGCCACACGCCTGTATACTCTGCCGCACACAACAATCCCTATCTCTGACGTCCCACCGATCCTGTCCTCTCCGCCACCACACGCCTGTATACTCTGCGCCACCACCACCGACGCCTGTATACTCTGCCACCTCACACCAACGACCTGTATACACTGCCACCACCACCACGCCTGTATACTCTGGCACACCACACACACACCACCACACCTGTATACTCTGCCACCCAACACGCCTGTATACTCTGCCACCACCACACACGCCTGTATACTCTGCCACCACCACACCGCCTGTAACTCTCACCACCACCACCACGCCTGTATCTCTGCCCCACCACACCCCGCCTGTATATCTCCGCCACCACACACGCCTGTATACTCGCCACCACACAAACCTGTATACTCTGCCACACCACACACGCTGTATACTCTGCCACCACACACGATCCTGTATACTCTCCGCCACCACACACCCTGTATACTCTGCCCACCACCACAGATGCCTGTATACTCTGCCCGCCACCACCCACAACGCTGTTATACTCTGCCCCACACCACAGACGCCTGTATACTCTGCCACCACCACACGACGCCTGTATACTCTGCCACCACCACAGACCCTGTATACTCTCCGCCACCACACAGATCGCCTGTATACTCTGCCACCACCACAGACGCCTGTATACTCTGCCCCACCACCACACACGCCTGTATACTCTCCCGCCACCACCACAGACGCCTGTATACTCTGCCCCACCACACACGCCTGTATACTCTGCCACACCACACGCCTGTATACTCTGCCGCCACCACCACACACGCCTGTATACTCTCCCACCACCCAAGCCTGTAACTCTCCGCCACCACCACGCCTGTATACTCTCCCCACCACACGCCTGTATACTCTCCACCACCACACGCCTGTACCTCCCCCCACCACAGCCTGTATACTCTCCCCACCCACACCCTGTACCTCCCCACCACAACGCCTGTAACTCTGCCCCACCACACACCCTGTACTCTCCCCACCACCACAGCGCTGTAACTCCCCACCACCACAACGCCTGTAACTCTGCCACCACACAACGCCTGTATCTCTGCCCCACCACACACCTGTATACTCTGCCCCACCACACAGCCTACTCTGCCGCCACCACACAACCCTGTATACTCTCCGCCACCACACAGAGCCTGTATACTCTGCGCACCACCACGACCCTGTATACTCTGCCACCACCACCACGCCTGTATACTCTGCCACCACCACCCGCCTGTATACTTGCACCACCACCACGCCTGTATACTCTGCCACCACACACCCTGTATACCTGCCACACCACCACCCTGTATACTCTGCCCCACCACACACGCCTGTAACTCTACCACACACCTACTCTCCACCACACACCTGTAACTCTCCACCACCACCACGCCTGTAACTCTCCACCACCACACCGCCTGTATACTCTCCACCACCACACACCCTGTATACTCTCCCACCACCACACACCCTGTATACTCTCCCCACACCACACACCCTGTATACTCTGCCCACCACCACACACCCTTATACTCTCCCCACCACACAGCCTGTATACTCTGCGCCACCACCACAACGCTGTATACTCTGCCGCCACCACCACGACGCCTGTATACTCTGCCCCACCACCACAGACGCTGTATACTCTGCCCCACCACCACAGACGCCTGTATACTCTGCCCACCACACAGACCCTGTATACTCTGCCCACCACACAGAGCCTGTATACTCTGCCACCACCACAACGCCTGTATACTCTGCCCCACCACACAGACGCCTGTATACTCTGCCACCACCACAGCGCCTGTATACTCCCCCACCACCACAACCCTGTATACTCTGCCGCCACCACCACACGCCTGTATACTCTCCCACCACCACAACGCCTGTATACTCTGCCCACCACCACAACGCCTGTATACTCTGCCGCCACCACCACAACGCTGTATACTCTGCCCCCCCACACCCCTGTATACTCTCCCACCACACACCCTGTATACTCTGCCCCACCACCACACCTGTATACTCTGCCACCACCACACACGCCTGTATCTCTGCCACCACCACACGACGCCTGTATACTCTGCCACCACCACACACACCTGTATCGTCACCACCACACATCACCCTGTATACTCTGCCACCACCACACACGCCTGTATACTCTGCCGACCATCCCAACCACCCTGTATACTCTGCCACCACCACACACGCCTGTATCTCTCCACACCCGACCACACCACGCCTGATACATCTGCCACCACACACCCGCCTGTATACTCTACCACCACCACACACGCCTGTATACTCTGCCACCACCACCACACACCCTGTATACTCTCCCGCCACCACCACACACGCATGAACTCTGCCACCTACCACCATCACACCGAACCCACCCACCTACCTCCCCGCCTGAACTCTGCGCCACCACCACTTAACGCTTATACTCTGCCTATACTCTGCCGCCACCACCACAGACGCCTGTATACTCTGCCGCCACCACCACAGACGCCTGTATACTCTGCCGCCACCACCACAGACGCCTGTATACTCTGCCGCCACCACCACAGACGCCTGTATACTCTGCCGCCACCACCACAGACGCCTGTATACTCTGCCGCCACCACCACAGACGCCTGTAACTCTGCCGCCACCACCACAGACGCCTGTATACTCTGCCGCACCACCACACGACGCCTGTATACTCTGCCGCCACCACCACAACGCCTGTAACACTCTGCCGCCACCACCACACGCCGCCTGTATACTCTGCCGCCACCACCACAGACGCCTGTATACTCTCCCGCCACCACCACAGACGCCTGTATACTCTGCCGCCAACACACAACCCCACCACACACGCCTGTATATCTCTGCCACCACCACACACGCCTGTAACTCTGCCGCCACCACCACACACACGCCTGTATACTCTGCCCGCCACCACACCCACACACCGCCTGTATACTCTGCCGCCACCACACACACGCCTGTATACTCTCCGCCACCACCACAGACGCCTGTATACTCTGCCGCCACACCACACACGCCTGTATATTCTGCCACCACCACAAGCCTGTATACTCGCCACCCCCACAGACGCCTGTATACTCTGCGCACCACACGCCTGTAACTTGCCACCACAGACGCCTGTATACTCTGCCCACCACACCCTGAATCTGCCCACCACAGACCCTGTATACTCTGCCACACCACAGACGCCTGTATACTCTGCCACCACCACAGACGCCTGTATACTCTGCCACCACCACAGACGCCTGTATACTCTGCCACCACCACAGACGCCTGTATCTCTGGCCACCACCACAGACCCTGTATACTCTGCCCACCACCACAGACACCTGTATCACTCTGCCACCACACAACCTCCTGTATACTTGCCCACCACAGACACCTGTATACTCTACCACAGACCAACTACCACCACAGACACCTGTATACTCTGCCACACACCACACACACTATCCACACCACCAACCGCCTGTATACTCTGCTACCCTCAGAGCCGCCTGTATACTCTGCTACCCACAGACCCGCCTGTATACTCTGCTACCCACAGAGCCCCCTGTATACTCTGCTACCCACTGACCCGCCTGTATACACACAATTCATTTCACCCTGCTCCCGATGCAATTGCATCGGGCCTTTTTACTAGTACACATATAATCCCCAGTTGCTGGCATCCGGCCACTGTGCCGCTATTCCGGCTTGCACCTCAGGCGGATGCCAGCACCGCAGGCGGATGCCAGCGCCGCGTGCGATGGCGCTGGCATCCGTTACCGGCGACCGACCAGCCGCTGCCTTCCAGCGTGCACTCATGCGCAGGAAGATGCAGCCAAGGCACTCTCAGGCATGCGCAAGATGTGCATGCCTGAGAGTGTATACCCTCTATACTCTGCCACCACCACAGCCGCCTGTATACTCTGCCACCACCACAGCCGCCTGTATACTCTGCCACCACCACAGCCGCCTGTATACTCTGCCACCACCACAGCCACCTCTATACTCTGCCACCACCACAGATGCCTCTATACTTTGCTACTATGCTTTTAATTCTTTACAGTTTTTTTCTTTACACACGCACAATCACACAAACACAAAACGCTTTACCACAATCATTTACAGTCAGATTCGATTACAACACACTGTGTTGTGTAAAGACACACACACTGCAAACACAAGATACAACACATAATACACGTCGGCCAACAAACACCACTCTACTTACCTAAATACAGCACACAACTAACAAAAGACAATGTACATGTTTAAAATTACTCTAATCAAGCTACATATAGAATACCCAAATTCAAACACATCAGATACAACAGGTTTTTTCAAAAGCGCAAATAATGTCACACATGTTTACTGCTCCTGTTAGCACGACTAGGGATACACACAATTCATTTCACCGCACTCCCGATGCAATAGCATCGGGCCTTTTTCTAGTATAATATATTTGCGTGTATGTATGTGTATATGCTGCTAAAAAAAAAGAGGGAACACTTCAACATTACATTGTGTCCTTAAATGCTCGCTTAATTTGTTTGAGCAGTATATATCTATGTACACACTCAAATATATATGTGTGTACATAGATATGTACATGTGTGTGTGTGTATCTCTCCCCCTCTCCCCCTCCCCCTCTCCCCCTCCCCCTCTCCCTCTCCCCCTCCCCTCTCCTCTCCCTCCCCCCTCCCCTCTCCCCCTCCTCCCCCCTCTCCCCCTCTCCCTCCCCTCCCCCTCTCTCCCCCTCTCCCTCTCTCCCTCTCCCTCTCCCCCTCTCCCCTCTCCCCCTCTCCCCCTCTCCCCCTCTCTCCCCCTCTCCCCCTCTCCCCTCCTCCCTCTCTCTCCCCCTCTCTCCCCTCTCTCCCCCCCTCTCCCCCTCTCTCTCCCGCTCTCTCCCCGCTCTCTCTCTCCTCCGCTCTCTCTCCCGCTCTCCTCCCTCTCCCGCTCTCTCTCCCGCTCTCTCTCCCGCTCTCTCTCCCGCTCTCTCTCCCGCTCTCTCTCCCGCCTCTCTCCCGCTCTCTCTCCCGCTCTCCTCCCTCTCTCGTCTCCGCTCTCTCTCCGCTCCTCTCCCGCTCTCTCTCCGCTCTCTCTCTCCGCTCTCGCTCCGCTCTGCTCCGCCTCTCGCTTCTCGCTCTCCTCCGCTCTCGCTCCGCTCCTCTGCTCTCTCGCTCCGCTCCTGCCTCTATCGCGTCTATCAGCCTTTGCTATCGTACCAGTATCGTGTCTCAGCCTGCTTCATGCCCGCTCTCTGCATCATCTGATTGCGTATGTATGAAGTATAGTGATATGTAATCCGGGGGTAATGCTAATATAATAATTGCCTAAGCCAACTTCCGTCCGTTTCTGCTCGAAATGACGTCAGATCCGGACAGAAGCCAAGATGGCCGACCATTAGCGAGAGCGGGCTATACAGCCCCACTTTTGCTATCGGTACTCTAGGTGGACCGGGGGAGGTGCGGTCAGAGACCTTGCTGTCAGTGCCCCGCCGCCCCTGCTACAGCCGCGGGTGAGTTCCGGGGAGGAAGGGGGGGTGCTGTCAGTGCCCCGCCGCCCCCCTGCTACAGCCGTGGGTGAGGTGAGCGGGTGAGTTCCGGGGAAGGGTGGGCGCTGTCAGAGCCCCACCGCCCCCCCTGCTACAGCCGTGGGCGAGTTCTGGGGGAGGGGTTGGGGGTGCTGTCAGAGCCCAGGTCTTACCCGCCGGCGCCATGACGAGAATATGGCGCCGCCCCCTTCTCCTAGGGTTAGGGCTAGGGTGCATAGGGCGAAACAAAGATGGCGGTGGGGAGCTCTCGCGACATTTTCCGGCCGCCATCTTGTTTTCACTATGTACGGGGCGGCGACATACTTACTTCGCCGCCACTCTGTTTCCCCCTCGGCCTCCTCTGACCACTCTGCCCCCCCCTCCTGCCTCCGCTCACCACTCTGCCCCCCCCGCCCCGCCCCCCGCCTCCGCACCACTCTGCCCCCCCCGCCCTCCGCTGACCACTCTGCCCCCCCCCGCCCCTCCGCTGACCACTCTGCCCCCCCCCCCCCTCCGCTGACCACTCTGCCCCCCCGCCCTCCGCTACCACTCTGCCCCCCGCCCTCGTGACACTCTGCCCCCCCCGCCCTCCGCTGACCACTCTGCCCCCCCCGCCCTCCGCTGACCACTCTGCCCCCCCCGCCCTCCGCTGACCACTCTGCCCCCCCCGCCCTCCGCTGCCACCTGCCCCTGCCCCCCCCCGCCCTCCGCTGACCACTCTGCCCCCCCGCCCTCCGCTGACCACTCTGCCCCCCCCTCCGCTGACACTCTGCCCCCCCGCTCCGCTGACCACTCTGCCCCCCCCGCCCTCCGCTGACCACTCTCCGCTCCCACCCCTGCCCCTCCGCTGACCACTCTGCCCCCCCGCCCTCCGCTGACCACTCTGCCCCCCCGCCCTCCGCTGACCACTCTGCCCCCGCCCTCCGCTGACCACTCTGTCCCCCCGCCCTCCGCTGACCACTCTGTCCCCCCCCGCCCTCCGCTGACCACTCTGTCCCCCCCGCCCTCCGCTGACCACTCTGTCCCCCCGCCCTCCGCTGACCACTCTGTCCCCCCCGCCCTCCGCTGACCACTCTGTCCCCCCCGCCCTCCGCTGACCACTCTGTCCCCCCCGCCCTCCGCTGACCACTCTGTCCCCCCCCCCTCCGCTGACCACTCTGTCCCCCCCCGCCCTCCGCTGACCACTCTGTCCCCCCCCCGCCTCCGCTGACCACTCTGCCCCCCCCCCTCCGCTGACCACTCTGACCCCCCCCCTCCGCTGACCACTCTGCCCCCCCCCCTCCGCTGACCACTCTGCCCCCCCCCGCCTCTCCGCTGACCACTCTGCCCCACCCCAGCCCCCGCTGACAACTCTGGCCCTCCGTCTCGCTGACCACTGGCCCTCGCTGTGCTGACCTACTGAGCCACGGCAGTGCGACACCATGAGCCACCGCGCTGTGCTGGCCACTGAGCCACCGCGCTGTGCTGGCCACTGAGCCACCGCGCTGCTGTGCGCCACTGAGCCACCGCGCTGTGCTGGCCACTGAGCCACCGCGCTGTGCTGGCCACTGAGCCACCGCGCTGTGCTGGCCACTGAGCCACCGCGCTGTGCTGGCCACTGAGCCACCGCGCTGTGCTGGCCACTGAGCCACCGCGCTGTGCTGGCCACTGAGCCACCGCGCTGTGCTGTCGGGCCACTGAGCCACCGCGCTGTGCTGGCCACTGAGCCAACCGCGCTGTGCTGGCCACTGAGCCACCGCGCTGTGCTGGCCACTGAGCCACCGCGCTGTGCTGGCCACTGAGCCACCGCGCTGTGCTGGCCACTGAGCCACCGCGCTGTGCTGGCCACTGAGCCACCGCGCTGTGCTGGCCACTGAGCCACCGCGCTGTGCTGGCCACTGAGCCACCGCGCTGTGCTGGCCACTGAGCCACCGCGCTGTGCTGGCCACTGAGCCACCGCGCTGTGCTGGCCACTAGCCACGCCTGTGCTGGCCACTAGCACCGCGCTGTGCTAATCACCGAGCCACCGCGCTGTGCTAATCACCGAGCCACCGCGCTGTGCTAATCACCGAGCCACCGCGCTGTGCTAATCACCGAGCCACCGCGCTGTGCTAATCACCGAGCCACCTCGCTGTGCTAATCACCGAGCCACCGCGCTGTGCTAATCACCGAGCCACATTACTACTCTAATTATTGAGCCACCATATACAGTGCCAACCACTTAGCCACCATAGAGTGCTAACCACTGAGGCTCCGTATACTGTGCTAACTATTGAGCCAGCGTATACTGTGCTAATTATTGAGCCAGCGTATACTGTGCTAACTATTGAGCCCCCTCCTGCCCGCACCTGGCCGCTGGCCCCCTCCTGCCCGCACCTGGCCGCTGGCCCCCTCCTGCCCGCACCTGGCCGCTGGCCCCCTCCTGCCCGCACCTGGCCGCTGGCCCCCTCCTGCCCGCACCTGGCCGCTGGCCCCCTCCTGCCCGCACCTGGCCGCTGGCCCCCTCCTGCCCGCACCTGGCCGCTGGCCCCCTCCTGCCCGCACCTGGCCGCTGGCCCCCTCCTGCCCGCACCTGGCCGCTGGCCCCCTCCTGCCCGCTGGCCCCCTCCTGCCCGCACCCGGCCGCTGTCCCCCGGCCCCCTCCTGCCCGCACCCGGACGCTCTTCTTCGGCCCGCACATGGCCGCTGTTCCCTGGCGCCTTCTGCCCGCTGTTCCCCGGCCCCCTCCTGCCCGCACCTGCCTGCTGTCTCCTCCTGGACTCCGACACCGCTGCACACTGGCACCGCTGCACACCGCTACTGCTGTATGTACTCTATCTATTATAATAAAATCCCTAAGCCAACTTCCGTCACTATGTAACGGTATTGCTACGTCACATCCGTGACAGAAGCTGCCTGTACGCCCGTCGCGGGTGATCCAAGATGGACGACCTTTGGCAGTAGCGGGGCTTTCAAAGCCCCACTACCGCCATCGGAGGCCTCTGCTGTGTCTCACAATCACACTCCTCACCACACTCCCCTCTCTTTCTGCACCTCGCCACACACGCGATCCCCTGGCCTCTTCACATACACCCGCCCCCCTCTCTGTACAGTCTCACACTCATACCCCCATGTACTCTCACGCCGACATCTATACTCACCGACACCCGTCCGCTAACACACCGCCGACATCCGATCATCTCCTGCACGCCGCTGCCGACATCTGATCTTCTCCACCGACATCCCATCTTTTTCTCTGTGACGCCGATGCCATGTTGGATCTGCCCCGTCTGGCGACATCCATCCTCGACGATGATTTCTCGCAAGACTACCCGCCTGCCATGTTGGATCTCGCGAGATCCAAGATGGCGGCCGTGAAGTCTCGCGACACTTCCCACCCGCCATGTTGGATCGCACCACATCCAAGATGGTGTTCTGGAAGTCTAGCGAGACTTTCCAGATGCCATCTTGGATGTGGCGCAATCCAACCCTCCCGGTGCGTTAGCATCGGGCCTTAATCTAGTATATATATACAGTTAGGGCCAGAAATATTTGGACAGTGACACAATTTTCGCGAGTTGGGCTCTGCATGCCACCACATTGGATTTGAAATTAAACCTCTACAACAGAATTCAAGTGCAGATTGTAATGTTTAATTTGAAGGGTTGAACAAAAATATCTGATAGAAAATGTAGGAATTGTACACATTTCTTTACAAACACTCCACATTTTAGGAGGTCAAAAGTAATTGGACAAATAAACATAACCCAAGCAAAATATTTTTATTTTCAATATTTTGTTGCGAATCCTTTGGAGGCAATCACTGCCTTAAGTCTGGAACCCATGGACATCACCAAACGCTGGGTTTCCTCCTTCTTAATGCTTTGCCAGGCCTTTACAGCCGCAGCCTTCAGGTCTTGCTTGTTTGTGGGTCTTTCCGTCTTAAGTCTGGATTTCAGCAAGTGAAATGCATGCTCAATTGGGTTAAGATCTGGTGATTGACTTGGCCATTGCAGAATGTTCAACTTTTTTGCACTCATGAACTCCTGGGTAGCTTTGGCTGTATGCTTGGGGTCATTGTCCATCTGTACTATGAAGCGCCGTCCAATCAACTTTGCAGCATTTGGCTGAATCTGGGCTGAATGTATATCCCGGTACACTTCAGAATTCATCCGGCTACTCTTGTCTGCTGTTATGTCATCAATAAACACAAGTGACCCAGTGCCATTGAAAGCCATGCATGCCCATGCCATCACGTTGCCTCCACCATGTTTTACAGAGGATGTGGTGTGCCTTGGATCATGTGCCGTTCCCTTTCTTCTCCAAACTTTTTTCTTTCTATCATTCTGGTACAGGTTGATCTTTGTCTCATCTGTCCATAGAATACTTTTCCAGAACTGAGCTGGCTTCTTGAGGTGTTTTTCAGCAAATTTTAATCTGGCCTGTCTATTTTTGGAATTGATGAATGGTTTGCATCTAGATGTGAACCCTTTGTATTTACTGTCATGGAGTCTTCTCTTTACTGTTGACTTAGAGACAGATACACCTACTTCACTGAGAGTGTTCTGGACTTCAGTTGATGTTGTGAACGCGTTCTTCTTCACCAAATAAAGTATGCGGCGATCATCCACCACTGTTGTCATCCGTGGACACCCAGGCTTTTTAGAGTTCCCAAGCTCACCAGTCAATTCCTTTTTTCTCAGAATGTACCCAACTGTTGATTTTGCTACTCCAAGCATGTCTGCTATCTCTCTGATGGATTTTTTCTTTTTTTTCAGCCTCAGGATGTTCTGCTTCACCTCAATTGAGAGTTCCTTTGACCGCATGTTGTCTGGTCACAGCAACAGCTTCCAAATGCAAAACCACACACCTGGAATCCACCCCTGACCTTTTAACTACTTCATTGATTACAGGTTAACGAGGGAGACGCCTTCAGAATTAATTGCAGCCCTTAGAGTCATTGTCCAATTACTTTTGGTCCCTTGAAAAAGAGGAGGCTATGCATTACAGAGCTATGATTCCTAAACCCTTTCTCCGATTTGGATGTGGAAACTCTCATATTGCAGCTGGGAGTGTGCACTTTCAGCCCATATTATATATATAATTGTATTTCTGAACATGTTTTTGTAAACAGCTAAAATAACAAAACTTGTGTCACTGTCCAAATATTTCTGGCCCTAACTGTATTACACAAATCATCAACAACAAAACCTAAACATATGTCACGGTTTGCATGTTTATACCATGTTCGAAACATGTTATATACATATATGTTTCTATGTATGTGACTGCAACCTGACATCTTTACAGCTAGCAACAAAGGGCAAATGCCACATATCCTATGTAGTAAACGATAAAAAACAGATTCCTGAGGAAGGTGCCAGGTGGGGCACCGAAACGCGTTGGAGTGAAGGAATAAAGAAAAAGAACTTGTTTGTGAAACCCTGACTCCCATGTGAGTTTTCTTTGGACCCAGCAGCGTGGACCGTGGTACACCTCTTCTTTCCCAACATTTTCTGGACAGCACTACGTGTGACTGTTCGGTGGAGGTCCTGCAGCAGCCTGGAGTACTGATGCTCTTTATACCAGTTGTGGGTGCCACAACTGAATCAGGTGAGTGGTTTCATAGCACCACCTTTACAGCCTAAAAGTGTCTCTAGTGATAGGGCACTATTGCGCCTCTTGTCCCCCACCCCTCTTGTATTTGTACAAAAAGCAGAGAGGGGCGCTCCTGGTGCAGTATCAGGGGTCAGTAAGGGGAAGGGGGTCGGTGGATTGTTGTACTCACCTGTTCTGGTTATGCTTCCAGCATAACCAGGTGTTGTAGCCTTACTGCGTCTCGTGCAGCTGCCGTCTCTCCCTGCTTCCAGGTCTCCGGCTGGCACGTGATCAGTCACACGGTCTGACATCAGCACAGGTCCTTGAGAGCTTTAGCTATTAGATCCCCGTTCTCCTCACTGACACAGTTTTATCAGAAGCAGCTCTGCATCGCTCACCAGGGGTGCTTGTAGATTAGTTAAGGATAAACAAGCCGTTTAGACAGGCGCATTCTGATTGAACTTCGGGAAGTTTGTCCAATTTAATGATCAAACTTCTTTAATAAGTATTACTGGTCTCTCTCACTTGTGAGAGACCAGTAATACTCATTAAAGAAGTTTGATCATTAAATTGGACAAACTTCCCGGAGTTCATTCAGAATACGCCTGTATAAACCGCTTGTTTATCCTTAACTAATATATCCAATGTAATCTGCAGTGTCTGCAGCAGAGAATAAAGGGTTAACCTCCTCTCAGATCTTTCTCTAGGATGCTGGGATATTCAAAATCCCACACTGCCATCTACTTACACACATTTAATCTATGGAAGGCCTCTGCAGCAAATTAGTTATTTAAAGGGAACCTGTCATCCCCTGTGGGCAATTTAAACTGTGCCCACCAGATTAGACATGATGTAAATTGGGTTCTTCTAACCCCTCTATGTGCCCAGACGTCCCCCCTTATACCTGAGAAAATTTTTATTCTCTGCCTCGCTGCATCCTAAATGGTCCAGGAGGTATGCTCTCTGGACCCAGTGTATAAGGTCCTTGCCAGCAAAACCCGCCTTGCATTTTCAAAATTGCCGCCTACTCCTGTGGACGACCGCAGAGTGACAGGAGCACTCGTGCCTGCGCAGTGTACCAGGTCACCGTGCTCCATTGAACATAGTGCCAAAGTCTTGTGAGACTTAACAAATCATGACCGAGCTGCCGAAATGGCCAGTGTAAAAGCAGATCCCAGCTCCACCTCCTGAGTGGAACTCCATCAGGCGCAAACAGAGACGCTGGGCTAGCCAGGAGACCCCACCCAACAACACTACCTGATGGCCTTGCACTTTGTCCTGAACTTGTGGGAAAAAGGAACACAAAGGACAGGATTTTCAGGTCTATAGGCCTGGTTTTGAAGGGGTCAGACAGTTCAGTTACAATGTAAAACAAAGCCAAACTCTAATATTACTCAGACTTATATTTTGTTTGTCCCATTGATGGGGCTGATCTCTCTCCCGTGACCTCATAGAGTGGAATATACACACTAGAGAACCTGGCTTCCTTTGCATGCCTTGTGTATAGAGGTGACACGGCAAGACGCTAGTGTCATACTGGCGGATTGGAACTGTATTAGAGGCCGCAGGGTAGAGTAACTTATGAAACATTGAAAACACACGAACACAAAATATATTTTCCTCCCTGTCTGGGCCTCCAGAGTGGCAACAGCCTAGAAGACAAGCCAAAAAAATCCCAAAATGGGTAAAATCAAACTATGCTCCTTCAATGTGAAGGGGCTAAATGTCCCATAAAAAAGAAGCCAGATCAGCCATTTCAGCCACAAACAATATGTGTCTATATTGCTTTTGTAAGAGACTCACTTACAGCAGGAGTCTGTTCCAAGGTGCATGTCCAAGTTCTATTCCACCTGGTACCATAGTACCAACTCAATCTCAAAAGCTAGAGGGGTCTCGATAGCATTCCACAGATCATTTACACCAAGTTTACTAGGTTCCATTATAGACCCATTGGGCAGGTACATATTTTTAAAAATGACATGGGCCACTAGAGGATTTTGGTTGCTAACGTATATTTTCCTAACAAAGACCAACACAAGTTCAGCTCTCACTGCAGATCAAAGCTGGAGGAATTTGAAGGCTCCTTGCCCGTGATCATAGGAGGTGAGATTAATCTTACAATGAACCCCTTGATAGACGTGTCCTCAGGTAAGTCATCCTATTTACCAGTGTCCATCCGAAAAGTTATGAACCATATGGAAAGTATGAGTCTGGTTGACGTATGGAGGATCCTTCACCCAGAGGATAGAAACTATAGCTTTTACTCTCCAGTACACAAGATACATAGTAGGATAGATTATTTTTTTATCTCACAATCGCTCTTAGATATGCGTGTTGAAGCCATTATAGGATACATCCTATGGTCCAGACCATGCTCCTGTTTTCCTTTCTTACCAACTAGAGCCCAAACACTAAAATTTTCTTTACATGATATCTAAATAAAAATTTATTACGGCACAGTACGTGCTTGGCTGAGATAACACAAACCATCCAGAACGTTGACGGATTATGAGTGAGATCAAACGTCTTAATGTTAAAATGGGAAGCCCTTAAATGCGTACTAAAAGGGATAATAATAAGCACATGGAAGACACCTTATGCTTGAGCAGAGGAGATTCGTACCCTCGCTCTCCAAATACATGATCTTGAACAACATCATAAACGCTCATTTATGGACATCAGCACCTTGGCCAGTGCACCAGAGTTTGAATGTACGCTGGGCATTGTGCTGATGTTAAGACATCAGCACCAAGGACAGCGGCTGTCATAGTACACTCTAAGCATACAGTAACATGGAGAGCTCTGAGTGCAGGAGCCGGCCGGCAAATACAATAATGTACTGTTTAGCGATAATTGCCATGTTTTAGTTAAAACATGTATTAACACCTGCTGACCCAGTGTGTGATGTCAGCTTGGGTCCAGGGAGTGTGGACATACCTGGACATAAGCTGGCACCGCACAAACATGGGATTAACCCTGCATAAACTGGCTTATTAGCCGCATCTGCAGCCTCTGTGTTGACATGCTGAAATGGAGTTAATATGCACATTAACCATGGGAATTTCAAAATGTGGTCAACAGCTGTGTTTTTATAAATCATCTTTCACTGCTGCTGTCACAGCGATGAAAGATGATTGCATACTGTGGCGGAAAACCATCAATTTAAAAAAAAGCTGGTATATTCTGTTGGTGGTCCAGAAGTTTCCAAACGTCAGGACCGTGGACAGCATCACGCTGACACGCACCACACACTCACTCACGCAGCACACTCACAGCAAACTCGGATGCATACAGCCAGGCACTCGCACCACACTGACACAAAACACGCACTACACTCGTATCACTGTCATGCATCAAACACGCTCCGTGTTAGATGCATGACAGTTTGACTCCAGCCTTATCGTGATGATTGTATTGTATATATTATAACAATTAAAAAGAAAGCATGGAAAGGACCATGGCCAAATAGTCTTGACCAAAGCAATAAATAATTGGTGACCACTTATTTCAGCCGTAGGCTAATAAAAATACATCAGGTCACTACGAAAATTCATACCATGGGGGACCCGTGTATCCAAACAAGGATCCAGTACAATTCCCGATTGTGCAGGGCTCTCTCCCAATCCCCGCCACTATAGGGACGTGTAACATGTTCAATGCCTTTAACTTGTAAAGTCGACAGCCTCTGTGCACATCCCTAAAGTGTTAAGACAAGCCCGACAATCCTGTTAGCAAACACCTACAGCTGGGGCTAGCTGCAGAAATGTGCTCAGATAATTGTTTCTTTAGTGGGCAAATCGTGCAACCCACATAATCCACTTTGCACACACTGCAGCTAGCTAGATAGACAATGTATGTCGTATTACAATTATTATACGACTGTATATTAAATGTCATAATACTGCCTGCATTTTTGAAAAACGTACTTTTATCAATGTATTTGCACAGGTTACATTTCGTGCCCCCACATGGATAACATCCTTTTGATGAAAGCCAAACCGTTTTTTTCGCTACTTCATGTGTGATAAAAGTGCTAGGTGAGATTAAATTACCAACACTGGTTGCTTTCTAAAGGTCCATTTACACGGCATGACATCGTCAGAGACATTGCTGATACGTCACGGGTTTGGAGGCGTACCAGCGACATTGTTGTGACCTTGTTGCTTGTGACACTGCTAAGTTGCAGCGATAAATTGCTGCATCGGAGTTGACAGGTTTACCAACATGTTGGAAAACCTGGCGATGTCGTTCAAGCGATCTGGTAGCATCGCTCTGTGTGGCACCGCGATAAGGATGTTGTAAGCCACTTCGCCCATTCACAGCAATGACCAGGGATCGTTTGCTGGGTTTGCGAATGATACCTGCTCACTACATCGCTGACGAGTTGCTCACGATATCTATACGTGTGACATCTCTAAAGCGATCTTGGCAAAATGCTAAAAATGTGCACGCTCGCGTGAAATTGCTGCCGACATTGCTTCAACGTCGTGTCGTGTAACGGTACCTTTAGAGACAGATCGAACTCCATTGGAAAGGATTTTATGGAGGATATCATCTTGATGGAGGATCGCAAGGTTTTAATTAAGTAATCTTTTAATATGGCCAAAATCTGTGCTGTAAGGGGTTACAAAAGTGGGCAAGTCATTTAGTTTTTGAGGGATGTCCACGAAGGCAATGTGTCAACGTTACAAGTGAAAGGCATTGAACGTGTTACACGTCCCTATCGTGGTGGGGATTGGGAGAGAGCCCTGCCCAATCGGGAATTGTTCTGGATCCTTCGTTTGGATACACGGGCCCCCATGGTATGAATTTTCGTAGTGACCTGATGTATTTTTATTAGCCTACGGTGAAATAAGTGGTCACCAATTATTTATTGCTTCGGTGAAGACTATTTGGCCATGGTCCTTTACATGCTTTATCTTTAATTGTTGTCTAATATATAAAGCTGTGTGTGTGTGTGTGTGTGTCCGGGATTGGCATCTACACCGTCGCAACTACAGCCACAAAATTTTGCATAGTCACACATCTGGACCCCGGGAGCGTCATAGGCTATGTTGTGAGGCGATATTTTAACCTTGCGCGTTTCAATTTACCAAACAATTTGGCACTATCTACATAATGGGGAAAAAGAGACAGTTGCCAGTTGTGAATGAGAGGGGCTTAATGACAGCACCAGAGACTTAACAGCATATACCAGCATATAGTCACTAAGGTGGGGCCCTGACATGGAATATTCACTACGCACGGGGACATGTATACACACCACATGCACACAAAGAGTAACAGCTAAGGTGGAACCCCAACATTGGATACTCACCATGCACCCTAACACAAACACACACACCACAAATAGACACACACAACACAGAGACACACACCACAGGAACACACAGACCCCATAGGGGTGGACACACACCACAGAGACACCCCTCCCCCGACAAGGACACACACCACAGGGACACACGCACACTACTGGGACACACACTCCCCAGGGATACACACACCACACAGACACAGATGTGCACAAATCACCTCACACAACTCGCCTCATATGTCTGGTATCTTTAATTTCCAAAAATAAACATCTGATTAAAAACAGCCAATGTGCAACACATGTGTCATATAGGGAATTAAGGCGGATGTCAGTCACATGAGCTGTCTTTTATGTCCATGTGTGAGGTAATACATACTGCCGGGGGGAGGGATTACTGTTGGCTGGAGAATTATTAGGCTGCCTATAGCAACCAATCACAGCTCAGCTTCTATTTTCCTGCAGGTCAGTAATATGACATATTCAAATTCTATTTTGTTATAGCTAACAGCAGTTATTTATTAACCCAGGCGTAGCCGGGTACTACAGCTAGTAATATATAAAATACAATCGTCAAAATAAAAAAAAATTCTATTACAAGGGTATGTACTATTATAATGAAAAAAAGGTTTCATGAGGGATATTGTGGCAAGGGTGCTGACAATTAGCACAATGGGTTCATTACATTGTGTGGTTAGAGCATCATGGACTTATATAATTTACTAGCTGTGAGCCCGATGCGATTGCATCGGGATTCTAGAACTGGTGTATAGTTTATTAAATTAGATTTTTAACTAATAATCCAATTATTCCATGATAGATGGCGGCCCAAATGTAAAGAATCGGGAGTGTAGCATGCATATATACATTTTTCTGATCATCATAATGGGAGACCCAGACAATGGGGTTTAGGGCGCTGCCCTCCGGAGGTCACACTAGGTACTACAAGTTTGTAGCACCGCCTCCTCCGCTTATAAACCCCCACCGTAGGAGACATCCTCAGTTTTAAACTTAGTGTGCTCGGAGGATCACGCTTTGCTTGCACTTCACTGCATTCTCACAACTTACGTGATGGCGTATGAAGACAAGGTAAAATGGTCCCATTCGGGACCCTCGACAGCCTCCCCGCTCACCCTTTGTGGAACACGCTGGTGGAGGTACCGGAGGGTTTTTTAGCCTGGACACTTCAGTGTTCTCCCGGTACGCTGTCGTGCTCCTTTCCTTTCCATCCCTCCATGGAGGCTCTGGATAGGGGGAGCCTGGAGCCTTGCACAGCTCCGCTCCGTCCGAGGCCTCCCTAAATGGTGCTTACAGACCGGACGGAGCCAGCCCAGTCCGAGGCCTCCCTAAATGGTGCTTACACTCCGGACTGGTGCTGTACCCCCGTCCGAGGCCTCCCTAAAGGTGCTTACAGACCGGACCGGCACTGAGGCACCTGGTGTGTCTCCTGTGTGCCTGGGGGTAGTGTCTGTCACTGTGGTGTCATGACACTCAGACCGCGCGGTTACCCTCGGGTCCGCGGTTCTGGCGGTGACCCTGTGCTGGGGTCTCCCTGGCTGACCGCCCTGTGTTTCACAGGGGCTGAGGCTGTAGACTGCGGGTGTTTTTATGTATACATGCAGTCTGAGAGTGTGTGTGGTGATATTCACTCTCGTTTCCCGCGCTGCGGGCCCGGCACCTCCATTGCTGAGGCAGTCTGGAGGAGGAGGAGGCAGCCCTTATGGTGACATCACCGCTGGGCGTGTTGTGTGTTCTTCCCGCGTGTTCCTGGCTCCGCCCACATCTTCACTGTCGGCGGCCATCTTCTCCCTCACTTCCCGGCTGGGATCTGAACTGCAGCGCGTGTCTGCACTTGCAAGGGAGACCGGAACTCGCGGAGGTCACACACACACACCGCTTCCTCCTACCGCTTTACTGCGGTCGGTAAGCCACCGGGATTCCCGGTTTGTTTGTGACTTTGGCTTATATTCCCCTCACTGTGGAGATGTCCTCAGCTGGGAAGCATGCTGCTAAGGCAGCGGTGGTCACCATTGCCTGTACTACATGCAACGGGACACTGGTGGAGGGGTCCTGCAATAACTGCGGACGCCCAGAGGCCTGATCTGCTACTATTGAGTCTGCAAATCCGGGATTATACCCTGAGGTTCAGGTGATCCCAGGGCCATGGGAAACGCAGAATAAGATTAATGAATCTCTGCTGTCCCAGATGTCCTCCATGTCGCAAACCCTGGAGGCACTGCATAGGAGACTGGAGAACCCAGCTACTCCTCCTAGTTACCCCCGGGTGTCTCTTACTTCTGCTGTAAGACCCCCTAAGCGAGCCCGTGAGGCTTCTCCTGAGCTCCAGACTCTCTCTGAGGAGGAGCGTTCCTCTGATGGTGAGGAAGATGATGGGGGTTCTACTCTTGGGTCTATGTCTGAATCTCCAGATGGGGTGGAGGATCTGGTGTCCTCCATCAATGAGACATTACGTCTTGTCACTCCTCCTGAGGAGGTGACTGTACACCCCAAGGAGATCTATCAATGGCTGCGGCCAGAGGCTAGACCAAGTGGCTCCTTCATGGACCACACTAATTTCGGAAGGGTGATTAAAGCTCCCAGGTTGCATCCTGGGCGGCGTTATGTCCGTAAAACTAAGGACAATCGCTTTCCCTTTCCCCAGGAGGCGCTCCAGGAATGGTCGCAGTCTCCCAAGGTGGATGCTTCCATGACTAGGATTGCTGCGCGCTCCTTGTTTTCTGCCTCTGATAGCTCCTCGTTGAAGGATGCTACTGATAGACAGGTCGAGCAACTCGCCAAGTCTTCCTATGAGGCTGTGGGGTCTTCGTTTGCCCCTAATTTTGCCGCAGTCTGGACCCTACAAGCGATCACTATCTGTTTAGATGGTATCACTGATCTAGCTAGGTCCAGTCCAGAGGTCCTGGCTCTCACTGAGAGAGCAAGGGCCTATGCGGACTATGCCAGGACGGCATCTTTGGAAACTGCCACTCGCTCTGCTGTGGCCTCGGCCAATGCAATTGCGATCCGCAGGCTATTGTGGCTGCGTCTCTGGGACTCAGATGCCACATCTAAGAAGATTTTACAAAATCTTCCGTTCGCTGGTGACAGGCTTTTTGGCACCGAACTGGACAAATTGATAAAGGATTCTGCTGAGTCTAAGATACCGCAGAATAAGCCTAAGCCACGGTACACCGTGAAAAGGAACCCTAAGCAGTGGTCCTTTCGCTCCGGTTCACAGTCATCAACGGCGTCCACTCGCTCAGACCGAGGGGGCAAGCCTGCTACTCAGTGGCGTTCCAAGAGTCGTCAGAAGAAGCCGGCGGGGGCAGCGGCTGCCACCCCCAAGCCCGCTTCGACATGACTCGCTATTTCATCCTGCCTCCCCACAGGTGGGGGGCCGCCTGTCCCGCTTTCAGGACACGTGGCTTCTTCACATTCAAGATCAGTGGGTTCGAGACGTAGTCTCAAGAGGTTACAGGATAGAGCTGACGTCACAACCAATACACCGATTCCATCGGTCGGTTCCATCTCCAGAAAAGGCTCAGGCTTTTTACCTGGTGTTGGAGGGACTCCGCAGAGACGGAGTGGTGGTCCCTGTGCCCACGGAAGAGAGGTTCAGGGGTTTTTACTCCAACCTCTTTATTGTCCCAAAGAAGGACGGCTCTTTTCGCCCGGTTTTGGACCTCAAGTTGTTCAACCGTCACGTGTTGGTTCGGAAGTTCCGCATGGAATCCCTGCGCTCAGTGATCGCGGCTGTGTCACAGGGAGACTTCCTAGCGTCCATCGATATCAGGGACGCTTACCTTCACGTCCCCATTGCACCAGCTCATCAGCGCTGGTTGAGATTCGCAGTGGGGGAAGAGCACTTCCAATTTGTGGCACTGCCATTCGGGCTAGCCTCAGCACCACGGGTGTTCACAAAGGTGATGGCCTCCATGATGGCTCTCCTGCATGCGCAGGGACACGCCGTCATACCCTATTTGGACGACCTGTTGGTCAGGGCGCCATCGGAAGACCTTTGTCGGGTAAGCCTGGAGGTGACCATGAAGTCCCTGGAACGGTTCGGGTGGCTTATCAACATTCAGAAGTCGACCCTGGTTCCGACCCAGTCATTGACATATCTGGGCATGGACTTCCACACGGACTCGGCCCTGGTGTCCCTACCTCAAGCCAAGCAGCTTGCGATCCAATCAGGAGTGCAGAATGTCCTCCTGTCTCCACAGTCATCCCTACGGGTATTGATGAGACTGGTGGGTCGCATGGTAGCGGCGATAGAGGCGGTGCCGTTCGCACAGTTTCGCCTCCGTCCTCTCCAGCTGGAGATTCTTCGCAGATGGGACAAGAGGACGATCTCTCTGAATCGGCTGGTGACACTGTCACAACCAACCAGGGACTCTCTACAGTGGTGGCTCCAGCCACTTCACCTGTCACGGGGCCGGTCCTTCCTAAAACCGTCATGGTTAGTGGTGACCACCGACGCCAGTCTGAAGGGCTGGGGGGCGGTGTTCTTGCACCACAGGGCTCAAGGCCTCTGGACTCAGTCGGAGTCGGCGTTGCAGATCAACGTTCTGGAGATCAAGGCGGTCTATCTGGCGCTACTGGCGTTTCAGAAATTCCTGTCAGGACAGCCCATTCGGGTACAGTCCGACAATGCGACGGCCGTCGCCTACATAAATCATCAGGGAGGGACCAGAAGTGCTCAGGCCCTCGCCGAAGTCCACCGCATTCTACTCTGGGTGGAGGAAAACGGCTGCCTGATCTCCGCAGTTCACATCCCAGGGGTCGAGAACTGGGAGGCCGACTATCTGAGCCGACAGGGGATGGACGCCGGAGAGTGGTCTCTACATCCAGACGTCTTCCGGGACATCTGCGGCAGGTGGGGCACTCCGGACGTGGATCTGATGGCCTCACGGCTGAATCATCAGGTGCCCCAGTACATGGCAAGATCTTGGGATCCCCAGTCTCTGGGGGCGGACGCCCTGATTCTGAGCTGGTCCAGATTCCAGCTGCCATATGTGTTTCCGCCTCTGGCTCTGATTCCCAGGGTCCTGTGGAAGATCAGGACAGAATGCAGAGTGGCCATTCTAGTGACTCCAGATTGGCCCAGGAGGTCTTGGTACCCGGACCTGTGGCAACTGTCAGGCGGACACAGGTGGGCTCTTCCAGAACGCGCAGATCTACTCGCGCAAGGGCCATTCTTCCACCTCAATTCCAGGGCCCTCAGATTGACTGCATGGCTCTTGAGGCCTGGCTGCTGACATCCAGAGGTTTCTCTCCTACAGTGGTTGCCACTATGAATCGGGCAAGGAAACCTGTTTCCAGGAAGATATACCACAGAACGTGGAAAATCTTTTTTACCTGGTGTGCCTCTGGTGGCCGCTCACCGTGGCCTTTGTCTATCCCGACATTGCTGGCCTTCCTACAGTCGGGGTTGGAGTTGGGATTATCCCTTGGCTCTCTGAAAGGTCAAGTATCAGCACTTTCAGTGTTGTTTGACAGGCGCTTGGCGCTCCTCCCGAAGGTACGTCAATTTCTGCAGGGGGTGTCTCGGGTGGTCCCGCCCTATAGACGACCTCTGGACCCTTGGGACCTAAACATGGTCCTGACGACACTGCAGAAACCGCCGTTTGAGCCACTGAGAGACGTCTCTCTCTCTCGTCTGTCCCAGAAGGTGGTCTTTCTGGTGGCGATTACGTCTCTGAGAAGGGTCTCAGAATTGGCTGCACTCTCGTGCAAGTCACCCTTTCTGGTGGTTCACCAGGACAAGGTGGTGTTGCGCCCACGGCCTGAATTTTTGCCGAAGGTGGTTTCAACATTCCACTTGAACCAGGAGATTGTTCTCCCATCATTTTGCCCCGCTCCCGTTCATCAGGTTGAGCGCGACCTCCATACTCTGGATCTCGTGAGAGCTGTACGCATTTATGTGTCCAGGACCGCCTCCTTTAGGAGTTCGGATTCCTTATTTGTCCTCACGATGGGTCGCTGTAAGGGGTCCGCGGCTTCAAAGTCGACCTTGGCCAGATGGATCAAGGCTCCCATTCAGGAGGCTTACCGGTCTTCTGGTTTGCCTCTCCCGGTGGGTTTGAAGGCACACTCTACTAGAGCTGTAGGTGCCTCTTGGGCCTTGCGACATCGAGCTTCTGCTCTACAGGTGTGTCAAGCGGCCACTTGGTCCAGCCTGCACACTTTCTCTAAGCACTATATGGTGCATGCCCATGCCTCTGCGGATGCGAGTTTGGGCAGGCGGGTTCTCCAGGCGGCGGTTGCCCACCTTTAAAAGGGAACCATGTGTTATCCGTCTTGTTGAGGAACTATTCCCGCCCTGGGGTATTGCTTTAGGACATCCCCATTGTCTGGGTCTCCCATTATGATGATCAGAAAAAAGAGAATTTTGTTTACGTACCGTAAATTCTTTTTTCTTGAATCATCAATGGGAGACCCAGCACCCACCCAGTTGTTCCGTTGCATGTTTGCATTTGATCTGTTCTCTGTTGAGACAGTGTTCCGGGTTGTTACACCGTCTGTGCACGGCATTCTTCCCGATGTTTCGGGTGTGGTTTATTTCTCCTCGCAGCTTATGGACTAAACTGAGGATGTCTCCTACGGTGGGGGTTTATAAGCGGAGGAGGCGGTGCTACAAACTTGTAGTACCTAGTGTGACCTCCGGAGGGCAGCGCCCTAAACCCCATTGTCTGGGTCTCCCATTGATGATTCAAGAAAAAAGAATTTACGGTACGTAAACAAAATTCTCTTTATTCATTCAAAATTGACAATAATGCACATAAGACATGATATCTATCTATCATCTACCAATGTTTGTATGGTATATGTCAGTATAGTACATGTCATGATTCTAAGGCAAGCCTTTTCGTACAGATACTGGCACTGATGTTTTGTACAGATTACGTATATTCAATTTATATATGAATATTAATAATCCATGATTAAGCCAGAACATGTTTCCCCACCAACCACGGGAAGGTAGCCTTACAACTGGTGGGACCTACTCTACTCTATCCCTAATAATTAATAGTTAGACTCCTTTTAAAGCAGATATTTTTTGGCTATTTGCAGAAGGTGTAGAATAACCAAATACAATTTCTGCACTTCGCACCAAAGGACCTACCTACAGCTCACTTTCAGCAAGTAACATGTAATGTATATCGAACTTGCAATTAGCTTGCAGTAAATACGGCAAGCACAGCTTTAACAGGTTGACTAAATGCAACCGCTAAAAATCAGAGCTAACTGTGATTTTGGCAGTTGAAACTGTTGAAAGCACATGTGCCGCAACTACTGCAAGTAAAGCACAAATTCCATTAACATTTCATGCAACTTACAGTAAGAGTACTGTAGGTCACCATTAGACAGCAAGTGTCAAAATTGATTTGTTCACACTATAAATTCCACAAATAGCAGAATAAGTCAGATTTAAAATGAAAATGTCTATTCTTTCCCTATGTGTCTAAATATGTACCTATATGTATGTATGTATTTATATGTACAGAACACACTTCAAGATAGAGATGTGTGTGAACAGCTGTCCCACCCGTCTCTAATGCTGCCTTCACACTTGCAGATGCATCTGCAGCATTTTGCAGATGCATCTGCATGCAGACAGTAAACCCTATCTTTATAATGGGACGCACAGTGTCTGCAGATGCTTCCAGACAGCCGAGCACACCCATTAACTCCTATATGTGATCTCTGCGCAGGCAGATGCTTGGGTACAGATCACAGACTCTCCTCCGCACCAGGGACACGACATGTTGCATCCCTGGTGCGGGTGGGAGTGTGTGATTTGTATGCAGGCATCCACCTGCGCACAGATCACATATAGGAGTAAATGTGTGCGCACGGCTGCCTGCAAGCATCTGCAGACACCGTGCGTCCCATTATAAAGATAGGGTCTACCGTCTGCATGCAGATGCTTGCAGATGCATCTTCAAAACGCTGCAGATGCATCTGCAAATCTGAAGGCAGCCTTAGCTGTTCACAAAAACCTCACCCTGTGTAAAAAGAAAATGAAATCTCGCAGCAGCTATACTGCTGAAGCTTCAGGTTCTTATCACTAAATGCAAGCATTTAGATGATACACATCTACAATCTACAAAACAAATGTGTGTTTATATACATATACAATGAAATGTAAAAAGAAAGTTTAAAAGCTAAAAAAGTAAGTACTATATATTTTAAATAACTATTTTATATCTAAAACCTATTTATAATATAAAACCTATCTATTATATAATCACGAATGGGTTTTTTGCCCCTTTTGAGTCCGCTCGCGCTGCGAGTCAGCGTGGTCATGTGGATATGACCGAAGCATTGGCCGCGCAGCGGCCATTGCGAGCAGTTCTAAGGCGACTCGCTATGCCCGCGCAGCGGGCATGGCGAGTCGCCTTAGCAGCGCGAAGCATTGGCCGCGAAGCGGCCATTGCGAGTCAGAGACTCACAGAGACTCGCTCTTCTAGAATCCCGATGCATCTGCATCGGGCACCCAGCTAGTTTATAATATCTTTATATAACGAAAGTAATATTTTTGGTATTTTTGTCTATTTCTATTCTTCTACATGTATAGCTAAATTAACTTATTGTAATATTTGTGTTTAATTAGAAAGTATGTATCTAAATAGAATATGTATGTAAATAATTGAAAGTAAAATATTTTTATACACTATATTTTTAGTGAAAAGTGAAACTAAGGACTATATTTCTTAAAGACCTATTAATACATTATAATAGTTATTAGATATTAATCTAAAACTAAACTAATTTGTTTGGTATTTTGGATTATTTCTATTGCTATACATCTATTTGTAAACTATTTTTTTGTAATTTTTTTGGTCAATTCCTATACATCTATGGGTAAAGTAATTTTTTTTTTTTTTTTTTTTTTTTTTTTTTTTAGTACTATACATCTATGGCTAAACTATTTTATGGGAATATTTTTGTTTAATTAGAAAATAATTATGTATCTAAATGTAATATGCATATAAAGAATTTAAACTAAAATATTTCTATATACTATATTGTTATTGAAAATGAACACTAATGACTATATTTCTTAAATAACTATTGTATATATAATAACTAATTTTAATATCTTTTTGTATAACAAATAAATTTTTTTTTTTTAATTTTTTTTATTGCTATACATCTATGGCTAAACTAATTTATTGTAATATTTGTATTTAATTAGTAAGTAAGTATGTATCTAAATCTAATATGTATCTAAAGAATTTAAAATAAAATATTATTAGAGAGAATATTTGTAGTAAAGAGTATTTCACTACTGGGCAGCAATTTGACTTGAATGGGTGTATCCAGCACTTTCACCTTAACATTGCATTGTGTTTTCACTCGTGAAAAATCCACATATAACTGTCCATGTCCAAAAACTGTTTGTGACAAAAAAAATCCCTACTTTCTCCAGTGTTTGGCCTTGGGATTTGTTCATGGTCATGGCAAAAGTAGACTTCACGGGAAATTGTTGACGTCTTAACTTGCAAGGTAAGGCAGTCTCTGATGGAGATAAATAAATCTTTGGAATAAACACCACATTTCCTTCTGCAGACCCAGTTCTGACTTTTGCTTGAATGAGATTGTCAAACAAAGTGATGACAATGAAGCGATTCCCATTGCAAAGACCTTTTATGCTGTTAAAGCTGCGCAAAAGCATGAGAATGGTACCAATTTGTAATTTGAGGCGATGATAAGGCATTCCCATTGGTGTGAGTGAATTTAAAAATTCCACTGGATATTGGTCTGAATCTTCAGTCTGAATGGAATCATCACTAATGTACTCAGTGTATTCACCAGCAATGCAATCCATAACCTGAGAGTTCACCATTTCCACATGGACATTTTTAGGTCAAAGAATGGGATGTGATGCAGCAATGTGAATGCTTTCATTGTTATATCCATCATGTATGTAAATGTAATATATATCTAAAGAATTTAAAATAAAATATTCTTATAGACAATATTTTTTGTAAAGACTTTTTCTGAATGAGGCAGCAACTTTCCTTGAATGGGTGTATGCAGTACTTTTACCTTAACAATACATCTTCTTTTCACTCGTGAAAAAGCCACATATAACTGTCCATGTCCATAAACGGGTTGTGGGAAAAAAAATCCCTACTTTCTGCAGTGTTTGGCCTTGGGATTTGTTGAAGGTCATGAGAAAAGTAGACTTCACGGTAAATTGTCGACGTCTTAACTTGAAAGGTAAGCCAGTCTCTGATGGAGATAAATCAATCCTTGGAATAAACACCACATTTCCTTCTGCAGACCCAGTAATGACTTTTGCTTGAATCAGATTGTCAAACAAAGCGATGACAATCAAGCGAGTCCCATTGCAAAGACCTTTTCTGCTGTTGAAGTTGCGCAAAAGCATGACAATGGTACCGATTTTCAATTTGAGGCGATCAGAAGGCATTCCCGTTGGTGTGAGTGAATTTAAAAATTCCACTGGATATTGGTCTGGATCTTCAGTCTCATCAGGATCAATGGAATCATCACTAATGTATTCAGTGTATTCACCAGCAATGCAATCCATGACCTTAGAGTTCACCATATCCACATGGTCATTTTTAGGGCAAAGAATGGCATGTGATGCAGCAATCTGAATGCTTTCATTGTTATGTACATCAATCACAATCTTTTCACCAAATATAGCAAGTATGATTGAGCCAGTGCAGATCATGTCTTGTGGGATTTCAATGGTATCATCTCCAAGGTTGAAATCATTGGACAATTCACCATTTCCCAGTTGAAGTAACCAACGGCTATAATCAGGATCAATGGAGCGCATATTGTTGAAGAGTGGCAATTGAGTGAAAAGCTGCCATTGTCGTGAGTATTTAATACAACTCTCTATAATGTCAGTTCTTGTACCATGAGGGATGATAGGCAGACATTGTCGAAAATCTCCTCCCAGAACAATGACTTTACCTCCAAAAGGTGTTGTATTTTTCTTGGAGATATCTGTTGTCATGACATCCCGTAAAAGTTGATCTATCACATGCAATGCATATTTAGATAACAGAGTGGACTCGTCAATAATGAAAAGTTTGGTACTTTTCAAATGTTGTGCAGCATCTGTATCATTTTTAATCCTTGAAACGGAAGTTTCATTGATTGGAATTGGTATGCCATAAAGCGAATGGATAGTTCTTCCTCCTTGCAGTAAGTTAGCTGCAATCCCTGTACTGGCTGCAGGTGATACAATTTCGCCTTCTCCTCTTAGTTCATGAATTAATAAATCATACAGATATGTTTTCCCACTGCCACCTGGACCGTCAATGAAAAAGCACTTAGGTTGTCCACTTCTATCGTGTAAAGCTTGATTGATCGCATCATAGGCCAAAAGTTGTTGGTCATTTAAAGTATCTTTCATTTGCTGAGCTCTTCTTAACTCATCATCCTTGTTGTATTGTGGGGCAACGTGTGGCTTTCTTTTTGGTCGTGGTAGATTAAAATCAGTAAAAGTTTTGCCATGAAATTTTAGAACAGTTTGGACATCAGTCATAGCATATCCTTCACAATTCTCACACTCCTCAGTGTTGGAGTGATATGCATGGCAGTAGTCTTGGATAAAGTCTTGTTTAAATTCTTTCCACAACTCCAATGGATGAGCTGGAGGACCAAAAATACATATATATGCGAACATATCACGAAGCTGTGCAGGCATGTTGAGAACACAGGCATCCAATAAAGTATTTCTCCAAACAGTGTCATCGAAGAGCAAACCAAGAGCTAATGCTGCCTCTTTAAAAGTTGAGTATGTAACTTCATTAACAGTCTTTATGTTGTCAAAACTTGTTGCTCCTTTGACATGCAGTAACAACAACCTTAAATAGTACCGTTCTTGATCTTTCATACTGACAGTATACATTCTTCCAATCACTGAAGAACCTCGTCGCTTTCTAACTTCCCATGCACCTTCTTTCCAAACATAGTGCTCTGGAATTTGGCGGTATAAGTAATCATGAGCATGCGGTCACTCTCATTCAGCTCAAAGTAACCCATAAAAGTAGATTTTCTGTGCATTGTGTAACTGATGTCGTCAACAGAGTCATCCTCATGAAAATAAAGTGGTTGAGAATGTGGGAGATGTACGGCAAGGCGAATAATGGAGTGCGATTGTCTATGCATCGGGTAAGCAAATATTCGCCAAGCTGCCTCTGGTGCACTCACGTATCTTGAATCCATGAATTGATGTGTTTCATCATGGTGGATATTGGTTTGGCAAATTTCAAGATTGGCTTTATCATGTCCTTTGTAGACATATTTGAATAGGTATTTAACACTTTGAATGGAAGCACATACCTCAACATTAATATGACACTTGTATGTTAATAGTAGGTAAGGGTTATAGGGAACAACCCAAGAATTATCAATCATCTTTGAACGGATTTGAAAGGATGATCCTTCCTTTCTTTGATAAGTAGGGTATGCATCCTTAGCTATGAGTGTTCTTGGTTGGAAATCTTTAGGAAAACCTTTCTTACACTTGCCAAGATCCATACATGGAGAATTGGGGTTGTGTTGTCCACAGGGTCCATGAATCATGTGTTGCATCACAATTGCCAAAACAGGGAGTAAGGTGCACCACTAAATGTATATTATCCCAATAAGGGTCGGGGGTGCTGCTTTGCCAACAGGAAGACGTTTATCATAGAGAAAGAATTGACAAATGCAAGTAGCAGCACACCACCACAATAGAATGTAGAAATCAATAAAGCTTTTTATTAAGGACGGACAACAACATTTAAAAACAATTAAAACACATATACGGACCACAGTCCACAAGGAGAAGACCCCTGTATTTATAGATTACATATCTCAAAACCAGTCTCTCATAATTGCATGCAATGCACATAACTGAGTAATGCAAAGAATTTTATATATAATATGGTCGTGGTTATACAATTATTCCCATATATATTAGGAACAAATCCTAGGTAATATCCAAAGGATCTGTGTTAAATACCGCTATATGTGTATAATTATCATCAAGTGCGAATTATTGAGAAAAGACGAAAAAGTATATAAAAAATATCTTGCTGGCTTTTATTGGTCAAAATGACGCAATAATAATAATATTAAAGTAAAGTAACCTATTCAGGTAGTTATAGGAAAATAGTCCATTTATCTTTCAGTATCATACTTGCTTCTTGAGTTGTTGTCAACTGATCTTGGGGTGTCCATCTCTCCAAGGCTGTATGGTTCCTGCACGACTATAGCTGATGTCTTGAAGAAGCTTGAGCAGGTGTTAGCTTTCTATCTTCCAGCAATGAGTTTCTCCCCGACAGGGAGACCCCCAGCCGAGCGTGTGCTCCCATCTCATGGTATAGCTCATTCTTATAGAGTGACATTAACACATGTGTGACTATATATGGGAACCTCGACTATGTGTTACTTCTAGACAATTCTGGAATGATGCAATCTTGAGCTACTTGTATAGCCACAGCTATGTATGGCAATATCGCGTATACTTCTACTTGCTTGTATGCACTTCTCCATGTCAGCACTATTTACTGTATCAGCATATCAATAAATAAATTAATATTTAATAATTATACCCAATATTTGAAGTAAATATTAATGAAAATATTCATTTTCTTACAATCTGCAAGAAGTGCATTACTAAAAATAACTGACAGACTGATGAAGCGTCACCTGGCAAATGGAACCCATCAACCCATTAACTGTGTATAGCACACAGGAAGCGCAACAGCTGAGTGTATTCTAGTATCCGTGAAAGACCGGCACAAATAACCTGGTGTATGTGAGATCTCACAAAAATGAAGCCTCTAGTGCACATTCTAAGGATGTATGTATTGGGTAACAATTTTTGCCTAGGAGAGGTTGGACAATTTTGATTATTTAGATTTTACACAAGGATTACAGAATACAACCCCTACAATTTATGCAGGAGCGGTACTCACGTACATATACAAAAGCTGAAATATCAGTGAAAACATGTATGATGTTTCTGATCTCAATCCAGTCAAATGTCCTCCATCTTGGAACAATTATTTCTCAAATATCAGGAGAATGTTGTTATACACCATACGAGAAGGAAATGTTAAAAATGGCGAAATCCTATTCATTCAGTCCATCCAAAGGTACCGTGTGTAGAGACGATGATCTTGCAATCCTGGATCTAAAAACAGAAGAGGAATAAAGAGGGGGGAGGAAAAAAGGGGGGGGGGGGGGGAATGGTTGGAAGAGTAAAAAGGAGGGGGGGGGGGGGGGGGGGAAAGGGGAGGGGGTGAAGGGGAAGGGGGGGGGGGTTTATTATGAAGGATCTGGTGACATATAAAGGGTCACCCCACAGGTAACAACCTGATAGTTATGTCCCCAAGAAACCGGAAAAAAGGAATTCCTCATTAATTCCCGAGGGAGAAGTTGAATTGAGGTGGTAAATCCACCTCGCCTCCAGTCTCAAGAGGGGTTTCTTCTTGTCCCCTCCCCTGATGTTGTCTGTAAGTCTCTCCAACCCAACCACTCTGGTACCCGATAGTCGGCCCTGATGTTTACTCAAATAATGCGAGGCCACGGAAGTCAAAGTGATACCCTTCTCAAAGTGGTCCGCAGCTAATTGGATAGTTGATATGTGTTTTTGTATGCGTTTTCGCAGTTCCTGCCCAGTCATCCCAACATATAGTTTGTTGCATGGACAAATAATTGCATAAACAAAAATTTTGTTTTGCAATTGATGTAATGTTTTAATCTATGTTCTTTGTTGTCTCCCGGATTCAAGAAACTATCCCTGGTCGGGTTCATGAGAGGGCATACACTGCAAGAACCACATGGAAAAGATCCTTTTAGTCTCATTCCACGTCCCAAACTTTGAGTGGGTCTCCTAAAATGGCTTCGTACCAATGTATCCCTCAGAGTTGGGGCCCGTCTTGCTGTAATCTTTGGTCTGTTACCGATATCTAAACGTATCCTAGGATCCATGGACAAAATGTCCCAATGGCTTTGTAGAATGTTACTGACCTTATTCCATTGGTTATGGTAGTCCATGATGATCCTCGGTGTGTTGTCTACAGGTTTGATCCGATGCTTTAATAGACTCTCTTGGGTATTTGACTTGGCCCTCCTGAAGGCATTGGAGATAATACGTTTTGGATATTCTCGGGCCGATACGCGTGGGAACCGGGCTCCCTGCCTCCCACATACCACGCTCCCTGACAGTGGATTCCCTACACCGCTCCAGCTACACACATGGCTGGGGGTTCATCACTCCTTGCGGGCGCACTTATCGCTGGGAAGACGGCTCACTGGTGAGATACAGCCTCATTTTCGGCTTCATTTTTGTGAGCTCTCACATACACCAGGTTATTTGTGCCGGTCTTTCACGGATACTAGAATACACCCAGCTGTTGCGCTTCCTGTGTGCTATACACAGTTAATGGGTTGATGGGTTCCATTTGCCAGGTGACGCTTCATCAGTCTGTCAGTTATTTTTAGTAATGCACTTCTTGCAGATCCTTTGGATATTCCTAGGATTTGTTCCTAATATATATGGGAATAATTGTATAACCACGACCATATTATATATAAAATTCTTTGCATTACTCAGTTATGTGCATTGCATGCAATTATGAGAGACTGGTTTTGAGATATGTAATCTATAAATACAGGGGTCTTCTCCTTGTGGACTGTGGTCCGTATATGTGTTTTAATTGTTTTTAAATGTTGTTGTCCGTCCTTAATAAAAAGCTTTATTGATTTCTACATTCTATTGTGGTGGTGTGCTGCTACTTGCATTTGTCAATTCTTTCTCTATGATAAACGTGTTGCATCACAATGTCATGGAGCACAGGGTAATCTTCTGGATCAGGGATTTCAGCCCAAACTATATTATCCACTTCAACCTCAGTTCTTAGTTTGGATTTGCTATCCAGAATGATCAAAATGTGAGCGTGTGGTAGGCCACGCTTTTGGAATTCAATAACATGAACCATTGCACAAACTTTGCCAAATAATCCAGTGTTAATGTCTTTTAATAGGGCTTCCAGTTTAATTCTGAAGACACGGGCGACTAAATCAGGTCTATGTTCCACACGCTGCCATGGCTCTAAATTGTTTATAATCTCCCTCCATTTAGGATTACAGGTCATGGTTACAAAAAGATCCGGTCGTCCAAATTTAGTCACAATAGCCATGGCATCTTGATAGCGTTGCTGCATGTTTCTTGGACTGCCTTCAAAGGAAGATGGTAAAATGACCGTCTTGCCAATGGGAATACCTTTCTCAACAGATTGTTTCAGGAGATGTTCCTGGAGTACGCAATAATCCTCTACTTTTAAATCCTTTTGATGATGACGGATAAAATTTAAGCGATTAGCCTCGATTTTCACATACGCATCCACTAAGTACTGCTGTGTTAGTTTGCCACCATTCAGGACAGGATTGAACTGATTCCGTACAGACAGCAAATAGCAGTAATACTGGAGCTGTGTAACCCTGCGTTGACTTTTCCCTTGATGCTTGAGTCCCTCATGCCAGCCTTGTTCTCCATGAGGGAAAAATAAAGGATAGAGTAATGCATCTAAATTGCTGTGTGGAATACTGACTTGCTGTGTTTTTGGGGCCAAGGGGTTATTTGGATCAGGTTTCAAATGAATTAAAATGTCTCTATTGAATGGTGGCTCTCCATCAGCATTTTCAAAGACCACAGCAACTTCATTGGCAGTAGGATTGTTATAGCGTCTCGGGTCTTGGTCTCTGTCTTGTTTAATGGCCATGATAATATTTGGCATTACAGTGCCATGTTCTACTGCCTTCTGTTCTTCTTCTAATTCAACGTGACGTAGCATTTTGTATGCCGAAACAAAGGGATTAATATTATCCAATTGAAGGGCAATGATACTCATTAAAGTTGGATGACATTTAACATTTTCTGGACACTGTAGCCGTTGGTCTGTAGCGCTTAGAGTATCTAAAATGTACAATTGTGCATATGCTGGAGTTTGATCTTGAGCAGGATGGAGTGTTCCAGTGCGATGATAAATTTGTCCATGAATACGGAAGCAATATGGGCCATGTCCAGGAGGTAGAGAAACATGGGCACCCATGGAGGCAAAAGCAAAAGAACTATTAATGCTCCTGATATTCTCCATCAAATTTTGACTGTACTCACTCTCTCCTTTCAGCAGGCTTTGGAAGACGTGTGGGTATTGAGGTAATGGTACCTTTACTTTTCCCTTGTGGCAACAAAGAGTAAACTGTTGATCTGATGGTCGTTCAGCAGTAAAATGGCGAGCCTCACAATGTTCACATATAACATTCATGAAACCACAGAAATGTTCTGGAATAACAAAATCCTGATCAATAAATCCCATTTGATGTAGGAGAGGTGAAGATAATAAAAGTAGAAGTTTATTGTGTAATCCTACATAGATGAGACGTGGAAGGGATGTAGATTCCAAACATTCCATAAATGAAGAAGTGGAATATATATTCCTTTCTGCCTCTTGCAATATAGAAGTGGAAGAAGAAGTTTGGCGTTCTTCACGACGTAATGTAGCCAAATGGGTCAAGCGGACTTGTCTAGACGTAGGAGAATCTGTATCTTTACGCATCTGTCTTTCTCCTTCGCATCATTGGGGGACACAGGACCGTGGGTGTATGCTTTTCTGCCACTAGGAGGCGACACTTGTCTTTTCCTTTTAAGCCTCAAAATTTTACACACTTTGCTGTATGGCGTCTCCTCAGCACAGTGTTTTCGTTTTGATGTGGCCTTGCGATGCGGTAAAGGCTGTTCAGTTGTAGTTAAGATAGTAGAAGAAGAGGTGGCAGCAGTATGATGGTCAGACGAAGAGGTGGCAGCAGTCTGAGCATCAGACAAAGAGGTGGCAGCAGTCTGAGGATCAGACGAAGAGGTGGCAGCAGTTTGAGGATCAAACGAAGAGGTGGCAGCAGTCTGAGGATCAAACGAAGAGGAGGTGGCAGCAGTCTGAGGATCAGACGGATCTCCTACAGGCATGAACTTTTTCTGTTTGCGTCGTTGAGGCAGAGGCATTGATTTTTTGCCTAATCGTTCTGTCCTTCCTTCTAAAGACTTTATTGAAACCGGTGTTTTCAAAGCAGCCTTTTCCTTGTCCAAGGGAAGTAGTCTTTCTTCAGAACTCTCCTCCACACCCTTCTTTCGCATACGCACAGACACCTTGCGAACCTTTCCTTTTTTGATTTCCATTGAGGTAATGGGAGGTGTTAAAGGCAGTTCACTTGGTAGAATGTCAGTACACGAAGAGGCTGGAGTAGCATCTGTGTCAGACGGTTCTTCAGTGACTGCAATTTTTGTTTGTTTGAATGTGGAACGCGCAGTCATGGCTCTTGTTTCCATTTGTTGACTTGTTTTTTCAGAAGACACTTGCGAAATACGTGTATGTAAAGCAGTCTTCGCAGCATCCAACCGAAAACGTCTCGGTGGAGAAGAGAGTTTAGCAAACCGTTTGAGTTTAGCAGCCTTAACCCTATCTAACCGAATACGTCTCTCTGCAGAAGTCTCATTTGCAATACGTTTGGCGTAAGCAGCCTTAACACGATCTAAGCGAATACGTCTCATTTCTAAGGTCTCTTCAGCAAGGCGTTTCGCCTTAGCAGCCTTATCACTATCTAAGCGAAGACGCCTCTCTTCTGTAGTCTCCTTTACCGTACGTTTCACCTTAGCAGCCTTACGCAGATGTAAACGAACACGTTTCTCTTCCAAACTCTCCTCTGCAATGCGTTTAGCTTTAGCAGCCTTATCACGATCTAACCGAAGACGTCTCTCTTCCAAAGTCTCGTCTGCACGCTTCTTCTTGGGTGTAGATGCAGCCTCCTTGGCAAGAGCAATATTTTGTGTTGGAGAGCTCATCTTAGTAAGAATAAGCAGTATTTGAAATCCAAAAAGAGCTAGAGTGTGTTAGTTAAGGAAAGAATTAATAATAACTGTCTAAGGGCCCTTTCACATCAGCGTTTTTCGTAATTCGCGGCAGATGCGGTGAAAAAACCGCATCTGCCGCGTTTGCCGCATAACGGTTCCACTTGCGGCACGGTTGCGGTTTTTTCCATAGGAAGTATAGGGGGACTTGCGGCAGATGCGGCAAGTGCGGTTTTGCACTTGCGGCAGGTGCGGCAGCGAAAAAAAACCGCGGCTGACCGCGGTTTTTTTCGCTGCCGCACCTGCCGCAAGTGCAAAACCGCACTTGCCGCATCTGCCGCAAGTCCCCCTATACTTCCTATGGAAAAAACCGCAACCGTGCCGCAAGTGGAACCGTTATGCGGCAAACGCGGAAGATGCGTTTTTTTCACCGCATCTGCCGCGAATTACGAAAAACGCTGATGTGAAAGCACCCTAAAAGACAAAAACAATAAAACTACAGTGTGTATTTCAAAAACCTGTTATAATGAAATGATAGACTTCTTTAAAGTATGAAAAAAAGATTTAATGATATTTACTGTATGGAGTAGTGAATGGAAATGAGTGTGTTAAAAGTCCTTAAAAACTGCCTTGAAGGCAAAACAAATGGATGTAAGGGGCCTTTGCGATGCACGTTATCAAAGCAAATTTTCAACATTGTAAGAAAACCGTTAAAAGAACCGAGATGACGTCAATTTCTGCATAACCACCAGCAAGGTTGTTGTTGCATAAGGTGTTGAAAAATGGCAGAGGTAGGGTTAATTTGTACCTAAAACTTAAGGTTTTGGGATTATAGCAGAAGTAGTGGTTTTTATTTTTCGTGCTTTAGTTGGTGAAACAGCAGCATTAACGTCAAGTATGAAATAGCAGAATGTGACTAAGCAGGGTGAAAAAAGAAATAAGGCAACTTGCGTAGTAGATGTTGAAACAGGCAGGTAAATGTAAAAAGCAACGTAAATCCGGAGATGTATATAACGTTACGCAACTGCAGCCCTAGTGACGGGTATAGGGAAGTTCCGTAAAAAATTTAAATATTAGCAGATGTTATGGAAGTATGTAAATCTGCATATACAATGCACGTGTGAAAGGGGACCCAGTCAGTAATAGAGTGTAAAATATTTGGTATGTAAAAGTAGTTAATGTCCTACTGGGATGACAGGGACTTTGACATGAGCGTTAATTTCAAATAGCATAATAAACGTAGAAAAAACTGCATTTGCCGCATGTGGCGCATAGCCACAGCATAACTGCAGGACTTGCGGGCTGTTGCATTAATCCTCATAGTCATTATAATGACTATAGTAGTCAGTATACAGTTATTTGCAGCAGGTGCAGCAATTGGGGTTTAGCAGTTGTGGCAGGTACTGTAGCGAAAATAAACGGAGGGTGAGCGCGCTTTTTTGTCATGGTGGGACCTGCCGCAAGTTCCCCTATACTTACTATGGCGATTAGCGAAACGACACCAGAAGTGCAGGAGTTATGCGATGGCAATGCAGCAAACAGAGCTGATGCTATTCTGTCACCACATGTGGCGCGATTTCAAATAGGCGCTGATGTGAACTGGCCAGGTAGCATTACCACCAAACTGTTAAATATAAGACAGGTAGTAGTGCTACAGAGTAATTACGAGAAAAAATATTACAAATTGACATATAATGATTTAACGTACTCGTAACAGTGTGAAGACTGACTCCTAACTCCACAAAAATTATCAAACAGCCTGTAAGGGGTTAATGTAGCACTGGCACGCATACAAAATACTGAACGATCAATAAAAATAAGAATAGTATTAAAGTATTTAGTAATAAAAGGGCAGTAGTAGACCACATAGTGACATTGGCAGTGAATAGGCAAGAAAATAGAAGGGGTTAATGTACCACTTGCATCCTATAAAACAGTGTGGATGAAAAATTAAATAAGAAATGGTATAGAAGATGTTAATTATAAAAAGTCATGATTACAGCACATAGTTACACATTTAGTGAATAGCAAACAGAAAGTAGGGGGTTAATGTAGCAGTTTGAACCCTATCAAACAATAGTGTGGGAAAACAAAATGGCAAATGGCATAGAAGTGGTTAATGTTGAAATAGCCTTAGTAGAGCACATAATGAGATAGCAAATGGGGCAGAAATAGAATGGAAGGGGTTAATGTAGAAATCGCCTTAGAGCCCTTTCACATCAGCTCTTTTGATCAAATTGCAGTTGATGGTGTGAAAAAAATGCATCTGCCGCGATAGCCACATTACCATTGCACTTGCGGCGCGGTTGCGGTATACCCCATAGAAACGATAGGGAAACTTGCGGCAGGTGCGGTTTTGCACTTGCGGCAAGTGTTTGCGGAAAAAAAAAAACGCACTTGCCGCACCTGGCGCAAGTCCCCCTATAGTTTATATGAGGATTACCGCAACCGCACCGCAAATGCAACATTTAAGCGACAATTGCGCCAGATGGGGTTTTTTCACCGCATCTGGCGGGAAGTTAAAAAAACGCTGATGTACTGCAGATAGTTACACAGTCATTGAATAGCAAACAGAATAGAAGGGGTTAATGTATGAGTTTAAACCCTATAAAGTAGTTATGGTGGAAACTAAAATACAAAAGGCATAGAAGAGGTTAATGTAAAAATGGCCTTAGTACTGCACATAGTGAGATAGGAAGTGGAGCACAAATAGAATTGAATGGGTTAATGTAAAAAAGGCCTTAGTACTGCACATAGTAAGGTAGTAAGTGGAGCACAAATAGAATTGAAGGGGTTAATGTAAAAATGGGGTTAGTAGTGCACTTACAGAGATAGCAAGTGGAGCAGTAATAGAATAGAAGGGGTTAATGTGAAAATGCCCTTAGTAGTGCACTTACTGAGATAGCAAGTGGAAAAGTATTAGAATAGAAGGGGTTAATATATTATGAAAAAAAGAGGGCACTATGGTGAAATGTAGCTGATATTAAATTAGTGTAAAGAAGGGGTTAATATAAGCATAGGCATTAGGAATATATACTCTGATGTGAGATTGTACTGTAAAAATAGCTTTTTAACTTTTACATAGTTGACAAATTCAAACTTCGCGCTCTAAGATGGCGGACGCGAAAAGTTCATTCATAAAAAGCCGGCAGACGCCAGCCGCAATGTGATTGGGCAGCGGAAACTTCATAAACATGGCGCCGTAAATCCGGTTGGTCGGTGCTACTGTGTGAAGATGCCGCTGTCCAATCACAACTGAGCGGGGCGGAGCTACAGACTTCCAGGGTCCCGAACGGCGTGTCCGAAAATCGCACCAGGCGCTCGGCAAGGAAAATGGCGATTTCCCCGCTGTGCGGCGACCAATGGGAATCAAAGCGCCAAGTCAAACAACCAATCACAATCGCGCCTCATTTCTCAATGGATGTCTATGGGAAAACGCCCTCCAATGAGAATCGCGGCGCCATTTTTGAAAATACACAGCGGCCAATCACAATCGTCCCTCAATCCTCAATGCAACTCTATGGGAAGAGGCGCTGAGAATGCGATTGTTCGGCGGGCACCGTGAAGACCGGCAAGTTGTATCGGCGGCGCCTGCATGCGTGTTCGGGCACAGCGGTCTCATAGACCGCGGAGGCCGCTAGAAGCGCCGAAGTTAGCGCTGGTAGCGCAAAAGTCGGCGCTTGCAGCGGCGAAGTGTCCGAACTGTGGCGCAGGCTCCATGCAGCGCCGGTTGGCGCTGCATGGGGCAAAATAGTAAAAGTGGTGAAAATAAAAGATAGAAAAAGAGGTGAAAATAAAAGTCAGCATCAGGAATATAGCTTCTGATGTGAAAAGGTAGTTTTGCCAAAGGATATCTTAGCTGATCAATCGCAGATCCCGATCCGGCGCTTGCTTCCCGACGTCCCGCACGAAGGATGGATATCTCGGCTTCAATGTAGTCCAACAGATGGTCCAGTGGTAGCTTCTCGTTCTCTCAGAAAGACCCTCACGAAGGATGGATATCTCGGCAGAAATATAATCCAACAGATAGTCCAGCGATAAGTTCTCGTTCTCCCACAAAGAGGATTCAAAGAGGTTGAAGATTCAAATTTCGCGCTATAAATAAGCGGCCTTATCTCATTGGTGGGCGGCAACATCAGAAAGATGGCGCCATGAATGTGATTGGTCGCTGTGGATTTTCAAAAATCGCGGCTTGATTGTGATTGGAGGACGCCTTCCGATACATAGAGAAATGAAGATATTTTATGGCCGGGACCCTGGTTCTATTTTCGGGCAGACGACTCTGCTCTGAGGCATCGTTCGACGGGGCCGGAAACTCGCAATCAGCGCTTCGCGGCAATAGCTAGCATATCACCAACGACTCGCAATGATTGCAAATCGTTGGTAAGGCGGTAGTAATGTCCGCGAACCGCTGAATGCGAGTTTCCGGCCACGTCTAACGACGGCTCAGAGGCGAGTCGCCTGGGCGAAAATAGAAGCAGGGGCCCGGCCATAAAATCGCCGACACACCGCTAATGTATCTCTATGGGATTTTTAAACATGGCGCCGCGATTGTGATTGGATGGCGCCTTCCCATAGAGAAACATGGAGAAATGAGGCACTATTGTGATTGGTCTGCGTCAGCACACAGCGACCAATCAGAACAGCTCCTCGCTTCCGATAGACATACATTAGCGGCGTGTGGGCGATTTTAGGTCCGGAAAATAGAACCATGAGGCCGGCCTTAAAATCGCCGAGACACCGCTAATGTATGTCTATGGGATTTTTAAAAATGGCGCCGTGATTCTGATTGGTCGCTGTCTGCTAACGCCGACCAATCAGATATCGCCCTCACTTCCCATAGACATACATTAGCGGCGTGTCCGCGATGTTAGGTCCGGAAAATAGAACCATGAGACCGGGCTTAAAATCGCCGACACACCGCTAATGTATGTCTATGGGATTTTTAAAAATGGCGCCGCGATTCTGATTGGTCGCTGTCTGCTAACGCCGACCAATCAGATATCGCCCTCACTTCCCATAGGCATACATTAGCGGCGTGTCCGCGATGTTAGGTCCGGAAAATAGAACCATGAGACCGGGCTTAAAATCGCCGACACACCGCTAATGTATGTCTATGGGATTTTTAAAAATGGCGCCGCGATTCTGATTGGTCACTGTCTGCTAACGCCGACCAATCAGATATCGCCCTCACTTCCCATAGGCATACATTAGCGGCGTGTCCGCGATGTTAGGTCCGGAAAATAGAACCATGAGACCGGGCTTAAAATCGCCGACACACCGCTAATGTATGTCTATGGGATTTTTAAAAGTAGCGCCGCGATTCTGATTGGTCACTGTCTGCTAACGCCGACCAATCAGATATCGCCCTCACTTCCCATAGGCATACATTAGCGGCGTGTCCGCGATGTTAGGTCCGGAAAATAGAACCATGAGACCGGGCTTAAAATCGCCGACACACCACTAATGTATGTCTATGGGATTTTTAAAAATGGCGCCGCGATTCTGATTGGTCGCTGTCTGCTAACGCCGACCAATCAGATATCGCCCTCACTTCCCATAGACATACATTAGCGGCGTGTCCGCGATGTTAGGTCCGGAAAATAGAACCATGAGACCGGGCTTAAAATCGCCGACACACCGCTAATGTATGTCTATGGGATTTTTAAAAATGGCGCCGCGATTCTGATTGGTCACTGTCTGCTAACGCCGACCAATCAGATATCGCCCTACTTCCCATAGACATACATTAGCGGCGTGTCCGCGATGTTAGGTCCGGAAAATAGAACCATGAGACCGGGCTTAAAATCGCCGACACACCGCTAATGTATGTCTATGGGATTTTTAAAAATGGCGCCGCGATTCTGATTGGTCACTGTCTGCTAACGCCGACCAATCAGATATCGCCCTCACTTCCCATAGACATACATTAGCGGCGTGTCCGCGATGTTAGGTCCGGAAAATAGAACCATGAGGCCGGCCTTAAATTCGCCGACACACCGCTAATGTATGTCTATGGGATTTTGAGGCAATGTTCTGATTGGCTGACGGCAGGAGACAGCGACCAATCAGAAGAGCGCGTCACATCTCATAGAGATAGAATGGAGGATTTTTCGTCCATTCAATCGCAATGAGAAGTGAAGAGGACGTCGGAGCCGGAAGATGGCGGAAAAAAGAGAGAAGACCCCCGGGGCCGGAGGAAGAGCCGGAGATGGCGGAAAGAAGAGAGAAGACCCCCGGGGCCGGACGAAGAAGACGCCTGGCCGGACGGAGGAGTTGTGGATCGGACGGACGATCAGATGAATAAGAAGACATGTAAGAGATCGCCGGCGTCGTTAGAGAAGGGTGCGGCGGGGCTTAGGGGAGTGGCTTAGTCGGCGGCTTGGGGGTAGGCTTAGTACGGCGGGGCTTAGGGGGTAGGGGCTTAGGTACGGCGGGGCTTAGGGGGTAGGCTTAGGTGCGCGGGCTTAGGGGTAGTGGCTTAGGTGCGCGGGGCTTGGGGGGGTGGCTTGGGGGCTGGAGGTAGGTTAGTGGCGGGGCTATCGGCGGGGTGGTTAGAGGGGGGTTAGGTGGGGGGGTATGCTTAGTGCGGCGGGGTAGTAGGTGCGGCGGGGGTGGGTTAGAGGGGGGGTTAGGGGGTAGGGGCTTAGGTGCGGCGGGGTAGTGGCTTAGGTGCGGCAGGGGGTAGGGGCTTAGGTGCGGCGGGCAGTGGGTTAGGGGTAGGGCTTAGGTGCGGCGGGGTAGTGGCTTAGGTGCGGCAGGGGGTAGGATCTTAGGTGCGGCGGGGAGTGGGTTAGAGGGTAGGGGCTTAGGTGCGGCGGGGTAGTGGCTTAGGTGCGGCGGGTAGTGGCTTAGGTGCGGCAGGGGGTAGGGGCTTAGCTGCGGCGAGGGGGTAGGGGCTTAGGTGCGGCGGGGTAGTGGCTTAGGTGCGGCAGGGGGTAGGGCTTAGGTGCGGCGGGGCAGTGGGTTAGAGGGTAGGGGCTTAGGTGCGGCGGGGTAGTGCTTAGGTGCGGCAGGGGGTAGGGGCTTAGGTGCGGCGGGGTAGTGGCTTAGGTGCGGCAGGGGGGTAGGGGCTTAGGTGCGCGGGGTAGTGGCTTAGGTGCGGCAGGGGGTAGGGGCTTAGGTGCGGCTTAGGGGTATGCGGCGGGTTAGGTGCGGCGGGGCAGTGGCTTAGGGGGTAGGGGCTTAGGTGCGGCGGGGTAGTGGCTTAGGGGCGGCACGGGGTAGGGGCTTAGGTGCGGCGGGGCAGTGGGTTAGAGGGTAGGGGCTTAGGTGCGGCAGGGGGTAGGGGCTTGGGTGCGGCGAGGGGGTAGGGGCTTAGGTGCGGCGGGTTAGTGGCTTAGGGGGTAGGGGCTTAAGTGCGGCGGGGCAGTGGCTTAGGGGGTAGGGGCTTAGGTGCGGCGGGGTAGTGGCTTAGGTGCGGCAGGGGGTAGGGGCTTAGGTGCGGCTTAGGGGGTATGCGGCGGGGCTTAGGGGGTAGGGGCTTAGGTGCGGCAGGGGTAGGGGCTTAGGTGCGGCTTCGGGGTAGGGGGTTAGGTGCGGCGGGGTAGTGGCTTAGGTGCGGCAGGGGGTAGGGGATTAGGTGCGGCTTAGGGGTATGCGGCGGGGCTTAGGGGGTAGGGGCTTAGGTGCGGCGGGGTAGTGGCTTAGGTGCGGCAGGGGGTAGGGGCTTAGGTGCGGCTTAGGGGGTATGCGGCGGGGCTTAGGGGGTAGGGGGTTAGGTGCGCGGGGCAGTGGCTTAGGGGGTAGGGGCTTAGGTGCGGCGGGTAGTGGCTTAGGTGCGGCAGGGGGTAGGGGCTTAGGTGCGGCTTCAGGGGTAGGGCTTAGGTGCGGGCGGGTGGTGGCTTAGGTGCGGCAGGGGGTAGGGGCTTAGGTGCGGCTTCGGGGGTAGGGGCTTAGGTGCGGCGAGGCAGTGGCTTAGGTGCGGCAGGAGGTAGGGGCTTAGGTGCAGGCAGTGGCTTAGGTGCGGCAGGGGGTAGGGGCTTAGGTGCGGGTTAGGGGGTATGCGGGGGTAGGGGCTTAGGTGCGGCTTCGGGGGTAGGGGCTGCTTAGGTGCGGGGGGGGTTAGGGGCTGCTTAGGTGCGGCTTCGGGGGTAGTGGGTTAGGTGCGGGCAAGGCTAGTGGCTTAGGGTGCGGCAGGGGGTAGGGGCTTAGGTGCGGCTTCGGGGGTAGGGGCTTAGGTGCGGCTTCGGGGTAGGGGGTTAGGTGCGGCGAGGCAGTGGCTTAGGTGCGGCAGGGGGTAGGGGGTTAGGTAGGTGCGGCGGGGTAGTGGCTTAGGTGCGGCAGGGGGTAGGGGCTTAGGTGCGGCTTCGGGGGTAGGGGCTGCTTAGGTGCGGGTTAGGGGGTATGCGGCGGGGGTAGGGGCTTAGGTGCGGCGGGGCTTAGTTGCGGCGGGGCTTAGGGGGTAGGGGCTTAGGTGCGGCGGACTTAGGGGGTAGGAGCGGCGCACTGAGGGGGTGGCTAAGAGCATGACTTAGGGGGGTAGGGGGGCGCATGAGGGGGGCTAGGCATGCTTAGGGTAGGGGCGGCGCACTGAGGGGGTGGCTAAGAGCATGACTTAGGGGGTAGGGGCGGCGCACTGAGGGGGTGGCTAAGAGCATGGGGCTGTAGTGTACAGCGCTATGGTATACTACAGTCCCATGGCCATACCCCTGTCCGAGTCGTTGGTGGTTAGGGGCGGACAGGCGTATGGGCATGGGACTGTAGTATACCATAGCGGTGTACACGACAGCGCTATGCGAGTCCCTGGTGGCTGTGGCTTTGTTAGCGACTCGCAATGCCCGCTTCGCTGGCATTGCTTCGCAAGTCTGCAACGACTCTCAATGCCCGCTTTGAAATTAAGCTCTCTGGCTTCTCACCTAAGCGCCGATTCTTGCAGGCGAGCGAATTGGATCACAGTAAAATGATACTGGAGTAAAATTCAGAGCAGAGTTTGATCTGAGTGTTATTTGCATAATCCATACGATACTCCCACATAGTGTGAGCGTACCCTAAATGAAAGGGGGCTACCAGTGTGAGACATGTAATGACTGATCTACTTCTAGATCAGAAGAGAAGACTATCTACCCATCTGTTACTGATATCTAATGTACAAGAGAAGGCAATGATTAAAAACTAAATATTTTTTTATTTTTTCGCTTACAGATTTTTTTTCTTCTGTCTGACTACACTCCCTGACAGAAGTTATGTCGCTTATCCAAGTTATGTGACTAAAAGCTTATAACCTGATGTTAAATTCAGCCATTGGTTGTATAAGTTACTCTTTTGAAAGCTGAAACCCTCTGAAATTTGGTTTAAGTTAAGAAAATAAATTGGCATCAATGCTGAAATATTGATCATTTAATGAATACAGATTAGTCAGATTTTAGCAAGACAAACATTTTGTCGCCTGGTCATATAATGCACCCAATCCTAGTTTACATCCTCACCTGTGCTTAGTAAATGATAATTTAACTAGTGGGTGTGTCTAAACAGTAACTCAGGACCCCAGACCTTCACTTACTGCAACTTGAGCTCTGACAACATGGCAAAAATCCACCCTGCGACCAAAACCTTGATTACCAAGAGGCTGAAGACCAGATCCACTGCAGAGGTGGCTGGCACCTTTTAATGTGTCTCAGCGTCAAGTGCAAAGAATTAAAAAATTAGAAGAGACTGGAGATGTGTTTGACAAGCCCAGGTCTGGCAGACCCCGCAAGACAACTGCTCAGGAGGAACGTTTGTTGGTTAGCCCTCATCCACTGCAGCAGAGCTCCAACAGGCCTCGTCACCTCAAGTCCCTGTGTCAACTAAAACAGTTTGTAGGATTCTGTCTCGAAATAGCCTCCAAGGTCGAATCAGTGCCCAGAAAAGGCAAATAAAAAGCTGTGTGGCCTTTGCAAAGTCCCACAGCCTGCTAAACAGATGGACGCTGGAAAAGTGTCAGAAGGTGGATTTCTCTGATAAATATTCAGTAGAATTACACCACAGCCACAGCAAATACTGCAGGGGACCTACTGGAGCCTTTCTGGATCCAAAATACACCCAGAAAACAGTTACCGTACATACTCGTGTATAAGCCGACCCGTGTATAAGCCGACCCCCCTACTTTTGCCCCCAAAACCTGGGAAAACCTATTGACTCATGTATAAGCCGAGGGTGGACCCCAGCACAGGTATACAGCCCCCAGCAGTGTGGTATACAGCAGTCCCAGAGGTATATACAGCAGCCCCAGTGGTAGTATACAGCAGCAGCCCCAGTGGTATATACAGCAGCAGCCCCAGTGGTTAGTATACAGCAGCCCCAGAGGTGTGTACAGCAGCCCCAGTGGTACTATACAGCAGCCCCAGTGGTACTATACAGCAGCCCCAGAGGTATATACAGCAGCCCCAGAGGTATATACAGCCCCAGAGGTATATACAGCAGCCCCAAAGGTATATACAGCAGCCCTTAGGTAGTATACAGCAGCCCCAGTGGTGTATACAGCAGCAGCAGCCCCAGTGGTGTATACAGCAGCAGCAGCCCCAGTGGTGTATACAGCAGCAGCAGCCCCGGTGGTGTATACAGCAGCAGCAGCCCCAGGGGTGTATACAGCAGCAGCCCCAGGGCTGTATACAGGCCCCCCATCAAGCTCCAGGGCCCCCCCTTGCGCGGCATACCTGTAAAGTAAAATCATACTTATCAGTGTCCTGTCGCGCTGTCCCGCCGCTGCCGACACACGATCCCTTGCTTCATTCCGCGTATTCCGGCTTCCTGTGGTCGCGGGCAATTACGTCATTGCCCGCGACCACAGGAAGGCGGAAGAAGCGGAATGAAGCCGGGGATCGTGTGTCGGCAGCGGCGGGACAGCGCGACAGGACACTGATAAGTATGATTTTACTTTACAGGTATGCCGCGCAAGGGGGGGGGCCCTGGATCTTGATGGGGGGGCCTGTATACCTCCGGGGCTGCTGCTGTAAATACTGTATACTCGCGTATAAGCCGAGGGGGGACTTTTCAGCCCAAATTTTGGGCTGAAAAACTCGGCTTATACGCGAGTATATACGGTAAATTTGGTGGTGGAAAGATCTGGAGTTACATTCAGTATGGGGCTGTGCAAAACATTTGCAAGGTGGAAGGCAATATCAATAGCCTAAAATATCAAGAAGTATTAACTAGCTCTTATATTCAAAATCATAAAAGGGGTCAAATTCTGCAGCAGGATGGTGCTCCATCTCATACATCCATCTCTACAACAAAGTACCTCCAGGCAAAAAAGATCAAGGTGCTCAAGGACTGGCCAGCCCAGTCACCAGACATGAACATCATTGAGCATGTTTGGGGTAGGATGAAAAAGGAAGCTTGGAAGACAAAACCAAAGAATCTAGATGAACTCTGGGAGGCATGTAAGACTGCATTCTTTGCTATTCCTGATCACTTCATTAATAAATTGTATGAATCATTGTTGAAGACATGGATGCAGTCCTTCATGCTCGTTGAAGACATGGATGCAGTCCTTCATGCTCATTGAAGTCACACAAAATATTAAATATGACTCTAATAGCACCACAACTTCATTCACCAATGTTATGCAACATATATTTCTATTTTAAGTTAATTTTTTTTGGAAAATCACATTTTGTGGGTGACAAAACTTTGTCTTGCCAAAATCTGACCATTCTGTGGTCATTAAATGATCAATATTTCAGCATTGATGCCAATTTATTTTCTTAATTTAAACCACATTTCGGAGGGTTTCAGCTTTCAAAAGAGTAATTTACACAACCAATGGATGAATTTAACGTCAGGTTATGAGCTTTTATTTACATAACATGGATAAGTGACATAACTTCTGTCAAGGAGTGTGTGTATAACTGGGCATCCAATTTTCCTGAACTTCTGTTAACCCCTTCCCGACCCTTGGCCCTACGTTTGGGCCATGAAAACAAAGTCATTCCCGACCCTTGGCCCTAGGGGTGGGCCATGGAATGATCGGGCTCCTGCAGGCCGAGTGAGGGTCTCACTGACCTGTCACTCGGCCTGCAGGTACATGGGGAGTTGTACTACACCCCAGGGGGGGTCGATTTGCCCCCACCCCCACCCCCCCGGCTACAGGCGCGGTGATTGGCGCTCAAAAGTGAAAGTGAAAATCACCGCGCCTGTAATGTTTCCCTGCCTGCCGCTGCTCTCCCTACCCTCTGATCTGCTCCCTGTCATCCTCTAACTGACCCCCTGTCCCCCACCTCTCTTTCCTGCCCCCCCCCTTCATCTTTCTACCCCCCTTTTCCTGTCCCTGCCGCCCGCTTCCTGTCCCTGCCTCCCGCTTCCTCTTCCTGCCGCCCGCCTCCTCCTGACTGCCCCCGCTTCCTCCTAGTCCTAAGTGCCCCCTGCCACATCTACTGCCAGCCCCCCCACTGCCCCCTCCTGCCCCCCGATCACCGGAGCGGCGATCGGCTTCTCCCACTCACCTCTCCGGCGGCCCGGCTGTCAGCGCTGCGTCCCGCTCCTCCTCCTCTTCTGCTGTGAGTATCGCCGCCTCCGATCTGAGCTCTGTGCTGGAGCTGCCAGATCACTTCTACAGCTGGATCCTGAGGATCTAGCTGCAGGAAGTGATCTGACAGATCCAGCACAGTGATCCACAGTGACCATTATGTGATCACTGTCGATCACTGTGCTGGAGCTGCCAGATCACTTCTACAGCTGGATCCTGAGGATCTAGCTGCAGGAAGTGATCTGACAGATCCAGCACAGTGATCCACAGTGACCATTATGTGATCACTGTCGATCACTGTGCTGGAGCTGCCAGATCACTTCTACAGCTGGATCCTGAGGATCTAGCTGCAGGAAGTGATCTGACAGATCCAGCACAGTGATCGACAGTGATCCCATAATGGTCACTGTGGATCACTGTGATTGGATCTGTCAGATCACTTTCTACAGCTGGATCCTGAGGATCTAGCTGCAGAAAGTGATCTGACACCCCGGGCGCAGTGACCCACTATGTGCATCACTGCGCCTGGGCTGCCAGATCGCTTTCCGCAGCTCGATCCCTATGCATGGGGATCGAGCTGCAGAAAGCTATCTAACAGCCCGGGCGCAGTGATGCACATAGTGGGTCAATGCGCCTGGGCTGCCAGATCGCTTTCCGCAGCTCGATCCCTATGCATGGGGATCGAGCTGCAGAAAGCTATCTAACAGCCCGGGCGCAGTGATGCACATAGTGGGTCAATGCGCCTGTGCTGCCAGATCGCTTTCCGCAGCTAGATCCCCATGCATGGGGATCGAGCTGCGGAAAGTGATCTGGCAGCACAGGCGCAGTGATGCATATAGTAGGTCACTGCGCCCAGGCTCTTAGATCGCTGCTCTGCAGCCCGATCTCCCTGCATGGGCATCGAGCTGCAGAAAGCAATCTGACAGCCCGGACGCAGTGATGCACATAGTGGGTCAATGCGCCTGTGCTGCCAGATCGCTTTCCGCAGCTCGATCCCCATGCATGGGGATCGAGCAGCGGAAAGCGATCTGGCAGCACAGGCGCAGTGATGCATATAGTGGGTCACTGCGCCCAGGCTCTTAGATCGCTGCTCTGCAGCCCGATCTCCCTGCATGGGCATCGAACTGCAGAAAGCAATCTGACAGCCCGGACGCAGTGATGCACATAGTGGGTCAATGCGCCTGTGCTGCCAGATCGCTTTCCGCAGCTCGATCCCCATGCATGGGGATCGAGCTGCGGAAAGTGATCTGGCAGCCCAGGCGCAGTGATGCACATAATGGGTCACTGCGCCCGGGGTGTCAGATCACTTTCTGCAGCTCGATCACCATGCTGGCGGATCGGGCTCCAGAGTAGCGATCTGAAAGCAAAGGTAATCGAGCGTCGTGGGACCTTCGTTATGGACTATGTCGGAGCGATCGAGCGTCGTGGGACCTTCGTTGTGGACTACGTCGGATCTTTTTATAATAAAGATGGAGTCCGAATTGTGTCTGTGTTTTTTTTTCAAATAAAAAGATTTTTCTCTGTGTGTATTTATTGACTATTTACCGTACTAGAGATTCCTAATGGCGGGTCTAACATTGGCCCTATATTATGAATCTCGGGCTTAGTGCCAGCTGCCAATAAAAAGCTGGCATTAACCCCTTTATTACCCAGTTAGCCACCGGCACCAGGGCAACTGGAAGAGCGTGGGTACAGCGCCAGAAAATGGCGATTCAATGAATGCGCCATTTTCTGGGGCGGCTGCGGGCTGCAATTCGCAGCATGGGGGGCCCAGAACGCTTGGGCCTCTCTATGCTGAGGATTCCAGCCCCCAGCTGCCTAGTTGTACCTGGCTGGACCAAAAATATGGCGGAGCCCCACGTAATTTTTTTTTCTAGAATTAGTTCTAGAAATTAAAAAAAAATGGGCTTCGCTGTATTTTTGGTTCCAGCCAGGTATGACAAGGCAGCTGGGGGTGGGTGGCAGTCCGTAGCTGCCAAGTTGTACCTGGCTGGACCCAAAATATGGCGGAGCCCTATGTCATTTTTTTTTTCTAGAAATATTCTAGAAATAAAAAAAAATAGGCTTCGCTGTATTTTTGGTTTCAGCCAGGTATGACGAGGCAGCTGGGGGCTGGTGGCAGTCCGTAGCTGCCAAGTTGTATCTGGCTGGACCAAAAATATGGCGGAGCCCTATGTCATTTTTTTTTCTAGAAATAATTCTAGAAATAAAAAAAAAATAGGCTTTGCTGTATTTTTGGTTCCAGCCAGGTATGACGAGGCAGCTGGGGGCTGGTGGCAGTCCGTAGCTGCCAAGTTGTACCTGGCTGGACCAAAAATATGGCAGAGCCCCATGGGTCCCCTATGCTGCGAATTGCAACTACTAGACTAGTATGTTTTTTCACAAAAAGTTTCTTTATTCATTTATACGTCTCAATTTGTGAAGCACATGGTGGTTCAAAGTGCTCACTGTGCATCTAGATACGTTCCTTGGGGGGTCTAGTTTTCAAAATGGGTCACTTGTGGGGGAGCTCCAATGTTTAGGCACACAGGGGCTCTCCATACGCGACCTGGTGTCCGCTATCAATTCCAATTGTTGGCAAACACCAGGTTGCGTATGGAGAGCCCCTGTGTGCCTACACATTGGAGCTCCCCCACAAGTGACCCCATTTGGAAACTAGACCCCCAAGAAAACGTATCAAGATGAATAGTGAGCACTTTGAACCCACAAGTGCTTCACAAATTGATCCATAAAAATAAAAACGTACTTTTTTTTCCACAAAAAAATTATTTTTTCATTATTACAGATCAATTTGTGAAGCACCTGGAGGTTCAAAGTGCACACTATGCATCTAGATACATTCCTTGGGGGGTCTAGTTTACAAAATGGGGTCACTTGTGGGGGAGCTCTAATGTTTAGTCACACAGCGCTCTCCATACGCAACATGGTGTCCGCTAACAATTCCAATTGTTAGCGGACACCATGTCGCATATGGATAGCCCCTGTGTGCCTAAACATTGGAGCTCCCCACAAGTGACCCCATTTTGGAAACTAGACCCCCCAGGGAACTTATCTAGATGGATAGTGAGCATATTGACCCCCAGGTGCTTCACAAATTAATAGAAAAAATGTTTTTTTTTGCGTAAAACAAGTACTTTTTCATTTTTACAGATCAATTTGTGAAGCACCTGGGGGTTCAAAGTGCTCACTATGCATCTAGATACGTTCCTTGGGGGGTCTAGTTTCCAAAATGGGGTCACTTGTGGGAGAGCCCCAATGTTTAGGCACACAGGGGCTCACCAAACGCGACATGGTGTCAGCTAACAATTTGAGCTCATTTTGCATTCAAATTGTTAGCGGACACCATGTCGTGTTTGGAGAGCCCCTGTGCGTCTCCACATTGGAGCTCCCCCACATGTGACCCCATTTTGGAAACTAGACCCCCAGGGAACATATCTAGCTGCATAGTGAGCACTTTCAACCCCCAGGTGCTTCACAAATTGGTCCGTAATAATGAAAAAAGAAAATGTTTGTGGAAAAAAAAGTGCTTTTTCATTTTTATGATGAATTTGTGAAGCACCTGGGGCTTCAAAGTGCTCACTATGCATCTAGATACGTTCCCTGGGGGGTCTAGTTTCCAAAATGGGGTCACTTGTGGGGGAGCCCCAATGTTTAGGCACACAGGGGCTCACCAAACGCGACATGGTGTCCGCTAACAATTTGAGCTCATTTTGCATTCAAATTGTTAGCGGACACCATGTCGTGTTTGGAGAGCCCTGTGCGTCTCCACATTGGAGCTCCCCCACAAGTGACCCCATTTTGGAAACTAGACCCCCAGGGAACATATCTAGCTGCATAGTGAGCACTTTGAACCCCCAGGTGCTTCACAAATTGGTCCGTAATAATGAAAAAAGAAATTTTTGTGGAAAAAAATGTGCTTTTTCATTTTTATGGATGAATTTGTGAAGCACCTGGGGCTTCAAAGTGCTCACTATGCATCTAGATACGTTCCCTGGGGGGTCTAGTTTCCAAAATGGGGTCACTTGTGGGGGAGCCCCAATGTTTAGGCACACAGGGGCTCACCAAACGCGACATGGTGTCCGCTAACAATTTGAGCTCATTTTGCATTCAAATTGTTAGCGGACACCATGTCGTGTTTGGAGAGCCCCTGTGCGTCTCCACATTGGAGCTCCCCCACAAGTGACCCCATTTTGGAAACTAGACCCCCAGGGAACATATCTAGCTGCATAGTGAGCACTTTGAACCCCCAGGTGCTTCACAAATTGGTCCGTAATAATGAAAAAAGAAATTTTTGTGGAAAAAAATGTGCTTTTTCATTTTTATGGATGAATTTGTGAAGCACCTGGGGCTTCAAAGTGCTCACTATGCATCTAGATACGTTCCCTGGGGGGTCTAGTTTCCAATATGGGGTCACTTGTGGGGGAGCCCCAATGTTTAGGCACACAGGGGCTCACCAAACGCGACATGGTGTCCGCTAACAATTTGAGCTCATTTTGCATTCAAATTGTTAGCAGACACCATGTCGTGTTTGGAGAGCCCCTGTGTTCTCCACATTGGAGCTCCCCCACAAGTGACCCCATTTTGGAAACTAGCCCCCCAGGGAACATATCTAGCTGCATAGTGAGCACTTTGAACCCCCAGGTGCTTCACAAATTGATCCGTAATAATGAAAAAAGAAAATGTTTGTGGAAAAAAAAGTGCTTTTTCATTTTTATGGATGAATTTGTGAAGCACCTGGGGGTTCAAGGTACTCACTATGCATCTAGATACGTTCCCTGGGTAGTCTAGTTTCCAAAATGGGGTCACTTGTTGCGGAGCCCCAATGTTTAGGCACACAGGGGCTCACCAAACGCAACATGGTGACAGCTAACAATTTGAGCTGATTTTTATTCAAATTGTTAGCGGACACCATGTCGCTTTTGGAGAGCCCCTGTGTGCCTAAACATTGGAGCTCCCCCACAAGTGACCCCATTTTGGAAACTAGACCCCCCAGGGAACATATCTAGATGGGTAGTGAGCATATTGAACCCCCAGGTGCTTTACAAATTGATCTGTGAAAATGAAATAGTACTTTTTTTTTCACAAAAATTTTCTTTTAGCCTAAATTTTTTCGTTTTCACATGACAACAGCATAAAATTCATCCTAAAATTTGTTGGGCAATTTCTCCTGAGTACACCGATACCTTATATGTGGTCATAAACCACTGTTTGGGCACACAGCAGGGCTCAGAAGGGAAGGAGCGCCATTTCACTTTTTGGATGTAAAATTAGCTCCAAAATTCAAATTGCGCTCCTTCCCTTCTGAGCCCTGCCGTGCGCCCAAACAGTGGTTTATGACCATATATGAGGTATCTGTGTACTCGGGAGAATTTGCACAACACATTTTAAGATCCATTTTATCCTGTTGCCCATGTGAAAATGAAAGAATTGAGGCTAAAAGAACATTTTTGATAAAAAAATTAAAATATCCATTTTTTGTTTCCACTTTGCCTTAGGTCCTGTGAAGCACCTGAAGGGTTAATCATCTTCTTGAATATAGTTTTGAATAGCTTGAGGGGTACAGTTTTTGGAATGGTGTCACTTTTGGGTGTTTTCTGTCATGTACACCCTTCAAAAGGACTTCAAATGTGATGTGGTCACTAAAAAAAATGGTTTTGTAAATTTTGGTTGAAAAATGAAAAATTGCTCATGAACTTTGAACCCTTATAACGTCCTACCAAAAAAAAATTTTTCTTCCAAAATTGTGCTGATGTGAAGTAGACATGTGGGAAATATTATTTAATAACTTTTTTCTGTCACATATCTCTCTGGTTTATCAGAAAAAAAAAAAAAAATGTGAAAATTGTGAAATTTTCAAAATTTTTGCCATATTTTTGATTTTTTCACAAATAAACACAAAAATTATCGACTTAAATTTAATACTAGCATGAAGCCCAATGTGTCACGAAAAAACAATCTCAGAATCGCTAGGATCGGTTGAAGCGTTCCCGAGTTATAACCTCATAAAGGGACACTGGTCAGAATTGCAAAAAATGCCAAGGTCTTTAGGGTCAAAATAGCCTGGGTCCTGAAGGGGTTAAAAACCTTTAGAGTCCAATGTATAGTATCTACATAAACCGTAGATGGCAATTAATGGACTTTAACTTATTCACTTCTATTGGAGGGCTTTTGGGGCATCAAAACTTGATTTAAACATTAGGATGTTCTCTGAGGACACACTTCCTTTTGACGTTATCTTTGCATTGTCACAAGTGCTCCTCTTCCTACCCAATGCACACTGTGGTGCCTTGGGTAGTCAGTCACCTTCTGACACCTAAGCATTGTGCATTGTGTATTCTGAGAAGATATTTTGGTCATATTGTGATAACAAAGAGAAAAACATAAAATGATAATGTAATTTTGCTCCATATATACTGACCCATCACATAGATTTTTTTATCTCTGTACCCCAGGGTCGCTTTTTTGTAGCATACAGCAGAATTGAAAAATATGTCCGCAAATTTAAACTGTTTGAATACCATTGTGGGTCTTTTTTCCTGCAGGCATTAAAGTCTACTGGTCTGCGCACATCTGATCCAAGGCTTAAAGAGTTAGTAGTTATAATAAGTTTTGTAATTGCTCAAAAAAACACGGTGCAATATACCTCAAGACCATATGATTTTTAGTAGTTTTATGATTTTTTTATGACATTTTAAACGTGTTTTTATGTATAAATTGAATTTAGTATAAACATCCCCATAAGGGGTATAACAGTAGCAATTTTCAATAATTTCAATACTACATAATGGGACAATATTAGCCTTGACACAATGGTGGGAGCGCTGGGCCTATAAAAACATAAGCTGTTTACATAAGAATTGAGAAATATGTCCGTAAATTAAAACTGGTAAAATACCATTATATTTTTTTCCTGCAGGCATTAAAGTCTACTGGTCTGCGCACATCTGATCCACGGCTTAAAGAATGCATGGACATGTTGAGACTTACCCTACAAACGTCATCAGATGGAGTAATGCTCGACAAAGAACTCTTCAAAAAGTAAACACCTAAATTTTACTCAACAAACGTACTATGGCTATGTTCACACATTGGATTTTTGCCACGTTTTTCCACAAAAAACAGCATTTTACTGTCCCAGTAAAGTGAGTGAGATTTCTGAAATCAGTCACTGTTGCTCAGCTATAGCGTTCACACTTCTGTTCAGCAGAACTGTCAGCACTTCAGCCAATTAGCAGTCCCTGATGGGCTGCAGTGGTTACCGTATATACTCGTGCATACGCCGACCCGTGTATAAGCCGACCCCCCCCTACTTTTGCCCCCAAAATCTGGGAAAACCTATTGACTCGTGTATAAGCCGAGGGTGGACCCCACACAGGTATACAGCCCCCAGCAGTGTGGTATACAGGCCCCCCCAGTGGTATATACAGCAGCAGCCCCAGTAGTAGTATACAGCAGCCCCAGTGGTAGTATACAGCAGCCCCAGTGGTAGTATACAGCAGCCCCAGAGGTTATACAGCAGCCCCAGAGGTATATACAGCAGCCCCAGAGGTATATACAGCAGCCCCAGTGGTAGTATACAGCAGCCCCAGTGGTAGTATACAGCAGCCCCAGTGGTAGTATACAGCAGCCCCAGTGGTAGTATACAGCAGCCCCAGAGGTATATACAGCAGCCCCAGTGGTAGTATACAGCAGCCCCAGAGGTATATACAGCAGCCCCAGTGCTAGTATACTGGCCCCCCCCCCCCTTGCTGCCACAAACCTGTAAAGGAATAAATCATTATACTCATCCCTGCCACTGTCCCGCCGCTGCCATCGCGCTCCTCCGGCTTCATCCGGCTTCTTCCGACTTCCTTCTCTGGTCGGCGCAGGCAATGACGTCATTGCCTGCGCCGACCAGAGGAGGAAGCCGGATGAAGCCGGAGCAGCGCGATGGCGGCGGCGGGACAGCGGCAGGGATGAGTATAATGGTTTGTTCCTTTACAGGTTTGCGGCAGCAAGGGGGGGGGCCCTGTATTGCGTTGGGGTGGCGGGTGGCCTGTATACGCAAGTATATACGGTACATAACATATTGGGGTCATGTGACTCCTGGGAATTACAGCGTGTGACATCACAGATGCAGAGTGCCTAGTCAGTAAATAAGTATGAGTTTTTTTTTTGTTTGTTTTTTTTTATGTATGTGAGGTACGGTATTTTAAGGAGTTTGTTTAGGAATGGACTATATTTTTAACGACCACATGACCCCCACTATAGCTGCATATGAAAAAAAAAACATCACATAGGGCCTTTTCACACTGGTTTTTTTTTTTATTTTTTAAATGCGGCAGTCGCGGTAAAAAAACGCATGTGCCGTATTTTCCACCTAACTGCTGCAATTGCGACACACTTGCGGCAAGCCCCGTGCATTGTTTATGGAGCTTGCGGTAAGTGTGCGGCAAGTGCGCTTCCGGTAGTTGTGGCCGCGGAAAAAAAACACCGCTGGCCGCGTTTTTTTTCGTGGCCGCACCTGCCGCACACTTACCGCAAGCTCCATACACAATGCACGGGGCTTGCCGCAAGCGAGCTATAAGTGCGGCCGTTAGGTGGAAAATGCGGAAGATGCGTTTTTTTTTTTTTACCGCGACTGTTGCATTTAAAAAAAAAAAAAAAAAAATAACAGTTTGAGAGGGCCCTTACTTAACTACTTTACAGTATTGGTCAAAATTTTATAAGTGACATCCATTAGCAACAAGGGCATGGATAACATGTAACAATGATATTTAAAACTTTAAAATACTTTTTCCAAGCATATTGTACTTTGTCATGGCTAAATTTGGTTATATGGTAATGGTTGAAAGTGTTGGCTCCTTTGAAAATATAGTATTTCTCCCAGGAAATTATTGTAATTACACATTTTGTTATACACCTTTATTAATTTTGCGCATATGTAAAAAAAAATGTTAGAAAAAAGGCAAATTGGACATTATTTCACACAAAACTCTAAAAATAGGCCAGACAAAATTGTTGACATTTCAACTTTATACTTTAATTCACAACCTTTGTTGACATAGGTTGATGAGTTGGGTATGAACCCGAGCTGCTGCTTCACCAGGAACACTATCAGATCAGTCCATTTTGTGCCACTCTAAAAACCTTTTTTCCAGTTTCTTATTAGAGAACCCCTTTGGTCACTTTCCAGAGATGTGCACAATGTGTTAATAGGATTTTGCTCTCTTGGTCCCCGGCATGGACCTAGGGTCAAGAGAAGCAGCATGGAAAAATACGGCGGGCATTCTGAGCGTAAGTGAACCAGTTGTGGAAGACAATTCTTTTAAAGAGGACCTGTCACCCCCCAGTGCTTGGCAAACTAAATGCAGCACTGAATGCAGCATGTCTGCTGCATTCAGGAAAGGGGTCCCCATGTCTCTAGCCCCTCTGTAAGCTTTAAAAAAAAACTTTACAGATGAGAGGTCACCTGGATTGGGTCTGAATAAGAGGTTCTCGGCGCTGACACAGTCCTCCCGCCTTCTTCTTGTTTGTTACGCCTCCTCTATGTGTCTGCCACAGCCTCCTGTTCTGCTGGGTTTGCCCTCCTCTTCTCCTTCTCTGCAATCACACTGCCGCACAACTCTTGATGTGAGCGGCTTGCATGACATCAGCGCCATATTCCAGACTTGCTGTTTGAATAAAGCACAAACAGGGCGGGCTCTGCTGCTGACGTCACACAAGCTGCTCACACCAAGAGCTGTGCGGCAGTGTGATTGACAAGAGAGCAGGAGAAGACGAGGGCAGACCCAGCAGAACAGGAGGCTGTGGCAGACACATAGAGGAGGCGGAACAAGCAAGGAGAAGGCGGGAGGACTGTGCAAGTGGCGAGGAACTCTTATTCAGACCCTACCCAGGCGACCTCTTATCTGTAAAGTTTAAGTCTTTTTTTCAAGCTTATGGGGGGACTAGAAACATGGGGCACGAATTCCCTGAATGCAGCAGGCATACTGCATTCAGTGCTGCATTTACAACATGTTCCAAATTACAGTGCTGTGCAAACTAATTGGGACAAAGCAAGTCTTTCCTTGTTTTTCTTGCATTAGTTTTACTATTTCTGATAAGTGTTTTTGTTCTTGGTGTCGTTTTCCTTTTTCTTCCACATTTCCCTTTTCGCTATATGGAGAAAACAATCCAGTTTCTTTGTGTGTGCAAATTATTCTTGCAACGATAGATTTTCTAATACAAACGGTGGAAGCGATTTCTATTATAGTCAGACTTGTATGTTCATTAAGAGTAATAATTGTAGACCTCTTCCGTGGAGTAACAACCATTTTTAAGGGCACAAATCACACTGATAGAAAAAGTACACTAAACCACTCCTCACAGAAACAAGCTCTCAACTGAAGCTGAGGGGGCAGCTAACTGTTATTTTCTAACTAAAACCAGTCAAACCACATTTTGTTACTCAAGATTGTACACTTACACCTGTTCAAAGCAGTTAAAACTGGTTTGAATCACTGTATGTTGGGTTGTACACTGGAGCTAGTCTATAAGGTTATGTGCTGTACTTTGTTGCTGCTAGAAGGCTACACGGGGATTACCGTGCTATGTCCCCCTTAAAAATTGTATGATGATATTATCATGGGAGTCCAGCGCAAACATATATCCTTTTGCCAATGGTCTATTTTACTCAAAATAATCAATTCACTGTACTTGGTTAACCGTGAACTGGATGTTTATTAAATTTATTTCTTATTCTAAACATAAAATTATGAAACATTTTAAAATAAAAATAAAAATTGTAAAAAATTGTAAAAATTCTTCTGTACGGTGGAGTCCTCTTCTTTGTATAGATTTCTATGTTTTTCTATGGTATGTTCCTTGGTTTGTATTCTTATGTTGGATTTTATTCATGGTGGATTGAAATTCTTCTATCGTTATGAGGGGTTCTACAAGGATATATTAGTCTTTTATTCCTGTTTAACGACTCATTTCTAAGTATAACCTATGTGCTCTCCTTACCTCTAGGTGATTTCCTTTTTTGTTGTTTTCTTACATCTGTTATTATTTCTTTGTAACCTATAGCTATTAGAGATATTTGATTAATCACTACACATAGCTTAATCTCCGCCACCTTTTACAAATCCTATAGTTTTGTATATAATAGTACCTGTAATGTTCTGTTAGAATTTTACTTTCTTATAATTTGCGTCGTCTTCCTGCTGCCAGGGTTTTATTCACTCCTCTTTCTATCTCTCCTGCAGGGTGTGTATAGTGTAAATTAATTTTTCCACCTTAAATCTCCACTTTATACTTAACTAGTAAAAAGGCCCGATGCAATTGCATCGGGAGCAGGGTGAAATGAATTGTGTGTATACAGGCGGGCCAGTGGGTAGCAGAGTATACAGGGGGCTCTGTGGGTAGCAGAGTATACAGGCGGGTCTGTGGGTAGCAGAGTATACAGACGGCTCTGAGGGTAGGAGATTATACAGGTGACTCTGTGGGTAGTAAAGTATACAGGCGGCTCTGTGGGTAGAAGAGTATACAGGTGGGTCTGTGGGTAGTGGAGTATACAGGCGTGTGTGGTGGTGGTGGCAGAGTATACAGGCGTGTGTGGTGGTGGTGGCAGAGTATACAGGCGTGTGTGTGGTGGTGCAGAGTATACAGGCGTCTGTGCTGGTGGCGGCAGAGTATACAGGCGTGTGTGGTGGTGGCAGAGTGTACAGGCGTGTGTGGTGGTGGCAGAGTGTACAGGTGTGTGTGGTGGTGGCAGAGTATACCGGCGTGTGTGGTGGTGGCGGCAGAGTGTACAGGCGTCTGTGCTGGTGGCGGCAGAGTATACAGGCATGTGTGGTGGTGGCAGAGTATACAGGCGTCTGTGCTGGTGGCGGCAGAGTATACAGGCATGTGTGGTGGTGGCAGAGTATACAGGCGTCTGTGCTGGTGGCGGCAGAGTATACAGGCGTCTGTGCTGGTGGTGGCAGAGTATACAGGCGTCTGTGCTGGTGGCGGCAGAGTATACAGGCAGGTGTGGTGGTGGCGGCAGAGTATACAGGCGTCTGTGGTGGTGGCAGAGTGTACAGGTGTGTGTGGTGGTGGCAGAGTGTACAGGTGTGTGTGGTGGTGGCAGAGTGTACAGGCGTGTGTGGTGGTGGCAGAGTGTACAGGCTGTGTGGGGGTGCAGGTGTACGTGTGTGGTGCGGCAGAGTGTACAGGCGTGTGTGGTGGCGGCAGATGTAGTTGGGTCGATGTACAGGCGTGTGTGGGCGTGTAAGTGGTGGTGGCAGAGTGTACAGGCGTGTGTGGTGGTGGCAGAGTGTTACAGGCGTGTGTGGTGGTGGCAGAGTGTACAGGCGTGTGTGGTGGTGGCAGAGTGTACAGGCGTGTGTGGTGGTGGCAGAGTTACAGGCGTGTGTGGTGGTGGCGCAGATATACAGGCGTGTGTGGTGGTGGCAGAGTATACAGGCGTTGTGTGGTGGCGAGTGACAGAGTATACAGGCGTGTGTGGTGGTGGGGCAGAGTATACACGGCGTGTGTGGTGGTGGCGGCAGAGTATACAGGCGTGTGTGGTGGTGGCGGCAGAGTATACAGGCGTGTGTGGTGGTGGCGGCAGAGTATACAGGCGTGTGTGGTGGTGGCAGAGTATACAGGCGTGTGTGGTGGTGGCGGCAGAGTATACAGGCGTCTGTGGTGGTGGCAGAGGTATACAGGCGTGTGTGGTGGTGGCAGAGTATACAGGCGTGTGTGTGGTGGCGGCAGAGTATACAGGCGTGTGTGGTGGTGGCGGAGAGTATACAGGCGTGTGTGGTGGTGGCAGGCAGAGTATACAGGCGTGTGTGGTGGTGGCGGCAGAGTGTACAGGCGTGTGTGGTGGTGGCGGCAAGCAGTATACAGGCGGGTGTGGTGGTGGCGGCAGAGTGTACAGGCGTGTGTGGTGGTGGCGGCAGAGTGTACAGGCGTGTGTGGTGGTGGCGGCAGAGTGTACAGGCGTGTGTGGTGGTGGCAGAGTGTACAGGCGTGTGTGGTGGTGGCAGAGTGTACAGGCGTGTGTGGTGGTGGCAGAGTGTACAGGCGTGTGTGGTGGTGGCAGAGTGTACAGGCGTGTGTGGTGGTGGCAGAGTATACAGGCATGTGTGTGGTGGTGGCAGAGTATACAGGCGTCTGTGCTGGTGGCGGCAGAGTATACAGGCTGTGTGGTGGTGGGGCAGAGTATACAGGCGTCGTGTGCTGGTGGCGGCAGAGTATACAGGCGTCTGTGCTGGTGGCGGCAGAGTATACAGGCTGTGTGTGGTGGTGGCGGCAGAGTAACAGGGTCTGTGTGGTGGTGGCAGAGTGTACAGGGTGTGTGGTGGTGGCAGAGTGTACAGGTGTGTGTGGTGGTGGCAGAGTGTACAGGCGTGTGTGGTGGTGGCAGAGTGTACAGGCGTGTGTGGTGGTGGCAGAGTGTACAGGCGTGTGTGGTGGTGGCAGAGTGTACAGGCGTGTGTGGTGGTGGCAGAGTGTACAGGCGTGGTGGTTGGTGGCGGCAGAGTGTACAGGCGTGTGTGGTGGCGGCAGAGTGTACAGGCGTGTGTGGTGGCGGCAGAGTGTACAGGCGTGTGTGGTGGGGCAGAGTGTACAGGCGTGTGTGGTGGTGGGCGGGCAGAGTGTACAGGCGTGTGTGGTGGTGGAGTATACAGGCGTCTGTGGTGGTGGCAGAGTGTACAGGCGTGTGTGGTGGTGGAGTATACAGGTGTCTGTGGTGCGCTCGTGCAAGGCAGGGGTTAAAAAAAATAAAAAAAGATTATGCTCACCTCACCCCGAGCCCCCGCCGTCTTCTGCCGTGTTCCGCCGTCTTCTGCCGTGTTCCGCTAGGCTCCCGGTGGCTGTGCAGGCTCCCGGTGCCTGCAGTGATCTTCTATCTACTGAGAGTGAAGGACCTGTGGTGATGTCAGAGTCACGTGACCCGCGATTTGCCTGGAGTAAGCTGGTGTCACGTGACTCTGACATCACCACAGGTCCTTCACTCTCAGTAGATAGAAGATCACTGCAGGCACCGGGAGCCTGCACAGCCACCGTGAGCCTAGCGGTACACGGCAGAAGACGGCGGGAGACGGCGGGAGACAGCGCGGGCTCGGGTAGAGGTGAGGATTTTTTTTTTTTTTAGAGTAGTGCGGGTCTGCGGCTCGTGATGACGCTGCGCGTCATCACTCGCAGTCCCGCGCAAAGCATGTTGGGATTCGGCTACAACGCCCGAAATCCCAACTGCGGATTATATAAGTAGATTATTAAATTACCTCTCATAGCTCAGAGCCCAAGTATCTTCTTTTTCTGGTAATGGGGGATTTATTTCCCCTTTTCTAATGGTGGGTTTACACGTCCCGATATCGGCGTCCAACTCTGACCAAAAGTCACGTGGTTCGTGCGTTGGACCCGATATCGTTCGTGCGTTGTATGGTGTGAACGTCCAATATGATGCACGAACGATGTCAAAACGATATCGGGGATCGAATGAGCGTGCTCTCCAACGGGCCGATATTGGATGGAGGTTGGAGCCGGATCGTGCTGTGTGACAGCCCAACTACGATTTCAACCCAGATTGTTTGGTCGTTCCCGGAAGTCCCGTAGGCGTTGCGAATGTTTAATTTTCTGGTCATCATAATGGGAGACCCAGACAATGGGGTTTAGGGCTCCGCCCTCCGGAGGTCACACTAGGTACTACAAGTTTGTAGACACCGCCTCCTCCGCTTATAAACCCCCACCGTAGGGAACATCCTCAGTTTTAGACTTAGTGTGCTCGGAGGATCACGCTTTGCTTGCACTTCACTTCATTCTCACAGCTTACGTGATGGCGTATGAAGACAAGGTAAATGGTCCCGGTCGGGACCCTCGACAGTCTCCCCGCTCACCCTTTGTGGAACACGCTGGTGGAGGTACCGGAGGGCTTTTTAGCCTGGACACTTGCTGTTCTCCCGGTACGCTGTCGAGCTCCTTCCTTTCCATCCCTCCATGCAGGCTCTGGAGAGGGGGAGCCTGGAGCCTTGCACAGCTCCGCTCCGTCCGAGGCCTCCCTAAATGGTGCTTACAGACCGGACGGAGCCAGCCCAGTCCGAGGCCTCCCTAAATGGTGCTTACACTCCGGACTGGTGCTGTACCCCCGTCCGAGGCCTCCCTAAAGGTGCTTACAGACCGGACCGGCACTGAGGCACCTGGTGTGTCTCCTGTGTGCCTGGGGGTAGTGTCTGTCACTTGGTGTCATGACACTCAGACCGCGCGGTTACCCTCGGGTCCGCGGTTCTGTCGGTGTACCCTGTGCTGGGGTCACTCTGGCTGACCGCCCTGTGTGTCTCAGGGGCTGAGGCTGTAGACTGCTGATGTTTGGTTTTGTGCATGCAGTCTGTGTGTGTATGTGTATTGTTACACACTCTTTTCCCGCGCTGCGGGCTCTGGCACCTCCATTACTGAGGCTGCCTGGAGGAGGAGGAAGCAGCTCTTACGGTGACATCACCGATGGGCGTGTTTTGTGTTCTCCCGCGTGTTCCTGGCCACGCCTATGACTTTACTGTCGGCGGCCATCTTCTCCCTCGCTTCCCGGCTGGGATCTGGCTGCAGCGTGTCTGCACTTTCCAGGGGAGACCGGAACTCGCGGAGGTCACACACGAACACCGCTTCCTCCTACCGCTTACTGCGGTCGGTAAGCCACCGGGATCTCCGGTTTGTTTGTTACAACTTGGCTTATTTCCCCCTACTGTGGCGATGTCCTCAGTAAGGAAGCATGCTGCTAAGGCGGCAGATGGCACCATTACCTGCGCTACATGCAACGGTTCACTGGTGGAGGGTCCTGCAATAATTGCGGACGCCCAGAGACCCGGACAGTTACTGTTGAATCAGAATCTGCGGGTCTGTACCCTGAGGTTCGGGTGATCCCAGGGACATGGGAAGCGCAGAATAAGATAAATGAATCTCTGCTGTCCCAGATGTCCTCCATGTCGCAATCCCTGGAGGCACTTCATAGGAGGCTGGAAAACCCAGCCACTCCTTCCAGTTACCCCCGGGTGCTTCTTACTTCTTCTGTGAGACCCCCTAAGCGAGCTCGTGAGGCCTCTCCAGAGCTCCAAGCTCCCTCTGAGGAGGAGCGTTCCTCTGATGGTGAGGAAGATGATGGGGGTTCTACTCTCGGGTCTGTCTCTGAACCTCCAGATGGGGTGGAGGATCTGGTGTCCTCCATCAATGAGACATTACGTCTGGTCACCCCTCCTGAGGAGGTGACTGTTCACCCCAAGGAGGTCTATCAATGGCTGCGGCCGGAGGCGAGACCAAGTGGGTCCTTTATGGACCACACTAATTTTGGAAGGGTGATTAGAGCACCCAGGTTACATCCTGGGCGGCGTTATGTCCGTAAACCTAAGGACCTTCGCTTTCCCTTTCCTCAGGAGGTGCTTCTGGAATGGTCACAGTCCCCTAAGGTGGACGCTTCCATGACTAGGATTGCTGCACGCTCCTTGTTTTCTGCCTCTGATAGCTCCTCATTGAAGGATGCTACTGATAGACAGGTCGAGCAACTCGCCAAGTCTTCCTATGAGGCTGTGGGGTCGTCATTTGCCCCTAATTTTGCCGCGGTCTGGACCCTACAAGCGATTACCTCCTGCTTGGATGGTATCTCTGATCTAGCTAGGGCCAGCCCAGAGGTCCTGGCACTCACCGACAGAGCAAGGGCTTATGCGGATTACGCCAGGACGGCAACTTTGGAAACTGCCACTCGCTCGGCTGTGGCTTCGGCCAATGCTATAGCGATCCGCAGGTTGTTGTGGCTGCGTCTTTGGGACTCAGATGCCACGTCTAAGAAGATTTTGCAAAATCTTCCGTTTGCTGGTGACAGGCTCTTCGGCACCGAGCTGGACAAGCTGATAATGGATTCTGCTGAGTCTAAGATACCGCAGAATAAGCCTAAGCCACGGTATACCGTGAAAAGGAACCCAAAACAGTGGTCCTTTCGCCCCAGCTCGCAGTCATCAGCGGCGTCCGCTCGCGCGGACCGTGGGGGCAAACCCTCCACTCAGTGGCGCAACAAAAGTCGCCAAAAGAAGCCGGCAGGGGCTGCAGCTGCCACCCCTAAACCCGCTTCGGCATGACTCGCTCCTTCATCCTGTCTCCCCACAGGTGGGGGGCCGCCTGTCTCTTTTCCAGGACAGATGGCTTCTCCACGTTCAAGACCAGTGGGTCCGAGACGTAGTCTCAAAAGGCTACAGGATAGAGCTGACGTCACAGCCGGCACACCGATTCCATCGGTCTGTTCCATCCCTAGACAAAGCTCAGGCTTTTCATCTGGTGTTGGAGGGACTCCGCAGAGACGGAGTGGTGGTCCCAGTACCCACGGGAGAGAGGTTCAGGGGTTTTTACTCCAACCTCTTTATTGTCCCAAAGAAGGACGGCTCTTTTCGTCCGGTTCTGGACCTCAAGTTGTTCAACCGCCACGTGTTGGTTCGGAAGTTTCGTATGGAATCCCTGCGCTCCGTGATCGCGGCTGTGTCACAGGGAGACTTCCTGGCGTCCATAGATATCCGGGACGCCTACCTTCACGTGCCCATTGCACCGGCTCATCAGCGCTGGTTGAGATTCGCAGTGGGGGAAGAACACTTCCAATTTGTGGCACTGCCATTCGGGCTAGCCTCGGCACCGCGAGTGTTCACAAAGGTGATGGCCTCAATGATGGCTCTCCTGCATGTGCAGGGACACGCCGTCATTCCCTATTTGGACGACCTGCTGGTCAGGGCGCCATCGGAAGACCTTTGTCGGGTGAGCCTGGAGGTGACCATGAGGTCTCTGGAACAGTTCGGGTGGCTTCTCAACATTCCAAAGTCGACCCTGATTCCGACCCAGTCTTTGACATATCTGGGCATGGACTTCCACACGGACTCAGCCCTGGTGTCCCTACCTCAAGCCAAACAGCTTGCGATCCAATCAGGAGTGCAGAATGTTCTCCTGTCACCACAATCTTCCCTACGGGGGTTGATGAAGCTGGTGGGACGCATGGTAGCGGCGATAGAGGCGGTGCCTTTCGCACAGTTTCGCCTCCGTCCTCTCCAGTTGGAGATTCTTCGCCGATGGGACAAAAGGACAATTTCTCTGAATCGGCTGGTGACGCTGTCACAATCGACCAGGGACTCCCTACAGTGGTGGCTCCAGCCACATCATCTGTCACGGGGCCGGTCCTTCCTAAAACCGTCATGGTTAGTGGTGGCCACCGACGCCAATCTGACAGGCTGGGGGGCGGTGTTCTTGCACCACAGGGCTCAAGGCCTCTGGACTCAGTCGGAGTCGGCATTACAGATCAACGTGCTGGAGATCAAGGCGGTCTATCTGGCGCTCCTGGCGTTTCAGAAATTCCTGTCAGGACAACCCATTCGGGTTCAGTCCGACAATGCGACGGCCGTCGCCTACATAAATCATCAGGGAGGGACCAGAAGTGCTCAGGCCCTCGCCGAAGTCCACCGCATTCTAGCCTGGGTGGAGGAAAACGGCTGCCTGATCTCCGCAGTTCACATCCCAGGGGTCGAAAACTGGGAGGCCGACTACCTGAGCCGACAGGGGATGGACGCCGGAGAGTGGTCCCTGCATCCAGACGTCTTCCGGGACATCTGCAGCAAATGGGGCACTCCGGACGTGGATCTGATGGCCTCACGGCGGAATCATCAGGTACCCCATTACATGGCACGATCGTGGGATCCTCAGTCTCTGGGGGCGGATGCCCTGATCCTGAGTTGGTCCAGCTTCCAGCTGCCATATGTGTTCCCGCCTCTGGCTCTGATTCCCAGGGTTCTGTGGAAAATCAGGACAGAATGCAGAGTAGCCATTCTAGTGGCTCCAGATTGGCCCCGGAGGTCCTGGTACCCGGACCTCTGGCAACTGTCAGGCGGACACCGGTGGGCTCTTCCAGAACGCGCAGATCTACTCGCGCAAGGCCCATTCTTCCACCTCAATTCCAGGGCCCTCAGATTGACTGCATGGCTCTTGAGGCCTGGTTGCTGACATCCAGGGGCTTCTCTCCTACGGTGGTTGCCACGATGAATCGGGCAAGGAAACCTGTCTCCAGGAAGATATACCACAGAACGTGGAAAATCTTTTTCTCCTGGTGTGCCTCTGGTGGACGCTCACCGTGGCCCTTGTCCATCCCGACATTGTTGGCCTTCCTACAGTCGGGTTTGGAGTTGGAATTATCCCTTGGCTCTCTGAAAGGTCAAGTATCAGCACTTTCAGTGCTGTTTGACAGGCGCTTGGCGCTCCTCCCGAAGGTTCGTCAATTTCTGCAGGGGGTGTCTCGGGTGGTTCGCCTTACAGACGACCTCTGGACCCTTGGGACCTCAACATGGTCCTGGCGGCACTGCAGAAACCGCCGTTTGAGCCACTGAGAGACATCTCTCTCTCTCGTCTGTCCCAGAAGGTGGTTTTTCTGGTGGCAATTACATCTCTGAGAAGGGTCTCAGAATTGGCTGCACTTTCGTGCAAGTCACCCTTTCTGGTGATTCACCAAGACAAGGTGGTGTTGCGCCCGCGGCCTGAATTCTTGCCGAAGGTGGTTTCAACTTTCCACCTTAACCAGGAGATTGTTCTCCCATCATTTTGCCCCGCTCCCGTTCATCAGGTTGAGCGCGACCTCCATACTCTGGATCTCGTGAGAGCTGTACGCATTTATGTGTCCAGGACCGCCTCCTTTAGGAGTTCGGATTCCTTATTTGTCCTCACGATGGGTCGCTGTAAGGGGTCCGCGGCTTCGAAGTCGACCTTGGCCAGATGGATCAAGGCTCCCATTCAGGAGGCATACCGGTCTTCTGGTTTGCCTCTCCCGGTGGGTTTGAAGGCACACTCTACCAGAGCTGTAGGTGCCTCATGGGCCTTGCGACATCGAGCTTCTGCTCTACAGGTGTGTCAGGCGGCCACCTGGTCCAGCCTGCACACTTTCTCAAAGCACTATATGGTGCATGCCCATGCCTCTGCGGACGCAAGTTTGGGCAGGCGGGTCCTCCAGGCGGCGGTTGCCCACCTTTAAGGGGGACCGTGTATTATCCGTCTTGTTGAGGAACTCTTCCCGCCCTGGGGTATTGCTTTAGGACATCCCCATTGTCTGGGTCTCCCATTATGATGACCAGAAAAAAGAGAATTTTGTTTACGTACCGTAAATTCTTTTTTCTTTAATCATCAATGGGAGACCCAGCACCCACCCAGTTGTTCCGTTGCATTTTGCATTTGATCTGTTCTCTGTTGAGACAGTGTTTTCCGGGTTGTTCAAACCGTCTGTGCACGGTATTCTTCCCGATGTTTCGGGTGTGGTTCATTTTTCTCCTCGCAGCTTATGGACTAAACTGAGGATGTTCCCTACGGTGGGGTTTATAAGCGGAGGAGGCGGTGTCTACAAACTTGTAGTACCTAGTGTGACCTCCGGAGGGCGGAGCCCTAAACCCCATTGTCTGGGTCTCCCATTGATGATTAAAGAAAAAAGAATTTACGGTACGTAAACAAAATTCTCTTTTTCTAAGCCGCCCACCTCCAATGATTGGTGGCTAGGTAGTCTATGCGGATTGGATGAGCATTGCGAAGCAGCCATTTTGTTTGGTTTGCGGTTTATTATTGTGATGTGCACTGCATTAATCAATTGTTTATGGAGCAGCGCAAAGGTGCCGAACAGAATGTATCAAAACACTGTTGCACAGCTCCTGTACTGCTCTTGCAAATAGTTTATGGACCTTGTCACGACGACTGTACCAGTAATGACAACATTTTGTTTAGGGTTTGCTGACGGAGACATGTGTTCAATGTTAATCTAATTAATAGGAACATCGTACAAACAGTAGTTTGCATCTCACAACTACCTCCACATATATCTTTCTTAAGTATACACATCGTGTCTGGGCGACGCTAATGCGTTATGCCGTGCACATTTCATGACCGCGGAGCGTGTCCTGGCCTCAGCCACTATGTGTCTGCGACTCCTTTGCGGAGTGACAAATTCTGCACCGCTCCCGCAATTTGCGTCATGACGTTGGCTTGCAGCAGGCTCAGCCTTATAGGTGGAGTCAAGTCCCAGCACTAAAGATGGCGGCGGAACAGCGTGCAGTAGCATGGGGCGAGCCAGAGCTCCTCATTTTATTTGATATATTGGACAGACAGGATTACTGGTGTCCTACCACACCAGCACCCCCCAGCTGCATAAAAAGCACATCGTGCGCAAGGTCCAACGTGCCCTGATGCGGGACCTACATGTTGAGCGAAGCACTAAACAAATTATAAAGAAGATCGCCGACATGAAGCATAAGGGCAGGGACCGCATTGCCGCCATTCGGGCACACATCCAGAGTATGCGTGGTGAGTATTATGTCATGATACATACAAACATGTGACATCATGACACAATATAGCATATTCCGCGTAACACAGAAGCAAATATCGATTGGCTACTACGACTCCCACTACTGCTATTACAGCGGCGTAACAAGTGTCCCGCGGGCCCCGGAGCAAGAATCACTTAGGGGCCCCCTTGGTGAGAAGCGGGGGGGGGGGGGGTTCTTGCGGTGCCGGCCGGGTGAGAAGCAGGGGGGGTGTGCCTCTCCCGGCTTTTGGAGGGGCGGGCACTGCTGCGCGGCTGGAGGAACTGATCTGTCACTTCCAGTCCTCTCTCAGCTCCTCTTCCGGCGCGGTCGCGGCGGGTGGCTGGGGGCACATGCAGCAGGGCCCCCCGGGGAGCTCGGGTCCCCGAGTAGTTACGCCACTGTATCGCAGGTCACCGGATAGCAGCGTAGCGGCGCTGGGTCCGGGCCCCCCACAAGCGCCGGGCCCCAAAGCGACCGCTACGTCTGCTATGCCGGTAGTTATGCCCCTGTGCTATTATCCTATTTGTTTAGAAATACATTTACAATAGTGCTGTTGCCTGTCATTAACTAAGCAACAGTGTGGTGACACAGTCAACTACCCAAACCTAGGAACCTTATGTTGGAATGTTCAAAAAACATAGTCGGTGACGGTCACAAACACCTGACTGGTACATACTCGTGCAGACAAATTTTAATGTCATCATGGACGTAAGGGCATCATGTATGTAACATATTATTTACCCACCAAAGGGCATTAGGCACACACTACACTATGTGCATATTTACCAGTAAAAATTGAAAACAGGCTACCTTCAAAATCCACAGATGCCGAAGATGAGCAAGACGAGGCTCCAGCTGCGTCCCCAGCACAAGGACAGGGCAGGTCACCACAGCGATCACCTGCACCCACAAGATCCCCACATGACATTTCATCAAGGGGAACATTGTCCCCAGCCTCCCCATCAGCAGCAGAAGGTGGATCTCGACATCCATCAACACCAGCATCACCGCGAGCACATCAAGGAGACTCCCCGGGCCCAGCTCCTGCCTACTCCCCTGTGCCAGCGGAAGAACATGACCATCTGGGAGTGTGTATGGCCTCTGGAGCTGCAGAACAGGACACACCCCACGGCCAATCTGCCTTACAGGCAATAATCGAGGCCTACGGCACATCACAGCCGGACTCGCCAATTGACCAACATGGCAGTGATTCAGATACTTGTGAAATGATTACAGGCCTTCTTTGTTTTTGGAAATCAAGATTTGGCTGTATGTTAAAAAAAAAAACCCGATCTTACTTCATTTCTGTATGTTTTTGCACTCACTAGGCCCAACAGCTGCTGGTTTGCCCTACAACTTCAGGCAATCACCCTCCTCAGAAAATGGATCCCCCTCCTGGAGTTGGTAAGTAGTTTTTGTGGGCACCCTTGTAATGTTGTTTAACCTAACTTTAAAATGTAGGGCCAATGATGTGTGTCTTTGAACACTGTAGGTGGAACATCTTACCTGGACCTACTGCAGGCCCACCAAGAGGCTCTCGTGAAGCTCCGGGAGGCAACCACGCAGCTGGAGGTGGTGGGTGCCATGTTGCACCATTTTGTAAGGCAACATTGTAGGCGTGGACCTGTTGGGCAAGATTAATGACTTTGCTGGCTACATTCTTTCATAGTTGGAATCCAACTTTAAGTGATGTCATGTTGACGTGTGTTTTTGTTGCCGTTTGCAACAATTGTTTGGTCATGTTGGCCTGTAAAGTGGGGCGGAATTTTCCCTGAGTACGCCCTTGTTTTTCTGGTTTTACAAGTTTCAAGTTTTGGACCAATTTTTGGTCATGGTCCATTTTTGAATTAAAAAAAACAAAAAACAATTTCGTGTCTGACTTGCATTTTTTTGCAAGCCACAAAATACAATCTAAAATACAACACAAATTTACTTGTGTGCGTTTTAATTTTACAAAGTTACTACACATAACAAACACATTGCTTTAGGCCAAACCTGCTCAGGAAAATCCCAAACATATTAATGTAATTTCTGTTCAACTATGCCAAAATAGAGGACACAGGGCAGACACCTATTTTGGATTGGGTAACACTGTAGTAAGACCGGGCCACATACACAATGCCACATTGTGTGGAGGCAAACCTAAGGGCCACTTTACACACACCAACTTATCTGTCAAACTTCTGACCAAATTGCTGCTTGCAGTGAAATCATGGACACATTACTCCATTTTGTTGCTGTGTACAAATGGAGCAATGTGTCCATGATTTGACTGCAAGCAGCAAGTTGGTCAGAAGTTGGACAGAAAAGTTTGTGTGTGTAAAGTGGGCCTAACACACAATGACATATTGCAAACTAACACAAGTGTTTGACACCTACTTGTAGTGTCTGGTACACCTGTGTGTGACATTATTAACCTTGGAACATACTTTCACCTGGTCTCTGACATTTAAATATTAAGATATGAAAGACACCACTATAAAAACACAAAGTAAAATACAAAGTAAAATATTGGTTTTATTCACCATGGCAAAAAAATTTTTTGTCCAAATTTAAAAAAATAAATAAAAAAAAAGGGCAGACACAAACTCATAGTTGGTGGTAGCGTCTCCAATAAGGATCATAGTCTGCAGCAGGATTGGCTTGCAGGAACAGGGTATGGTCGGTGCTGAGGGAAAGGTGGAAATGGCTCCCTCGGCACCTCAGGAATATGTCCAGGGCCAAACATAGCCATTTGCTTTGGATGATGGGACACTGACGGGGGCTGGGGGTGCTGGGTGGCCAGGGTGGGCTGGGGAAGCTGGGCCAGAGACGGTCTCCCCGTTCAGTGTCCCATTCCTCGACGTCTCCAGGGCCAGAGTGATGATCCGCTCAAAGTGTGTTCTTTCTGGCCGGGCCAGCTCCGACACCCGTTCACTGACCATAAGCCTGATCCTAGTCCACGGGACACGTTCAAGGTTCAGCAGCACCCTCTTGGCCCAGTCACCCAGCTGGGTAGAGGGGGGAGCTGGTCTTCGTAGTCTGGCCCCCTCACTGGGCCGAGGGTGCTGCATGGTGGGACCAGGATCAGGCTCCCCCCCTTTCCCCCCGATGTAGTGGGGGGCTCTTCCTGAACGGGTGCCTCCTCCTGGCTGGGCCCGGCGCCTTGAGGGTCCTGTTATAAATGAAAAAAAAAAAATTGTAAAAGCACAAAACATCTATGCTCTAACAGCAAACATACCTTGGACCACTTTAAGCATGCAATGTAAGCTATTTTAAAAGATGCCACTAGTGAGCTATTGACAGATTGAAAAGTATTGCAACATACCATGGTCACGCATAGCTGCTGAGACTAGCACACTATGTCTGTTAGAAGTACAAAGGCCAAAACCACACCATTCCCAAATGTGCATTGTTTAAAAGAACACACGCTCATATGTTTGATTAGGATGTTGCTTGTGGTTGTTAAGTAAATTGACCTGGTTTATGTGGAGGCAACACCATACAGTGTGTGCACATGCAGCTTTGCAATACTTATCAAATCTGGGCAATTTAAGCTAAGATTGTAAGGTGAAAGGTCAGCATAAACCAGTAAGCCACTTACATTCACGTCAGAAATGAGCCAGTTTCTCCACATAGTGCATAACGGGGACTGTGGTACAACTTCATCTTTATGATTAAATTGTTTGGCAATAACATGTAATGACAGCTAATGTGAGTGAACAAGCATGTGACGACAAGAGGTCGAGCAAGTTTGGCTAAACACATCATATGTTGGAAATGTATAACAGAACCACTATGGTCACATGATTGTTACACACCACTGTTGAAGAATGTTTGGAAGTTTGTTGTTCATTAACCCCTTCCCGACCCTTGGCCCACCGTTTGGGCCATGAAAACAAGTTCATTCCCGACCCTTGGCCCAAACGGTGGGCCATGAAATGATCGCGCTCCTGCGGCGCGTGTGAGGGGGGTGACTCAGGTGTCACTGTACATAATGCACAGTGACAACCTGTAGTACACCCCACGGGGGGTGGATTAACCCCCCCGTGCCCAGGGCCCCTCTGATTGGCAGTTGAAATTCAGACTGCCAATCAGTGCTAGTAATCCCCTCCAGATCCGATTGGAGCTCTCCAATCAGATCTGGAGGGGCGGGATGGCATGTGCCATCTCCTCCTAGCCCCCCTCACTCCAGGGCCCCCCGATCGCCCTCCTGGCCCCCCCGATCGCCGTCCTACCCCCCCCCACGGCGCCGGTAACAGTCATCACGCCGGCAGTTTGCCCGCCGGCGGTAAATGACTATCACCGCCGCCGCCTGTCAGCTTCCACAGCCCCTCCGTGCGATCACGGAGGGGGCTGATGAAGCTAACACCCCCATGCCCCGTATCCCCCCCCATCCCTCTCACCTACCGGCGGGCCCGCCAGTGCAGCTGCGGTCCAGCTCCGGTGTGGGCTCCTCCTCTTCCGGGCTCCTCCTCCTGGATCAGGTAAGTATGTGTGAATGAATGTATGTAGTATGTATGTAGTATGTATGTAGTATGTGTGTATGAATAAATGAATGTATCTATGTATGTAGTATGTATATATGTAGTATGTGTGTATGAATGAATGTATCTATGTATGTAGTATGTATGTAATATGTTGAATGAATGTATGTAGTAGTATGTATGCATGTATGTATGTAGTATGTATCATGTATGTATGTATGTATGTATGTAGTATGCATGTATGTTTGTATGTATCAATGAATGAATGGATGTCTGCGTGCGTGGATGACTGCGTGCGTGGATGTCTGCGTGCGTGGATGTCTGCGTGCGTGGATGTCTGCGTGCGTGGATGTCTGCGTGCGTGGATGTCTGCGTGCGTGGATGTCTGCGTGCGTGGATGTCTGCGTGCGTCGCTGTCTGCGTGCGTCGCTGTCTGCGTGCGTGGATGACTGCGTGCGTGGATGACTGCGTGCGTGGCTGTCTGCGTGCGTGCATGACTGCGTGCGTCGCTGTCTGCGTGCGTGGCTGTCTGCGTGCGTGGCTGTCTGCGTGCGTGGCTGTCTGCGTGCGTAGATGACTGCGTGCGTGGATGTCAGCGAGCGGGCGTGGATGTGTGTGTGCATGGCTGATGGGTGCATAGGTGAATGGATGGGTGCAACAAGGGATCAAGTATCCTCTTGTAGTCTCTGGGATCATAGTCATGGTGCACTGTATGACAGATCATTGTCATACAGTGCAACATAACTCTGACCCCATAGGCTGTAGGAAGAGGACATTTGATCCCTTGCTGCAATCTCTGGATTGAGCAGAGGCGATCGAGCATCGTGGGACCTTCGTTGTGGACTACGTCAGAGGCGGCCGAGTGCCGTGGGACCTTCGTTGTGGACTACGTCGGATCTTTATAATAAAGATGGAGTCCAAATTTTTTTTTTTTTTTTTTTCAAATAAAAAGATTTTTCTCTGTGTGTATTTTCTGACTATTTACCAGAGATTCCTAATGGCGGGTCTAACATTGGCCCTAAATTATGAATCTCGGGGCTTAGTGCCAGCTGCCAATAACAAGCTGGCATTAACCCCTTTATTACCCAGTTTGCCACCGGCACCAGGGCAACTGGAAGAGTCTGGGTACAGCGCCAGAAAATGGCGCTTCAATGAATGCGCCATTTTCTGGGGCGGCTGCGGGCTGCAATTCGCAGCATGGGGGGCCCAGAACGCTTGGGCCTCTCCATGCTGTGAAATCCAGCCCCCAGCTGCCTAGTTGTACCTGGCTGGACCAAAAATATGGCGGAGCCCTATGTCATTTTTTTTTTCTAGAATTAGTTCTAGAAAGAAAAAAAAAAGGGCTTTGCTGTATTTTTGGGTACCAGCCAGGTACAACGAGGCAGATGGGGGTTGCTGGCAGTCCGTAGCTGCCGAGTTGTACCTGGCTGGACCAAAAATATGGCGGAGCCCCACGCCATTTTTTTTTTTTTACGTCTACCAATAAAATGACAAGGAGCTTTGCCTTATTTTTGGATGCCATCCAGGTACAACTTGGCAGTTGGGGGGCTGCAATCCTCATCGTGGAGAGACCCAAATGTTGTGGCCCCCCACGCTGCAAATTGCAACTCACAGCCACCCCAGAAAATAGCACATTAGAGGTGCCATTTTCTGGTGCTGTACCCCAACTCTTCCAGTTGCGCTTGTGCTGGTGGCACACAGGAGAACTCCATACGTGACATGGTGTCCGCTAACAAGTTGAATGGAAAATTAGCGCCAATTATTAGCGGACACTATGTCGCGTATGGAGAGCCCCTGTGTGCCTAAACATTGGAGCTCCCCCACAAGTGACCCCATTTTGGAAACTACACCCCCCAAGGAACGTATCTAGATGCATAGTGAGCACTTGAACCCCCAAGTGGTTCACAAATTGATCCATACAATTATAAAAGTACTTTTTTTTTCCACAAAAATTTTTTTTCATTTTTACGGATCAATTTGTGAAGCACCTGGGGGTTCAAAGTGCTCACTATGCATCTAGATACGTTCCTTGGGGGGTCTAGTTTCCAAAATGGGGTCACTTGTGGGGGAGCTCTAATGTATAGTCACACAGCGGCTCTCCATACGCAACATGGTGTCCGCTAACAATTCCAATTGTTAGCGGACACCATGTCGCGTATGGAGAGCCCCTGTGTGCCTAAACATTGAAAGTCCCCCACAAGTGACCCCATTTTTGAAACTAGACCCCCCAAGGAACGTATCTAGATGCATAGTGAGCACTTTGGGTAAATATAATTTTATTAAAGTTTTTCATAAATCACAATATAAACACAGAAATCCAGATAACAATATTGTTGGTATACAGAAAGAAAGGGACAAGAATTGCATTCGTCTGTAGAGCCAAGTATCACAGTAAGACATCTTCAAATAATAACTAGACGTATTTTTCCCTTCCCTCTCTGTTCTAATAACACAGTGAGATATTCTCCCTCCGTCGCTACGGGAGAGAATGTCGGTACCAGGTGTGGAGTATCTTATCCTGGTTATTTTCCGACCATTTATTTATTCGGCTAACCATATATTGGCACTCGTCCAGGGGGTAGAAAGGTGAAGAAGAAAGAGGAATGATGAGAGTCAGAAGAAAGAAGTAAGGAAAGAAGACTGTAGGGGAGAATGAAGATAATGGAGTTTCGACCCTAAGGGTACAGCCCGCCACGTAGCCCCCCGAGGTAACTCCAGGGGAAAGTGAGGCACCGCATTCCAGGATATTCAGATAAAGAAGTCTCCAAAGTTAGGGGCATTTTTGAACAGGACCCATTCAGTCCAGGTAGTTACATATGTATGTTGGGTCTGGGAAAAGTCCGCTGACAGTTCCTCGTATCTACGTATCTTTTCCACTTCTAAGTACCATTCTGAAATGGAGGGGGGTTCTCGTTCCTTCCAATGGCGGGGGATTACGCTGCGAGCTGCGGCTATGCAAAATCGGAGAACATCTTTCCTCTGCACCTTCCAAGTGCCAGGGAGCAGAGACAGAAGGGCCATGTCTGGATTGCCTACCAGGGTTTTCCTCGTTACCATATTATAGTTACGAAATACCCTGACCCAGAAGTCCTGAATCAATGGGCAGCTCCACCATATATGTAACATCGTACCCCTCTCTTTTTCGCATCTCCAGCACATTGGTGAGGTGTCTGGAGAGAATCTATGTATTTTGTCCGGGGTAAGGTACCACCTGTATCGCAACTTCAGGCTTTTTTCCATGGCATCACATGAACCTGCTGTTTTGCGGGCCATGAGAAAGCTCCTTTCCCATTCCAGATCGGGTATTGTCCGTCCCAATTCCTCCTCCCATGCCTTCCGGTATCCCGTATTTATCTCGCTTATGGATCTAGAAAATGTCTTATGGATTGTCGAAATCCCTTTCAATGGAGCCCCATCAGCCACGAAAATTTCTTCCATCTCGGATAGTACCATTGTCGGGGTCTTTGGAATTACAAGAGATCTCGTAAAGGACCTCAATTGTAGATATTCCCACCATTTGAGTTTGATTTGTGGAGTGGCTGATTGGAGTATCTCAAAGGAAGGGAGCTCGCCCCTTGTCAAGACCTGTCCTAATCTAATGTCGTCTGTTTCGGTCCAACCCAGAATAGTCTTATTAGCCATCCCTGGGGGAAAGGCCGGGTTGTGAAAAATTGGGGTCAAAGGGCTATCATATTGGGTTTCTTTCAATTCTCTCCTCGCAATCTGCCAAGCTTTAAGTGTTTCAGATGTGAAGTTAGGCAAAGGACCCATTGATTGCAAAGCCTCACGCGAAAGCCATTGCAAGCTGCGGAGGGGAACTGAGGTGCCCTCCTGCTCCACCTGTACCCACTGCTTGGAGTCTGATTTAAAGTGCCAATCTATAAGGCGGACCATGATGGCTGCCAAACAGTATCTGCGGATATCTGGAAGCCCCGTCCCTCCTTGCTCCTTAGGGGCTACCAGAGTCCTCATGTTGACCCTTGCTCTTTTGCCATTCCAGATGAAGCGTAAAATCGCTGACCTGATGGTGTGAAAAAATGCTCTGTCAGGCCACACCGGGACTGCCTGAAAAATATAAAGGAATCTCGGAAGAATGTCCATTCCCACGACATGGATCCTTCCCAACCATGACAACCTCAGGGGCCTGTATTTCTCCAGTAGAGTCCCTACTTTATGTAGCATGACTTGATGGTTCAACTGGAAGAGTTTGGATAAGTCGGCCGGGAGACTGACACCCAAATACACCAGGCAGTCCTTCTTCCACCGGAAGGGAAAATCCCGAGCAACCGCGGCAGCCTCAGCTGCTGGCAGAGAGATGTTCAGCGCCTCTGTCTTTGAGTAGTTGACTTTGAAATTGCTTAGTCCACCAAAAATCTCGAATTCCCGCAACAAGGAGGGGAAGGTCACTAGAGGCTGAGCAACATAAACTAGGACATCATCTGCGAAAAGCGCAGTTTTGTGATGAACATCTCCTACCACCAGCCCGTGGATGTCGCGACCGTCTCTTATGACCTTTGCCAGGTGTTCCATCACAATCACATACAGGAGGGGGGAGAGGGGGCATCCCTGTCTCGTACCATTTTTCACATGAAATGCTCCTGATAGGCCTCCGTTTATGCGGACCCTGGCCGAGGGACACGAGTAAAGGGAGGAAATCCCATTCATGAACCTGGCGCCCAATCCAACATGAATCAGGGCCTCTTTTAGGAACCCCCAGTGGACTCTGTCGAAGGCCTTTTCTGCGTCGATGGAAAGCAGACATAGAGGGGACTTCCACATTCTAGCCTTCTCAATGAGCATACAGGATCTAAGAATGTTGTCCCGCGCCTCTCGGCCTTTCACAAAGCCCACTTGGTCGAGGTGAATGATGGACGGAAGTCTCGAGGATAGTCTATCCGCCAAGAGTTTTGCAAACAACTTCACGTCCACATTGATGAGCGAGATGGGTCGGTAACTTGCCGCCTCACAAAGGTCTTTGTTTGGCTTAGGCAACACACATATGTGCGCCTCTAGGGCCTGTGGGGGGAAAACATCCCCTCCCTGAACAGCTTTAAAGGAGGAGAGCATGTGAGGCAGCAAGTCGCCGAGCAACGTTTTGTAAAAAATGGACGTGAAACCGTCTGGACCCGGACTTTTAGAGGTCGAGGTGTTTTTAACCACCTCAGTGAGTTCTTCCATCGATATATCCCCCTCTAGGAGCTCCTTATCCTCGTCTGACAGAGAAGGGATCCCCACCCTCCCTATGTATGATCGTATTTTGTTTGTCAAGGCTACTGGATCCATGTCATCAAACTTCCCCCGTATGTTATACAGGTCTGTGTAAAAGTCCTGGAACACCTTCGAGATCTCATCTGATTTATGTACCAATTTCCCCAAGGGATTTTTAATCGATGGTATGTATGTGGGACCAGATCTAGGGTGTAACAACCTGGCTAGGGGTCGCCCGCATACGTTCGTCTTTTTATAGAAAAAGCCCCTGGTCCTTTCTGAGAGTTGTACGAACTTAGCATCTAAGAGAGTACGCAAGTCCCCTCTTGCCTTGGTCAATTCAACTAGTATTCTCCCCTCCTGTGAGGTCTTATGGTCAGATTCCAGGCGACCAATCTTGTGAAGCAAGTTGTTAATTTGTTCGGACCTTTGCTTTTTTAATCTGGTACCGTGTCTAATTAGAGTGCCACGGAGAACGCACTTCAGGGCCTCCCATTGCAGTGGAGGAGGCGTGGTGTCCTGAGCATGTGTCTGGGTGAAAGTTGCAATATCTGCCTTTAAGTCAGCCAGGCAGTTGACGTCCTTCAAAAGTTGACTATTTAATCTCCAGGTCCACTCTCTTGTGGTCATCCCCGGGATCTCCACGGACAAAAAGACGGGACCATGGTCTGACAAAACAATATTGCCTATGGTAGCGTCAGGAGTCCAAGAGAGAACCCCGTGGCTGACCAAGAATAAATCTATCCTGCTGTAGGATTGGTGTACCCCTGAAAAATAAGAGTAATCTCTGCCGGTAGGGTTGAGAATCCTCCATACGTCCACCAGCTGCAACTTACGTAGGAGGTCCCGAAGTGCCTTCAGTCTCCTGGGTGGAACCGCCCTTCTGCCCGACGTGGAGTCTATGGCTGGATCAAAAACAAAATTGAAATCTCCGCCTATTATTACCTGGCCCTCGGCAAATTCAGCCAATCTCAGCAGCAATGCTCTGCACACCCTCGTCTGCTCCCTGTTAGGGAGGTACCAATTCACCAAGGTCACAACTTTATCAGCTATCTTTAATTTGAGGAAGATATATCGTCCTCCCGAGTCAACTTTGGAATCCAGCAGCGTATAGGGCAATCCCCGGTGGAAGGCAACCGACACCCCCTTAGTTCTAGCTTCGGGGTTGGTGCTGTGGGTCCAATCCGTGTAATGCTTCTCACTGATGAAGGGTACATGCCCCTCTTTAAAGTGTGTTTCCTGGAGGAATAACACATGGACTCCTTTCTTATGCATATCGTGTATGACCTGTTGCCTTTTCTGTGGCGTGTTAAATCCCCTAACATTCAGGGAACCAATTTTCAAAGATCCCATTGTCCCTCCTTCTCAGAGGCTGTCCCTACACCCAAATACCAGCTACAGCGTCAGCCTCCCCTACAGGAGAAAAAGTATAAGAAAGATGGAAGGGAAGAAGCAGGAGAAGAGAGGGAGAGACCCCTGGACGAAGTGAATATTTTTACAGAATTATGGGGTAAAAACGTAACGCAAAATGTCGTATTCAAAGAGAGAACACGATGTCCCCGTGGGGAGCTACCTTTCCTGGTGGGATAGAGTAGGTGTTTCAAACCCACTATGAAGATCAATATCAGGGGTTGTAGAGTTAAATACAATATATACGAATGCAACCCAGTAGATGAGATAAAGTCCCCCCAACCCCCACCCAAGAACTTAATAATAAACACATCTGCATATCACCAGCCTAAAATAAAGAAGCATATTTAAAGTAAAAACCTGAAAACCACTTGTGTGTTCGACAATAACATTCTTGCTGCCCAACAGTCAGAAAAATGCATAGTAATATGAAGAGAAAAACAAGTTTCCTAAAGGTTAAAAAGTAAGCATGAGCCCTCTAAAAGGGGTTATTGGGTTGGTATGCGTTGTAAGGAGGGATAGGTGGGGAAGAATGGGTGAGTGGAAAAAGAGGTTGGGGGGGGGAGAGGTGAGGATCTAGAGGGTGAGGAAAGAAGGCATAGGGGAGCATACCAAGCCCTTATCATAACTTGTTATTGTCCTCCTCATTAGAGAGAGCTCCCTTCTGCAACCAAAATACAGAGGAAGATCACAATAGCATTATAGTTCTCAGTTATTCAGCCAATCCCAATATTTACTAGAGGGCGAACAATAGAGGAAAAAAAAACCATCTCAAAAAAGGAAAGACAAATCACAAAGTCACCCATCTTCTTCCTGATCATCCTCGCTGGGCCTCCTTCGTCTGCGATTCCTGTTTCTGGCGTTTCGTCTACGTCGGGTCGCTCGCCCATGTTGAACAGCTGAGGAAAACGAATAATCAGGTGCTGTTGATGGCCAATCTGGGAACTGGAGACCGGGATCCTGTAGGTCCAGGGTCTGAAGAAATCCCTGGAGTTCCCTAGGGTGGGTCAGGTACGCTGATGTATTTCCCTGTCGTACTTGGAGACGGAATGGGTATCCCCATGAGTATGGCAGATCGAATTGCCTAAGAAAGTCCAAAAGGGGTCTCAAGGCCCTCCGTTTTTGGAGGGTTCTCCTGGACAAATCCGCCATCAATTGGATACTGTGGCCTTGAAATGTGATCTCCTCGCACTTCCTCGCTTTATTCATAATATCATCCTTAATCTGGTATTTATGCAGGCGACATATAACGTCACGAGGGGGCGCCCCTTCTGTTGGAGGTGGGCCAAGGGACCTATGAGCCCTATCAAATTCTATAATCGTGTCTGATGGGGTCTTTCTGACAGAATTAAACAGGCTCTGCAGCGTCTTTCCCAATTCGTTTGGAGCAACCAATTCAGGGAGCCCCCTGACTCTTATGTTCTGTCTCCTCTCACGATTTTCAATATCTTCTAGTGAGTCTAGGAAGACCTCTTGTTGGGTGCGTTGGAATATCACTGTGTCCTCCAGTTTCTTAATCCGATCAGTCAGTACATCGACTCTGGCATCTGACTGAGTCACTCTGTCAGAGACCCCCTGGACCTCTCCCCTGAGTTCAGTGGTTGTTGCTCTGATGGATGCCTCCATTTTAACTACAAAGTCTGCCAGTTCCTCTCTTGTGGGAATATTAAGGATGCGTGCTTTGAACATATCCCACTCGTCTCCCCTCAGAGTGGCTGTGTCTTGGGGGGCCTCTTTATGACCCATAAGCTGGTCTGTCTGATGTCCAGAAATGGAGCCCCTTTGATTAGAGAGGAACCTGGTGTCACCCAAGTGTGTAGAGGGGTTCATTGCTGAAGGGAGCTGCTGCCAAGCCTGTGCCCCTGAGTAATATGGCCACCCTTGGTATTGCAGTCCAGGCACAACATTGTACACAGGTGTTACGGTGCTGTGTGTCATCCCTGGGCTAGGGGAATGAATAAACTGTGTCAGTTGCTCATCTGCCCTGTTTCCCCCGTTCGCCCGGTTCTCTAGCGTCTCCTGGCTGGTTACTAAGATCGCTGTCTCCCCCGTATTTCCAGCCACTGGAGCAGATCTGAGGGCCTCCGGGGATCCCCCCCTTGAAGCCCCACAAGCCAGGCTTTCCGGGATTCCCGCCACCGTCTCCCGATGCTCCTTACCAGTCCCTTCAGTGTGAGTGGGATCGGGGCGTACCGCTGGTGCTGCTGGGCTGTCGGGCACTTGCATGTTCCTTCCCGCGTCTGGCGCCATTGTCTCGTGCTGGGGAGCGGGATCCGCCATCTTAAGTTCAGCAGTGTCCGGGGGAGGCCCAGAATAACTCCTCAGATACCGGGTTATCTGTGTGTGATTCGGCCTTGGAGGAGCTGAGGTCGCAGCTCGGCGTGTGCTCTTTCTCCTGAACGACGTGGCGGTTCACATCCAGGCTGGTGAGCTGATCTTGGGTGTAAACGGAGCTAAGGGGAGAGAGCTCACTGTCTAGTGACCTTCTCCCTCCATGGCCAGGACACGCCCCATAGTGAGCACTTTGAACCCCCAGGTGCTTCACAAATTGATCCGTAAAAATGAAAAAATAAATTTTTTGTGGAAACAAAGTACTTTTTCATTTTTACGGATCAATTTGTGAAGCACTTGGGGGTTCAAAGTGCTCACTATGCATCTAAATAAGTTCCTTGGGGGTCTAGTTTCCAAAATGGGGTCACTTGTGGGGGAGCTCCAATGTTTAGGCACACAGGGGCTCTCTAAACGTGACATGGTGTCCGCTAACAATTTGAATGGAAAATCAACTCAAATTGTTAGCGGACATCATGTCACGTTTGGAGAGCCCCTATGTGCCTAAACATTGGAGCTCCCCTACAAGTGACCCCATTTTGGAAACTAGACCCCCCAGGGAACTTGCCTAGATGGGTGGTGAGCATTTTGAACATCCCAGTGCTTCACAAATTAATCTGTAAAAATGGAAAAAGAAAATTTTAGTGGAAATAGAAGTACTTTTTCATTGTTACGGATGAATTTGTGAAGCACCTGGGGGTTCAAAGTGCTCACTATGCATCTAAATAAGTTCCTTGGGGGGTCTAGTTTCCAAAATGTGGTCACTTGTGGGGGAGCTCCAATGTTTAGGCACACAGGGGCTCTCTAAACGTAACATGGTGTCCGCTAACAATTTGAATGGAAAATCAGCTCAAATTGTTAGCGGACACCATGTCATGTTTGGAGAGCCCCTGTATGCCTAAACATTGGAGCTCCCCTACAAGTGACCCCATTTTGGAAACTAGACCCCCCAGGGAACTTACCTAGATGGGTAGTGAGCATATTGAACCCCCAGGTGCTTTACAAATTGATCTGTGAAAATGAAATAGTACTTTTTTTTTCACAAAAATTTTCTTTTAGCCTAAATTTTTTCGTTTTCACATGGCAACAGCATAAAATTCATCCTAAAATTTGTTGGGCAATTTCTCCTGAGTACACCGATACCTCATATGTGGTCCTAAACCACTGTTTGGGCGCACAGCAGGGGTCAGAAGGGAAGGAGCGCAATTTCACTTTTTCAATGTAAAATTAGCTCCAAAAGTCAAATTGCGCTCCTTCACTTCTGAGCCCTGCCGTGCGCCCAAACAATGGTTTATGACCACATATGAGGTATCGATGTACTCGGGAGAATTTGCACAACACATTTTAAGATCCATTTTATCCTGTTGCCCATGTGAAAATGAAAGAATTGAGGCTAAAAGAACATTTTTGATAAAAAAATTAAAATATCAATTTTTTGTTTCCACTTTGCCTTAGGTCCTGTGAAGCACCTGAAGGGTTAATAATCTTCTTGAATGTAGTTTTGAGTAGCTTGAGGGGTGCAGTTTTTGGAATGGTGTCACTTTTGGATGTTTTCTGTCATGTACACCCCTCAAAAGGACTTCAAATGTGATGTGGTCACTAAAAAAAATGGTTTTGTAAATTTTGGTTGAAAAATGAAAAATTGCTCATGAACTTTTGAACCCTTATAACGTCCTAACAAAAAAATTTTTTTTTTTCCAAAATTGTGCTGATGTGAAGTAGACATGTGGGAAATATTATTTAATAACTTTTTTCTGTCACATATCTCTCTTGTTTATCAGAAAAAAAAATTAAAAATGTGAAAATTGTGAAATTTTCAAAATTTTTGCTATATTTTTGATATTTTCGCAAATAAACGCAAAAATTATCGACTTAAATTTAATACTAGCATGAAGCCCAATATGTCACGAAAAAACAATCGCTAGGATCGGTTGAAGCGTTCCCGAGTTATAACCTCATAAAGGGACACTGGTCAGAATTGCAAAAAAGGCCAAGGTCTTTAGGGTCAAAATAGGCTGGGTCCTGAAGGGGTTAACCATTAGCCAGCCACACAATACCCCAATACCAAGATGATGACTAAAATGTTTCCAAACAACATTGTAACTGGATTTTTGCAGTTTAAAATGTTACAAAGTGAAAAAAATGTCAAAAAATTATTAAAAAAAAAAATATATATATTCTGAACTGCCGCTTACAACAGTGAGTTGCCATTGAACCCTTGTGGAGCCCTCCCCATGCAGCACCTGTTGATTAATTATCAATGACTTGGAAGCACAGTAACATAAAAAAAAAGCACAGATAGGCCACCAAACACAGCTCCAACAACATTATTTTTGCTTTGGCGGCAAAAAAGGTGGTGTAGGGATCAGTCTCTATAGCAGCAGCAAGTAAGGCAGTGACACTCAGGCTCAGTCCAAAAACAAGTGTGTTTTATTTCACACAATGGCAAAACAAACAAAAAAACAGTCCTTACATCAGGATAATAGCGTCGGCCCTAAACCTGCTCCTCCTGGAGCTCGCCTAGGGGTCCTTCCCCACCTTGGGGTCCGGTACACACTCCCTGTGTGCTCACAGGCTCCTCTTTCACCGACTGAACTCCTCTCTAGTCTGATCTCATCTCACAACACCTTGACAGCCGTCTCTTCTGGCCTAACCTTTCTCACCTGTCTTTCCCTCCCAGCTACTTCAAAAGCCTGGGGCGGGAGATGAGGAATGGAGGCCCGCCCAAAAACCTTCCCCCATTCCTCATAGATGAGGTCCCATAACAGGCTTTACCAACAGCCACCGTTCTCAGTAACGGTGGCTACACCTACCTCACCTATGCTCATGTAAGCATCTCCTGTCCCATACATGCAGTAGCTCACCATCCTTGGGGAAACATAGCGTCCCTCTACTACCATTCCCCTTGCTACCTCACACACCCCCCCCCCTCAGTTCAACCCTGGGGGGGTGAACTCCTGCCACCAAACAGTGAGTCCGGGACAAGGCATCAGCATTGCCCTGCAACCTCCCGGCTCTGTGTTCCACCGTGAAGTTAAAGTTCTGGAGCGACAAGAACCACCTGGTGACTCGCGCATTCCTCTCTCTGGACTGGCTCATCCACGTGAGTGGGGAGTGGTCAGTCACCAACCGAAACCGTCGCCCCAGCAGGTAATACCTCAACGCTTCCAAGGCCCATTTGATGGCTAGGCACTCCCTCTCGACCACACTGTAATTTTTCTCTGCAGGCGTGAGCTTGCGGCTCAGGTAGTTAACGGGGTGTTCTTCCCCATTCACCTCCTGAGAAAGGACTGCACCTAGCCCTACTTCTGATGCATCTGCCTGAACGATGAAGGTTTGGGTGAAGTCAGGTGTGACAAGGATGGGAGACCCGCATAACACAGTCTTCAAGACCAGAAAGGCATGCTCGGCCTGGGGGTTCCACTTTACCATGACGGGCCGTCTTCCTTTCAAAAGGTCTGTCAATGGGGCTGAGAGGGTGGCAAAATTGGGGATGAACCTCCTGTAGTATCCCACAATTCCCAGAAAGGCTCTAACCTGCTTTACTGTCCTTGGTTGGGGCCAACTCTGGATGGCTTCGACCTTGTTGACCTGCGGCTTAATCATACCTCGCCCTATCACATACCCCAAATAGCGTGCCTCCTCCATTCCCAGAGCACACTTTTTGGGGTTGGCAGTCAGCCCCGCTGCCCGGAGAGAGTCCACCACAGCCTGTACCTTGGCCAAGTGGCTCTCCCAGTCGCTGCTGAAAATGATGACGTCATCCAGATAGGCCGAGGCGTACCTTTGATGAGGCTTCAACACGATGTCCATTAATCTTTGGAACGTGGCTGGAGCCCCATGTAAGCCAAATGGCAACACCAGGTAGTGAAACAGACCCTCCGGGGTGATGAACGCGGTCTTTTCTTTGGCGCTATCCGTAAGGGGTACTTGCCAGTATCCCTTAGTTAGATCGAGTGTGGAGAAGTACCGGGCTTTCCCGAGTCTTTCAATGAGCTCGTCACTCGTGGCATTGGATAAGCGTCAAATTTAGAGACCTCGTTTAGCTTCCGGAAGTCGTTGCAAAACCGTATCGTCCCATCGGGTTTGGGAATAAGCACAATGGGACTAGCCCATTCACTTTTCGACTCCTCAATAACCCCTAACTCCAGCATTTGACGAACCTCCTTTGAAATGGCCTTTCGCCGTGCCTCAGGTACTCGGTAGGGCCTCATCCGAACTTTTACCTGGGGCTCGGTGACAATGTCGTGTGTAATCAACGAGGTACGCCCTGGCAGCTTTGAAAATACATCCGTATTCCTGGCCACAAACTCTCGAGACTCTTGCTGCTGGTTTTTCGTGAGGGTTTCGGCTATCGTCACTTCTGCCACTGCCCCCTCAGGCACCACCTTGGCCTGTAAAGTCAGTGCAGGAGGACGGTCAGCTGGAGACCCTTCTGTACCCAGACCCTCTCTGTCTTTCCAGGCTTTTAGCAGATTGACATGGTATATCTGCTCGGTCTTTCTCCGACCCGGCTGATATACCTTGTAGTTGACCTCCCCAACTCTTTCTAGGATTTCGTAGGGCCCTTGCCACTTCGCCAAGAATTTACTCTCCACAGTAGGCACTAGTACCAGGACTCTGTCTCCCGGGTTAAAAGTTCTGACCTTAGCGGATCTATTATATACCCGGCTTTGAGCTCTTTGGGCTTCCTCTAAGTGTTCTTTCACTATTGGCATCACCGCTGCCATCCGGTCCTGCATGGTCGCGATGTGCTCTACTACACTTTTGTGAGGGGTGGGTTCCTGCTCCCATCCCTCTTTGGCAATGTCGAGCAGGCCCCGGGGATGTCTACCATACACGAGTTCGAACGGAGAAAAACCTGTTGAGGCCTGTGGTACCTCCCGAATCGCGAACATCAGGTATGGTAGAAGACAATCCCAGTCCTTCCCATCCCTGGATACCACCTTTTTCAGCATGCTCTTTAGGGTTTTGTTGAATCTTTCAACTAAGCCATCTGTCTGCGGATGGTAGACCGAGGTGCGCAACTGCTTTACCCGGAACAGTTTACATAGCTCCTTGGTAACCTTGGACATGAACGGCGTCCCCTGGTCCGTAAGTATTTCTTTAGGGATTCCCACCCGGCAGAACACGGCGAGTAGCTCTTTGGCTATCAATTTCGCCGAGGTGTGCCGCAGTGGAATTGCCTCTGGATACCTGGTAGCGTAATCCATGATTACCAGGATATGCTGATGCCCTCGGGCAGACTTGACCAGAGGACCCACCAGATCCATGGCGACCCTTTCAAATGGTACGTCTATAATGGGCAGGGGTACCAAGGGACTACGGAAGTGCGGCATAGGAGCGGATTGCTGACACTCGGGGCATGATTCGCAATACCGCTGCACCTCCCGAAACACTCCTGGCCAGTAAAAAACGCTGCAGAATACGTTCCAGAGTCTTTTTATGGCCGAGGTGTCCGCCCAGCACATGCCTATGTGCCAAGTCGAGCACCGTCGGGCGATAAGGCTGCGGAACCACCAGCTGTTCCAAGGTCTCACCCCGCACTCTGTCAACCCTGTATAACAGATCCTGGTTGACAGCCATGTGGGGAAACACCTGGTCTGCTCCTGAGTACTGAAACACCCCATTAATACAAATAACGTTTTCCCTGGCCCGATCTAACGTCGGGTCTTGGAGCTGTGCAGTACCGAAATTGTCACGGGGAACTCCCAACTCTGCGAACTCAGGTACCGACCCAAGCTCATCGGCTTCACCTGCTAATACCTCTAGAGGGGACATTGTTACTCCCACGGCTGGCACCCCTGAGTCGGGATCACGAGGTTCAGGCTCAGGGTCCGTGACATTCTGGACTTGTTTACCCCTTAACCCCGGGTTTCCCGGTAACAGAGTCCAGAATAGGGGAAAGTCTCTCCCAAGGATCAGTCCATACGGCAGGGACTCTAACACTCCCACCTCATGACGACACTCCCCCTTCGGGGTTTGGATAGTGATTATGGCTGTAGGGTACTCTTTCAAATCCCCATGAATGCATAAGACCCCCACATTACGTCCCGTGTAGGATGCAGACCCAGCCAAGGTGGCATGCACCAGGGTGATAAGGCTTCCCGAGTCCAAGAGGGCAGCTGCAGGACATCCTGCCACCGTTACCTGACACATGGGAGAGATTGGTGCAGGCTCTGGGGAAGCAGCGGTATATACCGGGAAGGCATAGAGGGAGACACGCCGGGCCACACTGCAGTCCATAGGATCGGTGGTGATAGGGCAGTTTGCAGCAATGTGTCCTCGCTCTTGACACCTCCAGCACACAACAGTCTCTAGCATCCTTGCCTGAGGGCCTGCAGGGGTGGGGGTGCGTGTCAGAGTCCTGTATTTCTCAGGGTCGGTGACCTTGCGGGATTTGGGGAGCACACGGGCTGGGGAAGAAACTTTTAACAAGTTCTGGGTGGCCTCATAACGTTCCACCAAACCGACCAGCTGGTTGGCATCGACAGGGTCCCCATGTCCCACCCACTGCTGTATGGCTGGGGGCAAGGCCCGCACAAACTTGTCCAGTACCACTCTTTCCACCATCTGCGCTGGGGACAACAGCTTCGGCTGTAACCATTTTTTTACAAGATGGACGAGATCATACATCTGAGACCGGACCGCTACAGTCTCTACATAAGCCCAACGATGGACTCTCTGGGCACGGAGATACACATTCACACCTAATCGAGCTAGAATCTCGGCTTTTACCTTTTGATAGTCCCGGGCGTCCTGCTCGCTCAGGTCGTAGTACGCTTTCTGGGGCTCTCCAATCAGATATGGCGCTACGACCTCCGACCATTGGTGTAGCGGCAGACTCTCTCGCTCTGCCACTCTCTCGAACCCCGCCAAAAAAGCTTCGACATCGTCCCCTGCGGTCATCTTTTGGAGGGACGCACGAACCCTCTTCTTGATGTCCTGCTGTGGATCAGATGGTGCGCTTGACCTCAGGGCTGTTAACTGTTCCATCAGGAGTTGGTTAGTTTGCTGTTGCAGTCTCAGGGCCTCCGTATGGCTGTGCTGCTGGGCCTGCAGCGCCTCAGCATACATCTGCTGTTGCTGCTTCTGCTGCAGGTTGGCTTCAATCAATGCCTTTACAACGTCCTCCATTGCTGAGCGCTGCTTTAGGGCTTGCTTCACCCAGGACATACAACTCGTCCTCTACAGCGGTTAGTGTATGCCTTACTGCATTGCCCGCATTCTCCACCATATGTAGGGATCAGTCTCTATAGCAGCAGCAAGTAAGGCAGTGACACTCAGGCTCAGTCCAAAAACAAGTGTGTTTTATTTCACACAATGGCAAAACAAACAAAAAAACAGTCCTTACATCAGGATAATAGCGTCGGCCCTAAACCTGCTCCTCCTGGAGCTCGCCTAGGGGTCCTTCCCCACCTTGGGGTCCGGTACACACTCCCTGTGTGCTCACAGGCTCCTCTTTCACCGACTGAACTCCTCTCTAGTCTGATCTCATCTCACAACACCTTGACAGCCGTCTCTTCTGGCCTAACCTTTCTCACCTGTCTTTCCCTCCCAGCTACTTCAAAAGCCTGGGGCGGGAGATGAGGAATGGAGGCCCGCCCAAAAACCTTCCCCCAGTCCTCATAGATGAGGTCCCATAACAGGCTTTACCAACAGCCACCGTTCTCAGTAACGGTGGCTACACCTACCTCACCTATGCTCATGTAAGCATCTCCTGTCCCATACATGCAGTAGCTCACCATCCTTGGGGAAACATAGCGTCCCTCTACTACCATTCCCCTTGCTACCTCACAGTGGCTACAATGGTTTTTGAGTAAAAAAAACAAACAATCAGCCTACACGTGCCTACTTTGGCAACATGTGGATAATACATCTTTGCTTGCAGTGCTTATGGAATCCAAAAACCTATGGAAACACTGTTGCCTTTGTTCTTTCCAAATAAATGGAGAATTTCTATTTGCAAATCACTGTTGTGAAGGGCACTTGGCACACAGACACACATGTTTATAACTTGGTGACCTATATGTGTTTTCACGTACAATCATGGACACATTTTGATATTTTGTGCCAAGATCACAAATGGAGCAAGAGGTGTGCATGGTTGAACAGGGAAAACAGAAATATGTAGATGGGTAACAGCATTCACAATGTCTGCAAAGTTGCAATCAGTGAAACTACATTTAAATCCTAAAAAATACACTATACTTGAAATAGAACATCACAATTACACAAAACAACCGTGACGAACGTGAGTCACCAATACATACCGTCAATCCTGCTGTGCGACAAGAGGGGACGCTACCACGGTGTCTTTGCATGTGTTGGTGTGGGGATGATGGAAAAGTCGTCTTTTAAAGGACACACAGCCAATCAAATCTTTGATTAGCTGGCCAATCCACGACGTTGGGCGTTGTCCCTCAAGATGCAATACCATTGGATGCCGCAAGTGTGTTGTATAATTAATTGGTGTTTGGGCATTGATAAACCGCACACAGCTGAACGCAATTAGGTTTTCTGCCCAGCGCCAATGAGGTAAGTACTGTTCATCAGTATAATCTGTGGAAAGATAGCCATAGTTAATGCGTTTTGTAAGAATACACCTGCATGTCCAATTGTGATTAGGCAGCATTATGACCATGGAGACGATGTGCAAAGTGTTCACATGTAGTTGACGTTGTGTAAAATATAATAAATCATAGGGACTGTGTGCTTGTGGTAGTCCCTGCGTCATGCAGGGCTTTGCAGGGTCTGGCCTGGAAAACACTGTGCTGATGGCTTTCAAAACCGTAAGCATGGCATTTGCACAAATGGGGAGCCAGTTGTTAAATGATTTGTACGTCGCCGTGTTTAATTTGAGCCTAGTCCATCTGTGACATTGTTGTGTCCCAAAAATCTTGGAATTTGCTTTATCCATAGAAATTCATGTTGCAAATGTTGCCTCTTGTGATGTGTGAGGTGTATATCTGGCTTTTATGGGGGTAGGGGGGGTTACTGAGATGAGCACAATCCATAGTATACAACATCTGAGCATTTTCTAATTTTAGCCCTTGAATGTGTTTGTAAATGGACATGATGTCCACACAGCACAGGACTATTGCTATTGTTTGTGTAGGTACATGGATGCTGGATGTTTTTAAAACATCATATGCTTATTCTGTCTGACCTTCTATTGTATTTTCACATTTTCGTTCAATGTTTTGATTTTGGTCATGTTATTATACGAGATTTAGGGCCACAATGGGTTTGTAGTGTGGGGCCCAAGCGATGGCACGCTGCTTTGGGTGGCTTAAGTTCTGTTTAATACATAGAGTGGTCGGCGTTTCTTTGCACATAGTGAACATGTAATAGTGCCTTGTTAAGAATAGGATCTGGCCACCACAAGTTAACAGACAGATGATCCATATTACTAAATAGTGTAGTGTTTTTTATTAAATACAGGACAAACAGCCAGCAAGGCTATTGTCCCCCTTCCACCTGTGCTAATATGTCTCTCACTGATGAAGAGATGTGTATTTTGTTTGCTGAAGAATGTGCTACTGTGGGGGTGTGGGCTGTAAAAGAAATGTGAGCCATACAACATTAGATGTTGTATGTAAGTTTTCTAAGTGTATTATCTCGGGGTACAGGGCTGCTCAAGTGCTGGGTGACCCCTTGTCTGCATGCTGCAGACATGCTGTATCCAGTTCTGTAATTAGATCACCATGCCTGCTTTGGTGACAGGTCCTCTTTAACTTGCCCACCAATGATGACACCACTGAGCATCTCAACTTTGCATTTGTGGGGGATGAGGCCTTCGCACTACACGCCAACCTCCTACGGCCATATCCCCAGAGGACTCTGACCCCTGAAAAACGCTTTTTCAACTACCCCCTATCCCGGGCATGTCGTTTGGTTGAAAATGCGTTTGGGATAATGGCCAATAGATTCCGCGTCTTTCATACTCCTTTAAGTCTGAAAATGGAATCTATCCGTATGGTAGTGATGGCGTGTTGTGTGCTACATAACTTTCTGCGTCGTAGGGATACTCAATCATACACGCCAGCAAGTTTTGTGGATAGTGTGGACCCCACTACTGGGGATCTCAGTCCAGGGGATTGGCGTGCTAACGACTTTGGGATAGCGCCACTCCAGCCGTTAGGCCCAGGTCGACCTCAGCAGGATGCCAGAAGCAGCAGAGACAGCTACTGCTCATATCTCAATGGCCCTGGGGCAGTGCCCTGGCAGCCACACGACATGTAAGGGTGGTGTGATAGGTCCATAATGTGCCATGTGTTATTAATCTTGTAATTTATTTATGCTCAAACACTGTATTGTATCTTTTGTTGGCAAATGTAGCCCTTTTTATGTTTATGTATTATGTGACATTATGTTGTTATGATTTTCTATGGTGTGTGTCAACACTATTACAATATATCTTTTTTGGCTCAAAAAGTGTGTGTGCATATTTAATTTCCAAGATGATGAAAGTACGTGACCTATTGCATTTTATGTTGTGCTGTGAGGTTTGGTACCCCAATGGGGGTTATGGCTCCCTGCACCATTGTCTGCACATCTACATTACACATGTCTTTTGTTGAGCTAACACAATGCATTTTAAAATGGGTATTTGTATGGCCACATTGAGTCAATTACACATTGCTGGGTCAACACATATGGGCTATAATTGTGTGTGTCATTTACGAACATGCAGAAGTGTAAACACATACATACATTTTGCAGGCAACAACAGGGGTAATGCTATGTGAGATAGGGCCACGTCACAGGTAGGGATGGGCGAATCTACTCGCTAGGACTCGTTACTCGGCGAGTAGTAAGGGACTCGCAGGACTCGGTACTCTGCGAGTTTCCCAGTGATTACTCGCACGAGTCCAATGCAAATCAATATCAATCCTAGTTTTGTCAGAAACACTGACAAAACTAGGATTGCCATTGTTTGCATTAGACTCGTGCGAGTAATCACTGGCTACTGTGCCAGTGATAGCAGGGAAACTCGCAAAGTAACTGCTGTTTCTTTGCGAGCCGAGTCCAGCTGTCTTCTCTGTGCAGCTCCAGGGTCCTAGAGCCCTCCTGCTCACAGACATGATGTAGCAGTGCTGAGATTGTTCTCAGTTTGCTCATTCCCTGTGCATAGAGATCTATATCTATGCACAGGGGATGTAGCAGAGAGAACATCGCGTTTTGGACTACGTCGGACGGAAGAGGATTTTTTTAATTAAAGATGGAGTCCCTAATGTTTTTTTTTTTTTATTTCAAATAAAAAATTTTCTCTGTTTTTTTAACCCTTTATTGGAGATTCTTAGTGGCTGGGTCAAACGTGGCCTGACATTAAGAATCTCGGGCTTAATACCAGCTTGTATAACAAAGCTGGTATTAACCCCTTTATTACCCAGCGTGCTACCGCCACCAGGGCCGCTGGAAGAGCAGGGTTCAGCGCCAGAGGATGGCGCTTCAATGAACGCGCCATCTTCTGGGGCGGCTGCGGGCTGCAATTTGCAGCGGGGGGTGCCCGAAAGCTTGGGCATCCCTGCGCTGCGGATTCCAGCCCCCAGCTGCTTAGCTGTACCTGGCTAGACATAGAAATTGCGCGGAGCCCCACGCATTTTTTTTTAAATTATTTCATAAATTTCAGAGTCAGAGTCTCAGAGTCAGAGTCTTGAAGGATATCTGGCTAGTCCTGTGTTTGAGACTCCTAACCGAGGCTCCACAGACTTATTTGCAGAGTCAGAATCTCAGAATTTCATGAAATAATTAAAAAAAAAATGCGTGGGGCTCCGCGCAGTTTCTATGTCTAGCCAGGTACAGCTAAGCAGCTAGGGGCTGGAATCCACAGCGCAGGGATGCCCAAGCTTTCTGGGCACCCCCCGCAGCAAATTGCAGCCCGCAGCCGCCCCAGAAGATGGCGCGTTCATTGAAGCGCCATCCTCTGGCGCTGAACCCCGCTCTTCCAGCGGCCCTGGTAGCGGTGGCACGCTGGGTAATAAAGAGGTTAGGGCCAGCTTTGTATTATCAGCTGGCCCTAAGCCCGAAATTTATGGCGGTCACGCCAATATTAGACATGACCGCCATGAATTTCTATTAAATTGTTTTAAAAAAAACACAACACAAAGAAAATTTTTTATTAGAAATTTAAAAAAAAAGCCATTAGGGACTCCATCTTTAATTAAAAAAATCCTCTTCCGTCCGACGCAGTCCAAAACGCGATGTCCTCTCTGCTACATCCCCTGTGCATAGATATAGATCTCTATGCACAGGGAATGAGCAGACTGAGAACAATCTCAGCTCTGCTACATCATCTCTGTGCACAGACATTCATGTCTGTACACAGGGAATGAGCAGACTGAGAACAATCTCAGCACTGCTACATCAGGCAGCAGGCGGGCTCTAGGACCCTGGAGCTGGCAGCCAGCACAGAGGAGAAAGCAGGACTCTTATCTGTGCGAGTTTCCCAGCGATTACTTACAAAGTAAACGAGCAATGCAAATAAATGACAAAACTAGGATTGCTTCAGGCTGAAGCTTCCGAGACACATCTGCGATTTGTAAATCTCACACTACTCGCTATTACTCGCTTCCCCATTCATTAACATTGGACTCGCTAGACTCGCAACGAGTAGCGAGTCCTGTGCTCGGACTCGCTAGAGTCAAGCGATTCCGAGTAATTTAGGATTCGCCCATCACTAGTCACAGGGACATACTAAAAAGAATGAAGAAAAGGAATAAATAAAAAGAATGAAGATAATAATTTATTGCCAAAACATTATGTAGATGTGAAAAAAGGTTTCTTGGGTATCTTAGATATGGAATTAGAAGAATGGACATATATCCCATATAACCAGGTGTATATTATGTTACCTGAGCATTATAGGTGTGGAATGAAGATGAAATATCAGTAGATAATAGAAGAATGGACACATATCCCATATAACCAGGTGTATATTATGTTACCTGAGCATTTTAGGTGTGGAATGAATGTGAAATATCAGTAGATAATAGAAGAATGAACACAAATCCCATATAACCAGGTGTATATTATGTTACCTGAGCATTATAGGTGTGGAATGAAGATGAAATATCAGTAGACAATAGAAGAATGGACACATATCGCATATAACCAGGTGTATATTATGTTACCTGAGCATTATATGTGTGGAATGAAGATGGAATATATGTAGATAATAGAAGAATGAACACATATCCCATATTACCAGGTGTATATTATGTTACCTGAGCATTATAGGTGTGGAATGAAGATGGAATATCAGTAGACAATAGAAGAATGAACACATATCCCATATAACCAGGTGTATATTATGTTACCTGAGCATTTTAGGTGTGGAATGAAGATGGAAAATCAGTAGAATCGAAGAATGGACATATATCCCATATAACCAGGTGTATATTATGTTACCTGAGCATTTTAGGTGTGGAATGAATGTGAAATATCAGTAGATAATAGGAAAATGAACACATATCCCATATAACCAGGTGTATATTATGTTACCTGAGCATTTTAGGTGTGGCATGAAGGTGAAATATCAGTAGATAATAGGAAAATGAACACAAATCCCATATAACCAGGTGTATATTATGTTACCTGAGCATTATAGGTGTGGAATGAATGTGAAATATCAGTAGATAATAGGAAAATGAACACAAATCCCATATAACCAGGTGTATATTATGTTACCTGAGCATTATAAGTGTGGAATGAAGATGAAATATCAGTAGACAATAGAAGAATGGACACATATCCCATATAACCAAGTGTATATTATGTTACCTGAGCATTTTAGGTGTGGAATGAAGGTGAAATATCAGTAGATAATAGGAAAATGAACACATATCCCATATAACCAGGTGTATATTATGTTACCTGAGCATTTTAGGTGTGGAATGAAGATGGAATATCAGTAGATAATAGAAGAATGGACACATATCGCATATAACCAGGTGTATATTATGTTACCTGAGCATTTTAGGTGAGGAATGAATGTGAAATACCAGTAGATAATAGGAAAATGAACACATATCCCATATAACCAGGTGTATATTATGTTACCTGAGCATTATAGGTGTGGAATGAATGTGAAATATCAGTAGAAAAATAGGAAAATGAACACATATCCCATATAACCAGGTGTATATTATGTTACCTGAGCATTATAGGTGTGGAATGAAGATGGAATATCAGTAGACAATAGAAGAATTAACACACATCCCATATAACCAGGTGTATATTATGTTACCTGAGCATTTTAGGTGTGGAATGAAGATGGAATATCAGTAGATAATCGAAGAATGGACATATATCCCATATAACCAGGTTGATATTTATGTTACCTGAGCATTATAGGTGTGGAATGAAGATGAAATATCAGTAGATAATAGAAGAATGGACACATATCCCATATAACCAGGTGTATATTATGTTACCTGAGCATTTTAGGTGTTTAATGAATGTGAAATATCAGTAGATAATAGAAGACTGAACACATATCCCATATAACCAGGTGTATATTATGTTACCTGAGCATTATAGGTGTGGAATGAATGTGAAATATCAGTAGATAATAGGAAAATGAACACATATCCCATATAACCAGGTGTATATTATGTTACCTGAGCATTTTAGGTGAGGAATGAAGATGAAATATCAGTAGATAATAGAAGAATGAACACATATCCCATATAACCAGGTGTATATTATGTTACCTGAGCATTTTAGGTGTGGAATGAATGTGAAATATCAGTAGATAATAGGAAAATTTATTATTATTATTATTTTTATTATTATTATTTATTTATATAGCGCCATTGGGTTCCATGGCGCTTTACATGAGGATGAGGGAGACAAGAACAAGTACACTAAATCTAGGCGATCAGGACGTACAGGTACAGGAGGGGCAGGGACCCTGTCCACGAGGGCTCACAGTCTATGAGGGGTGGGTAAGGATACAGTAGGATGGGGGAATGTCATGTATGGGGCGTTCGCCTGGGTCTCATGGCCGGTTGTAGGCTTGACGGAACAGGTGAGTCTTCAGGTGACACTTGAAGTTACTCAGGGTAGGAGAGTGTCTGACGTGTTCGGGTAGGGAGTTCCAGAGTAAGGCAGATGCCCGGGAGAAGTCCTGGACTCGGTTGTGTGAAGAGGTGATGAGGGGGGAGCAGAGGAGGAGTTCTTGGGAGGAGCGGAGGTTGCGTGAGGGTAGGTATCGGGAGACCAGGTCGGAGATGTATGGTGGGGCCAGGTTGTGTATGGCTTTGTAGGTCATGGTTAGTGTTTTGAATTGGGATCTCTTGGAGACGGGGAGCCAGTGAAGGGCTTGGCAGAGGGGGGAACAGGGGAGTAGCGGGAGGACATATAGATGAGTCGGGCAGCGGAGTTGAGGATAGACTGGAGAGGTGTGAGGGAGTTAGCCGGGAGGCCATTGAGAAGGAGGTTGCAGTAGTCAAGGCGGGAGATGATAAGAGCATGGATGAGTGTTTTAGCGGTGTCGTGGGTGAGGAAGGAGCGGATCCGTGAGATGTTCTTGAGCTGGAGCCGGAGGGATGTGGTGAGGGCCTCGATGTGGGGTTTGAAGGATAGGGAGGAGTCAAGGATTACCCCGAGGCACTTGGCTTGGGGGACTGGGGAGAGGGCGCAGTCGTTGATGCAGATGGATAGGTTGGGAGGTGGGGTGGAATTTCTTGGGGGGAAGACTATGAATTCAGTTTTGTCCATGTTGAGTTTAAGGAAGCGAGCAGAGAAGAAGGATGAGATGGCGGAAAGGCATTGAGGGATTTTCGAGAGTAGGGAGGTGATGTCAGGGCCGGACAGGTAGATTTGGGTGTCATCGGCGTAGAGGTGGTACTGGAGGCCATGGGACTCGATGAGTTGCCCTAGGCCGAGAGTGTAAATGGAGAAAAGTAGGGGTCCCAGGACGGAACCTTGGGGGACTCCGACAGAAAGAGGGTAGGGTGAGGAGGAGGTGTGGGAGTGGGAGACGCTGAAGGTCCGGTCCGCTAGGTATGAGGAGATCCAGGAGAGGGCAAGGTGGGTGATGCCAAGGGATTCCAGGATCCGGAGAAGAAGGGAGTGGTCAACCGTGTCGAAGGCGGCAGACAGGTCAAGGAGTAGCAGGATGGAGTAGTGGTGTTTGTTCTTGGCGGTCAGTAGGTCGTTGGTGACTTTGGTCAGGGCTGTTTCGGTGGAATGGAGGGGTCGAAAGCCGGACTGTAGGCGGTCGAAGTGGGAGCACGAGGAGAGGTGAGAGGACAGTTCGGAGTGGACGTGTTGTTCAAGTAGCTTAGAGGCGAATGGGAGAAGAGATATGGGGCGATAGTTAGAGACAGAGGTAGGGTCAAGTGAGGGTTTTTTTAGGATGGGCGTGATTAGGGCGTGTTTGAAGGCCGAGGGGAAGGTACCAGTGCGAAGTGAAAGGTTAAAGAGGTGGGTGAGGGCTGGGATGAAAATGGAGGTGTGGTTGGGAATGAGGTGGGATGGGAGCGGGTCGTGGGCGCTGGTGGTGAGGTGTGATTTGGACAGGAGGGAGGAGAGTTGGTCTTCAGTTATGGGGGGGAAGTGGCTGATGGAGGAGGAGGGCAGTGTAGGTGGGAAGGGGAGTTGTGGGGATAGTGGACTGAAGCTGCTTCTGATCTTGTCGATCTTCTCCTTGAAGAAGGTCGCAAAGTCTTCAGCAGAGATGAGGGGAGAAGGGGGAGGAGCAGGTGGGCGAAGTAAGGAGTTGAAAGTTTTGAAGAGCTGTTTGGGGTTGCGGGACAGAGAGGTTATAAGGGATGAGAAGAACACTTGCTTGGCTGTAGCGAGTGCCGTCTTGAAGTCAGTGATGGATTGCTTGAACAGAGCAAAGTGCTCGGGGGTGTGAGACTTTTTCCATCTCCTCTCGGCGACTCTGGACGCCCGTCTCAGGTTTTTAGTGAGGGTGGTGTGCCAGGGTTGCCTGTTAATGCGTGGAGCATGGAGAGTGAGGGGGGCGGCTAGGTCGAGAGCGTTCATTATGGTGGTGTTGTATAGGGTGGTGGCAATGTCAATGTCGTCAGCGCAGAGTAGGTCGGTGAGAGGGAGGAGTGATTCAGAGAATAAAGGAAGATCAAGATCTTTTAGGTTTCGGCGAGGGTGATCAAGTTTGCGGAGAGGGGGTAGTGTGGCAGGGGAGGAGAGGGCGGAGAAGGTCAAGAGATGGTGGTCGGACAGTGTGAGTACTGAGGTTGTGAGGTTAGAGAGGGAGCAAAGGCGGGTAAAGATGAGGTCAAGCGTGTGGCCTTGTTCGTGGGTGGGAGAGGAGGACCATTGGGAGAGCCCTAGGGAAGTGGTCAAGGAAAGAAGGTTGGAGGCGGCTGGGCGGGGAGTGTCAATGGGGATATTGAAGTCGCCCATGATGATGGAGGGGATGTCAGTGGAGAGGAAGTGAAGTAGCCAGGTGGTGAAGTGGTCAAGGAAGGAGGCGGTGGGTCCGGGGGGGCGGTAGATGATGGCTATTTGGAGGTTGCAGGGGGAGAAGATTCGGACTGAGTGGGCTTCGAAGGAGGGGACAGTGACGGATGGGGGCTGGGGGATGGGGCTGAAGGTGCAGGAGTTGGACAGCAGTATGCCGACTCCACCGCCGTGCTTGCCAGAGGGACGGGGGGTGTGGGACAGGCTGAGGCCGCCGTAGGATAGTGCGGCAGGGGAGGCCGTGTCGGAGGGGGTGAGCCAGGTCTCGGTGAGGCCAAGGAATGACAGTTTCCTGGAGATAAAGAGATCATGGATGTCGGGGAGTTTGTTGCACACTGAGCGGGCATTCCAGAGTGCGCCGGGTAGAGCGGTAGGTGGGGCATGGGTTGGGGAATGGGTCTGATGTTGGTGGGGTTGCGAGAGCTAGTGGTCATGAGGTTGCGAGGGTTGGTGGTGGGTCGAGGGATGAAGGTTGTTGTGGGGATGTTGCGGGGGGGGCCAGGATTGGGGGAGATGTCACCGGCAAGGAGGAGGAGTAGGCCGAGGGTTAGCAGGTGGGAGCATGAGAGCTTGCGAGGCGGGCGTGCTTGTTTGGTGATTGAGGATTGAAAGTGAATGAAAAGGTCGGTAAAGTGGGTGAGGTGGTTCGGCAGGATGGAGGGTGAGAGCAGTATTTTGTTGCTGGGAGGGGGGATAAGTGGGGGTAGTAGGAAGTGGAGAAGGATGGGAGTGAGAGTGAGGAGTAGCGGGAACATTGCATACGGAGAACAGGGAGTGAGTGTGGCAGCAGGGGTCAGTCCGGGGTGGGATGCCACCAAGGTATGAGCTATAGTTCAGGGGAGATGTGGATGGGGATGAGATCTAGCAGTCCTGGACAGGGTGGTGGAGCCGAGGACAAGGTGATACAGCCAGTATGGGGAAAAATAGTAGTCAAGAGGAGGTCAGATGGCTGGGGAGGAAGGGTGGACTGATGACTAGTTCCTTACTTGTGGAAGGGATTGCAGGAGTTAATATGAGATGAAGTAGTAAGGGTGGTAGAGATTAGAAGGGAAACATTGTGGGGGATTTATATTCCTTTACCTGCCAGTCTTTTCCAGTCCATTTCTAGTCTATTTCTAAGTATTGTACTTAGAAAATGTACTTTGAAAGATGTAGTTTGGAAGATGCATTGATCAGACACGTCTGGATCAGACTTATGCATCATCATATATCTGTAGCTGAATAGGATTCAGGTGTTGATTGCTGCCTGGGTGTGGATGGAGTGACTGGATGATGGGGGTTACACAGAGGTAATAAAACATGGGAAGGGGCTGGAGAACTAATTCTAGGTCATGCTACACTGATCATGAGGAATGGTGAAAAGCAGACACATGAAAGGTAAGAAAGTATCAACATATATAGATATTATAAGCACAGTATCTAAGCAGAGAGATTTGCAAAGCTGGATAGATGGGTGGAAGTTCACAGAGCATACCTAACACACATTATAAGCACAGTATCTAAGCAGAGAGATTTGCAAAGCTGGATAGATGGGTGGAAGTTCACAGAGCATACCTAACACACATTATAAGCACAGTATCTAAGCAGAGAGATTTGCAAAGCTGGATAGATGGGTGGAAGTTCACAGAGCATACCTAACACACATTATAAGCACAGTATCTAAGCAGAGAGATTTGCAAAGCTGGATAGATGGGTGGAAGTTCACAGAGCATACCTAACACACATTATAAGCACAGTATCTAAGCAGAGAGATTTGCAAAGCTGGATAGATGGGTGGAAGTTCACAGAGCATACCTAACACACATTATAAGCACAGTATCTAAGCAGAGAGATTTGCAAAGCTGGATAGATGGGTGGAAGTTCACAGAGCATACCTAACACACATTATAAGCACAGTATCTAAGCAGAGAGATTTGCAAAGCTGGATAGATGGGTGGAAGTTCACAGAGCATACCTAACACACATTATAAGCACAGTATCTAAGCAGAGAGATTTGCAAAGCTGGATAGATGGGTGGAAGTTCACAGAGCATACCTAACACACATTATAAGCACAGTATCTAAGCAGAGAGATTTGCAAAGCTGGATAGATGGGTGGAAGTTCACAGAGCATACCTAACACACATTATAAGCACAGTATCTAAGCAGAGAGATTTGCAAAGCTGGATAGATGGGTGGAAGTTCACAGAGCATACCTAACACACATTATAAGCACAGTATCTAAGCAGAGAGATTTGCAAAGCTGGATAGATGGGTGGAAGTTCACAGAGCATACCTAACACACATTATAAGCACAGTATCTAAGCAGAGAGATTTGCAAAGCTGGATAGATGGGTGGAAGTTCACAGAGCATACCTAACACACATTATAAGCACAGTATCTAAGCAGAGAGATTTGCAAAGCTGGATAGATGGGTGGAAGTTCACAGAGCATACCTAACACACATTATAAGCACAGTATCTAAGCAGAGGGATTTGCAAAGCTGGATAGATGGGTGGAAGTTCACAGAGCATACCTAACACACATTATAAGCACAGTATCTAAGCAGAGAGATTTGCAAAGCTGGATAGATGGGTGGAAGTTCACAGAGCATACCTGTGGAAAGAGGAAACAGCCCAATTAGATGATGATGATGATCATGAGGTTTATGATTCAGCAGATATGATGATGATGATGATCATGAGGTTGATAATTCAGCAGATACAAATAGTGATGAATGGAATAATATGTCATAGATGTCTAGTCTATTTCTAAGTATTGTACTTAGAAAATGTACTTTGAAAGATGTAGTTTGGAAGATGCATAGATCAGACTAAGTCTGGATCAGACTTATGCATCATCATATATCTGTAGCTGAATAGGATTCAGGTGTTGATTGCTGCCTGGGTGTGGATGGAGTGAATGAGTGAATGAATGAGTGAATGAACACATATCCCATATAACCAGGTGTATATTATGTTACCTGAGCATTATAGGTGTGGAATGAATGTGAAATATCAGTAGATAATAGGAAAATGAACACATATCCCATATAACCAGGTGTATATTATGTTACCTGAGCATTTTAGGTGAGGAATGAAGATGAAATATCAGTAGATAATAGAAGAATGAACACATATCCCATATAACCAGGTGTATATTATGTTACCTGAGCATTTTAGGTGTGGAATGAATGTGAAATATCAGTAGATAATAGGAAAATGAACACATATCCCATATAACCAGGTGTATATTATGTTACCTGAGCATTTTAGGTGAGGAATGAAGATGAAATATCAGTAGATAATAGAAGAATGAACACATATCCCATATAACCAGGTGTATATTACCTGAGCATTTTAGGTGTGGAATGAAGATGGAATATCAGTAGATAATAGAATAATGGACACATATCCCATATAACCAGGTGTATATTATGTTACCTGAGCATTATATGTGTGGAATGAAGATGGAATATATGTAGATAATAGAAGAATGAATACATATCCCATATTACCAGGTGTATATTATGTTACCTGAGCATTATAGGTGTGGAATGAAGATGGAATATCAGTAGACAATAGAAGAATGAACACATATCCCATATAACCAGGTGTATATTATGTTACCTGAGCATTTTAGGTGTGGAATGAAGATGGAATATCAGTAGAATCGAAGAATGGACATATATCCCATATAACCAGGTGTATATTATGTTACCTGAGCATTATAGGTGTGGAATGAAGATGAAATATCAGTAGATAATAGAAGAATGGACACATATCCCATATAACCAGGTGTATATTATGTTACCTGAGCATTTTAGGTGTGGAATGAATGTGAAATATCAGTAGATAATAGAAGAATGAACACATATCCCATATAACCAGGTGTATATTATGTTACCTGAGCATTTTAGGTGTGGAATGAAGATGAAATATCAGTAGATAATAGAAGAATGGACACATATCCCATATAACCAGGTGTATATTATGTTACCTGAGCATTATAGGTGTGGAATGAAGATGAAATATCAGTAGATAATAAGAAAATGAACACATATCCCATATAACCAGGTGTATATTATGTTACCTGAGCATTTTAGGTGTGGAATGAAGATGAAATATCAGTAGATAATAGAAGAATGAACACATATCCCATATAACCAGGTGTATATTATGTTACCTGAGCATTTTAGGTGTGGAATGAAGATGAAATATCAGTAGATAATAAGAAAATGAACACATATCCATATAACCAGGTGTATATTATGTTACCTGAGCATTTTAGGTGTGGAATGAAGATGGAATATATGTAGATAATAGGAGAATGGACAGATATCCCATATAACCAGGTGTATATTATGTTACCTGAGCATTTTAGGTGTGGAATGAAGATGAAATATCTGCAGATAATAGGAAAATGAACACATATCCCATATAACCAGGTGTATATTATGTTACTGAGCATTTTAGGTGTGGAATGAAGATGAAATATCTAATATATAAAACCACGAGCGATTTGTGACGTCAGTTCCGTCACTTTGCACACACTTCCGTAACTTTGTCCCAAGGTACACCCGCTCAGAGTGGACCAAGATGGCTGACCTAAGCGGGACGACCGTGGTGAGCCAGCCGGGAGACGACCGCCGTTAGCTGGTCGTCTCCCGGCTGGCGACCCGCTGCCCGGAGCTCAGCCGCGGCCCTCCCCGGCACGGAGCTCCGCGGTGAGGCTGCCGGGAGACGACCAGCGTCAGCCGGTCGTCCTCCCGGCAAGCGATACGCTCGCCGGAGCTCCGCCACCGTAGGGGCCCATTCACTTTCAAATTTGCAGCCGTGCGCGAGCCGCCTCTCTGGTTGGCGCCAGCGGCGAGCGACCAATCAGAAGAGCGCCGCGAGACACGCACCCATAATTCCAACATGAAGCCTTCCCGCCGGATTTCAAATATAGCACCATGTTTCACGGCGCGATTCTGATTAGTCGGCGCCAGGCGAGAGCGACCAATCAGAATAGCGGGGCGGGGCACGGCGCTATGTTTAAAATCCAAATTTCCCGCTGGATTTCTTATATGCCGCCGTGTTTTGCGACGGCCTTCTGATTGGTCGCCGCGAGCGAGCGCCGACCAATCACAAGATCGCCGCAAAACACAGCGCCATATTTTAAATCCAGCGGGAAATTTGGATTTTAAACATGGCACCGTGCCCCGCCCCGCTATTCTGATTGGTCGCTCGTGCCTGGCGCCGACCAATCAGAATCGCGCCGCGGATCATGGTGTCATATTTGAAATCCGGCCGGAAAGTTTCATGTTGGAATTATGGGTGTGTGTCTCGCACACGGCTGCAAATTTGAAAGTGAATGGGCCCCTACGGTGGCGGAGCTCCGACGAGCGTATTGCTTGCCGGGAGACGACCGGCGTCAGCCGGTCGTCTCCTGGCTGACGACCCGCTGCCCGGAGCTCAGCCGCGGCGCTCCCCGGCACCCTACTCTCGCCCCCCTTTTTACAAGCCCTGCCGCTCACTGCCCACAGCCGGTCACTTTCCATCCGGGAGCCGGCCCCGTCCACACTCAGGTCCGGTGTGCGGCCTCCGGCATCGCCGCTCACCCCACACAGAATGGTCAGTGGCCTCTGTGCCCTCCAGCCTCCCTGGCCTCTGTGTCCTCCAGCCTCCCCTGGCCTCTGTGTCCTCCAGCCTCACCTGGCCTCTGTGCCCTCCAGCCTCCCCTGGCCTCTGTGCCCTCCAGCCTCCCCTGGCCTCTGTTCCCTCCAGCCTCCCCTGGCCTCTGTGCCCTCCAGCCTCCCCTGGCCTCTGTGCCCTCCAGCCTCCCCTGGCCTCTGTGCCCTCCAGCCTCCCCTGGCCTCTGTGCCCTCCAGCCTCCCCTGGCCTCTGTGCCCTCCAGCCTCCCCTGGCCTCTGTGCCCTCCAGCCTCCCCTGGCCTCTGTGCCCTCCAGCCTCCCCTGGCCTCTGTGCCCTCCAGCCTCCCCTGGCCTCTGTGCCCTCCAGCCTCCCCTGGCCTCTGTGCCCTCCAGCCTCCCCTGGCCTCTGTGCCCTCCAGCCTCCCCTGGCCTCTGTGCCCTCCAGCCTCCCCTGGCCTCTGTGCCCTCCAGCCTCCCCTGGCCTCTGTGCCCTCCAGCCTCCCCTGGCCTCTGTGCCCTCCAGCCTCCCCTGGCCTCCGTGCCCTCCAGCCTCCCTCTCCTCACCGCTCCTCACCCCTCCAGCCTCCGCTCTCCTCACCCCTCCAGCCTCTGCTCTCCTCACCCCTCCAGCCTCAGCTCTCCTCACCCCTCCTCACCCCTTCCGCCTCAGCTCTCCTCACCCCTCCTCACCCCTCCAGCCTCCGCTCTCCTCACCCCTCCATCCCCTCCAGCCTCCGCTCTCCTCACCCCTCCTCACCCCTCCAGCCTCAGCTCTCCTCACCCCTCCAGCTTCCGCTCTCCTCACCCCTCCATATGCAATGTACAGTATGTGTATATATGTGTGTATGTAATATAATTTGTAAATGATGTGTGTGTATGTATATACATATTTCTACATGTTTAGAGATTTGCATGTGTCTACATATAATGTGTTTGTATCTAATATATTAAAGACCAAGGCACTTCCGTCACTTTGTCCGCACTTCCGTCACTTTGTGCACACACACACACACTCCGCTATACTTACCACCGACCCAGCGTCCGCCGCCTGGATCCTCAGTCGACATGTCGCCACCCCCGAACTACTGGATCCAATATGGCGTCCAGGAAGACTCGCCAAACTTCCCGGACGACATATTGGATACAGTTGTCCGGGGCCGCCGACATACTTTGTCCAAGATGGCGTCCGGGAAGTCTCGGCACACTTCCCAGACGCCATATTGGATCCAGTCGTCTGGGGGCGGCAACATGTTGACTCAGGATCCAGGCGGCGGGGAAGATGCAGGGCCGGTGGTAAGTATACCGGAGTGTGTGTGTGTATGTGTGAGCTGACTATTCTGCCCATGGTGCTGCGCTGACCACTCTGCCCACGCCGCTGTGCTGACCACTCTGCCCACGCCACTGGGCTGACCACTCTGCCCACGCCGCTGCGCTGACCACTCTGCCCACGCTGCTGCGCTGACCACGCTGCCCACCGCGCTGCGCTGTCCATGCTGCCCACAGCGCTGCGCTGACCACTCTGCCCACGGCGCTGCGCTGACCACTCTGCCCACGGCGCTGCGCTGACCACTCTGCCCACGGCGCTGCGCTGACCACTCTGCCCACGCCGCTGCGCTGACCACTCTGCCCACGCCGCTGCGCTGACCACTTTGCCCACGCCGCTGCACTGACCACTCTGCCCATGGTGCTTTGCTGACCACTCTGCCCACGGCGCTGCGCTGACCACTCTCACCGCACTCACTGCTAACCACTGAGCCACCGCACTTCACTGCTAACCACTGAGCCACCGCACTCACTGCTAACCACTGAGCCACCGCACTCACTGCTAACCACTGAGCCACCGCACTCACTGCTAACCACTGAGCCACCGCACTCACTGCTAACCACTGAGCCACCGCACTCACTGCTAACCACTGAGCCACCGCACTCACTGCTAACCACTGAGCCACCGCACTCACTGCTAACCACTGAGCCACCGCACTCACTGCTAACCACTGAGCCACCGCACTCACTGCTAACCACTGAGCCACCGCACTCACTGCTAACCACTGAGCCACCGCACTCACTGCTAACCACTGAGCCACCGCACTCACTGCTAACCACTGAGCCACCGCACTCACTGCTAACCACTGAGCCACCGCGCAGTGCTAAGAACTGAGCCACCGTGCAGTGCTAAGCACTGACCACCGTGTACTGCTAACCACTGAGCCACAGCACTGTGGTAACCACTGAGCCACCGCGCAGTGCTAACCACTAAGCCACCGCACAGTGCTAACCACTAAGCCACCGCGCAGTGCTAACCACTCAGCCACCGTATACTCTGCTACCCACTGAGCCACCTGCATACACACAATTCATTTCACCGCACTCCCCTAACTATTACTAAATAAACTATATATGGATTCTAGACTACCCGATTCTTTAGAATCGGGCCACCATCTAGTCTACATATATTCCATCTTAATTCCACACATAAAATGCTCAGGTAACATAATATACACCTGGTTATATGGGATATGTGTTCATTTTCCTATTATCTACTGATATTCCATCTTCATTCCACACCTAAAATGCTCAGGTAACATAATATACACCTGGTTATATGGGATATGTGTTCATTTTCCTATTATCTACTGATATTCCATCTTCATTCCACACCTATAATGCTCAGGTAACATAATATACACCTGGTTATATGCGATATGTGTTCATTCTTCTATTATCTACTGATATTTCATCTTCATTCCTCACCTAAAATGCTCAGGTAACATAATATACACCTGGTTATATGGGATATGTGTTCATTTTCCTATTATCTACTGATATTTCACATTCATTCCACACCTAAAATGCTCAGGTAACATAATATACACCTGGTTATATGGGATATGTGTTCATTTTCCTATTATCTACTGATATTTCACATTCATTCCACACCTAAAATGCTCAGGTAACATAATATACACCTGGTTATATGGGATATGTGTTCATTTTCCTATTATCTACTGATATTTCACATTCATTCCACACCTAAAATGCTCAGGTAACATAATATACACCTGGTTATATGGGATATGTGTTCATTCTTCTATTATCTACTGATATTTCATCTTCATTCCTCACCTAAAATGCTCAGGTAACATAATATACACCTGGTTATATGGGATATATGTTCATTTTCCTGCTATCTACTGATATTTCATCTTCATTACACACCTAAAATGCTCAGGTAACATAATATACACCTGGTTATATGGGATATGTGTCCATTTTCCTATTATCTACTGATATTCCATCTTCATTCCACACCTATAATGCTCAGGTAACATAATATACACCTGGTTATATGGGATATGTGTTCATTTTCCTATTATCTACTGATATTCCATCTACATTCCACACCTATAATGCTCAGGTAACATAATATACACCTGGTTATATGGGATATGTGTTCATTTTCCTATTATCTACTGATATTCCATCTTCATTCCACACCTATAATGCTCAGGTAACATAATATACACCTGGTTATATGGGATATATGTCCATTCTTCTATTATCTACTGGTATTCCATCTTCATTCCACACCTATAATGCTCAGGTAACATAATATACACCTGGTTATATGGGATATGTGTTCATTTTCTTATTATCTACTGATATTTCATCTTCATTCCTCACCTAAAATGCTCAGGTAACATAATATACACCTGGTTATATGGAATATGTGTTCATTCTTCTATTATCTACTGATATTTCATCTTCATTCCTCACCTAAAATGCTCAGGTAACATAATATACACCTGGTTATATGGAATATGTGTTCATTCTTCTATTATCTACTGATATTTCATCTTCATTCCTCACCTAAAATGCTCAGGTAACATAATATACACCTGGTTATATGGGATATGTGTCCATTATTCTATTATCTATTGATATTTCACATTTATTCCACACCTAAAATGCTCAGGTAACATAATATACACCTGGTTATATGGGATATGTGTCCATTTTCCTATTAACTACTGATATTCCATCTTCATTCCACACCTATAATGCTCAGGTAACATAATATACACCTGGTTATATGGGATATGTGTTCATTTTCCTATTATCTACTGATATTCCATCTTCATTCCACACCTATAATGCTCAGGTAACATAATATACACCTGGTTATATGGGATATGTGTTCATTTTTCTATTGTCTACTGATATTTCACATTCATTCCACACCTAAAATGCTCAGGTAACATAATATACACCTGGTTATATGGGATATGTGTTCATTTTCCTATTATCTACTGATATTCCATCTTCATTCCATACCTATAATGCTCAGGTAACATAATATACACCTGGATATATGGGATATATGTCCATTCTTCTATTATCTACTGATATTCCATCTTCATTCCACACCTATAAGGGTATGTGCACATCAGTCGTTTTGTGGGCTGCTTTTGGTCGTTTTCCGTCGGCGTTTTCCGCTCAGTTTTATGTTAATTTATGTTAATCCTATCCTCCGGTTGGATTAACATGCTAGTCAATGGATTTTAGAAAACTCTGTCTACATTACATTCTGGTCGTTTTCAGTCAAAACTGAGTTTTTCCACCGGTTTTCCAAAAATAGAGCAAGTGACTTCTTTCCACCGTTTTTCCAGCGGTTTCAGCTGATCAAGTGCACAAAAAACTCAGTTTTCAAAACCGCCGAGAAAACCGCCGAGAAAAACGCTGTAAAACCGGGCGGAAAACGAGCAAAAAACGAGCAAAAAAACGAGGGACACTGCTGAGCACAGAAAACTCAGTTTCTGCCAGTGTCCACCGGTTCCCGGTCGGTCTGCAGAAATGCAGAACCGACTGATGTGCACATAGCCTAATGCTCAGGTAACATAATATACACCTGGTTATATGGGATATGTGTCCATTATTCTATTATCTACTGATATTTAATCTTCATTCCACACCTATAATGCTCAGGTAACATAATATACACCTGGTTATATGGAATATGTGTTCATTTTCCTATTCTCTACTTATATTCCATCTTCATTCCACACCTAAAATGCTCAGGTAACATAATATACACCTGGTTATATGGGATATGTGTTCATTCTTCTATTATCTACTGATATTCCATCTTCATTCCACACCTAAAATGCTCAGGTAACATAATATACACCTGGTTATATGGGATATGTGTTCATTTCATGTCTAAGATACCCAAGAAACCTTTTATACATCTACATAATGTTTCTGTAATAAGTTATTATCTTCATTCTTTTTATTTATTCCTTTTCTTCATTCTTTTTAGTATGTCCCCACGTCACACACAACACACAGATATCTGTGCAGAGATTGTTGGCAGATCTCTGGTTGCAATGAAATCATGGACACGTTGTTCCATTTTGTGGCTGTGTACAAATGTAACAATGTGTCCATGATTTCACTGCAACCAGAGATCTGCAAACAATATCTGCACAATTATCTGTGTGTGTAGCTGGCCCTTTACATAGACATGTGCAGACATCTAGTGTGTAGGTGAACAACTTGCTCAGTAGTGTGATATTAAAATTTGTATATGTGCCACGTCTCACACACAGATAATTGTGCAGAGATTGTTGGCAGATCTCTGGTTACAGTGAAATCATGGACAAATTGTTCAATTTTGTGGCCATATACAAATGAACAATATGTCCATGATTTCACTGTAACCAGATTTCACTGCAAACAATATCTGCACAATTATCTGTGAGTGTGACGTGGGTCTATGGAGCATTTCTCAATAAAAAATAAATACAAGTATCTTTATACTGTGACAATTTAGCGACGCAACAGTGTGTTGCAGCAACTGCGACGCATAACATATGTAATAAGCGGCTTAACAGTAGCACACTATGGTAAAATCCATCCAGGACGCCAGCATGTTGTAGACATTTATTTTCCAATCACGACGCACTGTCGCCGGCCATTAGGATTGTTGTGGGCATGGGAAAAGGCAACTTAATAGCCGCCCATGTCCTCAGCTCCGCGTAATCCACGCCCAGATTGGTTATGTGGTTGTGCTGTGTGAAAGCCCAACTACGATGTGAAATGTCGGCGGCCCGTCGGACGCGGTCACTTCCAGATCCGTTGGTCCGTCGTTGGTCGGAGGTGAAGTTGGTATGTGTAACATCTCCTCCGCGATCTTGAATTTGTGCCAAAAACGTGCGCGCTCTCGCGCCGTTGGATCCAATATCGGAACGATATCGCGACGTGTAAACCCACCATCATCCTATGAAAAACGTATATTTGTTTAGATATTTCTAGTGTTGCAAACGTGGCTCCTAATTTAATACCAGGTGCAGTATTTTAACTCTGAAACCTATCCACTTATACCAAGATCAGCTGTTTAGTGATTTCCTTTTTATGTGCTATGTGATCACTGTGTGTCCTTGTTTTTGCTATGCCTTAGTATTGGTGATTTATTTTGTGCTCTGTCCTTTATAAATTGCTGTAAGTGGTCCTTTTTATTCTCTTTATGTTTGCTTTCCTTCTATGTGCTATTGATAGTGCTTATTTTGTGATCCCCTTATGTATATTAATATCCTAATTTATTTTACCATACCCTGGGCTTTTTTTCTTGTCTAATTAATCCTTTTACTTTATATGTATAGCTTATATCTCATGTGTTCTGTGTACTATGTGCTCTCATATTATGCAGTCTTTTACTGTCAATATTTCTATACTAGCTGTGAGCCCGATGCGATTGCATCGGGATTCTAGAATCTGTGTATAGTTGATTAAATTAGAGTTTTAACTAATAATCCAATTATTCCATGATAGATGGCGGCCCAATGTTAAAGAATCGGGAGTGTAGCATGCATATATACATTATTCATTCAAATTTGACAATAATGCACATAAGACATGATATCTATCAACTACCAATGTTAGTATGGTATATGTCAGTGTAGTACATGTCATGATTCTAAGGCAAGGCTTTTCGTACAGATACTGGCACCGATGTTTTGTACAGATTACGTATATTCAATTTATGTATGAATATTAATAATCTATGATTGAGCCAGTACATGTTTCCCCACCAACCACGGGAAGGTAGCCTTACAGCTGGTGGGACCTACTCTACTCTATCCCTAATAATTAATAGTTAGACTCCTTTTAAAGCAGATATTTTTTGGCTATTTGCAGAAGGTGTGGAATAACCAAATACAATTTCTGAACTTGGCACCAAAGGGACTACCTACAGCTCACTTTCAGAAAGTAACATGTAATAAATATGGAACTTGCACTTAGCTTGCAGTAAATACGGCAAGCAGAGCTTTAACAGGTTGACTAAATGCAACCACTAAAAATGAGAGCTAACTGATTTTTGGCGATTGAAACTGTCAAAAGCACATGTGCCGCAACTACCGCAAGTAAACCACAAATTCCATAAACATTTCATGCAACTTACATTAAGAGTACTGTAGGTCACAATTAGGCAGCAAGTGACAAAATTTGTTTTTTTCCAACTAAAAATTCCACAAATAGCAGAATAATTCAGATGTAAAATCAAAATGTCTATTCTTTCCCTATGTGTCTAAATATGTACCTATGTGTATATATGTATTTATATGTACAGAACACACTTCAAGATAGAGATGTGTGTGAACAGCCGTCCCACCCATCTCTTAGGCTGCCTTCAGACTTGCAGATGCATCTCCTATATGTGATGTGTACGCAGGCGGATGCCTGCGTACAGATCACAGACTCTCCTCCACACCAGGGACGCGACATGTTGCATCCCTGTTGCAGGCGGGATTGTGTGATTTGTATGCAGGCATGCGCCTGTGCAGAGATCACATATAGGAGTAAATGGGTGCGCACGGCTGTCTGCAACCATCTGCAGACACCATACGTCCCATTATAAAGATAGGGGCTGCCGTTTGCATGCAGATGCTTGCAGATGCATCTTCAAAACGCTGCAGATGCATCTGCAAGTGTGAAGGCAGCCTTAGCTGTTCACAAAAACCTCACCCTGTGTAAAAAGAAAATGAAATCTCGCAGCAGCTATACTGCTGAAGCTTCAGGTTCTTATCACTAAATGCAAGCATTTAGATGATACACATCTAAAATCTACAAAAAAAAAATGTGTGTTTACATACATATACAATGAAATGTAAAAATAAATTTTCTAAGCTAAAAAACTAATTACTATATATTTTAAATAACTATTTTATATCTAAAAACTAAATTATAATATCTTTATAACTAAACTAATATTTTTGGTATTTTTGTATATTTCTATTCCTATACATCTCTAGCTAAATTTATTTATTGTAATATTTTTGTGTTTAATTAGAAAGTAACTATGTATCTAAATCTAATATGTATCTAAAGAATTGAAAGTAAAATATTTTTATAGACTATATTTTTAGTGAAAAGTGAAAATAACGACTATATATCTTAAATAACATTTATATCTAATAACTAATTATAATGTCTTTATCTATAACTAAACTAAGTTTTTTGGTATTTTGATTTATTTATATTGCTATACATCTATTGCAAAACTAATTTATATAGTAATATTTGTGTCTAATTTAAAAATAAGTATGTATCAAAATGTAACATGTATCTAAAGAATTTTAAGTAAAATTTTTTATACACTATATTTTTAGTGAAAATGAACACTAACGACTATATTTCTTAAATAACTATTTTATATCTACTAACTAATTATATATTTTTCTATAACTAAAATAATTTTTTTGGTTTTTTTTTTTTTCTATTCTTATACATGTATGGCTAAACTAATTTATTGTAATATTTGTGTTTAATTAGAAAGTAACTATGTATCTAAATCTAATATGTATCTAAAGAATTTAAAATAAAATATTATTAGAGAGATTATTTTGAGTAAAGAGTATTTCACTATTGGGCACCAACTTTCCTTGAATGGGTGTATCCAGCACTTTCACCTTAACATTGCATCGTCTTTTCACTCGTGAAAAAGCCACATATAACTGTCCATGTTCAAAAACGGGTTGTGACAAAAAAATCCCTACTTTCTCCAGTGTTTGGCTTTGGGATTTCTTGATGGTCATGGCAAAAATAGACTTCACGGTAAATTGTCGACGTCTTTACTTGAAAGGTAAGGCAGTCTCTGATGGAGATAAATCAATCCTTGGAATAAACACCACATTTCCTTCTGCAGACCCAGTAATGACTTTTGCTTGAATCCTATTATCAAACAAAGCGGTGACAATCAAGCGAGTCCCATTGCAAAGACCTTTTCTGCTGTTAAAGTTGCGCAAAAGCATGACAAAGGTGCCGATTTTTAATTTGAGGCGATGAGAAGGCATTCCCGTTGGTGTGAGTGAATTTAAAAATTCCACTGGATATTGGTCTGGGTCTTCAGTCTCATCAGGATCAATGGAATCATCACTAATGTATTCAGTGTATTCACCAGCAATGCAATCCATAACCTTAGAGTTCACCATATCCACATGGTCATTTTTAGGACAAAGAATGGCATGTGATGCAGCAATCTGAATGCTTTCATTGTTATGTACATCAATGAGAATGTTTTCACCAAATATAGCAAGTATGAGTGAGCCAGTGCAGATCATGTCTTGTGGGATTTCAATGATATCATCTCCAAGGTTGAAATCATTGGACAATTCACCATTTCCCAGTTGAAGTAACCAACTGCTATAATCAGGATCAATGGAACGCATGTTGTTGAAGAATGGCAATTGAGTGAAAAGCTGCCATTGTCGTGAGTATTTAATACAACTCTCTATAATGTCAGTTCTTGTACCATGAGGGAAGATAGGCAGACACTGTCGAAAGTCTCCTCCCAGAACAATGACTTTCCCTCCAAAAGGGGTTGTGTATTTTTCTTGGAGAGATCTGTTGTCATGACATCCCGTAAAAGTTGATCTATCACATGCAATGCATATTTAGATAACAGAGTGGACTCGTCAATAATGAAAAGTTTGGTACTTTTCAAATGTTGTGCAGCATCTGTATCATTTTTAATTCTGGAAACGGATGTTTCATTTATTGGAATTGGTATGCCGTAAAGCGAATGGATGATTCTTCCTCCTTGCAGTAAGTTAGCTGCAATCCCTGTACTGGCTGCAGGTGAGATAATTTCGCCTTCTCCTCTTAGTTCATGAATTAATAAATCATACAGGTATGTTTTCCCACTGCCACCTGGGCCATCGATGAAAAAGCACTTAGGTTGTACACTTCTATCGTGTAAAGCTTTATTGATAGCATTATAGGCCAAAAGTTGTTGGTCATTTAAAGTGGCTTTCATTTGCTGAGCTCTTCTTAACTCATCATCCTTGTTGTATTGTGGGGCGATGTGTGGCTTTCTTTTTGGTCGTGGTAGATTAAAATCAGTAAAAGTTTTTGCATGAAATTTTAGAACATTTTGGACATCAGTCATAGCATATCCTTCACAATTCTCACACTCCTCAGTGTTGGAGTGATATGCATGGCAGTAGTCTTGGATAAAGTCTTGTTTAAATTCTTGCCACAACTCCAATGGATGAGCTGGAGGACCAAAAATACATATATATGCAAACATATCATGAAGCTGTGCAGGCATGTTGAGAACACAGGCATCCAATAAAGTATTTCTCCAAACACTGTCATCGAAGAGCAATCCAAGAGCTAATGCCGCCTCTTTAAAAGTTGGGTATGTGACTTCATTAACAGTCTTAATGTTGTCAAAACTTGTTGCTCCTTTGACATGCAGTAACAACAACCTTAAATAGTACCGTTCTTGTTCTTTCATACTGACAGTATACATTGTTCCAATCACTGAAGAACCTCCTCGCTTTCTAATTTCCCATGCACCTTCTTTCCAAACATAGTGCTATGGAATTTGGCGGTATAAGTAATCATGAGCATGCGGGTCATTCTCATTCAGCTCAAAGTATGCCATAAGAGTAGATTTTCTGTGCATTGTGTAACTGATGTTGTCAACAGAGTCATCCTCATGAAAATAAAGTGGTTGAGAATGTGGGAGATGTACGGCAAGGCGAATAATGGAGTGCGATTGTCTATGCATCAGGTAAGCAAATATTCGCCAAGCTGCCTCCGGTGAACTCACGTATCTTGAATCCATGAATTGATGTGTTTCATCATGGTGGATATTGGTTTGGCAAATTTCAAGATTGGCTTTATCATGTCCTTTGTAGACATATTTGAATAGGTATTTAACACTTTGAATGGAAGCACATACCTCAACATTAATATGACACTTGTATTTTAATAGTAGGAAAGGGTTATAGGGAACAACCAAGAATTATCAATCATCTTTGAATGGTGTTCAAAGGATGATCCTTCCTTTCTTTGATAAGTAGGGTATGCATCCTCAGCTAAGACTGTTTTTGTTTGGAAATCTTTAGGAAAACCTTTCTTACACTTTCCAAGATCCATACATGGAGAATTGGGGTTGTGTTGTCCACAGGGTCCATGAATCATGTGTTGCATCACAATTTGATGGAGCACAGGGTATTCTGCTGGATCAGGGATTTCAGCCCAAACTATATTATTCACTTCAACCTCAGTTCTTAGTTTGGATTTGCTATCTAGAATGATCAAAATGTGAGCGTGTGGTAGGCCATTCTTTTGGAATTCAATAACATGAACCATTGCACATACTTTGCCAAATAATCCAGTGTTAATGTCTTTTAATAGGGCTTCCAGTTTAATTCTGAAGACACGGGCGACTAAATCAGGTCCATGTTCCACACGCTGCCATGGCTCTATATTAATTGTAATCTCCCTCCATTTAGGATTACAGGTCATGGTTACAAAAAGATCCGGTCGTCCAAATTTAGTCACAATAGCCATGGCATCCTGATAGCGTTGCTGCATGTTTCTTGGACTGCCTTCAAAGGAAGATGGTAAAATGACCGTGTTGCCAATGGGAATACCTTTCTCAATAGATTTTTTCTGGAGATGTTCCTGGAGTACGCAATAATCCTCCACTTTTAAATCCTTTTGCTGTTGACGGATAAAATTTAGGCGATTAGCCTCGATTTTCACATACGCATCCACTAAGTACTGCTGCGTTAGTTTGCCACCATTCAGGACAGGATTGAACCGATTCCGTACAGACCACAAATAGCAGTAATACTGGAGCTGTGTAACCCTGCGTTGAATTTGGCCTTGACGTCACGTAGCATTTTGTAGACTGAAACAAAGGGATTAATATTATCCAATTGAAGAGCAATGATACTCATTAAAGTAGGATGACATTTAACATTTTCTGGAGACTGTAGCCGTTGTTCTATAGCGCTTGCAGTATCTAAAATGTACAGTTGTGCATATGCTGGAGCTTGATCTTGAGCAGGATGGAGTGTTCCAGTGCGATGATAAATTTGCCCATGAATACGGGAACAGTAAGGGCCGTGTCCAGGTGGTAGAGAAACATGGGCACCCATGGAGGCAAAAGCAAAAGAACTATTAATGCTCCTGATATTCTCCATCAAATTTCGACTGTACTCACTCTCTCCTTTCAGCAGGTGTTGGAAGACTTCCGGGTATTGAGGTAATGGTACCTTTACTTTTCCCTTGTGGCAACAAAGACTAAACTGTTGATCTGATGGGCGTTCAGCAGTAAAATGCAGAGTTTCACAATGTTCACATATTAACTTCATGGGACAACAGGTATGTTCTAGAATAGCATGATCCTGATCAGTAAATGCCATTGGATGTAGGAGAGGTGTAGATAACAAACGTAGATTTTTATTGTGTAATCCTACATAGATGAGACGTGGAAGAGACGTAGATTCAACACATTCCATAAATGAAGAAGTTGAATATATATTCCGTTCTGCCTCTTGCAATGTTGAAGTGGAGGTCACGTAGGTCACGACGTGATGCAGCCAAATGGGTCAAGCGGACTTGTTTAGACGTAGGAGACTCCGTATCTTGACGTATCTGTCTTCTCCTTTTAAGCCTCATAATTTTATAGTGTTTGCTGTATGGCGTCTCCTCAGCAGAGTGTTTTCGTTTACATGTCGCCTTGTGATGTGGTAAAGGCTGTTCAGTTGTAGTTAACACAGTAGAAGAAGAGGTGGCAGCAGTATGAGGATCAGACGAAGAGGTGGCAGCAGTATGAGGATCAGACGAAGAGGTGGCAGCAGTATGAGGATCAGACGAAGAGGTGGCAGCAGTATGAGGGTCAGACGAAGAGGTGGCAGCAGTATGAGGATCAGACGGATCTCCTGT